>CM055117.1:594246239-595480479 GCA_029206835.1 Rana muscosa
AAAGTATGCCTGTGAAGTGCCACGTGTTTCCCGTGTTTAGAACTGTCCCTGCACAAAATGACACTTCTAAAGGAAAAAAAAGCCATTTAAAACTGCTTGCGGCTTTAATGTAATGTCTGGTCCCGGTAATATGGATGAAAATCTTTAAGAAAAATGGCATAGCTACCCCATGACCCCCCCCCTACCCCAGCCCATTACCAGCCCCTTTGGGTCTTGTATGGATATTAAGGGGAACCCCGCACATAAAATAAAAAAGGCCCTATATACTCTGAACAGCCGTATACAGGCGGTGCATACAAGACAGGGACTGTAGGTTTGTTCTTATGTAGAATCTGTTTGTAATTTTGAACAGGTACATTGTTGAAGTGTAGCTCCAGCCCAAAAATCTATTTTTAAACTTTTTGGAAAACATAGGTAAGGGTTATCACCCCTGTAACATTTGTTTTGCTGTCTGTGCCCCTGTTCAGAACATTTCACCTCACTTTCCGTCCCAATGACAACTGTTTTTGAAATGTGGTGTTTTTCTTGAAACAAGGATTGCTGATAAAGCATCAGTACAGAGGAGACACCTTTCTCCCATATTTATTCTTACAGGAGAGAATTTTCCTTCCTAGTGGTAGATTTCCTCTCACTTCCTGTTCTCTTCTTGCGTTTGCAAGTAGGAGTCGTTTGTAAGTTGGATGTTTGAAAGTAGGGACCTGCCGTATATACTCTGCAGAAATAGGCCCCTTAGTTGTTGGTGTTGGCACAACACTGTAAGCACTCACAGTTACTCTTGGTTGGTGCTGGAACGCCCTGCTGTCAACTATTATATCAGGAATTTTAATTACATATAATTGTTGAACAGTGGTAGTAAAAATTGGGCCTTTGATGGTGGTGCTGGTGCCACAACACTGTAAGCCCTGACAGTTACTCTTGGTGGGTGCAGCAATGGGCCCTGCTGTGAATTATTAGATCAAGAATTGTAATTACATGCCCCTTTTGAACAGGGGCTGAAAAATTGGGCCTTTCGTGGTGGTGGTGGTGGTGGCGTTGCCACAACACTGTAAGCCCTCAGAGTTACTCTTGGTGGGTGCAGCAATGGGCCCTGCTGTGAATTATTAGATCAAGAATTGTAATTGCATGCCCCTGTTGAACAGGGGCTGAAAAATTGGGCCTTTCGTGGTGGTGGTGGTGGTGGTGGTGGTGGTGTTGCCACAACACTGTAAGCCCTCAGAGTGACTCTTGGTGGGTGCAGCAATGGGCCCTGCTGTGAATTATTAGATCAAGAATTGTAATTGCATGCCCCTGTTGAACAGGGGCTGAAAAATTGGGCCTTTCGTGGTGGTGGTGGTGGTGGTGGTGTTGCCACAACACTGTAAGCCCTCAGAGTTACTCTTGGTGGGTGCAGCAATGGGCCCTGCTGTGAATTATTAGATCAAGAATTGTAATTACATGCCCCTTTTGAACAGGGGCTGAAAAATTGGGCCTTTCGTGGTGGTGGTGGTGGTGGCGTTGCCACAACACTGTAAGCGCTCAGAGTTACTCTTGGTGGGTGCAGCAATGGGCCCTGCTGTGAATTATTAGATCAAGAATTGTAATTGCATGCCCCTGTTGAACAGGGGCTGAAAAATTGGGCCTTTCGTGGTGGTGGTGGTGGTGTTGCCACAACACTGTAAGCCCTCAGAGTTACTCTTGGTGGGTGCAGCAATGGGCCCTGCTGTGAATTATTAGATCAAGAATTGTAATTACATGCCCCTGTTGAACAGGGGCTGAAAAATTGGGCCTTAGGCACTGGTGGCACAACACTACAACCCCTCACAGATACTGTACTTGGAGCACAGCAATGAGCCCTGTTGCAAAGTATTGCTTCAAAAATTGTAATGACACGCCCCTGTTAAACAGGGGCTGAAAAATTGGGCCTTAGGCACTGGTGCCACAACACTCCAACCCCTCACAGATACTGTACTTGGAGCACAGCAATGAGCCCTATGGCAAATTATTGCTAAAAAAATTGTAATTACACGCCCCTGTAAAACAGGGGCTGAAAAATTGGGCCTTAGCCACTGGTGGCGGCACCCATAAACAAAAATGATCTTCCAACCTTACCCTTGTACCGTGGATCAAGGAGAGTGGCCAGCCAGTAATGGTCCCTCTCCTTGATCCGAAGAATACGAGGATCCTTCCGCAGACTTTGCAGGATCAGGGAGGCCATGCAGCGTAGGTTTGCTGAGGCATTCGCTCCGGAGTCCTCTGGGTCACTAAGGACGACATGATCCGCAGCCACCTCCTCCCAGCCACGTACAAGTCCACTGGTTTCTTGGGACTGTAAATCATCCCTAAAAGACTGCTGCTGATGATGCTGAGTGCCAGCCTCCACCTCCATGCTGACACAATCCTCCTCCTCCTCCTCCTCCTCCTCTTCCTGTGCGATGAGTGGGACAGAAGGAACACTGTCTGGGTAAAGGGGGCCTTGAGAGGCAAGGAAGTCCTCCTCTTCCTGCCTCTGTTCTGCCTCAAGTGCCCTGTCCATTATTCCACGCAGCGTGTGCTCCAACAGGTGGACAAGAGGTACAGTGTCACTGATGCATGCACTGTCACTGCTCACCATCCTCGTGGCCTCCTCAAATGGTGCCAGGACAGTGCATGCATCCCTGATCATGCCCCACTGGCGTGGAGAAAAAAAACCAAGCTCCCCTGACCCTGTCCTGGTGCCGTAGTCGCACAGGTACTCATTGATGGCCCTCTGCTGCGTGTGCAGTCGCTGCAGCATGGCCAACGTTGAGTTCCACCTGGTGGGCATGTCACATATAAGGCGGTTCTTGGGCAGGTTCAACTCCTTTTGCAGCTCAGCCAGGTGAGCACTGGCATTATAAGATCTGCGGAAATGCACACAGACTTTCCTGGCCTGCCTCAGGACATCCTGTAAGCCCGGGTACCTGCCCAAGAACCGCTGCACCACCAGGTTAAGGACGTGAGCCACACAGGGCACATGGGTCAGTTGTCCCTGTCGGAGGGCGGAGAGGAGGTTGGTGCCATTGTCGCAAACCACCATTCCTGGCTTAAGCTGGCGTGGCGTCAACCACCTCTCGGCCTGGCCCTGCAGAGCAGACAGGACCTCTGCCCCAGTGTGGCTTCTGTCCCCCAAACACACCAGCGCAAGCACGGCATGGCATCTTTTTGCCTGCGTACTTGCGTAGCCCCGTGAACGGCTACGGAGCACCGCTGGTTCATAGGACAAACCACAGGAAGAGGCCATGGAGGAAGAAGAAGAGGAGGGGGTGGAGGAGAGAGGTGTGTCACAACCAGTAGTAGCATTTTGGAGGCGTGGCGGTGGAACAACCTCCAACACTACTGCACCTTGTCCTGCATCCTTCCCAGCTGCCAAAAGAGTGACTCAATGGGCCGTGAAAGAAAGGTAACGTCCCTGTCCATGCCTGCTGGACCATGAGTCAGCGGTAATATGCACCTTACCGCTGACCGCCCTGTCCAGCGAGGCCAAGACATTGCCTTCCACATGCCGGTAGAGAGCCGGAATAGCCTTCCGTGAGAAAAAGTGGCGTTTGGGAACCTGCCACTGAGGAACCGCACATTGCACAAACTCACGGAAGGGGGCCGAGTCTACCAACTGAAAAGGCAGCAGTTGAAGCGCTAGCAATTTAGCCAAGCTAGCATTCAACCGCTGGGCATGTGGATGGCTGGGAGTGAACTTCTTTCGACGGTCCAGCAGCTGGGGCAGGGAAATTTGCCTGCTAGAATCGGACGTCGGTGTACTGCTAGCAGAGTGGCCGCAAGTACTTGGCTGTGACACACCTAATTCTACACCTTCATTCCTCTCAGTGCATGTTTCAGAGAGGACTGAAGTTATAGTGGGGTTGGAGATCCCAGCTGATGCGGTGCAAAGAGAGGTCCGCTTTGTTCTTTGGTGTGGGTCTTTGAGGTAGGCTTGCCAACGAGCTGCATGGCAGATCAACATATGTCTGGTCAGGCATGTGGTACCCAAGCGGCTGATGTTTTGGCCACGCGATATACGCTTGAGACATATGTTGCAAACAGCAGCTGTGCGATCTGATGCACTAGCCTCAAAAAAGGCCCACACCAAGGAACTTTTTGAATGACGGGCAGAGGCAGCGCCCTGCACAGGCGGAGCTCTGCGGTGTGATTCCGTCGGTGTACTGCCCTTACGCTGGCCACCAAAGGGCATCCTGCCTCGTTGGAGATGTGCCTCCTCCTCATCCTCCTCCTCCTCCTCTCTCCTATTAGGCACCCACGTGGAGTCAGTGACCTCATCATCCCCTCCCTCCTCATCACTGGAGCCAATCTGGCAGTATGCTGCAGCTGCTGGAACATGACTGCCAGATTGGTGTCCTTCTTGAGCATCCCCTCTGTCTGCTCTCACGCTACTGCCTTCCTGTAGCTGGGTTTCATCATCAGACCCTTCGAAACGCTGGGCATCCTCCTGGAGCATGTACCCAACACTGTGCTCAAACAGTTCGGGGGACTCCTCAGGAGGAGGACATGGTGGGTCTAGGGAAGGAGTGACTGATGATGAGTCTGACATTGATACCAGGGAAGAGGACGCTTTGGCAGCTGCTTTGCCAGTACCCTGAGCCTGGGTGAGAGAGGATGAGGAGGAGGAGGAGGGCTTGGTCATCCACTCTACCAAGTCTTCGGCATGATGTGGCTCAACATGTCCAGCTGCCGAAAAGAAGGACAAGCGTGTCCCATGGCCATGTGCTGATGACAATGCACCGCGTCCACGACCAGCACTGTTGCCCCCAGACACAGAGCCTGCTTGCCCTCTTTTATTGCCTCCTGACTGTCTGCCTCTCCTTGTTTGCCTTCCAGACATTCTAATAGATGGCCTGCAGGGAGATGGGAAAAAAGCAATAAGGGCTACCTTCAGGTGTCCTTCTCTGTCCCTTTACTTAAGGATTTCTAAATATGGTTGAGGATGATTGCTTTTGCACAGAATAGCACAACGACAATTTCCCTGACTGTCCAAAAAACAAGGATTTAAAAGATGGTTGATGAGGAATGCTTTAGCACACTATAGCACAAGGAGAATTCCCCTCACTTTCCTTCTTTGTCCCTAGAAACAAGGACTCGCACAGTGAAAGAAACTGACACTCTCCCTACCTAGAGTTTTCTGTCCCTAGAAAAAATGTTTTTTTAAAGCACACTATAGCACAAGGAGAATTCCCCTCACTTTCCTTCTTTGTCCCTAGAAACAAGGACTCGCACAGTGAAAGAAACTGACACTCTCCCTACCTAGAGTTTTCTGTCCCTAGAATTTTTTTTTTTTTAAAGCACACTATAGCACAAGGAGAATTCCCCTCACTTTCCTTCTTTGTCCCTAGAAACAAGGACTCGCACAGTGAAAGAAACTGACACTCTCCCTACCTAGAGTTTTCTGTCCCTAGAAAAAATGTTTTTTTAAAGCACACTATAGCACAAGGAGAATTCCCCTCACTTTCCTTCTTTGTCCCTAGAAACAAGGACTCGCACAGTGAAAGAAACTGACACTCTCCCTACCTAGAGTTTTCTGTCCCTAGAAAAAATGTTTTTTTAAAGCACACTATAGCACAAGGAGAATTCCCCTCACTTTCCTTCTTTGTCCCTAGAAACAAGGACTCGCACAGTGAAAGAAACTGACACTCTCCCTACCTAGAGTTTTCTGTCCCTAGAAAAAATGTTTTTTTAAAGCACACTATAGCACAAGGAGAATTCCCCTCACTTTCCTTCTTTGTCCCTAGAAACAAGGACTCGCACAGTGAAAGAAACTGACACTCTCCCTACCTAGAGTTTTCTGTCCCTAGAAATTTTTTTTTTTTAAAGCACACTATAGCACAAGGAGAATTCCCCTCACTTTCCTTCTTTGTCCCTAGAAACAAGGACTCGCACAGTGAAAGAAACTGACACTCTCCCTACCTAGAGTTTTCTGTCCCTAGAAAAAATGTTTTTTTAAAGCACACTATAGCACAAGGAGAATTCCCCTCACTTTCCTTCTTTGTCCCTAGAAACAAGGACTCGCACAGTGAAAGAAACTGACACTCTCCCTACCTAGAGTTTTCTGTCCCTAGAAAAAATGTTTTTTTAAAGCACACTATAGCACAAGGAGAATTCCCCTCACTTTCCTTCTTTGTCCCTAGAAACAAGGACTCGCACAGTGAAAGAAACTGACACTCTCCCTACCTAGAGTTTTCTGTCCCTAGAAATTTTTTTTTTTTAAAGCACACTATAGCACAAGGAGAATTCCCCTCACTTTCCTTCTTTGTCCCTAGAAACAAGGACTCGCACAGTGAAATAAACTGACACTCTCCCTACCTAGAGTTTTCTGTCCCTAGAAAAAATGTTTTTTTAAAGCACACTATAGCACAAGGAGAATTCCCCTCACTTTCCTTCGTTGTCCCTAGAAACAAGGACTCGCACAGTGAAAGAAACTGACACTCTCCCTACCTAGAGTTTTCTGTCCCTAGAATTTTTTTTTTTTTTAAAGCACACTATAGCACAAGGAGAATTCCCCTCACTTTCCTTCTTTGTCCCTAGAAACAAGGACTCGCACAGTGAAAGAAACTGACACTCTCCCTACCTAGAGTTTTCTGTCCCTAGAAATTTTTTTTTTTTAAAGCACACTATAGCACAAGGAGAATTCCCCTCACTTTCCTTCTTTGTCCCTAGAAACAAGGACTCGCACAGTGAAAGAAACTGACACTCTCCCTACCTAGAGTTTTCTGTCCCTAGAAAAAATGTTTTTTTAAAGCACACTATAGCACAAGGAGAATTCCCCTCACTTTCCTTCTTTGTCCCTAGAAACAAGGACTCGCACAGTGAAAGAAACTGACACTCTCCCTACCTAGAGTTTTCTGTCCCTAGAAAAAATGTTTTTTTAAAGCACACTATAGCACAAGGAGAATTCCCCTCACTTTCCTTCTTTGTCCCTAGAAACAAGGACTCGCATAGTGAAAGAAACTGACACTCTCCCTACCTAGAGTTTTCTGTCCCTAGAAAAAATGTTTTTTTAAAGCACACTATAGCACAAGGAGAATTCCCCTCACTTTCCTTCTTTGTCCCTAGAAACAAGGACTCGCACAGTGAAAGAAACTGACACTCTCCCTACCTAGAGTTTTCTGTCCCTAGAATTTTTTTTTTTAAAGCACACTATAGCACAAGGAGAATTCCCCTCACTTTCCTTCTTTGTCCCTAGAAACAAGGACTCGCACAGTGAAAGAAACTGACACTCTCCCTACCTAGAGTTTTCTGTCCCTAGAAAAAATGTTTTTTTAAAGCACACTATAGCACAAGGAGAATTCCCCTCACTTTCCTTCTTTGTCCCTAGAAACAAGGACTCGCACAGTGAAAGAAACTGACACTCTCCCTACCTAGAGTTTTCTGTCCCTAGAAAAAATGTTTTTTTAAAGCACACTATAGCACAAGGAGAATTCCCCTCACTTTCCTTCTTTGTCCCTAGAAACAAGGACTCGCACAGTGAAAGAAACTGACACTCTCCCTACCTAGAGTTTTCTGTCCCTAGAAAAAATGTTTTTTTAAAGCACACTATAGCACAAGGAGAATTCCCCTCACTTTCCTTCTTTGTCCCTAGAAACAAGGACTCGCACAGTGAAAGAAACTGACACTCTCCCTACCTAGAGTTTTCTGTCCCTAGAATTTTTTTTTTTTTTCTAAAGCACACTATAGCACAAGGAGAATTCCCCTCACTTTCCTTCTTTGTCCCTAGAAACAAGGACTCGCACAGTGAAAGAAACTGACACTCTCCCTACCTAGAGTTTTCTGTCCCTAGAAAAAATGTTTTTTTAAAGCACACTATAGCACAAGGAGAATTCCCCTCACTTTCCTTCTTTGTCCCTAGAAACAAGGACTCGCATAGTGAAAGAAACTGACACTCTCCCTACCTAGAGTTTTCTGTCCCTAGAAAAAATGTTTTTTTAAAGCACACTATAGCACAAGGAGAATTCCCCTCACTTTCCTTCTTTGTCCCTAGAAACAAGGACTCGCACAGTGAAAGAAACTGACACTCTCCCTACCTAGAGTTTTCTGTCCCTAGAATTTTTTTTTTTAAAGCACACTATAGCACAAGGAGAATTCCCCTCACTTTCCTTCTTTGTCCCTAGAAACAAGGACTCGCACAGTGAAAGAAACTGACACTCTCCCTACCTAGAGTTTTCTGTCCCTAGAAAAAATGTTTTTTTAAAGCACACTATAGCACAAGGAGAATTCCCCTCACTTTCCTTCTTTGTCCCTAGAAACAAGGACTCACACAGTGAAAGAAACTGACACTCTCCCTACCTAGAGTTTTCTGTCCCTAGAAAAAATGTTTTTTTAAAGCACACTATAGCACAAGGAGAATTCCCCTCACTTTCCTTCTTTGTCCCTAGAAACAAGGACTCGCACAGTGAAAGAAACTGACACTCTCCCTACCTAGAGTTTTCTGTCCCTAGAAAAAAAGTTTTTTTAAAGCACACTATAGCACAAGGAGAATTCCCCTCACTTTCCTTCTTTGTCCCTAGAAACAAGGACTCGCACAGTGAAAGAAACTGACACTCTCCCTACCTAGAGTTTTCTGTCCCTAGAAAAAATGTTTTTTTAAAGCACACTATAGCACAAGGAGAATTCCCCTCACTTTCCTTCTTTGTCCCTAGAAACAAGGACTCGCACAGTGAAAGAAACTGACACTCTCCCTACCTAGAGTTTTCTGTCCCTAGAATTTTTTTTTTTTTAAAGCACACTATAGCACAAGGAGAATTCCCCTCACTTTCCTTCTTTGTCCCTAGAAACAAGGACTCGCACAGTGAAAGAAACTGACACTCTCCCTACCTAGAGTTTTCTGTCCCTAGAAAAAATGTTTTTTTAAAGCACACTATAGCACAAGGAGAATTCCCCTCACTTTCCTTCTTTGTCCCTAGAAACAAGGACTCGCACAGTGAAAGAAACTGACACTCTCCCTACCTAGAGTTTTCTGTCCCTAGAAAAAATGTTTTTTTAAAGCACACTATAGCACAAGGAGAATTCCCCTCACTTTCCTTCTTTGTCCCTAGAAACAAGGACTCGCACAGTAAAACACACTGACACTCTCCCTACCTATCCTTCTCTTTCCCTAAACTAAAGGAATCCAGGTTAAGCAAGAAAGAAATAAATGTCACTGTCCCTGCCTATGCTTGTCTTTCCCTGCTCCGGAACACACTACACTAGGCCGCCGTGCTGGCGGCCTTTTATAGTGTGGGGCGTGTACTAAACACCCTCAGCAATAATTGGCCACAGGCATCCTGCCTGTGGCCAATCATTGCTCTCCTCGCTGCCGGCGCTGTGATTGGCCAAGCATGCGGGGTCACAGTGCATGCTTGGCCAATCACAGCGCCCGGATGACACTGCGATGGCGTAGTGCATTGTGGGCCGTTCGCGTCACTCGAATTTGGCGCGAACGTCCCAAATCGTTCGATCTTCGTCGAACGATCGAACAGCCGATGTTCGAGTCGAACGTATGTTCGACTCAAACACGAAGCTCATCCCTACTGGCTGCATTATGGGGGAGAAACTGGCTGCATATGGGGGAGAAACTGGCTGCATTATGGAGGAGAAATTGGCTGTATATTGGGGGAGAAACTGGCTGCATTATGGGGGAGAAACTGGCTGCATTATGGGGGAGAAACTGGCTGCATTATGGGGAGAAACTGGCTGCATTATGGGGGAGAAACTGGCTGCATTATGGGGAGAAACTGGCTGCATTATGGGGGAGAAACTGGCTGCATATGGGGGAGAAACTGGCTGCATTATGGGGGAGAAACTGGCTGTATATTGGGGGAGAAACTGGCTGCATTATGGGTGAGAAACTGGCTGCATTATGGGGGAGAAACTGGCTGTATATTGGGGGAGAAACTGGCTGTATACTGGGGGAAAAACTGGCTGCATTATGGGGGAGAAACTGGCTGCATTATGGGGGAGAAACTGGCTGCATTATGGGGGAGAAACTGGCTGCATATGGGGGAGAAACTGGCTGCATATGGGGGAGAAACTGGCTGCATTATGGGGGAGAAACTGGCTGCATATGGGGGACAAACTGGCTGTATATTGGGGGAGAAACTGGCTGCATTATGGGGGAGAAACTGGCTGCATTATGGGGGAGAAACTGGTTGTATATTGGGGGAGAAACTGGCTGCATTATGGGGGAGAAACTGGCTGCATTATGGGGGAGAAACTGGCTGCATATGGGGGAGAAACTGGCTGCATTATGGGGGAGAAACTGGCTGCATATGGGGGAGAAACTGGCTGCATATGGGGGAGAAACTGGCTGCATTATGGGGGAGAAACTGGCTGCATTATGGGGGAGAAACTGGCTGCATATGGGGGAGAAACTGGCTGCATTATGGGGGAGAAACTGGCTGCATTATGGGGGAGAAACTGGCTGCATATGGGGGGAAACTGGCTGCATATGGGGGAGAAACTGGCTGTAATGTGGGGGAGAAACTGGCTGCATTATGGGGGAGAAACTGGCTGCATTATGGGGGAGAAACTGGCTGCATTATGGGGGAGAAACTGGCTGCATATGGGGAAGAAAATGGCCGCATTATGGGGGAGAAACTGGCTGCATATGGGGGAGAAACTGGCTGCATTATGGGGGAGAAACTGGCTGTATATTGGGGGAGAAACTGGCTGCATTATGGGGGAGAAACTGGCTGCATTATGGGGGAGAAACTGGCTGTATATTGGGGGAGAAACTGGCTGTATACTGGGGGAAAAACTGGCTGCATTATGGGGGAGAAACTGGCTGCATTATGGGGGAGAAACTGGCTGCATTATGGGGGAGAAACTGGCTGCATATGGGGGAGAAACTGGCTGCATATGGGGGAGAAACTGGCTGCATTATGGGGGAGAAACTGGCTGCATATGGGGGACAAACTGGCTGTATATTGGGGGAGAAACTGGCTGCATTATGGGGGAGAAACTGGCTGCATTATGGGGGAGAAACTGGCTGTATATTGGGGAGAAACTGGCTGCATTATGGGGGAGAAACTGGCTGCATTATGGGGGAGAAACTGGCTGCATATGGGGGAGAAACTGGCTGCATTATGGGGGAGAAACTGGCTGCATATGGGGGAGAAACTGGCTGCATATGGGGGAGAAACTGGCTGCATTATGGGGGAGAAACTGGCTGCATTATGGGGGAGAAACTGGCTGCATATGGGGGAGAAACTGGCTGCATTATGGGGGAGAAACTGGCTGCATTATGGGGGAGAAACTGGCTGCATATGGGGGGAAACTGGCTGCATATGGGGGAGAAACTGGCTGTAATGTGGGGGAGAAACTGGCTGCATTATGGGGGAGAAACTGGCTGCATTATGGGGGAGAAACTGGCTGCATTATGGGGGAGAAACTGGCTTCATATGGGGGAGAAAATGGCTGCATTATGGGGGAGAAACTGGCTGCATATGGGGGAGAAACTGGCTGCATTATGGGGGAGAAACTGGCTGTATATTGGGGGAGAAACTGGCTGCATTATGGGGGAGAAACTGGCTGCATTATGGGGGAGAAACTGGCTGTATATTGGGGGAGAAACTGGCTGTATACTGGGGGAAAAACTGGCTGCATTATGGGGGAGAAACTGGCTGCATTATTGGGGAGAAACTGGCTGCATTATGGGGGAGAAACTGGCTGCATATGGGGGAGAAACTGGCTGCATATGGGGGAGAAACTGGCTGCATTATGGGGGAGAAACTGGCTGCATATGGGGGACAAACTGGCTGTATATTGGGGGAGAAACTGGCTGCATTATGGGGGAGAAACTGGCTGCATTATGGGGGAGAAACTGGCTGTATATTGGGGGAGAAACTGGCTGCATTATGGGGGAGAAACTGGCTGCATTATGGGGGAGAAACTGGCTGCATATGGGGGAGAAACTGGCTGCATTATGGGGGAGAAACTGGCTGCATATGGGGGAGAAACTGGCTGCATATGGGGGAGAAACTGGCTGCATTATGGGGGAGAAACTGGCTGCATTATGGGGGAGAAACTGGCTGCATATGGGGGAGAAACTGGCTGCATTATGGGGGAGAAACTGGCTGCATTATGGGGGAGAAACTGGCTGCATATGGGGGGAAAATGGCTGCATATGGGGGAGAAACTGGCTGTAATGTGGGGGAGAAACTGGCTGCATTATGGGGGAGAAACTGGCTGCATTATGGGGGAGAAACTGGCTGCATTATGGGGGAGAAACTGGCTGCATATGGGGGAGAAACTGGCTGCATTATGGGGGAGAAACTGGCTGTATATTGGGGGAGAAACTGGCTGCATTATGGGGGAGAAACTGGCTGCATATGGGGGAGAAGCTGGCTGCATTATGGGGGAGAAACTGGCTGCATTATGGGGGAGAAACTGGCTGCATTATGGGGGAGAAACTGGCTGCATTATGGGGGAGAAACTGGCTGCATTATGGGGGAGAAACTGGCTGCAAATGGGGGAGAAACTGGCTGCATTATGGGGGAGAAACTGGCTGCATTATGGGGGAGAAACTGGCTGCGTATGGGGGAGAAACTGGCTGCATTATGGGGGAGAAACTGGCTGCATTATGGGGGAGAAACTGGCTGCATTATGGGGGAGAAACGGGCTGCATTATGGGGGAGAAACTGGCTGCATATGGGGGAGAAACTGGCTGCATATGGGGGAGAAACTGGCTGCATATGGGGGAGAAACTGGCTGTATTATGGGGGAGAAACTGGCTGCATATGGGGGAGAAACTGGCTGCATATGGGGGAGAAACTGGCTGCATATGGGGGAGAAACTGGCTGCATTATGGGGGAGAAACTGGCTGCATTATGGGGGAGAAACTGGCTGTATTATGGGGGAGAAACTGGCTGCATATGGGGGAGAAACTGGCTGCATATGGGGGAGAAACTGGCTGCATTATGGGGGAGAAACTGGTTGCATTATGGGGGAGAAACTGGCTGTATTATGGGGGAGAAACTGGCTGCATATGGGGGAGAAACTGGCTGCATATGGGGGAGAAACTGGCTGCATTATGGGGGATTAACTGGCTGCATTATGGGGGATTAACTGGCTGCATTATGGGGGAGAAACTGGCTGCATATGGGGGAGAAACTGGCTGTATTATGGGGAGAAACTGGCTGTATTATGGGGGAGAAACTGGCTGTATTATGGGGGAGAAACTGGCTGCATATGGGGGAGAAACTGGCTGCATATGGGGGAGAAACTGGCTGCATTATGGGGGAGAAACTGGCTGTATTATGGGGGAGAAACTGGCTGTATTATGGGGGAGAAACTGGCTGCATATGGGGGAGAAACTGGCTGCATATGGGGGGGAAACTGGCTGCATTTGGGGACAAACTAGTGGCGTTTGGAAACAGTGGCTGCGTTTAATGGGCACAGTGGCGGCAATTGATGATTTTTTTTTTTCTGTTTGTTTGCGCCCCCCCAAAAAATTTGAGCACCAGCCGCCACTGCCACATAGCGTGATTCTGTAGTGAGTAAAAAAAGGACTTTAATGTAGTTGGAACACTTACATTTGAGAAGATAGACAAGCGCTTTAAAAGTACATGTTTCATCACTTGAGTGTTTGGGCTATTGTGCGCAGGCGCCGTCTCGCCGACACAACAGCTGATCGTAAAATCAGCTGTTGTACTATGACGTGCATGCACAGTTCTTCCTGGGCACTATTCGATGGTGGGCACTTCTCTACAGAACACTGGCTCTCTCTGCAGTGTGAGGAAAGGGCTATCAGGAGTCTTCCAGCTACAATGAGCCATTGGGTACAGGCATACCTCCCAACCCGCACGGATTCTGCGGGTTTTTCCCGCAGTGACACAAGTTTCCCGCTGTCCCGCGATGCGATCTGTATTCCCGCACAGGAGACAGGAGGCAAAGGAAAGAGGAGGAGGTAAGAGCCGATGTATGTCCCAGTGCAGTGAAGCCCGCCCCCCCGCTCACCAAGCAACAAATGACTGAATAACTGTGTGTCACCCCCCCCACCCCCCTCAACAACTCGGAGGAGAGGAGCAGTTTAAGTTAAAAAAACTTTGATGGGAGGGGAAAAATATGGATGAATGTCCCGCAGTGGACATTAGAAAAGTTGGGAGGTATGTACAGGTGATGCTGAAAAAAGGGATTTTTATAACAGCTTACCTGTAAAATCCTTTTCTTGGAGTACATCACGGGACACAGAGCGACTTAGTCATTACTAATGGGTTATATAGATACCTTCAGGTGCTGGCACTGGCAACTTCCAAAACCGGAAGTACCCTCCCCTATATAAGCCCCTCCCATCCGGGAGCACCTCAGTTTTGTAGCAAAGCAATAAGTGTCCCAAAAAGAGGGGTGGGAGCTCTGTGTCCCGTGATGTACTCCAAGAAAAGGATTTTACAGGTAAGCTGTTATAAAAATCCCTTTTTCTTTTTCGTACATCACGGGACACAGAGCGACTTAGTCATTACTAATGGGACGTCCCAAAGCAATGCCAAATGAGGGGAGGGATACACTATACATAAGCTGGGCGCCATCAGGCATGAGGCTCTTTTGCGGCCTGCAACACACTGCGCCCAAAGGCGACATCCTCCTGACTTCTAACGTCTACCTGGTAGAATCTAGTAAACGTGTGTACTAAGGACCATGTTGTGGCCTTACAGACTTAAGCCAGGGAGGCTTGGTGATGCACTGCCCATGAAGTTCCAACTGCTCTTGTGGAGTGCGCCCTAACTTTGAACGGAGGCGGTCTCCTTTTCAAGCCATAGGCTTGTATTATGACCTGTCGAATCCACTTGGCTAAAGTAGATTTTGATGCTGCCTGACCCTTTCTGGGGCCTTCTGGCAGAATAAACAAAATATCCGTTCTGCGAATCTGAGCAGTGGCTTTTAGATAAGCTTTAACTGCTCTTACTACATCCAAAGAATGCAATAACTTTTCCTCTACCGAGCTAGGTTTGGGGAAAAAAGAAGGAAGAACCACATCTTGGTTCAAATGAAACCTCGATACCACCTTAGGAAGAAAGGCTGGATGAGGACGTAATACTACTCTGTCCTTATGGACAACCAGATATGGCTCCTTACAGGACAAGGCGGCTAATTCCGATACTCTTTTAGCCGAACAAATGGCTACTAACAAAATCAATTTCCTGGTGAGAAGAACCAAGGAAATGTGTTGCAATGGTTCAAACGGTTGTTTCTGTAGAACCGACAGGACCAGGTTTAAGTCCCATGGACATATGGGAATACTAACCGGAGGGCTAATACGCATCACTCCTTGTATGAAAGCTTTGACTAGTGAATGCGAAGCCAAGGGCCTTTGAAAAAATATTGACAAGGCCGAAATCTGACCCTTGATAGTACTCAAGGCCAGCTTCCTATCTACAGCCCACTGTAGGAAGTCCAAAATCCTACCTATTACGTACTTACGTGGATGCCATTTCTTGGCCTCACACCATGTAATGTACGCCTTCCAGTTCCTATAATAGATCTGCCTGGATACCGGCTTCCTGGCATTGATCATGGTAGATACCACAGGATTAGAGAGCCCTCTCTTTTTTCAGAATGTGGGCTTCAATAGCCAGGCCGTCAAACCTAGGGCTGGTAAGGAAGGGTGGTATATCGGTCCTTGCGACAGCAGGTCCGGACGATGTGGGAGGGTCCAAGGACTCCTCACTGACATTTTTACAATCTCCGCGTACCATGCCCTTCGGGGCCACGCTGGAGCCACCAGAATCACTGGTTTCTTTTCTACCCTGATTCTGCGGATTAATCGCGGTAACAATTGTGGCGATGGGAATGCATATATCAGCTTGAACTGATCCCAAGGGAACACTAGGGCATCCGAGCCGCAAGCTAGGGGATCCCTTGTGCGAGACACAAATCTGTCCACCTTTGCGTTGAATCTGGATGCTAGCAGATCTACATCCGGTGTTCCCCACCGCTGGCATAATGCCTGGAAAACCTCGGGGTGAAGAGACCATTCCCCCGGGCATAATTGCTGGCGACTTAAAAAGTCCGCTCTCCAATTTTCCACTCCTGGGATGAAAACCGCGGATATGGCTGGGACATATCTTTCTGCCCATTCCAGGATGCAATTCGCTTCCCTCTGGGCTGCACGACTCCTGGTGCCACCCTGGTGATTGATATATGCCACTGCTGTGGCATTGTGACAGGGGACCCTTGGAGTTTGGATGTCCATGCTACTAGGGCATACCGGGCTGCTCGTATCTCTAAGAGATTGATGGGCAGGGCCTTTTCTGCTTCTGACCACTTGCCCTGGAGAGACCATTGCTCCAGTACTGCCCCCCAGCCTATGAGGCTGGCATCTGTAGTGACCACCTTCCAAGAAACCGGACTGAAGGGTTTCCCTTTTTCCAGATTCTGGGGCACCAACCACCAATGGAGGCTCTTGCGAACGGAAGGGGACAGGGACATTGGTAAGTCTAAAGCCTGAACTTTTTTGTTCCAGGCTGACAGTATGGCCCTCTGCAAGTTCCTTGAATGGAATTGACCGTAGGGTACTGCTTCGAATGAAGCCACCATTTTCCCAGCAGCCTCATGCACAGGCGTATGGATGGTTTTCTTTTTTGTACCCACTAAGTGGGTCAAATCTTTCAAAGACGACACCTTCTCTGGAGGTAAGAAAATCTTTCTCTGATTTGAATCCAGTCTTAGCCCCCAAGAATTCCAGACTTTTGACTGGTTTTTGGGGCTGACTTGTCTCGGTTGATAATGCAACCGTGAGATTCCAGATACTTGATTGTCTTGTGAACGACCACTTCTAGTTTTTTCCACTGAGTGGTCTATCAGCAACAAGCCGTCTAGATATGCCATTATCGTTACACCTTGTGTTCCTAGTTTGGCCAATCGTAGGGCCAGAATTTTTGTGAACACTCGTGGTGCTGTGGCCAGACCGAAAGGTAAGGCTCTGAACTGAAAATGGCGCCCTTCTACTGCAAAGCGTAGAAATTTCTGGTGGGCCGGACAGATGGGAATATGTAAATAAGCATCCCTTATGTCGATCGAGGCTAACCATTCCTGCCCTTATAGGACGGTGGCCACCGATCGGATCGACTCCATCCGAAAAAGTCCTGATATGTAGGAACTTGTTTAGCCCTTTTATATTTAATATGGGCCTCACGTCCCCATTTGGTTTGGGGACTGTGACAAGGTTCGAGTAAAACCCGAACCCGCTTTCTTCCAAGGGAACCTCATGATTACCCTTGGAGCAATAGTTGTTCTAGTGCCAGAAGGAGGGATCCTCTCTTCTGGGGATCGCTTGGCACGTTTGACCTCATAAGATGGGCAGGAGGAATGTCTTTTAACTCCAGCCTGTATCCCAGACTTACTGCGGAGATCACCCATCTGTCTCTGATGGTGTCCCGCCATGGTCTCTGTGAACAACTGAAGTCTTCCCCTAACCCGATTGAGTGGGGGCAACCCTTCATGACTTGGGGGGAGGTTTTGTACCTCTCTTGACCCAGGGTTTCTTGTTACCCTGTGATTGTCCCTGATTTCTGCCCCCTGGATTTGACCGCGGAGGCCGTCGGAACTGTTTCACAGCCGATGTGCCAGGGACTGGAGAAGTAGGCCTCTTAAAAGAAGGACTTCTATCCTTGTTCTTAACCGGCAAGAGTGTACTTTTACCGGCAGAAGTTTTCTGGATATATTTGTCCAGATCTTCTCCAGATAAGCGTTCTCCATGAAATGGGAAGCTAATCAGCAATTTCTTACAGGGAGCTTCAGCAGACCAGTTTTTGAGCCATAGAAGCCTACGCATATGTCTACAGACAGCGTAAAGCGGGAGGCCTGTTGGATTGTATCCTTTATGGCGTCCACCGCAACACAAGGCTCTAGGTAGGTCAGCTAGGGCAAGAGCCTGCTGATCTGGTAAGTCCCTTAAGACTTGTTTCAACTGATCCTTCACTGCTTGGCAGACCCCAATCGCTGCTACTGCAGGTTGTGTCACCATGCTTGCTGTAGAGAAAGCAGATTTTAGTAAAGACTCCAATTTTTTATCTATTGGGTCTTTGAACATTGGAACATTATCTACTGGACATGTCAGTGATTTATTTACACAAGAGATGGCTGTGTCCACTGTACGGACCCTCCATTTTTTTATGAACTTATCCTCCATGGGATAGATCACTGGAAATCTCTTGGGGGGAGTAAATATTTTAACAGGATGCTCCCAATCCTGGTAAATAAGCCCTTCCAATAAAGGGTGGATTGGGAAGGAACAGACAGTCTGGGGAGCTTTCAGCGACCCCAGGCGAGGAAACAGTAGTGGTTGATGGTTCCGCCAGAGGCATTTAAAATGCTGCTCGGACCATGTTAGTCAGAGACTGAACCCATAATCTTTCAGCCTGAGATGCTGAGAAAGGTTCTTCCACTGTTGATTCCTCTATAACTGAATCAACCTCACCTGATCCCCTTCAGGTAGGTCGATCTCTGTGACTGTTCCTCCACTAACAGGCACTCTGCAGGAGGAGACGGAGATCGGACACGCTTTTCCTGTGACAGGGAAGCAGCGATCAATGCTGTTAATCTCTCTTCCAATCCTCCCAGAGTTGAGGATAAAACCTCCTCTGTTATATATACAGGAGCAGGTGGACTGGGGACAGCCGCAGTACCAGGTACTCCTGCGGGGTTTCCTACAGCTACTGACCTCTGAAATTTCAGGGGAGATTGGCGCAGTACAGCATGCCCAAAATCCTCAGAGCCCGATGGAGACCCCTTTCGCTTCTTGGAAGACTTATTTCCAGAGCGTCTGGATGACATATCTATAAGCACAAAGCTGAGGTATTCCCGTTGTCATACACCAATTTTGCTGGTAATAATCTAACACAGTTGCTGCTATATACCAGCTGGTGTCCACTAAAGTGTCTTTCTATGGGGATGCCTGCATCAACCGCCTCTGTGTGCCACCGTTTTGTTGCTAGCTCTGCTTGCATCCAGCTGACACTTGTACTGTGTCTTTTACACATGCTGGGACGCCTGCACATGCGCAGAAGCGCCGCGGTGCGCATCGAGCGTCATCCACCCGCCCCGCCCCTTTTTTTCCATAGGAGGCACGTGCACGTGCCCGCGCGCGCGCCCGTGCGCCATTGGCGCCCTTTTCGAAACCAAGCAGGGACTAGGAGCCAGGGCCCTTTTTGCCGGAGGGCCTGTGCGGTGGATGAGCGCAGCAACAGGGCAGAGGAAGTGGATTCCCACAGAGAACTTACCAACTGCCTGGATCTTTTGACTTGAGAAAACCAAAGATCCACATGACAAGAAAAAATGGACCACAGCGGCCTCTAGTGGTTTAACACAGGTACCGCGGTCCTCTTTTTTTTTTTTCTTGACTACTATTAAAATATTACATTTTCCAGTAGTTACAGGCATACACAGATATTAGCGGAATACCGTTAGGTAACAGACAGAAAGACAAATTAGGCTTGGGGGTCCCCCAATAGAACCAAGTTCCTGGGGGCCCCCACTTACCTGTTCCCCGCCGCAGGACTCTGTTTGGTCCACAGAAGCCTAAACTTCACCTATCACGGCAGGCATTGTAATTAAACCTTCAGGGACCGGGTTCCCAAGGATTCCACTCCCCTGGACCTGTATAGCACCCTGCACAGAAAACATCTTGGTCGTGGGTATGACCAGAGCTCTGGATCCCAGGGTCCAGCCCTCCTAAGAGAGGCATTACAGGCAAAACCTTGCTCTTCTGTTGCAAGGCCCGGGTACCGACCGTTTAGCTATGAAGCTTTTTTGGTGGGATCCGGAACAGCTTACTAAGGCACGTAAAAGAACCTGTACGCAAGCCCAGTGAAAACACATGTTACTCTTTGGCCAACACCTTAGACACTGGCAAAAAACTGAGGTGCTCCCGGATGGGAGGGGCTTATATAGGGGAGGGTACTTCCGGTTTTGGAAGTTGCCAGTGCCAGCACCTGAAGGTATCTATATAACCCATTAGTAATGACTAAGTCGCTCTGTGTCCCGTGATGTACGAAAAAGAAATGTCAGTGTCCAGTATGTTCCATATGTCTGGTAAATGCCTGGTAGGAATAACCTGCTGAGGTCTATGACTAATATGCAATGGAGGTGCACACAGTGGTGCATGCCATGGAGGGGAGGACACTACTGGGGGCTTCTTCAGGGTGTGGTTACAGGCTGGGTGGTGGCTACTACCTTATATATCCTAACCTCTTAATCTTAAAGCCACATCACCCCAAATGTAGATGGGTATGTGTCTACTCAGAAGGTGCCCCCTATATATACATATCTGTTCCTGGCTACATGAGCGGTGGGGAGCAAAATATAGTGAAACAAATTATCTGTATTTGGGTCTAAACAAATACTTCTAAGCATTTCATTGTGCCTAAAAATGTATTATGTAGGGGGGGCGTGGCAGAATGGGACGGAGCAGCAGCTTCTGAAGAGAGCTCCTGTTCTCACAGGGCTAAAAGCCACAAAAACGGGGCCAATATAATCAAAAAAACGATCTAATTTACAACACCCCCGCACATAAGAACCTGTGCATGACGAATTCCAAGAAGGGGGGTCGGAGGAGCAGCCAGAATCAGAGGAATCTCACTTACAACTGCCTCAGGTCTCAGGAGCGCAGCAAGATGTCAAAGGTGGCGCTGGCACACTGCCCTCTTCTCCTTCTCTGCTCTGCCACAACCTCAGCCACCGCTGGAATCGGTTTCAGCAGAAAACAGTGAGTACCCTCCACTGACTAAAGCAGATTTAGATGTCAGCCTGGAAGCCATGTGCTCTAAACTTTTAAATAAGTTCCAGGCAGAGATTCAGAAGTCCACTAACACATTATCCCAGGAAATTGCTGCACTAGGGACAAGAACTGACCTGCTGGAAAACAAGCATGACGAACTGCCCATTGCCTTCAATGATTTATCCAGAGAACATGAATCACTCTCATCAGCCTTCACACAGTTACAGGAGCATGTGGAGGATTTGGACAATAGAAATAGGAGGTCTAACCTCAGGATTAGAGGGGTCCCAGAAACCATTACTGATCTAACAGTATATGCTAATAAACTTTTTCACTCTCTGCTGCCAGAACAGAATGCTTAATCATTTATATGTGACCGCATTCACCGTGCTTTAAGAGCTAAACCTCCCCCTGATAAACCCCCTAGAGACATAGTGCTGTGCATGAAAGATTTCCTGGTAAAGGAGGACATTATGAGGGCAGCCAGGGGTCTGAGAAACATTGTTTTAGATGGATTACAGCTACAGATCTATCCAGATATCTCACAAGCAACACTGGACAGACGCAGAAAAATGAAGGAAATTACACCAGTACTCTCCACAGCAAGGATCAGATATAGATGGGGCTTCCCTTTTAAACTGATTGTATCCCAAAATGGCACCACCTACATTGCCACCACAATTCCTGAAGGTCAAGATATCCTGGTCAAGCTGGGTCTGTTGGATGCAGGCAATCTCCCACGTACCCCATCCTCATCTCGCCCAGCTCCCATCTGGAACACCCCAGCATCACGTGAAGACAGACGCAGAATCAGACATGAGGCTGGAGTTTTGAACTTTAATTAAATCATAACCTTTCGGAGGTTTTCTGGAATTCATATATTCTTCGGGCTTCTCCAGAACTGACTATCATTTTTTGTTTCTAACTAGCTTTTTTTTTCTGGTTATATACCCATCTCACAGCAGTAAACACAAGCTTTCTTAGTACAGAGATCCCTCTGTGCTTAGTTTTTCAGTTGAAAATTGAGTTTAATCATTTATGGTTCTACTGTCATGACCTGGTACTACAACCTTTTTGACTTTTTACTTTCTCATATATATATTTTTTTCTCTCTCCTCTTCGTATTACCATCACATTATTAATAATGTTAGTAAATTTTTTCTCCTCACCAATACTTGGGTACTACTGCCCTCATTGTGGAACAGTTATTGTTTCTCTTTCACGCTTTCTCTAAAAGTTGATTTGTTGATTTGATTATCTAATAGGCTTACCAAGAGACTTATAATCTGAGCTAACTCACTGACGTCATATTACCATTTTGTTTTTTCCAAGGCATGTAGAAATCTCTTTTATTGGTTCTATGCCCCACATGTAACATTTTTTGTGTTATCTAATGTTTTAACACCTTTCTGTTTTCAGACTCTTACCGTTATTGGGTACCAATGAACACTTTCTAGGGCCGCAACCTCTTTTCCTTTTTTTTTTTTTATTTTTTATATTGAATACTATTTTTTTTTCCTTTTATTTCTTTATAATATCATTGCGGTCACCAGGTCACTCATAATCATATGCTAGATCCCCGGTTTCTAAGGGTATTTGTTTCCCTAGCATGGAGATCAGTTATATTGTTTATATCATTTATACCATTTATTTCAGTAGAATTCTCAAATTTCTAAAATGAAAACATACCCTATGGCCTTTTTACTGACGCCCTAGGTAAAATATAGAAATATACTTTGTTCCTCTGTATTCTGTTACACCCCTCTTTATCCAATGCTCTAAAGAGCGGTAAATTCTCTGTTTGAAAGAGATTTAATGACAACAGTTATATCTAACGCAGGTATTTTTGCGAAGGTTATCTTTTGTGGCTCTCCACCCTATGATGCCATAATTTTCACCCACTCAGTTAGAGCTATCCCTATCCCCAGAGGGAGGGCTCATTTACAACTGAAATGCGAATTCACATGTTTTTTCATTTACTTGGTTATATCACTTTTTCATAAAGACTTCATTCGCATTTGTAAGTTGGCAAGACTGAAGCCTCATACACACGACCGAGTTTCTCGTCCAAAAACGACAAGAAAACTGCCGAGAGAGCTTTCTTGTCGAGAAAACCGTTCGTGTGTATGGTTTTTCGTCGAGAAAACTGCCGTGAATCTCGACGAGAAAAATAGAGAACCTGCTCTCTTTTTCTCATCCGGATTCTCGATTTTCTCGTCGTGTTTCTCGTCGGCCTGTTTTGCGACGTTCGTGTGTATGCTTTTACGAGTCTTCAAAAAGCGTGCATGCTCAGAATCAAGTATGAGACGGGAGCGCTTCTTCTGGTAAAACAAGCCTTCGTAATGGAGATAGCACATTCGTCCCGATGTAAATTATTGCATCGTTTAAATGTTGCGCATTTAAATCTTCTTTAGAATGTTACAATAATAAAAACTAAAGAACTTGTTTTGCTACTGATATTCACACAGAGTTCTGACTAACTACTTTAAACCTTTTTCATGCTGATCTCATGAATATTTAGCTGTATTATATCGAGCAAGATCTCCTTAATAATTATATTTTTTTATTTTTGAATACAGATCTTCATTTTAAATGCTTCTTTATTTTATAGTGATCTCCATGATTTTATTTATTATTTTTGTTGTGTCAAGTTTACCCCTTATTTTTTTTTTATTTTTTTTTTAGACCTTTAAGGAGATTTTTTTGTGTTATCTGTCCCTTTTATTGTATTTGTTAAAATGTATCTGCCTACTCCAAAGCTAAATGTATAATTATTATAAAAACACATAGTCAAGTATTAACTGTAAAAATAAAAACCATTTATTCTGGTCTATAACAAAATAAATAGAAGGCAGCGCTGGAGAGCCTGCTGCCATTTGTGAATCCATGGGACCCCAGACACATCAACCCTGTGTGGCCAATAAAATTGGGAGCTTGGCGGCAGCTTCTAAGATGGCCGCCGTCATCTAAAGCTCTGCTCCACCAAGGCCCTGTTCTGACCACCGGAGCTTACAGAGCGCTCCCCCGGACACCTTACCGAGATACTCACGTAGGGGACACCTCCCGGAACCCGCAGATGTCGTCCCCGCTAGCCAGGAGTGACCTCTCCGGCCAGATGTCAGCCACGCCAGGCCCCCTCAGCTATGCCAAGATGGCGGCGGCTCCACGAGGCCCGCTCCTCACAGAACACTCGGAGGACTCTATAGCTGACCAGGATCAGGTCCCACCGCAATCCCCAGGTACCGAATACCCCCCGCTGACCCCAGCCATCTCCCCCTCCTCCACCGAATCTTTACTGGGCAGGATGGGTGCTGCAGGTCCCTCTACACCTATGCTGGATCCACACACAGGCATGCTTCTCTCAGTCAGTGAAGCACAGGAGGAGGCCCCGACCCCCACTGACTTTCCCTCCATGATGGCTGCATTCTCACACATGCTATCTAGAAGCCTGGCCCTGAATGCTACCCAGATTACATCTTCTATTCATGCGGATCTGCAGCAATTCGGGGTCAGGATGGACAATATAGAACAGAAAGCTGACCAGGCCGTAGCGCGGATTAATCAGAATTCCTCCAGACTGCAGGACATGCAGGATCAATTGGAAACTGCGTTAGCAAAGATAGATGACCTCGAGAACAGATCAAGAAGATATAACTTTAGGATACGGGGACTCCCTGAATCGGAGAAAGAGGTACAATCTGCTGTGAAATCACTTATAAGGACCCTTATCCCTGACATTACTGAACCACGTCTGGAGCTGGATAGAGCTCACAGAGCCCTTCAATCTCCACGCTCTGATGGCCTTCCCAGAGACATCATTGTGAAACCGCACTACTACTCTGTTAAAGAAGAGGTGATGAGGAAGGCTAGATACTCTGACAACCTCACTTTGCATGGCCACAAAATTCAAATTTTCGCCGACCTTTCTCCATACACAGTACAAAAGAGACGCTCTTTTAAACCGTTACTGCAAGTGCTTATGGACAAAGAAATCGCATACAGATGGGCATTTCCTTTACGTCTGAACTTTTCCTACAAGAATAAAAGCTTTGGATTCTCCTTATTTGCGGAAGGAGAGCATATCCTGACTCAACTCGGATTGATTCATCTGGATCCTAATCCCACACAGGCTAACAGAGGGACCCCTGCCTCCACGAAGCGACCCCCGCCGGCGAGCCCGCTGCACCAATCATGGCTGAATCACGGTTCCAAGCGCACCAAAGAAAACCTCCCGCCCTGATACTTTTTTTTTCCTCTTCCCCCTTATTTTTAGGGCACATCTCCTTTTAAAATCCCTTCTCTGCAATGGGATCCTGATGTGGGAAACATCTCCTCTTGTTGAAACTATCGTTGAAACTGTTTTGGGGTTCTCCCCTCCATCTCTGGCAATCCTACACGGCTCCATACCATTTTTGTTACCTTAAGTTTTCAAAGGACCCCTTTTTTCCTTTTTTCTAAAAACTTTTTTATTTTTTTTATTTTTTAATATTTCGTTATGGCTTTTATATGGTATATTGGGGGTTTACATGATATAAGGGATGGAGATGGGATATCAGGTTCATTGTCTGGGGAGGGGGGACCCTTGACTGGCCAGCAGCCTGCAGTTTCTTTCCCCCATAGGCTGACATGATCCTCAGTTACGGATATTTACACGGTCTGGGTCAAGTAGTGTTAACTATTACCCAGTTCAACGGGCCGCACCGTTCTAGAGTATAAGGCCTGATTGTTAAGTAGCAGACATGTGGGGACCCACATACACATCATCTGAGACCCACCATCGGGGACCTCAGATACCACTTTTGGGCTGGTTCATGGGCGGCATTCATCTGCCTGTCTGCTTCCCAACCCTGAAGGGGGGTAGGCAGGGCCTGGACGGCGCGCACAATTCAGTTATG
Organism: Rana muscosa; assembly: GCA_029206835.1. Lineage (NCBI taxonomy): Eukaryota > Metazoa > Chordata > Amphibia > Anura > Ranidae > Rana > Rana muscosa. The sequence goes on from CM055117.1 coordinate 594,271,827, forward strand.
TTACAAGGTTTACTTATATAGTTTCCTGTTGCTCCCATAGTTAGGGGGCACTCTGTAGTTAGGGCATCATAGGTTCCTTGGGACTCTCAGTCAATGCAGTTAAGAGGTGGTGGGGCTGTGGTGGACCCAATGCACCTCTCTCGGACCAGAAGCACATTTGGCGCATCTGGATCCATAACCGGTTTCCCTGTCACCGGGGTATTCCAGTCCTCTTGGGTATTGGGGTGGGGGATGGATAGTTCACTCCGCCCCGGGGGTGGGAAGGGGTCAGGGGACCCCTCAGTTTGGTTTTGTATACATTCATCGATGTCAATTTTACTTCACGTGTATAATGCAGTTCTCTTCTTCTCTCCTCTTCTCCCCTCTTTCATCTCTTTTTTCCCTTTTCTTGTATACGCACTCCAGTGCATTCACAGGCTCCAGGGCTGTCTCCGATCTTCTGTCCCAGGCTCCGGGTCATGGCTTAGATTCACATCAGGACATCACCGGGAGAGTCGTTCTCAATTCTCGGGTAAGTGGCGGTACTCGCTCACAGATTCCACCTCTCTGACCCATGACTGACACATGACTGACACATATCAACCCCCACCTTCCCTCAAAATTATATCACACAACACTCAGGGCCTTAACTCCCCAATTAAACGCAGGAAACTCCTCCAGCAATATCACTCTATGCTGGCAGACGTTCTTTTACTGCAGGAAATCCACTTCCCTTCCTCCTTTAAACCCACGTTCATACACCAAAGGTACCCTCAATTCTTTTTAGCTTCGGCAGATAACAAAACAAAAGGGGTGGCTGTCTGTTTCGCTAGACATATCAATTTTTCTCCACTTGAAACTATAATGGATCCTATGGGTCGCTACATTTTGGTTTCGGGCCACATTGATGGGGTACTATACACTTTTGTTTCCTACTACACGCCCAACAAGGGACAAAAACACTTTTTTGATTCTTTGTTACACAACCTACAGACACACTTTAAGGGCACAATATTCATCGGCGGCGACTCAAATACAGCGTTTGATTTCTCTCTAGACAAAAGTTCGAATGGTACTTCTAAACCCAAACGCCCCTCTAAACAGAGTGTTAAAATAGCAAAGCTTCTTCATACTGCAGGTTTGATAGATGTTTGGAGAGAATCCAATCCCCGCACAAAAGATTACACTCATTTTTCAGCACCTCATAAATCTTTTGCTAGAATTGACCACATATTCACCCGCTCCCCCACAATCCCTTTAATCAGACACTCCAAGATAGTAGATTCCTCTCTCTCAGATCACGCCATGTTGATTGTGATAACACAGAGGCCCTCTGGGTCGGATAGCCCCCCTCGCTGGCGTTTACGGGAGTCCCTTTTAAGCGACCCTATTCAATGCACTCTACTGGAAAAAGCTATCACAGAATATTTCCTTATTAACGCTACGAGTGAAGTATCCCCTTCTACGGTTTGGGCAGCTCATAAGACTGTAATTAGAGGGAAACTAATTCAATTATCAGCTAAATTAAAGAAGGAACACAGGGCAGACACACTGAGGCTTACTGAAGACTTTCACAAATTAGCGAAAGCCCACAAACGCCATCCTACCCCAGAATCTCTCACAAACCTAGATAATGCCCGGGCTCTTCTAAACTTGTCTCTGACCACAGCAGCCGAACAGCATCTCCGGTGGACGGGGGTCAAATTCTACGCCCAAGCGGATAGGATAGGTTCAAAGCTAGCCGCCAAACTGAGCCCCAAACAGCGCACTCTTGCTTTCCCGAAAATTCGGACAGCCAATGGGGAACTGTCACAGAACCCATCCAAGATAATGGATGCTTTCCTGTTTTTTTTTACTGAACTTTATAAACCAAACCTGAATCCCCCTAAGTCTCTACGAGATGAATTCTTAAATACCCTTCCCTTACCTACTCTTACGAAGGATCATAGAGAGCTCTTGGAGAGCCCTTTCACCCAAGAAGAAGTTTTGAACACCATTAAAACTCTCAAACTGGGATCCTCCCCAGGTCCAGATGGCTTTTCCACGGGCTACTATAAAAAATTTGCCCCTTGCCTAGCCCCTCATTTGACACGATTTTTTAACTCTCTCAGGGATGGAGCCCCTTTGAGCAAGGATTTGAACTCGGCCTATATCTCGGTAATACCGAAACCGGGTAAGGACACCAGTGATGTGGCAAACTTTCGCCCTATCTCGCTTATTAACAGTGACATAAAAATAATGACCAAAATAATGGCAAACAGACTTTCGAGTTTCATTTCCTCTTATGTTCATAAAGATCAGGTGGGCTTCATCCCTGGCAGACAGGGACCTGACCAAATTAGACGTTCCATTGACATTATATCTCTGCTTCACTCACAGTGGGATGGGCGTCCCCCTCAAGAAGGCTTTCTACTCTCAATAGACCTACACAAGGCCTTTGATTCTATAGACTGGGCATACTTGACTGACATCCTTGGGAAATGGGGATTTGGCCCAAACTTCCTTCAGCTTATTGACTCACTTTACTCTGACCCCTCAGCACAGATTTGTTTACTAGGCAGATATTCCGATTCCTTCTCCATTGGCAGGGGGACCAGACAGGGATGCCCACTATCCCCTCTCCTCTTTGCTGTGGCGATCGAGACTCTGGCTATTGCACTACGGTCAGATCCTGACATTAAGGGGGTGAATTGTGGTCCCCAGGAACATAAATGTGCATTATACGCTGACGACCTCCTACTATTCGTCACTTCCCCCCTGACCTCCACTCCTTTGATCCTCAAGACACTGTGGATATTCAGTGAAATCTCCGGGCTGAGGGTCAACATGACCAAATCACTGGCATTAAACATCTCAGTCCCCCCGGACATATTAAAGAAACTCTCCGGCGATTTCGATTTTTCCTGGGCTCCCACATTTATTCCATACTTAGGCATCAAGCTTACATCCAATATAAGTACTTTGTTTGAGTTGAACTATCCCCCTATGGTGCTCAAATGCAAACATGACATGGAACGGTGGTCCAAGAGTGGTTTATCATGGTTGGGCAGAGTGCATGCTATTAAAATGACCCTGCTCCCACGCCTTTTATACCTGTTTAGATCTCTCCCAATCCCGGTCCCGAAACTATTCCTCAATAAAACCCAGTCGGATGTAATACGCTTTGTATGGGGCAGAAGGGGATACAGATGTCCCGCGGGAATACTATTCCGTCTAAGATCTCAGGGTGGTCTGGGTCTCCCTCATCTTTGGGGATACTATCAGGCAGCTCAACTAACACAAATCTCTGTAGCCTTCTCTATGGGCTCGAAACCTGACTGGCTAACCATGGAAAGACAAGCTGTCCCATCACACACCGTTGACTATCTATTAGGGTGCGAACCCAAACGCAGACCGGCTATTCTATCACCCACTCTCTGGCACTCGGTAGCACTATGTTCCAAGCTTTTTACCCTACGCACCCTGATATCCCCACTGAAACCTCTAATGCATTTATTTCACAATACCGACTTTCCCCCGGGGATGAATATTGAGGCGTTCCGATGGTGGACAGATAAGGGTCTTTATAGAATCGGACACTTTCTGTCCCCAGCAGGACCGCTTTCCTTATCACACTACAGGACACAACTGGACATGCCTAATTCGGAACTTTTTAGATTCAACCAAATATCCCATTTCCTTCACTCCATTTGGACAGACAAAGCAATTCCCCCCACCATTACTTCCTATGAACATTGGTGTGTCAAGGCAATGGATCAGAGAGGTGGTATCTCGCTAATCTATACGGCTCTAATGTCTAAGACGGATGTATCGACTTACGCCCGGACCTGGGAGGAAGATAAGGGCGGCACTTGGGACGCAGAGGTTTGGTTCCGCGCTTCACAGCGAGCTTTTAAAGGTATTCTCAACATTTCAATTGCAGAAGCTAGCCTAAAGGTTTTGTTGAGGTGGTACTATGTCCCTTCCAGGTTGGCACGGATATTCCCAGGAACTTCACCTGTATGCTTTAGGGGTTGTGAACTGGAGGGCACGATGCTCCACATTTGGTGGACCTGCCCCCGCATTAGATCCTTTTGGAGGAAAGTATTCCGTACCATTAGCTCCCTGACTGAGGTACCAGTGACCCCCCATCCCTGTACAGCACTACTCAATCATAATATTCCCAATTTATCTAAAAGCTCCCAGGTGTTGGCATTCTTCGTCTTATTGGGCGCCAGAATGACAATGGCCAGAGCCTGGAAGCGACCCACCATCTCCTTCCAGGGGTTCAAGAGTAGGGATGGGCCCGGTGCTCGATTCGAACCCATGTTCGAATCGAGCACCAGGCGTTCGCTCGCTCGTCGAGCCCAGAACTATTTGGGCCGTTCGCATCACATTCGTGTGATGCGAGCGGCCCCGCAATGCATTGCGGCCGGCGCGGCCGGCGCAGTGCATTGCTGGCTGATGATTGGCCAAGCATGCACTGTGACCCTGCATGCTTGGCCAATCACAGCGCCCGAAACTCGGAGAGCAATAATTGTCTACAGGCAGGACGCCTGTAGCCAATTACAGCTCAGGGGCTTTAGTACACGCCCCACCATTTAAAAGGCCGCCACGCCATCGGCCCCGGTCACATGAGTTCCGGCTTTAGGAGAGATCAGTCTGCTGTTTCTGTCTTTGCTTGATACTGAAAGATTTGCTCTTCTTTGCTAAACCATTGGCTATTTCTTTGCTAAACCATTGCTACCTAAGTCATTGATCGTTCATTGCTGCTGATTGCACAGTTAGTGTGTTATTAGCTGCTGCTGGGGATTAGTCTGGTGCGTGCTTACTGTTAGTACAGTATTGCAGTAGTACCAACCGCAGTGCTGTTAGCACAGCATTGCACCCCAACAGCACCCATAGGACTTCTAGTGTGTTAGTGGCAGCAAACAGAGCTCCTATATTTTCTTCTCAGCAGCACCCATAGGACTTCTAGTGTGTTAGTGGCAGCAAACAGAGCTCCTATATTTTCTTCTCAGCAGCACCCATAGGACTTCTAGTGTGTTAGTGGCATCACACAGAGCTCCTATATTTTATTCTCAGCAGCACCCATAGGACTTCTAGTGTGTTAGTGGCAGCAAACAGAGCTCCTATATTTTCTTCTCAGCAGCACCCATAGGACTTCTAGTGTGTTAGTGGCAGCAAACAGAGCTCCTATATTTTCTTCTCAGCAGCACCCATAGGACTTCTAGTGTGTTAGTGGCAGCAAACAGAGCTCCTATATTTTCTTCTCAGCAGCACCCATAGGACTTCTAGTGTGTTAGTGGCATCACACAGAGCTCCTATATTTTCTTCTCAGCAGCACCCATAGGACTTCTAGTGTGTTAGTGGCAGCAAACAGAGCTCCTATATTTTCTTCTCAGAAGCACCCATAGGACTTCTAGTGTGTTAGTGGCAGAAAACAGAGCTCCTATATTTTCTTCTCAGCAGCACCCATAGGACTTCTAGTGTGTTAGTGGCATCACACAGAGCTCCTATATTTTCATCTCAGAAGCACCCATAGGACTTCTAGTGTGTTAGTGGCATCACACAGAGCTCCTATATTTTCTTCTCAGCAGCACCCATAGGACTTCTAGTGTGTTAGTGGCATCACACAGAGCTCCTATATTTTCTTCTCAGCAGCACCCATAGGACTTCTAGTGTGTTAGTGGCATCACACAGAGCTCCTATATTTTCATCTCAGAAGCACCCATAGGACTTCTAGTGTGTTAGTGGCATCACACAGAGCTCCTATATTTTCTTCTCAGCAGCACCCATAGGACTTCTAGTGTGTTAGTGGCAGCAAACAGAGCTCCTATATTTTCATCTCAGAAGCACCCATAGGACTTCTAGTGTGTTAGTGGCATCACACAGAGCTCCTATATTTTCTTCTCAGCAGCACCCATAGGACTTCTAGTGTGTTAGTGGCAGCAAACAGAGCTCCTATATTTTCTTCTCAGCAGCACCCATAGGACTTCTAGTGTGTTAGTGGCATCACACAGAGCTCCTATATTTTCATCTCAGAAGCACCCATAGGACTTCTAGTGTGTTAGTGGCAGCAAACAGAGCTCCTATATTTTCTTCTCAGCAGCACCCATAGGACTTCTAGTGTGTTAGTGGCATCACACAGAGCTCCTATATTTTCATCTCATAAGCACCCATAGGACTTCTAGTGTGTTAGTGGCAGCAAACAGAGCTCCTATATTTTCTTCTCAGCAGCACCCATAGGACTTCTAGTGTGTTAGTGGCAGCAAACAGAGCTCCTATATTTTCTTCTCAGAAGCACCCATAGGACTTCTAGTGTGTTAGTGGCATCACACAGAGCTCCTATATTTTATTCTCAGCAGCACCCATAGGACTTCTAGTGTGTTAGTGGCAGCAAACAGAGCTCCTATATTTTCTTCTCAGAAGCACCCATAGGACTTCTAGTGTGTTAGTGGCATCACACAGAGCTCCTATATTTTCATCTCAGAAGCACCCATAGGACTTCTAGTGTGTTAGTGGCATCACACAGAGCTCCTATATTTTCTTCTCAGCAGCACCCATAGGACTTCTAGTGTGTTAGTGGCAGCTAGTGATGAGCCGAACACCCCCGGGTTCGGTTCGCACCAGAACCCGCGAACGGACCGAAAGTTCGTACGAACATTAGAACCCTATTAAATACAATGGATGCGAACGTTTGAATTCTAAAGTGCTAATTATAACGACTATTATGCATGTTATTGTCCTAAAAAGGGTTTGGGAACCCGGGTTCTGCACCAGGGGACATGTATCAATGCAAAAAGAAGTTTTAAAAACGGTTGTTTTTCGGGAGCAGTCATTTTAATGATGCATAAAGTGAAAAAAAAAAAGTCAAATATTCCTTTAAATATCGTACCTGGGGGGTGTCTAAAGTATGCCTGTGAAGTGCCACGTGTTTCCCGTGTTTAGAACTGTCCCTGCACAAAATGACACTTCTAAAGGAAAAAAAAGCCATTTAAAACTGCTTGCGGCTTTAATGTAATGTCTGGTCCCGGTAATATGGATGAAAATCTTTAAGAAAAATGGCATAGCTACCCCATGACCCCCCCCCCCCTACCCCAGCCCATTACCAGCCCCTTTGGGTCTTGTATGGATATTAAGGGGAACCCCGCACATAAAATAAAAAAGGCCCTATATACTCTGAACAGCCGTATACAGGCGGTGCATACAAGACAGGGACTGTAGGTTTGTTCTTATGTAGAATCTGTTTGTAATTTTGAACAGGTACATTGTTGAAGTGTAGCTCCAGCCCAAAAATCTATTTTTAAACTTTTTGGAAAACATAGGTAAGGGTTATCACCCCTGTAACATTTGTTTTGCTGTCTGTGCCCCTGTTCAGAACATTTCACCTCACTTTCCGTCCCAATGACAACTGTTTTTGAAATGTGGTGTTTTTCTTGAAACAAGGATTGGTGATAAAGCATCAGTACAGAGGAGACACCTTTCTCCCATATTAATTCTTACAGGAGAGAATTTTCCTTCCAAGGGGTAGATTTCCTCTCACTTCCTGTTGTCTTCTTGCGTTTGCAAGTAGGAGTCGTTTGTAAGTTGGATGTTTGAAAGTAGGGACCTGCCGTATATACTCTGCAGAAATAGGCCCCTTAGTTGTTGGTGTTGGCACAACACTGTAAGCACTCACAGTTACTCTTGGTTGGTGCTGGAACGCCCTGCTGTCAACTATTATATCAGGAATTTTAATTACATATAATTTTTGAACAGTGGTAGTAAAAATTGGGCCTTTGATGGTGGTGCTGGTGCCACAACACTGTAAGCCCTGACAGTTACTCTTGGTGGGTGCAGCAATGGGCCCTGCTGTGAATTATTAGATCAAGAATTGTAATTGCATGCCCCTGTTGAACAGGGGCTGAAAAATTGGGCCTTTCGTGGTGGTGGTGGTGGTGGTGGTGTTGCCACAACACTGTAAGCCCTCAGAGTTACTCTTGGTGGGTGCAGGAATGGGCCCTGCTGTGAATTATTAGATCAAGAATTGTAATTACATGCCCCTTTTGAACAGGGGCTGAAAAATTGGGCCTTTCGTGGTGGTGGTGGTGGTGGCGTTGCCACAACACTGTAAGCCCTCAGAGTTACTCTTGGTGGGTGCAGCAATGGGCCCTACTGTGAATTATTAGATCAAGAATTGTAATTACATGCCCCTGTTGAACAGGGGCTGAAAAATTGGGCCTTAGGCACTGGTGGCACAACACTACAACCCCTCACAGATACTGTACTTGGAGCACAGCAATGAGCCCTGTTGCAAAGTATTGCTTCAAAAATTGTAATGACACGCCCCTGTTAAACAGGGGCTGAAAAATTGGGCCTTAGGCACTGGTGGCACAACACTCCAACCCCTCACAGATACTGTACTTGGAGCACAGCAATGAGCCCTATGGCAAATTATTGCTAAAATTATTGTAATTACACGCCCCTGTTAAACAGGGGCTGAAAAATTGGGCCTTAGCCACTGGTGGCGGCACCCATAAACAAAAATGATCTTCCAAGCTATCATCATCAATCGTATCATTGAGGACTCGGAGGAGGAGGATAGCCAGTCAACATAACAGCACAGGCACTCAGCATCAGCATCAGTCTTGAAGGGATGTGACATGTTAAAATCAATTAGTCTGTTATATCAGCATCAGGTGTGTGGTAGCTGGTGGTGATCCAAGACTGGTTCATCTTGATGAAAGTCAGTCGATCAACCGAGTCGGTGGACAGGCGCACCCTGTGATCCGTGACAAATCCTCCAGCAGCACTGAATGTGCGTTCCGAAAGAATGCTGGATGCAGGACAGGCCAGTAGCTCAATTGCATACTGTGCAAGCTCTGGCCAGTGATCCATCCTCAAGACCCAGTAAGCCAGAGGATTTTCGGTGGGGAAGGTGTCCAAGTCTGACCTTGCCCCTAGATATTCCTGCACCATGTTTATCAGACACTGGCGATGGTTGCTGGAACCGATCATACTTTGGTGCTGCGGACTAAAGAATTGTCTGAACGCATCGGTCAGACGGCCACCTTCCCCACCGCTCCTTCTTTGACTGGCCGAAGCCTCAGCAACTCGTTGTCCAGGACCAGGAGTTTGTAACCTCCCAGTCTCTGGGAACGCGTTGCACAGACCTTTCTGCAAGGCCTCCCGGAGTTGTCTCATCCTCTGCTCCCTCTGCGACGGTAACATAAGGTCCGCAACCTTACCCTTGTACCGTGGATCAAGGAGAGTGGCCAGCCAGTAATGGTCCCTCTCCTTGATCCGAAGAATACGAGGATCCTTCCGCAGACTTTGCAGGATCAGGGAGGCCATGCAGCGTAGGTTTGCTGAGGCATTCGGTCCGGAGTCCTCTGGGTCACTAAGGACGACATGATCCGCAGCCACCTCCTCCCAGCCACGTACAAGTCCACTGGTTTCTTGGGACTGTAAATCATCCCTAAAAGACTGCTGCTGATGATGCTGAGTGCCAGCCTCCACCTCCATGCTGACACAATCCTCCTCCTCCTCCTCCTCCTCCTCTTCCTGTGCGATGGGTGGGACAGAAGGAACACTGTCTGGGTAAAGGGGGCCTTGAGAGGCAAGGAAGTCCTCCTCTTCCTGCCACTGTTCTGCCTCAAGTGCCCTGTCCATTATTCCACGCAGCGTGTGCTCCAACAGGTGGACAAGAGGTACAGTGTCACTGATGCATGCACTGTCACTGCTCACCATCCTCGTGGCCTCCTCAAATGGTGCCAGGACAGTGCATGCATCCCTGATCATGCCCCACTGGCGTGGAGAAAAAAAACCAAGCTCCCCTGACCCTGTCCTGGTGCCGTAGTCGCACAGGTACTCATTGATGGCCCTCTGCTGCGTGTGCAGCCGCTGCAGCATGGCCAACGTTGAGTTCCACCTGGTGGGCATGTCACATATAAGGCGGTTCTTGGGCAGGTTCAACTCCTTTTGCAGCTCAGCCAGGCGAGCACTGGCATTATAAGATCTGCGGAAATGCACACAGACTTTCCTGGCCTGCCTCAGGACATCCTGTAAGCCCGGGTACCTGCCCAAGAACCGCTGCACCACCAGGTTAAGGACGTGAGCCACACAGGGCACATGGGTCAGTTGTCCCTGTCGGAGGGCGGAGAGGAGGTTGGTGCCATTGTCGCAAACCACCATTCCTGGCTTAAGCTGGCGTGGTGTCAACCACCTCTCGGCCTGGCCCTGCAGAGCAGACAGGACCTCTGCCCCAGTGTGGCTTCTGTCCCCCAAACACACCAGCGCAAGCACGGCATGGCATCTTTTTGCCTGCGTACTTGCGTAGCCCCTTGAATGGCTACGGAGCACCGCTGGTTCAGAGGACAAAGCACAGGAAGAGGCCATGGAGGAAGAAGAAGAGGAGGGGGTGGAGGAGAGAGGTGTGTCACAACCAGTAGTAGCATTTTGGAGGCGTGGCGGTGGAACAACCTCCAACACTACTGCACCTTGTCCTGCATCCTTCCCAGCTGCCAAAAGAGTGACCCAATGGGCCGTGAAAGAAAGGTAACGTCCCTGTCCATGCCTGCTGGACCATGAGTCAGCGGTAATATGCACCTTACCGCTGACCGCCCTGTCCAGCGAGGCCAAGACATTGCCTTCCACATGCCGGTAGAGAGCCGGAATAGCCTTCCGTGAGAAAAAGTGGCGTTTGGGAACCTGCCACTGAGGAACCGCACATTGCACAAACTCACGGAAGGGAGCCGAGTCTACCAACTGAAAAGGCAGCAGTTGAAGCGCTAGCAATTTAGCCAAGCTAGCATTCAACCGCTGGGCATGTGGATGGCTGGGAGTGAACTTCTTTCGACGGTCCAGCAGCTGGGGCAGGGAAATTTGCCTGCTAGAATCGGACGTCGGTGTACTGCTAGCAGAGTGGCCGCAACTACTTGGCTGTGACACACCTAATTCTACACCTTCATTCCTCTCAGTGCATGTTTCAGAGAGGACTGAAGTTATAGTGGGGTTGGAGATCCCAGCTGATGTGGTGCAAGGAGAGGTCCGCTTTGTTCTTTGGTGTGGGTCTTTGAGGTAGGCTTGCCAACGAGCTGCATGGCAGGTCAACATATGTCTGGTCAGGCATGTGGTACCCAAGCGGCTGATGTTTTGGCCACGCGATATACGCTTGAGACATATGTTGCAAACAGCAGCTGTGCGATCTGATGCACTAGCCTCAAAAAAGGCCCACACCAAAGAACTTTTTGAATGACGGGCAGAGGCAGCGCCCTGCACAGGCGGAGCTCTGCGGTGTGATTCCGTCGGTGTACTGCCCTTACGCTGGCCACCAAAGGGCATCCTGCCTCGTTGGAGATGTGCCTCCTCCTCATCCTCCTCCTCCTCCTCTCTCCTATTAGGCACCCACGTGGAGTCAGTGACCTCATCATCCCCTCCCTCCTCATCACTGGAGCCAATCTGGCAGTATGCTGCAGCTGCTGGAACATGACTGCCAGATTGGTGTCCTTCTTGAGCATCCCCTCTGTCTGCTCTCACGCTACTGCCTTCCTGTAGCTGGGTTTCATCATCAGACCCTTCGAAACGCTGGGCATCCTCCTGGAGCATGTACCCAACACTGTGCTCAAACAGTTCGGGGGACTCCTCAGGAGGAGGACATGGTGGGTCTAGGGAAGGAGTGACTGATGATGAGTCTGACATTGATACCAGGGAAGAGGACGCTTTGGCAGCTGCTTTGCCAGTACCCTGAGCCTGGGTGAGAGAGGATGAGGAGGAGGAGGAGGGCTTGGTCATCCACTCTACCAAGTCTTCGGCATGATGTGGCTCAACATGTCCAGCTGCCGAAAAGAAGGACAAGCGTGTCCCATGGCCATGTGCTGATGACAATGCACCGCGTCCACGACCAGCACTGTTGCCCCCAGACACAGAGCCTGCTTGCCCTCTTTTATTGCCTCCTGACTGTCTGCCTCTCCTTGTTTGCCTTCCAGACATTCTAATAGATGGCCTGCAGGGAGATGGGAAAAAAGCAATAAGGGCTACCTTCAGGTGTCCTTCTCTGTCCCTTTACTTAAGGATTTCTAAATATGGTTGAGGATGATTGCTTTCGCACAGAATAGCACAACGACAATTTCCCTGACTGTCCAAAAAACAAGGATTTCAAAGATGGTTGATGAGGAATGCTTTAGCACAGTATAGCACAAGGAGAATTTCCCTCACTGTCCTTCCCTGTCCCTAGAAACAAGGATTATCACAGTGAAAGAAACTGACACTCTTCCTACCTATAGTTTTCTGTCCCTAGAAAAAATGTTTTTTTAAAGCTGATTGATGATCAATGCTTTAGCACACTATAGCACAAGTAGAATTTCCCTCACTGTCCTTCCCTGTCCCTAGAAACAAGGATTATCACAGTGAAAGAAACTGACACTCTTCCTACCTATAGTTTTCTGTCCCTAGAAAAAATGTTTTTTTAAAGACGGTTGATGATCAATGCTTTAGCACACTATAGCACAAGGAGAATTTCCCTCACTGTCCTTCCCTGTCCCTAGAAACAAGGATTATCACAGTGAAAGAAACTGACACTCTTCCTACCTATAGTTTTCTGTCCCTAGAAAAAATGTTTTTTTAAAGATGGTTGATGATCAATGCTTTAGCACACTATAGCACAAGGAGAATTTCCCTCACTGTCCTTCCCTGTCCCTAGAAACAAGGATTATCACAGTGAAAGAAACTGACACTCTCCCTACCTATAGTTTTCTGTCCCTAGAAAAAATGTTTTTTTAAAGATGGTTGATGATCAATGCTTTAGCACACTATAGCACAAGGAGAATTTCCCTCACTGTCCTTCCCTGTCCCTAGAAACAAGGATTATCACAGTGAAAGAAACTGACACTCTTCCTACCTATAGTTTTCTGTCCCTAGAAAAAATGTTTTTTTAAAGATGGTTGATGATCAATGCTTTAGCACACTATAGCACAAGGAGAATTTCCCTCACTGTCCTTCCCTGTCCCTAGAAACAAGGATTATCACAGTGAAAGAAACTGACACTCTTCCTACCTATAGTTTTCTGTCCCTAGAAAAAATGTTTTTTTAAAGATGGTTGATGATCAATGCTTTAGCACACTATAGCACAAGGAGAATTTCCCTCACTGTCCTTCCCTCTCCCTAGAAACAAGGATTATTACAGTGAAAGAAACTGACACTCTTCCTACCTATAGTTTTCTGTCCCTAGAAAAAATGTTTTTTTAAAGATGGTTGATGATCAATGCTTTAGCACACTATAGCACAAGGAGAATTTCCCTCACTGTCCTTCCCTGTCCCTAGAAACAAGGATTATCACAGTGAAAGAAACTGACACTCTTCCTACCTATATAGTTTTCTGTCCCTAGAAAAAATGTTTTTTTAAAGATGGTTGATGATCAATGCTTTAGCACACTATAGCACAAGGAGAATTTCCCTCACTGTCCTTCCCTGTCCCTAGAAACAAGGATTATCACAGTGAAAGAAACTGACACTCTCCCTACCTATAGTTTTCTGTCCCTAGAAAAAATGTTTTTTTAAAGATGGTTGATGATCAATGCTTTAGCACACTATAGCACAAGGAGAATTTCCCTCACTGTCCTTCCCTGTCCCTAGAAACAAGGATTATCACAGTGAAAGAAACTGACACTCTTCCTACCTATAGTTTTCTGTCCCTAGAAAAAATGTTTTTTTAAAGATGGTTGATGATCAATGCTTTAGCACACTATAGCACACGGAGAATTTCCCTCACTGTCCTTCCCTGTCCCTAGAAACAAGGATTATCACAGTGAAAGAAACTGACACTCTCCCTACCTATAGTTTTCTGTCCCTAGAAAAAATGTTTTTTTAAAGATGGTTGATGATCAATGCTTTAGCACACTATAGCACAAGGAGAATTTCCCTCACTGTCCTTCCCTGTCCCTAGAAACAAGGATTATCACAGTGAAAGAAACTGACACTCTCCCTACCTATAGTTTTCTGTCCCTAGAAAAAATGTTTTTTTAAAGATGGTTGATGATCAATGCTTTAGCACACTATAGCACAAGTAGAATTTCCCTCACTGTCCTTCCCTGTCCCTAGAAACAAGGATTATCACAGTGAAAGAAACTGACACTCTTCCTACCTATAGTTTTCTGTCCCTAGAAAAAATGTTTTTTTAAAGACGGTTGATGATCAATGCTTTAGCACACTATAGCACAAGGAGAATTTCCCTCACTGTCCTTCCCTGTCCCTAGAAACAAGGATTATCACAGTGAAAGAAACTGACACTCTTCCTACCTATAGTTTTCTGTCCCTAGAAAAAATGTTTTTTTAAAGATGGTTGATGATCAATGCTTTAGCACACTATAGCACAAGGAGAATTTCCCTCACTGTCCTTCCCTCTCCCTAGAAACAAGGATTATTACAGTGAAAGAAACTGACACTCTTCCTACCTATAGTTTTCTGTCCCTAGAAAAAATGTTTTTTTAAAGATGGTTGATGATCAATGCTTTAGCACACTATAGCACAAGGAGAATTTCCCTCACTGTCCTTCCCTGTCCCTAGAAACAAGGATTATCACAGTGAAAGAAACTGACACTCTTCCTACCTATATAGTTTTCTGTCCCTAGAAAAAATGTTTTTTTAAAGATGGTTGATGATCAATGCTTTAGCACACTATAGCACAAGGAGAATTTCCCTCACTGTCCTTCCCTGTCCCTAGAAACAAGGATTATCACAGTGAAAGAAACTGACACTCTCCCTACCTATAGTTTTCTGTCCCTAGAAAAAATGTTTTTTTAAAGATGGTTGATGATCAATGCTTTAGCACACTATAGCACAAGGAGAATTTCCCTCACTGTCCTTCCCTGTCCCTAGAAACAAGGATTATCACAGTGAAAGAAACTGACACTCTTCCTACCTATAGTTTTCTGTCCCTAGAAAAAATGTTTTTTTAAAGATGGTTGATGATCAATGCTTTAGCACACTATAGCACACGGAGAATTTCCCTCACTGTCCTTCCCTGTCCCTAGAAACAAGGATTATCACAGTGAAAGAAACTGACACTCTCCCTACCTATAGTTTTCTGTCCCTAGAAAAAATGTTTTTTTAAAGATGGTTGATGATCAATGCTTTAGCACACTATAGCACAAGGAGAATTTCCCTCACTGTCCTTCCCTGTCCCTAGAAACAAGGATTATCACAGTGAAAGAAACTGACACTCTCCCTACCTATAGTTTTCTGTCCCTAGAAAAAATGTTTTTTTAAAGATGGTTGATGATCAATGCTTTAGCACACTATAGCACAAGTAGAATTTCCCTCACTGTCCTTCCCTGTCCCTAGAAACAAGGATTATCACAGTGAAAGAAACTGACACTCTTCCTACCTATAGTTTTCTGTCCCTAGAAAAAATGTTTTTTTAAAGATGGTTGATGATCAATGCTTTAGCACACTATAGCACAAGGAGAATTTCCCTCACTGTCCTTCCCTGTCCCTAGAAACAAGGATTATCACAGTGAAAGAAACTGACACTCTTCCTACCTATAGTTTTCTGTCCCTAGAAAAAATGTTTTTTTAAAGATGGTTGATGATCAATGCTTTAGCACACTATAGCACAAGGAGAATTTCCCTCACTGTCCTTCCCTGTCCCTAGAAACAAGGATTATCACAGTGAAAGAAACTGACACTCTCCCTACCTATAGTTTTCTGTCCCTAGAAAAAATGTTTTTTTAAAGATGGTTGATGATCAATGCTTTAGCACACTATAGCACAAGGAGAATTTCCCTCACTGTCCTTCCCTGTCCCTAGAAACAAGGATTATCACAGTGAAAGAAACTGACACTCTTCCTACCTATAGTTTTCTGTCCCTAGAAAAAATGTTTTTTTAAAGATGGTTGATGATCAATGCTTTAGCACACTATAGCACAAGGAGAATTTCCCTCACTGTCCTTCCCTGTCCCTAGAAACAAGGATTATCACAGTGAAAGAAACTGACACTCTTCCTACCTATAGTTTTCTGTCCCTAGAAAAAATGTTTTTTTAAAGATGGTTGATGATCAATGCTTTAGCACACTATAGCACAAGGAGAATTTCCCTCACTGTCCTTCCCTGTCCCTAGAAACAAGGATTATCACAGTGAAAGAAACTGACACTCTTCCTACTGTGACAGCAGGAAGGTAAAGTCACCTGGTTGCATCCAGGGGGGTAGATATATTTCGCCCAGATTCAGGCTTTACGCCGACTTATACAACTAGGTGGAGAGTTGTATAAGCCCAGCTAAGGCTAGTGGGCTCATGGATGACTCATACCTCTAGGGAGAGGGCTGGGCGTCGTGCAGGCAGGGAGTTGATGAGGCCAGCTGAAGCTTGTCAGCTCATTTAGGCCTCTATAAGAACTCCCAGATTCATTAGGTGTTTGCTCATGCCTGGAACCAGACCTGTGTGGACTGTCTAGGGAGAGTGAACCCCTGTGCGGTGAGAAAAAGCCTGTGTGGCTATTTGCTTGGACATTTAAAACCAGGGACTTAGGGACTAGGACAGCACTAGGCTGATCCCAGTTGTTAGTTAGGAAACCTGTATGTTTAGTCAGAGGTCAAGTTGACCAGGATTTATTTTGTTTATATGTTTCTTTTGGCTTTGCTGTGTTTTGTCACTGTAAATAGAAAATAAACCGCACCTTTTTTTTGATTTTGAAAACCACAACCTCCGTTTGCTGGGCCTGTTTTTGTGTGGGGAGCCCATCCCGGGGGTCACACACACCCGCTGCCGAGCTAACCCCCTCACAGTTGGTGGAGAACCAGTGGCAGTTTTTTTTAAGCCAGCATGGAGGAGATACTGAAGCAGCTGGCTCTAGCAAATGCCAATCAACAGCAGACAAATGCAGGTTTGCAAAAGAGCCTTGCAGCTCAACAACAGAACTTCGCAGCCCAGCAGCAAGCTCATCAACAGAGCCTTGCAGCCCAGCAGCAAGCTCACCAACAGAGTCTGGAAGCTCAGCAACAAGCCCAGCAGCAATCTGAGGCCCGCTTCATAGACCTGTTACAGAAGCAAGAGCAGAGACTACAACAAATGGAAGCAGTAATGCAGCAACGTCCGCAGACCAGTGAGGAAAGCCGTCCCACTAATACCGCGTCCTTTGGGGTGAGTCGTTTATTGACAAAAATGACTGGAGAGGATGATCCAGAGGTATTTTTGACCACATTTGAAAGGACTGCTGAAAGAGAAAAGTGGCCTGAGGAGCAGTGGGCTGGACTGGTGGCTCCTCTGTTAACTGGTGAATCGCAGAAGGCTTACTATGACCTAGAGCCTGACCAAGCAAAAGACTATGTGATGCTAAAAGCTGAGATATTGGCAAGGCTGGGTGTCACCCAGGCTGTCCGGGCTCAGCGTGTGCATAACTGGACTTTCCAGCTTGGAAAACCCCCCAGATCTCAAATGTATGATCTCATTCACCTGAGCAGAAAGTGGCTACAGCCAGAGACTTTGTCCGCACCAAAGATTGTGGAACGTGTTGTAATGGATCGGTTTTTGAGAGCTCTTCCTACTGCCATCCAAAACTGGGTAAGCCATGCAGACCCAGAGACGGCCGATGGTCTTGTGGATCGTGTGGAGAAATACTTGGCTACAGAGAACCTGACGGCCTCTTCCAGAGACACTCGGACTTTCCACCCTAAGACCAGACCATCCCCAGGGGCGGATAAGAGGATTCCAAGGGGTAAGGGTGGAGAGAGTGAGAGGGTGGGAGCTCTACCCCAAGTTTGGCGAGAACAGCCTGGGAAATCAGCGGCTCAAGAGGCGGCAAGAAGGATCGTTTGCTACCGCTGCCGGCAAGCGGGACATATTGCAGCCAATTGCCCGGTTGTGGAGGAACCCATGCAGTGTGACTTTCTGACGGGCAGACGTCAGTCGCTGTGTGCGACAGTCGCATGCACTGCCATTCGAGGAATTGAGAAACATTTATGCAAAATGTGTGTTAATGGTAGAAATGTTGTGGTATTGCTGGATTCAGGTAGCCTTGTGACCCTGATAAAGGCTGAGTTAGTTAAAACAGAGGTCTCTGGGAATAGCAAGGTAGCTGTTATTTGTGTGCATGGGGACACCCGAGAGTATCCAGTGACTACAGTGTGTTTCGAGACCCCCAAAGGTACCCTCTCTCATCCAGTGGGCTTAGTATCTCAGTTACCGTATGACGCCATTGTGGGAAGGGATTTTCCGAAGTTCTGGGAACTGTGGGATGATCCTGAGCCCCCCACTGGTGCCCCTATGTACCAGGAATGTGATAGCCAGAACTCCCCTGAGAGTGGTGAGGACTCTCCGGAATTTCCCTTATCAGTATTGGCAGGGGAGACTCAAGAAACTGGAGAGGAGCCCACCTCCTCAGACGAAAACCTACCGTCTGTGGAGTTTTCTGATCTTGAGGTTCACAGGGAAAACTTTGCCACAGAACAGTTGAAAGACCCCGCCCTAATAAAGGCACGCGAAAACGTAGTGAAAATAGATGGCGAGTTAGTGAACCCAGATAATACCTGCACTTACCCATACTTCAGCGTAGAGAAGGACCTACTGTATCGGGTGGCAAAAAGGGCAGAAGAAACCGTTGAGCAGCTTGTGGTGCCCAAACCTTACAGGAAGTTGGTGTTGGAGTTGGCCCATGGGCACATTCTTGGAGGTCATCTGGGGACAGAGAAAACCCGAGAGAGGGTATTACAGAGATTCTATTGGCCGGGGGTGATGAAGGACATAGAAAATTATTGTTCCTCCTGCCCTGTGTGTCAGAGGTCGGCCCCGATGCCACATTTCCGTAGCCCGCTGGTCCCTCTACCCATCATTGAGGTCCCGTTTGAGAGGATCGCCATGGATTTGGTAGGTCCTATAATCAAGTCCGCTAGGGGGCACCAGTACATATTAGTTATAATGGACTATGCCACCCGTTATCCAGAAGCGATCCCTCTCCGAAATACCTCGGCCAAAACCATAGCCAAAGAGCTATCTCTTGTGTTTAGCCGGGTGGGTATTTGTAAAGAACTGCTTACGGACCAAGGTACACCCTTTATGTCCCGGGTTATGAAGGAGCTGTGTAAATTGTTCAAAGTGACGCAATTACGTACATCTGTGTATCACCCCCAAACCGATGGGCTGGTTGAAAGATTCAACAAAACCCTAAAACAAATGTTGAAGAAAGTGGTGGATAGAGATGGAAAGGATTGGGACTGTCTACTTCCTTATCTGATGTTTGCTATTAGGGAGGTGCCCCAATCCTCTACGGGATTCTCCCCCTTTGAGTTACTGTATGGGAGACACCCAAGAGGGCTGTTGGATATTGCCAAGGAAACTTGGGAAAGTGAGAGTTCTCCCCACAGGAGTGTGATTGAGCATGTCGCCCTGATGCAAGACCGAATTGCACAGGTAATGCCCATCGTGAAGGAACATTTGGCCCAAGCGCAGTTAGCACAGCAGAGAGTGTACAACCGTGGAGCCAAGACCCGTACCTTTTCCCCGGGGGATAGGATACTGGTACTTGTCCCTACGGTTGAAAGTAAATTCCTTGCCAAATGGCAAGGCCCCTACGAGATAATGGAAAAAGTGAGTGAAGTGAATTACAAGGTCAGACAACCAGGAAGGCGAAAGCCCGAACAGATCTATCACGTTAATCTGTTGAAAGCCTGGAGGGATAGAGAGTCCCTAGTCGCAGACACTTGGTCACCAGCTCAAACTGGTTGCGTGATTCCTGAGGTTGGAATAGCAGCCACCTTGTCACAACCCCAACAACAGGAGGTTAAGGAGTTTGTGCTTCGCAACAAGGAGGTATTCTCTGAGCTGCCGGGACAAACATTTGGGGTAGAGCATGACATCATTACCCCGCCCGGTGAAAGGGTGAAGTTAAAACCCTATCGGATCCCAGAGGCCCGACGGGAGGCAATACGGGAGGAAGTACAGAAAATGCTGAACATAGGGGTGATAGAGGAGTCCCAAAGTGATTGGTCTAGTCCCATTGTGTTGGTGCCTAAACCGGATGGGAGCTGGCGATTTTGTAACGATTTTCGTCAGTTGAACAAAGTTACAAAATTTGACACCTACCCCATGCCACGTATAGATGAGTTGATCGACCGGCTGGGAACAGCCCGATACATGACGACTCTTGACCTCACAAAAGGGTATTGGCAAATCCCCCTGGCCAAATTGGCCAAAGAGAAAACCGCATTTGTAACCCCAGACGGGGCGTTCCAATATAAAAGAATGCCGTTCGGGTTACAGAATGCGCCGGCCACATTCCAGCGGAAAATGGACCAGATGCTGAGGCCCCATCGGAAGTATGCTGCGGCTTACCTGGATGACGTAATTGTCCATAGCACAGATTGGGCCTCACATCTGCCAAAAGTGCAAGCAGTCCTGGACTCTGTTCGGGAAGCGGGGTTTACGGCTAACCCCAAGAAGTGTACCATTGGGCAGGAGGAGGCCAAATATCTTGGGTACACCATTGGGAGGGGAGTAATAAAACCCCAACTCAACAAAGTCGAGGCCATCCAGAGTTGGCCACGTCCCAACAGCAAGAAGCAGGTACGAGCCTTTCTGGGAATCGCTGGGTATTATCGGCGATTCATTCCCCACTTTGCTTCTAAGGCTGTGCCCCTAACCAACCTAACGAAGGGGAAAGGGTCGGTCATGATTAAATGGACCCCCGAGGCTGAGGCAGCATTCCAATTCTTGAAACAAGCCTTATGTAGCCAGCCAGTGTTGTACTCACCCGACTTCTCTAAAGACTTTGTCGTACAAAGTGATGCGTCAGATGTGGGGTTAGGAGCAGTATTGTCCCAGGTCTGGAACGGGGAAGAGCACCCAGTCATTTACCTCAGCAGGAAGTTGAAGTCCCATGAGGTAAATTACGCCACCGTTGAAAAGGAGTGTTTAGCGGTGAAGTGGGCTCTAGATTCCCTTCGGTACTACCTGCTAGGTAGGCACTTTGACATGGTTACGGATCACGCTCCGTTAAAGTGGATGGCTCAAAACAAGGAAACAAATAGAAGAGTGAATAGGTGGTTCCTGGCCCTCCAGGAATTCAACTTCACAGTAAAGCATCGCCCTGGCGTTCAAATGGGGAATGTGGATGCTTTGTCTCGAGTACATGAATGCCTGATTGCTGGTGTTCCAACCCTGAGGTTAAAACAAGAGGGGGGGGTATGTGACAGCAGGAAGGTAAAGTCACCTGGTCGCATCCAGGGGGGTAGATATATTTCGCCCAGATTCAGGCTTTACGCCGACTTATACAACTAGGTGGAGAGTTGTATAAGCCCAGCTAAGGCTAGTGGGCTCATGGATGACTCATACCTCTAGGGAGAGGGCTGGGCGTCGTGCAGGCAGGGAGTTGATGAGGCCAGCTGAAGCTTGTCAGCTCATTTAGGCCTCTATAAGAACTCCCAGATTCATTAGGTGTTTGCTCATGCCTGGAACCAGACCTGTGTGGACTGTCTAGGGAGAGTGAACCCCTGTGCGGTGAGAAAAAGCCTGTGTGGCTATTTGCTTGGACATTTAAAACCAGGGACTTAGGGACTAGGACAGCACTAGGCTGATCCCAGTTGTTAGTTAGGAAACCTGTATGTTTAGTCAGAGGTCAAGTTGACCAGGATTTATTTTGTTTATATGTTTCTTTTGGCTTTGCTGTGTTTTGTCACTGTAAATAGAAAATAAACCGCACCTTTTTTTTGATTTTGAAAACCACAACCTCCGTTTGCTGGGCCTGTTTTTGTGTGGGGAGCCCATCCCGGGGGTCACACACACCCGCTGCCGAGCTAACCCCCTCACACTACCTATAGTTTTCTGTCCCTAGAAAAAATGTTTTTTTAAAGATGGTTGATGATCAATGCTTTAGCACACTATAGCACAAGGAGAATTTCCCTCACTGTCCTTCCCTGTCCCTAGAAACAAGGATTATCACAGTGAAAGAAACTGACATTCTCCCTACCTATAGTTTTCTGTCCCTAGAAAAAATGTTTTTTTAAAGATGGTTGATGATCAATGCTTTAGCACACTATAGCACAAGGAGAATTTCCCTCACTGTCCTTCCCTGTCCCTAGAAACAAGGATTATCACAGTGAAAGAAACTGACACTCTTCCTACCTATAGTTTTCTGTCCCTAGAAAAAATGTTTTTTTAAAGATGGTTGATGATCAATGCTTTAGCACACTATAGCACAAGGAGAATTTCCCTCACTGTCCTTCCCTGTCCCTAGAAACAAGGATTATCACAGTGAAAGAAACTGACACTCTTCCTACCTATAGTTTTCTGTCCCTAGAAAAAATGTTTTTTTAAAGATGGTTGATGATCAATGCTTTAGCACACTATAGCACAAGGAGAATTTCCCTCACTGTCCTTCCCTGTCCCTAGAAACAAGGATTATCACAGTGAAAGAAACTGACACTCTTCCTACCTATAGTTTTCTGTCCCTAGAAAAAATGTTTTTTTAAAGATGGTTGATGATCAATGCTTTAGCACACTATAGCACAAGGATAATTTCCCTCACTGTCCTTCCCTGTCCCTAGAAACAAGGATTATCACAGTGAAAGAAACTGACACTCTTCCTACCTATAGTTTTCTGTCCCTAGAAAAAATGTTTTTTTTAAAGATGGTTGATGATCAATGCTTTAGCACACTATAGCACAAGGAGAATTTCCCTCACTGTCCTTCCCTGTCCCTAAAAACAAGGATTATCACAGTGAAAGAAACTGACACTCTTCCTACCTATAGTTTTCTGTCCCTAGAAAAAATGTTTTTTTAAAGATGGTTGATGATCAATGCTTTAGCACACTATAGCACAAGGAGAATTTCCCTCACTGTCCTTCCCTGTCCCTAGAAACAAGGATTATCACAGTGAAAGAAACTGACACTCTTCCTACCTATAGTTTTCTGTCCCTAGAAAAAATGTTTTTTTAAAGATGGTTGATGATCAATGCTTTAGCACACTATAGCACAAGGAGAATTTCCCTCACTGTCCTTCCCTGTCCCTAGAAACAAGGATTATCACAGTGAAAGAAACTGACACTCTTCCTACCTATAGTTTTCTGTCCCTAGAAAAAATGTTTTTTTAAAGATGGTTGATGATCAATGCTTTAGCACACTATAGCACAAGGAGAATTTCCCTCACTGTCCTTCCCTGTCCCTAGAAACAAGGATTATCACAGTGAAAGAAACTGACACTCTTCCTACCTATAGTTTTCTGTCCCTAGAAAAAATGTTTTTTTAAAGATGGTTGATGATCAATGCTTTAGCACACTATAGCACAAGGAGAATTTCCCTCACTGTCCTTCCCTGTCCCTAGAAACAAGGATTATCACAGTGAAAGAAACTGACACTCTTCCTACCTATAGTTTTCTGTCCCTAGAAAAAATGTTTTTTTTAAAGATGGTTGATGATCAATGCTTTAGCACACTATAGCACAAGGAGAATTTCCCTCACTGTCCTTCCCTGTCCCTAAAAACAAGGATTATCACAGTGAAAGAAACTGACACTCTTCCTACCTATAGTTTTCTGTCCCTAGAAAAAATGTTTTTTTAAAGATGGTTGATGATCAATGCTTTAGCACACTATAGCACAAGGAGAATTTCCCTCACTGTCCTTCCCTGTCCCTAGAAACAAGGATTATCACAGTGAAAGAAACTGACACTCTCCCTACCTATAGTTTTCTGTCCCTAGAAAAAATGTTTTTTTAAAGATGGTTGATGATCAATGCTTTAGCACACTATAGCACAAGGAGAATTTCCCTCACTGTCCTTCCCTGTCCCTAGAAACAAGGATTATCACAGTAAAACACACTGACACTCTCCCTACCTCTAGTTTTCTGTCCCTAGAAAAAATGATTTTTTAAAGATGGTTGATGATCAATGCTTTAGCACACTATAGCACAAGGAGAATTTCCCTCACTGTCCTTCCCTGTCCCTAGAAACAAGGATTCGCACAGTAAAACACACTGACACTCTCCCTACCTATCCTTCTCTTTCCCTAAACTAAAGGAATCCAGGTTAAGCAAGAAAAAAAAAATGTCACTGTCCCTGCCTATGCTTCTCTTTCCCTGCTCCGGAACACACTACACTAGGCCGCCGTGCTGGCGGCCTTTTATAGTGTGGGGCGTGTACTAAACACCCTCAGCAATAATTGGCCACAGGCATCCTGCCTGTGGCCAATCATTGCTCTCCTCGCTGCCGGCGCTGTGATTGGCCAAGCATGCGGGGTCACAGTGCATGCTTGGCCAATCACAGCGCCTGGATGACACTGCGATGGCGTAGTGCATTGTGGGCCGTTCGCGTCACTCGAATTAGGCGCGAACGGCCCAAATCGTTCGATCTTCGTCGAACGATCGAACAGCCGATGTTCGAGTCGAACGTATGTTCGACTCGAACACCGAGCTCATCCCTAGTGGCAGCAAACAGAGCTCCTATATTTTCTTCTCAGCAGCACCCATAGGACTTCTAGTGTGTTAGTGGCATCACACAGAGCTCCTATATTTTCATCTCAGAAGCACCCATAGGACTTCTAGTGTGTTAGTGGCAGCAAACAGAGCTCCTATATTTTCTTCTCAGCAGCACCCATAGGACTTCTAGTGTGTTAGTGGCAGCAAACAGAGCTCCTATATTTTCTTCTCAGGAGCACCCATAGAACTTCTAGTGTGTTAGTGGCATCACACAGAGCTCCTATATTTTATTCTCAGCAGCACCCATAGGACTTCTAGTGTGTTAGTGTCAGCAAACAGAGCTCCTATATTTTCTTCTCAGAAGCACCCATAGGACTTCTAGTGTGTTAGTGGCATCACACAGAGCTCCTATATTTTCATCTCAGAAGCACCCATAGGACTTCTAGTGTGTTAGTGGCATCACACAGAGCTCCTATATTTTCTTCTCAGCAGCACCCATAGGACTTCTAGTGTGTTAGTGGCATCACACAGAGCTCCTATATTTTCATCTCAGAAGCACCCATAGGACTTCTAGTGTGTTAGTGGCATCACACAGAGCTCCTATATTTTCTTCTCAGCAGCACCCATAGGACTTCTAGTGTGTTAGTAGCAGCAAACAGAGCTCCTATATTTTCTTCTCAGCAGCACCCATAGGACTTCTAGTGTGTTAGTGGCATCACACAGAGCTCCTATATTTTCATCTCAGAAGCACCCATAGGACTTCTAGTGTGTTAGTGGCAGCAAACAGAGCTCCTATATTTTCTTCTCAGCAGCACCCATAGGACTTCTAGTGTGTTAGTGGCAGCAAACAGAGCTCCTATATTTTCTTCTCAGAAGCACCCATAGGACTTCTAGTGTGTTAGTGGCATCACACAGAGTTCCTATATTTTCATCTCAGAAGCACCCATAGGACTTCTAGTGTGTTAGTGGCATCACACAGAGCTCCTATATTTTCTTCTCAGCAGCACCCATAGGACTTCTAGTGTGTTAGTGGCAGCAAACAGAGCTCCTATATTTTCTTCTCAGCAGCACCCATAGGACTTCTAGTGTGTTAGTGGCATCACACAGAGCTCCTATATTTTCATCTCAGAAGCACCCATAGGACTTCTAGTGTGTTAGTGGCATCACACAGAGCTCCTATATTTTCTTCTCAGCAGCACCCATAGGACTTCTAGTGTGTTAGTGGCAGCAAACAGAGCTCCTATATTTTCTTCTCAGAAGCACCCATAGGACTTCTAGTGTGTTAGTGGCATCACACAGAGTTCCTATATTTTCATCTCAGAAGCACCAATAGGACTTCTAGTGTGTTAGTGGCATCACACAGAGCTCCTATATTTTCATCTCAGAAGCACCAATAGGACTTCTAGTGTGTTAGTGGCAGCAAACAGAGCTCCTATATTTTCTTGTCAGCAGCACACATAGTACCTATAGTGTGTTAGTTTCAGCACCCATAGGACTTACAGTGTGTTGTGAGCACACATAGGAGTTCTATTTTTTATACTATATACACTACCGACTACAATGGCTGGAAGACCGCCAAGGAGAGGCAGAGCGTGCCGAGGCAAGAACACAGGGCAGGCAGGCTCTGTTTCTAGAGACAACAGTGCCGGCCGTGGACGTGGTCGTGCATCGTCATCAGCACGTGGCCATGGGACACGCTTGTCTTTGTTTTCGGCAGCTGGACATGTGGAGCCGCATCATGCCGAAGGCTTGGTAGAATGGATGACCAAGCCCTCCTCATCCTCCTCATCCTCTCTCACCCAGGCTCAGGGTACTGGCAGAGCAGCTGCCAACGCGTACTCAATGGCATCATCAGCCTCCCCTTCTCTAGACCCACCATGTCCTCCTGAGGAGTCCCCCGAACTGTTTGAGCACAGTGTTGGGTACATGCTCCAGGAGGATGCCCAACGATTCGAAGGCTCGGATGATGATACCCAGCTTGAGGAAGTCAGTAGTGTGCGCGCAGAGAGAGGGGATGCTGAAGGACAGCAATCTGGCAGTAGTGTTCTACCAGCTGCAGCTTACTGCCAGGTTTGCTCTAGTGGTGAAGAGGGAGGGGATGATGAGATCACTGACTCCACATGGGTGCCTAAAGGGAGAGAGGAGGAGGAGGAGGAGGAGGAGGAGGATGCAGCGTCACATGTCCAACGAGGCAGGATGCCCCCTGGAGGCCAGCTAGAGGCCAGCACAGCAACTGTACCACACCGCAGAGCTCCGCCTGTGCAGGGCGCTGCTTCTGCACGTTATCACAAAAGTTCTTTGGTGTGGGCCTTTTTTGAGACGAGTGCATCAGATCGCACCACTGCTATTTGCAATATTTGTCTCAAGCGTATCTCGCGTGGCCAAAACATCAGCCGCTTGGGCACCACAAGCATGAGCAGACATATGTCGACCTGCCATGCAGCTCGTTGGCAAGCACACATAAAAGACCCACACCAAAGAACAAAGCGGACCTCTCCTTGCTCCTCATCAGCTGGGATCTCCATCCCCACTATATCTTCAGTCCTCTCTGAAAGCTGCTCTGAGAGGACTGAAGGTGTAGAATTAGGTGTGTCACAACCAAGTACTTGCAGTACACCGACGTCCGATTGTAGCAGGCAAATTTCCCTGCCCCAGCTGCTGGACCGTCGAAAGAAGTATACTCCCAGCCATCCACATGCCCAGCGGTTGAATGCTAGCTTGGCTAAATTGCTAGCACTTCAACTGCTGCCTTTTCAGTTGATAGACTCGGCCCCCTTCCGTGAGTTTGTTCAATGTGCGGTTCCTCAGTGGCAGGTTCCCAAACGCCACTTTTTCTCACGGAAGGCGATTCCGTCTCTCTACCGGCATGTGGAAGGCAATGTCCATGCCTCGCTGGACAGGGCGGTCAGCGGTAAGGTGCATATTACCGCTGACTCATGGTCCAGCAGGCATGGACAGGGACGTTATCTTTCTTTCACGGCCCATTGGGTCACTCTATTGGCAGCTGTGAGGGATGCAGGACAAGGTGCAGTAGTGTTGGAGGTTGTTCCGCCACCACGCCTCCAAAATGCTACTACTGGTTGTGACACACCTCTCTCCTCCACCCCCTCCTCTTCTTCTTCCTCCATGTCCTCTTCGAGTGCTCTGTCCTCGGAACCAGCGGTGCTCCGTAGGCGTACAAGGGGCTACGCGAGTACGCAGGCAAAAAGATGCCATGCCGTGCTTGCGCTGGTGTGTTTGGGGGACAGGAGCCACACTGGGCCAGAGGTTCTGGCAGCTCTGCAAGGGCAGGCCGAGAGGTGGTTGACGCCACGCCAGCTTAAGCCAGGAATGGTCGTTTCTGACAATGGCACCAACCTCCTCTCCGCCCTGCGACAGGGGCAGCTCACCCATGTGCCCTGTATGGCTCACGTCCTCAACCTCGTGGTGCAGCGGTTCTTGGGCAGGTTCCCAGGCTTACAGGATGTCCTGAGGCAGGCCAGGAAAGTCTGTGTGCATTTCCGCCGATCTTATAATGCCAGTGCTCGGCTGACTGAGCTGCAAAAGGAGCTGAACCTGCCCAAGAACCGCCTAATATGTGACATGCCCACCAGGTGGAACTCAACGTTGGCCATGCTGCAGCGACTGCACACGCAGCAGAGGGCCATCAATGAGTACCTTTGCGACTACGGCACCAGGACAGGGTCAGGGGAGCTTGGCTTTTTTTCCCCACGCCAGTGGAGCATGATCAGGGATGCATGCACTGTCCTCTCACCATTTGAGGAGGCCACGAGGATGGTGAGCAGTGACAGTGCATGCATCAGTGACACTGTACCTCTTGTCCACCTGTTGGAGCATACGCTGCGTGGGATAATGGACAGGGCACTTGAGGCAGAACAGAGGCAGGAAGAGGAGGACTTCCTTGTCTCTCAAGGCCCCCTTTATCCAGACAATGTTCCTTCTGTCCCACCCATCACACAGGAAGAGGATGAGGATGAGGAGGAGGAGGAGGAGGATTGTGTGAGCATGGAGGTGGAGCCTGGCACTCAGCATCAGCAGCAGCAGTCTTTTAGGGATGATGTACAGTCCCAACAAACCAGTGGACTTGTACGTGGCTGGGAGGAGGTGGCTGGCGATCATGTCATCCTCAGTGACCCAGAAGACTCCGGACCGAATGCCTCAGCTAACCTACGCTGCATGGCCTCCCTGATCCTGCAAAGCCTGCGGAAGGATCCTCGTGTTCTTCGGATCAAGGAGAGTGACCATTACTGGCTGGCCACTCTCCTTGATCCACGGTACAAGGGTAAGGTTGCGGACCTTATCTTGCCGTCGCAGAGGGAGCAGAGGATGAGACATCTCAGGGAGGCCTTGCAGAAAGGTCTGTGCAACGTGTTCCCAGAAACTGGGAGGTTACAAACTCCTGGTCCTGGACGACGAGTTGCTGAGGCTTCGGTCAGTAGCAGAAGGAGCGGTGGGGAAGGTGGACGTCTGACCGATGCGTTCAGACAATTTTTTAGTCCGCAGCCCCAAGGTATGATCAGTTCCAGCAACCATCGCCAGCGTCTGATATACATGGTGCAGGAATACCTAGGGGCAAGGTCAGACTTGGACACCTTTCCCACCGAAAATCCTCTGGCTTACTGGGTCCTGAGGATGGATCACTGGCCAGAGCTTGCACAGTATGCAATTGAGCTACTGGCCTGTCCTGCATCCAGCGTTCTTTCCGAACGCACATTCAGTGCTGCTGGAGGATTTGTCACCGATCATAGGGTGCGCCTGTCCACCGACTCGGTTGATCGACTGACCTTCATAAAAATGAATCAGTCTTGGATCACCACCAGCTACCAGACACCTGAAGCGGATATAACGGAATAATTTATAATGTCACATCCCTTAAAGACTGCCTATGCTGATGCTGAGTGACTGTCCTGTTATGTTCACTGACTATCCTCTTCCTCCTCCTCAATGATCCATGCCACCACAATTTTTCAGCCCCTGTATAACAGGGGCGTGTAATTACAATTTTTTAAAAAGATGCTTCGCAACAGGTGTGACTGCTGTGCTCCAAGTACAGTATCTGTGAGGGGTTGCAGTGTTGTGGCACCAGCACCAGTGCCTAAGGCACAATTTTTCAGCCCCTGTTGGGGCGTGTAATTAAAATTTTTAGGCAATGCTTTGCAACAGGTCTCATTGCTGTGCTCAGAGTACAGTATCTGTGAGGGGTTGCAGTGTTGTGGCACCAGCACCAGTGCCTAAGGCACAATTTTTCAGCCCCTGTATAACAGGGGCGTGTAATTACAATTTTTTAAAAAGATGCTTCGCAACAGGTGTGACTGCTGTGCTCCAAGTACAGTATCTGTGAGGGGTTGCAGTGTTGTGGCACCAGCACCAGTGCCTTAGGCACAATTTTTCAGCCCCTGTTGGGGCATGTAATTAAAATTTTTAGGCAATGCTTTGCAACAGGTCTCATTGCTGTGCTCAGAGTACAGTATCTGTGAGGGGTTGCAGTGTTGTGGCACCAGCACCAGTGCCTAAGGCACAATTTTTCAGCCCCTGTATAACAGGGGCGTGTAATTACAATTTTTTAAAAAGATGCTTCGCAACAGGTGTGACTGCTGTGCTCCAAGTACAGTATCTGTGAGGGGTTGCAGTGTTGTGGCACCAGCACCAATGCCTAAGGCACAATTTTTCAGCCCCTGTTTAACAGGGGCGTGTAATTACAAATCTTGATCTAATAGTTCACAGCAGGGCCCATTCCTGCGCCCACCAAGAGTAACTATGAGGGCCTACAGTCTTGTGGCAACACCGTCCACCACCACCAAAGGCCCAATTTTTCTGCCCTGTTCAACAGGTGCATGCAATTACAAATCTTGATCTAATAACTCACAGCAGGGCCCATTCCTGCACCCACCAAGAGTAACTGTGAGGGCTTACAGTCTTGTGGCAACACCGTCCACCACCACCACCACCACCAAAGGCCCAATTTTTCTGCCCTGTTCAACAGGTGCATGCAATTACAAATCTTGATCTAATAACTCACAGCAGGGCCCATTCCTGCACCCACCAAGAGTAACTGTGAGGGCTTACAGTCTTGTGGCAACACCGTCCACCACCACCACCACCACCACCACCAAAGGCCCAATTTTTCTGCCCTGTTCAACAGGTGCATGCAATTACAAATCTTGATCTAATAACTCACAGCAGGGCCCATTCCTGCACCCACCAAGAGTAACTGTGAGGGCTTACAGTCTTGTGGCAACACCGTCCACCACCACCACCACCACCACCAAAGGCCCAATTTTTCTGCCCGGTTCAACAGGTGCATGCAATTACAAATCTTGATCTAATAACTCACAGCAGGGCCCATTCCTGCACCCACCAAGAGTAACTGTGAGGGCTTACAGTCTTGTGGCAACACCGTCCACCACCACCACCACCACCACCAAAGGCCCAATTTTTCTGCCCGGTTCAACAGGTGCATGCAAGTACAAATCTTGATCTATTAACTCACAGCAGGGCCCATTCCTGTGCCCACCAGTCTTGTGGCTACACCAACATCTAATAGGGCAAATTTCTGCAGAGTATATATGGCAGGCCCCTACTTTCAAACATCCAACTTACAAACGACTCCTACTTGCAAACGGCAAGAGAAAACAGGAAGTGAGAGGAAATCTACCCCTAGGAAGGGAAATTCTATCCTGTTAGATTTAATTTGGGAAAAAGGTATCTCCTCTCTACTGATGCTTTATCACCAATCCTTGTTTCAATTAAAACCCCACTTTTCCAAAAACATTTGTCATTGGGACGGAAAGTGAGGTGACATGTTCTGAACAGATGTGCAAAGACAGCAAATGTTACAGGGGTGATAACCACTCCCTATGTTCTCCAAAAAGCTTAAAAATTGATTTTTTTGGGATGGAGCTACACTTCATAATGTACCTGTTCAGATTCTACTTAAGAACAAACCTACAGTCCGTGTCTTGTTTGCACCACCTATATACTGCTGTTCAGAGTATATAGGGTTGTAGGTATAGGGTTTTATTTTGGGTGCGGGGTCCCCCTTAATATCCATACAAGACCCAAAGGGGCTGGGGTGGGGGGGGGGGGGGTGATGGGGTAGCCATGCCATTTTTCTCAAGGATTTTCAGCCATATGGCGGCCAGGACAAGACATGACATTAAAGCCGCAAGTGGTTTTAAATGGCTTCTTTTTTTCCTTTACAAATGTCATTTTGTGCAAGGTCAGTTCTAAACACGGGAAACACATGCCACTTCACAGGCATACTTTAGACACCCCCCAGGTACCATATTTAAAGGAAAATTTCACTTTTTTTTTTTCACTTTATGCATCATTAAAATGACTGCTCCCGAAAAAACGTTAGTTTTTAAAATTTCTTTTTGCATTGATATATGTCCCCTGGGGCAGGACCCGGGTCCCCAAACCTGTTTTATGACATTAACATGCATATTGGCCGTTGTAATTAGCAATTTTGATTTCGAACGTTCGCGTCCATTATAACGAATAGGGTTCGAAAATTTGCGCAAACTTTCGGTCCGTTCGAAGGTTCTGGTGCGAACCGAACCCGGGGGTGTTCGGCTCATCCCTATTCAAGAGGAAGGTTTCTTGGATCATGGTGCAAGAACAAATTGTAGCTAAAATGAATGACAAGACTGAAAAATTTAGATCCATTTGGGAACCCTGGGCCACCTTCTGCAATTTGTCTCTCATACCTGGAATACAACCTGGCAGCCTGTCCACATATACAACCTCTCGATAACCGACCTACTCTTCTTTTTCTTACTCTTCTTTCCCTTCTTCTTTCTAACACGTTTCTCTTTCCCCCGACTTTCTAACTCACTTCATGGCGTCTCAGTGTTCTGAAACGGTTACCAAGACTTTTGATTATAAGTTATGTTCTTTACGGTGTTCTGTTATTGTTAAGGTTATATGTATCCCTCACATTTCTATATGATATAATAATCCTACAGATCAGTTGAGAGGGCTAGGCGGCCCAGACCCCTGGGATGCAGTGTGAACCCTTTTGGGGCATCCGGTGGGTCGGAGGCCGCTGGGCCACATTGGGTTTTTTCCCATGAGATGATGAGAGATTTATGGTACTAAGATAATGCCATTGTATCTTTGATTCGGCACCACTAATGATAGTACCCTGGGACGCTTTATAGTTAGGTAATTGGATGTATCTCCTTGTACATGCAACTTTTGGAATGTATTGTATGATCTTATAACACTTCATTTATGTTTCGGACACTTCTGTTATTATTGCTATATTCTCTTAATAAAAATATTTGAACCTTAAAATAAAAAAAAATAAAAAAAATTGGGAGCTTGAGAAGCACAACAGTTGTGAGCACAATCTGATGCTGGACTCCCAGAGTTCAGGAACAGCAGCAGGTGATATACATGTCCCAAGTCTGTGGTACTACAACAGGCTGCCTTCTGTCAGACCACAATGAAGCAAGGCCATCACTTCCTGGTCTTCCTGGCAGCCTTCCCTGCAGCCTTCCCTGAAGCCTTCCCTGCAGCCTTCCTTCTGTGTGTGGCTGGAGGCTGTGCCGCTGGAGGTGTACTCGTGTCAGGAGGAGGAGAAGGAGGTGGAGGAGAAGAAGAAGGTGGAGGTGTCACGTACCTTGTGATGGGAGCCCAACGTGCAGGGAGCGGCCTCTCGTAAACCCCTGGCTCGAGAGCCCCTGATAGAGCAGACAGAGGCTCAGGAGGACAGGGGGCACAAGTGCCTGGCAGGTAAGCAGGATATTGGGTAGTTGCGGCAGCAGATGGTACACGGCAAACTGGAACAGTCCAAAGATAGCTGGAAGGTGCACAGTAGGACTAATCAGAATGCAGACGGCAGGCAGATGTATAAAAGTCCCAGATCAGACTGCGGAAACAAGGTGGTGTATTGTAGTACAGGCTGAGGTGTGCTGTAGCTCAGGCACAGGTGCAGGGTAGTTCAGGCAGAGATGCGCTATGATTCAGGCAGAGATGCACGGTGGCTTCAGGCAGGGTGCACTGTAGTTCAGGTGGAGGTGCCTTATAGTTCGGGCAGACCGATGGGTCGGACCAGCAGGCGACTAGGTACAGGGATGACCAAGAGAGTTGTCAGAGCAAGCCGAAGTCGGGGCGGGCAGCAATCGGGGTTAACAGAGACAAGCCGGATCAGATAACAGGTGTACAGGAATCAGAAGTCAATAGCAGGGGTCTCGGGAACGCTGTAGACCAGACAGCAAGAAGCAAGGTATGCAGATAGTTTAAATACCTTGTTTGGCGCCAAATGCTGTCACCGTGCGCGCTCCCGTGAACGCGCGCGCGCGCCCGCGCACGCCAATCGCGCTATTGTGCACGCGCATGCGCGGAATGGACCTATGGAGTGTAGACAATCTCCTGGCGGCACTGTTGCCAGGCAGATTGTAAAAACGCCTTTCCTGACATTGCCCCCCCCAAGGGGCAACCTCCGGATGCCCAACTGGGCCACTTTGTCTGGGTGAGATCTCTCAAAGTCCTTGATTAGCCTTTCCGCGTGGACATTCATCTCTGGCTCCCATGAGTTTTCTTCTGGGCCGTAACCCTTCCATTTCACCAGGTATTGGATCTGGTTTCGTCTTCGTCTACAACCCAGAATGGACTCAACCTCAAATTCCTCTTCTCCATCGATAAGCACGGGTTCGGGGGGATTGGTGTCCCGATCTGTAAAGGGATCGGGGACCGTGGGCCTAAGCAGGGCTACATGAAAAACTGGGTGGATCCGGAAGGACTCAGGCAGTTTCAATTCGTAAGCTACCTCGTTAATCTTCCTTGTTATAGGGAAGGGACCCACGAATTTAGGGCCCAACTTCTTGGATGGGCATGCCAATTTTAGATTCAGGGTAGAGAGCCAAACTTGGTCCCCAGGTGCCAGGTTGAGCTCCCCTCTCCTCTTCCTGTCGAAAATGTCCTTGTTGTAGCTTTGTGCCTTAGTCATGGTCTCCTGGAGAAGTTTATTGTTGGTGGAGAAGAAATTTAGAGTTTCCTGGGCGGCTGGTACCGGACATTCGGGCATGTTGTTAGATAGAAATAATGGGTGAAACCCGTAGTTTGCGAAAAATGGGGATTGCTTGATGGCAGAATGAACAGAGTTGTTGTAGGCAAACTCAGCAAGAGGCAAAAGAGGGGCCCAATCGTTCTGGGAGAAGCTTGAAAAGCAGCGCAGGTACTGCTCGAGCGTTTGATTGGTGCGCTCTGTTTGGCCGTTGGTTTGGGGATGGTATGCTGAGGAAAAGAACAGATCGATCTTCAGTGATTTACATAGTGCTCTCCAAAATCTTGATGTAAACTGTACCCCCCGGTCAGATGTAATGTTAGCAGGTACACCGTGCAGCCTTACTATTTCCCTGATGAAGATCCTTGCAGTCTCAGAGGCCGAGGGGACGCCCCTCATGGGTAGGAAATGGGCCATCTTGGAGAGTCTATCCACCACTACAAAGATGGTCGTAAAGTCTTCTGATGGAGGTAGTTCAACTATGAAGTCCATTGAGATCATCCTCCATGGCCTCTCCGGGACGGGTAGTGGTTTTAGTAACCCCCAGGCTCTGGTTTTGCTGTTTTTGTTCTGGATGCAGGTGGTACAAGATTCCACATAGCGCTTGCAATCTTGGGATAATCGTGGCCACCAGAATGTCCGCTGGAGAAGTTCGGAAGTTTTGTACACACCGAAGTGGCCGGCTAACTGGTGGTCATGACAGGATTTCAAGACGGCCACCCGAAGTTGTTGAGGTACAAAAATCTTGTCCTTGTTCCACAGCAGACCGTCTTTAGACTGTAGGGCAAGGCCAGGAACTGGGCATGGTCCTGAGGAGGCCTGTCTGATTTGGGACAGGAGGTCCTCTTGTAACAGGAGGAAGTTACCGGGAGGTAGAATGGTATCCGGAGGGGAAAGGACCTTAGGTTCGGCAAACATCCGGGAAAGGGCGTCCGGTTTGGTGTTCTTTGATCCGGGTCGGTACGTGATGTGAAACGAAAATCGGGTAAAAAAGAGTGCCCACCTGGCCTGGCGTGGTCTCAGTCTCTTGGCAATCTTTAAGTATTCCAAGTTCTTATGGTCGGTATAGATCAGGATAGGATGTGCTGCTCCTTCCAGGAGGTAGCGCCATTCCTCAAGTGCGGACTTTATTGCCAGAAGTTCCCTGTCCCCGACGTCGTAGTTTTTCTCGGCCTCTGTTAGTTTACGGGAGAAGAAGGCTACTGGATGCAATGCGGCCTTTGGGCCTTGTCTCTGGGAAAGTATTGCTCCAACTGCCACTTCAGAGGCATCCACCTCCAAGATGTAAGGTAAGGCCGGGTTAGGGTGCTTTAGGACAGAGGCCGAGATGAACAGATTCTTAAGGTTAGCGAAGGCGGCCTGAGCTTCGGGGGACCAGTGAAACCGGTTACCTTGTTTAGTTAAGTTGGTAATGGGGGCAATGATAGAGGAGAATCCTTTAATGAATTTCCGGTAGAAGTTCGCAAAGCCCACGAAGCGCTGGATCCCCTTCTTATCGCTGGGGGCTGGCCAATCCAGAATGGCCGTGACCTTCTGAGGGTCCATCTTAATACCCTCTACCGAAATGATTTGCCCTAGGAACTGAATATCTTGTTGTTCGAATGCACATTTCTCGGGCTTGGCGTACAAACCATGTTGGCGAAGTCGGGCCAATACCTTCCGGACGTGTTCACGATGGTCGGTTAAGGAGGAAGAGAAGACCAGGATATCGTCTAGGTAGACGATGACGAATAGATCTAGGTAGTCTCTAAAAATATCGTTTATGAAATGTTGGAACGTGGCAGGGGCATTACATAGCCCGAAGGGCATGACCAGGTATTCAAAGTGCCCGAATCTAGTGCGAAACGCTGTTTTCCATTCATCGCCGCTCCGAATGCGGACTAAGTTGTAGGCGCCGCGGAGGTCCAATTTAGTGAAAATGGCTGCTGTCCCAAGTCTTTGAAAAAGTTCGGGTACTAATGGCAGGGGATACCTATTTTTAATAGTTATTTTATTCAGGGCTCTGTAATCCACACAGGGGCGTAGGGAGTGGTCCTTCTTTTCTACAAAGAATATACCGGCTCCGGCAGGAGAGGTGGAGGGACGTATGAATCCCTTCTCTAAGTTGTCATCCAGATACGTCTTGAGAGTTCCAAGCTCTAGTTCAGATAAGGGGAAAATTCTTCCAAAAGGGACCTCTGCCCCCGGAAGAAGGTCAATAGGGCAATCGTAGGGCCTGTGCGGAGGTAGAGTCTCCGCGCCCTTCTTGCTAAAGACATCTAGAAAGTTGTGATAGGCCTCCGGGACCAGCCGCCGGTTCTCCATATCACTCCCCAGACAAAGTAATGGGGACGAGGTGTCGGATGGTGCTGGAAAACAGTGTTCACGGCAATAGAGAGATGGAAAGCGAACCTCTCCAGTGTTCCAGTCGATCTGAGGATTATGAGCTTTTAGCCATGGTATCCCCAAGATAATTGGGAAGAGAGGGGATTCTATAATGTCCAAGCACAATAGTTCTTGATGCTTGTCCGCAGTGGTTGTGCGCAGGGGAATTGTCTGCTGCGTCACTGGTCCTGATCTGATGGCCGATCCGTCGGCAAGGTGGACCGTGAGTTCTTTAGGTCTGGGCCTCAAAGGGACTTGATGTTTCAAGGCGAAGGAAAGGTCCATGAAGCCGCTGCAGGCACCGGAGTCAATAATGGCGGGAGTCTGGATGTTCCTTCCTGGGAGCTGTAGAGAGATGAAAACGATCAGGTGAGCGGAATGGTTAGGCAGAACAGGCGAGACAGTAGAGGAGAGGTGGCACTTACGCAGTTTAGCGGGGCACATCCTCACGTAATGTCCTGAGTCCCCGCAGTAGAGGCAGAGGTTGTGAACCCGGCGTCGCTGGCGCTCCTCCGGAGTAAGCGAAGGTCGGATCAACCCCAGTTGCATGGGTTCAGAGGCATCGGTAGTGGAGCGTGGGGAGGTCGAAGAAGCGGAATGAGGAGGATAGGGTACCCGTGGCAACATCCATACTGGACGGGATGGTCCCGCTGACCGTTCAGCTCTACGCTCCCTTAGTCGCCTGTCGATCTGAATAGCTTGAAGGATCAAGGCATCGAGCGTGTTCGGTATACCGACCCGGGCCAACTCGTCCTTTAAGGGCTCAGATAGTCCCAGCCGGAATTGGTGTCGCAGGGCGGCGTCGTTCCAGCTGGTGTCGGCGCTCCAGCGCCTAAAGTCTGATACGTAATCTTCAGCGGCTCTGCGACCCTGCTGGAGAGAGCATAATGCTGCTTCGGCGGTAGCGGCCAGTTGAGGGTCCTCATAGAGGAGGTCCATGGCCTGGAGGAAAGTACTTAGTTGGTCAAGGCAGGTGTTTTTCTGTTCCAGTAGGCGGTGTGCCCAGGCCTGAGGTTCACCGGACAATAGGGCTATGACAAAGCCCACCTTGGTAGATTCAAGGGAGAAGGTCCTGGGCTGTAGCGCAAAGAAAAGTTCGCAGGCGTTACGAAAGGCCCTGTACTTGCCGCGGTCCCCAGAGAACCTCTCCGGAGTAGGGACCCTGGGTTCAGGTGGCAACATGACAACCGACGGTGCAGGTGAGGTACCTG
This sequence comes from Rana muscosa, assembly GCA_029206835.1. NCBI lineage: Eukaryota > Metazoa > Chordata > Amphibia > Anura > Ranidae > Rana > Rana muscosa. Next base: position 594,309,750 of record CM055117.1, read on the forward strand.
ATGCGACAGGTGCTGAGGTAGCCAGGGTCTGGACACGCTCCTCTAGCCGGGTATATCCCTCTTGCAAACTCCTGACTGCAGCAGTAAGTCCGTCCAGGTGGCGGCATAGTTCCTCCATGGGAGAGGCCCCCTGCGTAGGCTCCGACATGGCTGTCTGGTACTGTCACGTACCTTGTGATGGGAGCCCAACGTGCAGGGAGCGGCCTCTCGTAAACCCCTAGCTCGAGAGCCCCTGATAGAGCAGACAGAGGCTCAGGAGGACAGGGGGCACAAGTGCCTGGCAGGTAAGCAGGATATTGGGTAGTTGCGGCAGCAGATGGTACACGGCAAACTGGAACAGTCCAAAGATAGCTGGAAGGTGCACAGTAGGACTTAGGAATCTGCCATCCCTACCCGTGAAATATTGAAGATATTGAAGATATTTCTGGCAAACCTCATGGGAATTTTGGGGGGGCAAGCCAGGACGGCCAGATTCTAGGCCCGGCAGTGTATTGCCAGTTTGAATATAGAAGAAGCTAGATGGAGGGACTTGGACTTTTTAGGCACCATACACAAATTATATAAAAAAATAATTTTATTGTATAATAAACTAACATATCAATATGTCTGTATAAAAATAGTTCACAAGTTCTAAAAGAGACGATACAACAATACCGATATAGTACAACACCATAGCTCTAATGCAGATCATATAGGGCCAGTATTCATCCATAGGCCAGTTAGATGCATTCCCAAAAGTTGAGGTATGGTTGAAACGGCATAAGTCGTAGGAAAAGATGTAATAATTTCACCCTCGCTCGACAAGTTCCGCGTCCAATGACGCTTCTTCAGGAGCGTGTCATGTGAACTAAACATATATGTTTTTTATAGTCATGTTCATCCAATATAATTATAGACATTACCTGTTTTGACTAATTAGATGTCCTAATAGCAATTATTATATTATTTAATTCAGCTGTTCTTGTTAAGGACGCCCATGACGGCGTCCTGGCTACAAATTTACCAGATGGGAATCTATTGCCAGGTAATACTATTCTTGTGAGTGTTACCCTCAATTAGTCAAACTATTGGATCATATGAAGTAATTACCAATTGTGATTCTTCTTTCATTCTAGACCCATTGTCTAGATTAACTGTTATATTGTATCCTGACTGTCGTGAGGATATTGGCAACAAGTGGATGTACTTGACGCTTTTTTGCCTTCACTGTCTTTCTACACATGGGCAACTTCGACTTGATCCCCTGGCGAATCCTCTATAATATAGCTGATTAATTCCCTAGATCTTAAACTGCATCAGCGGGTAAGCTATACCCCTTAGCAATAAGCTAAGGTTATGGACATCAATCAATTAGAACTATTGTCTTATTTACCTCTGTTTCTACTTTCTCCTTTATATAAATATGGCTGTGGTCACTATGCACTCTACCTGCATATACACTCTGGGATCCATTTGTTTGATTCCCAGACTATTGGAGAGTTTTTCTACAACTATTTTCCAGCATACTTCCAACATATTACTTTATGGGGTTTCCGTTTCGTTTTTTGTTTTTTCCCCCTCCTCTCCTGCCATCTCTAAGGGATTCTATTTCTGCTCGATAGGAATTTGGAAATTATCTTTTTCATATGAAGCCAAATTATTTATACAACACTAGACATCCTGGTTTCTAGCAACCAGATGTTCTTAACAGTAAGCATTTTTCACTAATCCAATGTTATCAATTGAATAATAGGTGCACGCCTCCACAGTGACCGTCGGGTTCGTTCTATACCTTTTTCCCTGTCTCCAAGGTCAGTATATATAATTTAGGTCTTCTCCGAGTTCCTTTACAAAAGTGTAAACATATCTTCCCTTTTTCTATAAGGGTTTCTAAATGTATTATAGCATTATTGAATGCATGATGACAAATTACAAACTCATGATATATGTTATATGTTTAAATATATTTCCTGTTTAGTTCACATGACACGCTCCTGAAGAAGCGTCATTGGACGCGGAACTTGTCGAGCGAGAGTGAAATTATTACATCTTTTCCTACGACTTATGCCGTTTCAACCATACCTCAACTTTTGGGAATGCATCTAACTGGCCTATGGATGAATACTGGCCCTATATGATCTGCATTAGAGCTATGGTGTTGTACTATATCGGTATTGTTGTATCGTCTCTTTTAGAACTTGTGAACTATTTTTATACAGAAATATTGATATGTTAGTTTATTATACAATAAAATTATTTTTTTATATAATTTGTGTATGGTGCCTAAAAAGTCCAAGTCCCTCCATCTAGCTTCTTCTATATTCAAATGTTAGGACGTGGCACGCCAGGTACTTTTTGTTGATATCCACAGTTACCACTCTGTGGCTGATACAACATATTCTCTCTCTCCATTGCCAGTTTGAAGTCCTGCCTCAGGCACTATTGAGGCAATATAATTTGGGGATTTCCTGCTAAGAAAATTATGTAGCACACTGCAACAGAAAACAACGTAGTTAATTTTGTACTCCGCCAACTGAATTGGAGTCATGAAAAGGCGGAACCGGCTGGCCATTATCCCGAAGGCATTCTCCACGACTCTTCGGGCCCTGGCCAGCCGGTAGTTGAACACCCTCTTCTCCGGGGTCAGGGTCCTCAGGGGAAATGGCCTCATGAGATGCGGTCCCAGTCCGAAGGCTTCATCAGCCAAAAACACAAAGGGGAGTCCTTCAACATTCCCTGCATCCGGTGGCAATGCAAGGTCATCACTCTGGAGACGGAGGGCAAACTCCGTCTGGCTGAAGGATCCCCCATCGGACATCCGGCCATTCTTCCCCACATCCACATAGAGGAATTCATACCGTGCTGACACCATCGCCATCAGCACAATGCTATGAAACCCCTTGTAGTTGTAGAAGTAGGACCCAGAACAGGGTGGCGGCACGATGCGGACGTGCTTCCCGTCAATGGCTCCACCGCAGTTGGGGAAGTACCACCACGTGGCAAACTCCGATGCCACAGTCTGCCATTCCTGTGGCGTGGAAGGAAGCTGTGGAGTCAAACAAGAAAAAAAAATATTACTTTTGCACATAACATTGCAAGCAGATTATACTAAAATACATTCTAGCCCAACATCATTCTAAGTTTCCGTTTAATGTGTTTTAAATATCTCAAATCGAAGGCTCAAGTATCATATTCATCACCCCCTCTGATGGTCCATTCTAAAAATATTTGGGGAGGGCTAGATGAGTTTGGGAATGCTCAAAAATAAGGAGAACTAACATTTAGCGAAATTTTAGGGGGTGATTAGGGGGGGGGGTAAAGCACTACAATGGAGCTGCAGAAATACATTGGGAAGTGACGCGGCTAGGTGTGTTTGGGCACAGGATAGCATTGCAGTGGCGGTGCGTCCATAGTGGGCGCAGGAGCGCTGCCCCCTCTCTCCTGCGCCCGTCACTCAGAACAATACATAGGTTCATGCCTTGCATGAACCTATGTATTGTCGATGCCGCCCACTATTCAGGTGGATGGCCCCCTGTTGAGCGGCGGCCATCTGAATAACAGCGTCTGTTTTTTTTGGGGAAGTGCCTATCAGAGCCAGCGGCTATGATAGGCTTGCCCATTACAGCCTGAGGGCTGTAATTGGCTTCCAAAAAGTTAACCAGGGGACGCAGGGGGGGGGTGCGTTTCTTGGTTAAACACTGACAGGCTCCTCTGCCAATCATGTTCACCGAGTCTGTTTACCGGTAACCTGATTGGCTGATGCAACATCGAGGGCGGGAGAAGACATCGAGGAGAGAAGAAGGACGGCGCTGACCAGAGGAAGGTAAGTGCAGGGCTGGGGGGGAACTGGCTGCATTTGAGGGACAAACTGGCTGCATTAGAGGGGACAAACTGGCTGCATTTGAGGGGACAAAATGGCTGCATTCGAGGGGACAAACTGGCTGCATTTGAGGGGACAAACTGGTGGCGTTTAATAGGCACAGTCGCGGAAATGGATGTTTGTTACTTTTAAAGTTTTTGGGTGGCCCCCCAAACATTTTGAGCACCAGCCGCCACTGCTGGAGAGGTTAGTGAAGGGAAATATGCATGGAGGAGAAAAAAGGGGCATTTAAAAGCTTACAGCATGCATGAGGACAAAGGGGACATTCTCAGCATATTACAATAATGGTAATTAGGGAAGGATGAAAGAACTACAATACATTAGCATACATGAAATACATAGAACGTGTTGTTAAAGGAGAAAACTTACCCTAATATAGTCCTCCTGCAGGACTTGGATAATGGCAGAACAGGTGTCTGGGATTATGAGGCCCAGAGCCTGGGGGGAGATGCCTGTCGTAAACTTCAAGTCCTGCAGACTTCTCCCTGTCGCCAGGTAACTTAACGTGACGATGAGACTCTGCTCAGCACTGATGGCTTCCCGCATAACGGTGTCCTGCCTGGTAATATAGGGGGACACCAAAGCCAACAGATGCTGAAAAACGGGGTCAGACATCCGCAGAAAATTCCTGTAGTCCTCAGGATTATTCTCCACAATCTCCCGCAGCAGAGGCATATGGCAGAATTGGTCCCGCTGGAGCAACCAATTCTTGGTCCATGAACTCCTCCTCACCCCGTTCATGGACTCGTCTTGGTCCAAGACAAGCAGACCAACACCAAGCGCCCGTACAGCACGAACTCGACGACGAGAACGTACCCACGACATGGCTAGGAGACGGTCGTCTGATCAGAACGTACTAAACAGAACGCACTTAAGAACAGCAAGGCCTATGAAGAACAAACAAATTCAGAAACGAATGGGCAAGAACGCACTGTAAAACAGATACGACCTGCCTACACGCCCTGAAAGACAAGATACGAACCCACAAGCACAAACTGAACCGCAGAAAACGAACTGAAAGCACGAAGACTGAAAAGCGCGAATCGTCTCTTCCCAAACTTTTACTTCACACGCGGTAACACGAGATCAGCAAAAGCAGCCCAAGGGGTGGCGCCATTGAAATCGATCTTCCCCTTTATACTGCCGTCGTACGTGCTGGACGTGACCGCGCAGAACAACGACGAGATTTGGAATTGACAGTGTGTATGCGAGGAAAGCTTGACAAGAATCTCATCAAGCTTGACAAGAATCTTGTTGAGAAAATCAACGTGTTTTTAACGACGAAAAAAAAAAAAGCCTTTTTACAATACAAAAAATTAAATGCGAAAATAGTAATGTTACAGGAGACACATTTTATGACAGACGCGCATCCCACATTTTTCCATAAAACATTTAATCAATCTTTTTACACCACTTCCACCACTAAAACTAAAGGAGTAGCAATATTTTTTCATCACTCTTTTCCAATAGAGGTTCAGCAAGTCTATAAAGACCAAGATAGTAGGTTCATTATTATTAAAGGCACATTGGCTGGGAGGGACATTACATTTGCGAACGTATATGCCCCTAATGACACACAAACCACATTTTTCATACAATTTTTCAACAAATTACAACAATATCACTCTCCTCATATCATTGTAGGCGGAGACTTTAACTCAGTTCCTCAACCAAACCTAGATAGAAGCAAGCAAAATCAGAACTCTAAAACGTTCTCTAAAACAACCACCTCATATGTAAATGACTTACAATTGATAGACTCATGGAGGGCGTTAAATATAGGTGCAAGAGACTATACATTTTATTCACACCCGCATGACTCATACTCATGTTATAGATCATATCTTTTGCACCTCTATAATTCTAGCTAATGCCCTTAACGCCACAATACACCATTGCTCATGGTCAGATCATCATATTGTAACCCTGAATACTACATTTATTGGCCTTATCTCCACCCCATATTCAGGGAGACTGAACAAATCTCTATTATCTGACCCCATTCAACAGCAAGAGATAGCATCAGAAATCAAAGAATACTTAACAAATAATGTTACTCCTGATATCTCCTCTTCCACATTATGGATGGCACACAAAGCTGTCATAAGGGGCCACCTTATTAAAAGGGCGGCACAATGTAACAAGATCAAGTGGGAAAAAATCCATTCCCTCACTAAAGACCTCCATAATTTATATAAAGACCACAAACACACACATGACCCAGACATATTTCAGTTGATCACACTAGAAACGCAACGAATTAGACTCTCTCCTAACATTTAGAGCAGAAAAAGCTCCCCACTGGTCAAAAGCAAAATTCTTTCTATCTAGTAATTCCTACTCTACTATGTTTGCCCGTAAACTTAACCAGTCAATAAAACCTACCCACATCTATAAGCTTAAAAATAGCGCAAATCAGCTGGTCACGCACCCTCAGGAGATACTTTCAATATTCAAAAATTTCAACTCTGACCTTCTCTCAACGTCAAACACATCATTCCCTCCCTCTTCACTTTCTTGGTTAAATAACCTCCCTTTTCCAAAATTAAACCAAACACAAACAGATGTTCTAAACTCGCCATGTTCAGATGAAGAACTAGCTCAAATAATTAAATCATTTAAAAAAAATTCAGCACCAGGCCCAGATGTTTTTTCATCTCTATACTATAAACAATATCACCATCTCCTAATTCCTCATCTGGTGAAATGATATAATAATATTCTTAAAGGAGAACAATTCCCAGAGGAAATGTTACTCGCTAACATGTCACTTATCCCAAAACCAAATAAGGATCACGCATTACCCCAAAATTATAGGCCAATTTCGGTTATAAATAATGATCTCAAGATTTTCAGTAGACTCCTAGCTAATAGACTTGCCACAATTATCCCTACACTTATCTCTCCGTTCCAATCTGGATTTATCCCTGGAAGACAGATCACTGACAACATCAGATTAGTCACAAACATTATCCAAGACGCGAATATACACTCTAGACCACTTCTAATGTTGAGCCTGGGGTATTAATAAGGCATTTGATAGTGTCTCTTGGAAATTTTTAGATTTACTACTCCAGAGATATGGCTTCCAAGGAGAATTTGTACATGCTTTTCATGCACTCTATCATAATCCCTCCACCAGAGTTAGGCTACGAGGCTGCAATTCAGATTTTTTCAGTATAGGCAGAGGTACGCGACAGGGATGCCCTCTCTCCCCATTGCTATTCGCACTAGCGATCGAACCATTAGCCACAGCAATCCTACTTCACACGGACATCAAAGGTTATACAACAAACAATAATACATATAAGCTGAGCATGTATGCGGACGATATGTTTCTATTCCTTTCCCAACCTAAGCCCAGGTTCACACTGGGGCTGCGGGAGTGAAGCCGTGCGAGTTCAGCTGAACTCGCACAATTTCACTCCTGCCTGTCAGTTCCGATTTCAGCTCGATTACAGAGACATCTGACACAGATGTCAATGTAAATCGCGGCTGAAATCGCAAAAAGTAGTACAGAAACTACTTTTTGAAATCGGTGCAGCGCCGCAGATGTGGCGTCACACTGATTAGGACGGTGCCATTGCCCGCAATTTGCGGCAAATTTCGCCGATTTGACATGCGATTTGACATGTCAAATCGCAAAAAGTAGTACAGAAACTACTTTTTGAAATCGGTACAGCACCGCAGATGCGGTGTCGCACCGATTAGGACGGTGCCATTGCCCGCAATTTGCGGCAAATTTCACCGATTTGACATGTCAAATCGCATGTCAAATCGCACCAGTGTGAACCAGGGCTAATACTGCATTACCTAAACTTTTACACACCCTCAATATTTTTTCATCCCTATCGGGCTTAACGGTCAATGTATCCAAATCAATGGGTATGCCAATCAATATCCCACCCTACGATCTAGAGTCCTTACGTTCCTCTTTCAATTTACCCTACTCATTAGAGTCCCTTCCATACTTAGGCATTCACCTTACCCCCAACATCAATGATCTTGCGGCCAAAAACTACATACCATTGATGCATAAATTAAGAGCGACATCAAAAATGTGGAAATCCTATAGGATATCATTTTTGGGCAGGATCACAGCAATAAAAATGACGTTACTTCCTAAGATTTTATACTTATTTAGGGCTCTCCCAATTAGACTGAATAAAGCACTGATCACGAAATTCCAATCCGATGTCAATAAATTCGTATGGTCGGACTCCCACCCACGCCTTTCGAGACTAATTCTATATAGATCCCAAAGACATGGAGGGCTAGGCCTCCCAGATTTTTGGTTATACTACCTATCGGCTAGATGGACCCAAATGGCACAGTGGCACATCCCCAATCCAAAAGTTCCATGGGTTGAATTTGAAATGAACTCCATCTTGCCATTCTCCATCTCAGGTTTACTGTGGGGACAGGGGCGTACCTAGAGCATTTGGCACCCGGGGCGGATCCAATATCTGGCACCCCCCCACATTAAAATGTAAAAACACCCCACTGTGCCCCCTGCATACCTCTGCATCCATCAATATCTCTTTGTTACTACTGTGTACCCCCTCTCCACAACTGCACCTCTGGACCCCTTTACATTACACAGCACCCTGCACCCCTTTACATTACACAGCCCCTGCACCCCTTTAAATTACACAGCCCCCTGTACCCCTTTAAATTACACAGCCCCCTGCACCCCTTTACATTACACAGCCCCCTGCACCTCTGGACCCCTTTACAATAGACAGCACCCTGCACCTCTGCATCCCTTTACATTACACAGCACCCTGCACCTCTGGACCCCTTTACATTACACAGCACCCTGCACCCCTTTACATTACACAGCACCCTGCACCTCTGGACCCCTTTACATTACACAGCACCCTGCACCTCTGCATCCCTTTACATTACACAGCATCCTGCACCTCTGCGTCCCTTTACATTACACAGCACCCTGCACTTCTGGACCCCTTTACATTCCACAGCACCCTGCACCTCTGCATCCCTTTACATTACACAGCATCCTGCCCCTCTGCATCCCTTTACATTACACAGCATCCTGCACCTCTGCGTCACTTTACATTACACAGCACTCTGCACCTCTGGACCCCTTTATATTACACAGCCCCCTGCACCTCTGGACCCCTTTACATTACACAGCCCCCTGCACCTCTGGACCACTTTACATTACACAGCCCCTGCACCTCTGGACCCCTTTACATCACACAGCCCCCTGCACCTCTGGACCCCTTTACATCACACAGCCCCCTGCACCTCTGGACCCCTTTACATTACACAGCACCCTGCATCACTGGACCCCTTTACAATACACAGCACCCTGCATCACTGGACCCATTTACATTACACAGCACCCTGCATCACTGGACCCTTTTACATTACACAGCCCCCTGCACCTCTGAACCCCTTTACATCACACAGCCCCCTGCACCCCTTTACATTACACAGCACCCTGCATCACTGGACCCCTTTACATTACACAGCACCCTGCATCACTGGACCCCTTTACATTACACAGCCCCCTGCACCTCTGGACGCCTTGACATTACACAGCCCCCCGCACCTCTGGACCCCTTGACAGTACACAGCACCCTGCACCTCTGGACCCTTTTACATTACACAGCACCCTGCATATCTGGACCCTTTTACATTACACAGCACCCCACAGCTCTGGACCCCCTGCATGTTACACAGACCCCCTTCAGTTCACACCCCCCTTCAGTGCAGATCCCCCTCAGTGCAAACCCCCCCTTCAGTGCAAACCCCCCTCAGTGCAAACCCCCCTCAATGTAGACCCCCCAGTGCAAACCCCCCTCAGTGCAAACCTCCCCCCTCAGTGCAAACCCCCCCAGTGCAAACCTCCCCCCCTCAATGCAGATACCCCCCTCAGTGCAAACCTCCCCTGCAAACCCCCCCTGCAAACCCCCCCTCAGTGCAAACCCCCCTCCCATTCAGTACCTCAGATCAGCGCACGGCAGCACATGCACAGAAGGTCCCCTCCCCTCTGTACACATAAACAGAAAGGAGGGGGAGGCGGCTTCACTCGGTTGTGCCTGTGTTCTGTGAGAAGTGCCGAACACCGCTCATCGGGACAGCTCAGCCGCGGCCGTGAGAGGAGGGGATGGATGGTGCAGCAATGTCACCCCCCCTCCCCCTTTTTATCGTGATATCTGCCTGTACTTGGAGTCTCACTGCAGGCAGCTCTTACTTGACGGAGCGGCGGCGGCGCTGTCACCGCTTAAGTCACGGATGGGGGGGGCGCCGGCCTGACACCCCCAGTGTGTGGCACCCCAGTGCGGCCCGCCCCCCCCTTAGTACGCCTCTGTGTGGGGAAACAAAATTCCAAACCAATCTATAGACTTGTTAAATCACATAGTCTCACAGTCGTACCAATTATGGAAAATGTATAACAAATTTTTTTATCTCACATCCAAAACTTCTCCACACGCATCGTTTATAGGCGACCCAAAATTCCACCGAACTGCACAGGACCCCGCTGATCTCACTTGGTGGATCAATAATAATCTTACATCCCTTTTCATCTTTATAGAAGGCACAAATTTCATTTCTTTTTCCTCCCTTAACTCTAAACACCAAATCCCTGATACGGAACACGACAAATTTCTCCAGATTAAACAATTTTTCAACACATATTTTCAAACCACTAATATACAGCCCCCATCCTTTTTTGAGAACCTTTGTCTTAAGTCACCCAGAAAACAAGGTTTTATCTCTGAAATATACTCCAATTTAATCAACAACACAGACACAAATAAACTTCTATACATGATTAAATGGGAACAGGAGGCAAACTTTACGTACTCTTCTGTTAACTGGGATAACTGTATAAACAATTTGCACAAATGCACTAAATCCATTGCCATTAAAGAGACTGCTTTGAAGCTATTTACGAGATGGTACTATACCCCAATCAAACTCCACACCATTTTCCCTACTTCCTCCCCATTATGCTTTAGAGAATGTGACTCCACTGGATCATTCTCACACATCTTTTGGAATTGCGAAAAAATCACTTATATCTGGAAACAATTAGAAAAATTTGCCTCTAAAATCTCAGATAATAATATTACTTTAACCTTACACAATTGCCTTCTCTTCTCACCCATTATAGGTCTCTCTACCCACGATATGAGATTAATACACACTATATGTGTAGCAATCCACTGGCTAATTGCATTTCACTGGAAAGCAACAACTGTCCCATTAGTACATCTCAAAATGAGAATTAGTAACATTAATTTAATGGAAAAAATTTACCACACTGTTCAGAACACGAGCCATCTATATAAAAAAAAATGGGATCCCTGGTTCGAACACAGCAACGAGTTCTTTAACCCAGATTAACATACCCCTCCATAACTTGTAGATTAAATATGCATATAAATCACTGTAACAATAATTATAATACCTGTCTTCATTTTTCTTATATAACAAAATGTATTACTGTTACATATATATATGTCATATTGTCCATGTTTATAACTGACTCTCTGTAACTTTCATTTTACTTATGCTATGTCTGTTTTGTACCACCTTTTGCACTTAATAAAAAAAAGTTTGTAAACAAAAAAAAATGTATTAAGTACACCCAGATTCACAAATACCGGGATGGCACTCAGTATATACATATCCTCTCTTTCATACCTCCAAGGGGCAACTCCCCCGTGATTAGCCCCAACACATAACTGAAATACATAAAGAATCTAAAAAAAATACATAGATAAAGAAGGCTGAGTGGCCCCATTATCCACTATCCACCTTCAAATTATATTAGCTATGGAGGTCAAGATAAAACAAAACAAATACTGAGCGATACATTAAAATAGTCTTACTTCTGTAAACTATTTACTGTATATACTCGAGTATAAGCCGACCCGAATATAAGCCGAGGCACCTAATTTTACCACAAAAAACTGGGAAAACGTATTGACTCGAGTATAAGCCTAGGGTGTCCATCTGCATGCCTCACTGTGCCTCACTTTGCCTCACTGTGTCCATGTGCATGCCTCACTGTGCCCATGCCTCACTGTGCCCATGCCTCACTGTGCCCATGACTAGACTGACGTTTAACATGGGAGTCTATGGAAGGGGAGCCCAGCTTTGAAAAATCGGTGCTCCCCGGCCGTAGGTCCCCCAGACAACAAACTTTGCACACTTGTAGAGGAGAAATGGGGCTACATGTGTGCCAAGTTCCGGGTCCAGGGAACCTATGACCAGCTGGTACTGGGTCCCCAAATCACAGGAGAAATTACCGTTTAACATGGGAGTCTATGGAAGGGGTGCCCGGCCTTGAAAAATCGGTGCTCCCCGGCCGTAGGTCCCCCGGACAACAAACTTTGCACACTTGTAGAGGAAGCTACATGTGTGTCAAGTTTGGGGTCCAGGGGACCTATGGCCGGCCGGTACCGGGTCCCCAAAGTCTGGGAGATCAAAAAGGTGACTCGAGTATAAGCCGAGGGGGGCATTTTCAGCACAAAAAAATGTGCTGAAAAACTTGGTTTATACTCGAGTATATATGGTATACCGATTTAACAATGAACAGTCCTGCACTGCAGCTCCTAGCCTCCTCTCTCTCCATGCGCACATCTGTGCGACCTAAGAGTCGTGCAACTTAACCTGCAAGTTAGCCGCGTTTTGCCGCATCTTTTATAGTGATACAGCCGCCACCTTCATGCGACTCCACCACGATTTCAACCCAACCTGCAGCAACGCCTGCATAATCTTAAGGTCCATGTACCCAAAGTCGCACCAAAGTCGGACCAAAGTCTGACTACCCTGAAGTCGCTGCGAACTAAAGTCGCACATACTTGAACGGTACCCGCTGGAAATCATGGGGTACAACTCCTTTTGCGACTCTGCAGTCCCAAGTCGCAGGACAATGTGTACATTTGCGAAAGGGGCCCTATAAAAAGAGGGTTGCAGAGACAGCTCATTGTTCAATCCTATAGGAGACATAGTATCGAGGAGGAAGATCCACCTTGCCTTTTTTTTGTAATAGGACCTTATCCCTGTCTCCTATTCTTTCAGACAATGACAGCTGGTATATAGCTGCACATTTTGTGCCTTTCAATAATGAATTGTGATGGTGTTCATAAAGAATGCCTACTGGTGACTGCCAATAATACTGGTGAAGTGTTCACCAATTCTTTTTCTGAACTCCCTTCTTGTTTTCCCTATATACATTTTATATACATTTTATTACAAGGGCATACAATTCTGGAAATTTTCCATGAGGATGATCAATCATACCCAATCATACCTTTTATTGTTTCCTTATTTACCCTTCCATTATTTTAGAAAACAATAACTGTCTTTACCATATATCAAAAATAGCAACACATGGATCACTATTTTTCTTTGGTCAACTTACCACTTTCCACCAAGCCAAATGTAGATTTCGAATTATCTGTTCTGGGGTCATAGGCCATTACGGGTTTAACTCCAGCTCTTGTTCTAGCCTGGCAAAGTGAAATTTATATCAGATGTAATCATTACCAACAATAACAATAACCTGTCATACCGTATGTTGTAAAATTGGTAATCTTCTGTTTTCTTTAAAAGCCATTCATACACCGGGATGTACAATATGTCTGTCAAAGCAAATAAAATAGATCCTAGAAAAAAAATCTGTGCTTAAGATACCTGAACCCAGAAACAAAAATTTAAAATATTGCAGCTTAGCACTCTTTATATATGGAGGTTACATTTGTTTTATTTTTTTAGGCTATGTACTGTATTAGCAAGCAAAGAAACAACATGTAAATACTGCTAAAAATCTTGTGTTGCTGCAATTCCTGTATACTGAACTGAAATCTAAGGCCTCGTTCACATATGCGTGGTTGTAAAGTAAAAAAAAAAAAAAACACAATTTCATAAAGATTACTGGCCTCCAGCCGCTCTCCTCCTTCGATCTAAGGGCTACAGTGGGAGTGGCTGAGTGGACAGCACAGCGGTCACGTGATCTCCCCGACTGATGTCAGAGAGGATCTCGGCCACTCCCACTGTAGCCCTTAGATTGGATGAGGAGAGCAGCTGGAGGTCACATGACCTCCGGCTGCTCTCCTCTTCCAATCGGAGGAGGAGAGCAGCCAGAGGTTATCTGACTGGCCAAAATATCTTCGATAAGTTATTTAGAGGCATCGTTTTACACAAACATTTACACTGTGTAGGATGGCTTGATAAAACAGAGGGGCTTCCAGAAATGTTTATTTAACTTTACTGATAGCTACTAATAGCAGCAGGAGGGGAGGGGTGGCTCACACACACAGAAGCTGACAGGCATGGAGAAAGGGAGACAGGGGGAGAGAGGAAAGCAGCGGGATGATGGAGGCACATAACCTGACCATGGTAATCATGGATCATGATTACCATGGTCAGCACACTAAGAGGGGCACAGGAACAGGCAGGATCAACCAGGTTCTTTACAGCTTAGAGAGGGACAGATTAGACAGTAAGGATGAGCCGAACACCCCCCGGTTCGTTTCTCACCAGAAATTGCGAACAGGCAAAAAAATTTGTTCGAACACGCGAACACCGTTGAAGTCTATGGGACACGAACATGAAAAACAAAAGTGCTAATTTTAAAGGCTTATATGCATGGTATTGTCATAAAAAGTGTATGGGGACCCGGGTCCTGCCCAAGGGGACATGTATCAATGCAATAAAAAGTCGTTGTAATGAATTGTCGGGTCTCGGCAATACAGATAAAACTGATTGAAAAAAACGGCATGGGTTTCCCCCCAGTCCATTACCAGGCCCTTTGGGTCTGGTATGAATATTAAGGGGAACCCTGTGCCAAAATTTAAAAAAATGGCGTAGGCGTCCCCCCAAAAATCCATACCAGACCCTTATCCAAGCACGCAACCTGGCAGGTCGCAGGAAAAGCGCCCCCCCTCCTTAATAGTACCAGGCCACATGCCCTCAACATGGGGAGGATGCTTTGGGGTCTGACCCGAAAGCAACTTGTCCCCATGTTGATGGGGACAAGGGCCTCATCCCCACAACCCTTGCCCGGTGGTTGTGGGGGTCTGCGGGCGGTGTAATTATCGGAATCTGGAAGCCCCCTTTAACAAGGGAACCCCCAGATCCTGGCCCCTCCCTATTTGAATTTGTAACGGGGTATTGTACCCCTACCATTTCACAAAAAAAAGTGTCAAAAATGGTAAACAAGACAAGAGACAGATTGGGACAAGTCCTTTATTAAAAAATAAAAAAATTAAAATGTCCAGCGAGGTAAATCCACATCACCCGATGACCGAAAAACAAAAACAAAGCAACAGTTCCACCTCCATGGGAGGCTACCGCCGAGTGACGCTTCTCCCGCCGGTGACAGCTGTTATTTAGCTGAGGGTGAGGCCACCCTGTGACGTAACGGGTGACCCCGGCCCCCTCTGATGCCATGGGGGAATATTTCACTTTTATTGTTTCACTTTGAGCATTATTAAAATCAGTGCTTCTGAAAAAAATGCCTTTTTTTGCATTGATACATGTCCCCTGGGGCAGGACCCAAGTCCCCAGACACTTTTTATGTCAATACCATGCATATGAGCCTTTAAAATTAGCACTTTTGCTTTTTCATGTTAATCTCCCAAAGACTTTTAAACGGTGTTCCGCAGCTTTCGAATTTGCCGCGAACACCGCATAATGTTCGCTTTTCGGCGAACACCCGATGTTCGAGTCAAACTTACGTTCGACTCGAACATCGGGCTCATCCCGATTAGACAGCACAAGCACTTTGCTGTTTAACCTGCTAGGGGAATAGGATCTCTCTTTTGTTTTTTAGGTTTACTACCTCTTTAACCATATACCCATATAAGGGCCGTCTTTTCCCGAACAGGGATGCAGAGGTGAAAAATAAAAAGTTAATGCAGTCACCATATCCAAGGGCTGGTAAGCTTAACCACTTAACGACCGCTCACTGTATATATACGTCGGCACAATAGCACCGACAGGCACAATCACGTAGAGTGTACGTGATTGCCTTTGTACAGTTGGGGGGTCCGATCGGACCCCCCTTCTGTACAGTGAGCGGTCGGAATTCGTCTGGGAGCGTTCCGAGATGGGGGGGCGGCCGTTCGATTCTGGCCACCCCCCCGCGATCGCTCCCGGCGAATAGAAATGCCCCCTCTGTCTGTGTAATGTTTACACAGACCGAGAAAGCAGGAGGAAGTGATGTCATCTCCTGTGCGGCGCTCACATATACCGAGCGTCGTACAAGAGAAGACACACAGGTCAGTGCACTAACACTACACTAACACCAGCACACATAGGCACATAAATCGCCCCCCCAGGCCCCCCCAGATCACCCCCCAGCCCCCAGTCACAGTGTCACTGATTGCAGTGACCATTTATTTACTGATCACTGCAATCAGTGACATTTGTGACTGTAAAAGTGTCACTACCTTTAGTTTTAGGTCCAGTGTAGCCCCCTAACCCCCCCCTAATAAAGGTTTAACCCCTTGATCACCCCCCAGATAACCCTTTCACCCCCTAGCACCGCCGTCGCTTGGCGATCATTTTTCTGATCGCTGTCTTGGCGTCGGTGATGCAGATCGGTACCCAGTAATTTTTTTTAGGTTCGCTGCAGGTTTTTATAGCGTCAGGTACCCCCAAAAATTATCTAATAAAGGTTTAACCCCCTTGATCGCCCCCCAGGTAACCCTTTCACCCCCTATCACCACTGTCGCTAAGCAATCATTTTTCTGATCGATGTCTTAGCGTCGGTGATGCAGATCGGTAGCCAGTATTTTTTTTTTAGGTTCGCCGCAGGTTTTTATAGCGTCGGGTACCCCCATAAATTATCTAATAAAGGTTTAACCCCCTTGATCGCCCCCCAGGTAACCCTTTCACCCCCTATCACCACTGTCACTAAGCGATCATTTTTCTGATCGCTGTCTTGGCGTCGGTGATTCAGATCGGTACCCAGTAAATTTATTTAGGTTCGCCGCAGGTTTTTATAGCGTCGGGTACCCCCCATAATTTATCTAATAAAGGTTTAACCCCCTTGATCGCCCCCCAGGTAACCCTTTCACCCCCTATCACCACTGTCGCTAAGCGATCATTTTTCTGATCGATGTCTTAGCGTCGGTGATGTAGATCGGTAGCCAGTATTTTTTTTTTAGGTTCGCCGCAGGTTTTTATAGCGTCGGGTACCCCCATAAATTATCTAATAAAGGTTTAACCCCCTTGATCGCCCCCCAGGTAACCCTTTCACCCCCTATCACCACTGTCACTAAGCGATCATTTTTCTGATCGATGTCTTAGCGTCGGTGATGCAGTTCGGTAGCCAGTAATTTTTTTTAGGTTCGCCGCAGGTTTTTATAGCGTCGGGTACCCCCATAAAATATCTAATAAAGGTTTAACCCCCTTGATCGCCCCCCAGGTAACCCTTTCACCCCCTATCACCACTGTCGCTAAGCGATCATTTTTCTGATCGCTGTCTTAGCGTCGGTGAAGCAGATCGGTAGCCAGTAATTTTTTTTAGGTTCGCCGCAGGTTTTTATAGCGTCAGGTACCCCCATATATTATCTAATAAAGGTTTTAACCCCCTAATTGCCCCTAGTTAACCCTTTCACCAGTAATCATCATATAAGTGTTACGGGTGACGCTGGTTAGTTAGTTTGCTTTTTATAGTGTCAGGGCACCCGCCGTATATAACCCAATAAAGGTTTAACCCCCTGATCGCCCGGCGGGTGATATCAATTAGGTTTTAGCGTCAGAGAGGGTCTGCGTCACACCCCAGGCAGCGTCAGGTTAGTGCCAGTAACGCTAACACCCACGTGTGAAGCATACACCTCCCTTAGTGGTATAGTATCTGAACAGATCAATATCTGATCTGATCAGATCTATACTAGCGTCCCCAGCAGATTAGGGTTCCCAAAAACGCAGTGTTAGCGGGATCAGCCCAGATACCTGCTAGCACCTGCGTTTTGCCCCTCCGTCCAGCCCAGTCCACCCAAGTGCAGTATCGATCGATCACTGTCACTTACAAAACACAACACACATAACTGCAGCGTTCGCAGAGACAGGCCTGATCCCTGCGACTCCAGTGCTGTAGGAGGTGATTTCACCACCACAGTTAAAAAAAAAAAGCAAATATGCCGAAGCATTGGGGCAGCAGGGGCGGAGGAGTGATTTTGCTCCTAATGCCGCGTACATACGGTCGAAATTCCGACGGAGGCTTGCCCGTGGAAAAGTCCGACCATGTGTGTGCGGCATAACTTTTTTGCGGGAGGATGCCCCCATGCTTCGGCATATATAAATGGTGCATGTATGCCCATCATTAGAAGTAGGTGGATGAAGGGCGGTATTCTAATGGTGGGCATACCCACCGATCAATCTCTTTTTTCGTTCAGCCACCTGGCTGCATGAAAAAAAAAGATTACAATACATGTCCAACAAGGACCAGCAACGTACTGGTATGTTGCTGGAATTTGAATGGTTATACCAGATTGATGCCTGCGGGTTTAGGTATCATCTTGGTATCATTCTTTTCAGCCAGCGGCCGGCTTTAATGTAAAAGCAATCCTAGTGGCTAATTAGCCTCTGGACTGCTTTTACAAGCAGTGGGAGGGAATGTCCCCCCCCGGATATAAAAAGCGCCATTGGGAAATTGGGAAAGCATTTTATCACACCGATCTTGGTGTGGTCACATGCTTTGAGGGCAGAGGAAAGATCTAGGGTCTAGACCCCAGTTTTTTCAAAAAAGAGTACCTGTCACTACCTATTACTATCATAGGGGATATTTACATTCCCTGAGATAACAATAAAAATGATAAAAAAAAAAAAAAATATGGAAGGAACAATTTAAAAATAAAATAAAAAAGCAAAATTAATAATAAAAAAAAAAAAAAAAAAAAAAAAGCACCCCTGTCCTGCCCTGCTCTTGCCCAATGGCGAACGCAAGCGTCGGTCTGGCGTCATATGTAAACAGCAATTGCACAATGCATGTGAGGTATCACCGCGAAGGTCAGATCAAGGGCAATAATTTTAGCAGTAGACCTCCTCTGTAAATCTAACGGGGTAACCTGTAAAGGCTTTTAAAGGCTTTTAAAAATGTGTGTAGTTTGTCGCCAATGCGCGTTTGTGCGAAATTTTAAAGCATGTCATGTTTGGTATCTATGTACTCGGCCTAAGATCATCTTTTTTATTTCATCAAACATTTGGGCAATATAGTGTGTTTTAGTGCATTAAAATTAAAAAAAGTGTATTTTTTCCCCAAAAAATGCGTTTGAAAAATCACTGCGCAAATACTGTGTAGAAAAAAAAATGCAACACCCACCATTTTATTCTGTAGGACCTTTGCTTTAAAAATATATATAATGTTTGGGGGTTCAACATAATTTTGCTGCAAAAAATATATATTTTCATGTAAACAAAAAGTGTCAGAAAGGGCTTTGTCTTCAAGTGGTTAGAAGAAGTGGTTTTGCACAAAGTTGTCACTAAATGATATATTGCTCAAACATGCCATGGGCATATGTGGAATTACACCCCAAAATACATTCTGTTGCTTCTCCTGAGTACGGGGATACCACATGTGTGAGACTTTTTGGGAGCCTAGCCGCATACGGGACCCCAAAAACCAATCACCGCCTTCAGGCTTTCTAAGGGTGTAAATTTTTGATTTCACTTCTCACTGCCTATCACAGTTTCGGAGGCCATGGAATGCCCAGATGGCACAAACCCCCCCCCAAATGACCCCATTTTGGAAAATAGACACCCCAAGCTATTTGCTGAGAGGTATTGTGAGTATTTTGCAGATCTCGCTTTTTGTCACAAAGTTTTGAAAATTGAAAAAAAAAAAGAAAAAAAAAATGTCTTTCTTCATTTTCAAAAACAAATGAGAGCTGTAAAATACTCACCATGCCTCTCAGCAAACAGCTTGGGGTGTCTACTTTCCAAAATGGGGTCATTTGGGGGGTTTTGTGCTATTTTGGCATTTTATGGCCTTCGAAACTGTGATAGGTAGTGAGGAGTGAAATCAAAAATTTGTGCCTAGAAATCCTGAAGGCGGTGATTGGTTTTCGGGGTCCCGTACGCGGCTAGGCTCCTAAAAAGTCCCACACATGTGGTATCCCCGTACTCAGGAGAAGCAGCAAAATGTATTTTGGGGTGCAATTCCACATATAACCATGGCATGTGTGAGCAATATATCATTTAGTGACAACTTTTTGTAATTTTTTTTTTTGTCATTATTCAATCACTTGGGACAAAAAAAAATATTCAATGGGCTCAACAGGCCTCTCAGCAATTTCCTTGGGGTGTCTACTTTCTAAAATGGGGTCATTTGGGGGGGTTTTGTGCTATTTTGGCATTTTATGGCCTTCAAAACTGTGATAGGTAGTGAGGAGTGAAATCAAAAATTTGCGCCCTTAGAAATCCTGAAGGCGGTGCTTGGTTTC
This sequence comes from Rana muscosa, assembly GCA_029206835.1. NCBI lineage: Eukaryota > Metazoa > Chordata > Amphibia > Anura > Ranidae > Rana > Rana muscosa. Next base: position 594,330,045 of record CM055117.1, read on the forward strand.
CGGGGTCCCGTACGTGGCTAGGCTCCTAAAAAGTCCCACACATGTGGTATCCCCGTACTCAGGAGAAGCAGCAGAATGTATTTTGGGGTGCAATTCCACATATAACCATGGCATGTGTGAGCAATATATCATTTAGTGACAACTTTTTGTAATTTTTTTTTTTTTTTTGTCATTATTCAATCACTTGGGACAAAAAAAAAATATTCAATGGGCTCAACATGCCTCTCAGCAATTTCCTTGGGGTGTCTACTTTCCAAAATGGGGTCATTTGGGGGGGTTTTGTACTGCCCTGCCATTTTAGCACCTCAAGAAATGAGATAGGCAGTCATAAATTTAAAGCTGTGTAAATTCCAGAAAATGTACCCTAGTTTCTAAACGCTTTTACTTTTGCGCAAACCGATAAATATACACTTATTGACGTTTTTTTTACTAAAGACATGTGGCTGAATACATTTTGGCCTAAATGTATGACTAAAATTGAGTTTATTCGATTTTTCTTATAACAAAAAGTAGAAAATATCATTTTTTTTCAAAATTTTCGGTCTTTTTCCGTTTATATCGCAAAAAATAAAAATCGCAGAGGCAATCAAATACCATTAAAAGAAAGCTCTATTTGTGGGAAGAAAAGGACGCAAATTTTGTTTGGGTACAACATTGCATGTCCGCACAATTTACAGTTAAAGCAGCACAGTGCAAAATTCTGAATTCACCTCTGGTCCTTTAGCTACCAAATGGTCCGGGGCTTAAGTGGTTAAGTATATTACTTTTTTTTCTTTTTTCTTTTTGATGCTGCCCTTTCATTGCCAGAGCTGTTTTTGCATTTCTTGCACACATATTTAAAAAATTATTTTAGACCTGAAGTTGGTAATTTACCTGTGGTTAAACCCCCCAAACATTGTATATTTTCTGAAAGCAGAGCCCCTGGAGAAAGAAATAGCAGTAGTTCCAATTTATTATGTCATGTGATGCTTGCGTAATGGTTTATCAAGTGCAAAATTTCAGTAAAACATACATCAATGGTAATTTTAGGGCACAAAAATGCAATTAATACCCTATTTTATTGGTAAAAATATAAAAGATGAGGTTGCATCGAAGAGAAAGATTCCCAACATGTCATTGAAGCTAATGGAGCACAGATCGCAAGGGCCAAGGAAAGTGTCACCAGAAACCAGATCATGACATTTTACATGTCGCTTATGGGTTCATTCTAGCTAGGGAAGATCAGTGAATGATTGTTAGCTGGTGTCCCTCCCATCCACCATGCTTCCTAGGCTCTGCTGTCTATTGGGGAATGGGGGTTGGGCTAAGGGTGGGCCACACTCTGGGGGCACAGAAAAATACTGTGGATGTCAATAGATAACCTCCACTGCCATCGCTGCAATTCTTACAGCAGTGGCTGTAAAAGGATTGTTGGTTGGCCTGAAATAGGAGATTTCACCAGCTTTTGATGCTGCAGGTGAAACCTTGAAGAAATAGCAACAACTTCAGGCAAGTCCCAGGCAATAGCATCAATTTCAGGCAAGTCCCAAGAATTGTGTGAGTCACCAAGAAGTATGTAGGTACATCTGACTCTGCCATGCCCTCCTAAAAGCTGAGCAGCAAGTCAGCAGCCCCTAGCACTGTTGGGTGAGGGCAGGGAGTCTTTAGACAAATGTATATTCCAACTTAGTGTTGGATTGTACCTTACACAGCTAGCGTTCAGGGGGCTCCATCAGGGGAACAGTTAGACTGGTAAGCACTTGAAAGATAAATAACTGCCCTTTATCTTTCCCAACCTGTTACTTTTCTCCCAGCCTCCAACAATTAAACCAGATAATCACACTATAAACTGTGGTTTGTGCTAATACAATATTTAAGTGGTTTATTAACAGCTTAGCAAGTATAACAACAGCTGTAAGAACCACACAGAAAACTTACATTTATTTAAAAAAAAAAAAAAATGTTTTGGAAAATCATTTAACCCTTTCACTGCCAGGTCCATAATCCGTACGGACATACAAAAGGGCCTGCAGGTGGCCAAGTCAGTATAGCATACGGACCTATTTTCTCCCTCTCCTATAAGCTTATAGTCACTTCAATGACCATAAGCTTATATCAGAATTGTTCGGCAGACTCTGCCGAACAATTCTATAACTCTTCTCAGGGCATTACAACCCACTGGGTGTACACTTTAGTATGCCACATGTGAATGAGGCGTTAGTACTAATTTATCAGGAATTTTGTACGTTACATTTTGTTTATATTGGTTTGATAAACATTTTCGCAAATTCCGCGGGGTCTAAAAAATCAAGGGCACCTTCTTTTTATTCTAGAGGTCATATGCTTTCAGAAAATATATGGTTTTGGGGATCTTTCACAAATTCTGAAAGCTGTAAGGGAAAAATGAAAACCTTCAGATTTTGTTGAGAAATTTGGATATTTACACTTTTGCGTCTGTTCAATTTTAGCCATTTCGCAAAAAGGCGCAAATTTTAAAATTACAAATATTTTTTATTTATTAACTCAAAGCAGGTTAAGCTTTTATATTTAGTAGGAATTTTGTAAAATTTGCTGTGTTTTTATCTGCTAATAATGGTTTGTGTATTTTTTGCAAATATATTGCTTTGATAAACATTTGCACAAATACCACAGGGTCTAAAAAAATCAGTAGCACCTTTTTTTTATTCTACTGATCATGTGCTTTGAGAAAATATATGGTTTGGGGGGTCTTTCACAAATTCTGAAAGCTATAATTGAAAAATAAAAAAGCAAAGGAAAAAGTGCAACCTGAGTGTACAAAATGGAGCACATGGCCTGGCAGTGAAAGGGTTAAATTAACCTTGACATTGGCCATGCAGGCCGAAACAACATATTCACTTAACTGCCACCCTTCCCATCTAAAAATATTTGTGACTTGGGTAAAAGCAGGAGTAAAAGCAGGAGGTACTGATCAGCCAACCACCAGGCTGTTGCGTGAAACAAAAGGAGAGTGATTCAGGTTCTTCCCATACTAAAAAGTAAAGAAAGATATTCATCATCACTACCAGCTGCCAAATAGAGTTGTTGGGGAAATCTAATGTCTTTTAACTGAGTAGGCTCATTACCTGTTCACAGACCTTGCGCCAGTTCATTTGAAAGATATAGGGTATAAAGATGAAAGTTTGCAGCAACATTGGACATAACATTCCAATCCATAGACCTTGAAGACAAAACATACATTTGAGAAATATGCAGCTATTAGCACCAAATGCTACGATAAATGCTATTAGCACCAAATTGTAAAATCGATTAGCCAGTATTAAGAAAACAATTCAGGTACAGTTATATCAGAAAACTATTTGCTTTGAAAATAACGTGTTTTTCTTCTCTCCAATTATTTTTCTGCAAAATAACAGAATGCTGGGAGGCCACATATGCTAATTTCTGTAGCCAGACAGTACTGATGTTCCTGTGCTTCTGGGCCCTATATTAATTGCATGGTCTGATATTGCGATGGTTAAGCCCTTGCTACTGAATATTACTATCTACTATTACCATATAAGAGCATTAAATATCACATAAACCACGTCATGCTGCTGACTACAAGGAGTACCCCACCACCCAACGGTTTTACAAGTGCTAAAGGGATGTCTTTTAGCATCAAGCATAACCTTTCTTTTGAAACCAATTGTGGACATGAAAGTCAAACAATTGTGACGGCTTAGCATACTATAACTATCACCTTGCTCCTCTTAAGCCAGCCATAAATGAATGGAAATTTAGCAGGGATTGGCCTGAATTTTGATATATGTATGGGCAGACAGGTTGTACAAAAGTTGATCAGAAAATCAAATTCTGTACAACCAGCCTATTGGAAAATTTCTGCATGATCGGTGTATTCCGACAATGGGGAAGGCTAGACAAGAGGGATTTCCCCCATCAACCTCTAATGTGTGGATAGGGGAATATTTTGTTCAACCTGCTGGTTGAACAAAATACTTGTATTTTGTGTAATTTGACTTTTTTTATATATAATTTTTTTTTGTTATTGTTTAAGTTGAGAGTTGCAAAAGTTGTAATTATTTCAATATTATTTGGTAATCAAGCACTGGAGGTTCTTGTCTTTTTCTCCACAGGCATCTATTTAAGATTTTTGTATAGCTTTCTAATTTAAAAATAGAAATGTAATTTAATTCTTGCACATCCAAAGACACAAAACAATTCAAGGTAGAACCAGAATCCTATTAAAAAAAAGTGTATAGTAATAAACAGTATTGCAATTTAACCACAAAATAAAACATATTTACTTAGCTACTCATTTATTCTTTTACACAATCAATTATTTTTAATAGGTGTCAAAAAATAAAGTGAAACAAAGTAAACATATTTTTACTAACAAAGTTAAACGTATAAAGCAAAACAAAGTAAACATATATTTACCAACAGCAGAGTAAAGCATATATTTACCTAACTATTTGTTTATTCTTTTACACAAACAATTGTTTTTAATAGAAGTTTTTTTTTTTTTAAATACAGAAAAACAAGAGAGTAAACAAATGCATTGTCTTGCTACCAGTTGCTTATTAAGATGGATTCTTATATGATTAAAGTACAAAATAAAAAAACAAAAAGGCATTAAATGACATGTATGGTAATCCCAAATACCTACAACCAAATCTATTTTGTATAAGGATAGTTAAATGGGCTAAGTGTTAGAAAAAGTATCTTGGGACTTGAAGATAACTGGCACTTGAAGTCCCCTCACCAAAACCCAAACTGATAAACACAAACATTCAGCCAAGTTGAACATTCAAACTTCTAGTTCTATTCAGGGATGGTGGTGCTTGAGGGCAGTTAGACTATGCATGCACCTTAAGCAAAACAGTGCATGCTGTGAGGAAATTGTAGACATTCATAAACCACATGAAACATCCAGACTCAGGATATGGGAAGCCGAAACCTATAAATAGAATGGCAGCTGATTGTATGTCTATGGGCATTTCCAGATGCTCCTTGCCAGAAGATCTGTAAGGGGAATAACTGTTGTAATTATTGCTATTGTGTTGACCATGATAAGCCAATACCAAAGATGTCTGGCAGCAGGTTCATCTCTCTTCGTCTGACCGATCAAGCATATACTGTACATGCATGCTTGGTCAGGTTACTTTGCCATTTGTGGATGAACATAAATATAATGTCACAGTTCCCTTTTAACATAGCCATGACATTTCTTTACAATTCATGATTCTTCTTTATCTGTCTTACTGTTGGAAATATGGGGAGAATCAGGATGAGTCTTAAATAAGATATCCCAAACATTTTTTTACCTATTAATTTTAATTATTTTTTTTTTTTTAATAAGGAGTATACAGTAATGCCTCGTACACACGACCAGGTTTTCCGACAGAAAAAAGTCAGTTGGGAATCTCAACGGGAAAAAAGAGAGCCAGTTCTCTTTTTTTTGCCGGGCGTTTTTGGCAGTTTTCCCGTCTGAAAAACTCAGATGGAGCATACACATGGCCGGGATTCCCGGCCAAAAGCTCTCATCTGAGTTTTCCCGTCGGAAAACCTGGTCGTGTGTACGAGGCATAAGTGTGCCTGCCAACCCTTGCTCACTGCTGTTGGGAGGAGTGCTATTTTTAAAAGGTGATATCAGTGTAGCTGAAGATTATGTGGACTGATATCAGCATGCCAAGGGGGATGCACACTCACTGCACCCTTGCCATAGATATATTGTACTAGGCTGGAATTTGTTTAATCCGGGACAGCTTTTGTAACATGACAGGAGCATTGCCAAACTGTGTGATACTAGATTGGAAAGGGACAAAAGATATAGTAATGGCTCGATTCAGCTAGTGAAAAAAATTATTAAACTGGCAAAAGAGAAAATCCAGACGCTAAAAATGGCAGAACCTTTTTCTTCTTTTATAATTCAAGTGAAAACATTGCAGTCTTCCTGTTGACATTTTAAGTAGATATAAACCTGTAGGTAGGTTGAAATCGTGTGTGGAGTTAGTTACTCAGCAGTAGGGATGAGCTCGGTGTTCGAGTCGAACATAGGTTCGACTCGAACATCGGCTGTTCACGCGTTCGGCGAACAACGAACGATTTGGGCCATTCCTGCCAAATTCGAGTGACGCGAACGGCCCACAATACACTGCGCCATCGCAGTGTAATCTCGGCGCTGTGATTGGCCAAGCATGCACTGTGACCCTGCATGCTTGGCCAATTACAGCGCCGGCAGCGAGGAGAGCAATGATTGGCCACAGGCAGGATGCCTGTGGCCAATTATAGCTGAGGGGGTTTAGTACACGCCCCACACTATAAAAGGCCGCCAGCGCGGCGGCCTCGTGTAGTGTGTTCCGGAGCAGGGAAAGTGAAGGATAGGCAGGGACAGTGTCAAATCTTGTCAAATCTATTCTTTGCTAAACCTTGTGTGTAGGGACAGAGAAGGATAGGCAGGGAGAGTGTCAGTGTCATATTCTTTGCTAAACCTTGTGTTTAGAGAGATAAGGATAGGCAGGGAGAGTGTCAGTGTCATATACTTTGATAAACCTTGTGTGCAGGGAGAGAGAAGGATAGGCAGGGGACAGTGTCAGTGTCATATTCTTTGCTAAACCTTGTGTGCAGGGAGAGAGACGGATAGGCAGGGAGAGTGTCAGTGTCATATACTTTGATAAACCTTGTGTGCAGGGAGAGAGAAGGATAGGCAGGGGACAGTGTCAGTGTCATTGTTGCTAAGCCTCCTGCACATTATACACCTGAAGTTAGCCCGTATTGCTGCTTTTTCCTGGTGTGTTACACCAACAGGATTTTGCGGCACTTACAGCGGGCGGAGTGTGCCTCCTGACCATATTACACCTTAACTTAGCCTGTATTGCTGCTTTTTCCTGGTGTGTTACACCAACAGGATTTTGCGGCACTTACAGCGGGCGGAGTGTGCCTCCTGACCATATTACACCTGAAGTTAGCCTGTATTGCTGCTTTTTCCTGGTGTGTTACACCAACAGGCATTTGCAGCACCTACAGCAGGCGTAGTGTGATTCCTGCAAAATATACTCCTGAAGCTAGGCCTTATTGCTGGTTTTCCCATTTCCCTGCAGGCCATTAGAATGTCTGGAAGGCAAACAAGGAGAGGCAGACAGTCAGGAGCCAATAAAAGAGGGCAAGTAGGCTCTGTGTCTAGAGACAACAGTGCTGGTTGTGGACGCGGTGCATCGCCATCAGCACGTGGCCATGGGACACGCTTGTCCTTCTTTTCGGCAGCTGGACGTGTTGAGCCGCATCATGCCGAAGACTTGGCAGAGTGGATGACCAAGCCCTCCTCATCCTCCTCATCCTCTCTCACCCAGGCTCAGGGTACTGGCAAAGCAGCTGCCAAAGCGTCCTCTTCCCTGGTATCAATGTCATCATCAGTCACTCCTTCCCTAGACCAACCATGTCCTCCTGAGGAGTCCCCCGAACTGCAGTAGCGTGAGAGCAGAGAGAGGGGATGCTCAAGAAGGACACCAATCTGGCAGTTATGTTCCAGCAGCTGCAGCATACTGCCAGATTGGCTCCAGTGATGAGGAGGGAGGGGGTGATGAGGTCACTGACTCCACGTGGGTGCATAATAGGAGAGAGGAGGAGGAGGAGGAGGAGGATGAGGAGGACGCACGTCTCCAACGAGGCAGGATGCCCTCGGGGGGCCAGCGTAAGGGCAGCACACCGACGGAATCACACCGCAGAGCTCCGCCTGTGCAGGGCGCTGCCTCTGCCTGTTATTCAAAAAGTTCTTTGGTGTGGGCCTTTTTTGAGTCGAGTGCATCAGATCGCACAGCTGCTGTTTGCAACATATGTCTCAAGCGTATATCGCGTGGCCAAAACATCACCCGCTTGGGCACCACATGCTTGACCAGACATATGTTGACCTGCCATGCAGCTCGTTGGCAAGCCTACCTTAAAGACCCACACCAAAGAACAAAGCTGACCTCTTCTTGCACTGCATCAGCTGGGATCTCCAACCCCACTATACCTTCAGTCCTCTCTGAAACCTGCTCTGAGAGGAATGAAGGTGTAGAATTAGGTGTGTCACAGCTATGTACTTGCGGGCACTCTGCTAACAGTACACCGACGTCCGATTCTAGCAGGCAAATTTCCCTGCCCCAGCTGCTGGACCGTCGAAAGAAGTTCACTCCCAGCCATCCACATGCCTAGCGGTTGAATGCTAGCTTGGCTAAATTGCTAGCGCTTCAACTGCTGCCTTTTCAGTTGGTAGACTCGGCCCCCTTCCGTGAGTTTGTGCAATGTGCGGTTCCTCAGTGGCAGGTTCCCAAACGCCACTTTTTCTCACGGAAGGCGATTCCGGCTCTCTACCGGCATGTGGAAGGCAATGTCTTGGCCTCGCTGGACAGGGCGGTCAGCAGTAAGGTGCATATTACCGCTGACTCATGGTCCAGCAGGCATGGACAGGGACGTTACCTTTCTTTCACGGCCCATTGGGTCACTCTTTTGGCAGCTGGGAAGGATGCAGGACAAGGTACAGTAGTGTTGGAGGTTGTTCCACCGCCACGCCTCCAAAATGCTACTACTGGTTGTAACACACCTCTGTCCTCCACCCCCTCCTCTTCTTCTTCCTCCGTGGCCTCTTCCTATGCTTTGTCCTCGGAACCAGCGGTGCTCCGTAGGCGTTCAAGGGGCTACGCAAGTACGCAGGCAAAAAGATGCCATGCCGTGCTTGCGCTGGTGTGTTTGGGGGACAGGAGCCACACTGGGGCAGAGGTTCTGTCTGCTCTGCAGGGGCAGGCCGAGAGGTGGTTGACGCCATGCCAGCTTAAGCCAGGAATGGTAGTTTGCGACAATGGCACCAACCTCCTCTCCGCTCTCCGACAGGGACAACTGACCCATGTGCCCTGTGTGGCTCACGTCCTTAACCTGGTGGTGCAGCGGTTCTTGGGCAGGTACCCGGGCTTACAGGATGTCCTGAGGCAGGCCAGGAAAGTCTGTGTGCATTTCCGCAGATCTAATAATGCCAGTGCTCGCCTGGCTGAGCTGCAAAAGGAGTTGAACCTGCCCAAGAACCGCCTTATATGTGACATGCCCACCAGGTGGAACTCAACGTTGGCCATGCTGCAGCGGCTGCACAAGCAGCAGAGGGCCATCAATGAGTACCTGTGCGACTACGGCACCAGGACAGGGTCAGGGGAGCTCGGGTTTTTTTCACCACGCCAGTGGGGCATGATCAGGGATGCATGTACTGTCCTGGCACCATTTGAGGAGGCCACAAGGATGGTGAGCAGTGACAGTGCATGCATCAGTGACACTGTACCTCTTGTCCACCTGTTGGAACATACGCTGCGTGGAATAATGGACAGGGCACTTGAGGCAGAACAGAGGCAGGAAGAGGAGGACTTCCTTGCCTCTCAAGGCCCCCTTTACCCAGACAGTGTTCCTTCTGTCCCACCCATCGCACAGGAAGAAGAGGAGGAGGAGGAGGAGGATTGTGTCAGCATGGAGGTGGAGCCTGGCACTCAGCATCATCAGCAGCAGTCTTTTAGGGATGATTTACAGTCCCAAGAAACCAGTGGACTTGTACGTGGCTGGGAGGAGGTGGCTGCAGATCATGTCGTCCTTAGTGACCCAGAGGACTCCGGACCGAATGCCTCAGCTAACCTACGCTGCATGGCCTCCCTGATTCTGCAAAGTCTGCGGAAGGATCCTCGTATTCTTCGGATCAAGGAGAGGGACCATTACTGGCTGGCCACTCTCCTTGATCCACGGTACAAGGGTAAGGTTGCGGACCTTATCTTACCGTCGCAGAGGGAGCAGAGGATGAGACAACTCCGGGAGGCCTTGCAGAAAGGTCTGTGCAACGCGTTCCCAGAGACTGGGAGGTTACAAACTCCTGGTCCTGGACAACGAGTTGCTGAGGCTTCGGTCAGTCAAAGAAGGAGCGGTGGGGAAGGTGGCCGTCTGACCGATGCGTTCAGACAATTCTTTAGTCCGCAGCCCCAAGGTATGATCGGTTCCAGCAACCATCGCCAGCTTCTGATATACATGGTGCAGGAATACCTAGGGGCAAGGTCAGACTTGGACACCTTCCCCACCGAAAATCCTCTGGCTTACTGGGTCTTGAGGATGGATCACTGGCCAGAGCTTGCACAGTATGCAATTGAGCTACTGGCATGTCCTGCATCCAGCGTTCTTTCAGAACGCACATTCAGTGCTGCTGGAGGATTTGTCACGGATCACAGGGTGCGCCTGTCCACCGACTCTGTTGATCGACTGACCTTCATAAAGATGAACCAGTCTTGGATCACCACCAGCTACCAAACACCTGAAGCTGATATAACAGACTAATTTATTTTCAAATGTCACATCCCTTCAAGACTGATGCTGATGCTGAGAGACTGTCCTGTTATGTTGACTGACTATCCTCCTCCTCCTCAACGATCCGATTGATGATGATAGCTTGGAAGAACATTTTTGTTTCTGGGTGCCGCCACCAGTGGCTAAGGCCCAATTTTTCAGCCCCTGTTTAACAGGGGAGTGTTAATACAATTTTTTATGCAATGCTTTGCAGCAGGGCTCATTCCTGCACTCCAACTAGAGTATCTGGGAGAGGTTGCAGTGTCGTGGCACCAGCACCAGTGGCTAAGGCCCAATTTTTCAGCCCCTGTTTAACAGGGGCGTGTAATTACAATTTTTGATGCAAAACTTTGCAACAGGGCTCATTGCTGTGCGCCAAGTACAGTATCTGTGAGGGGTTGCAGTGTTGTGGCACCAGTGCCTAAGGCCCAATTTTTATGCCCCTGTTTAACAGGGGCATGTAATTACAATTCTTGATCTAATAATTCACAGCAGGGCCCATTCCTGCGCCCACCAAGACTAACTGTGAGGCCTTACAGTGTTGTGTCAACACCACCACCACCACCACCACCAAAGGCCCAATTTTTCAGCCCCTGTTCAACAGGGGCATGCAATTACAATTCTTGATCTAATAATTCACAGCAGGACCCATTCATGCGCCCACCAAGAGTAACTGTGAGGGCTCACAGTGTTGTGGCAACACCAACATGTAAGGGGCAAATTTCAGCTGAGTATATACGGCAGGCCCCTACTTTCAAACATCCAACTTACAAACGACTCCAACTTGCAAACGGAAGGATACAACAGGAAGTGAGAGGAAATCTACCCCTAGGAAGGGAAATTCTCTCCTGTAAGAGTTAATATGGGAAAAAAAGTGTCTCCTCTCCACTGATGCTTTATAACCAATTCTTGTTTCAATAAAAACCCCAAATTTTCAAAACACATTTGTCATTAGGACAGAAAGTGAGGTGAACTGTTCTGAACAGGTGCACACTGCACAGACAGCAAAACAAATGTTACAGGGGTGATAACCCTTCCCTATGTTTTCCAAAAAGCTTAAAAATAGATTTTTTGCCTGGAGCTACACTTAAACAATGTACCTGTTCAAAATTACAAACAGATTCTACATAAGAACAAACCTACAGTCCCTGTCTTGTATGCACCGCCTGTATACGGCTGTTCAGAGTATATAGGGCCTTTTTTATTTTGTGTGCGGGGTTCGCCTTAATATCCATACAAGACCCAAAGGGGCTGGTAATGTGCTGGGGTGGGGGGGGGGTGTGATGGGGTAGCTATGCCGTTTTTCTTAAAGATTTTCATCCATATTACCGGGACCAGGCATTACATTAAAGCCGCAAGCAGTTTTAAATGGCTTTTTTTCCTTTAGAAATGTAATTTTGTGCAGGGACAGTTCTAAACACGGGAAACACATGGCACTTCACAGGCATACTTTAGGCACCCCCCAGGTACGATATTTAAAGGAATATTTGACTTTTTTTTTTCACTTTATGCATCATTAAAATGATTGCTCCAGAAAAATGGCCGTTTTTAAAACTTATTTTTGCATTGATACATGTCCCCTGGTTCAGAACCCGGGTTCCCAAACCCTTTTTAGGACAATAACATGCATAATAGTCGTTATAATTAGCACTTTAGATTTCGAACGTTCGCATCCATTGTATTTAATAGGGTTCTAAAGTTTGTGCGAACTTTCGGTCCGTTCGCGGGTTCTGGTGCGAACCGAACCCGGGGGTGTTCGGCTCATCACTACTCAGCAGCCAACCCGGGCTGGGGAAAGGGTTAAACATTTTCAACTCAGTTCCTGGGCTTTTAGTGCTGATCCATGGGCTCTGGAAAACTGGAACTTGGGCATAGATGTATCGCAGACTTCCATGTGGGTGCAAGAGTAGTGCTGAAGGAACCAGGGATCATGGACAGCAACCACAGGTATGCCTGGGCAACATACCTCACAAAAGGTATGCCTGGGCAACTATGCTATCTTAGTAAGGGTTAGGGAAAGGACATTGTCCGAATTGTACTGTCATGCTGCTTTTTACAGTAAAGTCTTATTAACCATTAAGATCCTGGTTTGAAGTTATCCAAAGGGATGCATGTTGGTTTTGGCTTAATTCAAAAAAACCTGGATCTGTAAAGCACACGTGGGGTATTAAGTAACAGTATTACAAAAGGTTAACTCAGCAAAGATGAGAAGAGGAGTGTAGTTTCTATGGGTAACCAAGTGAAGGAACAACCTACAAGCAACCAATAGTTATGCATAGTACCTGGTTAGGTGACAGGTCCTCCGGTAGCGAGGGATCAATGTTCTGCCTCCCACCTTAGTGGTCGGTACCAAATAGCAACCGGATCTGAACTTGTGTTTTGGAGATTCATGGCCTGGTCACATACGTGGGTACTTGTGTGGAACAGCTAAAGGAGAGCATGCATGAGATCCACACTATGTTTTTGGCGGTACCCCATTCTGTTACTGGGAGTGAGGTAACAGAGGTATGCTGGACTGAGCGCAGGCCCAGCACATCCCTCCTAATGCAAACATACGAGTTAGAGGGTGTAGTGACATGAAACATGTCGCTTTATAGAGGAACTCTGCGTTTTATTACTGCACACAGTAAAGGCTCATCTCTAAGTCAGGGAACTCCCTTAATGAGCATGCTCCACATAAAAGAGGTACCCCCATGTGCAGAGTGAGTAGGCCCATCCGCAGACCCAATGAATAAAATCTTATGCATGTTTTGACAGGCTAATGTGATTTCAAAGGTTGTTTTCAGTCTTTTCAGATGTGCTGGATTCAATACATTAATACCTGGTGATTCTTCCACAAAGGTGTAGTGATATAGTAATAGGGATGAGGATTGATTATTATTATAATTTGAATTATTCCCGCAGCAACTCGATTGGTCCAGAGAGATGCTATTTATTGAACTCCAGCACAGAACCAAATCCATAAGATATTTGCAACAGATGACAAAATCCAGCAAGTAAGTAAATATTACAATGAACAGCAGCCTTCAGAGTCCCATGATATAGCAAGTAGGGATGAACCGAACACCCCCCCCGGTTCGGTTCGCGGCAGAACATGCGAACTGACAAAAAGTTTGTGCGAACACGCAAACACCGTTAAAGTCTATGGGACCTGAACGTAAAAAATCAAAAGTTCTAATTTTAAAGGCTAATATGCAAGTAATTGTCATAAAAAGTGTTTGGGGACCTGGGTCCTGCCCCAGGGGATATGTATCAATGCAAAAAAAAGTTTTAAAAACTGCAGTTTTTTCGGGAGCAGTGATTTTAATAATGCTTAAAGTGAAACAATAAAAGTGAAATATTCCTTCAAATATCGTGCCTGGGAGGTGACTATACTATGCCTGTAAAGGGGCATATTTTTCCCGTGTTTAGAACAGTCCCTGCAGCAAAATAACATTTCTAAAGGAATAAAAGTCATTTAAAAAACTGCTTGCGGCTGTGATGTATTGTCGGGTCCCGGCAATATAGATGAAAATCATTGAGAAAAACGGCATTGGTCCCCCCCCCAGTCCATTACCAGGCCCTTTGGGTCTGTTATGGATATTAAGGGGAACCCCGCACCCAAATTTAAAAAAAGGCGTGGGGCCCCCAGGCCCTATATACTCTGAACAGCAGTATACAGGTGGTCCCCGGGTTACAAACAAGATAGGGACTGTAGGTTTGTTCTTAAGTTGAATCTGTTTGTAATTTGGAACAGGTAAATTTTTTAAGTGTAGCTCCAGCCACAAAATCAATTTTTAAGGTTTTTGGATAACATTGGGAAGGGTTATCACCCCTGTAACATTTGCTTCGCTGTCTGTGCCCCTGTTCAGAAGATTTCACCTCATTTTCTGTCCCAATGACAATTGGATTTTGAAAATTTTCGGTTATTAGGAAAACAAGAATTGGTGATAAAGCATCAGTGGAGACACCTTTTTCCCATATTAACTCTTACAGGAGAGAATTTCCCTTCCTATGGGTAGATTTCCTCTCACTTCCTGTTGTCTCCCTCCCTTTGTAAGTAGGATTCGTTTGTAAGTTGGATGTTTGAAAATAGGGGACCCCTGTATATACTATACGGCCTGCCCTATACACTCTGTGGAAAATTGGGCCTTGGGTGTTGGTGGTACGAGAACACTGTAAGCCCTCACAGTTACTCTTGGTGGGCGCTGGAACGGGCCCTGCTGTGAAAAGTTATATCAAGAATTGTAATTACATGCCCCTGTTAAACAGGGGCAGAAAAATTGGGCCTTTGGTGGTGGTGGTGGTTAGGGATGAGCCGAACACCCCCCAGTTGGGTTTGCACCAGAACATGCGAACAGGCAATAAATTCGTTCCAACATCCGAACCCCTTTAAAGTCTATGGGACACGAACATGAAAAATCAAAAGTGCTAATTTTAAAGCCTTATATGCAAGTTATTGTCATAAAAAGTGTTTGGGGACCCGGGTCTTGCCCCAGGGGACATGTATCAATGCAAAAAAAGTTTTAAAAACTGCAGTTTTTTCGGGAGCAGTGATTTTAATAATGCTTAAAGTGAAACAATAAAAGTGAAATATTCCTTCAAAATTTTGTATCTGAGGGGTGTATATAGTATGCCTGTAAAGCAGCACATGTTTCCCGTGCTTAGAACAGTCTCTGCACAAAATGTCATTTCTGAAGGAAAAAAGTAATTTAAAAGTACTCGTCAGGTCTGATATGGATATTAAGGGGAACCCTGTGCCAAATTAAAAAACAAAAATGGCATGTGATTCCCCCCAAATATCCATACCAGACCCTTCAGGTCTGGTATGGATTTTAAGGGGAACTCCGTGCCAAATAAAAAAAAAAATGGCGTGGGGTTTCCCCCTAAAAATCCATACCAGATCCTTATCCGAGCATGCAACCTGGCAGGCCGCAGGAAAAGAGGGGGGGGGGGCGAGAGAGCATGTTGATGGGGACAAGGGCCTCATCCCCACAACCCTTGTACAGTGGTTGTGGGGGTCTGCGGGTGGGGGGCTTATCGGAATTTGGAAGACCCCTTTAACAAAGGGGACCCCCAGATCCCGCCCCCTCCATGTGAATTGGTAAGGGGTGCATTGTACCCCTACCATTTCACAAAGAAAGTGTAAAAAATTGTAAAAAAACATACAGACACAGTTGGGATAAGTCCTTTATTAAAAAAAAAAAAGAATAAAAAATAAATAAAGACTCCAGCGGTGGTAATCCACTCTCGATCTCCACTCCAGTGATGTCGTATCCTGCGATGGATGATCTCTCCAGGCTCCAGCGACGAGGAAAAGCACACGATCCTCTCTTCACCGGAGCCCCCCCCCCGTGAATGACGCCGCCGAAGCCTGACAGGTCTTATTTAGCCAAGGAAGTTAAGGGGGTACGCGCTGACGTCACCATGTTAGTTGGACAGGAGTTTGCTTTACAGCCGGCCGGCTTTTCTTACATGTCCTGTTTGCGCTTATTTGATGTAAGTGTAATTTTTTTTTTTTATTTAAATAAGTGGCGTTATTACACTATCTAGTCCCTATTCTCTTTTGGGTACTTTATCCTGTGGGCCCCATGGAGTTATATCGTTAGAAGCTGGGAGCCATATCCATCTACCATAGCAGCCATATCCATGGGCGTCCGCTGAACTTTTTTCAGGGGGGGGCATCATTTTAAGGTCATATTTACCTAACTATTTGTTTATTCTTTTACACAAACAATTGTTTTTAATAGAAGTTTTTTTTTTTTAAATACAGAAAAACAAGAGAGTAAACAAATGCATTTTCTTGCTACCAGTTGCTTATTAAGATGGATTCTTATATGATTAAAGTACAAAATAAAAAAACAAAAAGGCATTAAATGACATGTATGGTAATCCCAAATACCTACAACCAAATCTATTTTGTATAAGGATAGTTAAATGGGCTAAGTGTTAGAAAAAGTATCTTGGGACTTGAAGATAACTGGCACTTGAAGTCCCCTCACCAAAACCCAAACTGATAAACACAAACATTCAGCCAAGTTGAACATTCAAACTTCTAGTTCTATTCAGGGATGGTGGTGCTTGAGGGCAGTTAGACTATGCATGCACCTTAAGCAAAACAGTGCATGCTGTGAGGAAATTGTAGACATTCATAAACCACATGAAACATCCAGACTCAGGATATGGGAAGCCGAAACCTATAAATAGAATGGCAGCTGATTGTATGTCTATGGGCATTTCCAGATGCTCCTTGCCAGAAGATCTGTAAGGGGAATAACTGTTGTAATTATTGCTATTGTGTTGACCATGATAAGCCAATACCAAAGATGTCTGGCAGCAGGTTCATCTCTCTTCGTCTGACCGATCAAGCATATACTGTACATGCATGCTTGGTCAGGTTACTTTGCCATTTGTGGATGAACATAAATATAATGTCACAGTTCCCTTTTAACATAGCCATGACATTTCTTTACAATTCATGATTCTTCTTTATCTGTCTTACTGTTGGAAATATGGGGAGAATCAGGATGAGTCTTAAATAAGATATCCCAAACATTTTTTTACCTATTAATTTTAATTATTTAATTTTTTTTAATAAGGAGTATACAGTAATGCCTCGTACACACGACCAGGTTTTCAGACAGAAAAAAGTCAGTTGGGGATCTCAACGGGAAAAAAGAGAGCCAGTTCTCTTTTTTTTGCCGGGCGTTTTTGGCAGTTTTCCCGTCTGAAAAACTCAGATGGAGCATACACATGGCCGGGATTCCCGGCCAAAAGCTCTCATCTGAGTTTTCCCGTCGGAAAACCTGGTCATGTGTACGAGGCATAAGTGTGCCTGCCAACCCTTGCTCACTGCTGTTGGGAGGAGTGCTATTTTTAAAAGGTGATATCAGTGTAGCTGAAGATTATGTGGATTGATATCAGCATGCCAAGGGGGATGCACACTCACTGCACCCTTGCCATAGATATATTGTACTAGGCTGGAATTTGTTTAATCCGGGACAGCTTTTGTAACATGACAGGAGCATTGCCAAACTGTGTGATACTAGATTGGAAAGGGACAAAAGATATAGTAATGGCTCGATTCAGCTAGTGAAAAAAATTATTAAACTGGCAAAAGAGAAAATCCAGACGCTAAAAATGGCAGAACCTTTTTCTTCTTTTATAATTCAAGTGAAAACATTGCAGTCTTCCTGTTGACATTTTAAGTAGATATAAACCTGTAGGTAGGTTGAAAATGTGTGTGGAGTTAGTTACTCAGCAGTAGGGATGAGCTCGGTGTTCGAGTCGAACATAGGTTCGACTCGAACATCGGCTGTTCACGCGTTCGGCGAACAACGAACGATTTGGGCCATTCCCGCCAAATTCGAGTGACGCGAACGGCCCACAATACACTGCGCCATCGCAGTGTAATCTCGGCGCTGTGATTGGCCAAGCATGCACTGTGACCCTGCATGCTTGGCCAATTACAGCGCCGGCAGCGAGGAGAGCAATGATTGGCCACAGGCAGGATGCCTGTGGCCAATTATAGCTGAGGGGGTTTAGTACACGCCCCACACTATAAAAGGCCGCCAGCGCGGCGGCCTCGTGTAGTGTGTTCCGGAGCAGGGAAAGTGAAGGATAGGCAGGGACAGTGTCAAATCTTGTCAAATCTATTCTTTGCTAAACCTTGTGTGTAGGGACAGAGAAGGATAGGCAGGGAGAGTGTCAGTGTCATATTCTTTGCTAAACCTTGTGTTTAGAGAGATAAGGATAGGCAGGGAGAGTGTCAGTGTCATATACTTTGATAAACCTTGTGTGCAGGGAGAGAGAAGGATAGGCAGGGGACGGTGTCAGTGTCATATTCTTTGCTAAACCTTGTGTGCAGGGAGAGAGACGGATAGGCAGGGAGAGTGTCAGTGTCATATACTTTGATAAACCTTGTGTGCAGGGAGAGAGAAGGATAGGCAGGGGACAGTGTCAGTGTCATATTCTTTGCTAAACCTTGTGTGCAGGGAGAGAGACGGATAGGCAGGGAGAGTGTCAGTGTCATATACTTTGATAAACCTTGTGTGCAGGGAGAGAGAAGGATAGGCAGGGGACAGTGTCAGTGTCATTGTTGCTAAGCCTCCTGCACATTATACACCTGAAGTTATCCCGTATTGCTACTTTTTCCTGGTGTGTTACACCAACAGGATTTTGTGGCACTTACAGCGGGCGGAGTGTGCCTCCTGACCATATTACACCTTAACTTAGCCTGTATTGCTGCTTTTTCCTGGTGTGTTACACCAACAGGATTTTGCGGCACTTACAGCGGGCGGAGTGTGCCTCCTGACCATATTACACCTTAACTTAGCCTGTATTGCTGCTTTTTCCTGGTGTGTTACACCAACAGGATTTTGCGGCACTTACAGCGGGCGGAGTGTGCCTCCTGACCATATTACACCTGAAGTTAGCCTGTATTGCTGCTTTTTCCTGGTGTGTTACACCAACAGGCATTTGCAGCACCTACAGCAGGCGTAGTGTGATTCCTGCAAAATATACTCCTGAAGCTAGGCCTTATTGCTGGTTTTCCCATTTCCCTGCAGGCCATTAGAATGTCTGGAAGGCAAACAAGGAGAGGCAGACAGTCAGGAGCCAATAAAAGAGGGCAAGCAGGCTCTGTGTCTAGAGACAACAGTGCTGGTCGTGGACGCGGTGCATCGCCATCAGCACGTGGCCATGGGACACGCTTGTCCTTCTTTTCGGCAGCTGGACGTGTTGAGCCGCATCATGCCGAAGACTTGGCAGAGTGGATGACCAAGCCCTCCTCATCCTCCTCATCCTCTCTCACCCAGGCTCAGGGTACTGGCAAAGCAGCTGCCAAAGCATCCTCTTCCCTGGTATCAATGTCATCATCAGTCACTCCTTCCCTAGACCAACCATGTCCTCCTGAGGAGTCCCCCGAACTGCAGTAGCGTGAGAGCAGAGAGAGGGGATGCTCAAGAAGGACACCAATCTGGCAGTCATGTTCCAGCAGCTGCAGCATACTGCCAGATTGGCTCCAGTGATGAGGAGGGAGGGGGTGATGAGGTCACTGACTCCACGTGGGTGCATAATAGGAGAGAGGAGGAGGATGAGGAGGAGGCACATCTCCAACGAGGCAGGATGCCCTCGGGGGGCCAGCGTAAGGGCAGCACACCGACAGAATCACACCGCAGAGCTCCGCCTGTGCAGGGCGCTGCCTCTGCCCGTTATTCAAAAAGTTCTTTGGTGTGGGCCTTTTTTGAGTCGAGTGCATCAGATCGCACAGCTGCTGTTTGCAACATATGTCTCAAGCGTATATCGCGTGGCCAAAACATCACCCGCTTGGGCACCACATGCTTGACCAGACATATGTTGACCTGCCATGCAGCTCGTTGGCAAGCCTACCTTAAAGACCCACACCAAAGAACAAAGCTGACCTCTTCTTGCACCGCATCAGCTGGGATCTCCAACCCCACTATACCTTCAGTCCTCTCTGAAACCTGCATTGAGAGGAATGAAGGTGTAGAATTAGGTGTGTCACAGCTATGTACTTGCGGGCACTCTGCTAGCAGAACACCGACGTCTGATTCTAGCAGGCAAATTTCCCTGCCCCAGCTGCTGGACCGTCAAAAGAAGTTCACTCCCAGCCATCCACATGCCCAGCGGTTGAATGCTAGCTTGGCTAAATTGCTAGCGCTTCAACTGCTGCCTTTTCAGTTGGTAGACTCGGCCCCCTTCCGTGAGTTTGTGCAATGTGCGGTTCCTCAGTGGCAGGTTCCCAAACGCCACTTTTTCTCACGGAAGGCGATTCCGGCTCTCTACCGGCATGTGGAAGGCAATGTCTTGGCCTCGCTGGACAGGGCGGTCAGCGGTAAGGTGCATATTACCGCTGACTCATGGTCCAGCAGGCATGGACAGGGACGTTACCTTTCTTTCACGGCCCATTGGGTCACTCTTTTGGCAGCTGGGAAGGATGCAGGACAAGGTGCAGTAGTGTTGGAGGTTGTTCCACCGCCACGCCTCCAAAATGCTACTACTGGTTGTGACACACCTCTGTCCTCCACCCCCTCCTCTTCTTCTTCCTCCGTGGCCTCTTCCTGTGCTTTGTCCTCGGAACCAGCGGTGCTCCGTAGGCGTTCAAGGGGCTACACAAGTACGCAGGCAAAAAGATGCCATGCCGTGCTTGCGCTGGTGTGTTTGGGGGACAGGAGCCACACTGGGGCAGAGGTTCTGTCTGCTCTGCAGGGGCAGGCCGAGAGGTGGTTGACGCCATGCCAGCTTAAGCCAGGAATGGTAGTTTGCGACAATGGCACCAACCTCCTCTCCGCTCTCCGACAGGGACAACTGACCCATGTGCCCTGTGTGGCTCACGTCCTTAACCTGGTGGTGCAGCGGTTCTTGGGCAGGTACCCGGGCTTACAGGACGTCCTGAGGCAGGCCAGGAAAGTCTGTGTGCATTTCCGCAGATCTTATAATGCCAGTGCTCGCCTGGCTGAGCTGCAAAAGGAGTTGAACCTGCCCAAGAACCGCCTTATATGTGACATGCCCACCAGGTGGAACTCAACGTTGGCCATGCTGCAGCGGCTGCACAAGCAGCAGAGGGCCATCAATGAGTACCTGTGCGACTACGGCACCAGGACAGGGTCAGGGGAGCTCGGGTTTTTTTCACCACGCCAGTGGGGCATGATCAGGGATGCATGCACTGTCCTGGCACCATTTGAGGAGGCCACGAGGATGGTGAGCAGTGACAGTGCATGCATCAGTGACACTGTACCTCTTGTCCACCTGTTGGAACATACGCTGCGTGGAATAATGGACAGGGCACTTGAGGCAGAACAGAGGCAGGAAGAGGAGGACTTCCTTACCTCTCAAGGCCCCCTTTACCCAGACAGTGTTCCTTCTGTCCCACCCATCGCACAGGAAGAAGAGGAGGAGGAGGAGGAGGATTGTGTCAGCATGGAGGTGGAGCCTGGCACTCAGCATCATCAGCAGCAGTCTTTTAGGGATGATTTACAGTCCCAAGAAACCAGTGGACTTGTACGTGGCTGGGAGGAGGTGGCTGCGGATCATGTCGTCCTTAGTGACCCAGAGGACTCCGGACCGAATGCCTCAGCTAACCTACGCTGCATGGCCTCCCTGATTCTGCAAAGTCTGCGGAAGGATCCTCGTATTCTTCGGATCAAGGAGAGGGACCATTACTGGCTGGCCACTCTCCTTGATCCACGGTACAAGGGTAAGGTTGCGGACCTTATCTTACCGTCGCAGAGGGAGCAGAGGATGAGACAACTCCGGGAGGCCTTGCAGAAAGGTCTGTGCAACGCGTTCCCAGAGACTGGGAGGTTACAAACTCCTGGTCCTGGACAACGAGTTGCTGAGGCTTCGGTCAGTCAAAGAAGGAGCGGTGGGGAAGGTGGCCGTCTGACCGATGCGTTCAGACAATTCTTTAGTCCGCAGCCCCAAGGTATGATCGGTTCCAGCAACCATCGCCAGCGTCTGATATACATGGTGCAGGAATACCTAGGGGCAAGGTCAGACTTGGACACCTTCCCCACCGAAAATCCTCTGGCTTACTGGGTCTTGAGGATGGATCACTGGCCAGAGCTTGCACAGTATGCAATTGAGCTACTGGCCTGTCCTGCATCCAGCGTTCTTTCAGAACGCACATTCAGTGCTGCTGGAGGATTTGTCACGGATCACAGGGTGCGCCTGTCCACCGACTCTGTTGATCGACTGACCTTCATAAAGATGAACCAGTCTTGGATCACCACCAGCTACCAAACACCTGAAGCTGATATAACAGACTAATTTATTTTCAAATGTCACATCCCTTCAAGACTGATGCTGATGCTGAGAGACTGTCCTGTTATGTTGACTGACTATCCTCCTCCTCCTCAATGATCTTGATGATGATAGCTTGGAAGAACATTTTTGTTTCTGGGTGCCGCCACCAGTGGCTAAGGCCCAATTTTTCAGCCCCTGTTTAACAGGGGAGTGTTATTACAATTTTTTATGCAATGCTTTGCAGCAGGGCTCATTCCTGCACTCCAACTAGAGTATCTGGGAGAGGTTGCAGTGTCGTGGCACCAGCACCAGTGCCTAAGGCCCAATTTTTCAGCCCCTGTTTAACAGGGGCGTGTAATTACAATTTTTGATGCAAAACTTTGCAACAGGGCTCATTGCTGTGCGCCAAGTACAGTATCTGTGAGGGGTTGCAGTGTTGTGGCACCAGTGCCTAAGGCCCAATTTTTATGCCCCTGTTTAACAGGGGCATGTAATTACAATTCTTGATCTAATAATTCACAGCAGGGCCCATTCCTGCGCCCACCAAGACTAACTGTGAGGCCTTACAGTGTTGTGTCAACACCACCACCACCACCACCACCAAAGGCCCAATTTTTCAGCCCCTGTTCAACAGGGGCATGCAATTACAATTCTTGATCTAATAATTCACAGCAGGACCCATTCATGCGCCCACCAAGAGTAACTGTGAGGGCTCACAGTGTTGTGGCAACACCAACATGTAAGGGGCAAATTTCAGCTGAGTATATACGGCAGGCCCCTACTTTCAAACATCCAACTTACAAACGACTCCAACTTGCAAACGGAAGGATACAACAGGAAGTGAGAGGAAATCTACCCCTAGGAAGGGAAATTCTCTCCTGTAAGAGTTAATATGGGAAAAAAAGTGTCTCCTCTCCACTGATGCTTTATCACCAATTCTTGTTTCAATAAAAACCCCAAATTTTCAAAACACATTTGTCATTAGAACGGAAAGTGAGGTAAACTGTTCTGAACAGGTGCACACTGCACAGACAGCAAAACAAATGTTACAGGGGTGATAACCCTTCCCTATGCTTTCCAAAAAGCTTAAAAATAGATTTTTTGCCTGGAGCTACACTTAAACAATGTACCTGTTCAAAATTACAAACAGATTCTACATAAGAACAAACCTACAGTCCCTGTCTTGTATGCACCGCCTGTATACGGCTGTTCAGAGTATATAGGGCCTTTTTTATTTTGTGTGCGGGGTTCGCCTTAATATCCATACAAGACCCAAAAGGGGCTGGTAATGTGCTGGGGTGGGGGGGGGGGGGGGTGTGTGATGGGGTAGCTATGCCATTTTTCTTAAAGATTTTCATCCATATTACCGGGACCAGGCATTACATTAAAGCCGCAAGCAGTTTTAAATGGCTTTTTTTCCTTTAGAAATGTAATTTTGTGCAGGGACAGTTCTAAACACGGGAAACACATGGCACTTCACAGGCATACTTTAGACACCCCCCAGGTACGATATATAAAGGAATATTTGACTTTTTTTTTTTCACTTTATGCATCATTAAAATGATTGCTCCAGAAAAACGGCCGTTTTTAAAACTTATTTTTGCATTGATACATGTCCCCTGGTTCAGAACCCGGGTTCCCAAACCCTTTTTAGGACAATAACATGCATAATAGTCGTTATAATTAGCACTTTAGATTTCGAACGTTCGCATCCATTGTATTTAATAGGGTTCTAAAGTTCGTGCGAACTTTCGGTCCATTCGCGGGTTCTGGTGCGAACCGAACCCGGGGGTGTTCGGCTCATCACTACTCAGCAGCCAACCCGGGCTGGGGAAAGGGTTAAACATTTTCAACTCAGTTCCTGGGCTTTTAGTGCTGATCCATGGGCTCTGGAAAACTGGAACTTGGGCATAGATGTATCGCAGACTTCCATGTGGGTGCAAGAGTAGTGCTGAAGGAACCAGGGATCATGGACAGCAACCACAGGTATGCCTGGGCAACATACCTCACAAAAGGTATGCCTGGGCAACTATGCTATCTTAGTAAGGGTTAGGGAAAGGACATTGTCCGAATTGTACTGTCATGCTGCTTTTTACAGTAAAGTCATATTAACCATTAAGATCCTGGTTTGAAGTTATCCAAAGGGATGCATGTTGGTTTTGGCTTAATTCAAAAAAACCTGGATCTGTAAAGCACACGTGGGGTATGAAGTAACAGTATTACAAAAGGTTAACTCAGCAAAGATGAGAAGAGGAGTGTAGTTTCTATGGGTAACCAAGTGAAGGAACAACCTACAAGCAACCATTAGTTATGCATAGTACCTGGTTAGGTGACAGGTCCTCCGGTAGCGAGGGATCAATGTTCTGCCTCCCACCTTAGTGGTCGGTATCAAATAGCAACCGGATCTGAACTTGTGTTTTGGAGATTCATGGCCTGGTCACATACGTAGGTACTTGTGTGGAACAGCTAAAGGAGAGCATGCATGAGATCCACGCTATGTTTTTGGCGGTACCCCATTCTGTTACTGGGAGTGAGGTAACAGAGGTATGCTGGACTGAGCGCAGGCCCAGCACATCCCTCCTAATGCAAACATACGAGTTAGAGGGTGTAGTGACATGAAACATGTCGCTTTATAGAGGAACTCTGCGTTTTATTACTGCACACAGTAAAGGCTCATCTCTAAGTCAGGGAACTCCCTTAATGAGCATGCTCCACATAAAAGAGGTACCCCCATGTGCAGAGTGAGTAGGCCCATCCGCAGACCCAATGAATAAAATCTTATGCATGTTTTGACAGGCTAATGTGATTTCAAAGGTTGTTTTCAGTCTTTTCAGATGTGCTGGATTCAATACATTAATACCTGGTGATTCTTCCACAAAGGTGTAGTGATATAGTAATAGGGATGAGGATTGATTATTATTATAATTTGAATTATTCCCGCAGCAACTCGATTGGTCCAGAGAGATGCTATTTATTGAACTCCAGCACAGAACCAAATCCATAAGATATTTGCAACAGATGACAAAATCCAGCAAGTAAGTAAATATTACAATGAACAGCAGCCTTCAGAGTCCCATGATATAGCAAATAGGGATGAACCGAACACCCCCCCCCCCCGGTTCGGTTCGCGGCAGAACATGCGAACTGACAAAAAGTTTGTGCGAACACGCAAACACCGTTAAAGTCTATGGGACCCGAACGTAAAAAATCAAAAGTGCTAATTTTAAAGGCTAATATGCAAGTAATTGTCATAAAAAGTGTTTGGGGACCTGGGTCCTGCCCCAGGGGATATGTATCAATGCAAAAAAAAGTTTTAAAAACTGCAGTTTTTTCGGGAGCAGTGATTTTAATAATGCTTAAAGTGAAACAATAAAAGTGAAATATTCCTTCAAATATCGTGCCTGGGAGGTGACTATACTATGCCTGTAAAGTGGCATATTTTTCCCGTGTTTAGAACAGTCCCTGCAGCAAAATAACATTTCTAAAGGAATAAAAGTCATTTAAAAAACTGCTTGCGGCTGTGATGTATTGTCGGGTCCCGGCAATATAGATGAAAATCATTGAGAAAAACGGCATTGGTCCCCCCCCCAGTCCATTACCAGGCCCTTTGGGTCTGTTATGGATATTAAGGGGAACCCCGCACCCAAATTTAAAAAAAGGCGTGGGGCCCCCAGGCCCTATATACTCTGAACAGCAGTATACAGGCGGTCCCCGGGTTACAAACAAGATAGGGACTGTAGGTTTGTTCTTAAGTTGAATCTGTTTGTAATTTGGAACAGGTAAATTTTTTAAGTGTAGCTCCAGCCACAAAATCAATTTTTAAGGTTTTTGGATAACATAGGGAAGGGTTATCACCCCTGTAACATTTGCTTCGCTGTCTGTGCCCCTGTTCAGAAGATTTCACCTCATTTTCTGTCCCAATGACAATTGGATTTTGAAAATTTTGGGTTATTAGGAAAACAAGAATTGGTGATAAAGCATCAGTGGAGACACCTTTTTCCCATATTAACTCTTACAGGAGAGAATTTCCCTTCCTATGGGTAGATTTCCTCTCACTTCCTGTTGTCTCCCTCCCTTTGTAAGTAGGAGTCGTTTGTAAGTTGGATGTTTGAAAATAGGGGACCCCTGTATATACTATACGGCCTGCCCTATACACTCTGTGGAAAATTGGGCCTTGGGTGTTGGTGGTACGAGAACACTGTAAGCCCTCACAGTTACTCTTGGTGGGCGCTGGAACGGGCCCTGCTGTGAAAAGTTATATCAAGAATTGTAATTACATGCCCCTGTTAAACAGGGGCAGAAAAATTGGGCCTTTGGTGGTGGTGGTGGTTAGGGATGAGCCGAACACCCCCCAGTTGGGTTTGCACCAGAACATGCGAACAGGCAATAAATTCGTTCCAACATCCGAACCCCTTTAAAGTCTATGGGACACGAACATGAAAAATCAAAAGTGCTAATTTTAAAGCCTTATATGCAAGTTATTGTCATAAAAAGTGTTTGGGGACCCGGGTCTTGCCCCAGGGGACATGTATCAATGCAAAAAAAGTTTTAAAAACTGCAGTTTTTTCGGGAGCAGTGATTTTAATAATGCTTAAAGTGAAACAATAAAAGTGAAATATTCCTTCAAAATTTTGTATCTGAGGGGTGTATATAGTATGCCTGTAAAGCAGCACGTGTTTCCCGTGCTTAGAACAGTCTCTGCACAAAATGTCATTTCTGAAGGAAAAAAGTAATTTAAAAGTACTCGTCAGGTCTGATATGGATATTAAGGGGTACCCTGTGCCAAATTAAAAAACAAAAATGGCATGTGATTCCCCCCAAATATCCATACCAGACCCTTCAGGTCTGGTATGGATTTTAAGGGGAACTCCGTGCCAAATAAAAAAAAAATGGCGTGGGGTTTCCCCCTAAAAATCCATACCAGATCCTTATCCGAGCATGCAACCTGGCAGGCCGCAGGAAAAGAGGGGGGGGGGGCGAGAGAGCATGTTGATGGGGACAAGGGCCTCATCCCCACAACCCTTGTACAGTGGTTGTGGGGGTCTGCGGGTGGGGGGCTTATCGGAATTTGGAAGACCCCTTTAACAAAGGGGACCCCCAGATCCCGCCCCCTCCATGTGAATTGGTAAGGGGTGCATTGTACCCCTACCATTTCACAAAGAAAGTGTAAAAAATTGTAAAAAAACATACAGACACAGTTGGGATAAGTCCTTTATTAAAAAAAAAAAGAATAAAAAATAAATAAAGACTCCAGCGGTGGTAATCCACTCTCGATCTCCACTCCAGCGATGTCGTATCCTGCGATGGATGATCTCTCCAGGCTCCAGCGACGAGGAAAAGCACACGATCCTCTCTTCACCGGAGCCCCCCCCCCGCGAATGACGCCGCCGAAGCCTGACAGGTCTTATTTAGCCAAGGAAGTTAAGGGGGTACGCGCTGACGTCACCATGTTAGTTGGACAGGAGTTTGCTTTACAGCCGGCCGGCTTTTCTTACATGTCCTGTTTGCGCTTATTTGATGTAAGTGTATTTATTTATTTTTTATTAAATTAAGTGACGTTATTACACTATCTAGTCCCTATTCTCTTTTGGGTACTTTATCCTGTGGGCCCCATGGAGTTATATCGTTAGAAGCTGGGAGCCATATCCATCTACCATAGCAGCCATATCCATGGGCGTCCGCTGAACTTTTTTCAGGGGGGGGCATCATTTTAAGGTCATCCATGCTCGGTCCCTTTCATTATGACATAAAACGCAGGCATGCAAAGGTTTGAGAAACCTGATGCAAAAGCTTAATAGAAGGATCAAGCTGCTATTGTCTGATTAGCAATTTCTATTTTTTTTTTTAAACCCCCCACCCTCTAGTGGCTGAAAAGCACCACTAAAACTATGGTAAAGTGCCGCTAAAACTAGCGGCGCTTTACCGATAACGCGGCCAGCTGGCAGTGTGAAATAGCTCTTGAGGATAATTCCGCTTCACTCCACGTCCATATAAATATAGCCTAGAGAATGTACATCTTTCTATATTGCAATACATCTGTTGTGGCCATAATTTGATCTTGGTGAAAAAAGCCTATACTATATGTATAGGTTGTGTAGCGGCCTCATCCCTCTCCCTTGCTTTATTGGTTATATGGCTGTTGTCTAGGGGTACCTGGGAGAGAGATGATGATACACACCACGGCCCATGTCCTCTCGTAACTAGGAGGTGAAGGCCAGAGATTGGGCTTTTGCGTAGGTGTCCTAGAGCCAGGTCCAGTCATTCGTCCCTGACTCCTTTGCTTAGTAACCCAAGTTCCACACAGTGAGTAGGTACAACTCAGTTTTATTCTTCTTGCCAAGCAATAAAACAATCTTTCTCCTTTGGAAAATGGGGGGACAGATCGAGGCACAATCCTTTCCCTTCTTGCTGCTGCCCACTGTGCTGTCACCAGTGGTGAATAGTCACTGCCACTGACTAGATAATATAGAACGTGAATTACCTTCGCTTAATTTGCCCCTGTCAAAGGAAGAAATACGTCCAAGGGAGAAGTTGAGGCCTCTCCGTCACCAGCGATGCTGCGCCGGACTCTTCGGAGAAGTTACTGCGCACCAGTCCTCACGAACTCAGAGACGGGCACCCAAGGCATTAGGGCCCCCTCGGATTCCTCCACCCTCGCGGAACTCAGTCGAAGGTACTGAGCCCCAGGTGTCCGCCATAGTACCTCACCCCAGGCTAAAGGTGCCTGAGATGGACTCCATCTCCGCTCCAGCTAGGCCAAGGGCGCCTAGGCCTGGAACACCGGAACGCCAGCACCCAAGCTGAAGGTGCCTGGGTGCGGCCACGTCCTCCCACTCCAGACTCTAAGACCATGATCCGGGCGTCCGCGCCCTTTATGACCTCTCCCTTCGCGCCACAGCGGGTTCCCCGCCCCGCTGTACCAGCTCCAGGGAAGGACAAAAAGGCACAGTTTGCAGTGTGAGTTCAACTCCGGCCCAAGGCAACAGCGCCACCCAGGGGCCCCAAGGAACCTCACACCACCAGAGTCCTCACAGAATTCAAATACCCGCTACAGTTGTTTTCATCAAGATCAAAATATGGCCGCCCACAACACAGATGTATTGCAACACATTGCAATACAAAAAGATGTACACAGTGGTGTCGTGGCACAGGCACTGCTGTTACCTGTAGTTCTTCAGCGATAGGGCAGGCACTGGCAGCGTATTCAGTCTCTTGTCTCGGCCACTGCACGCCACGCACCTGTGGGAGGAGCCGGCACCGCGCCTGCCGGATCGGCATAGGCACATTTACACAGGCAGAGGCAGGCTGAAGCAGCAGCCAATCACGGAACAGCCGGGTCAGGGTCACGGTGATGTTAAGCAGAGGCCCGAGCGGCAGAGCCAAACCGATGCTCAGGCCGGGGGTGAGAAGGGAGGGATGGATAGTCGGAAAATACTGAAAGCAGCCCCAGCCCCCAGGCCAGCAGCAGTCTGCAGACTTAGAAAAAAAAGTCCCCGGCTGCCGCGGAGGTGGCCGCGGTGGCCATTGCAACACAGGGGGGAAGTGTGTGTCTTCCAGGGGGGGGGCAATTGACCCCCCTTGCCCTATGGAGCGGACGCCCATGGCCATATCCACAGGGAGACATCTACATCTGTTAACCAGCCACCTGTCGGCAGTTGATTTATTTCACTTATAACCTGGTACAATCTGGTAAGGAGATTACCTGTGAGGTGGCGGTTCACTCTGTGGTGGATTTTTACCATTTTTATAAAATTGGTCAAGGCTCAAATTTATTATCTGTTTGGTAAGGAGATTACCTATAATGTGGTGGCTCACTCTTACTAAATATCACACACTGGGTGTTGTTACGCTTCCTACACTCCATAGCAATTATCCCTTTTAGGATTACTTTATGTGGCAGGATTACGCTATTTTTTTTCTTTTTTTTGTTAAAACACTTTGGATGCATATACCTACCCATATTGTGGAGTCATCCTTCCATTGCTGCAGCTCACCATCTCTGAGGAATTTAGCACTGGTGTGCTAATCAAAGGCCTGGGCTGGGTTATAGCCATCTGTCTGTTTGGCTTACTATCTGGTAAGCATATATCCACAAAAAAGTTCATATAGGATTTATGTGCGTTTTTTGGCATTTGTCTATTCCAGCACCTTTCAATTGGACTCTTTTGGACTTTGAATTTCCTCTCCTTTATTATCTTGGACTCATTGGTGCAATTTTTTTCCTTTTATAGCTTTAGTTACACACTGTGCACAGGATACAGTACACTGACTGAAAATACTGCAGCTGCCTGCCTGTGGTATTATTAGGAAGAGAACACCAGCAATTGTCTGCAGTTAGCTTTAGTTACACACTGTGCACAGGATACAGTACACTGACTGAAAATACTGCAGCTGTCTGCCTGTGGTAATATTAGGAAGAGAACACCAGCAATTGTCTGCAGTTAGCTTTAGTTGCACACTGTGCACAGGATACAGTACACTGACTGAAAATAATGCAGCTGCCTGCCTGTGGTATTATTAGGAAGAGAACACCAGCAATTGTTTGCAGTTAGCTTTAGTTGCACACTGTGCACAGGATACAGTACACTGACTGAAAATACTGCAGCTACCACAATCAAATGCCTGTCTGTCAGTATATTAGGAAGAGAACACCAGGAATTGTCTGCAGTTAACTTTAGTTGCACACTGTACACAGGATACAGTACACTGACTGAAAATACTGCAGCTACCTCAATCAACTGCCTGCCTGTCAGTATATTAGGAAGAGAATAACAGGAACGGATCTAGCTAAACTGAATACAGTGTATGTATATATATATATATATATATATATATACACACACACAACACCTGGGATGCATATATACACTGCATACACTGTAACTGCAGCTAACTGACTCGCCTGCCTGCTCTATCTAACTCAAATGAAATTACACTGTCTCTCTCTCTCTCTCTCTCTCTCTCTCTCTATCTCTCTCAGCACCCGGAACACACTACACAAGGCCGACATGCAGGCGGCCTTATATAGTAGGGGAGTAGGTACATGCCCCACGAGCCATGATTGGCCAAAGGCACACTGACTTTGGCCAATTATGGCTCTCTGTGCTGACGGCGCTGTGATTGGCCAAAGCATGCGGGTCATAGTGCATGCTTGGCCAATCATCAGCCAGCAATGCCCTGCGATGCCGCAGTGAATTATGGGCTGTGACGCACCACTCGAATTTGGTGCGAACGGCCCATAAAGTTCGTAATTCAACAAACGATCGAACGGCCGATGTTCGAGTCGAACTTACGTTCGACTCGAACTCGAAGCTCACCCCTAATCATGAGGTAAAGCAGGGACAGAATGCGGTAAGTAAGTAGGAGGGACAGATTTGTGCCCCTTTGTGTGGCTTTTAGGTGCTCTTGCCAACAGGCTGAGTGGTAGGAGGTTAAATGCCTTGTCAAGCATGTGGTATCCAAATAGTTGGTGTTTTCGCCACGCTTGATGCACTTGAGACAAAGTTTACAAATAGCAACAGTGCGATCAGCTGCACTAAAAAAGGCCCAGACAGCTGAGCTGTCGGAACTGGGCCGGGAGATAACAGCTCCACAATATGATGGAATAGGGTGGCTGCTCTCTACTTTTCCATGATGGCTGTCTCGTTGGGATTGTGCCTCACCCTCACTTTTCTCCTCTGTTCTGTCCAGCAGCCAAGTCGAGTCAATGACCTCATCATCATCTTCTCCATCCTCATTACCACTGGAGACAACTTGGCAATATGCTGCGGCTGGGTGAACATGACTGCCAATTTGTGTAGGAGTGTTCTTCCCTCTCTGTAGGCTCATGTTCCTGCCTTCCTCAACCTCAGAGTCAGAACCAACATCTGAATCAAGTAATGGCTGTGCATCGTCAAGGCGCAAGTGACTGATACTGTGTTCAAATAACTCCTCCATGCCTGATGCTGGGGCATTCATAAATAAGTGAAACAGAATTGGTCCCAGGACAGAGCCTTGGGGTACCCCACTAACCACTCTAGGCAATTCTGAGTACACAATATTTATCACATTCTTTTGACCACGCCCTCATAGCCAGTTTTTTATCCAAGAACAAACCTCATGGTCCATGCCTACAGACCTCAGCTTGTAGATTAAGCCTTTGTGGGGGAATGTATCAAATGTCATTGCAACTTTAGGTATTGCACGCTTCATAATGGCTGATATAAAATATGGAATTAAAAATTGGTTACATATCTCTTCCCCAGCCTCTAAAATATCCCCATTAAACAGTTATTAGATAATATAACTTTAGACCATGACTGGAAAAGGATTTGGTTAACATCAGTGGCCCGTATAGCTGTTAGGCCTTATTTCAAAGCTTGTAGTTTCTTCAGTATATCACATCAAGATCTTGAATATTGCGCACAGAAAAGCTGACGTCACAGTCCAGTCTTCGGTTTGACTTTGCCACATCTCTCACCATCTCACTAAAAGTAAAACTTGGTATCATGCTCTAGGAGCTCCAATCCACATAAATCCAGGATTCTTCCATCTCCAGGCTCAGGGGTTTCATTTTTAAAGATGAATTGTTCAGTTTTAGCAATCTTTATCACACGTCCAAAATGAAACTTCTGCCAGCCACAATTTGCTTTGTATTTTTTCTGAGGGCTGACCCCATATTGCCTTCAATAGAGCAGTTACTTGGATCATTTAGTCCATAATTCCACTGAACGAGACCACAAGATGGTTTAAATCAGGGGTCGTCAACCTCTGGGCCGCGGCCCACTACCGGGTCATGGCCTTTCTGCAGCCGGGTCGTGGGTGCGGGTGGACAGCATGAGACAGCCGAGCGGCTGGCATATGAGAGCTGGGTGGGTGGAAGAATCAAGCGGGCAGGCAAGCATAGATGACATTATCTCTCTCCGCCCCCCGCATCACCACTCTTCCACCCTCACAGCCGGTGTTCTGTCAGCCTCAATGTTGGAGGTGCGGCAGGGAGCAGAGAGATGACATCATCTGTCACTGCCCACCCCTGCCTCTGTGCTAAATGGACCAGTGGTGGCAGGCACTGTGGCAAGTGACATTCTGCATATGGTGACAGGCAACGTGGCAAGTAACGTGGCAAGTGACAATCCACATCTTGTGGCAGGTGACGTGGCAAGTGGAATTCCACATCTGGTGACATGCAACGTGGTAGGTGACGTGGCAAGTGACAGTCCGCATCTGGTAAAAGGCAACGTGGCAAGTGAAATTCCACATCTGGTGACAGGCAACGTGGCAGGTGACG
Source organism: Rana muscosa (assembly GCA_029206835.1). Taxonomy (NCBI): domain Eukaryota; kingdom Metazoa; phylum Chordata; class Amphibia; order Anura; family Ranidae; genus Rana; species Rana muscosa. Next base: position 594,363,361 of record CM055117.1, read on the forward strand.
TGGCAAGTGACATTCCGCATCTGGTGGCAGGCAGCATGGCAATTGACATTCCGCATCTGGTGGCAGGCGACAGTGGCAAGTGACACGCTCAGGGCTCCCACTGATTCAGCATTATGGTGAGTTAAACTATTTCATTTATTACTACAATGTAATAATAGAAATAATGAGCTTCAATCACCCTGACACCATATCAAGCATGGTGCCATAATGATTGAAGCGCTAACGCCAGCCATAGCCCGCAAAAAATAGTTTACCCCCCACGTGACCCCCCCGGTCCTTGGCACAATTTTCTTCCACGCAGCCAATTGCCAAAAAGGTTGGGGGCCGCTGGTTTAGATAGTATTAAGCCCCGTAAACACGGTCTGACTTTTTGCCAACAAACTTCATTTTGAGCAAGTTTGACAAAAAATCCGACCGTGTGTACGCTCCATCGGACAAACTTTTTTGGTTTTCATCGGACAAAAGTTCGGTCTGCAAACGGACAAACTTTTGGCCAACAAAAGTCCGATGGAGCAAAGTCCGACCGTGTGTACAGAAAACCACCGATGGACAAAACAAATAATGTTAAAATCAACCAACAATAGCAGAAGTTGACCAAAAGGTGGCGGTAAAGGGCAAAAAAGAGCAGAAAAACACGTGATGTTGGAAAAAGTTTTGGGAAAGTTTGCAGAAAAGTCCTGCCGTGTTTATGCTATGGGTGTGCCCGGCCAACTCCGTTCGGACAAAAATCCACGGAAAAGTCCGATGGAAGTCCGACCGTGTGTACGAGGCTTTAGCTTGACATCAATGTTCATCAGATCATCTGTCCAGACATAGCAGCAGTATAAATTCTTGCTTGTATCTTTGCCATGAAAGGTAGAACGTTCTTTACATTCATATATGTCATAGCCTTCAGCATATTATAAACAACTGATTCAACAAAGTTTAAATTATGACTAGAGTGATACAATTTACTCACCCTTCTTATAAATATGGAGAAAACCACCCAACGTACTATATCCTCAACTTATATTATTCCACCCAATCTAAGTATCAGTGAGCAAATACTTAGACACCCAGCTATTTATGCTATGCAAAGCCATTGTGTAGCATCTCACCATACTTGTCAAATGTATTGATATTGACATATCAATATGTATTATGTAATATGTACAGATGTTATCATAATTATTTGAGGTTTAACTGCTTCTCTCTGGTTTGATTAAGAAGATCAAAAAATAAAACAAATAATGAAAATAAAATATTAAAGCAAAATCTAGGAAAGTGGAGGTTTCTGGATAACCTGCTGCTTGCCATTTAAACCTGCCTGGGAAGTGAGGAGCCGTGGATACTGGAAACGTGCTGCAGCTTTATACTTCATCCTGGTATCAACCTGGCTGGGAAATCGTGTGACTCAAATACAGACCTCACCTGGATCTAGTCTTACATGCTGTCTACCCCTGTGGGAGTGCGAGGAGCTGGTGAGTGGGGACCCTTGTGGGGGAGCACCTCTGAAGTTTTTGGAAGATTTGTCGGCACAGATTATTAATCACTCTGGAAATTGGAATCACATATTTAACATCTACCGAATTTATCAGCGTATAACACGCACAGGCGTATAACACGCACCCTAACTTTAAGAGGGAAGTTTCAGGAAAAAAACTTTCCACAGCCCCCTGTGTATAACACGCAGGCACAGTTTACCCTCTATTTTCAGGGTAAAAAAGTGAGTGTTATACGCCAATAAATACAGTATATATATTGTTTTTTGCACTATAGAAAGTGGACTTTATACACCGGCACATATATATTGTTATATGTTTTGTATTATATTTTTTATTACCGTATTTATCGGCGTATAACACGCACCGGCGTATAACACGCACCCCAAGTTTAGGAGGAAATTTTAGGGAAAAAAACTTTTAGGAGGGAAGTTTAAGGAAAAATAACTTACATTTAAATGCAGCCTTGTCAGTGTCCATTGCAGCCTTGTCACAGTGCAGCCTTGTCAGTGTCCATTGCAGCCTTGTCACAGTGCAGCCTTGTCAGTGTCCATTGCAGCCTTGTCACAGTGCAGCCTTGTCAGTGTCCATTGCAGCCTTGTCACAGTGCAGCCTTGTCACAGTGCAGCCTGGTCACAGTGCAGCCTTGTCAGTGTCCATTGCAGCCTTGCCTCAGAGTCGCCGTGCAGCCTTGCCCCAGAGTCGCCGTGCAGCCTTGCCCCAGAGTCGCCGTGCAGCCTTGCCCCAGAGTCGCTGTGCAGCATTTTAAAATTGACGCCGAGACTGTGCGGACGCCGCCGAGAACGCCGGGGACGCAGGGACTGGGCGGAGCCGCCGCCGAGATACACATAGCCGAGTGTACTCGGCTATACTCGGCTTTTCTCGGCTCCGCTCACAGTCACGCCGAGTCCCGCCCTATGATGGACATAACACAGGTCCAATGGCGGGACTGGGCGTGACTGTGAGCGGAGCCGAGAAAAGCCGAGTATAGCCGAGTACATTCGGCTATGTGTATCTCGCTCTGCTCCACTCCCAGTCAGCGGAGACAGCTCAGGGATGTGGATATCGGCGTATAACACGCACCCACGATTTTCCCCTGATTTTCAGGGGAAAAAAGTGCGTGTTATACGCCGATAAATACGGTATTTTGTTATTACACAGGTATTTCATGTAACGTATCACTACGGTGGTATACACTTGGAGGAATTGTGGTACATTCCATTTTTTACTGAATCATTCACTGCATTTATGTAATATCTTTGGATCACTAACAGTACCTAGGTTTCTGCTATCCTATTAGCACTTTAGAGCACCACCCCACATTGGTAGCATAGGCCATTTGTGGCCACTACAATGATGGGCTTTTGAGTTTCTTATCTTTTACTGTTCAGTCACCAGTCTACCTGTGCAACAAGTAGGACCCACCTAAATAGGGGAGGGGTCCAATCAGTTCCTGGTCTCCCTTTATATATATTTTTTACTTTGAACCCTCTGGCTCACACCTGAGGGGTGAGCAGCGCCGTACCCCACAGCAATTTTCTTAATTAAAGCAAAATAGATGAGAAAGGAAAAAAAATAGGGATGTAGAAAAAGTCACAATGTAAAGTCCAGTGCGTGATAAATACTGAAAGTCCATTATTATTAAAGTCTTTGCAATCACTTGTACAGGGGGAACCCGACTTACGCACGCGTTAGGGACTTTCAGTTTGTTCTCAAGCCGGAAATGTTCGCAAGTCGGGCCGCGCCTGCGCAGAACGGCAATTACGAACATTTCCGACATTTTCCGATGTTTTCCGATGTTCCGTCGAATGGCCGCGAATGCGCAGAACGGCAATTACGGACATTTCCGACATTTCCTGGCAGATAGTCTCCGCAGCGTCCCGTTCGTAACTAGGAGTTGTTCGTAAGTCGGGCGTTCGTAAGTTGGGGACCCCCTGTATAGTGATATATTGTCTATTCATAGTCTCCCCCACTAGCAAACACTGTCAGATCTTCTGTTATTCAGTTGCAAACTAGTAATTCCGGCAACATCTGAAAGACAAGAAACTCTCCAACAAAGATGCACTAGTATTCAGTAGACGGTTCGGTTTGCACCAAAACACCTCGAACAGGCAAAAAGTTCTAGCGAACATGCGAACCCTAGTAACTACTTGCCGAACAGCCACCATCGTTATACGGCGACAGGTTGGCTCCCCTGCGCGAATCGCCATAGCTGTACGGCGGCCGCTTTTAAGGGCTATAGTGGCGCATCCGTGCCCGAGGCGCGAGGCCAGGGCCAATGCGCGTGGTCGGTGCTCGCGATGTCCGCCAGCAACCCGTGATTGTTCCTCAGAGAGCCAGAACGGGGATCTGTCAATGTAAACAGACAGATCCCCATTCTCTCAGGGAAGTAGAGAGAGATCTGCTGTTCCTAGTGATCAGGAACAGCGATCTCTTTCTACTCCGTCAGTACACTGCCCCCAGGGTTAGAAACACCTCCTTAGGACAAACTTAAACCCTTGATCGCCCCCTAGCGTTAACCCCTTCCCTGTCAGTGATATTTATACAGTAGTAAGTGGCTATTTTTAGCTCTGATCGCTGTATAAATGTCAATGGTCCCATAAAAGTGTCAAAAGTGTCAGATCTGTCCACCGCAATGACGCAGTCCCGCTAAAAATCGCTGATCACCACCATTACTATAAAAAAAAATTATAATAAAAATGACATAAATATATCCCCTATTTTGTAGACACTATAACTTTTGCGCAAACCAATCAATATACGCTTGTTGCGATTTTTTTTATTACCAAGAATAAATATTGGCATAAACTGATGAAGAAATTATTTTATTTTTTTGGAATATTTATTATAGCAAAAAATTTATTTTTTTTCAAAATTGTCGCTCTTTTTTTGGTGGTATTTGATCACCTCTGCGGTTTTTATTTTTTTGTGCTATAAACAAAAATAGAGCGACAATTTTGAAAAAAATGCAATATTTTTTGCTATAATAAATATCCCCCAAAAATATATAAAAAACGATTCTTTTTCCACAGTTTAGGCCAATACGTATTCTTCTACATATTTTTGGTACAAAAAAAAAAAATCGCAATAAGCATTTATTGATTGGTTTGTGCAAAAGTTATAGCGTCTACAAAATAGGGGATAGTTTTATGGAATTTGTATTAATAATTTTTTTTTACTAGTAATGGCGGCGACATTATGGCGGACACATCAGACACTTTTGACCCTATTTTGCGACCATTGTCATTTATACAGCGATCAGTGCTATAAATATGCACTGATTACTGTGTAAATGACACTGGCAGTGAAGGGGTTAACCAACCAGGGGGCGAGGAAGGGGTTAAGTGTGTCCTAGGGAGTGATTCTAACTGTGTGGGGGCTGGGCTTACTGTGACATGACACTGATCGCTGCTCCAGATCACAGGAAGCAGACGATCAGTGACATCTCACAAGGCAGAACAGGGAGATGACTTGTTTACAATGGCATCCCCCCGCAGCTTTGTGTCACGATCGTGGGACACCGGCGGACATAGAGTCTGCGGGTCCCGCGGGCACGATCACGGAGCTCGCGGCAGGGGCACAAGGCGCGGAATTCAAAGTGACATATATATGTCACTTTGCGCAGCCGTGCCATTTTGCCGACGTACATCGGCGTGACATGGTCGGCAAAAGGTTAAATATCATGCCGGGAGCGTGATTCTGGGAGGACGTTATATAACGTCCTCCCAGAGTTAAGCAACCACCTTGTCGACGTTATTTGTCGGCAGGTGGTTGCTAAGTGGTTAATTTATGACTGCCTATCTCATTTCTCGAGGTGCTAAAATGGCAGGGCAGTACAAACCCCCCCCAAATGACCCCATTTTGGAAAGTAGACATCCCAAGGAAATTGCTGAGAGGCATGTTGAGCCCATTGAATATTTTTTTTTTTGTCTCAAGTGATTGAATAATGACTAAAAAAAAAAAAAAATTACAAAAAGTTGTCACTAAATGATATATTGCTCACACATGCCATAGTTATATGTGGAATTGCACCCCAAAATACATTTTACTGCTTCTCCTGAGTACGGGGATACCACATGTGTGGGACTTTTTGGGAGCCTAGCCGCGTACGGGCCCCCGGAAACCAAGCACCGCCTTCAGGATTTCTAAGGGCGCAAATTTTTGATTTCACTCCTCACTACCTATCACAGTTTTGATAGCCATAACATGCCAAAATAGCACAAAACCCCCCCAAATGACCCCATTTTAGAAAGTAGACACCCCAAGGAAATTGCTGAGAGGCCTGTTGAGCCCATTGAATATTTTTTTTTTTGTCCCAAGTGATTGAATAATGACAAAAAAATTACAAAAAGTTGTCACTAAATGATATATTGCTCACACATGCCATGGATATATGTGGAATTACACCCCAAAATACATTTTTCTGCTTCTCCTGAGTACGGGGATACCACATGTGTGGGACTTTTTAGGAGCCTAGCCGCGTACGGGACCCCGAAAACCAAGCACCGCCTTCAGGATTTCTAGGCACAAATTTTTGATTTCACTCCTCACTACCTATCACAGTTTCGAAGGCCATAAAATGCCAAAATAGCACAAACCCCCCCCCCAAATGACCCCATTTTGGAAAGTAGACACCCCAAGCTATTTGCTGAGAGGCATGGTGAGTATTTTACAGCTCTCATTTGTTTTTGAAAATGAAGAAAGAAAATATTTTTTTTTTTCAATTTTCAAAACTTTGTGACAAAAAGCGAGATCTGCAAAATACTCACAATACCTCTCAGCAAATAGCTTGGGGTGTCTACTTTCCAAAATGGGGTCATTTGGGGGGGGGGGGGTTGTGCCATCTGGGCATTCCATGGCCTCCGAAACTGTGATAGGCAGTGAGAAGTGAAATCAAAAATTTACATCCTTAAAAATCCTGAAGGCGGTGCTTGGTTTTTGGGGTCCCGTACGCGGCTAGGCTCCCAAAAAGTCTCACACATGTGGTATCCCCGTACTCAGGAGAAGCAACAGAATGTATTTTGGGGTGTAATTCCACATATGCCCATGGCATGTTTGAGCAATATATCATTTAGTGACAACTTTGTGCAAAAACAAAATAAAAAATAAATGAATTGTCTTCTTTCCGCAACTTGTGTCAACATATAAAATATTCCATGGACTCGACATGCCTCTCAGTATATAGCTTGGGGTGTCTACTTTCCAAAATGGGGTCATTTGGGGGGGTTTTGAACTGTTCTGGCATTTTATACACAACATTAGGGATGAGCTCGGTGTTCGAGTCGAACATAGGTTCGACTCGAACATCGGCTGTTCGCGCGTTCGGCGAACAACGAACGATTTGGGCCGTTCGCACCAAATTCGAGTGACGCGAACGGCCCACAATACACTGCGCCATCGCAGTGTAATCCCGGCGCTGTGATTGGCCAAGCATGCACTGTGACCCTGCATGCTTGGCCAATCACAGCGCCGGCAGCGAGGAGAGCAATGATTGGCCACAGGCAGGATGCCTGTGGCCAATTATAGCTGAGGGGGTTTAGTACACGCCCCACACTATAAAAGGCCGCCAGCGCGGCGGCCTTGTGTAGTGTGTTCCGGAGCAGGGAAAGTGAAGGATAGGCAGGGACAGTGTCAAATCTTGTCAAATCTATTCTTTGCTAAACCTTGTGTGTAGGGACAGAGAAGGATAGGCAGGGAGAGTGTCAGTGTCATATTCTTTGCTAAACCTTGTGTGTAGGGAGAGAGAAGGATAGGCAGGGAGAGTGTCAGTGTCATATACTTTGATAAACCTTGTGTACAGGGAGAGAGAAGGATAGGCAGGGGACAGTGTCAGTGTCATATTCTTTGCTAAACCTTGTGTGCAGGGAGAGAGAAGGATAGGCAGGGAGAGTGTCAGTGTCATATACTTTGATAAACCTTGTGTACAGGGAGAGAGAAGGATAGGCAGGGGACAGTGTCAGGCCTCGTACACACGACCGATTTTCTCGTCGTAAAAAACACGTCGTTTTTTTCGACGAGATTCTTGTTAAGCTTGTCGATTTTCTCGTCAAGCTTTCTATGCGTACACACTGTCATTTTCCAATTTCCTCGTGGTTCTCTGCGCTCACGTCCAGCACGTACGACGGCACTATAAAGGGGAAGATCTTTTTTCTTGGCGCCACCCCTTGGGCTGCTTTTGCTGATCTCGTGTTACCGCGTGTGAAGTAAAAGTTTGGGAAGAGACGATTCGCGCTTTTCAGTCTTCGTACTTTTCAGATCGTTTTCTGCGGTTCAGTTTGTGCTTGTGGGTTCGTATCTTGACTTTCAGGGCGTCTAGGCAGGTCGTATCTGTTTTACAGTGCGTTATTGCCTGTTCGTTTCTGAATTTCAGTTCGTTATTCATAGGCCTTGCTGTTCTAAAGTGCGTTCTGTTCTGTACGTTCTGATTAGACAACCGTTTCCTAGCCATGTCGCCTGGACGTTCTCGTCGTCGAGTTCGTGCTGTGCGTGCGCTTGGTGTTGGTCTGCTTGTTTTGGACCAAGACCAGTCCATGAATGGTGTGAGGAGGAGTTCATGGACCAAGAATTGGTTGCTCCAGCGGGACCAATTCTGCCACATGCCTCTGCTGCGGGAGATCGTCGAGAATAATCCTGAGGACTACAGGAATTTTCTGAGGATGTCTGACCCCGTTTTTCAGGAACTGTTGGCTTTGGTGTCCCCCTATATTACCAGGAAGGACACCGTTATGCGGGAAGCCATCAGTGCTGAGCAGAGGCTCATCGCCACGTTGCGTTACCTGGCGACAGGGAGAAGTCTTCAGGACTTGAAGTTCACCACAGGCATCTACCCCCAGGCTCTGGGCCTCATAATCCCAGACACCTGTTCTGCTATTATACAAGTCCTGCAGGAGGACTATATTAGGGTAAGTTTTCTCCCTTAACATCACATTTTATGTATTACATGTATGCTAATGTATTGTATTTCTTTCATCCTTCCCTAATTACCATGATTGTAATATGCTGAGAATGTCCCCTTTGTCCCCATGCATGTTGGAAGCTTTAGATTGCCCCTTTTTTATCCTCCCTAAATATTTCCCCTCACTAACTTTTCCAGCAGGGGCGCCTGTTGCTCCAAATGTTGGGGGGTTCCAACCCCAATTTCGGAAATAAACTTCCTCCTTTTTTGCTCTGTTGCCTAATAAACGCCCCCAGTTGTCCCCTCCAATGCAGCCATTTAGTCCCCTCTAATGCAGCCAGTTTCCCCCCAGCCCTGCACTTACCTTCTTGTGGTCAGCGCCATCCTTCTTCTGTCCTTGATGTCTTCTCCTTCCCTTCATGTTGCATCAGCCAATCATGTTACCATTAAACAGACTTGGTGAACATGATTGCCAGAGCAGCCTGTCAGTGTTTACACAAGGAATGCCCCCTCCTTGCGTCCCCGATTTTTCTTTGAGGAAGCCAATTACATCCCTCAGGTTGTAATTTGCAAGACTTTTTTAATACCTGTTTCTGCTCTGCAATTTTAACCCCCTAAATGACGCAATTATTCATATGTCGGTCGCTTTACAAGAGGCCATCCACCTGAATAGTGTGCGGCATAGACAATACATAGGTTCATGCAACGCATGAACCTATGTATTGTTCTGAGTGATGGGCACAGGAGAGAGGGGACAGTGCTCCAGCGCCCACTCTGGATGCACCGCCACTGCAATGCTATCCTGTGGCCAAACACATCTCCCCCCCCCCAAAATAATTTAGTAATGGCCCATCAGAGGTGGTGATGAATATGATAAATGAGCCTTCCATTATACTTTTTTTACACACCTTAATAAACGTATAATTAGATTGATGTTGGTCTCTAATTTTTTGGTTTAGAATTTGCTTGTAATGTATGCCTTTGTTTTTCTAATATTATTTCATCTTGTTTCACTCCACAGCTTCCTTCCACGCCACAGGAATGGCAGACTGTGGCATCGGAGTTTGCCACGCGGTGGGACTTCCCCAACTGCGGTGGTGCCATAGACGGGAAGCACGTCCGCATCGTGCCGCCACCCCGTTCTGGGTCCTACTACTACAACTACAAGGGGTTTCATAGCATTGTGCTGATGGCGGTGGTGTCAGCACGGTATGAATTCCTCTATGTTGATGTAGGGAAGAATGGCCGGATGTCCGATGGGGGATCCTTCATCCAGACGGAGTTTGCCCTCCGTCTCCAGAGTGACGACCTTGCATTGCCACCGGATGCAGGGAATATTGAAGGACTCCCCTTTGTTTTCTTGGCTGATGAAGCCTTCGGACTCGGACGGCATCTTATGAGGCCATTTCCACAGAGGACCCTGACCCCAGAGAAGAGTGTGTTCAATTACCGGCTGGCCAGGGCCCGAAGAGTCGTTGAAAATGCCTTCGGCATAATGGCCAGCCGGTTCCGCCTTTTTATGACTTCCATCCACTTGGCGGACTACAAAATAAACTATGTAGTGTTATGCTGCTGTGTGCTACACAACTTTCTGAGCCAAAAATCTAATTCGTATATGGCCTCAGTTTTGCCAGAGGCTGGACTTTCCCCTGCAAATCCCCTTCCGGGCCTGAAATCTGCCCGTCTTGGCTTGCCCCCCCAAAATGCCCGTGTGGTTCGGGACAAATACATGGAGTATTTCACGGGTAGGGGGGCAATTCCTATGCCAGCCTATGTCTAAGTATCCCAATAAAAATCTTGTTTAAACCTTTAATTATTTGTTCTTTCCTGTCTCCTAGTTTGTCTTTGTGCATTTGTAGTGGCAAGTGTATTTTACTTTAGTAAATAACAACCAATTTCACTATGTTACCTTACAAAAGAACCAAATAAGCTTAGAGAGTATTATAAAAAGAAGCTACACGTTGTTTGTGGTCAAATATTTTACTCTCTGCACTTTTTTTTTTTTTTTTACTTTGGGGTTGGCCTGGCCACAACCCGGCAAATTTTGGCTTATGAAAATACAAAAATACCACTTGCATTTCTAAAATGACAACATTGGATACCTCTGAGCAATCTGAGACATTCAGTTACACAAACTATGTCTCTATGTGCCCGTCCTAATATGGGGTCCTGCCACCCCTTGCCCAGCCAAAAATTCAATATGCACACATTTTTAATTTTTTGCAAATAGGAAGTTTACAATCCTGATCCCTATTGTCAACATGTGCTATCTGCCATCAGGGGTGATCAATGGACGTGTTTTGGGGGTGCATCCCCTTCCTCAGTTCACCGACTTTTGATACGAGGAAGGGGTTGCACCCACAAAAGACGTACATGGATATCCCCTGATGGCAGATAGCACATGTTCACACACTGTGTGCATATTCAATTTTTGGCTGCTTTGTTACTCAAAAAATTAGTAAAAATATAAAAACAAACATGTAAAAACAAATGTGTTTGGATGGCTTATTGAATTCTCCCCAAAACATCGAGAATGTCTTTAAATGTTTGTTCCATCACATGGATTCTTTGTTTAATTAGGTCCAGTTCCGTGCTACATTCCATCACTTGCTGGATGAGGCGGAGGGCACTGTCAGCAGAGAACGGTGTGCTATCCTTCACAACATTTCCATCCCCTAAAAACCATAAAAAAAAATTAATAAAACTCTGCAGGCCTACCTCGCTTACCTTAAGCTGTGGTGTCAGATACTGACCTGTTGTGGTGACCAGATCCACAACGTCATCCACCTCTCCTTCCTGCACTTCTCCTTCCTCCACCTCAACTTCCTGCACATCTTTCGGTTGTGGATCTTTGGGAGTTTGGGGTTGCTTGGAAGTTGTGGGGTGCATGTGCTCCCTGGAGTGTCCTCCTCCCAGTCTTCTCTCCCCTATGAGAATAAAACCAAAGGTCTATTTATCACACTGTAAAAATCTCATTTTTAAACTTAAAACAGGCTAAATTGTTTGGAAGTGGGGTACAAGTGTGTGTTTGTGCGGAATTTAAAGAAAAATGCATTATTTATGACCCCAAATATGTTTAGTATTCACATTTGGATGTAATTTTTTGGACATGGAGGCACCACAAATAAACTCTGATGCACCTGTGTGGGACACCCAAAAAAAGCCGGGTCTGGTGGCCCACACTATAGTGCTCCAAAGTACAGATGTGGAAGCAGCTGCTGAGTGTCCTCTCCTTTACACTGATTAAAGTTTGCATTTCATTCTCCTTACAAACACATCATCTAGACTTAAAAATTAGCCACAATACTTGATCAAAAATGGCAGATGTCTAATTACTTTTGGGGGTCTTAAATAAGCCAAAACCGCGGATAGTGGCCGAACGAAGTGTCGGTAACGTAACGAACGATTACTGTGCCCAACCTAGTTCAAAATATTACATTTTGGAAGGGAGTCCAATATGAAAAAAAAAAAAAAAAAGTCAGTTTCTAAAAAGATTAATAGCAGAAAGGTCGTCATTTTACTTACTTTTAGCGAGCATCCTCTTTATGCTCCTCAACTGGTCTGGCTCCCTCAGTTTGAGGTCTGACCACCTCTTTCTGAGCTGCTCATTTGAGCGTTTCACCCCGAACTTCGCCCTCAGACTCTTCACAACTTTAGTGAGGATTTTGGCCTTCCTTCTATTTGGTTTGCTATATGGCCCATGCTTGGCATCATAATCAGCCTTGACCAAGATGTCCACCATCTCCGCCATCTCCGCCAAAGACATATTCGATGCCTTGAATCTCCTCCTTGATCGTGACGTGTCCTCGGTCTCCGGGCTTGTCTCCTCGCTAGTTGCGGAATTATCAGACACCTGCTGTAACTCCGCCATATCTGTCTGCGCGCCGAAAGAGAAGGGGCGGGGAAAAGATGTTAGTTAGAACGTCATGGGCGGGCGACGTGTGCGGAGCGACGTGTTCGAATTTGGACGCATGCGTGGTGTGTATATAGCAAACACACATGTGACTATAGTACGTTCGGTGTGCGGAGAGAGGAGTTCAAGTGACGGACGTGCGAACGAAGGTATGTGATTTTGTGAGACTTGTAAAAATTGTGGGCCTATACTGTCTTGAGATTGGTGGAGGATATATATGGTGACTAGGATGTGAAGGAGGTTAGACTGTTTGCCTCACATTATTTAAATATAAATTATTTTACTTGCAGATACAATATGAATGTCTTTATTAGCGACAAAGAGTTCCTGGCGGAATTTATTGACCGGGTAAGGGAGCTGCCGGCTCTGTGGGAGACCAAAAACCCCATCCATAAAAAAAAAAGGGGTGAGAAAAGCAGCGCTGGAGAAGCTGCTCCCATTTGTGCATACCAAGGTGCCCACAGCCACAGCAAAACAAGTGGACACTAAAATTGGGAGCTTGAGAGGTACCTACAGGACTGAACGCTCTAAGGTGCTGGCTTCTCAGAGGTCAGGAGCAGCAGCAGATGATGTTTATGTCCCGGTTTTGTGGTACTACAGCAGGATGTCCTTCCTGGATGACCACATTGAGCCAAGGCCATCACTCTCCACTCTTCCCCCCAGACTTCCCTGCAGCCAACCTGAGCCTTCTCTGGAGCAAGAGGAGGCAGCCATCCTGGATGATCCTGATTTGTCCATCTGGAGCCAGGTATAGTATTAACTGAAAATGTAGTGGGATAAAATTAATGTTTCCCAAATATGTCAGGATGAGAAACATACATTATTTTGTATTCCACAAGTGAAATCATGATCTGTAGACATTATTCTGCACTTAATTGTGTGGTAAATAGTCAAGCTGATGTAGTGGTAAATTTAAAGCAAGGATTTATGCATTTACATTCTAATTGCTTCCATCAGGATTACAAAGTTTGAGGCAAAGATTAAACCAACATATTAAACTATGTTTCTTTTTCATACACAGGATGAAATCAGCCAGGAGGAGGGTCTGGAAACTGTCAGGCAGGAGGAGGAAGGGCCCAGTGGCAGCCAGGAGGTGGCAGGGCCCAGTACCAGCCAGGAGGTGGCAGGGCCCAGTACCAGCCAGGAGGTGGCAGGGCCCAGTGGCAGCCAGGAGGTGGCAGGGCCCAGTGGCAGACAGGAGGTGGCAGGGCAAAGGAGAAGCACCAGATCCCAGGTGCCTCCCATCAGGCTTCACAAAAGAGGCAGGAGGGACAGGACCACCAGTGACGCAGCAATGGCCCTTATTAAAGAGGCCCATGCCACCCTCAAGGAGCCCACATCCCCTGAAGAGGCCATTGCCGGCCTAGTGGAGGCTAAGTTCAAGGTGATGAGCATGGAGCAACGCCTCCTATGCGAACCCCTGCTCATCACCTTGCTCAACAAGGGGGTGATGGAGCAAATTACCCCCAATACCGCCATATGTGAGGTGGCCCAACTGACCCAACCTCAACCTCCACCTCCACCTTCCTCTTCTGCCCCACCCCCTTCTGCTACCCCTCCACCTTCTGCCCCACCCCCTTCTGCTACACCTCCACCTTCTGCCCCACCCCCTTCTGCTACACCTCCACCTTCTGCCCCACCCCCTTCTGCTACACCTCCACCTTCTGCCCCACCCCCTTCTGCTACACCTCCACCTTCTGCCCCACCCCCTTCTGCTACACCTCCACCTTCTGCCCCACCCCCTTCTGCTACACCTCCACCTCCTCCTCCTGACAGGAGTACCCCTCCAGTGGGCCAGCCTCCAGCCAAACGAAGAAGGAAGGCTGCAGGAAAGGCTGCAGGAAAGGCTTCAGGAAAGGCTTCAGGAAAGGCTGCAGGGAAGGTTGCCAGGAAGAAGAGGAAGTGATGGCCTTGCTTCATTGTGGTCGCACTGGTCGGACAGAAGGCAGCCTGTTGTAGTACCACACACTTGGGACATATATCTCACCTGCTGCTGTTCCTGACCTCTGGGAGGCCAGCATCAGATTGTGTTCTGAAATGTGGGCCTTCTCAAGCTCCCAATTTTAGTGTCCACACAGGGTTGGTGTGTGCTCTGGGGTCCCTGGGATGCACAAATGGCAGCAGCTTCTCCAGCGCTGCCTTCTCTTTATTTAATTTATAAACATGAATAAATGTGTTTTTTGTTTAAGTTCATACTTGACTATGTGTATTTTTAAATAAAAAAAAAAAAGCTTTGGAGTAAGCAGATACATTTGACTGACAATAAAAGGCACAGATATCACCCCCCCAAAAGAATAACTAAATCTGATTAGCTCAAAAACATGGTGTGAAATTTTAAAAATATAGATTAGAAAATTAAATGTGAGATCGCTATCAAAACATTGAGAAATTATAATTAACATCATTTTGAAAAATCTAACCATTTAAATTATTCCTAAAAACTTGCACGATATAATACACATAAATCTTATAAAGAGCAGCATGAAAAAGTTTAAAAATAAGGCAGAACTCTGTGTGAATATCAGCAGCAAAAGAAGGTCTCTCGTTTTGATTAATGTAACATTCTAACGAAGAATTCAATGCAGAACATTTAAACGATGAAATATTTATGAGCGTGACGAATGTGCTCTCTCCATTATGAAGGCTTGTTTTACCAGAAGATGCGCTCCCGTCTCATAGTTGCTTGTGAGCATGCGCGCTTTTGGAAGAGTCGTAAAAGCATACACACAAACCATTTTCTCGTCACAAAACAGGCCGACGAGAAACACGACGTGGAAATCTGGAATCCTGACGAGAAAATAGAGAGCAGGTTCTCTATTTTCTCGTCGAGATTCTCGTCAAGTTTCTCGTCGTAAAACCATACACACGAACGTTTTTCTAGACAAAAAAACTCTCGCGGCACTTTTCTTGACTGTTTACGACGAGAAAATCGGTCGTGTGTACGAGGCCACAGTGTCATATTCTTTGCTAAACCTTGTGTGCAGGGAGAGAGAAGGATAGGCAGGGAGAGTGTCAGTGTCATATACTTTGATAAACCTTGTGTGCAGGGAGAGAGAAGGATAGGCAGGGGACAGTGTCAGTGTCATTGTTGCTAAGCCTCCTGCACATTATACACCTGAAGTTAGCCCGTATTGCTGCTTTTTCCTGGTGTGTTACACCAACAGGATTTTGCGGCACTTACAGTGGGCGGAGTGTACCTCCTGACCATATTACACCTTAACTTAGCCTGTATTGATGCTTTTTCCTGGTGTGTTACACAAACAGGATTTTGCGGCACTTACAGCGGGCGGAGTGTGCCTCCTGACCATATTACACCTTAACTTAGCCTGTATTGCTGCTTTTTCCTGGTGTGTTACACAAACAGGATTTTGCGGCACTTACAGCGGGCGGAGTGTGCCTCCTGACCATATTACACCTTAACTTAGCCTGTATGGCTGCTTTTTCCTGGTGTGTTACACAAACAGGATTTTGCGGCACTTACAGCGGACGGAGTGTGCCTCCTGACCATATTACACCTTAACTTAGCCTGTATTGCTGCTTTTTCCTGGTGTGTTACACAAACAGGATTTTGCGGCACTTACAGCGGGCGGAGTGTGCCTCCTGACCATATTACACCTTAACTTAGCCTGTATTGCTGCTTTTCCCATTTCCCTGCAGGCCATTAGAATGTCTGGAAGGCAAACAAGGAGAGGCAGACAGTCAGGAGCCAAAAAAAGAGGGCAAGCAGGCTCTGTGTCTAGAGACAACAGTGCTGGTCGTGAACGCGGTGCATCGCCATCAGCACGTGGCCATGGGACACGCTTGTCCTTCTTTTCGGCAGCTGGCTGTGTTGAGCCGCATCATGCCGAAGACTTGGTAGAGCGGATGACCAAGCCCTCCTCATCCTCCTCATCCTCTCTCACCCAGGCTCAGGGTACTGGCAAAGCAGCTGCCAAAGCGTCCTCTTCCCTGGTATCAATGTCATCATCAGTCACTCCTTCCCTAGACCCACCATGTCCTCCTCCTGAGGAGTCCCCCGAACTGTTTGAGCACAGTGTTGGGTACATGCTCCAGGAGGATGCCCAGCATTTCGAAGGGTCTGATGATGATACCCAGCTATAGGAAGGCAGTAGCGTGAGAGCAGAGAGAGGGGATGCTCAAGAAGGACACCAATCTGGCAGTCAAGTTCCAGCAGCTGCAGCATACTGCCAGATTGGCTCCAGTGATGAGGAGGGAGGGGATGATGAGGTCACTGACTCCACGTGGGTGCCTAATAGGAGAGAGGAGGAGGAGGAGGAGGAGTTTGAGGAGGAGGCACATCTCCAACGAGGCAGGATGCCCTCGGGGGGCCAGCGTAAGGACAGCACACCGACGGAATCACACCGCAGAGCTCCGCCTGTGCAAGGCGCTGCCTCTGCCCGTTATTCAAAAAGTTCTTTGGTGTGGGCCTTTTTTGAGACGAGTGCATCAGATCGCACAGCTGCTGTTTGCAACATATGTCTCAAGCGTATATCGCGTGGCCAAAACATCACCCGCTTGGGCACCACATGCTTGACCAGACATATGTTGACCTGCCATGCAGCTCGTTGGCAAGCCTACCTTAAAGACCCACACCAAAGAACAAAGCTGACCTCTTCTTGCACCGCATCAGCTGGGATATCCAACCCCACTATACCTTCAGTCCTCTCTGAAACCTGCTCTGAGAGGAATGCAGGTGTAGAATTAGGTGTGTCACAGCCAAGTACTTGCGGGCACTCTGCTAGCAGTACACCAACGTCCGATTCTAGCAGGCAAATTTCCCTGCCCCAGCTGCTGGACCGTCGAAAGAAGTTCACTCCCAGCCATCCACATGCCCAGCGGTTGAATGCTAGCTTGGCTAAATTGCTAGCGCTTCAACTGCTGCCTTTTCAGTTGGTAGACTCGGCCCCCTTCCGTGAGTTTGTGCAATGTGCGGTTCCTCAGTGGCAGGTTCCCAAACGGCACTTTTTCTCACGGAAGGCGATTCCGGCTCTCTACCGGCATGTGGAAGGCAATGTCTTGGCCTCGCTGGACAGGGCGGTCAGCGGTAAGGTGCATATTACCGCTGACTCATGGTCCAGCAGGCATGGACAGGGACGTTACCTTTCTTTCACGGGCCATTGGGTCACTCTTTTGGCAGCTGGGAAGGATGCAGGACAAGGTGCAGTAGTGTTGGAGGTTGTTCCACCGCCACGCCTCCAAAATGCTACTACTGGTTGTGACACACCTCTGTCCTCCACCCCCTCCTCTTCTTCTTCCTCCGTGGCCTCTTCCTGTGCTTTGTCCTCAGAACCAGCGGTGCTCCGTAGGCGTTCAAGGGGCTACGCAAGTACGCAGGCAAAAAGATGCCATGCCGTGCTTGCGCTGGTGTGTTTGGGGGACAGGAGCCACACTGGGGCAGAGGTTCTGTCTGCTCTGCAGGGGCAGGCTGAGAGGTGGTTGACGCCACGCCAGCTTAAGCCAGGAATGGTAGTTTGCGACAATGGCACCAACCTCCTCTCTGCTCTCTGACAGGGACAACTGACCCATGTGCCCTGTGTGGCTCACGTCCTTAACCTGGTGGTGCAGCAGTTCTTGGGCAGGTACCCGGGCTTACAGGATGTCCTGAGGCAGGCCAGGAAAGTCTGTGTGCATTTCCGCAGATCTTATAATGCCAGTGCTCGCCTGGCTGAGCTGCAAAAGGAGTTGAACCTGCCCAAGAACCGCCTTATATGTGACATGCCCACCAGGTGGAACTCAACGTTGGCCATGCTGCAGCGGCTGCACACGCAGCAGAGGGCCATCAATGAGTACCTGTGCGACTACGGCACCAGGACAGGGTCAGGGGAGCTCGGGTTTTTTTCACCACGCCAGTGGGGCATTATCAGGGATGCATGCACTGTCCTGGCACCATTTGAGGAGGCCACGAGGATGGTGAGCAGTGACAGTGCATGCATCAGTGACACTGTACCTCTTGTCCACCTGTTGGAACATACGCTGCGTGGAATAATGGACAGGGCACTTGAGGCAGAACAGAGGCAGGAAGAGGAGGACTTCCTTACCTCTCAAGGCCCCCTTTACCCAGACAGTGTTCCTTCTGTCCCACCCATCGCACAGGAAGAAGAGGAGGAGGAGGAGGAGGATTGTGTCAGCATGGAGGTGGAGCCTGGCACTCAGCATCATCAGCAGCAGTCTTTTAGGGATGATTTACAGTCCCAAGAAACCAGTGGACTTGTACGTGTCTGGGAGGAGGTGGCTGCAGATCATGTCGTCCTTAGTGACCCAGAGGACTCCGGACTGAATGCCTCAGCTAACCTACGCTGCATGGCCTCCCTGATCCTGCAAAGTCTGCGGAAGGATCCTCGTATTCTTCGGATCAAGGAGAGGGACCATTACTGGCTGGCCACTCTCCTTGATCCACGGTACAAGGGTAAGGTTGCGGACCTTATCTTACCGTCGCAGAGGGAGCAGAGGATGAGACAACTCCGGGAGGCCTTGCAGAAAGGTCTGTGCAACACGTTCCCAGAGACTGGGAGGTTACAAACTCCTGGTCTTGGACAACGAGTTGCTGAGGCTTCGGTCAGTCAAAGAAGGAGCGGTGGGGAAGGTGGCCGTCTGACCGAAGCGTTCAGACAATTCTTTAGTCCGCAGCCCCAAGGTATGATCGGTTCCAGCAACCATCGCCAGCGTCTGATATACATGGTGCAGGAATACCTAGGGGCAAGGTCAGACTTGGACACCTTCCCCACCGAAAATCCTCTGGCTTACTGGGTCTTGAGGATGGATCACTGGCCAGAGCTTGCACAGTATGCAATTGAGCTACTGGCCTGTCCTGCATCTAGCGTTCTTTCAGAACGCACATTCAGTGCTGCTGGAGGATTTGTCACGGATCACAGGGTGCGCCTGTCCACCGACTCTGTTGATCGACTGACCTTCATAAAGATGAACCAGTCTTGGATCACCACCAGCTACCAAACACCTGAAGCTGATATAACAGACTAATTTATTTTCAAATGTCACATCCCTTCAAGACTGATGCTGATGCTGAGAGTTTGTCCTGTTATGTTGACTGACTATCCTCCTCCTCCTCAATGATCCGATTGACGATGATAGCTTGGAAGAACATTTTTGTTTCTGGGTGCCGCCACCAGTGGCTAAGGCCCAATTTTTCAGCCCCTGTTTAACAGGGGTGTGTTATTACAATTTTTTATGCAATGCTTTGCAGCAGGGCTCATTCCTGCACTCCAACTAGAGTATCTGGGAGTGGTTGCAGTGTCGTGGCACCAGCACCAGTGGCTAAGGCCCAATTTTTCAGCCCCTGTTTAACAGGGGCGTGTAATTACAATTTTTGATGCAATACAACAGGGCTCATTGCTGTGCTCCAAGTACAGTATCTGTGAGGGGTTGCAGTGTTGTGGCACCAGTGCCTAAGGCTCAATTTTTCTGCCCCTGTTTAACAGGGGCATGTAATTACAATTCTTGATCTAATAATTCACAGCAGGGCCCATTCCTGCGCCCACCAAGACTAACTGTGAGGCCTTACAGTGTTGTGTCAACACCACCACCACCAAAGGCCCAATTTTTCAGCCCCTGTTCAACAGGGGCATGCAATTACAATTCTTGATCTAATAATTCACAGCAGGGCCCATTCATGCGCCCACCAAGAGTAACTGTGAGGGCTCACAGTGTTGTGGCAACACCAACATGTAAGGGGCAAATTTCAGCTGAGTATATACGGCAGGCCCCTACTTTCAAACATCCAACTTACAAACGACTCCTCCTTGCAAACGGAAGGATACAACAGGAAGTGAGAGGAAATCTACCCCTAGGAAGGCAAATTCTCTCCTGTAAGAGTTAATATGGGAAAAAAAGTGTCTCCTCTCCACTGATTCTTTATCACCAATTCTTGTTTCAATAAAACCCCCAAATTTTCAAAAAACTTTTGTCATTAGGACGGAAAGTGAGGTGAACTGTTCTGAACAGGTGCACACTGCACAGACAGCAAAACAAATGTTACAGGGGTGATAACCCTTCCCTATGTTTTTCAAAAAGCTTAAAAATATATTTTTTGGCTGGAGCTACACTTAAACAATGTACCTGTTCAAAATTACAAACAGATTCTACATAAGAACAAACCTATAGTCCCTGTCTTGTATGCACCGCCTGTATACGGCTGTTCAGAGTATATAGGGCCTTTTTTATTTTGTGTGCGGGGTTCCCCTTAATATCCATACAAGACCCAAAGGGGCTGGTAATGGGCTGGGGTAGGGGGGGGTGTGTGATGGGGTAGCTATGCCATTTTTCTTAAAGATTTTCATCCATATTACCGGTACCAGACATTACATTAAAGCCGCAAGCAGTTTTAAATTGCTTTTTTTCCTTTAGAAATGTAATTTTGTGCAGGGACAGTTCTAAACACGGGAAACACGTGGCACTTCACAGGCATACTTTAGACACCCCCCAGGTACGATATTTAAAGGAATATTTGACTTTTTTTTTTCACTTTATGCATCATTAAAATGACTGCTCCAGAAAAACGGCCGTTTTTAAAACTTCTTTTTGCATTGATACATGTCCCCTGGTGCAGAACCTGGGTTCCCAAACCCTTTTTAGGACAATAACATGCATAATAGTCGTTATAATTAGCACTTTAGATTTCGAACTTTCGCATCCATTGTATTTATTGGGTTCTAAAGTTCGTGCAAACTTTCGGTCCACTCGCGGGTTCTGGTGCGAACCGAACCCGGGGGTGTTCGGCTCATCACTACACAACATTAGGAAGCTTACATCCACTCTTCTAACCACTTGAAGACAAAGCCCTTTTTGACACTTTTTGTTTACATGAAAACATTTATTTTTTTTTGCAAGAAAATTATGTTGAACCCCCAAACATTTATATATATTTAAAGCAAAGGCCCTACAGATTAAAATGGTGGGTGTTGCATTTTTTTTTCTACACAGTATTTGCGCAGCGATTTTTCAAACGCATTTTTGGGGGAAAAAATACACTTTTTTTAATTTTAATGCACTAAAACACACTATATTGCCCAAATGTTTGATGAAATAAAAAAGATGATCTTAGGCCGAGTACATAGATACCAAACACGACATGCTTTAAAATTTCGCACAAACGCGCATTGGCGACAAACTACATACATTTTTAAAAGCCTTTAAAAGCCTTTACAGGTTACCCCGTTAGATTTACAGAGGAGGTCTACTGCTAAAATTACTGCCCTCGATCTGACCTTCGCGATGATACCTCACATGCATGGTGCAATTGCTGTTTACATATGACGCCAGACCGACGCTTGCGTTCGCCATTGGGCAAAAGCAGGGCAGGACAGGGGTGCTTTTTTTTTTTTATTATTATTAATTTTGCTTTTTTATTTTATTTTTAAATTGTTCCTTCCATATTTTTTTTTTTTTTCATCATTTTTATTGTTATCTCAGGGAATGTAAATATCCCCTATGATAGCAATAGGGAGTGACAGGTACTCTTTTTTTGAAAAAACTGGGGTCTTCTAGACCCTAGATCTTTCCTCTGCCCTCAAAGCATCTGACCACACCAAGATCGGTGTGATAAAATGCTTTCCCAATTTCCCAATGGCGCTTTTTATATCCGGGGGGGGGACATTCCCTCCCACTGCTTGTAAAAGCAGTCCAGAGGCTAATTAGCCACTAGGATTGCTTTTACATGAAAGCCGGCCGCTGGCTGAAAAGAATGATACCAAGATGATACCTAAACCCGCAGGCATCATTCTGGTATAAACATTCAAAGTCCAGCAACATACCAGTACGTTGCTGGTCCTTGTTGGACATGTATTGTAATCTTTTTTTTTCATGCAGCCAGTTGGCTGAACGAAAAAAAGAGATTGATCGGTGGGTATGCCCACCATTAGAATACCGCCCTTCATCCACCCACTTCTAATGATGGGCATACATGCACCATTTATATATGCCGAAGCATGGGGGCATCCTCCCGCAAAAAAGTTATGCCGCACACACATGGTCGGACTTTTCCACGGGCAAGCCTCCGTCGGAATTTCGACCGTATGTACGCGGCATTAGGAGCAAAATCGCTCCTCCGCCCCTGCTGCCCAAATGCTTCGGCATATATGCTTTTTTTTTTTAACTGTGGTGGTGAAATCACCTCCTACAGCACTGGAGTCGCAGGGATCAGGCCTGTCTCTGCGAACGCTGCAGTTATGTGTGTTGTGTTTTGTAAGTGACAGTGATCGATCGATACTGCACTTGGTTGGCCTGGGCTGGAAGGAGGGGCAAAACGCCGGTGCTAGCAGGTATCTGGGCTGATCCCGCTAACACTGCGTTTTTGGGAACCCTAAACTGCTGGGGACGCTAGTATAGATCTGATCAGATCAGATATTGATCTGTTCAGATACTATACCACTAAGGGAGGTGTATGCTTCACGCGTGGGTGTTAGCGTTACTGGCACTAACCTGACGCTGCCTGGGGTGTGACGCAGACCCTCACTGACGCTAAAACCTAATTGATATTACCCGCCGGGTGATCAGGGGGTTAAACCTTTATTGGGTTATATATACGGCGGGTGCCCTGACACTATAAAAAGCAAACTAACTAACCAGCGTCACCCGTAACACTTATATGGTGATCACTGGTGAAAGGGTTAACTAGGGGCAATTAGGGGGTTAAAACCTTTATTAGATAATATATGGGGGTACCTGACGCTATAAAAACCTGCGGTGAACCTAAAAAAAATTACTGGCTACCGATCTGCATCACCGACGCTAAGACAGCGATCAGAAAAACGATCGCTTAGCGACAGTGGCGATAGGGGGTGAAAGGGTTACCTGGGGGGCGATCAAGGGGGTTAAACCTTTATTAGATAATATATGGGGGTACCTGACGCTATAAAAACCTGCGGCAAACCTAAAAAAAATTACTGGCTACCGATCTGCATCACCGACACTAAGACAGCAATCAGAAAAACGATCGTTAAACGACAGTGGTGATAGGGGGTGAAAGGGTTACCTGGGGGGCGATCAAGGGGGTTAAACCTTTATTAGATAATTTATGGGGGTACCCGATGCTATAAAAACCTGCGGCGAACCTAAAAAAAAATTACTGGCTACCGATCTGCATCACAGACGCTAAGACAGCGATCAGAAAAATGATCGCTTAGCGACAGTGGTGATATGGGGTGAAAGGGTTACCTGGGGGGCGATCAAGGGGGTTAAACCTTTATTAGATAATTTATGGGGGTACCCGATGCTATAAAAACCTGCGGCGAACCTAAAAAAAATTACTGGCTACCGATCTGCATCACCGATGCTATGACAGCGATCAGAAAAATGATCGCTTAGCGACGGCGGTGCTAGGGGGTGAAAGGGTTATCTGGGGGGTTAGGGGGGTTACACTGGACCTAAAACTAACTTTAGTGACACTTTTACAGTCACAAATGTCACTGATTGCAGTGATCAGTAAATAAATGGTCACTGCAATCAGTGACACTGTGACTGGGGGGTGATCTGGGGGGGGGGGCGATTTGTGTGCCTATGTGTCCTGGTGTCAGTGTAGTGTTTTGTGCACTGACCTGTGTGTCTTCTCTTGTACGGCGCTCGGTATATGTGAGTGCCGCATGAGAGATGACATTACTTCCTCCTGCTTCCTCTGCCTGTGTTTACATTACAGGACAGAGGAAGCATTTTCATTCGCCAGGAGCGATCGCTGGGGGTGGCCGGAATCGAACGACCGTCCCCTCATCTCGGATCGCTCCCCAACGAATACCGACCGCTCACTGTATAGGAGGGGGGTCCGATTGGACCCCCCAACTGTACAAAGGCAATCACGTACACTGTTACAGATTTTTACCACGTGATTGTTTCGTCCAATGACGGAGAGATCACTTGTCAACAAACTGGAGCATGTCCGGTTCAGCTCCTTCCTCACCTCGCATCGATCGGTACAGTGTGCGAGGAGAGGAGGGAGCGGGTGCTGAAGTCCCCACAGCGCTAATCTGTGCCCATCCATGGTTCATCCATCCATCCTCTTTCATGCTCATCCATCCCCATCCATCCTCATCCATGGCTCATCCATCCCCATCCATGGCTCATGCAACCCCATCCATGGCTCATCCAAGCCACATCATTGATCATACGTGCCACATCAGTGCTCATCTGTGCCACATCCATGCCACATCAGTGCTCATCTGTGCCACATCCATGCCACATCAGTGCTCATCCATGCCACATCCGTTCTCATCTGTGCCACATCAGTGCTCATCCGTGCCACATCCGTGCCACATCAATTCTCATCTGTGCCACATCCATGCCACATCAGTGCCACATCCGTGCCACATCAGTGCTCAGCTGTGCCACATCCATGCCACATCAGTGCTCATCCATGCCACATCAGTTCTCATCTGTGCCACATCCATGCCACATCAGTGCTCATCCATGCCACATCAGTGCTCATTAGTGCCACATCAGTGCTCATTCGTGCCACATCAGTGCTCATTCGTGCCACATCCATGCTACATCAGTGATCATATGTGCCACATCAGTGATCATCCGTGTCACATCTGTGCCACATCCGTGCCACATCAGTGCCACATCCATGCCACATCAGTGCTCAGCTGTGCCACATCCATGCCACATCAGTGCTCATCCATGCCACATCAGTTCTCATCTGTGCCACATCCATGCCACATAAGTGCTCATCCATGCCACATCAGTGCTCATTAGTGCCACATCAGTGCTCATCCGTGCCACATCAGTGATCATTTGTGCCACATCAGTGATCATCCGTGCCACATCCATGCCACATCAGTGATCATCCGTGCCACATCAGTGCTCATCCATGCCACATCCATGCCACATCAGTTCTCATCCGTGCCAAATCAATGTTACATCATTGCTCATCCATGCCACATCAGTGCTCATCCATGCCACATCAGTGCTCATCCGCGCCACATCAGTGCTCATCCGTGCCACATCAGTACTCATGCTTGCCACATCCATGCCACATCAGTGCTCATCTGTGCCACATCAGTTCTCATCCGTGCCACATCCATGCCACATCAGTGCTCATCCGTGCCACATCAGTACTCATCAGTGCCACATCCATGAGACACCAGTGCGCATCCATGCCACATCAGTGCTCCTACGTGCCACATCAGTGCTCACCCGTGCCACATCCATGCCACATCAGTGCTCACCCGTGCCACATCCATGCCACATTAGTGATCACCCATGCCACATCCATGCCACATAAGTGCTCACCCGTGCCACACCAATGTCACATCAGTGCTCATCCGTGCCACATCAGTGCTCATCCGTGCCACATCAGTGCTCATCCGTGCCACATCCATGCCACATCAGTGCTCATCAATGCCACATCAGTGCTCATAAATGCCACATCAGTGCTCATCCATGCCACATCCGTGCTCATCCGTGCCACATCAGTACTCATCCGTGCCACATCCATGAGACACCAGTGCTCATCCGTGCCACATCCATGCCACATCAGTACTCATCCATGCCACATCCATGCCACATCAGTGCTCCTACGTGCCACATCAGTACTCATCCATGCCACATCCATGCCACATCAGTGCTCATCCGTGCCACATCCCGCCACATCAGTACTTATCCATGCCACATCCATGCCCCATCAGTGCTCATTCGTGCTACATCAGTGATCACCCATGCCACATCAGTGCTCATCCGTGCCACACACATGCAACATCAGTGCTCATCTGTGCCACATCAGTACTCGTCTGTGCCACATCAATGCCACATTAGTGCTCATTAGTGCTACATCAGTGATCACCCATGCCACATCCATGCCACATCAGTGCTCATCCGTGCCACATCAATGTCACATCAGTGCTCATCCATGCCACATCAGTGCTCATCCATGCCACATTAGTACTCATCCGTACCACATCAGTGCTCATCCGTGCCACATCAGTGATCATCCGTGCCACATCCATGCCACATGAGTGCTCATCCGTGCCACATCCATGCCACATGAGTGCTCATCCGTGCCAGATCCATGCCACATCAGTGCTCATCCGTGCCACTTGCATGCCAAATCAGTGCTCACCCATGTCACATCAGTTCTCATCCATGCCTCATCCATGCCACATCAGTTCTCATCCGTGCCACATCCATGGCACATAAGTGCTTATCCATGCCACATCCATGCCACTACAGTGCCCATCAGTGCCACTACAGTACCTTAGAAAAGTGTAATAGGTAGTCAAATTAGATTTGAAATTTATGTCCCTAGAACAACTGATGGTGTTCCCTGCATATTGAGCCTCTGTATGTGGCCAGGCTGTGAAAACGTCTCACACATGTGGTATCGCCATACTCAGGAAGAGTAGCAGAATATATTTTGGGGTGTAATTTTTGCTATGTACATGCTGTGTTACAAATATCTTATAAATTGACAACTTTGTGAAAAAATAAAATGCAATTTTATTTTCTTTCCACATTTTCCAAAAACTTGTGGAAAAAAATTACATGTTCAAAAGACTAATTATGCCTCATAGATTATACGTTGGGGTGTTTACTTTCCAAAATTAGGTATTTTTTTGGGCGTTTCCATTGTCCTGGTGCTCCAGGGCCTTCAAAAGTGTCAGAGATAGTCAAGAAATTATATCTGTAATTTATGCTCCTAGAACACCTGATGGTGCCCCCTGCATGTTGGGCCTCTGTATGTGGCCTGGCTGTGTAAAAATCTCACACATGTGATATCACCATACACAGGAGTAGAAGAATGGATTTTATTTATTTTATTTATAGCAGAACAAATAAAAAACTCAGTGGTGATTTAATCCCAGCAAAAGAAAGCTCAATTTGTGTGAAAAAAAGGAAAAACATTTTGTATGGGTACAGTGTTGCATGATGAGTAAGTGTCATTCATAATAAGAGAGGTTTAAAGGGGTTGTAAAGGTTAGTTTTTTATTTTCTAAATAGGTTCCTTTAAGCTAGTGCATTGTTGGTTCACTTACCTTTTCCTTCGATTTCCCTTCTAAATGTCTTTTTTCTTTGTCTGAATTTCTCACTTCCTGTTCCTCCTCAGTAAGCTTGCCCCCATCATCCGAGCCATTCTGGCTGGGGGTTAGTCAGCGTGATCGCCCCCTCTCTTGGGACTACATCCCTGCGGGGAAACGCTGTGAATGCACTAGCTTAAAGGAACCTATTTAGAAAATGAAAAACAAACCTTTACAACCCCTTTAAGTGCCCAGTGGGCAAGTAGTTAATGCTACCCCTAGTTGCTTTCTTATCTGTCCTCATTCTATGACTAGAGCAGCAGGTCACTTAACCCAGGGCTTGACAAATTTGCTTGGAATCTGGGAGCCAGCTAAAAAAGTTAGGAGCCAGGAACGCACCCTGTCCCGCCGAGCTTGCGTGTAGAAGCGAACGCATACGTGAGTAGCGCCCGCATATGAAAGCGGTGTTCAAACCACACGTGAGGTATCGCCGCGATCGGTAGAATGAGAGCAATAATTCTAGCCCTAGACCTCCTCTGTAACTCAAAACATGCAACCTGTAGAATTTTTTAAACGTCGCCTATGGAGATTTTAAAGGGTAAAAGTTAGTCGCCATTCCACGAGCGGACGCAATTTTGAAGCGTGACATGTTGGGTATCAATTTACTCAGCGTAACATTATCTTTCACAATATAAAAAAAAATTGGGCTAACTTTACTGTTGTCTTATTTTTTTATTAAAAAAAGTGTATTTTTTCCCAAAAAAGTGCGCTTGTAAGACCGCTGCGCAAATACGGTGTGACAGAAAGTATTGCAACGACTGCCATTTTATTCTCTAGGGTGTTAGAATAAAAAATATATATAATGTTTGGGGGTTCTAATTAGAGGGAAGGAGATGGCAGGGAAAACAGACAGGGAAACTCCATTAGCATTGCTGGTTGTCATACCAACTGCCACCACAAGATGGCGCTAGTTCACAGAAGGAAGCATAGGCCTGCAGAAGGCCGCAAAGCCACGGCCTCAATTACCGGCTGGCGCGGCCCGACGCGATCCCGCGGCGCGGAGGGGGGGCACGGAGACACAGAATACCCCAGCTGTGCTGCCCCAGGCGCCAGGTCGCTAATTCTAGTCGCAATGGCGACCTGGCGCCCGGGGTTTGTCGAGCCCTGACTTAACCAATCTGAATTGTAAAAACTAAATTCAGCTGATATTGCTAATCTAACATTTTAGCATAGGCAGACAGAAACATTGTTTACACACATAGTTATTCCTGCCATATATGCAGTAAATGATCATACAGTACCTATAACCCCAAGTTGTGCAGGAAACATCAGCGATAATCCAACTGGTAAGCCAATGATGTAATAGCCAAAACAAATTGTAATAGCACCAATTTTTTGCGTTCCTGTTCCTCCTAATATTCCACGGCAGACTGTCTACAACATAATATTGAATGTTAATTGTTGTATACATTTATCTTCTTAGAAAAAAAGCTTTGTAGTGTGAGGAGTACCCAAATGTACCACATCACTAAAAAAATCATAATCAGTCTTTTAAATGGGGTAGGACTTTTAAGGTGCCAAATATTCTAATAGTCTAATGCCTTGTACACACAATAGGAATTTCCAATGAAAAAAGACAGATGGAGTCGGACGGTGTTTTTTTATCGGAAATTCCGACTGTGTGTGGGCCCCATTGGAGAAATTCCAATGAATTCCATCGGATTTTAAATATAGAACCTGTTCTATTTTTTTCCGATGCAATTCCGTCGGAATTCCGATGGGAGCTTGGTCGGAAAAAGTTCAGATTGTGTGTACGCGGCATAAGACCATATGGTAAAGTCATACATTTGTACTTTATTACATATTCTGACAAATAATAATAAGAGACCATTAAAAAATCATCATCTTGTAGTTCCATACCAAACTTTAGTTAATCAGTGACCTTAAAATGCAGGACTATATCTCATCTTGTCTCAAACCACCACTTCTAAATGTGGATATACTTGCAAACTATACCCATATGCTCAAAATAACAAATTGTACATTCCTTTTTGACAGAGTCTACTTTCATGTATATGAACATAGCTGTATTCTCAATGCTCTTTACTATCTGCTTCCCCTGGAGATCGAGAAAATCAAGGTCACAGGGTGTAATATGTAAATAAATAATATGTTTGACAATCTACATCCATTTACAATGAATAATTTTGACAATTACATAGGAATAAAACCAAAAAGAAGAAAATAATGTAGCCCGGTGAGACCAAAGCATTAGGCTAACAT
This sequence comes from Rana muscosa, assembly GCA_029206835.1. Taxonomy (NCBI): domain Eukaryota; kingdom Metazoa; phylum Chordata; class Amphibia; order Anura; family Ranidae; genus Rana; species Rana muscosa. The sequence continues at coordinate 594,392,890 of CM055117.1, forward strand.
GATGGTATAGACATCCCCTATTGGGGGAAGAGAGCAGTCAAACCAGCCTCCAAGTCGTTAAATTATTTATAAATATTTCCAAAAGATGCACGGCATAAGGTAAGTATGCCCAGATAGAGTGGCATAACTACTACACTAACAGAGGTGATAGTTTACAGATGCCCATCTAAAGCCTCTAAGTTTCAATTCTCATTTTGTGGGAAAACTGCATTATACTTTAGACCTGATTCATCTACGTAGCACTACCCCTGCAAGGGCTGCTGGTAACTGTCTCCCTATTCCTGCACAGCCAGGCAATTTCTCACTTGCATCCGGACACAAGAAATTGGTCTCTGGGCTTGTTATTGTTCTTTTTTGAGGATAATAACTTGTATGGGGTAAAGGGGTTATGGGATGCCCAACTAGATGGAAAACAGTGAGTGGGGATAACTTCCTTCCTGTGTACAAAGTAAGGATTCTGGACTGTTCTCCTTCCTAGACACCTTCTGTCCTAAAGGATCAGTGGCAAAGGTCCCTTGAGCACTAGAAGCTCTTATTCGTGCCCTTTTAGAGAAATAGAACATGTTGCAAACTGCATGCAAGAGTTGTTGCAGAGTACAATTGCTGGGTGCAGCGGAGTCAATTCAGATCAGACGTTGTGGAGTAACAGGAACTGGCTTCTTTATTGGAACATAACCACACTAGCAAAGATGTCACCTCACATGGTAAGAAGAACACAGAGAGGAAAAAAAAAAAAACAAGTACCGCACTATGTACAGGAAATACAACACATCATAGAAAATGCATAGCATAGCATATAACTGAGCATTAGCGACATCTAGTGTCCTGTTTGTGTACTGCAGTCAATAGGCTAAGCTGAAAGTTGTTGTATCTCCAACAAGAGTATCTCCTAAACCACTGTCTGCAGGCACTACCAGCCCCACCTGACTGATCCGAAGATCTCCCAAGGCAAGGGATAAATAGGTTAAACACAGCGCTGTCCTTCTGAAAGCTTGCTGCATGTAGCAGTCTCTCTCTTTGTAAATCCCTGGGTGTGCTGATGTACTCACTCTGTCCTCTTTGCACCCTGCTGTTCCTTAGGCAAGATTCCTTGTCAAACCATTCTACTGATAGGATCTTCCCAAGCCAGCCTGAGCCCAGCATGGAGGCAGAATCCTCCCTAGACACAGGGGTTCCCTCCTAGGCCACGACAGCCTCCTCAGCACTCCATCTTCCACCAACCAATTTCTAACTCACATAGTTTACCATGAGTCATAAACTTAAATTTGCCTATACTGGCACTAGTAGCACACTAGAGGGTGCTACATCTAGTTACTCTTCTAATGTTGCATTTATCAAGGGTGCTAGAGGTAAATCGTCACTGGAATCCTATTACACAGGGGGAGAATACACATCCAAAACCCATCCGATCAACTTATCCCCATTATCTATTAGTTATGCAATTTATCATACCTCTAGCAGGTGTCTCCTTCACCAGGGGGGGGGGGGGGGGGGGGAGGGGATTGCAGATGCCTCAAAACATATGTATTGTCCCTCGGGGCCTACAAACAAGCAATCATAACCTATGCAATTATTAAATAATAATCAATAATTCACTACTATTAACGGAAGCATTTAAAACCTTAAGTGTAATTTAGGCTCAGAGAGATAGTAGCCTTCAGTTGGTGTATTCATTTAGCCGCCCTCTGTAGCAGGGAATGGCAAGAAATTGCTTTTTTAATGGTCTCTTAATATTTGTCTGAATATCTAAAAGACAGTTGTACGATTTATCATATGATCAAAGACTCATATTCGGCACCTAAAAGTCCCATCTGACTCAGGGATTGATTTTGTATACTTTAATCTTCCACAGGACCACTATGAAAATGATCACGTATGAGCTGAAAAAACTGTGCAGTAACCTATAAATAAACTAGGGATGCACCGAATGGGTTTTTTGGTGCCGAAACTGATACCGAAAATAAATCTTGATTGACCCCCAAAACCGAAACAGATACCGAAACAGCACTGATACTGAAAGTTACTGTTTTTAACCACTTGCCGCCCGCCCTATAGCGTAATGACGTCGGCAAAGTGGTTCTAAAATCCTGACTGGACGTCATATGACGTCCTCAGGATTTTAAGCCGCTGCGCGCCCCCGGGGGCACGCATCGCGGCGATCGTTGTTGCAGGGTGTCAGTCTGACACCCCGCAACTCCGATCTAGGTAAAGAGTCTCCGACGGAGACTCTTTACCACGTGATCAGCCGTGTCCAATCACGGCTGATCACAGTGTAAACAGGAAAAACCGGTCATCGGCTTTTCCTCACTCGCATCTGTCAGACGCGAGTAGAGGAGAGCCGATCGGCTGCTCCTCTGACGGGGGGGGGTTTGTGCTGATAGATTATCAGCACAGCTCCCCCGAGGATGCCCACTGGACAACCAGGGATGCCACTAGACCACCAGGGAAGCCACTAGACCACCAGGGAAGCCCACCATTAATGGTATGCCACCCTAGACCACCAGGGATAATGGATGCCAATCAGTGCCACAATGGATGCCAATCAGTGCCCACAATGAGCACCACTGATTGGCAGGCATTATTGTTTGGCACTGATTGGCATCCATTAGTACAGTATAGTGCCACCTATCAGTGCCCACCCATGCCACCTATCAGTGCCCATCCATGCCCATCCGTGCCACCTATCATTGCCCATCCATGCCGCCTATCCGTGCCCATCAGTGCCCACCCGTGCCGCCTATCTGTGCCCACCCGTGCTGCCTATCTGTGCCCACCCGTGCCGCCTATCTGTGCCCACCCATGCCGCCTATCTGTGCCCACCCGTGCCACCGATCGTTGCCCATCCGTGCCGTCGATCGTTGCCCATCAGTGCCGTCGATCGTTGCCCATCCGTGCCACCTCATCGGTGCCCATCTGCGCCACCTTATCCGTGCCCGTCAGTGCAGCCCCATCAGTGCCCATCAGTGAAGGAGAAAACTAACTTATTTACAAAGTTTTGTAACTGAAACAAAAAAAAACTTTTTTTTTCAAAATTTTCGGTCTTTTTTTTATTTTTTAGCAGAAAATAAAAATCCCAGAGGTGATCAAATACCACCAAAAGAAAGCTCTATTTGTGGGGAAAAAATGATAAAAATTTCGTTTGGGTACAGTGTAGCATGACCGCGCAATTGTCATTCAAAGTGCAACAGCGCAGAAAGCTGAAAATTGGTCTGGGCAGGAAGGTGTATAAGTGCCCAGTATGGAAGTGGTTAAATAATATTTTTATACAGGATATGGTCAGAGACTGGGGACATGGTACAGGAGATGGTCAGAGACTGGGGACATGGTACAGGAGATGGTCAGAGACTGGGGACATGGTACCGGAGATGGTCAGAGACTGGGGACATGGTACAGGAGATTGTCAGAGACTGGGGACATGGTACAAGAGATGGTCAGAGACTGGGGACATGATACAGGAGATTGTCAGAGAGTGCAGACACATTACAGGAGATGGTCAGAGACTGGGGACATAGTACAGGAGATGGTCAGAGACTGGGGACATGGTACAGGAGATGGCCAGAGACTGGGGACATGGTACAGGAGATGGTCAGAGACTGGGGACATGGTACAGGAGATGGTCAGAGACTGGGGACATGGTACAGGAGATGGTCAGAGACTGGGGACATGGTACAGGAGATGGTCAGAGACTGGGGACATGGTACAGGAGATGGTCAGAGACTGGGGACATGATACAGGAGATGGTCAGAGACTGGGGACATGGTACAGGAGATGGTCAGAGACTGGGGACATGATACAGGAGATTGTCAGAGACTGGGGACATGGTACAGGAGATGGTCAGAGACTGACATGATACAAGAGATCAATGCAGCCTCACCAGTGCCCGTCAGATGCAGCAAGCCTGTGTCCCCAGTGCAACTAGCCAGCCTGTGTCCCCAGTGCAACTAGCCAGCCTGTGTCCCCAGTGCAACCAGCCTGCCTGTGTCCCCAGTGCAGCCAGTTAGCCAGCCTGTGTCCCCAGTGCAGCCAGTTAGTCAGCCTGTGTCACCAGTGCAGCCAGTTAGCCAGTGTCCCCAGTGCAGCCAGTTAGCCAGTGTCCCCACTGCAAAAAAAGGAAATGGTAACTGTGCCAACCCTACAATATATTATTAGTATAGTGCTACTGTGCAAACTATGGTGCTATTAGAACAATAGTGCTATTAAAACAATATTTATGGTGAACAAAACTTTAGAGCAAGCAACAATCTCTGTGTGCACATTCACATGTACCCAGGGAAGTAAATCACCCAAAAACCAATACAACAATGCTGAAAAAATATATGTGAAAAGAGAAAAATATAAAAATAAAAATGAAAATAAAAATAAGTGCTAGTATTTATGAATCATTAGAATGTGCTCATAATAAAGTCCCATTTTCCATACTAAATGTGAGTGAGCACTGTTACCATTGTTTATATTTTAAAATAAAGAGCTAAATATATTGCGCAATGATAATTTTTTTGCTTTTCATGAGAGCTTGAGAAACATTAATAAGGAAATCAACCGATATGCCAATATTCATCTCATGGATTTCCTTATTAATGTTTCTCAAGCTCTCATGAAAAGCAAAAAAACGATCATTGCACAATATATTGAGCTCTTTATTTTAAAATATAAACAATGGTAACAATGCTCACTCACATTTAGTATGGGAAATGGGACTTTATTTTGAGCACATTCTAATGATTCATAAATGCTAGCACTTATTTTTATTTTCATTTTAATTCTTATATTTTTCTATTTTCACATATATTTATTCAGTATTGTTGTATTGGTTTTTGGGTGATTTACTTCCCTGGGTACATGTGAATGTGCACACGGAGATTGTTGCTTGCTCTAAAGTTTTGTTCACCATAAATATTGTTTTAATAGCACTATTGTTCTAATAGCACAATAGTTTGCACAGTAGCACTATAACTGTGTCCCCAGTGAAGCCTACCTGTGCAGGGGAGAGAGAGGAGAGCCGCTGCCGCCACGTTGATTACAGCGCTGGGAACATCACAGCTTTCATTTCAATAGCTGTGTGTTCCCTGCAGCGCGCCATCACATACAGCCCCTCCCCCTTGTCCGGGCACTTTGATAGACAGATCACCCGTCCAATCCTGGGAAGGGTGATCTGTCTATCAAAGTTCCCAGGACAAGGGGTAGGGGCTTATGTGATGGCACGCTGCAGGGAACACACAGCTATTGAAATGAAAGCTGTGATGTTCCCAGTGATGTAATCAACGCGGCGGCTCTCCTCTCTTCTCAAACCACGCGGCGGCTCTCCTCTCTTCTCAAACAACTATAGGACACCCCCGTAATGGGCGGCAGCAGGGGCGGGGGGTGGAGCCCCGCCCAGGCCCCGCCCCATTTTCGGTTTCGTTATTGCCCATTTTTTTTCTTTCACCATTTTGCCGAAAGGACAATTATCGGCCGATATGTTTCGGTGGGCGAAATTTCGGTGCATCCCTAAAATAAACACATTTTTTTTTGCACTGATTATCAAAGAAAAAACAAGAAAATAAACATATTTTTACCACCTAGTCACTTCTTTAAAGGTTTTTATGAATATTCCCTTAATTTATATATAGCTAAGCTAAATAATTAAATACTTACATTTATACCATCACACAGATGTATTCCAGCAATTAGGAGCATAAGTTTTGAAACCAAAGTAATAATATCCCTGAATAAAAAATAAAAAAAAAGTATTACCATTATTAGCATCCTACTAGAAATTATTTACCAAGACAGTATAATATAAAAACATTAACTCAACCAAATTTTTTAATGACAAAGCAAATGGCTTACCATTAGACACACATCTTAATACGGCATTTATTACAGTTATACCCAAACCAGACAAAAATCCTGAAGACATCAGTAATTATCGCCCTATTTCCCTAATAAACAACGATATTAAAATTATGAGAAAGATCATGGCCAATTGATTAGCATCTTTTATTAAAAATGATATACACAAAGACCAGGTGGGCTTCATCCCAGGAAGACAGGGCCCAGACCAAATCAGACGAGCAATAGATATTGTATCTATTCTGCAATCCAACTGGGAGGGAGGAGAAAAACAGCAAGGCTTACTACTGTCACTGGATCTGCAAAAGGCCTTTGACTCAGTGTCATGGCCATACCTGTTTTCCCTAATAGATCGATGGGGCTTTGGAGTTTGCATTAAGGGCCTCTTACATTCCCTTTATTCTCACCCTCTGGCTCTCATCCGTTTACAGGGTCATTATTCCAACCCAATCAATATAGCACGAGGCACTAGACAGGGATGCCCACTTTCCCCTCTCATATTTGCTATTGCCATTGAAACATTAGCCATCAGACAAAATCACAATATTAAAGGAGTATCCTGTGGTAATCACATTCACAAATGTGGTCTATTTGCAGATGACATCTTATTGTTCGTGACGTCTCCGCTGATATCCCTTCCTAACATCTGCCAGGTTATGAAGACCTTCTCTGAGGTCTCTGGCCTTAGGGTAAATTACTCAAAATCACAAGCTCTAAATGTTTCGCTTCCCTTGTCTAGTGTCTCGTTGCTTAAACAATCCTTTGGATTTGAATGGACAGACACCTTATTCACATATCTGGGCATTATCTTAACAGCCCGCATTGAGACCCTTTTTTTACATAATTATCCACCTTTATTCAAAAAATTAGAGAATGATCTAGCATCTTGGTCCAAAAACGAATTATCTTGGTTAGGTAGAATTAATTCTATAAAAATGACTCTGCTCCCTAGAATCCTTTATTTCTTTAGATCTCTTCCTATTCCCATTACTAAGAATCACTTGAAAAAGCTCCAAAGTAAAATAATTAAATTTATCTGGGGTACTTCAGGTTACCGCTGCCCCCAAAACACATTACGTCGTCACAGAAAACAGGGAGGTTTAGGTCTACCTGACCTACATAAATACTACTTAGCAGCTAGACTAGCCCAGGCTTCTTTGATTTATTCTGCAACAGAAAAAACAGACTGGATCAATATTAAAAAAGAGGCTACACCAACATTATCCTTAGAATACCTTTTATGGTGCCCCCCCAAAAAAATAAAACATAATGTCCCCGTCTCTATCTCAATCGTTTGCACTATGGGATTCCTTAATAAACCTCCGAAATCTTTTATCCTCTGGAAGACCTCTTTCTCATTTATTCAATAATCCTGACTTCCCCCCTGGTCTAAATGTAGAGGCATTTAAATGGTGGATAGATAAAGCATTGTATCGTATAGGGCAATTTTTTAATCCTGGAGGGCCTATATCCCTTAGTTACTGCATCAAACATCTGAAACTTCCAGATTCTGAAAAAACGCGGTTTAATCAAATTTTCTAATTTTTAAACCAAATCTGGAAGGAAAAACCCCTTCCTCCCCAATTTACAAAGTACGAGTTATGGTGCAGCCAGGCCGGTTCACAAAGGGGAGGCATATCTATGGTATATTCATGCCTCACTCACCCTACATCAAAATCTTCCTATATGGAGGCTTGGGAAAAAGACACCCAGTTTTGTTGGAATTTGGGTACCTGGCACTCAGCCTTCTCTAAATCTTTCAACGGGATTCTAAAGCCCTGTACACACGATCAGTTTGACTGATGAAAACCGTCCGATGGATGGTTTTCATCAGACCAACCGATCGTGTATGGGACCCATCGGTCTTTTTTCCATCGGTTTTAAAAAATAGAACATGTTTTAAATTTTTCCGATGGATAAAAAACCGATCGAAAACTCAGATCGTCTATGGGCAAGTCCATCGGACCAAAAACCCACGCATGCTCAGAATCAAGTCGACGCATGCTCAGAAGCATTAAACTTCATTTTTCTCGGCTCATCGGAGTGTTTTACGTCACCGCGTTTGGAACGGTCGGTTTTTTGACTGATGGTGTGTGGGCAAGACTGATGAAAAACAGTTTCATCGGATTTCCGATGGACAAATCCATCGGACGAAAATCCATAGGTTGTCCGATCGTATGTACAGGGCTTTAATGTCTCTCTAATGGAGGCAAATATTAAAGTTATAACCCGATGGTATCTAACTCACTCTAGACTGGCATCTATATATCCAGCATCAGATCCAACATGTTTCAGAGGTTGCCAACTTTACGGCTCTATGCCTCATATTTGGTGGGAGTGCCCCAGAGTTCGCCCCTTCTGGAGAAAAATATTTTTATACATTTTTAAGGTAACAGGTTTTCAAGTCCCTAGGTCCCTACCAGTAGCCATTTTGAATGCTCATATTCCTCACATACCAAAGGTTACACAAAAATTGATACACTTTATCTTTACAGGCGCCAAACTCACAATTGCCAAATCATGGAAAAAAACAAAACCTTTCCTGTCAGATGCCAAAACCAAAAAATCTTGGATACTAACTCAGGAAAAATTGGCTAGCATTTTATCTAATACCATTCCCAAATTCGAAAAAATATGGGAACCTTGGGCCAAATATATGGGGATTTCGATTGGTGAAGATGCTGTTTTACCTTCTATTCAACATTAACCACTTAAGCCCCGGACCAATACGGGCCATTATGACCACGCCCCTTTTTGCGATTCGGCACTGCGTCGCTTTAACTGACAATTGCGTGGTCGTGCGACGTGGCTCCCAAACAAAATTGGCGTCCTTTTTTTCCCACAAATAGAGCTTTCTTTTGGTGGTATTTGATCACCTCTGCGGTTTTTATTTTTTGCGCTAAAAACAAAAATAGAGCGAAAATTTTGAAAAAAATGACATATTTTTTACTTTTTGCTATAATAAATATCCCCAAAAAATATATAAAAAAACATTTTTTTTCCTCAGTTTAGGCCGATACGTATTCTTCTACATATTTTTGGTAAAAAAAATCACAAACGGCATTTATTCATTGGTTTGCGCAAAAATTATAGCGTTTACCAAATAGGGTATAGTTTTAAGGCATTTTTATTAATTTTTTTTTTTACTAGTAATGGCGGCGATCAGCGATTTTTTTCGCGACTGCGACATTGTGGCGGACACATCGGACACTTTTGACACATTTTTGGGACCATTGTAATTTTCACAGCGAACAGTGCAATAAAAATGCACTGGTTACTGTGAAAATGACACTGGCAGTGAATGGGGTTAACCACTAGGGGCGCTGGAGGGGTTAAGTGTGCCTAGGGGCGTGTTACTAACTGAGGGGGGCGTGGCTACGACTGAAACGTCACCGATCTCTGCTCTGATTACACAGAGCGGAGATCGCTGACATTATCAGTAGAGGAGCTCCGAGCCTCCGTGAGACGATCGCGGGGATCCCCGCGGCGATCGAGTCGCGGGACCAACGGTTCCACTTACGGGGAAGGCAGGGGGGTCGCGAGCGCGACCCCGGCGTGATTGTGCCTGTACGAGCCATTCTGCCGACGTATATCGGCGTGAAGGGGTCGTTAACTGGTTAAGTTGGACACATACCCATCCCTTTCCATCTGTCCTCTTTTTTACCCGTTGTCTTTATTTTCCTCTTCTTTTCTTCCTTCTAAAAAGGATTTATGGAAACTCTTTTTTTGGGAATTCTAGTTTCCCATTACAAGTTATGTCTCTTTTATTTAGATTTAACGGGATACTATCAAACGTTTTGTTCGGCCTTGTTTAGTCCATCCCGATCTGTTGGCCCTGATAATCTTCTCGGGGCCTAAGAGTCAGAAAGAGGTCTCTATGCCTGGAGCAGTTAGTTCCCGATAAGGGGCTCCAGGTTACCAAGGAGAGAGGGTTTCCCTTCTCCCTTTCATTATATTATAAAGATGAAGAGATCTCCCCCTGACAAACTTTTGATTGCTTTAGTTTTAGGGATCACACCCTTCATTTAATTGCTTATCATTTTAAGTTCATGTTTCTCTGATAGCTTACATGAATCTATCCTTTTTTCTAGGATGTTTTTTTTAATTAATCCATTTATTGACTAATGATTTTGTTTATTCCTAAACATAATCTGTTTTTCTTTATTTTTCTTTATTTTTATCTAACATGATGTAATGTTCTGTATTATTTATCTTCTTCTGAAAATAAAATATTTTGAAAGTGAAAAACATTAACTCCTGTTTTACATAAGATAGGAAAAGTAACTTACATAAAGTGGAATTATACTCACCTTGGCTCCAATGTTGCGACGTCCTGGAGATCCCCTACAGCTTCATGCATGGGAGTTCTGTCAGCTCACTGTACAGGAGCGGACAGGCAGGTAGATAATTTTAATGCAGAAGAGACAAAAGCAGGTTTGTTTCTACAAGGGAATAGCACATGCTGGAGGTTACAGCCATGTACAGGTGATACTCGAAAAATTGGAATATCGTGCAAAAGTTCATTTATTTCACTAATGCAACTTAAAAGGTGAAACTAATATATGAGATAGACTCATTACATGCAAAGCAAGATAGTTCAAGCCGTGATTTGTCATAATTGTGATGATTATGGCTTACAGCTCATGAAAACCCCAAATCCACAATCTCAGAAAATTAGAATATTACATGCAATGAAAAAAACAAGTATTGTAGATAGAACAATATCGGACCTTTGAAAAGTATAAGCATGCATATGTACTCAGTACTTGGCTTGGGCCCCTTTTGCAGCAATTACTGCCTCAATGCGGCATGGCATGGAAGCTATCAGCTTGTGGCACTGCTGAGGTGTTATGGAAGACCAGGGTGCTTATGCTCTTCTGCATTGTTCAGGTCTCATGTCTCTCATCTTTTTCTTGGCAATGCCCCATCAATTCTCTATGGGGTTCAGGTCAGGCGAGTTTTCTGGCCAATCAAGCACAGTAATCCCACGGTCATTGAACCAGGTTTTGGTGCTATTGGCAGTGTGGCAGGTGCCAAGTCCTGCTGGAAAATGAAGTCAGAATCCCCATAGAGCTCGTCTGCGGAAGGAAGCATGAAGTGCTCCAAAATCTCCTGGTAGACGGCTGCGTTGACCCTGGACTTAATGAAGCACAGTGAACCAACACCAGCAGATGACATGGCTCCCGAAATCAACAAAGACTGTGGAAACTTCACACTGGACTTCAAGCATCTTGCAGTGTGTGCCTCTCCATTCTTCCTCCATACTCTGGGTCCTTGGTTTCCAAATGAGATGCAAAATTTGCTCTCATCGGAAAAGAGGACTTTGGACCACTGAGCAACAGACCAGGTCTGTTTTTCTTTAGCCCAGGTAAGACGCTTCTGATGTTGTTTGTTGTTCAGGAGTGGCTTGACAAGAGGAATACGACATTTGAAGCCCATGTCCAGGATCCGTCTGTGTGTGGTGGCTCTTGATGCAGCCTCAGTCCACTCCTTGTGAAAGTCCCCAACACTTTTGAATGGCCTTTTCCTGACAATCCTCTCCAGGCTGCGGTCATCCCTGCTGCTTGTGCACCTTTTTCTTCCACACTTTTCCCTTCCACATAACTTTCTATTAATGTGCTTTGATACATCACTTTGGGAACATCCATCTTCTTTTGCAATTACCTTTTGAGGCTTTCCCTCCTTATGGAGGGTGTCAATGATGGTTTTCTGCACAACTGTCAGGTCAGCAGTCTTTCCCATGGTTGTGATTCCTACTGAACCAGACTGAGAGACCATTTAAAGGCTCAGGAACCCTTTGCAGGTGTTATGGCTTAATAATCTGATTAGAGTGGGACACTTTGAGCCTAGTGTATTGCACCTTTTCACAATATTCAAATTTTCTGAGATTGTGGATTTGGGGTTTTCATGAGTTGTAAGCCATAATCATCACAATTATAACAAATCATGGCTTGAACTCTCTTGCTTTGCACGATATTCTAATTTTTCAAGTATCACCTGTATTCCATTGCTTCCAAAAGAGTGCACATGGTTTTTTTTTTGCAAACACGATCTCATATTGTGTTTGCATGTTGAGATTTAGAGGAAGGTCTTTCTATCAGGAGGATCTGTTTGTTTGCAAGCCATAGCAATGGGCTTCCTGGCCGCAATTAAACCATAAATTATAAAAGGTCTGTGGATAGGATCCCAAGATTCATGGTGTAAAAAGTTGTAGCCGAGTTGCAGGTTATGGGGGTTTGAAGTACTGCAGAAAGGAAAGAAAAAACGTATTTTCAAAATGGCAGTATTTTGGGGCAGGACCACCAGATGTGTAATAGTAATGTCATGACGGAGATACCTCAAAATATCATTTTTAACAAGAGACCAAAACATCAAGTTTTAATTTAAACCTGTCAAGATTAAAAAAAAAAAAGAACACTTCCCCTCCCAAAAAGAAACAAACACTACACAAAACTTGCTAACCAGAAATAGTTTGTGTGCGTTACAAGACTTCAATGAAAGAAAAAAAATGGGTCTTAAACCTATTATCAAGTCAAATCCCTAACCTAATACAATGTTGATTGTAGCTGGCTGTCAGACAATGAAAATGTTGTAAGGTATATGGCAACCAAAAAAACTGAACAATCAAATGTATGAACAAGACTAGAGCTATATTGACTAAGGAGTATTGATAAGAAGGATCTGGTTGGACAGCTGAACTATTCGCCCAGTTCTCAGTCTAAAGTCCAGGGCTAACCCTCAAGAGGAACTTCCAAACATATATGTTTTTTTTGTATTCCTCTTCCTTTCCCTCAGATATATGTGGATCTAAATATCCTAATCATAAGTGACGCCTATGCCATGTTTTAGACGTGTTAAGAGAACACTTGTATACATATTGCATTACAAAGACATATGACAAATACCCATTTTATCTGTGTTGTTTTGACATAGGAGATACAGGGACCATGTTATTGTTCATGCAATTAGCCATCTAGTGTGATTCAAAGTAATCAAATCTACACTCAAGGATTATATTATGTACCAATTACCAGGGATCCCTACACAGTATATATTCGTATCCCCAAAATATAGATAAAAATTTATAAGAAGGAAAACATTTATTTTAACACAGTAAGTCTAGAAAAGAAAAAAAAAACATTTGTGGTCCTCAGACACCCCCCAGTGGCTGAAGAAAATATCACCTCTGATACCTGGCCGATCGTAAATAATTCTCAACCAATAGAAAGTGAGCCAAACCTTCTGGGATGAGCTCAAGATAACTTTATGAAGTTATTGTTTAAAATGGTATAAAAGGGTTAAGACCCAAAGGAAGGGAGGAGACCCATACACCAGATGCACTCCTAGATGTCAAGAAGCCTACTGATCTCTGACCACTCCCCCTCTGGCTGGACCTGGTGACGTGAATCTCCCCTTTTAAGCTTGGTAAGATACAAATCATACAGAGCATATCTCAGCTTCTCTCTCAGAATTACAGGGATTATATTCTAGGGGTTCTGTATTAATGTTCATTTGACTGTCTAGGGGTGCATCATCATATCTGTATTTTTGGGGAATTTAGACCAAGATATTTTAAACATTCTCTCAAAGTTAGGTGATCCCAGGGAAGGTTTTATTGCTCCATAGTATTTCTACAACTCTGTTGGTTTAATAATTACTTCAAATTTGCTGTATTGTTCTGTTGACTTAGAGACACATATTTCAAATTTCTTTCCGGCCGGAAGAAATTCGAAGGACTGTTTCCCTGAGCGATAGGAGATATTTGGGTTTGATTCTCATGCGTAAATTACTGCATATATTTTTCCAACAGACCAATGTAGGTTTTCCCCGTGTTACTAGGTAAATATTCGTTTCAATACAAATTTGATGTTTTGATAGTGGATGTGTAAACTGTCAATCACCAGTAAATCTCGTTCTGTATGAAATAGCATGAATATACTCGTTAATTAATAAAGTCAAATTATTCACTTGTTAATTTGGTGGGAGATACTTTATGTTTTGGTAAGAAAACCCCATAAATTAATAAACTCAGGAAAGAACTATGGTATGCATTGACAGTTTGTACTAAATTCATAAAATTACCGTAAGGTTGGAGGCACTGAGAATCAACATTGTGGTTTTAATAAAGACCCCATATCATATTCACAACATAAGTGGCAGGCACTGCTGATATATTTTATAAGAGGGAATCTTGCCACATTAAAGAATATACTGGTGATTGTGTTTGCACATACATTGTGAAAAATATCGGTTGTATATTGACATGGCTGGTAGCGATAAGGAATCATGTTCCTCTAGGAACAGCCAGGAGGGCGCTACCGCCCCAGCGGTAACCACCCCAAGCCAGAAAAAGGCCATTGAGTTTCAGCAAAAATTAAGGCGATTTCTTAACTATGGTATACACGAATACATTCGTATAAGATTAAACCTAGGGGGAAATTTGGAGGAGTTTGTCAAGGAGCTAAAAGAACAGGTTCAAAAGGCAGGTGAAAATATTTTTACTGAAGATGGCCAGGTTAACCAACTGATTGTGGCTTTTGTTGATCGGCTACTCAGAGTTTTTGCCGTTCATGTGTTTTTTGTGTGATGAATTGTCCAAACAGCTGCCAGCCCTTAAGAAAGAATTGCTGGAAACCCGTACCATCTTGAATAAAACAAAAGAGAAGATAGAATCCATGTCAACCGAAAACCAACAGCTTAAGAGCAGACTTAGACAGTATGAAGAAGACAGGGAAGAGTTAGATCACTTAATAAAAAAAATGTGAGAGGAGGATCAAAAGAATAAACAAGAAATATAATATTACAAACAGGAAAGGAAAAGCCACATTGAAGCCAATTCCACTACTAGAGATAAAGAATGTAAAGCGGAGATTGAGAGACTCAAACATGAACAGAGAGTAATGGAGGGACAGATAAAAAGATTAACATCCCCGGTAGACTACGAGCCCATGAGCCGAGGTCGCTTAGAGGAACGGGAGACGGGAAGACGGAAATCTTCATATTTCCAAGGGACACAGGTAAGTCACAATGAAATCAGGTCAGAATACGGGTCACCCCCTAAACTTCAAAGATATTCCCCAGAGTACACCGATGAGGAAGTAGAGAGGGCTTCATATAGGCAGAAAAAGAAGCATAGGATCCCAGCCAAAAGATATGACACCCCCAAAGTGATAAAATTCTTAAAAGAAACTGTTCCCGTTTTTTCCAAGAAAGGATCCCCAACCATCACTGATCATTTAGGGACATACGAACGTACCTTAAAAATACTAGACATTCAGGACGATCGCACCAAAATTGAGTTACTACCATGGATATTTGAAGAAAAGTATAGACAATTCTTTGATTCACTACAAGCCCTGTATGGGTCAGTCATGGAGGGAGATTAAAAATAGGTGCCAAATGGAGTTCGGACCATACAAAACTGTCACCGCTGCAAAAGCAGCGGCCTACAATTTAAAATGTGGTCAGAATCAATGTCCCACAGAATTCCTGGCCGTATTGAAAAGCGCTTACTTTCTGGCTGAAAGGGATTCTTATCCGGACCAGCCAGAATTCCAGACTCTATATTATGAAGCATTACCAGCTTACATAAAATTGGGACTGGCAAGGGAGTTTAAAAAAGGATGTTCCCTGGATTGGTTAGTCAGAGAGAGTGATCACCTGTACGCCATCCAACAATCTAGTGAAGTTGGGGTAAAAAGAGACACCAAGCCCATATTCAAAGCTGTAGCAGCCACTACCATGACCCTTCAATCTCTCGATCTGCAAACAAATAGAAAATCATATGCTGAGGCAGTCCGAGATGGCAAACCCACGGGAACTTCCGAAGTTGCGCCTCAACCACAGCAGATGATGGGGGATAGACGAAGGTTGCCAGGATACGGTAGTGGGGGTGAGAGGGGCCCCAGGTACAGAAATAGCCAGAGGGGATATCTGCAGGGATCCCAAAACAACCAACAATCAAATTGGAACCGAAATCCCACTGCTTCTAGGTACCCCTACCATAATAAGAACCCCAACTTAGGGAGAAATCAAAATTTTAACAGAGTTTCCAATTTTCAAGGGTACCCACGCTTTAACAGGAATCCAAACTTTCACGGTCACCCTGGTTACTACAGGGACCCCAACTTTATAAGAAATCCAAATTCTAATGAGAATCCCGATAATCGCAGAACACCTCCCAATCAGGAACGGGTCGATCACCTCAGGGTTGGGGCAGCCCCTCAAATTCTCCCAAATCAGAGGGGACCACAGGAAACCCAGAGAGAAAAGCCACAGCACCAAGACCCGAGGAGTGGCGATGAATCTGATGCATCAACACAGTCCCGTCCTGAACGCCACCGGTTCAGGCAAAATCGGGCAAATCGCCAAGACACCATGGGCCAACGAATCGAACAGGTAGAGGCGCAAATTAATCAGATGTATGAACAAATGACCCATCTGATCAATTGCCAATCTACTGACCCATCTTTTTTAGGGGCCGCTCCTGTGACCAACGCAAGGTCACAGAATGCTTAGAACCCCAGATAATTCTCCTGCAAGGAGCAACCCTGGATGCGATGGCAGGAGATACACAACATACCCCTGACATGCCCCTAAAAAGGGGGAATCAGGGTGGGATTGTTAATTCTGCTTCTATTTTTCAGTATCCTCCAAACCCCTCTAACGTAGCTGAACCACTGAGAGCCAGTATAAGTGACCAAACGGGCGGGATGCCTCACACTCCATGTGCTTCCGTCTCCAGTAAGCCCCGCAGGCCATCCCGCAGGAATCATTAACACAAAGGAGCTGTGACACGCGTTGAGATAAATGCCAAAGGTAAATTGTTGGAAATCCCACAGATCCTCAACCACGCTAATTTCATGTGTGAATTGACTGAATCTGGTGGAAGATATTTCACAACTGTAAAAATACATAATGCCGGCGATCACCACACTGCAGGTTTAATTGACACGGGATCCCAAGCCACCATCCTGTCGCAGGAACAATTTAATGAAGCAATAAAATCAATGCCCAGCAAACCAAGACTTAGGAGCTTTGACTGCTCACTAATCGGGGTGGGGGGAGAGCCACTACAAGTCATGGGTACTGCCTGGCTTAAACTTAAACTAGGTAATAAGGAAATCAGGCACCCTGTTATCATTGCTGATCTCCCACACCATCACATGATCATAGGAATGGACCTCCTTATAGGGCTCAACACAATTGTAGATTGTGTGAATCAAGTGATGTGGTCGCAGGTCAAATCCCCAATTAAATATGAAAGACTTAAAACCCCCCATTCCTGGCGACACTGCCACCTAGTGGAAGAAAGGCCTGGTTTCCTAGAAATCCACTTCAGGAATAGTCAGTTCCCTGATGTCACGGTCATCCAACCTGACAATCCTGGCCTAGAAGTAGGAATCGAGGAACATATTTTCAAAATTTCCCGGGATAAAATAAAGGAGATCTCCCTCCAGGATAACGTACTGACCATATCCTTCCACCAAGAAGACAAAACTAGGAAAGGGGGAAATCACGCCCAGTTCCTGACAGGAATAGAAAAGGTTAACAATGACCTCTTTATCCTTGTCCGGATAGCTGGTTTTAACAGGTTAAAATATGCAAAAATTTATCTAAAACAAGAGCATAGCTTTGTGAGCCACGACCTTGTTGGTTACCTCTCTGACCAAGAAATGATCAGTTTCTCCACTCCTCAGAGGCATTGGATGACAGATACCATCGATGACTCTGAGGACCATAACTCAGTTGCAAGATGCCTTTTTAACATCACCATAGGTAATAAGACAACTAGCCATGTGTTCATAGTGCTGGATAATCCACAATCCCAAATTTTCCTCGGCAACGATCTACTGCATCGGTTTGCTACACAAATTGACCTGATAAACGATTGTGTATGGAGTCGACTAAAGGGGGACCCTGAGAAATACCAGGATATGACCTCAGCCCTGAAGTTCCAGTAACAGATGCCTTACGCTGTTGAGATTCAGGTAGCTCAAAAAATTATCATTCCTAGGGACATAAAAAATGTTCTACTCCCCATCAACGTCAAAAAGGGACAAAAACTGAAGGGATCAGATGCATTAATATGCCTGTCCCAGAGAATACAAGAGGAGGGAATAAAAATTACCCATGCACCCTTGATCAATACACATCAGTCAATAATGTCCATTTACATCCACAACCTCTCAAATCAGGATCTTAACCTACCCAAGGGCACCCTTATCGGCCTTGCGGTAGAGATGCGGTATCACGCATTTGGGGTCACCAACCAAGTAATTGGGCTCATACCAGATGAATATTTATCTGAGGAGAAATTGATTGAACAATCATTCAATTCTACACCTGAGGGCATATTCACCATAGAATCCATTTACCCTTTCGACTCTAAAGATGGTACCTGTAGATTTGAAGAAACATCTCTCGTCTTTGAACAACCACTCAAAGAACAAGAATGCCCCAAGGAACCCGATAGGGAGAAAAATAAACCTTGCACACCCAATGACCTGACCACCAGGCTTGAAGAGGCCTATGAGATAGGGAAACCGGAAAGCTTTCCGGGATTTAAAGAAATAGTCGAAGAGATCATCATCACCAATGATCAGGAGCGACAATTGCTCTGCGAACTTCTCTTTGAATTCCAGGAAATCTTTGCTTAGGATTCTTACGATTGTGGGAATACTGATCTCCACATCGCAAAAATCCATACAGACCCTCAGGCCCCACTGGTATTTGTAAAACAGTATAGACTTCCGCTAGCCTCCTATGAGTCTCTCTCTGAGATCATTAGGAAGCTACTCGAACGGGGTATAATTCGGCCCATCCACAGTTCATACAATCACCCCATCCTGGGAATTCTAAAACCCAACGGACAGTGGCGCTTGTGCGCTGATCTCCGACAACTCAATAAGCGTGTCTACATGTCAGGATGGCCCGTACCCTACATAGACCAGTGCCTGGCCCAACTCCAGGGATCTCAGGTATTCTCGGCCCTTGATTGTGCCCAGGGATATTGGACCATAAAAGTTAGCGATGAAGATCAATATAAACTGGCATTCAGCTTTGGAAACCAACAATACTGCTGGGTGCGTATGCCTTTCGGCTATATCAATTCTGGCCACGAATTTGCAGTCTTCATGCACAAGGCCATGCCAGATGCCTTAGAGCTAGGAACATTGGCATACGTCGATGACATCCTCATTAAAAGTACTGACATGACCAAACACATCACAGAACTCCGACACATATTAGGCCCGCTAAGGACCGCCAGAGTGAAACTATCACTTCAGAAAGCACAATGGTGCCGCACCTCAGAAGGGTTAAACCCCCAAAAGAAGAAGGTTGAAGCAGTATTTAATTGTAAGGTTCTTACTAATCTTAAAGAATTAGAATCGTTTCTAGGAATGGTGAATTATTCACGTAAGTTCATCGTCAATTACGCTGAGATTAGAAAACCATTACTTCCTCTGCTGAAGAAAGACACTGAGTGGTCGTGGGGCCAGGAACAAACCGACGCTATGAAGGAACTAAAGATACGGCTCACCCAAGCTCCCTGCCTTGCATATCCAGAAGGAGGTAAACCCTTTTTCCTTGAGACAGGGTACACACAGGTAAGTATGAGTTCTGTTCTTTATCAGAGACAGGAAAATGCCAATAAGATTATCGCTTACGCCAGCAAAACGTTGTCCTCAGTCGAGATTAAATTTTCTGACTGCGAAAAAGCTCTATTGTCCATTGTCTGGGCATTACAGAATTTCCGCAGTTACATTCAAGGTGAAAGAATTATTGTTGAGACTGCACACCAACCTTTACAGTGTTTACAGAGTGAACGTATCAGGGATGGAAATGTGTCAAACAGCCGCATCACTGCTTGTCCTTGCAAGGATGGCCCCTGGAAATTCGATATAAACACAGAACAAGAAAAGTCCAGTGGCCCAGGGCCTTGCTGAGCTGCACGATTGCTCCGCCCCTGACCCCTGTGCGGGGAACCCGGACACTGACTTTTTAGAAGAACAAATGTTGTCTTCATATAAGGTTTATGATAATGAATACTGTAAACAATTGCCGTGTGTTTTTGTAGATGGCCGTGCCTATCATCACAAGGACAAGGATCAGCTCCAACTAGTGGCTGGCATCGGGATCATATGGACCCAAGGTGTAGCCCCAATCTCTGTGGGATATAAACTGGGGCCAAGAAGCAGCCAAGTTGCTGAACTCGCTGCAATCCTGAAAGCCGTTGAGATGGCCATAGACTACGGCATCAAAGAATTTGCCATCATAACCGATTCAAATTACGGCAGAAATAGTTTTGTTGAGTATCTCACCCGATGGAAACGGAACAACATGGTAAAAAGCAACCATAAGCCTGTAAAACATGGTAAGTTGTTTTGTCAGATCGACCAATTGGTAATGGAACATGAGATCACTCTGTATTTTAAGAAAACCAAGGGCCACTCCAAAGTCATAGGTGAAGAGAAGGATGGAAATGATCAGGCCGATATCCTAGCCAAAGAAGGGGCCCTAACAGGTGAGTTGCTAGATATAAATCATCTCTTAAGCCCTGTACACACGATCGGTTTTACCGATGAAAAACGTCGGATGGATTGTTTTCATCAGACAAACCGATCATGTATGGGACCCATCGGTCTTTTTTCCATCGGTTTTGAAAAATAGATCTTGTTTTAAAATTTTCCGATGGATCAAAAACCGATGGTAAATTCCGATCGTCTATGGTCAAGTCCATCAGTTAAAAAACCCACGCATGCTCAGAATCAAGTCGACGCATGCTCAGAAGCATTGAACTTCATTTTTCTCGGCTCATCGGAGTGTTTTACGTCACCGCGTTTTGAACGGTCGGTTTTGTGTGGGCAAGACTGATGGAAGTCAGCTTCATCGGTTTTCCGATGGAAAAATCCATCGGTTTAAAAACCATAGGAAATCCGATCGTGTGTACAGGGCTTTAGGGTCAGTACAGTCGGAAGCTGTGACCAGGCAACAAGCTAGGATGACGGATGATTCAAATGTATTGCAATGGTGTCATGAAAACCCCAGCGAAGATTTAATTACGGCCCAAAAAGAAGACCCAATAATTGGCTTATTTTATAAACATTTGGAATGTCCGAGCCAGAATCCCCTTAGTCAAGAAAAGTATCCTGGCAAGGAAGACTTACGTATATTAATGAAATCCAAATCCCAGTTCACGCTGCATCAGGGATTGTTGATCCGCACCTCTAAAGGGGGTATCCAACAATTGCTAGTCCCCCTCAAATTCAGAGGTTTAATGCTACAGCATGCCTATGATGCCCCCACGTCTGGGCACCGCGGAGAACTAATCACCTATGAGATACTCAGAGATTACGCCAACTGGCCTCATATGCTGCACGATGTGAAGGCATACTGTCAAGGATGCCTAATATGTCCTCAATTTCAACCGGCTTCACCCACCCACAGGGCACCAATTCAAAAAGGGGGATATGCATACCTTGGTCAGACCTTCAAATAGATTTCATTGGGCCTGTAATTAAATCTTTGCGTGGGAATCGATATATGCTAACCGTAACATGTTTATTTACCAAATATGTTGAATGCATTCCCGCACCAAACAACAACTCTGACACATGTGCCGCCCTTTTGATAAATCACATATTTTCACGCTTTGGCCTTCCACAAAGGATTGAATCTGATAATGACCAAACTGTGGAAGATATTGGGCGTAAAAAGGAAGTTACACATCGCCTATTGGCCCGCCTCTAGTGGTGGAATGGAACAGTACAATCAGACCATTGTCAACATACTTAAGAAAAATTTGTAAAGGAAACAGGCAAGGACTGGGATGTAAAGCTTCCTTTAGTCCTGATGGCATTAAGGGCAAAACCGAATACCGTCACAAAAATGTCACCCCTCGAACTTATGACCGGAAGGCAAATGGTCCTGCCCCAACACCTCCTATATCGCACCACTGATCATCACTTAATCAATGCCATAACAACTCACCAATATATCAAAGATTTACGGAAGCATTTACAATATGCATTCTCATTTGCCCAAAAGAACATTGAAAGAGCCGCAACTAGCGCTAAAACGTATTATGACCTTAAAACCACAAAGAAAGAATATGAGATTGGGGACAAGGTATATATCTACAATTTCATGAGAAACCAGGTAAGGGAACGGAAATTCCTGCCATCCTGGAGAGGTCCATTCCATATTGTGGACAAAATTTCCCCTGTGGCATATAAATTGTATAATCCACGAAATGTTGAAGTCAAGGAAAAATGGGTGCACATCAATCAGTTACGCGCTTGCCACCCCAAGTCCCAATTACAGTTGCTGGAGGACTGACCCTTGGCAATATATAATAAAAAGAAAAAGAAAAGGGGTTACTTCACCTGAACGTGAAATTTTGTTTATATATCTACGTGGTACTCAAACTGTCTATCTTTTCTTTTAACAGTGTCCACATGAGGGAAATGAGACCCCTACCGCAATCCAAACCCAGGATCGGAAGTGATAGCAACCAGACATATCAGAGAAAGGACCCAACCATGAAACCAACACCAGAATCCCGCCATGTTGTGAAGTGAATCACCGGCACGTTTCCATGACATACCCGGAATTCAAAAGGGGGATTTTGTCATGACGGAGATACCTCAAAATATCATTTTTAACAAGAGACAAAAACATCAAGTTTTAATTTAAACCTGTCAAGATTAAAAAAAAAAGAACACTTCCCCTCCCAAAAAGAAACAAACACTACACAAAACTTGCTAACCAGAAAAAGTTTGTGTGCGTTACAAGACTTTCAATGAAAGAAAAATAATGGGTCTTAAACCTATTGTCAAGTCAAATCCCTAACCTAATACAATGTTGATTGTAGCTGGCTGTCAGACAATGAAAATGTTGTAAGGTATATGGCAACCAAAAAACTGGACAATCAAATGTATGAACAAGACTAGAGCTATATTGACTAAGGAGTATTGATAAGAAGGATCTGTTTGGACAGCTGAACTATTCGCCCAGTTCTCAGTCTAAAGTCCAGGGCTGACCCTCAAGAGGAACTTCCAAACATATATGTTTTTTTTGTATTCCTCTTCCTTTCCCTCAGATATATGTGGATCTAAATATCCTAATCATAAGTGACGCCTATGCCATGTTTTAGACGTGTTAAGAGAACACTTGTATACATATTGCATTACAAAGACATATGACAAATACCCATTTTATCTGTGTTGTTTTGACATAGGAGATACAGGGACCATGTTATTGTTCATGCAATTAGCCATCTAGTGTGATTCAAAGTAATCAAATCTACACTCACGGATTATATTATGTACCAATTACCAGGGATCCCTACACAGTATATATTCATATCCCCAAAATATAGATAAAAATTCATCAGAAGGAAAACATTTATTTTAACACAATAAGTCTGGAAAAGAAAAAAAAAAACATTTGTGGTCCTCAGACACCCCCCAGTGGCTGAAGAAAATATCACCTCTGATACCTGGCCGATCGTAAAGAATTCTCAACCAATAGAAAGTCAGCCAAACCTTCTGGGATGAGCTCAAGATAACTTTATGAAGTTATTGTTCAAAATGGTATAAAAGGGTTAAGACCCAAAGGAAGGGAGGAGACCCATACACCAGATGCACTACTAGATGTCAAGAAGTCTACTGATCTCTGACCACTCCCCCTTTGGCTGGACCTCGTGATGTGAATCTCCCCTTTTAAGCTTGGTAAGATACAAATCATACAGAGCATATCTCAGCTTCTCTCTCAGAATTACAGGGATTATATTCTAGGGGTTCTGTATTAATGTTCATTTGACTGTCTAGGGGTGCATCATCATATCTGTATTTTTGGGGAATTCAGACCAAGATATTTTAAACATTCTCTCAAAGTTAGGTGATCCCAGGGAAGGTTTTATTGCTCCATAGTATTTCTACAACTCTGTTGGTTTAATAATTACTTCAAATTTGCTGTATTGTTCTGTTGACTTAGAGAGACATATTTCAAATTTATTTCCGGCCGGAAGAAATTCGAAGGACTGTTTCCCTGAGCGATAGGAGATAATTGGGTTTGATTCTCATGCTTAAATTACCGCATATATTTTTCCAACAGACCAATGTAGGTTTTCCCCGTGTTACTAGGTAAATATTCGTTTCAATACAAATTTGATGTTTTGATAGTGGATGTGTAAAGTGTCAATCACCAGTAAATCTCGTTCTGTATGAAATAGCATGAATATACGGTACTCGTTAATTAATAAAGTCAAATTATTCACTTGTTAATTTGGTGGTAGATACTTTATATTTTGGTAAGAAAACCCCAGAAATGAATAAACTCAGGAAAGAACTATGGTATGCATTGACAGTTTGTACTAAATTCATAAAATTACAGTAAGGTTGGAGGCACTGAGAATCAACATTGTGGTCTTAATAAAGACCCCATACCATATTCACAACAGTAAACCAGCATAGCCGCAGTTTCTCCAACAGCATTACATTTACACGACCTTACAGGGGTATAATATCAGTGATGTAACATTTTCAAGGAAGTCTCCCAGTGAGTAACACATTTTGCAGAAATGAGGAGAAGCCACTTTGCTTTATGCCAATGTAATAGTTGGAAGTCGTGAGAAATTTTTGGCTTTGAATATTTTCATAGAAGAAGCTTTCTCCAAGGAGATGTTATGAGTAATGCACCCTACACACGAGCGGTTTTCCCGTTGGAAAAAAAACAATGGTTTTCCAGATGGAATTCCTCTCAAGCTGCCTTGCATACACATGGTCACACAAATTTCGGTGAACTTTTGACTGCCAAGAACGTGGTGACGTAAAAGACTACGATGAGCCGACAAAATTAAGTTCTATGCTTCCAAGCATGCGTCAAATTGTCTCCGAGCATGCAGGGTTTTTTTCCGTCGCAAAAGCATACAGACGAACGGTTTTCCCGCTAGGATTTTTTCCTGATGGGAAAAAAGAGATCCTGCTCTCTTTTTTTTCCAGCAGTTTTCCTGTTGGAAAAAGTCAGATGGAGCATACACACGGTCGGGATTCCTGGCCAAAAGCTCTCATCAGATTTTTTCCAACAGGAAAACTGCTGGAAAAAAAAGAGAGCAGGATCTCTTTTTTCCCGTCTGATGTACGGGGCATCAGAGAAGAAGAAGGATATTACATTATAATGAGTTGGAGGTTTATCGTAGAAAGACAGGATGCTTTTGGGTATTAGAAAGCTTCCTGATAGGACTGATGCCATAACCCACCAGAGATGCAGATATTTGTAGAAATCTCTGTTGGAAAGGTGGTATGACTTTTGTAAGACCTGAAATGAGCGCAGTGTAGATCCTTTGAAAAGGAGGTCCAGAGTTCACCAGAATCCATCCAGTTAGATAGCGAAAAATCTCAAGTGAAGGGTTCCAAAGAGGAGAGAAGAAGAAATGAGAAACCACACCCGAGAGAGTCCAGTTTCAGGGATTTAAGGTTTTGTCAGGTGAAGAGAGAAGTGGTGACACAGGTGGACGGAATCCAAACAGAGTGGCAGCTATGGTACTCTGTAGTGAGTGGCCCAGTAAAGCGCATTCAATATTGATCCATAGATGGTCTGTAGGAGGGGACCACCAAAATTTAAAGCCATCCAGGATCACTGCTTAGTAGTAAGACTTAAGGTTTGGACACCCATGCCTGCGTTTGCCTTGGAATTGTATAGAATAGAGTGTTTTAAATCTTGGTTGTTTTTGCCCCCAGATATAAGAATTGATCTCAGACTGGAGTTAACGCAAATAAGCTGAATTGAATTAGAATTTTTTGTGCAATTGAGTGGCTCCATTACCAGGGCAAAAATACCAGGGGAGAGGGTGCACCCCTGACACGTTCTGTTAGATATATAAAAAGAGGAGGAAAGAGATTTCGAAGTGTAAACCTGTGTGGAGGGGGTGGAATATAGGGCTCTAATAGCAGTGTATAAACAAATGTTTGAAGAACTGCAGAGAAATGCCACCAGTGTACACAGTCAAAAGTCTTCTCTGCTTCCAAGTATAGGAGCAGAGAAGGCACCAAACTTTCTCTGCCACTGAAGTAAATTAAGGGTACGTCTAGTGCCGTCAGACATTTGGTGTCCCTTAACAAAGCCAAATTAAACTGGATGGATCAGATGAGGGAGTATATTCTCTAGTCACAAAGCAAATATTTTGGCATATACAGTATTTTTATGTCAGTAGTTACTAAAGAGAATGCCTATAATTTGCAGGGGATATAGGTGTTTTATCTGGTTTGGGTAATGTTAAAATTAGAACTTTGAGGGAATCCTGGGGGAAGAAGACAGCGAGTGCAGCTTGGTCATAAATACGTTGTAGATGGGGGAGCAATGTGGGGCAAAAAAGTTTATAATATTCATTACCAAATCCATCTGGGCCCAGAGATTTGTGTAGGGGTAATTTTTTGATAGCTACCTGAATTTCGGGAGCAGAAATTGGAGCTGAAGTCTCTGCGAGTTGGGCCGGGGAAAATTTCGGTAAGTTCAGTGAAGAGAGGAAAGTCTGAATCTGTTCATTAGAGGGAGAGTGATCTGTCTGATATAGGTAAAGGTTATAATCTGCGTTAGCAAGGAAACTTAAGATGCAAGACCTTAGGGGGGTTGGTTTTACATAGATGCATCTCCCGTGCACAGAAAACATCACACTTTTGAGAGAGAGCTTCTCTCCACATCATGGATCTTTTATATGGACTATTAAAGCTCTTTACATTTTAGAGAAGTCATTTTTAGGGTCATGGTAAAATCATTAACGATGCCTGGAGCAGCCCTGCATGGGTCCGCTGACAATGGTTATAAGTCATGTCCTGTCACAAAGTTGTACACAGGTGACTGGTATCAGAGGGAGCAAATGCTCTAAAGAGGTGGAACATTGTAGAGTAACTCAACACAAACACATACAACAATTCTACCATTGTCTTGTTGTTTTTGAATTTTATGTATTTTTCTTAATAAATGTATAACTTTTATCTAAACCTGTTTCAATTTCTGGGTACCGAGATAGTTCTTCAACACTATTGGCGTTATAGGGAAATACTTTGGAGTAGCCCCTTCCCTTCCCTTCATTAACAGTTCGATATAGATAGAAGATTCAACATGACGGTGACAATCGCGTTCTTAGTCTATCGAACCTGCGGTTGAATGTGCCTAACCAAACTCTATTAGACCAAGATTATTTGACGAATCGACATAGAGAGAAAAGATTTGACATTATAGAGACATGAAGATTCGATGAAGCAGCTAAAAACATACAATCGCCGCGAGCGGACATTTACGGTCAAATGCTCCGCCCATAGGCTATAGAAGAATTCTAATGTTTGACTAGTAATAATATTAATAAATAGAATTATTACTAGTCATACATTAGAATTCTACTATAGCTTGTGAGCGGAGCATTTGACCGGAAATGTACGATTGCGGCATCGTACAGTTTAGCTGCTTTGTTGAATCTTCTTAGAACATCCGACAGACACCATAAGCCTTCAATTGACAGATTTGATCTTAATTAAGTCGGATTTTCAGACGAATGCATTTTTTAACTAAACAAAATAAATAAAAATGAATTTCGGGAGTAACTAAATAAATTAATTTTTTCGGATGAAACCGAAATTCCCGAAATGAAATATTTCAGTGTGCACATGTCTACTGGAAGATTCCCGCACTCCTGTACATAGCACTAGTAAACATCCATTGCACATCCACTCTGCCCAACAGATCATTTCTAGTCACCACTTCTGACATGATTTCATTTTGAGGCTGGGACAGGAAAAGAGAGGCGCCACGAGGGGGAGTCCAAGAGTGCGTGTTGCTTGGATGAGATAAGTGAGTAGAGGAGAACATACTGTATATTGCTTAACAGTGTAATGCTGCAGTAACTCAGCCATAAGGCTTTTCCAGTGTACTAGACTGGTTAACTCCTTGGGGAGTGTGATGGGTTTTGTAATTGGGGGTGAAGGGTTTAATTAGCTAACACTGCCATTACCCAGTAATGTGCAGCATGAAGGGGTTAATGTACTTATGCTGGTCACTGATGCAGTAGTGACCAGTGGCAGCTAATTAACCACTTTGTGCTGCATTAGTGGCCAGTGTCAGTGTTAGGGGTTAATTAACACTGACCACTAATACAGCACAAATGGATTAATTAGACTACCACTGGCCACTACTGCATTAGTGATCCATGGCAGTGGTAATTAATCAATTGTGTTGAATTAGTGGTCAGTGTTAAATCAACCCCTTTGTGAACCTTGTGTTAACCCCCAGCATGAATGGGTTAATTAACACTGACACTGATCACTAATGCAGCGCAAAGGGGTTAATTAACACTGCCATGGATCACTAATGCAGTAGTGGCCAGTGGCAGTGTAATAAACCCATTTGTGCTGTATTAGTGGTCAGTGTGTCAGGGCTGAGCTGTTGGCACTCCCTTCTCAGTGCTCAGGTTGCTGAGCTGTTGGTTAATTTGCCAGCACTCTTCCTTCCACAGTGGTTCCCCTGGTGATAATTTCCTGCTTGTCAGTCCAGCCCACAGCCAGCCCCTTCTGGTTATTTAAACCGACTGGTTCATTCCTTCCGTGCCTTCGCCATTGGTCAAACATATCTGGAGCTTCTCTGCTGTGTTACTGTTGAAGACTTGCCTGGCTGACGTCCCTTCTCGTTCCTGATCCTGTCTGCTGCCTCCGACTATGCTGATCACTGGCTTCCTTATTTACTGGCTTGTTCTGACTACCAGCTTTGGCTACCCAACCCTGGCTATGTTTTGACTACGTTTATTTGAACTATTTTTACCATTTTATTAAAAGATGTGATTTTTACTGCATTTTCTGATTCATGGTTCCTGACAGTAGGCAAAGGCCGTAAATTCAGAAGATGCAGGCAATCTACCTAGTGGTAATATTTTCCTTAAAGGTTGGATGAGCAGGATCACTGCATGGATCAGTTTTCCATAGCGGTACAGATGCTCCTGATTCGCACTGCTCACCTAGATCCTCCCACTGTGGCTGTTCTGGTACAACCTGTGTTGCAGGCCATCCCTGCTGCTGCTTCAGTCTCTGTGCAGGCACCCGCCTCAAACATTACCTCTGTAAGAGGTATGTCTGGTTCCGCTCTGCTTACCCAGATATTATGGGCGATCCAGTTCAAAGAGGGTTTCTCAACTAGGTTCTGATATACTTTGAGATGTTGCCCCAGGTGTTCCCCACGGACAGAAGCAAAGTTGGCTTCATTATTTCTTTGCTTTCTGATAGAGCCTTGGCCTGAGCAAAACCCTATTTTCCTGACTTTCCCTGAGTTTGTGTCTTCCTTTAAAAGGGTATTTGACGTTCCCGCACGCTCCACTTCTGCTGCCAAGAGCCTCATGTCCATCAGAGTACGAGAACTGTTGCCGATTATGCCACTGAATTCGGAACTCTGGCAGCAGAGGTCGCTTGGAACAATAAGGCCCCCGTGGCTGCTTTTTCTCATGGTCTCTCGGGTAACATCAAAAGATGAGATTGCAGCCCGAGTCATACCTACAGATCTAGAGAAGTTGATCACGTTTTCCATTCTCATTGACTCCAGACTCTGAGAGAAACCTTCCTTTAAGGAGTGCTTGTGGAAGCCTCCTGTATGTGTGGCTCTGAGCTTTGCAGTCCCAACCTTGCCTCCCTCACCTCCCATGCCTCCTGAGTCCGTCAGTGAGGTAGAACCCATGCAGTTGGGCTTCACACGTCTCTCTGCGGAAGAGAGGGTCTTTAGGAGGAGGAAGAGATTGTGCCTTTATTGTGGCCAGGCAGGTCCCTTTTTGAAGTCTTGTCCTACCCATCAGGGTAACGCTTGCACCTGAGGTCCTGTAGGGACAGACCTTAGGTGGCGTTGTAACGTCCCCGGTTATTCTGAAGGAAAAGCCTCTAGTTCCGGTTACCCTTTCGTGGTTCAGTCGTCCATCGATACACAGGCTCTAATCGATTCTGGGACTTCAGGCCTGTTCATAGACAGTGCCTTTGTGTCTAAGCACTCGATTCTGCTGCAGCTTCGTGCCACTCCACTTGCCATTGAGGCTAGTAATAGGAGACCTTTACAACCTGCCCACGTAACTCGTGAGACTGCTCCATTGACCATGGCCGTAGGGGTTTTTCACCATGGGATAATCCAATTTTTAAATAATTTCCTCTCCTCATAATTCGGTGGTTATTGGTTATCCTTGGTTACAGAGGCACAACCCCTCTTTTGATTGGCTTTGTGCTGAGGTTCTTTCCTGGTCGCCACAATGCAGTAAAACACGTTTTCAGAAAGTGGCTAAGGTCATGTGCACCTATTCACTCTCCTCCTTGCCAGAGGAGTACCGTAAATTTAGCAATGTCTTTGACAAGGGTCAAGCCATTAGTTTGCCTCCACATGCAATTGACCTTCAACCTGGTGCTATGCCTCCCCATGGCCGGGTTTTCCCTTTGTCTGTCTCAGAGGATAAAGCCATGGAGGACTATGTTGCCGACACACTTTCTCGAGGGTTCATCCACAAATCCTTGTCTCCTGCTGGTGCTGGCTTCTTCTTTGTGAAAAATAAGAGTAGTGAACTAAGACCTTTTATCGCATCATGATTAAGAACGCCTACCCGATTCCATTGATTACGGAATTATTTGACCGCCTTAACCACTTGACCACTGGATACTTAAACCCCCTTAATAACCAGACCAATTTTCAGCTTTCGGTGCTCTCACATTTTGAATGACAATTACTCAGTCATACAACACTGTACCAGTGTTTGGCCAAATTTTGGCCAAAATTTATACTGCTACATATCTTTGGTAAAAAAAGAAAAGTACAAATACCTCCCAAATGACCCCTTTTTGGAAAGAAGACATTCCAAGGTATTTAGAAAGAGGCATTGTGAGTTTTTTGAAGTTGTCATTTTTTCCCACAATTCTTTGCAAAATCAAGATTTTTTTTTCTCTTTTTTTTTTTTTCACAAAATTGTCATATTAGCAGGTTATTTCTCACACACAGCATATGCATACCACAAATTACACCCCAAAACACATTCTGCTATTCCTCCCGAGTATGGCGATACCACATGTGTGAGACTTTTACACAGCGTGGCCACATACAGAGGCCCAACATGCAGGGAGCACCATCAGGCGTTCTGGAGCACCGAGGCCAATTCTGACATTTCTCTCCTACATGTAAAAATCATCATTTGTTTGCTAGAAAATTACATAGAACCCCAAAACATTATATATGTTTTTTTTAGCAAAGACCTTAGAGAATATAATGGTGGTCGTTGCAACTTTTTATCTCGCACGATATTTGCGCAGAAATTTTTTTAACGCGTTTTTTACGGAAAAAAAATGTTTTGTGCTAAAAAAAAACAAAACAGTAAAGTTAGCCCAATGTTTTTGCATAATGTGAAAGATGAAGTTACGCCGAGTAAATAGATACCTAACATGTCACCCTTCAAAATTGCACACGCTCGTGGAATGGCGCCAAACTTGGCTACTTAAAAATCCCCATAGGCGACGTTTTAAATATTTTTACTGGTTACATGTTTTGAGTTACAGAGGAGGTCTAGGGCCAGAATTATTGCTCTCGCTCTAACGTTCGCAGAGATACCTCACATGTGTGGTTTGAACACCGTTTTCATATGTGGGCGGGACTTACGTATGCGTTCGCTTCTGTATGCGAGCTCACGGGGACAGGGGCGCTTAAAAAAAAAATTATTTTTTTTTATTGTTCATTTTACTTTATTTATTTTAGTTTGACATGTTTTTCCACCCCAAAAAATTTTTTGATCACTTTTATACCTATTACAAGGAACGTAAACATCCCTTGTAATAGGAATATGGCATGACAGGTCCTCTTTACAGTGAGATATGGGGTCAATAGGACCCCACATCTCACCTCTAGGCTGGGAAGCCTGAAAAAAACCCAAAAAAAACAAAAAACAATCCTGGCTTTGATCGTAGCGGTGAGTCGGTAGAAGCACCGGAGGGTGGCGGGGGGGACATCCCCTCTCGCCTCCCGTAAGAATGATCAAGCGGCCGAACAGCCGCTATGATTGTTGTTATGGTGTAGGGAATCGCCGGCTGAAAAAGCTGATATCTGAATGATGCCTGTAGCTGCTCCCATCATTCAGATATCCCCGCACAAAGTCAAGGACGTCATATGACGGCCGGCGGGCGGGAAGTGGTTATTGCAGAGTATTGCCGGGTATTGCGGAGTATTGCCGGGCATTGCGGAGTATTGCTGGGCATTGCGGAGTATTGCTGGGCATTGCGGAGTATTGCAGGGCATTGCAGAGTATTGCAGGGTATTGCACAGGGGGTATTGCGCAGAGTATTGCAGAGTATTGCAGAGTATTGTGCAGGGTATTGCAGAGTATTGTGCAGGGTATTGCAGAGTATTGTGCAGGGTATTGCAGAGTATTGTGCAGGGTATTGCAGAGTATTGTGCAGAGTATTGTGCAGGGTATTGCAGAGTATTGTGCAGGGTATTGCAGAGTATTGCGCAGGGTATTGCAGAGTATTGCGCAGGGTATTGCGAAGGGTATTGCAGAGTATTGCGCAGGGTATTGCAGAGTATTGTGCAGGGTATTGCAGAGTATTTTGCAGAGTATTGTGCAGGGTATTGCAGAGTATTGCACCAGGGTATTGCAGAGTATTGCACCAGGGTATTGCAGAATATTGCACCAGGGTATTGCAGAGTATTTTGCAGAGTATTGCGCAGGGTATTGCAGAGTATTGCGCAGGGTATTGCAGAGTATTTTGCAGAGTATTGCACCAGGGTATTGCAGAGTATTGCAGAGTATTGCACCAGGGTATTGCACCAGGGTATTGCAGAGTATTGCACCAGGGTATTGCAGAGTATTGCGCAGGGTAACTTGCAGAGTATTGCACAGGGATGGCTGAGCAGGGATGGATGGATTGCTGGATCTGTGACTGCAATTGTCACAGATCCAGCCCAGTGCTGCTGACATGATTCGCTCCCTCCCCTCTCCTCTCACACTGTACCGATCGGTACAGAGAGGGGAGGGAGGAACCGGCGTCATGACAGGTTTGTTTACAAGTGATCGCTCCGTCATTTGATGGAGCGATCACGTGGTAAACGGCCGCTATCAGTGGCGATTTACCGCGATTCGTGATGCACCGGGTCCTCTGGACCCGGCGGTCACGGAGATTCCCGTGTGCGCGCCCCAGGGGGCGCGCGATTCTGGGAGGACGTTATATAACGTCCTCCCAGAGTTAAGCAACCACCTTGTCGACGTTATTTGTCGGCAGGTGGTTGCCAAGTGGTTAAAGGAGCAACAGTTTTCACGAAGCTCGATCTGAGAGGTGCATACAATCTGGTAAGGATCAAGACGAGTGACAAATGGAAGGGTCTGGTATGGATTTTTGGGGGAACCCCACATCATTTTTTTTTATTTTGGCTCGGAGTTCCCCTTAATATCCATACCAGACCTGAAGGGCCGGTAATGGAATTTTGGGGGACCCCCAAGCATTTTTTTTTCAATGACTTTTCTCTGTATTGCCGGGACCGACAATTCATTACAGTCGTGAGTAGTTTTAAATTACTTTTTTTCCTTCAGAAATTACATTTTGTGCAGAGACAGTTCTAAGCACGGGAAACATGCACTACTTTACATGCATACTTTAGACACCCCCAGGTATGAAATTTAAAGGAATATTTCACTTTTATTGTTTCACTTTAAGCATTATTAAAATCACTGCTCCCAAAAAAAACCGCTGTTTTTAAAACTTTTTTTTGCATTGATACATGTCCCCTAGGGCAGGACCCAGATCCCCAAACACTTTTTATGACAATAACTTGCATATTAACCTTTAAAATGAGCATTTTTGATTTTACATGTTCGTGTCGTATAGACTTTATTGGTGGCCGCGTGTTCGAACAAATTTTTTGCCTGTTCGCATGTTCTGGTATGAACCGAACCGGTGGGTGTTCGGCTCATCCCTACTCACTGAAACTGGCACCACGGTTTATTGGGCCTCTGCGTATTCTTCGTATGATTAACCTAGTAGCTTATGCATTAGACCTTCCTTCTAACATGTGTATTTCGAATGTTTTTCATGGGGATCATTGGAGAAAGTGGCACCAATGTTTGAGATCATTGTGGAAACTGGAACCAATACTGGAGATCATTGGAGAAACTGGCACCAATGCTGGGAGTTATCATTGCAGAAAATCGCACCAATGCTTGGAGTTATTATTGCTGAAACTGGCACCAATGCTGTGGTTTATTTTTTAGGAAACTGGCACAGATGCTGGGGGTTATTATTGCAGAAACTGGCACCAATACTGGGGGTTATTATTGCAGAAACTGGCACCAATGCTCAGGGTTATTATTGTAGAAACTGACACTAATAGTTACATAGTTGGCGCGTACTTGCCAAGTTTGGCTTTGGCCCAAACTTCATCTCCTGGATACAAATGATATATAGATCCCCTATGGCCAGAGTCCGAACCAATGGGATCCTCTCATCACCCTTCCCCCTCAGCCGAGGCACTAGACAGGGTTGCCCGCTGTCCCCGGGCCTCTTTGCCTTGGCAATGGAGCCTCTTGCTATCCAAATTAGAACATCCCCACTAATACCTTGTATCCAGGTCAGGCCCATATGGGAAAAGATATCCTTGTATGCGGATGATGCCCTGTTGTATCTGCCCAATGCCCTGGAATCCCTCGACGCGGCTCTGGCCCTGATAGACCGCTTTGGGGTGTTCTCGGGCATCAAGATCAACTGGGCAAAGTCCCTTCTTTTCTCTCTATCCCATGCACCCCAACCCCCCCCCCCTCAGGCTGGGTCCCAACTGTCATGTGTTCCCAAGTTTTGATACCTGGGCATAGAAATACAGGCCAATCCCTCCACCTATCTAGAGGATAATGTATACCCGATATTACAACACTTGGCACTTAAATGTCAGAATTGGAAATCACTGCCCCTCTCCCTACTAGGCAGGATTAACCTTATAAAAATGACCTTCCTCCCTAAATTCCTGTATGTGTTCAGGAACACCCTGGTTCATATTCCCAATGCCTTTTTTGTTCAATTAGACCGCATAGTTAGCAATTTTATTTGGGCGGGCTGTACTTCGAGAATAGCCAAAGCCAAGCTGCAACTACTTAATGATGGGAGGTCTCTCCCTACCCTGTTTCCGTCAATATTACTGGGCAGCAGTCTTAGTGACTGTACGCTGGTGGTTTGCGCAGACTGAATCGAACCCGGCAGTCAGTCTATAGGCGGCTATTCTGGGATCCTATGCTACACTGAGTAATCTTGTGTTCAGAGGGCCGAAGGTACACGCCACTATGACCATGCCCATGAAAACCACAGTCAGAGTCTGGGAACAGATGTCTAGATTCATATGTCCCTCACAGGTGATCTCCCCCCATGCCCCACTGGGGAACTTCACGATTTCCACACCTGCAGATGATGCCTGATCCCAGCATATGGGCCAGATTTGGAATGCGATGCCGACAGGCAGCCTACTACCATATGATACCCTTAAGACCACGTTTCAGTTACTTTCTTGGATGTTTTTTAGATTCCTGCAGTTGCGCCATGCTATCCAGTCGCAATTTCCACAGACCCCAACAATTGCTTCCCACAGGATAGAATCTTACTTGACGTCCCGGCATGCAGACCGAATCCTCTCATCCCTATATCTTAGAATTTCCTCCTGTGACACAAACCAAAACACACAGCTCTTCCATCGCTGGCAGAGCGACATTCCAAACCTGGAGTCAGACGACTGGGATGAGGGGATCCAACAGTATATTCCGCTAATGATTTCTGCCAGAGACAGATATATACAGCTTAAGTTTTTACACAAGGCTTACTGCGCCCCTCAAAAGCTGGCTAGAATTTACCCGACACATTCAGGACCGCTGCCCCAAATGTCTGACTGAGGGGGGACCTTCATGCACGTAGTCTGGACTTGCCCTTTAATACAGGACTTCTGGAAAGGAGTGGTGAATGAGATTAATGAGACTGGTGGGCTGCAGGTAGATACTGACCCCAGAGTCCTTCTCCTGGGAATATGCGACACCATCACGCCTAACAAACACAAACAGTTGTTTGTTTTCTACTCAGCCTTTTATGCCAGGAAAACAATTCTATGCAAGTGGAAACTGACAGATCCACCAACGGTCTCATAATGGAGGTCAATGATTGATAAGGTACTACCCCTATATAAATTAACATACATGAGACGAAAATGTCCCAAGAAATTTGATAAGATCTGGGGGAAATGGGTAAAGGCGAGGCCGAATACTAATTAGACCTCTTTAACGGATGGAGGCTGTGAGCCTGGTGTTGTGATGATCTAAATCGCAGTGTGATATTTCTGTTGTCTGCTTCTCCCCCTTCCTCACCCTGATCCTTTTCTGTCCCCCCCCCCTTTCATCTATTTCCCATTTTTCCCTTCTCCTCCCTGAAACCCCCCCCCCCCCCCTTTGGTGGGTTGCCTGCTTTTAATGTACCTTAATGACCCTATTGTAAATACTTGATAATAAGTGCCTTAGAATCTTAGCTCAAATGTTGTGCTTCATTATTGGGGACCCCTGTAAACATACACTTATGTGACTCTTGCTATGTAGACTAATGTAATGTAATGTGTACTAGGCTTGTGCAATTCGTTTCGTACCGAATCGAAATTCGTTCCGAATTTAGCAATTTTCGGACATTCAGAAGCATTCGAATTTCCGAACAAAGCAATTACGAATAAAACCGAATCCGAAATAAATTATACCGCAAATAGCGAATGCCCGAATGTCTTCGGCATAATTCGTTATGAAAAAAGTTACGAATGTACGAATCCATACGAAGCACAATAACACTCACTCTGCTCTGCTCTCTGCTTCTCCCTCACCGTGCTGAACTCCCTCTCAAAATGGTGTACAGGGGCCGAGGCTATAGCCGCATGTAATAAACTAAAGTAAAATACGAGATTTCTAATCCATTCGAAGCACAATAACACTCTGCTCTGCTCTCTGCTTCTCCCTCACCGTGCTGAACCCTCTCAAAATGGTGTACAGGGGCGGAGGCTATAGCCACAGGTAAAAAACAAGATTTAGAATCATTACAAATAACCGCTATGTATTTAGAAAAGTACAAATCCATTCGAAGCACATTAGGCATAATAGACAGCGTCGTTGTGAGAGAGACACGGAAAATTACGAATCAACGAACCCAAAATAAGTTACGAAAGTAGGAGTTGTGTCCAGAATCAACGAAAAACAATGTACCCTACCGAAAGTACGAATTATAAATCAACTAAAAATTCAACGAAAAATGTCGCTTGCGAAAATACGAATTAGTCCGAACACGAAAAATCCCAGCTAGCAAAATTACGAATGATTACGAATCAACAGGACCGAAAAGAAACAAACCGAAACGAAACGAATTTTTCCGTTGTGCACAAGAAACGAACCAAAACTAAACAAATTTTTCCGTTGTGCACAAGTCTAATGTGTACCTTTTTACTTTTACTTTTTCTGTAAAAAAAAAACAGTTACATAGTTATTCAGGTTGAAAAAAGACACAAGTCCACCTAGTTCAACCAAAAAAAATAAAATAAAAAAAAATAATAATAAATAAATAAATCACACAATACCATATTACACAATCCTATACCCACAGTTGATTTAAAGGAAGGTGAAAAACCCCAGCAAAGCATGATCCAATTCGCTACAGCAAGGGAAAAAATTCCTTCCTGATCCCCTGAGAGGCAATCAGATTTTCCCTGGATCAACTTTACCTATATAGCGATACCCCCAGTTAAGAGGGCCGCCTTCATTGTTTCGGGCCCCGTAGTGCACCACTGTCAACCCCTGGCAATCGGCTATAACCTCTCGTGGCACAGTTAGTAAAGGGGATGATAAAATTGCAATCACTCTAATATTCTCTATGACACAATCCCACAGTAAGGCACACAGTAATGGTATAGACCAGTAAATGACACTGACAACCAATATACTTAACTATAGGTTCTTTACTATTAGTAAATGTTAAAAGGGTAAAACAGTATACAATGTCACATGCAGATCCCTGCAATATAAGTATACTTATCAAAAGATAAAACATTCAGCAATGTAATGACAGTTTAACAGACCCCGATGCAGCTATCCTCCCTCGTGAGCAAGATTGCGCCCAGCAATGTCCTATACTACCCAGTCAGGCCTGACTATAACTTGGGGTATAGTTTGATGAAGAAATCTTCGCTAGCAAAACACGGTGGCGCACTTAAAGAACAAATTGTAATCCAATGGGGTAGCGATTATTGCTAACTTTATAACACTGGAGAGACTAGTAAACTCAGTTCAGCAGACAGTCTCCCCAGAGTGTAACTGTAATCACTGATGAGCCTGAATAAAGTTAAATAGGCACAAAGTTAATAATATGTGGCTCTGAGCAGGCGCTCTCTCACCCGACCGGACCAGTCCTTGTCCAGTACCTCCGCTACTGTGACTCGCTTCACAGTGTCCACGATGCCCGGGTCTTCGGTCCTCCTGATGACAACTCTTCACAACAGGATTAGATGCTCCGCAGGCTCCTCGGTGGAGCGGAAGGCTCTTTGGAAAAGCACAAGGCCCAGGCTTCAGGCCTTGTACACACAGCAGGTCAGCACAGGGATCCTCTTGCTGGGAGGGCGGTGTCCAAAGAGAAAGAAACTGGGGCCCGCCTCCCTCTTATAAAGTCCACCCGAGCAGTCTTTGCACGGGGCAATGCACCCTGGGTGCCTCAATGTGTACTGGGTACTGTAGTCTCTTGAGGTTTAAAGGGCAATACCCCGCTACACACTCCCCCCACTTAGTATCTTTGGTCCCCAAAGACAGTATTAACAACAAGTACCAACAAGTTCATTGAGGGCTGCAAGGGAAGTTGGCAGGGGAAGTTCCCACCAAAACTGGGAAGGGAGCTTGTCCTGCCCAAAGGTCACATCAATGGGGGTGACCTGCCTAACTGTGCCAGAAAGTGAGCTGGGGTTGCCCTCCACCAAATGTACAGTGGAGGGACCAGGTGTTTGTACTGTCCTTCTTGCAGTAGTTACTGTGTCCTCAGAGCTTTCTCCCATTTGGGCATAGGTTAACTTCCGTGGAGGATGAATGGTTCTCTTCACTCTCTGTTCTCTTGGGGTAGCTGTCTCCGTCTCCACAGGCTCTTCCTCTGGGGTAGGTGTATTGGGTTCCAATATTTCTGAAGCATCCAGATCAGGTGCAGGAAGACACAGAGAATTCCTTTGATCTTCAGCAGGAGGCGACGCTATGGCATCTTCCCACTCCTCAGAGTGAAAACTGGATGGGACAAACTCGGTGGCTTTTACATTCAATGTACTATCTAAAGTATCTTCAGAGGGCGGAAGGTCTATGGACAGAGGCTCCGGGGCCTGTGACGGCCACAACCATTCAAGCTCTTCTTCTTCATCATCACTTTAATCAGTGACATCCATTCCTCCAGACTGAGGTGCCTGAGACCAAGTGTTGGGCCTAGGTGTATTCAGACTTGAGGATGGTCCAGGGGAATCTTCTACAGGAGGTATCCGAACTGCTTCTGAAAGTGGAAGTAAAAAGTTTCTGTGCCAGGTCTTCAGCGGCCCTATCTTCCCTTCTGGCTTCAGGTGATATACCGGCAAGCCTGGTAACCTTTTGCAGATCACATAAGGTTCGGGTCTCCATCTGTCTGCTAGTTTGTGCTTCCCAGGGACTCCCAAGTTCCGCAACAGCACTCTGTCTCCGGGTTGCAAATCCTGGATCCGAACTTTAAGATCAAAGTTCCTCTTGTTCCGGGCTCCTCTTTGCTCTGATGCCGCTTGGGCCTGTTTAAACGCCAATTTCAGGCTCCTCCTCAGCCTGTCTACATATCCCTTGTGTGAGGTGGCTGATGTGTGATCCATCGATATGCCGAAGGCCAGATCCACAGGCAGTCTTGCTTCCCTGCCAAACATTAATATGTAGGGAGAGTACCCTGTGGCATCACTGGTTGTGCTGTTTTAGGCATGCACTATTGCTGCTATGTGCTTGCTCCAATGCTGCTTCCTCTCGCTGCTCAGAGTCCCCAACATATTTAACAGAGTCCTGTTGAATCTTTCCGGTTGGGCATCACCTTGGGGGTAGTGATGAGCCGAACACCCCCGGGTTCGGTTCGCACCAGAACCCGCGAACGGACCGAAAGTTTGCACGAAATTTAGAACCCTATTAAATACAATGGATGCGAACGTTCGAAATCTAAACTGCTAATTATAACGACTATTATGCATGTTATTGTCCTAAAAAGGGTTTGGGAACCCTGGGGACATGTATAAATCCAAAAAAAAGTTTTAAAAACGGCCGTTTTTCGGGAGCAATCATTTTAATGATGCATAAAGTGAAAAAAAAAGTCAAATATTCCTTTAAATATCGTACCTGGGGGGTGTCTAAAGTATGCCTGTGAAGTGCCACGTGTTTCCCGTGTTTAGAACTGTCCCTGCACAAAATTACATTTCTAAAGGAAAAAAAGCCATTTAAAACTGCTTGCGGCTTTAATGTAATGTCTGGTCCCGGTAATATGGTTAAAAATCTTTAAGAAAAATGGCATAGCTACCCCATCACAGCCCCCCCCCCCTACCCCAGCCCATTATCAGCCCCTTTGGCTCTTGTATGGATATTAAGGGGAACCCCGCACACAAAATAAAAAAGGCCCTATATACTCTGAACAGCCGTATACAGGCGGTGCATACAAGACAGGGACTGTAGGTTTGTTCTTATGTGGAATCTGTTTGTAATTTTGAACAGGTACATTGTTTAAGTGTAGCTCCAGCCAAAAAATCTATTTTTAAGCTTTTTGGAAAACATAGGGAAGGGTTATCACCCCTGTAACATTTGTTTTGCTGTCTGTGCAGCGTGCACCTGTTCAGAACAGTTCACCTCACTTTCCGTCCTAATGACAAATGTTTTTTGAAAATTTGGGGTTTTTATTGAAACAAGAATTGGTGATAAAGCATCAGTGGAGAGGAGACACTTTTTTTTCCCATATTAACTCTTACAGGAGAGAATTTGCCTTCCTAGGGGTAGATTTCCTCTCACTTCCTGTTGTATCCTTCCGTTTGCAAGGAGGAGTCGTTTGTAAGTTGGATGTTTGAAAGTAGGGGCCTGCCGTATATACTCAGCTGAAATTTGCCCCTTACATGTTGGTGTTGCCACAACACTGTGAGCCCTCACAGTTACTCTTGGTGGGCGCATGAATGGGCCCTGCTGTGAATTATTAGATCAAGAATTGTAATTGCATGCCCCTGTTGAACAGGGGCTGAAAAATTGGGGCTTTGGTGGTGGTGGTGGTGATGTTGACACAACACTGTAAGGCCTCACAGTTACTCTTGGTGGGCGCAGGAATGGGCCCTGCTGTGAATTATTAGATCAAGAATTGTAATTGCATGCCCCTGTTGAACAGGGGCTGAAAAATTGGGCCTTTGGTGGTGGTGGTGGTGTTGACACAACACTGTAAGGCCACACAGTTACTCTTGGTGGGCGCAGGAATGGGCCCTGCTGTGAATTATTAGATCAAGAATTGTAATTACATGCCCCTGTTAAACAGGGGCAGAAAAATTGGGCCTTAGGCACTGGTGCCACAACACTGCAACCCCTCACAGATACTGTACTTGGAGCACAGCAATGAGCCCTGTTGCAAAGTATTACATCAAAAATTGTAATTACACACCCCTGTTAAACAGGGGCTGAAAAATTGGGCCTTAGCCACTGGTGCTGGTGCCACGACACTGCAACCTCTCCCAGATACTCTAGTTGGAGTGCAGGAATGAGCCCTGCTGCAAAGCATTGCATAAAAAATTGTAATAACACGCCCCTGTTAAACAGGGGTTGAAAAATTGGGCCTTAGCCACTGGTGCTGGTGCCACGACACTGCAACCTCTCCCAGATACTCTAGTTGGAGTGCAGGAATGAGCCCTGCTGCAAAGCATTGCATAAAAAATTGTAATAACACGCCCCTGTTAAACAGGGGCTGAAAAATTGGGCCTTAGCCACTGGTGCTGGTGCCACGACACTGCAACCTCTCCCAGATACTCTAGTTGGAGTGCAGGAATGAGCCCTGCTGCAAAGCATTGCATAAAAAATTGTAATTACATGCCCCTGTTAAACAGGGGCTGAAAAATTGGGCCTTAGCCACTGGTGGCGGCACCCAGAAACAAAAATGTTCTTCCAAGCTATCATCATCAATCGGATCATTGAGGAGGAGGAGGATAGTCAGTCAACATAACAGGACAGTCTCTCAGCATCAGCATCAGTCTTGAAGGGATGTGACATATGAAAATAAATTAGTCTGTTATATCAGCTTCAGGTGTTTGGTAGCTGGTGGTGATCCAAGACTGGTTCATCTTTATGAAGGTCAGTCGATCAACAGAGTCGGTGGACAGGCGCACCCTGTGATCCGTGACAAATCCTCCAGCAGCACTGAATGTGCGTTCTGAAAGAACGCTGGATGCAGGACAGGCCAGTAGCTCAATTGCATACTGTGCAAGCTCTGGCCAGTGATCCATCCTCAAGACCCAGTAAGCCAGAGGATTTTCAGTGGGGAAAGTGTCCAAGTCTGACCTTGCCCCTAGGTATTCCTGCACCATGTATATCAGACGCTGGCGATGGTTGCTGGAACCGATCATACCTTGGGGCTGCGGACTAAAGAATTGTCTGAACGCATCGGTCAGACGGCCACCTTCCCCACCGCTCCTTCTTTGACTGACCGAAGCCTCAGCAACTCGTTGTCCAGGACCAGGAGTTTGTAACCTCCCAGCCTCTGGGAACGCGTTGCACAGACCTTTCTGCAAGGCCTCCCAGAGTTGTCTCATTCTCTGCTCCCTCTGCGACGGTAAGATAAGCTCCGCAACCTTACCCTTGTACTGTGGATCAAGGAGAGTGGCCAGCCAGTAATGGTCCCTCTCCTTGATCCGAAGAATACGAGGATCCTTCCGCAGACTTTGCAGGATCAGGGAGGTCATACAGCGTAGGTTAGCTGAGGCATTTGGTCCGGAGTCCTCTGGGTCACTAAGAACGACATGATCCGCAGCCACCTCCTCCCAGCCACG
Organism: Rana muscosa; assembly: GCA_029206835.1. Taxonomy (NCBI): domain Eukaryota; kingdom Metazoa; phylum Chordata; class Amphibia; order Anura; family Ranidae; genus Rana; species Rana muscosa. Next base: position 594,435,808 of record CM055117.1, read on the forward strand.
TACAAGTCCACTGGTTTCTTGGGACTGTAAATCATCTCTAAAAGACTGCTGCTGATGATGCTGAGTGCCAGGCTCCACCTCCATGCTGACACAATCCTCCTCCTCCTCCTCCTCTTCTTCCTGTGTGATGGGTGGGACAGAAGGAACACTGTCTGGGTAAAGGGGGCCTTGAGAGGCAAGGAAGTCCTCCTCTTCCTGCCTCTGTTCTGCCTCAAGTGCCCTGTCCATTATTCCACGCAGCGTATGTTCCAACAGGTGGACAAGAGGTACAGTGTCACTGATGCATGCACTGTCACTGCTCACCATCCTCGTGGCCTCCTCAAATGGTGCCAGGACAGTGCATGCATCCCTGATCATGCCCCATGGGCGTGGTGAAAAATCCCCTGACCCTGTTCTGGTGCCGTAGTCGCACAGGTACTCATTGATGGCCCTCTGCTGCGTGTGCAGCCGCTGCAGCATGGCCAACGTTGAGTTCCACCTGGTGGGCATGTCACATATAAGGCGGTTCTTGGGCAGGTTCAACTCCTTTTGCAGCTCAGCCAGGCGAGCACTGGCATTATAAGATCTGCGGAAATGCACACAGACTTTCCTGGCCTGCCTCAGGACATCCTGTAAGCCCGGGTACCTGCCCAAGAACCGCTGCACCACCAGGTTAAGGACGTGAGCCACACAGGGCACATGGGTCAGTTGTCCCTGTCAGAGAGCAGAGAGGAGGTTGGTGCCATTGTCGCAAACTACCATTCCTGGCTTAAGCTGGCGTGGCATCAACCACCTCTCAGCCTGCCCCTGCAGAGCAGACAGAACCTCTGCCCCAGTGTGGCTCCTGTCCCCCAAACACACCAGCGCAAGCACGGCATGGCATCTTTTTGCCTGCGTACTTGCGTAGCCCCTTGAACGCCTACGGAGCACCGCTGGTTCCGAGGACAAAGCACAGGAAGAGGTCATGGAGGAAGAAGAAGAGGAGGGGGTGGAGGAGAGAGGTGTGTCACAACCAGTAGTAGCATTTTGGAGGCGTGGCGGTGGAACAACCTCCAACACTACTGCACCTTGTCCTGCATCCTTCCCAGCTGCCAAAAGAGTGACCCAATGGGCCGTGAAAGAAAGGTAACGTCCCTGTCCATGCCTGCTGGACCATGAGTCAGCGGTAATATGCACCTTACCGCTGACCGCCCTGTCCAGCGAGGCCAAGACATTGCCTTCCACATGCCGGTAGAGAGCCGGAATCGCCTTCCGTGAGAAAAAGTGGCGTTTGGGAACCTGCCGCTGCGGAACCGCACATTGCACAAACTCACGGAAGGGGGCCGAGTCTACCAACTGAAAAGGCAGCAGTTGAAGCGCTAGCAATTTAGCCAAGCTAGCATTCAACCGCTGGGCATGTGGATGGCTGGGAGTGAACTTCTTTCGACGGTCCAGCAGCTGGGGCAGGGAAATTTGCCTGCTAGAATCGGACGTCAGTGTACTGCTAGCAGAGTGCCCGCAAGTACTTGGCTCTGTCACACCTAATTCTACACCTTCATTCCTCTCAGTGCAGGTTTCAGAGAGGACTGAAGGTATAGGGGGGTTGGAGATCCCAGCTGATGCGGTGCAAGGAGAGGTCCGCTTTGTTCTTTGGTGTGGGTCTTTAAGGTAGGCTTGCCAACGAGCTGCATGGCAGGTCAACATATGTCTGGTCAAGCATGTGGTGCCCAAGCGGGTGATGTTTTGGCCACGCGATATACACTTGAGACATATGTTGCAAACAGCAGCTGTGCGATCTGATGCACTCGACTCAAAAAAGGCCCACACCAAAGAACTTTTTGAATAACGGGCAGAGGCAGCGCCCTGCACAGGCGGAGCTCTGCGGTGTGATTCCGTCGGTGTGCTGCCCTTACGCTGGCCCCCCGAGGGCATCCTGCCTCGTTGGAGATGTGCCTCCTCCTCATCCTCCTCCTCCTCTCTCCTATTAGGCACCCACGTGGAGTCAGTGACCTCATCATCCCCTCCCTCCTCATCACTGGAGCCAATCTGGCAGTATGCTGCAGCTGCTGGAACATGACTGCCAGATTGGTGTCCTTCTTGAGCATCCCCTCTCTCTGCTCTCACGCTACTGCCTTCCTCTAGCTGGGTATCATCATCAGACCCTTCGAAACGCTGGGCATCCTCCTGGAGCATGTACCCAACACTGTGCTCAAACAGTTCGGGGGACTCCTCAGGAGGACATGGTTGGTCTAGGGAAGGAGTGACTGATGATGACATTGATACCAGGGAAGAGGACGCTTTGGCAGCTGCTTTGCCAGTACCCTGAGCCTGGGTGAGAGAGGATGAGGAGGATGAGGAGGGCTTGGTCATCCACTCTACCAAGTCTTCGGCATGATGCGGCTCAACACGTCCAGCTGCCGAAAAGAAGGACAAGCGTGTCCCATGGCCACGTGCTGATGGCGATGCACCGCGTCCAGGACCAGCACTGTTGTCTCTAGACAAAGAGCCTGCTTGCCCTCTTTTATTGGCTCCTGACTGTCTGCCTCTCCTTGTTTGCCTTCCAGACATTCTAATGGCCTGCAGGGAAAAGGGAAAACCAGCAATAAGGCCTAGCTTCAGGAGTATATTTTGCAGGAATCACACTACGCCTGCTGTAGGTGCTGCAAATGCCTGTTGGTGTAACACACCAGGAAAACGCAGCAATACAGGCTAACTTCAGGTGTAATATGATCAGGAGGCACACTCCGCCCGCTGTAAGTGCTGCAAATGCCTGTTGGTGTAACACACCAGGAAAAAGCAGCAATACAGGCTAACTTCAGGTGTAATTTGATCAGGAGGCACACTCCACCCGCTGTAAGTGCTGCAAATGCCTGTTGGTGTAACACACCAGGAAAAAGCAGCAATACAGGCTAACTTCAGGTGTAATATGATCAGGAGGCACACTCCGCCCGCTGTAAGTGCTGCAAATGCCTGTTGGTGTAACACACCAGGAAGAAGCAGCAATACGGGCTAACTTCAGGTGTATAATGTGCAGGAGGCTTAGCAACAATGACACTGACACTGTCCCCTGCCTATCCTTCTCTCTCCCTGCACACAAGGTTTATCAAAGTATATGACACTGACACTCTCCCTGTCTATCCTTCTCTCTCCCTGCACACAAGGTTTAGCAAAGAATATGACACTAACACTGTCCCCTGCCTATCCTTCTCTCTCCCTGCACACAAGGTTTATCAAAGTATATGACACTGACACTCTCCCTGCCTATCCTTCTCTCTCCCTGCACACAAGGTTTAGCAAAGAATATGACACTGACACTGTTCCCTGCCTATCCTTCTCTCTCCCTGCACACAAGGTTTATCAAAGAATATGACACTGACACTCTCCCTGCCTATCCTTCTCTCTCCCTGCACACAAGGTTTAGCAAAGAATGTGACACTGACACTGTCCCCTGCCTATCCTTCTCTCTCCCTGCACACAAGGTTTAGCAAAGAATATGACACTGACACTCTCCCTGCCCATCCTTCTCTCTCCCTACACACAAGTTTGAGGTACAAATAGCACTGACACTGTCCCTGCCTATGTAACTCTTTCCCTGCGCCGGAACACACTACACAAGGCCGCCGCGCTGGCGGCCTTTTATAGTGTGGGGCGTGTGCTAAACCCCCTGAGCAACCTGCCTGTGGCCAATTATGGCTCTCCTAGCTGCCGGCGCTGTGATTGGCCAAGCATGCGGGGTCACAGTGCATGCTTGGCCAATCACAGCGCCGGGATTGCACTGCGATGGCGCAGTGTATTGTGAGCCATTCGCGTCACTCGAATTTGGCGCGAATGGCTCAAATCGTTCGATGTCCGCCGAACGGTCGAACAGCCGATGTTCGAGTCGAACTCGAACACCGAGCTCATCCCTACTTGGGGGTGATAAGGGGTAGTACGAGTTTTCTTTATACCTAAAGAGTCCAGCAATTTCCTAATCAGTCGACTCTCAAAGTCTCTCCCTTGGTCTGAGTGCAGGCGCTGTGGTAGCCCGTAATGCACAAAGTATTTTTCCACCAAGATTTTGGCTACGGTGGAGGCTTTCTGGTCTTTGGTTGGAAAGGCCTGGGCATAACGGGTGAAATGGTCGGTTATCACCAGAACATTTCCATGTCCACTCAAGTCAGGTTCTAGACAGAGAAAGTCGATGCATACCAAGTCCAAGGGTCCTTGACTCTGCAGATGGCCTATTGGGGCAGCTTGACGTGGTAATGTCTTCCTTTGAATGCAGCGAGCACATGAGTGACAGTACTTCTCCACTTCAGCCCGCATACAAGGCCAATAGAACCTATTCCTCACAAGCTGGAAGGTTTGTTCGGCCCCCAAGTGGCCATGGTTATCATGTAGGGCAGCCAAGATAGTTCTTCTGTGTTTTTCCGGCAAGAACAGTTGCCACTTCTCTTCCAGGTCATCAGAGGGGCCCCTTCGGTAGACCCCCCCTTGATGCACCTGTAACCTGTCCCATTCTTTGTGTACCAGTCGAGCCACCTTTGAGGGGTCCTGCAGGAGCCTGCCTGGATCCTGGTCCTCCAATGCCTTCAAAGCTAATCTTCCCCAAAGATCTTCCAACTGGTCTCTTCTTATGTCCTTCTTGGACAGCTTTGGCAGGTCGTCCTCGACAATTTGGGTCACGTCACAATAACACTTGGGCACCCCCACTACCGAAACTCCGATCTCTTCCGCCCTTGACCCACCGCTAGCTTGAAGTTGTGCTCCTTGACACAAGGCCCGTACCCCATCCGGGGTCACCTGGGTCCAGTCTTCTGTAAGGGCACGTGACTCAAATGCTTCCGGTAAAAGTCTCTGTATAAAAGAGTCACTTGGGCTCCTGTATCTAGGAGAGCCTTGGTGTAGACTCCCTACACTTGAACGGAGACTAGAGGGGAGGGTCCTATTAACTTGTCTGGAAACCTCTTCTGGTGTGTTTTCTTCTTGGGACTCCTTGATTTTCCTATTGATGTTTTCTTTTTCTTCCATTTCTCTCTGGACCTCAACTCTTTTTGGACCTGGTATGCATTGGTTTCCCTCAGATTGTTAAATTTCTACTAGTTGTGACACCTGGGTCTTTAGGAGTTCAACTTCTGAATCACCTCCTTCTGCACTTAACATTCTGACTCGGGCAGTTGGTTCAGTGTGTTGACTCCTCCTTTTGTCTTCCAACATGGCCTCCTCCTCCCTGACTATCCGGATCAAGTCAGGGTATTCCAGGCTGCTCCCATCCTGCCGGGTGCGTAGCATTAATGCGATGGGGTCCAAGGGTTGAGCTCCCCTCAACACCTGCTGGGCACGGGCCTCATCCACTTTTCTTGGATCGATCCCTTTCTTCAGTAGGATCTGATGCAGGATTTTATCCAGACGTCTTATGAATTCTGACAGCTTCTCTCCTTCCTTTTGGTAGCAATGCTCCAGCTGGTAAGTAAGTTCAGTGACCTTCTGCAGAATATCCAGATAATCCTGTGCATTGCAGTCCTTCTTGCTTAACTTGAGGTTACGTATGGCCTCCAGAGCAGGCCCTTTTAAGCTTTCCGCAATCCTTTGTTTTTTTTTTGTTGCTCTGGCACATCCCATTCTTCTAGGGCCTGAGTGGCGCCATCTAGCCACTCTTCAAATCCATCCTCCACTGAAGGTACAGGTTTCTTCCCAGAAAAAGTCCTGAGTTTCCTGTATCCTGACATCAGGTAGTCTGGAGGGTCCTTTTTACACTTGGCCACAATCTCCCCCAGGACAAAGCATAATTCTGAGCTAAGGGTGGTCAATGGTGGTGAACCCGGACCCTGTTGTTGGGCGCTTCCTCCTGTGCTGGGGCCTCCTGAAGTAGTGGATGTGGGGCCATCTTTATTCTCTGCTGGGTGTATCAGGAGGAGTTCTACTTGGTTTGTAGTTTTTATGCTGGCACCCTTGAAGTAGTCAGAGATTCCGTTTCTCCACTCACACAATGCATAGGTGTGGGGATTTACACTATCTGTCTTCATGTCAATCACCCATGGCTTCCTGTCCATGGACAATGCTCTTAAGACTGGAGTTTGCTGCTCCTCTACCCAGGCCTCTCTCTGGATTTCAACCACCAGGTCATTCCCGGGTCTTGCCTTCATCCCTGCACCACCGGGCTACGGCAGCAGGGTCCATTCTGGTGCTTCTGACCGGCTTGATTGCAGCGTGCAGTATACAGGAATCCCGGACCCGAGCCCCCACGTATAGCGATACCCCCAGCTAAGAGGGCCGCCTTGATTGTTTCGGGCCCTGTAGTGCACCGCTGTCAACCCCTGGCAATCGGCTCTAACCTCTCGTGGCACAGTTAGTAAAGGGGGTGATAGAATTGCAATCACTCTAATATTCTCTATGACACAATCCCACAGTAAGGCACACAGTAATGGTATAGACTAGTAAATGACACTGACAACCAATATACTTAACTATAGGTTCTTTACTATTAGTAAAGGTTAAAAGGGTAAAACAGTATGCAATGTCACATGCAGATCCCTGCAATATAAGTATACTTATCAAAAGATAAAACATTCAGCAATGTAATGACAGTTTAACAGACCCCGCTGCAGCTATTCTACCTCGTGAGCAAGATGGCGCCCAGCAATGTCCTATACTACCCAGTCAGGCCTGACTCTAACTTGGGGTATAGTTTGATGAAGAAATCTTCGCTAGCAAAACACGGTGGTGCACTTAAAGAACAAATTGTAATCCAATGGGGGTAGCGATGATTGCTAACTTTATAACACTGGAGAGACTAGTAAACTCAGTTCAGCAGACAGTCTCCCCAGAGTGTAACTGTAATCACTGATGAGCCTGAATAAAGTTAAATAGGCACAAACTTAATAATATGTGGCTCTGAGCAGGCGCTTTCTCACCCGACCGGACCAGTCCTTGTCCAGTACCTCCGCTACTGTGACTCGCTTCACAGTGTCCACGATGCCCGGGTCTTCGGTCCTCCTGATGACAACTCTTCACAACAGGATCAGATGCTCCGCAGGCTCCTCGGTGGAGCGGAAGGCTCTTTGGAAAAGCACAAGGCCCAGGCTTCAGGCCTTGTACACACACAGCAGGTCAGCACAGGGATCCTCTTGCTGGGAGGGCGGTGTCCAAAGAGAAAGAAACTGGGGCCCGCCTCCCTCTTATAAAGTCCACCCGAGCAGTCTTTGCACGGGGCAATGCACCCTGGGTGCCTCAATGTGTACTGGGTACTGTAGTCTCTTGAGGTTTAAAGGGCAATACCCCGCTACACACTCCCCCCACTTAGAATCTTTGGTCCCCAAAGACAGTATTAACAACAAGTACCAACAAGTTCATTGAGGGCTGCAAGGGAAGTTGGCAGGGGAAGCTCCCACCAAAACCGGGAAGGGAGCTTGTCCTGCCCAAAGGTCACATCAATGGGGGTGACCTGCCTAACTGTGCCAGAAAGTGAGCTGGGGTTGCCCTCCACCAAATGTACAGTGGAGGGACCAGGTGTTTGTACTGTCCTTCTTGCAGTAGTTACTGTGTCCTCAGAGCTTTCTCCCATTTGGGCATAGGTTAACTTCCGTGGAGGATGAATGGTTCTCTTCACTCTCTGTTCTCTTGGGGTAGCTGTCTCCGTCTCCACAGGCTCTTCCTCTGGGGTAGGTGTATTGGGTTCCAATATTTCTGGAGCATCCAGATCAGGTGCAGAAAGACACAGAGAATTCCTTTGATCTTCAGCAGGAGGCGACGCTATGGCATCTTCCCACTCCTCAGAGTGAAAACTGGATGGGACAAACTCGGTGGCTTTTACATTCAATGTACTATCTAAAGTATCTTCAGAGGGCGGAAGGTCTATGGACAGAGGCTCCGGGGCCTGTGACGGCCACAACCATTCAAGCTCTTCTTCTTCATCATCACTTTAATCAGTGACATCCATTCCTCCAGACTGAGGTGCCTGAGACCAAGTGTTGGGCCTAGGTGTATTCAGACTTGAGGATGGTCCAGGGGAATCTTCTACAGGAGGTATCCGAACTGCTTCTGAAAGTGGAAGTAAATAGTTTCTGTGCCAGGTCTTCAGCGGCCCTATCTTCCCTTCTGGCTTCAGGTGATATACCGGCAAGCCTGGTAACCTTTTGCAGATCACATAAGGTTCGGGTCTCCATCTGTCTGCTAGTTTGTGCTTCCCAGGGACTCCCAAGTTCCGCAACAGCACTCTGTCTCCGGGTTGCAAATCCTGGATCCGAACTTTAAGATCAAAGTTCCTCTTGTTCCGGGCTCCTCTTTGCTCTGATGCCGCTTGGGCCTGTTTTTTTTTTTTTTTCCAAAAGGATGTTTATTGAAAAATATATTAAGCAAAAGTTTACAAACCATTGCACAATGTGTAGCATTATATCCATAGAACACTTGAATATTTAGATAACTTTTGAAATAATAAACAAAAACACAAATACAAAGCTGTAAATATACCATAATTCTCTCCCGCACTCCCCAGACCCCCATATCTCCAAATTATACTCAAACAAGACTCGACCCCGTCAGCTTGGGCCTGTTTAAACGCCAATTTCAGGCTCCTCCTCAGCCTGTCTACATATCCCTTGTGTGAGGTGGCTGATGTGTGATCCATCGATATGCCGAAGGCCAGATCCACAGGCAGTCTTGCTTCCCTGCCAAACATTAATATATAGGGAGAGTACCCTGTGGCATCACTGGTTGTGCTGTTTTAGGCATGCACTATTGCTGCTATGTGCTTGCTCCAATGCTGCTTCCTCTCGCTGCTCAGAGTCCCCAACATATTTAACAGAGTCCTGTTGAATCTTTCCGGTTGGGCATCACCTTGGGGGTAGTGATGAGCCGAACACCCCCGGCTTCGGTTCGCACCAGAACCCGCGAACGGACCGAAAGTTCGCACGGACTTTAGAACCCTATTAAATACAATGGATGCGAACGTTCGAAATCTAAACTGCTAATTATAACGACTATTATGCATGTTATTGTCCTAAAAAGGGTTTGGGAACCCAGGGGACATGTATCAATCCAAAAAAAAGTTTTAAAAACTGCCGTTTTTCGGGAGCAGTCATTTTAATGATGCATAAAGTGAAAAAAAAAAGTCAAATATTCCTTTAAATATCGTACCTGGGGGGTGTCTAAAGTATGCCTGTAAAGTGCCACGTGTTTCCCGTGTTTAGAACTGTCCCTGCACAAAATTACATTTCTAAAGGAAAAAAAGCCATTTAAAACTGCTTGCGGCTTTAATGTAATGTCTGGTCCCGTTAATATGGTTAAAAATCTTTAAGAAAAATGGCATAGCTACCCCATCACAGCCCCCCCCCCTACCCCAGCCCATTACCAGCCCCTTTGGGTCTTGTATGGATATTAAGGGGAACCCCGCACACAAAAGAAAAAAGGCCCTATATACTCTGAACAGCCGTATACAGGCGGTGCATACAAGACAGGGACTGTAGGTTTGTTTTTATGTGGAATCTGTTTGTAATTTTGAACAGGTACATTGTTTAAGTGTAGCTCCAGCCAAAAAATCTATTTTTAAGCTTTTTGGAAAACATAGGGAAGGGTTATCACCCCTGTAACATTTGTTTTGCTGCCTGTGCAGCGTGCACCTGTTCAGAACAGTTCACCTCACTTTCCGTCCTAATGACAAATGTTTTTTGAAAATTTGGGGTTTTTATTGAAACAAGAATTGGTGATAAAGCATCAGTGGAGAGGAGACACTTTTTTTTCCCATATTAACTCTTACAGGAGAGAATTTGCCTTCCTAGGGGTAGATTTCCTCTCACTTCCTGTTGTATCCTTCCGTTTGCAAGGAGGAGTCGTTTGTAAGTTGGATGTTTGAAAGTAGGGGCCTGCCGTATATACTCAGCTGAAATTTGCCCCTTACATGTTGGTGTTGCCACAACACTGTGAGCCCTCACAGTTACTCTTGGTGGGCGCATGAATGGGCCCTGCTGTGAATTATTAGATCAAGAATTGTAATTGCATGCCCCTGTTGAACAGGGGCTGAAAAATTGGGGCTTTGGTGGTGGTGTTGACACAACACTGTAAGGCCTCACAGTTACTCTTGGTGGGCGCAGGAATGGGCCCTGCTGTGAATTATTAGATCAAGAATTGTAATTGCATGCCCCTGTTGAACAGGGGCTGAAAAATTGGGCCTTTGGTGGTGGTGGTGGTGGTGTTGACACAACACTGTAAGGCCTCACAGTTACTCTTGGTGGGCGCAGGAATGGGCCCTGCTGTGAATTATTAGATCAAGAATTGTAATTACATGCCCCTGTTAAACAGGGGCAGAAAAATTGGGCCTTAGGCACTGGTGCCACAACACTGCAACCCCTCACAGATACTGTACTTGGAGCACAGCAATGAGCCCTGTTGCAAAGTATTGCATCAAAAATTGTAATTACACGCCCCTGTTAAACAGGGGCTGAAAAATTGGGCCTTAGCCACTGGTGCTGGTGCCACGACACTGCAACCTCTCCCAGATACTCTAGTTGGAGTGCAGGAATGAGCCCTGCTGCAAAGCATTGCATAAAAAATTGTAATAACACGCCCCTGTTAAACAGGGGTTGAAAAATTGGGCCTTAGCCACTGGTGCTGGTGCCACGACACTGCAACCTCTCCCAGATACTCTAGTTGGAGTGCAGGAATGAGCCCTGCTGCAAAGCATTGCATAAAAAATTGTAATAACACGCCCCTGTTAAACAGGGGCTGAAAAATTGGGCCTTAGCCACTGGTGCTGGTGCCACGACACTGCAACCTCTCCCAGATACTCTAGTTGGAGTGCAAGAATGAGCCCTGCTGCAAAGCATTGCATAAAAAATTGTAATTACATGCCCCTGTTAAACAGGGGCTGAAAAATTGGGCCTTAGCCACTGGTGGCGGCACCCAGAAACAAAAATGTTCTTCCAAGCTATCATCATCAATCGGATCATTGAGGAGGAGGAGGATAGTCAGTCAACATAACAGGACAGTCTCTCAGCACCAGCATCAGTCTTGAAGGGATGTGACATTTGAAAATAAATTAGTCTGTTATATCAGCTTCAGGTGTTTGGTAGCTGGTGGTGATCCAAGACTGGTTCATCTTTATGAAGGTCAGTCGATCAACAGAGTCGGTGGACAGGCGCACCCTGTGATCCGTGACAAATCCTCCAGCAGCACTGAATGTGCGTTCTGAAAGAACGCTGGATGCAGGACAGGCCAGAAGCTCAATTGCATACTGTGCAAGCTCTGGCCAGTCATCCATCCTCAAGACCCAGTAAGCCAGAGGATTTTCGGTGGGGAAGGTGTCCAAGTCTGACCTTGCCCCTAGGTATTCCTGCACCATGTATATCAGACGCTGGCGATGGTTGCTGGAACCGATCATACCTTGGGGGTGCGGACTAAAGAATTGTCTGAACGCATCGGTCAGACGGCCACCTTCCCCACCGCTCCTTCTTTGACTGACCGAAGCCTCAGCAACTCGTTGTCCAGGACCAGGAGTTTGTTACCTCCCAGTCTCTGGGAACGCGTTGCACAGACCTTTCTGCAAGGCCTCCCAGAGTTGTCTCATCCTCTGCTCCCTCTGCGATGGTAAGATAAGCTCCGCAACCTTACCCTTGTACCGTGGATCAAGGAGAGTGGCCAGCCAGTAATGGTCCCTCTCCTTGATCCGAAGAATACGAGGATCCTTCCGCAGACTTTGCAGGATCAGGGAGGTCATGCAGCGTAGGTTAGCTGAGGCATTTGGTCCGGAGTCCTCTGGGTCACTAAGGACGACATGATCCGCAGCCACCTCCTCCCAGCCACGTACAAGTCCCCTGGTTTCTTGGGACTGTAAATCATCCCTAAAAGACTGCTGCTGATGATGCTGAGTGCCAGGCTCCACCTCCATGCTGACACAATCCTCCTCCTCCTCTTCTTCCTGTGTGATGGGTGGGACAGAAGGAACACTGTCTGGGTAAAGGGGGCCTTGAGAGGCAAGGAAGTCCTCCTCTTCCTGCCTCTGTTCTGCCTCAAGTGCCCTGTCCATTATTCCACGCAGCGTATGTTCCAACAGGTGGACAAGAGGTACAGTGTCACTGATGCATGCACTGTCACTGCTCACCATCCTCGTGGCCTCCTCAAATGGTGCCAGGACAGTGCATGCATCCCTGATCATGCCCCACTGGCGTGGTGAAAAAAACCTGAGCTCCCCTGACCCTGTTCTGGTGCCGTAGTCGCACAGGTACTCATTGATGGCCCTCTGCTGCGTGTGCAGCCGCTGCAGCATGGCCAACGTTGAGTTCCACCTGGTGGGCATGTCACATATAAGGCGGTTCTTGGGCAGGTTCAACTCCTTTTGCAGCTCAGCCAGGTGAGCACTGGCATTATGAGATCTGCGGAAATGCACACAGACTTTCCTGGCCTGCCTCAGGACATCCTGTAAGCCCGGGTACCTGCCCAAGAACCGCTGCACCACCAGGTTAAGGACGTGAGCCACACAGGGCACATGGGTCAGTTGTCCCTGTCAGAGAGCAGAGAGGAGGTTGGTGCTATTGTCGCAAACTACCATTCCTGGCTTAAGCTGGCGTGGCGTCAACCACCTCTCGGCCTGCCCCTGCAGAGCAGACAGAACCTCTGCCCCAGTGTGGCTCCTGTCCCCCAAACACACCAGCGCAAGCACGGCATGCCATCTTTTTGCCTGCGTACTTGCGTAGCCCCTTGAACGCCTACGGAGCACCGCTGGTTCCGAGGACAAAGCACAGGAAGAGGTCATGGAGGAAGAAGAAGAGGAGGGGGTGGAGGACAGAGGTGTGTCACAACCAGTAGTAGCAAATTGGAGGCGTGGCAGTGGAACAACCTCCAACACTACTGCACCTTGTCCTGCATCCTTCCCAGCTGCCAAAAGAGTGACCCGATGGGCCGTGAAAGAAAGGTAACGTCCCTGTCCATGCCTGCTGGACCATGAGTCAGCGGTAATATGCACCTTACCGCTGACCGCCCTGTCCAGCGAGGCCAAGACATTGCCTTCCACATGCCGGTAGAGAGCCGGAATCGCCTTCCGTGAGAAAAAGTGGCGTTTGGGAACCTGCCACTGAGGAACCGCACATTGCACAAACTCACGGAAGGGGGCCGAGTCTACCAACTGAAAAGGCAGCAGTTGAAGCGCTAGCAATTTAGCCAAGCTAGCATTCAACCGCTGGGCATGTGGATGGCTGGGAGTGAACTTCTTTCGACGGTCCAGCAGCTGGGGCAGGGAAATTTGCCTGCTAGAATCGGACGTCAGTGTACTGCTAGCAGAGTGCCTGCAAGTACTTGGCTCTAACACACCTAATTCTACACCTTCATTCCTCTCAGTGCAGGTTTCAGAGAGGACTGAAGGTATAGGGGGGTTGGAGATCCCAGCTGATGCGGTGCAAGGAGAGGTCCGCTTTGTTCTTTGGTGTGGGTCTTTAAGGTAGGCTTGCCAACGAGCTGCATGGCAGGTCAACATATGTCTGGTCAAGCATGTGGTGCCCAAGCGGGTGATGTTTTGGCCACGCGATATACACTTGAGACATATGTTGCAAACAGCAGCTGTGCGATCTGATGCACTCGACTCAAAAAAGGCCCACACCAAAGAACTTTTTGAATAACGGGCAGAGGCAGCGCCCTGCACAGGCGGAGCTCTGCGGTGTGATTCCGTCGGTGTGCTGCCCTTACGCTGGCCCCCCGAGGGCATCCTGCCTCGTTGGCGATGTGCCTCCTCCTCATCCTCCTCCTCCTCCTCCTCTCTCCTATTAGGCACCCACGTGGAGTCAGTCCCCTCCCTCCTCATCACTGGAGCCAATCTGGCAGTATGCTGCAGCTGCTGGAACATGACTGCCAGATTGGTGTCCTTCTTGAGCATCCCCTCTCTCTGCTCTCACGCTACTGCCTTCCTCTAGCTGGGTATCATCATCAGACCCTTCGAAACGCTGGGCATCCTCCTGGAGCATGTACCCAACACTGTGCTCAAACAGTTCGGGGGACTCCTCAGGAGGACATGGTTGGTCTAGGGAAGGAGTGACTGATGATGACATTGATACCAGGGAAGAGGACACTTTGGCAGCTGCTTTGCCAGTACCCTGAGCCTGGGTGAGAGAGGATGAGGAGGATGAGGAGGGCTTGGTCATCCACTCTGCCAAGTCTTCGGCATGATGCGGCTCAACACGTCCAGCTGCCGAAAAGAAGGACAAGCGTGTCCCATGGCCACGTGCTGATGGCGATGCACCGCGTCCACGACCAGCACTGTTGTCTCTAGACACAGAGCCTGCTTGCCCTCTTTTATTGGCTCCTGACTGTCTGCCTCTCCTTGTTTGCCTTCCAGACATTCTAATGGCCTGCAGGGAAATGGGAAAACCAGCAATAAGGCCTAGCTTCAGGAGTATATTTTGCAGGAATCACACTACGCCTGCTGTAGGTGCTGCAAATGCCTGTTGGTGTAACACACCCGGAAAAAGCAGCAATACAGGCTAACTTCAGGTGTAATATGATCAGGAGGCACACTCCGCCCGCTGTAAGTGCTGCAAATGCCTGTTGGTGTAACACACCAGGAAAAAGCAGCAATACAGGCTAACTTCAGGTGTAATATGATCAGGAGGCACACTCCGCCCGCTGTAAGTGCTGCAAATGCCTGTTGGTGTAACACACCAGGAAGAAGCAGCAATACGGGCTAACTTCAGGTGTATAATGTGCAGGAGGCTTAGCAACAATGACACTGACACTGTCCCCTGCCTATCCTTCTCTCTCCCTGCACACAAGGTTTATCAAAGTATATGACACTGACACTCTCCCTGTCTATCCTTCTCTCTCCCTGCACACAAGGTTTAGCAAAGAATATGACACTAACACTGTCCCCTGCCTATCCTTCTCTCTCCCTGCACACAAGGTTTATCAAAGTATATGACACTGACACTCTCCCTGCCTATCCTTCTCTCTCCCTGCACACAAGGTTTAGCAAAGAATATGACACTGACACTCTCCCTGCCTATCCTTCTCTCTCCCTGCACACAAGGTTTAGCAAAGAATGTGACACTGACACTGTTCCCTGCCTATCCTTCTCTCTCCCTGCACACAAGGTTTAGCAAAGAATATGACACTGACACTCTCCCTGCCTATCCTTCTCTCTCCCTACACACAAGTTTGAGGTACAAATAGCACTGACACTGTCCCTGCCTATGCAACTCTTTCCTTGCGCCGGAACACACTACACAAGGCCGCCACGCTGGCGGCCTTTTATAGTGTGGGGCGTGTGCTAAACCCCTGAGCAACCTGCCTGTGGCCAATTATGGCTCTCCTAGCTGCCGGCACTGTGATTGGCCAAGCATGCGGGGTCACAGTGCATGCTTGGCCAATCACAGCGCCGGGATTGCACTGCGATGGCGCAGTGTATTGTGAGCTGTTAGCGTCACTCGAATTTGGCGCGAACGGCTCAAATCGTTCGATGTCCGCCGAACGGTCGAACAGCCGATGTTCGAGTCGAACTTATGTTCGACTCGAACACCGAGCTCATCCCTACTTGGGGGTGATAAGGGGTAGTACGAGTTTTCTTTATACCTAAAGAGTCCAGCAATTTCCTAAGCAGTCGACTCTCAAAGTCTCTCCCTTGGTCTGAGTGCAGGCGCTGTGGTAGCCCGTAATGCACAAAGTATTTTTCCACCAAGATTTTGGCTACGGTGGAGGCTTTCTGGTCTTTGGTTGGAAAGGCCTGGGCATAACGGGTGAAATGGTCGGTTATCACCAGAACATTTCCATGTCCACTCAAGTCAGGTTCTAGACAGAGAAAGTCGATGCATACCAAGTCCAAGGGTCCTTGACTCTGCAGATGGCCTATTGGGGCAGCTTGACGTGGTAATGTCTTCCTTTGAACGCAGCGAGCACATGAGTGACAGTACTCCTCCACTTCAGCCCGTATACAAGGCCAATAGAACCTATTCCTCACAAGCTGGAAGGTTTGTTCGGCCCCCAAGTGGCCATGGTTATCATGTAGGGCAGCCAAGATAGTTCTTCTGTGTTTTTCCGGCAAGAACAGTTGCCACTTCTCTTCCAGGTCATCAGAGAGGCCCCTTCGGTAGACCCCCCCTTGATGCACCTGTAACCTGTCCCATTCTTTGTGTACCAGTCGAGCCACCTTTGAGGGGTCCTGCAGGAGCCTGCCTGGATCCTGGTCCTCCAATGCCTTCAAAGCTAATCTTCCCCAAGGATCTTCCAACTGGTCTCTTCTTATGTCCTTCTTGGACAGCTTTGGCAGGTCGTCCTCGACAATTTGGGTCACGTCACAATAACACTTGGGCACCCCCACTACCGAAACTCCGATCTCTTCCGCCCTTGACCCACCGCTAGCTTGAAGTTGTGCTCCTTGACACAAGGCCCGTACCCCATCCGGGGTCACCTGGGTCCAGTCTTCTGTAAGGGCACGTGACTCAAATGCTTCCGGTAAAAGTCTCTGTATAAAAGAGTCACTTGGGCACCTGTATCTAGGAGAGCCTTGGTGTAGACTCCCTCCACTTGAACGGAGACTAGAGGGGAGGGTCCTATTAACTTGTCTGGAAACCTCTTCTGGTGTGTTTTCTTCTTGGGACTCCTTGATTTTCCTATTGATGTTTTCTTTTTCTTCCATTTCTCTCTGAACCTCAACTCTTTTTGGACCTGGTATGCATTGGTTTCCCTCAGATTGTTAAATTTCTACTAGTTGTGACACCTGGGTCTTTAGGAGTTCAACTTCTGAATCACCTCCTTCTGCACTTAACATTCTGACTCGGGCAGTTGGTTCAGTGTGTTGACTCCTCCTTTTGTCTTCCAACATGGCCTCCTCCTCCCTGACTATCCGGATCAAGTCAGGGTATTCCAGGCTGCTCCCATCCTGCCGGGTGCGTAGCATTAATGCAATGGGGTCCAAGGGTTGAGCTCCCCTCAACACCTGCTGGGCACGGGCCTCATCCACTTTTCTTGGATCGATCCCTTTCTTCAGTAGGATCTGATGCAGGATTTTATCCAGACGTCTTATGAATTCTGATAGCTTCTCTCCCTCCTTTTGGTAGCAATGCTCCAGCATTTTTTGCTCTGGCACATCCCATTCTTCTAGGGCCTGAGTGGCGCCATCTAGCCACTCTTCAAATCCATCCTCCACTGAAGGTACAGGTTTCTTCCCAGAAAAAGTCCTGAGTTTCCTGTATCCTGACATCAGGTAGTCTGGAGGGTCCTTTTTACACTTGGCCACAATCTCCCCCAGGACAGTGCATAATTCTGAGCTAAGGGTGGTCAATGGTGGTGAACCCGGACCCTGTTGTTGGGCGCTTCCTCCTGTGCTGGGGCCTCCTGAAGTAGTGGATGTGGGGCCATCTTTATTCTCTGCTGGGTGTATCAGGAGGAGTTCTACTTGGTTTGTAGTTTTTATGCTGGCACCCTTGAAGTAGTCAGAGATTCCGTTCCTCCACTCACACAATGCATAGGTGTGGGGATTTACACTATCTGTCTTCATGTCAATCACCCATGGCTTCCTGTCCATGGACAATGCTCTTAAGACTGGAGTTTGCTGCTCCTCTACCCAGGCCTCTCTCTGGATTTCAACCACCAGGTCATTCCCGGGTCTTGCCTTCATCCCTGCACCACCGGGCTACGGCAGCAGGGTCCATTCTGGTGCTTCTGACCGGCTTGATTGCAGCGTGCAGTATACAGGAATCCCAGACCCGAGCCCCCACGTATAGCGATACCCCCAGTTAAGAGGGCCGCCTTGATTGTTTTGGGCCCTGTAGTGCACCGCTGTCAACCCCTGGCAATCGGCTCTAACCTCTCGTGGCACAGTTAGTAAAGGGGGTGATAGAATTGCAATCACTCTAATATTCTCTATGACACAATCCCACAGTAAGGCACACAGTAATGGTATAGACTAGTAAATGACACTGACAACCAATATACTTAACTATAGGTTCTTTACTATTAGTAAAGGTTAAAAGGGTAAAACAGTATGCAATGTCACATGCAGATCCCTGCAATATAAGTATACTTATCAAAAGATAAAACATTCAGCAATGTAATGACAGTTTAACAGACCCCGCTGCAGCTATTCTACCTTGTGAGCAAGATGGCGCCCAGCAATGTCCTATACTACCCAGTCAGGCCTGACTCTAACTTGGGGTATAGTTTGATGAAGAAATCTTCGCTAGCAAAACACGGTGGTGCACTTAAAGAACAAATTGTAATCCAATGGGGGTAGCGATGATTGCTAACTTTATAACACTGGAGAGACTAGTAAACTCAGTTCAGCAGACAGTCTCCCCAGAGTGTAACTGTAATCACTGATGAGCCTGAATAAAGTTAAATAGGCACAAACTTAATAATATGTGGCTCTGAGCAGGCGCTCTCTCACCCGACCGGACCAGTCCTTGTCCAGTACCTCCGCTACTGTGACTCGCTTCACAGTGTCCACGACGCCCGGGTCTTCGGTCCTCCTGATGACAACTCTTCACAACAGGATCAGATGCTTAGCAGGCTCCTCGGTGGAGCGGAAGGCTCTTTGGAAAAGCACAAGGCCTAGGCTTCAGGCCTTGTACACACAGCAGGTCAGCACAGGGATCCTCTTGCTGGGAGGGCGGTGTCCAAAGAGAAAGAAACTGGGGCCTGCCTCCCTCTTATAAAGTCCACCCCAGCAGTCTTTGCACGGGGCAATGCACCCTGGGTGCCTAAATGTGTACTGGGTACTGTAGTCTCTTGAGGTTTAAAGGGCAATACCCCGCTACACCTATAAATGTTAGTACCCAGTTATATTATGTACAATTAGAAAGGAATTTTTAAAGCAATCTGAGCTGGCCAGAACTATCTCTGGAGAAAGTCTATTCCACATTTTCACAGCTCTGGGAGTTATTTTTGCTGCTACTTACACCAATGCTGGTGATTATTATTGCGGAAACTGACAACAATGCTGGGGATTGTTATTGCAGAAACTGGCACTGATCCTGGGAGTTGTTATTTCCTAGGGGAGCTCTATTTTCATATGATATTGTTATTCAAATTTGCTAGATGCTTAAGGCCTCATGCCCACTGGCGTTTTTACAGCTGCGTTTTTTGCAGCTTAAAAACGCCTGTCCATGTTATTGTAAATATTTTTTATTTTTTTTGAAAAAAAAAAAAAAAAAACGTCGGAGCTAAAAACGCGACCGCGCAATAGTGCGCGTTTTTGCGCCTTTTTTGACGCTCACGGTTTTTTCTGCCTAATTCTGACACTGAGGAACGCACTGGTCCTGGGTTTTTTTTACAGCTTAAAAACGTCTATGCTATTTGCAGCTCAAAAACGTCTAGGTGGGCATGAAGCTATAGACTAACATGGACAGGCGTTTTTAAGCTGTAAAAAACGCTCAAAAACGCGGCTGTAAAAACGTCCGTGGGCATGAGGCCTAATAGTTGAAAATGGCACTACTGTTACCATTATATGTAGTGTTATATGGAAAAAATGTGACACCATGTTCTACTGCCTGAGGTGACACCAACCCTAGTGATGCCACTGCCTATACTGAAGTGTTGGCAAAATATACTGGTCCACTAATATATTTTTCTATGAATATATTTTTTAGAAACGTTTAAAAAACACCTTGTGCACAAATGTGAGATAGCTGTATACTGGTATCCAACAAACTGTATCAAGGAAGAGAATCATCATTTAAATGGTTTGAAGAAGTGGTTTGTCTCCACATTACTCACCTATCATTTGTAAACATATAACCTATGACATTTCTCAGCGCAAGTAGGGTACAGCTTATCAACAAGCAAGAAAATGCTGAAAAACAGGAAGTACAGATTAGCTTAAAAAATGATTTAATGTTTGAACTGCTTGGCCCACTAATACATCAAATAACAGTAACCATATCAGAAGTGGTATACCAAGCCCAAGAAAATTGCATAATTGAAAAACAAAGGGCAATAAATGAAAGACTACTGTTTATCAAATGTGTTCTAGGCCTGACTAATATTGTGTTAGAAATGTCTTGCACACACGGTCGGATTTTCCGTCGGAATAAACTATGAGGGGTTATTCCGACGGAAGTCCGTTCAAGCTGTCTTGCATACACACTGTCACACCAAATTTGGACCGTGGTGATGTACAATACTACGACGAGCAGAGATAAATGAAGTTCAATGCTTCCGAGCATGCGTGGTTTTTAACACTTCGGAATTGCATCCAGACGAACGGAAATTCATGACAGAGGTTCTAACCCTTCCACACCCTTCCACACTTTATCCAATACTGAATTTATCCCTTTGTTTAACTGCTGACATAAGATTCATTCAGGGCAGTGTTCATAAGACAACAATTATAGAAAGACAGAGGGGATATTAAATGAGGTTTATTATTTTATAAAAAAATAATTGTAAATGCGTTAACTCACCAAATAATAAATACATTACATACAAATACATAACATGAAAATGCAAAATAAATAATCAAAATGCAAAGTGCAAAATTAGGTGCAATACAAAATCAAAGTGACATGTGCAGATAAATACTGTATATAGCCATGCCCCCCGTAGGGGTTGCTGAAAGTTGTGGTTCACCTGTCACCCTGCCCAGCCTGACATCCATATTACAGTCACTCAGTAACACAGATCAGTCCATAGCTTTGTTTTGTTATATAGAGGATCACACTTGGATGGGTATTAGGGATTTTTTTGGGATGCCCAGCATTGTAGAACAATCAATTGTGAATTTTAGAACAATCAATTGTGAATTTTAGAACAATCAATTGTGACAACTATGTACAATCCCTGTACATACACCACAATCTTCTCTCCAGCACAAACACTTGCTGCTGCACACCGTTCCTCCTCCAGCACTTCCCTTCCTGCAGACTGTCACTCCTCCAGACTAGCTAGCGTGGGTAGGTCTGACACTGCTTCAGCCAGGCATTAACGAACTGCCTTTTGCGGGCAGGGACCTCGGGCCCCTGTGGTGTACAATAGTTCAGGTTCTAGCTGTCCTCTGCTCAGCTACCACTCCCAGATAGCTCTCTTCAGGCCCTGTCAGCCAGCCTGGCTGCAAAGACCCCTTTCACTGCCCTTCTCCACAGTCCTCTCTCCACTGGTTCTGGACCCATCTCTCAAACTGCAAGCTCCCAGTTCTCTCAGGCGTGCCTCCCCAGTCCACCCAACTGTGCTTACTCACAGTAAGGCTCCTACTGACCAGTAGTTCTCCCTGGAGAATCTTAGATTGTTCTCTCATGCTGGCCTCTCTATTGCTCTCTCATGTGCCTCTGTTTCCAGGATCTCTTCACTCCTCCCGGATGCACCCTAGCCCCAGCCCAGGGTCACCCCCCAGACTGGGGCGCTCCCTGTGGGGCCCGACAGCCTCCACACTCTCTCACTCCAGCTCTTCCACCCGACAACTCCTCCCCAGCTGGGCTGACCCCAGGTATTTAAGGAGGCCTGCCCCCTGCCAATTCAAATTAGGGATTGGTCAGGGCTTCCTAAGATATCCCAGGAAGCTCCACCTTTCTCTCCTCCTCTCCTTCCAGCATTTTCTAGAAGGAAGAGGGAGGTGACAGAGAAGTGATGCTGCCCGAGAGTCAGCAGCTGCTACCCTGAGCCACTCCCAGCCCAGAATGAAAACAAACAGGCCTAGCAACCAGCTAGGCCTGCCTAAATGTACCTACACTGTCAGAGAAAAACCTCACTCTAGCACCTTACTAACTAGAGGGTGCTACATGTATATAAATGCTGAGTGATTGTAGCCCTTCTTAGAACCCCCCAGACAGCTCAACCTTTCTTCCCCACCTTCCTTCTAGAAGCCTCTAGAAGAACAAGGGAGGTAACCGAAAGATGAAACTAGCTGTGAGTCACCAGCCTACTCTAAGCCACTCCCAGCCCCACAGATCAAAACAAAACAGGCATAGCTTTTAGCTAGACCTGCCTAAATGTTCTACAAAAAAATCTCACTTTAGCACCTACACTAGGTAGAGGGTGCTACATAATAAACCAATCAAGCAAAAAAAAAAGTATATTTTATAGGTCGAAGTTCATTTCATGCAACCTTTTGGCTGCCACTTCAATCTCCACCACCACAAAGTGACCCGTGCCATACAATAAAATAACTAATCCCTGAATGAGGTTTATTATTTTGCTTTCTTAAACATTTATAGTGTATGTCTAGCTAAAACATTTGTATTCGTTTTGGATAGAATGGGGAAAGATTAGAAACCAACAGGTTTTTACTGCTATTCGAGGTTCCAATAGATTCCCCCCCACTGTTACAGTGATAAGTTTCATTACACAGGAAGTGCCACAGGAAAACAGACAATAAAAAGCTGGCAGAGGTTCTAGCCTTCCCCTCCTTTACTAAAAAATTGATTTATATGTAGCGGGGTGTCACTTTATGGTGTGCGATAAAGACTACTTTCATATGCAAGTGAACCCAGATTCTCTCCGGAGTTCTATTTGACAATAGATTGGCTACTGTTTAACCTTGAGAAAGGTGCATGGTTGGACTTGTGGTACAGGGAGAGATGGACTCCAATGCCGTGGATGTTAAGTAGACTACTGTACCCACAGTGCAGCTGTACGCCCACAGTGCATTGCCCGGCGCAAGGTCTGCTGGGGATGGTTATTTAAGGAGGATGAGGAGCAACACGCGCTCTCTTCGGACACCGCCCGCCCAGCAAGTCGGAGCCTGTGTTGAGGCCTGTTGTGTCCGTCTAGGCCGGAGAGCCTGGGCCTGCAGAACCCGGAAAGCCTGCTTGTTGGAAGGAGAGGAATCTCATCCGGAGAGCCTGCTGACATCTCAGAGCATCAAAGAGTCGACCCATCTATCAACTTCCATACGGTTGTCGGAGGGACCGGAGACTACTGGTGGTGGAGAGATCGTGTGCCGAAGCACCAGCAACGGAACCAGCCAAACGGACTAGGCCTGGTCGGGTGAGAGGGCTTTTGCCCAGGACTCCTAACTGTTTAGTAGGCCCGTGATCTTTTGTGATCTTTTGTTTAGGGCCCACCGCCATCAGAGCAGTGCGCTACGCACCAGGGGACAGTGTGTTGCGCAGTAACTGCATAGTTAAAGTTGGGTATTTTATCACCTGTGACTTCATGCCCTAAAGCATAGCAGAAGTTCAGCTAACTTTTTGATATCCCTTGGATTACAAATTTTAAGTGCACCAACGTTTGCTAGCGAAGATCCCTTTTATTGGAATGACAGTGTTTGAAGGTAGTCAGGCCTGACTGGAACTTACGGTGACATTAGTTGGGCGCCATATTGCCCACAAGGGGGAAGCTCGCGAGCATAGTTCATTCAAAGACATTTAGTGTGTATAAGATTTGTTTATATCTTGTTGCCTTTATATGTTCATAACAGGGCTCTGCATAAGCAAACACATATTGTTTAACCTGTTTCTTATCCAGTAAAATCCTTTTGTGGTTAAGCAAACACGTTGTGTGGAGTATTAACTGTTACAGGGAGACGGCTAACACAGGTAAACCCATTTTGAACTGTGACTGTATATATTATTGCGGTACTGTGGTTCCAATCACTAGTGGGTTCCGCAATCCCATTTGTTTGACAGCTGTGCCAGTGGAGGGTAATGCTCCGTACACACGATCGTTTTTCATGCCGTTAAAACTGCCATTTTAAAAAATGGCCCTGAAAAATGATCGTGTGTATGCTCCAGAGCATTTTTAACGATGTGAAAAACGGCCATTAAAAATTCCGGACATGCTCTCTTTTTTCACGTCGTTTTTCATGTCTTTTTTTTAACGACGTGAAAAACGATAGTGTGTATGCTTTCACGACGTG
Source organism: Rana muscosa (assembly GCA_029206835.1). Lineage (NCBI taxonomy): Eukaryota > Metazoa > Chordata > Amphibia > Anura > Ranidae > Rana > Rana muscosa. Next base: position 594,459,506 of record CM055117.1, read on the forward strand.
AAAAAAAACGCGCATGCTCAGAAGCAACTATGAGACGGGAGCGCTCGTTTTGGTAAAGCTAATGTTGGAAATGGAGATGGCACATTCGTCACGGTGGAATTAATAGCATCGTTTTAATGCTGCGCATTCCGTTCTTCTTTTGATAATGCTTTAAAATTACCCTCTTTTGATAATGACATTGAGAGTTATGCCAAACTTGTTTCTAAAGTAATTCCAAATTGCTCTAATGATTATAAAATATTATTTATAAGCCGCACCTCCCTCCTAAATAATACTAATAATAATAAAATAATGTAATTCTCCTTTTTTCTTGAAATTTTATTTTACTATTGTTTTTTTTTTTTTTTTGTGGCCTTTTTTTTATTATTTTGGCTTAAATTATTCTTGTGTAAAGTTACCACAACAACCTTCCAAATGTGTCTCATTTGTGTCCCCTGATAATAACAATAATATAATTTGAGATGTCCCTGCCTGCTCCCTAGCAAGCTCTCTTTTGAAATACAAATCACATAGTCAAGTATTTTAAGGGCACTAAATTTTTTTTTATTTCAGAACATTAACAAATTAAAGTGGAAGGCAGCACTGGAGAGCCTGCTTGCATTTGTGCATCCCTTTGACCCCACAACAACCATCCAAGATGTCCAAACCAAAATAGAGATTAGATCCCCCAAAAAAAGGAGCCCAATCTTGTCTTGAGCTCCTAGAGGTCAGGAGCCACAGCAGATAAGTCCTATATGTCCCCAGTCTGTGGTACTACAGCAGGCATTATTTTCTCCTCTTCCTTGTAGCCTTCTCTCCAGCCTTCTCTGCAGCCGTGGTTGGTTTCTTCCTTGGAGGCTGGGCATCAGGAGGAGAGGTTGTGGCAGGAGGAGTAGTAGGAGGAGGAGGAGGAGGTGGAGGAGTAGGGACAACCTCCGTTATGTCCGTCTACCTAGTGAGTTCACCCAGCACGCCCTTATTGATGACTTTCAATAGCAGGGTCTCATTGAATTTTTTTTGCTGCAACTCCATTTGCCCTAGTTTGTGGGCGAGGACTGCGGCAAATCCCTCATCAACAGAGGGTGCCTCTCTGAGGGCCGCTGTTGCCTCTCTGAGGAAGGCCCTGGTTCCTCCTCCACCTGCCTACCTCTCCTTGGCCCTCGTGGTTTAACTACCAGGGGAGGCATCTGGGCTCTTGTGCTGGGCAAAGCCTCCTCCTGGGTGCCACTGGGCCCAGCCTCCTCCTGGGTGCCACTGGGCCCTGCCTCCTCCTGGGTGCCACTGGGCCCTGCCTCCTCCTGATCCCCAACATCACCCTCTTTCTGGCTCTGCTCTGGCTGTAAAAAAATAAATAAAATTAGGCCACTACTGTATCTTGCTCTTCACAAACTTTATTGGTAGAAGTGTACATACCTTTAACAATACTAACATCTATTTAAATTCTACAATTTTGTACGATATAAATATAGATATCAATACTTTACCTGGCTCCATATCTCCAAATCTGCCTCCTCAAGGCCCTGATCTTGATCCTCAGAGGAAGCCAGAGCAGGGTTGACAGGAAGGCTGGAGGACTGGTTGCAGGGAAGGCTGGAGGGTTGGGTACAAGGAAGGCTGGATTGACCTCTGGGGGGAAGGGTGGAGAGAGATTCCCGCACTTCCAGCTGGTCATCCAGAAAAGCAAGCTTACTGTAGTACCACAGACTGGGTTTATAAACCTTATTTGCTGGTGCACCTGACCTCTGGGACCTCAGGACCATAGTCCTCTGGGTCCTGTATGTCCCTCTGATGGTCGCAATTTTGTTTTTGACATCTTGGAGAGTTGTTGTGGGTATCTTTGTTTGCACAAATGCAAGCAGGCTCTCCAGTGCTGCTTTCCTGGCGTCTTTATTTTTATTACCGCCACTTTTTGTTTGCCATAATATAGGGAGCTCTTGCCATTTGTCGATGAACTCCCCCATGAAGTCTGGGTTTTTAAAAGTATTCATGATATCTGTAAAAGCGAGAAACCAAAAAAAATATATATTTCAGGCAACATTCCTCAACTGTGCATTGTCTACATATTTTGAGCACACAAATCTCTTCGTCTGATGAACCTCAAAAAGTAAAATTGTTAGGTACCTTCGTCACGACGTTCGTTGCTAACTCCCTCTCCCGACAAATGAACGTATTTCCCAGACGTGGATCTTCACTTGATATACACAGCGCATGCGTGAAACTCTGCATGCTTTCCCCGCCCCTGACGTTCGATATTGTACTTTCCCCGCCCCTTCTCACTCGTAGTGCTGAACAAAACATGGCGGAGACACAGGTGGCTGAGATTACCTCTACAGAGGATGAAATTACAGAGGAGCCCAAATCAAGACCCAGGAGATATAAGGCATCCAACATGTCATTCGAGGAAATGGTGGAGATGGTCGCCATTTTAAAGAAGGAGGATTATGATGCCAAGCATGGTCCGTATAAAAGGCCCAATCTGGTCAAGTCCAGAATTATGGGCAAAGTGGTCAAAAGTCTTCACAAAAAATTCGGGGTGTGCAGAACGAAGGAACAGCTCAGAAAACGATGGTCAGATCTGAATTTGCGGGAGGCCGACCAATATAAAAGAATCAAGAAAGTTATATTAAAAAGTAAGTAATTTTTTTTGAGTTTCCATGGTACATATTATTTTCTTGTATTCTGTCGTGTATTTTTGACTTTCATATAGTACACTGAAAGATACCATCTTTCAGGTTCGTCCGCACAGTAAACAGACGTATTAAACCTCTTTCTCCGTACAGTTCCTCAAACGATGTTTTAGGATCATCCAGTGTGAACACCCATGTATTTTGGTTTATTTGGGGGAGTAAATTTGGGCCTCACTTATTTTTTGTGTGCTAATCCAAAGGACATTTGTTCATTTGAAAAAACGATATGCATGGTAATGTTAAAGGGAGTGAATGCTCAGCAGCTGATGAAACATCTGAACGCAGTAGTACAAGTGTGGGCCTAAAGCCAAAAAGCTTGAGGGAGTCACACACAGGTGATCCAGTGTAGATACTTTGGGGTGTTACAATGTTTCAAATTTGTGTTCAAAATGTATATGCTCTGGTTTGGGCTATGTATCCAATCATTTGTCCCGGTTGGCACAGGGGGTAAAATTTAAAATGGAGCATGCTTCAAAAGAATGATTACAAAGTTTTTTTTCATGTTTCTTATTTTAGCAAAATTGAGTCGCTACTAATGAAACTATTCCTTTTATTTCAATCTCCCTAGGGATTCGAAAAGCTACCTCAGATGAGACGAGAATTGCAATACCTACAACAATACCCCCAGAACCCCAGGATGGAGAGGAATGTGATGTTGTGGAAGTGGAAAGTGGCACCACCACAGGTCAGAGAGAAACCAGACACATGCATGTTAAATAGATGTAGGCCTACATATTCTATCCTACATATTTCTTTTTACATTTAGGTGCAGTTCTGGCCGAAGACCCCAATAAATTGACACATCACAGTGCCCAGATCCTGATCCAATACCTGATGGTCTGCTGTCGTGACCTCGAAAAAATTAAGGGAGACTTGCTAGAGATCAGGGCAAATACAAAGCGGGTGGAGGAAAGGCTCCAAAATATCATGGCTGTGCTTGGGCGTGTCTAATGTTTTTACACCAAATAACGTTTTACTTGCAGAGTTTTATAAGTTTTTTTGTTATTTTACCCTTTAAAGACTAGCACATGTTTAGCTTTTTCAAAATTTTGACAAATATAGTTTGTTTATGCATGGCTGGTCATGCGTTTTAATACACCCAAAATTAAGGGAACATCCACATTTCTAAGGAAGTTTCCCACCTAAAAAAATAAATAAAGGTATTTTTACATAACAAATCATTGTGGCTTCATTATGTAAATGTGGTGCTGAGTGAACTAATCAATGTTTGGTGTTTACACTGACAATGAAGGCTAATTAAAAGATTGTTTAATCCACATGGCAAAACAAGTGCACTAGGTAAACCTACCAGAAACATCAAACATTATACAATAAAAAATCCAAACCAATCTTTACTCAAGAAAAAGTTTTATTTTTTTGGTATAAAATTATTATAGATTGTCTGGCATTTCAATGGCCCCCCTACCCATAAAATAGTCCACATATTGGTTACGGACCTCACGTCCGGTTGGGGGGGCCAAGCCAGGACGGCCAGGTTCCAGGGCCACCAAAGTTTCTGCATTGATTAAAGAGGCCTCAGGCCCACTCAAAGATATATAACTCGTTGAATGCACCCTTAGGAAATTATGCAGCACACAGCACGTCATAACCACATGGTTCCATTTGTATGGGGCAAGGTGGATGGAGGTAAGGAAGAGGCGAAATCGGCTGGCCATGATCCCAAACGCATTTTCCACCACCCTTCTGGCTCTGGCCAGCCGATAATTGAACACCCTCCTCTCAGGGGTGAGGGTGCGTTGCGGGAATGGCCTCATCAAATGGGGTCCCAGGCCAAACGCCTCATCCGCCACAAACACAAAAGGTAGTCCCTCCACATTCTGCTCCGCTGGTGGCAAGGCCAGCAGATCCAAAAGGAGCCGTTCTCCAAACTCCGTCTGGGCAAAAACTCCTCCATCAAACATCCTGCCATTCTTGCCAACGTCCACATAGAGGAACTCGTAGGTGGCCGACACCACTGCCATCATCACGACGCTGTGGAACCCCTTATAATTATAATAAAAGGATCCCGAATGGGGTGGTGGGACGACCCGAACATGTTTGCCGTCCATGGCTCCTCCACAGTTCGGAAAGTTCCATCGCTGGGCAAACTCGGAAGCCACATTCTGCCATTCATGTGGCGAAGAAGGGAACTGTGGAATTAAAGAAATAACAAATTAATATTTGGAGCCAGAAATATTGAAAGCTGATTTCATACACACATTCATGGCCAACATTGGTAGAAACTGTTCAAAACATAAAAAATTGGAAGCAAGAAAAAAAAAAAAAAAAAAATTATGGGGGGGGGTTGAAGATGAGTTGGGAATATCACACATGAAGGCTGTAGCACTCTGTATTGAAGTTAACAAAAATGAAACATTCCTAGGCAAAATTTAGGGTGCGTTTTGGGTAAAGCACTACGATGGAACATAGAATAAAAAACATGGAAATGACTAGGCAAGGTAGGTATGGCCCCAGGATAGCATGCTGGAGAGGTTAGGTAAGCCAAATTTACAGGTAGGCCTCAAACCCCAAACTTTAAATAATAAAACATGGGGAGAAAGGGGACATTCCCTGCAGCTAAGAATCATGTGAATTAGGGACTGCAAATAAAGCAAATTAAAAATATCCAAAAATAAAAACCATACAATGTGAATTTTTGAAGAAGAACACTTACCTTAATATAGTCCTCCTGCAAAACTTGAAGGATGGCAGAACAAGTCTCTGGTATAATGATCCCCAGAGCCTGGGGGGATATGCCTGTGGAGAACTTAAGGTCCTGCAGGCTTCTCCCAGTAGCCAGGTATCGCAACGTGGCGATGAGCCTCTGCTCAGCACTGATGGCTTCCCGCATAACGGTGTCCTGCCTGGTAATATAGGGGGACACCAAAGCCAACAGCTGCTGAAATACGGGGTCAGACATCCTGAGGAAATTCCTGAAATCATCAGGATTATTCCCTCTGATCTCCCGCAACAAAGGCATGTGACAGAATTGGTGCCGCTGGAGCAACCAATTCTTGGTCCATGAACTCCTCCTGACCCTGCTCATGGCATGGAGTCGGGATACAGCATGAACCCCTGCACCAACTACAGCACGAACTCTACGACGAGTACGTAGCCGCAACATGGCTAGATAACGGTCGGCTGAACAGAACGAACTAGAAGAACGCACGGAAGAACAGCAAGGCCTATGAAGAACAAGCTGAAAAACACGAACGTGCAGAGCAGGCCGCACTGAATAAACAGATACGAACTGACTACAAGCAGTGCTAAACAGATACGAACCCACAGGCGCAAACTGAACTCCCGAAAACGATCTTCAAAGCACGAAGACTGAAAAGCGCGAATCCTCTCTCACCAAACTTTTACTAACACGCGGTAACACGGAATTAGCAAAAGCGTCCCAAAGGGTGGCGTCATTCGAACGGAACTTCCCCTTTATAGTGCCGTCGTACGTGTTGAACGTCACTGCGCTTTGCTTGATCGTTTTTTTTAATGATGGTGTGTACGCAAGGCAGGCTTGAGAGGAAACATGAAAAAAAACGAGGAGAAAAACGTTGGTTTAAAAAATGACAATAAAAACGATCGTGTGTACGGGGCATTAGAGTCAGTTTCTGGGGGTTGACAGTAGTACAGTACAGGCCCAAAACAATACCAGCAGCTCTCTTAACTGGGGGTAGTCCTACATATATATTTCTGTCTGTGCCCTTTTCAGATTTTCCCTTACTTCGGGCAAAACACCAGGACAAGAAATGAGAGCACTGTCACCAGGAAACACCAGGAGACATTCTTTAGGCTGGGTTCACACCTACAGTAGGTGCCGCCGATATTGTGCCAATCTCGCCACTTCTAGCGGCGAGATTGACACCCTATGAGCTCCGTCGCGAGAGCCAGCGCCGAGCTGTCTCGTCATCGGGAAAGGAAAAAATGTTCCTTTCACGATGAGCGACACGCATTGCCGATAGGCGGGGATCTGACGCGGATTCCCGCCAATACCAGGCACTGCGTTTGGTATGAATCCTGAGCGGGAACTCCACGCCAATTTTTAAAGAAAAAACCGGCGTGGGTTCCCCCTCCAGGAGCATACCAGGCCCTTGGGTCTGGTCTGGATTTGAAGGGGAACCCTACGCCGAAAAAACGGCGTGGGGTCCCCCTCAAGATCCAAACCAGACCCTTATCCGAGCACGCAACCTGGCAGGCCGCAGGGGAAGAGGGGGGGACGAGAGCGGCCCCCCCTCCCTCCTGAACCGTACCAGGCCACATGCCCTCAACATGGGGGGTTTGGTGCTCTGGGGCAGGGGGGCGACCTGCGGCCCCCCCACCCCAGAGCACCCTGCCCCCATGTTGATGAGGACAGGGCCTCTTCCCGACAACCCTGGCCGTGGGTTGTCGGGGTCTGCGGGCGGGGGGCTTATCGGAATCCGGGAGCCCCCTTTACCGGCCCCCCCGCAGTGCGCCCCCTGCCCCGAAGCACCCACCCCCTCATGTTGAGGGCATGCGGCCTGGTACGGTTCAGGAGGGAGGGGGCGCTCTCTCGCCCCCCCCTCTTTTCCTGCGGCCTGCCAGGTTGCGAGCTCGGATAAGGGTCTGATGAAGTGGAAATCCGCGAAACGCGTAGGCCTTCACTTCTCTCTGTGAATGGGAATCGCACATCCCGTTACCCATTATTTGAACTGTAATGTGATTTTTTATTTTCTTATATATACTTTTGTAAGAATATACATTTTTTTTACATTGCTGCCTTCAGCAGGATAATAATAAAAAAATTTTTTTCTATATATTGTGATACGTCTATATTTATTCACTCCACTGAGGCACACACAAAGTCCCACCCTTGATCAACCATTTTTTTGACATACAGTCGCACATCAGGTGTTAGATGCCACTGGCTTAAGGTTATTATTAACCTTAATACATCTCTCAGCTAGAGCAGCGCCAATACCTCATACACTACATTTTCATTTATTTCTTGGTCCTGATCAGGATTCAAATAGGGGGGCAGCAGCATTCTATTAACCATTTTGCGCGGATATCTTTATCTACCAACTAGGATATCTTAAGCCAGTGTTTTAGGGGACTGAATTATTTGCTTTTCTCTTTGTTCTTTGGGCTCTGATGGTTCGGATTCTATTGGCTCTTTCTGTAGTTCTATAAGTGATTGGGGAGCTTCTATGTCCTCTGCGGGCAGGGAGGTCTTCTTAACTTGGCAGGGATTGGCTCAGGGGTTTAAATTCTGGAGCCGCAGGCCTGAGGATTCCAGTATCGGTCTTCTTAGATGGAGGAGAAATGGCAACCAATGACAGTGAAAGTGGCTAAAGCCAGTCCAAGCCCATTTCTTCTTCTTCACTGTCCTCTTCATTGGTGTTTGATAGCAAAGATTGAAACCCGGTTACTTGGCATGATATTTGAGAGGTGGATTAAGTAGGCTGTGGATCTGGTTGTTGAGACACATGAACTGCATCTGATAGGGGCAGTTGGTAATTACGGTGACAAGTCTTTAATGGGCCCATGCTTCCCTCTGGGCAGATCTGGCATGCTGGCAATCCGGGCAACTGCTTACAGATACAATAAATAAAGCTGCGCAAAACTGTGAAAAAAGCACTCAGTCTCTACAATAAAGGTGAACAACCGGTTAATAAAATATTCGGAGTGATGCCAAACCAAAAATTCACCAATGTTATAGAAAAAAGTCCTGTTAATAAAGCAAACACTGAATCCTCAAGAAAATGTCCAACAGAGTGATATCAATAAAGGTCTCCTATATCACTGACGGTGACTTCGAACTTCCGAACACCCAATGAAAAAGTGCTGTTACTCTGATAGACAAAGGTTCCACCACCATTAGGATTTTCTGCCGCTTACCGAAACACCTGATCCCTTAAGAGATCAGTGAAGGCAGATGGCTGTTATCCCCCATTTTTATTAAATGTAATTTTAAACTGGATTACGCTATGGTAGCTTTCTTTTCCATTGGCATTGTGCATTCCGGGCTATATGGAGAGGACTGGCGTGTAATCTAGTGGAGGAGTTCAGATTCACAGACCCACTCAGACCCAATTATCACCCAAGACATAGAGTTCTGAAGTGACAGAGCAGCTGAGCAGACATGTTGTGCGGCAGCTCCTGACATCCAGGGCTTCATTTTTTTTCCTCCAATTGTCCCCCCCCTCACCAGCGGTTGCCTAGTGGTCCAAAGCTCCCTTAGACCCAGCGACCCCCCAGCCCGTCCTCGGGCACCACCGAGGCCGCCATCCACCGCTCCGGGCATCCCCATCCATAGCACCCAGACCTCCAGGCAACCAGACGTTGTTGCAGGAGCTCCGCTCCGCTCCATCCAGGGCTGTACAGTCCTCCACTCCCCCCCTCTCAGTCAGAGTAACCAGGGGCTGCGGCTATCTTTCCCCACTGACCCGGGACCCCCCCCCCAGCCCAGTCCTTTCCTCTTACCGCCGCCGCCGATTCCTTCATCAGCCGTCTTCCGGCATCCCGTTCCCCGCAGCCACCGGCAGGAAAGTCCGCGGCTGCGGCCTAGCTTTCGCCAGTCCAAGCTTCCTCCAGTATCTAGGATCACTCAGCGATCCACCAGGAGCACCCTTTACTGCCCCCCGCTCTCGAAGCTCCCCCCTGACGGCAGCGGGCCGCCTAGGCAACACAAGCAGCTGCCTGACCCGGCCAGGATAGACCGCGGCTCCGGCCTAGCCCCCGGCGGCCATCTTGGTCCACCCAATTCGGCTTCTAACACGTCCCCCCTTGGAACATACCCACCCGGTATAACTACCGGATTGCATCTCCATCAGGGTTGACCACCTGTGCCCCCCACGGGGTCACTTTGAAGCGGCAGTCGGTAGGACGACACCGAGATTGGCCTGGTAAGCAGCGGCCATCTTAGTACACCCAAGAACTTCAACACAAAAAAAAAAACTCTTTCTCCTCTTCTGTTTTTCCCCACTTCTACTGACATCCCCCCCCACCCCCAGCACAACCGGGTTTCCCCAACATGCAACACCAGGACCACCCTCTTTAAAAACTCTTCAACTTTTTTTTCTACTCATTACGGATAGCTCACCCCCCCCCCCCGATGCACCCAGGCTACTGCACCACTTCACAGAGCAATCCACACACATGGTCCAGGGAAACGGACGTGTGTGGCAGGAGCTCTGACCATCAGGACATCTAGGACTCATTCCTGGAACCTCTGCGCTCTCTCTCCCCCAGCAAACGGGAACCTGACGACCGGTGGTCTCCTTTGGACCCCACTCCCCCCCCTAGTCAAGTCCCCCAGCTCACCATCACACTGCCCACAGCCGCCGCCTGTCGCCTGCCGCCATCTGGGCACCAGCCTCTAGACCGCTAGACCTGCAGGACAGACCGCGGCTGTGACATAGCTCCAGCCAACCCATCATCCTCTCCCCAATTCTTTTTCCAGCGGGCCCGTGTGCTCCTACCTGGTAAGTACATTGGGGCACCTCCAACCCATAGGAAGTTGATCCAGGGTTCACCCGATCGCCTCTCGGGGGGTCAGGAAGGAATTTTTCCCCTGCTGTAGCAATTGGCCTCGGTTGGGGTTTTTCGCCTTCCTCTGGACCAACGGGGGGTGGTTTAGGTCATTGGGCCCTTTCACTATCGCCATTCACTCTTGTTTTTTCCCATTATGTGCAATTTTAAATACTCAGCGGACACCCTCCACAGGCTAAGGAATACCGCCTCAACACTACCAACCTCCACCCAAAAAATACTACGGAAAGAACAACTGCTAAGGATCAATCGGCAATCAACCATTAAAAACACGAAGAGACCACTTCCACTACAACACATATCATGCGCCCTGATCAACACAAGATCTGCAGTCAAACACAGAAAGGAAATCCACGACTTCATCACCCAAAACAACATAGATTGCCTCTTTATCACGGAAAGCTGGCTAACACCCGACTGTAACACCATCCTAACAGAACTGGTGCCTGAAAACTACTGCATCCTGCATCCTAACCGAGCACAGAATAGGACAAAGAGGAGGAGGCCTAGCAGTGATCTTCAAATCTCACCTCTCGCTCATCAAACCGAAGCTACAGACCCCATTGCCTTACATGTAGACACTCACTCTGCATCTTCAAACAACACCTCAAGACACCGTTCACATACTACTATGCTACAGACCACCAGGACCAAAGACAAATCTCCTTACACCTTTTACCGAATTCATATCGACATACACCTTGAAGTCCAAAAACGTTTTATTACTCGGGGACTTCAACCTCTGGGCTAACTCCGCCCAGGACCCCATTGCCACCTCCTGCATCAACCATCTGGAAGAACTAGGTCTGCAGCAACTGATAAATGCCCCCACGCATGGATCGGGTCACATTCTTGACCTCATCTTCAAACAAAATATGGACGTCAACACACTGGACAACATGCCGTTACCATGGACGGACCACCACGCTATCAAATTTAAAATCACCACCAACACCATCTCCCAAAAACCGAAGCACTCAATAACAACATACTGGACAAGATCTCAGAAGAAACTACACTCTGAACTCTTCAAAACTACACTATCAAAAAAAATAGGAACACTAAATCAAAACCACTCAACGGAACAAACACTTAGCTCCTTAAACACAGCATTACTACAAACAGCAGACACAGTCGCACCGAGACGTAGAGCACTCATCCGCAGAAACAATTCGGGATGGTTTAATGACACTCTGACTCTACTGAAGCAAGAACGCAGAAGAGCTGAAGGAGCCTGGAGAAGAAACCCAACAAAGGAAAACCACTCTAACTATAAAGCACTCACTAATAAATACTATAAAGCGATCTTCAAAGCAAAAAAAGAACATTTCTCAAACGCCATCGCAAATGCCCTAAACCGACCTCGCAAACTTTTCAAACTTGTCGCGCAAACTATGAACCCCGCCTGTTTGGACCCCCCAGCAAACGAAACTCAAGAATTCTGCAATGAGCTATCGGATTTTTTTATCGACAAAATCGAAAACATTCAAGAAATTATTCAAAAGAAAAAAACATCCAACCTCACTCAGGCTAAACAAGAAGAGGAAATCAACATACAATCGATTAAATTTTCGCTGGTCCCGATCACCATCGACATCACCAAAAACATCATCAGAAGTCTCAGAGACAGCACATCACCAAATGACATAATATCTACAAAACTCCTGAAAGAATGTACCGACATTCTGGCCCCCTCCATAACACACCTCATAAATCAATCGTTCAAAGAAGGCATTGTGCCGATCTCCCTCAAGCAAGGCATAGTCAAACCCCTCCTAAAGAAGCCCAACCTCGACCCTAAAGACCCAAGCTACCGCAGGCCGATAACAAGTCTCAACACCATCTCAAAGATCATGGAGAAAGCAGTAGTACAACAACTACAACTCCATTTGGACACCCACAAACTCTTGGACCCACTACAATCAGGCTTCCGCCCAGGCCATGGCACAGAAACGGCACTTCTCAAAATATGGGATGACGCCCTCAAAGCAGCAGATGACGGAGAATCATGTCTTCTGGTGCTGCTGGATCTCAGTGCAGCGTTCGACACAGTAGATCACGAAATTTTACTTATCCGCCTTAAAGAAGTAGCAGGAGTAGCAGACCCTGACCTACACTGGTCCGCATCCTTCTTAGGAAATCGCTCCCAGACAGTGAAACTAGGAGTCTTCACCTCTGAAACTCACGCAATTTCTTGCGGAGTCCCTCAAGGATCACCCCTTTCACCCGTGCTCTTCAACATCTACCTCCGCCCATTACTTAAAATCATCAGGAAACAGGATCTGTGCTACCACTCATATGCCGACGATACCCAAATCTACTTTCGTATCACCGGAAAAAAAGACCAATATCGCGGACTGGAAGAGTGCCTCGCATTGATCGATGACTGGATGACGGAGAGTTCCCTCAAACTAAATGGATCCAAAACAGAACTTCTTCTACTCCACGCAAACCAAAAGCCAAAAACAAAGACGTCTTGGACACCACCCACCATTCTTGGAAAGACCGTTACCCCGAGCACCAAAGTCAAAAGACTCGGAGTCATCCTTGACTCGGAGATGTCGATGGATGCACAAATAGGATCAGTAGTAAGCGAATCGCACCATCTTCTCCGTCTGTTACGGAGACTCATCCCCTTCATCCCGGAGGCCACAGCAGTAGTAGTTGGAACAATCATCAACTCCCGACTCGACTATGCAAACTCCCCCTACATAGGACTAGGGATGAGCTTCGTGTTCGAGTCGAACATACGTTCGACTCGAACATTGGCTGTTCGATCGTTCGACGAAGATCGAACGATTTGGGCCGTTCGCGCCAAATTCGAGTGACGCGAACGGCCCACAATGCACTACGCCATCGCAGTGTCATCCAGGCGCTGTGATTGGCCAAGCATGCACTGTGACCCCGCATGCTTGGCCAATCACAGCGCCGGCAGCGAGGAGAGCAATGATTGGCCACAGGCAGGATGCCTGTGGCCAATTATTGCTGAGGGTGTTTAGTACACGCCCCACACTATAAAAGGCCGCCAGCACGGCGGCCTAGTGTAGTGTGTTCCGGAGCAGGGATAGAGTAGCATAGGCAGGGACAGTGACTGTTATTTCTTTCTTGCTTAACCTGGATTCCTTTAGTTTAGGGAAAGAGAAGGATAGGTAGGGAGAGTGTCAGTGTGTTTTGTGCTTCTGCTATAGTGTGCTTAAAAAAAACATTTATTCTAGGGACAGAAAACTCTAGGTAGGGACAGTGTCAGTTTCTTTCACTCTGCAAGTCCTTGTTTCCAGGGACCTGTAAGGACAGTGAGTTAATTGTCCTTGTGCTATATTGTGCTTAAAAAAAACATTTATTCTAGGGACAGAAAACTCTAGGTAGGGACAGTGTCAGTTTCTTTCACTCTGCAAGTCCTTGTTTCCAGGGACCTGTAAGGACAGTGAGTTAATTGTCCTTGTGCTATATTGTGATTAAAAAAAACATTTATTCTAGGGACAGAAAACTCTAGGTAGGGACAGTGTCAGTTTCTTTCACTCTGCAAGTCCTTGTTTCCAGGGACCTGTAAGGACAGTGAGTTAATTTTCCTTGTGCTATATTGTGATTAAAAAAAACATTTATTCTAGGGACAGAAAACTCTAGGTAGGGACAGTGTCAGTTTCTTTCACTCTGCAAGTCCTTGTTTCCAGGGACCTGTAAGGACAGTGAGTTAATTGTCCTTGTGCTATATTGTGCTTAAAAAAAACATTTATTCTAGGGACAGAAAACTCTAGGTAGGGACAGTGTCAGTTTCTTTCACTCTGCAAGTCCTTGTTTCCAGGGACCTGTAAGGACAGTGAGTTAATTGTCCTTGTGCTATATTGTGATTAAAAAAAACATTTATTCTAGGGACAGAAAACTCTAGGTAGGGACAGTGTCAGTTTCTTTCACTCTGCAAGTCCTTGTTTCCAGGGACCTGTAAGGACAGTGAGTTAATTTTCCTTGTGCTATATTGTGATTAAAAAAAACATTTATTCTAGGGACAGAAAACTCTAGGTAGGGACAGTGTCAGTTTCTTTCACTCTGCAAGTCCTTGTTTCCAGGGACCTGTAAGGACAGTGAGTTAATTGTCCTTGTGCTATATTGTGCTTAAAAAAAACATTTATTCTAGGGACAGAAAACTCTAGGTAGGGACAGTGTCAGTTTCTTTCACTCTGCAAGTCCTTGTTTCCAGGGACCTGTAAGGACAGTGAGTTAATTTTCCTTGTGCTATATTGTGATTAAAAAAAACATTTATTCTAGGGACAGAAAACTCTAGGTAGGGACAGTGTCAGTTTCTTTCACTCTGCAAGTCCTTGTTTCCAGGGACCTGTAAGGACAGTGAGTTAATTTTCCTTGTGCTATATTGTGATTAAAAAAAACATTTTTTCTAGGGACAGAAAACTGTAGGTAGGGAGAGTGTTTTTTTTCTTTCACTCTGCAAGTCCTTGTTTCCAGGGACCTGTAAGGACAGTGAGTTAATTGTCCTTGTGCTATATTGTGCTTAAAAAAAACATTTATTCTAGGGACAGAAAACTCTAGGTAGGGACAGTGTCAGTTTCTTTCACTCTGCAAGTCCTTGTTTCCAGGGACCTGTAAGGACAGTGAGTTAATTTTCCTTGTGCTATATTGTGATTAAAAAAAACATTTATTCTAGGGACAGAAAACTCTAGGTAGGGACAGTGTCAGTTTCTTTCACTCTGCAAGTCCTTGTTTCCAGGGACCTGTAAGGACAGTGAGTTAATTTTCCTTGTGCTATATTGTGATTAAAAAAAACATTTTTTCTAGGGACAGAAAACTGTAGGTAGGGAGAGTGTTTTTTTTCTTTCACTCTGCAAGTCCTTGTTTCCAGGGACCTGTAAGGACAGTGAGTTAATTTTCCTTGTGCTATATTGTGATTAAAAAAAACATTTTTTCTAGGGACAGAAAACTGTAGGTAGGGAGAGTGTTTTTTTTCTTTCACTCTGCAAGTCCTTGTTTCCAGGGACCTGTAAGGACAGTGAGTTAATTGTCCTTGTGCTATATTGTGCTTAAAAAAAACATTTATTCTAGGGACAGAAAACTCTAGGTAGGGACAGTGTCAGTTTCTTTCACTCTGCAAGTCCTTGTTTCCAGGGACCTGGAGAGACATTGAGTGAATTGTCCTTGTGCTATATTGTGATTAAAAAAAACATTTATTCTAGGGACAGAAAACTCTAGGTAGGGACAGTGTCAGTTTCTTTCACTCTGCAAGTCCTTGTTTCCAGGGACCTGTAAGGACAGTGAGTTAATTTTCCTTGTGCTATATTGTGATTAAAAAAAACATTTTTTCTAGGGACAGAAAACTGTAGGTAGGGAGAGTGTTTTTTTTCTTTCACTCTGCAAGTCCTTGTTTCCAGGGACCTGTAAGGACAGTGAGTTAATTGTCCTTGTGCTCTATTGTGATTAAAAAAAACATTTATTCTAGGGACAGAAAACTCTAGGTAGGGACAGTGTCAGTTTCTTTCACTCTGCAAGTCCTTGTTTCCAGGGACCTGTAAGGACAGTGAGTTAATTTTCCTTGTGCTATATTGTGATTAAAAAAAACATTTATTCTAGGGACAGAAAACTCTAGGTAGGGACAGTGTCAGTTTCTTTCACTCTGCAAGTCCTTGTTTCCAGGGACCTGTAAGGACAGTGAGTTAATTGTCCTTGTGCTATATTGTGCTTAAAAAAAACATTTATTCTAGGGACAGAAAACTCTAGGTAGGGACAGTGTCAGTTTCTTTCACTCTGCAAGTCCTTGTTTCCAGGGACCTGTAAGGACAGTGAGTTAATTTTCCTTGTGCTATATTGTGATTAAAAAAAACATTTATTCTAGGGACAGAAAACTCTAGGTAGGGACAGTGTCAGTTTCTTTCACTCTGCAAGTCCTTGTTTCCAGGGACCTGTAAGGACAGTGAGTTAATTTTCCTTGTGCTATATTGTGATTAAAAAAAACATTTTTTCTAGGGACAGAAAACTGTAGGTAGGGAGAGTGTTTTTTTTCTTTCACTCTGCAAGTCCTTGTTTCCAGGGACCTGTAAGGACAGTGAGTTAATTGTCCTTGTGCTATATTGTGCTTAAAAAAAACATTTATTCTAGGGACAGAAAACTCTAGGTAGGGACAGTGTCAGTTTCTTTCACTCTGCAAGTCCTTGTTTCCAGGGACCTGTAAGGACAGTGAGTTAATTTTCCTTGTGCTATATTGTGATTAAAAAAAACATTTATTCTAGGGACAGAAAACTCTAGGTAGGGACAGTGTCAGTTTCTTTCACTCTGCAAGTCCTTGTTTCCAGGGACCTGTAAGGACAGTGAGTTAATTTTCCTTGTGCTATATTGTGATTAAAAAAAACATTTTTTCTAGGGACAGAAAACTCTAGGTAGGGAGAGTGTTTTTTTTCTTTCACTCTGCAAGTCCTTGTTTCCAGGGACCTGTAAGGACAGTGAGTTAATTTTCCTTGTGCTATATTGTGATTAAAAAAAACATTTTTTCTAGGGACAGAAAACTGTAGGTAGGGAGAGTGTTTTTTTTCTTTCACTCTGCAAGTCCTTGTTTCCAGGGACCTGTAAGGACAGTGAGTTAATTGTCCTTGTGCTATATTGTGCTTAAAAAAAACATTTATTCTAGGGACAGAAAACTCTAGGTAGGGACAGTGTCAGTTTCTTTCACTCTGCAAGTCCTTGTTTCCAGGGACCTGTAAGGACAGTGAGTTAATTTTCCTTGTGCTATATTGTGATTAAAAAAAACATTTTTTCTAGGGACAGAAAACTCTAGGTAGGGAGAGTGTTTTTTTTCTTTCACTCTGCAAGTCCTTGTTTCCAGGGACCTGTAAGGACAGTGAGTTAATTTTCCTTGTGCTAGATTGTGATTAAAAAAAACATTTATTCTAGGGACAGAAAACTCTAGGTAGGGACAGTGTCAGTTTCTTTCACTCTGCAAGTCCTTGTTTCCAGGGACCTGTAAGGACAGTGAGTTAATTGTCCTTGTGCTATATTGTGCTTAAAAAAAACATTTATTCTAGGGACAGAAAACTCTAGGTAGGGACAGTGTCAGTTTCTTTCACTCTGCAAGTCCTTGTTTCCAGGGACCTGTAAGGACAGTGAGTTAATTTTCCTTGTGCTATATTGTGATTAAAAAAAACATTTATTCTAGGGACAGAAAACTCTAGGTAGGGACAGTGTCAGTTTCTTTCACTCTGCAAGTCCTTGTTTCCAGGGACCTGTAAGGACAGTGAGTTAATTTTCCTTGTGCTATATTGTGATTAAAAAAAACATTTTTTCTAGGGACAGAAAACTGTAGGTAGGGAGAGTGTTTTTTTTCTTTCACTCTGCAAGTCCTTGTTTCCAGGGACCTGTAAGGACAGTGAGTTAATTGTCCTTGTGCTATATTGTGCTTAAAAAAAACATTTATTCTAGGGACAGAAAACTCTAGGTAGGGACAGTGTCAGTTTCTTTCACTCTGCAAGTCCTTGTTTCCAGGGACCTGTAAGGACAGTGAGTTAATTTTCCTTGTGCTATATTGTGATTAAAAAAAACATTTATTCTAGGGACAGAAAACTCTAGGTAGGGACAGTGTCAGTTTCTTTCACTCTGCAAGTCCTTGTTTCCAGGGACCTGTAAGGACAGTGAGTTAATTTTCCTTGTGCTATATTGTGATTAAAAAAAACATTTTTTCTAGGGACAGAAAACTCTAGGTAGGGAGAGTGTTTTTTTTCTTTCACTCTGCAAGTCCTTGTTTCCAGGGACCTGTAAGGACAGTGAGTTAATTTTCCTTGTGCTATATTGTGATTAAAAAAAACATTTTTTCTAGGGACAGAAAACTGTAGGTAGGGAGAGTGTTTTTTTTCTTTCACTCTGCAAGTCCTTGTTTCCAGGGACCTGTAAGGACAGTGAGTTAATTGTCCTTGTGCTATATTGTGCTTAAAAAAAACATTTATTCTAGGGACAGAAAACTCTAGGTAGGGACAGTGTCAGTTTCTTTCACTCTGCAAGTCCTTGTTTCCAGGGACCTGTAAGGACAGTGAGTTAATTTTCCTTGTGCTATATTGTGATTAAAAAAAACATTTATTCTAGGGACAGAAAACTCTAGGTAGGGACAGTGTCAGTTTCTTTCACTGTGAAAGTCCTTGTTTCAAGGGACAGAGAAGGACACCTGAAGGTAGCCCTTATTGCTTTTTTCCCATCTCCCTGCAGGCCATCTATTAGAATGTCTGGAAGGCAAACAAGGAGAGGCAGACAGTCAGGAGGCAATAAAAGAGGGCAAGCAGGCTCTGTGTCTGGGGGCAACAGTGCTGGTCGTGGACGCGGTGCATTGTCATCAGCACATGGCCATGGGACACGCTTGTCCTTCTTTTCGGCAGCTGGACATGTTGAGCCACATCATGCCGAAGACTTGGTAGAGTGGATGACCAAGCCCTCCTCCTCCTCCTCATCCTCTCTCACCCAGGCTCAGGGTACTGGAAAAGCAGCTGCCAAAGCGTCGTCTTCCCTGGTATCAATGTCAGACAAATCATCAGTCACTCCTTCCCTAGACCCACCATGTCCTCCTCCTGAGGAGTCCCCCGAACTGTTTCAGCACAGTGTTGGGTACATGCTCCAGGAGGATGCCCAGCGTTTCGAAGGGTCTGATGATGAAACCCAGCTAGAGGAAGGCAGTAGCGTGAGAGCAGACAGAGGGGATGCTCAAGAAGGACACCAATCTGGCAGTCATGTTCCAGCAGCTGCAGCATACTGCCAGATTGGCTCCAGTGATGAGGAGGGAGGGGATGATGAGGTCAATGACTCCACGTGGGTGCCTAATAGGAGAGAGGAGGAGGAGGAGGATGAGGAGGAGGCACATCTCCAACGAGGCAGGATGCCCTTTGGTGGCCAGCGTAAGGGCAGTACACCGACGGAATCACACCGCAGAGCTCCGCCTGTGCAGGGCGCTGCCTCTGCCCGTCATTCAAAAAGTTCTTTGGTGTGGGCCTTTTTTGAGGCTAGTGCATCAGATCGCACAGCTGCTGTTTGCAACATATGTCTCAAGCGTATATCGCGTGGCCAAAACATCAGCCGCTTGGGTACCACATGCCTGACCAGACATATGTTGACCTGCCATGCAGCTCGTTGGCAAGCCTACCTCAAAGACCCACACCAAAGAACAAAGCGGACCTCTCCTTGCACCGCATCAGCTGGGATCTCCAACCCCACTATAACTTCAGTCCTCTCTGAAACATGCACTGAGAGGAATGAAGGTGTAGAATTAGGTGTGTCACAGCCAAGTACTTGCGCCCACTCTGCTAGCAGTACACCGACGTCCGATTCTAGCAGGCAAATTTCCCTGCCCCAGCTGCTGGACCGTCGAAAGAAGTTCACTCCCAGCCATCCACATGCCCAGCGGTTGAATGCTAGCTTGGCTAAATTGCTAGCGCTTCAACTGCTGCCTTTTCAGTTGGTAGACTCGGCCCCCTTCCGTGAGTTTGTGCAATGTGCGGTTCCTCAGTGGCAGGTTCCCAAACGCCACTTTTTCTCACGGAAGGCTATTCCGGCTCTCTACCGGCATGTGGAAGGCAATGTCTTGGCCTCGCTGGACAGGGCGGTCAGCGGTAAGGTGCATATTACCGCTGACTCATGGTCCAGCAGGCATGGACAGGGACGTTACCTTTCTTTCACGGCCCATTGGGTCACTCTTTTGGCAGCTGGGAAGGATTCAGGACAAGGTGCAGTAGTGTTGGAGGTTGTCCCACCGCCACGCCTCCAAAATGCTACTACTGGTTGTGACACACCTCTCTCCTCCACCCCCTCCTCTTCTTCTTCCTCCATGGCCTCTTCCTGTGGTTTGTCCTATGAACCAGCGGTGCTCCGTAGCCGTTCACGGGGCTACGCAAGTACGCAGGCAAAAAGATGCCATGCCGTGCTTGCGCTGGTGTGTTTGGGGGACAGAAGCCACACTGGGGCAGAGGTCCTGTCTGCTCTGCAGGGCCAGGCCGAGAGGTGGTTGACGCCACGCCAGCTTAAGCCAGGAATGGTGGTTTGCGACAATGGCACCAACCTCCTCTCCGCCCTCCGACAGGGACAACTGACCCATGTGCCCTGTGTGGCTCACGTCCTTAACCTGGTGGTGCAGCGGTTCTTGGGCAGGTACCCGGGCTTACAGGATGTCCTGAGGCAGGCCAGGAAAGTCTGTGTGCATTTCCGCAGATCTTATAATGCCAGTGCTCGCCTGGCTGAGCTGCAAAAGGAGTTGAACCTGCCCAAGAACCGCCTTATATGTGACATGCCCACCAGGTGGAACTCAACGTTGGCCATGCTGCAGCGGCTGCACACGCAGCAGAGGGCCATCAATGAGTACCTGTGCGACTACGGCACCAGGACAGGGTCAGGGGAGCTTGGTTTTTTTTCTCCACGCCAGTGGGGCATGATCAGGGATGCATGCACTGTCCTGGCACCATTTGAGGAGGCCACGAGGATGGTGAGCAGTGACAGTGCATGCATCAGTGACACTGTACCTCTTGTCCACCTGTTGGAGCACACGCTGCGTGGAATAATGGACAGGGCACTTGAGGCAGAACAGAGGCAGGAAGAGGAGGACTTCCTTGCCTCTCAAGGCCCCCTTTACCCAGACAGTGTTCCTTCTGTCCCACCCATCGCACAGGAAGAGGAGGAGGAGGAGGAGGAGGAGGAGGAGGAGGATTGTGTCAGCATGGAGGTGGAGGCTGGCACTCAGCATCATCAGCAGCAGTCTTTTAGGGATGATTTACAGTCCCAAGAAACCAGTGGACTTGTACGTGGCTGGGAGGAGGTGGCTGCGGATCATGTCGTCCTTAGTGACCCAGAGGACTCCGGAGCGAATGCCTCAGCAAACCTACGCTGCATGGCCTCCCTGATCCTGCAAAGTCTGCGGAAGGATCCTCGTATTCTTCGGATCAAGGAGAGGGACCATTACTGGCTGGCCACTCTCCTTGATCCACGGTACAAGGGTAAGGTTGCGGACCTTATGTTACCGTCGCAGAGGGAGCAGAGGATGAGACAACTCCGGGAGGCCTTGCAGAAAGGTCTGTGCAACGCGTTCCCAGAGACTGGGAGGTTGCAAACTCCTGGTCCTGGACAACGAGTTGCTGAGGCTTCGGCCAGTCAAAGAAGGAGCGGTGGGGAAGGTGGCCGTCTGACCGATGCGTTCAGACAATTCTTTAGTCCGCAGCCCCAAAGTATGATCGGTTCCAGCAACCATCGCCAGCGTCTGATAAACATGGTGCAGGAATATCTAGGGGCAAGGTCAGACTTGGACACCTTCCCCACCGAAAATCCTCTGGCTTACTGGGTCTTGAGGATGGATCACTGGCCAGAGCTTGCACAGTATGCAATTGAGCTACTGGCCTGTCCTGCATCCAGCGTTCTTTCGGAACGCACATTCAGTGCTGCTGGAGGATTTGTCACGGATCACAGGGTGCGCCTGTCCACCGACTCGGTTGATCGACTGACTTTCATCAAGATGAACCAGTCTTGGATCACCACCAGCTACCACACACCTGATGCTGATATAACAGACTAATTGATTTTAAAATGTCACATCCCTTCAAGACTGATGCTGATGCTGAGTGCCTGTGCTGTTATGTTGACTGCCTATCCTCCTCCTCCGAGTCCTCAATGATACGATTGATGATGATAGCTTGGAAGATCATTTTTGTTTATGGGTGCCGCCACCAGTGCCTAACGCCCAATTTTTCAGCCCCTGTTTAACAGTGGCGTGTAATTACAATTTTTGAAGCAATACTTTGCAACAGGGCTCATTGCTGTGCTCCAAGTACAGTATCTGTGAGGAGTTGCAGTGTTGTGCCACCAGTGCCTAAGGCCCAATTTTTCAGCCCCTGTTTAACAGGGGCGTGTCATTACAATTTTTGAAGCAATACTTTGCAACAGGGCTCATTGCTGTGCTCCAAGTACAGTATCTGTGAAGGGTTGCAGTGTTGTGCCACCAGTGCCTAAGGCCCAATTTTTCAGCCCCTGTTCAACAGGGGCATGTAATTACAATTCTTGATCTAATAATTCACAGCAGGGCCCATTGCTGCACCCACCAAGAGTAACTGTCAGGGCTTACAGTGTTGTGGCACCAGCACCACCATCAAAGGCCCAATTTTTACTACCACTGTTCAACAATTATATGTAATTAAAATTCCTGATATAATAGTTGACAGCAGGGCGTTCCAGCACCAACCAAGAGTAACTGTGAGTGCTTACAGTGTTGTGCCAACACCAACAACTAAGGGGCCTATTTCTGCAGAGTATATACGGCAGGTCCCTACTTTCAAACATCCAACTTACAAACGACTCCTACTTGCAAACGCAAGAAGACAACAGGAAGTGAGAGGAAATCTACCACTAGGAAGGAAAATTCTCTCCTGTAAGAATAAATATGGGAGAAAGGTGTCTCCTCTGTACTGATGCTTTATCAGCAATCCTTGTTTCAAGAAAAACACCACATTTCAAAAACAGTTGTCATTAGGACGGAAAGTGAGGTGAAATGTTCTGAACAGGGGCACAGACAGCAAAACAAATGTTACAGGGGTGATAACCCTTACCTATGTTTTCCAAAAAGTTTAAAAATAGATTTTTGGTCTGGAGCTACACTTCAACAATGTACCTGTTCAAAATTACAAACAGATTCTACATAAGAACAAACCTACAGTCCCTGTCTTGTATGCACCGCCTGTATACGGCTGTTCAGAGTATATAGGGCCTTTTTTATTTTATGTGCGGGGTTCCCCTTAATATCCATACAAGACCCAAAGGGGCTGGTAATGGGCTGGGGTAGGGGGGGGGGTCATGGGGTAGCTATGCCATTTTTCTTAAAGATTTTCATCCATATTACCGGGACCAGACATTACATTAAAGCCGCAAGCAGTTTTAAATGGCTTTTTTTTCCTTTAGAAGTGTCATTTTGTGCAGGGACAGTTCTAAACACGGGAAACACGTGGCACTTCACAGGCATACTTTAGACACCCCCCAGGTACGATATTTAAAGGAATATTTGACTTTTTTTTTTTCACTTTATGCATCATTAAAATGACTGCTCCCGGAAAACGACCGTTTTTAAAACTTATTTTTGCATTGATACATGTCCCCTGGTGCAGAACCCGGGTTCCCAAACCCTTTTTAGGACAATAACATGCATAATAGTTGTTATAATTAGCACTTTAGAATTCGAACGTTCGCATCCATTGTATTTAATAGGGTTCTAATGTTCGTTCGAACTTTCGGTCCGTTCGCGGGTTCTGGTGCGAACCGAACCCGGGGGTGTTCGGCTCATCACTACATAGGACTACCTAAATATCAGATCTCGCGCCTACAAGTCATCCAGAACACGGCAGCCAGACTGGTAACAGGGAAAAAACCTTGGGAATCGATCACTCCTTCACTGAGGACCCTGCATTGGCTAACCGTAAAGGATCGGGTCACTTTCAAGACCCTCTGCCTCACCCACAAGTGCACACAAGGAAACGCACCTCAATATTTATGCGAGAAAATAAAACACTACTCCCCCAAACGCATTCTCCGATCAACCAATCAAAACCTCCTTCACATCCCCAAATCCCGCTACAAATGGAAGGGAGAACGAAGATTTGCAGTCCAAGGACCACGGCTATGGAAGGCTCTTCCCACGGACATCCGCATGGAAGAAAACCATCAGGCTTTCAGGAAAAAACTTAAGACCCACCTCTTCTGATGGATCAGGACGTCACTGGATGCAAAGCGCCTTGAGGCGATTCAGTTCGCATTTGTAGCGCCATATAAGTTATTCACTCACTCACTCACTCACTCAGAGACCCTGGCAGGGGATAACAGCCATCTGCCTTCACTGATCTCTGAAGGGATCAGGTGTTCCAGTAAGCGGCAGACGGCAGTAAACTCTAATGGTGGTGGAACCTTTGTCTATCAGAGTAACAGCACTTTTTCATTGGGTGTTCGGAAGTTCGAAGTCACCGTCAGTGATTTAGGAGACCTTTATTGATATCACTCTGTTGGACATTTTCTTGAGGATTCAGTGTTTGCTTTATTAACAGGACTTTTTTATATAACATTGGTGAATTTTTGGTTTGGCATCACTCCGAATATTTTATTAACCGGTTGTTCGCCTTTATTGTAGAGACTGAGCTCTGGGCATTTTTTCTCATCAAGAGAAGTGCTTTTTTCACAGTTTTGCGCAGCTTTATTTATTGTATTTGTTTCTATTGTGTGTGTCTCACATTTAAGTTGCAGCACTTTATATTAGTAGAATTACAATCACTTATATCACATAAGTTGGTGTTTAGTTTGTCTGAAGACAGCGCAGTATATACCCCTATTTTTTTTTCACTTCTTACAGATGGCTGGGGTAAATGGCATTTCCACATTTGAAGATCTCTTCTCTGTCTCTTCACAGGTACACTCTGCATCTATCTTGATGCGGCTTCACATCCACAAAAAACTGAATACTTACTGACTGCTCTCAATGGGCTCTATTCACTAAGCGGTATCTACTACTTTAGGAAATACAGTAAAATACAGCTTAGTATTTTCGATTTTTTTTTTGCAATTCACTAAAAAACACTGCTAAAATACGGCATTCTTTATTTTATAAAGTGATGCGATATTTTAGTAGTGAAAGAATGCGGTAGCCAGCGTCCTTAACAAGCAGTAACTGTCATCATTGTTAAGGAGTGGGCAGCCGCCGCGTCCTTAACAACCATAGCTCATCTGCTGACAGCAGAATGTAAACAAAAGAATTGCTGGCATGTATAAATTGAGAAAAAAAAAAAACAGCGTGTAGTCCCACTCCCAAATCAATACCAGGCCATTCGGGTCTGGTATGGATTTTAAGGGGAACCACATGCCAAAAAATAAATAATAAACGGCGCGGGTTCCCCCAAAAACTATACCAGAAGTCATAAGGGGGCTGGGTCACCCAGTGATGTCATAAGGTGGTCCCATCCCTTAGTTTATTTAGCGGCGAGGGGCGGCAGGGCTAGTTATTTTTTTATAAAGAACTTGTCAAAAACTGGCTCCTGTCTTATTTTTTGTGAATGAGTAGGGGTACTATGAGTCCAATAATCATTCACATGGTGGGAGAGCCGGGATCTGGGGACCCCCCTTGTTAAAGAGGATTTCCAGATTTCGATAAGCCCCCTGTCTTCAGCATAACCACCTCCCAGGGTGGGGAAGAGGCCCTTGTCCTCATTAACATGGGGACAAGTTGCTTTGGGGGGAGCCCCCCTGTCCCAAAGCACCCCCTTCATGTTGAGGGCATGTGGCCTGGTGGGCTGCATGCTCAGAACTTCTTTTGGGCGACACGCGTCCCACGATTTTGTTCTCTCGATTTTTCGTGCGGCAATTGCAGCAAAATTACACCACGATTGGGGTGCCATTAGGAAGCAATGGCATCGCAAACACGTCCCGTGTTTTGCTGTGATTTGGAATCATGGGCAGAATCGCGGCAAATCCGCATGCAAGTCCAAATGCCTAGGTGTGAATGGAGCTTAACTCATGCACATGCCTGGGGGGCCCATGCCTGGGGATCTTTTAATAAAATGTTTTTTTTTTAATTACTGTATATACTCGAGTATAAGCCGACCCGAATATAAGCCGAAGGCCCTAATTTTAACACAAAAAATGGGAAAACGTATTGACTCGAGTATAAGCCTAGGGTGATAATGCAGCAGCTACTGTAAGCGGAAAAGAGGGTCAACAATGCCCATTTGCACGCCTCACTGTGCCCATTTGCACGCCTCACTGTGCCCATTTGCAACCTCACTGTGCCCATTTGCAACCACACTGTGCCCATTGCAACCACACTGTGCCCATTTGCAATGTACCTCAAGGACGGCGGGCATCCATTTTTCAAAAGTCGCGGCTTCCTCCTGGTCCCGTTCCGTTCCGTGATAGGGGTTTGACACTGTGTTCTGCTACCGCCTATCACGGAGGTCCTCTCATCCTCAGACTCAGTTTCCCAGCAGACATTGTGTTCAGTGTTCCACCAATAACGGACCTTCTTTCATCCTCGGACAAGAGGACGTCCGTGATAGGCGGAACACTGAACACAGAGTCTGGTGGGAAAGTCCGAGGATGAGAGGACCTCCGTGATAGGCGGTAGCGGAACACAGTGTCAAACGCCTATCACGGAATGGAACAGGACCAGGAGGAAGCCGCGACTTTTGAAAAATTGATGCCCACAGTCCTTCAGGTACACTGACTCGAGTATAAGCTGAGGGGGCTATTTTCAGCCCTAAAAAAAGGGCTGAAAAACTTGGCTTATACTCGAGTATATACGGTAAGTGACATCTGCACTTCAGCGAATGCACGAAGTGAAAATCTACAGGAAACTACTTTGCAAAACACCAGACTGAAGGTAAACTTGTTTCCCCCATTGAGCTCTGCTTTCTTCTGTAACATGGGCTCTCTAACTCTCCTTCTCAAAGTTGCATCCTCTCTCCTTAAACTCTTTTTTTTCACCCCTCTTCTCCACCTCATAGCCTGTGTTTATTACCCTCACTTCTGTCCTCTCCATATTACTGCACTCATCACCTCCTCCTAATTCTAAACCCACATGCTAATAAAGCCCCCAGGATGCTAAGGCATGCATGTCCCTTCATGTGAACGCACTACCATATTACCTCGTTCACCCTTTTGCTTTACCTAACTTCTGGATATATATTCCCAAACCCAGGGCCTCCATAATTTGACTGTACACAATACACCTATCACCCCACACCCTCTGACAGCAGTCTAAATCCACACAATTTAGTTTCCATTCCTCTTTTTTCCAAAACCAGCCTCCCTGCCTCCTGCGCCCTTTGGAATGCCTGCTCTGTTTGCAACAAACTCACCTCTACCCATGACCTCTTTATCACTAAAGCCGTGTACACACGATAGGTTTTTCCGATGAAAAGAGTCCGATGGATTTTTTTTCATTGGATAAACCGATCGTGTATGGGCCCCATCGGTCTTTTTTCCATCAGTGTCAAAAAATAGAACATGTTTTAAATTTTTCTGATGGATAAAAAACCGATAGCAAATTCCGATCGTCTATGGGCAAGTCCATCAGTTAAAAAACCCACGCATGCTCAGACTGAATTATGAGACAGGAGCGCTCGTTCTGGTAAAACTAGCGTTCCTAATGAAGAGAGCACATTCGTCATGCTGTAACGGACTGAAAAGCACGGAGACTGAAAAGCGCAAATCGGCTCTCACCAAACTTTTACTAACACGCGGTAACACGAAATCAGCAAAAGCAGCCCAAAGTGTGGCGCCATTAGATTTGAACTTCCCCTTTATAGTGCCGTCGTACGTGTTGTACGTCACGTCGTTTTGGTGCGGTCGGTTTTTTGACTGATGGTGTGTGGGCAAGACTGATGGAAAACAGTTTCATCGGATTTCCGATGGAAAAATCCATCGGATTAGAATCCAAAGGATATCCGATCCTGTGTACATGGCTTTACTCTTTTAATATACTTGCGGTTAATGAAACTTGGCTCCATGAATCCGACACTGCTGGTTCACTCTCTATGGTTGTCTTCTATGGACTCACTCTCCCATACCAAGTGGACAGAAGGGAGGTGGAGTGGGAATCCTCCTATCCCCACAAAGCACCTTTCATGTTTTTCACTCTTCTTCCTCTCTGTCCCTTTTATCATTTGAAGCTCACTGTGTATGTCTATTTTCTCCATGTTCCAATAATTGCTCTGATCTACTAGCCCCCTGGACAGGTATCAAGCTATCTTGATGACTTCTCTGCCTGGCTACCCTACTGTCTCTCATCTGAAATTCCCACAATAATTCTTAGTGACTTCAACATCCCTATTAATTCTAACACTTCTGCTACTTCTAAACTTCTCAGTTTAACCTTCTCTTTTGACCTGAAGCAATGGATACAAGCTTTTATTCACTCTGATGTCAACACCCTTGATCTTATATACTCCTACCTATGCACTCTGTGCAATCTCTCCAACAATCCATTTCCTCTCTCTAATCACTACCTTATTAGTTTCACTCTCTCCCAGGCTTCCATCTCCTCTCCCTCAAACCGCCTAACAATTACCCGTAGAAACCTTTGCCACTTTAATCCTTCTCTTCTTCACTCTGCTACTGATCACCTCTGAGAAAATCTGACCCCTGTCCTGCCCCAACCTAGCCACATATGTCTACAACAGTTCACTGTCATCCTCCCTGGACACGCCCCCCTCACTACACACAGAATCAGGCCCTAACCCCTACAATCTGGGCAAACAGATGACACCAGAAGTCTTAAAATACTTAGCCGCGCTTTAATGCCCTGTACACACGATCGGTTTTACCAATGAAAACAGTCCGATGGACTTTTTTCATCGGACAAACTGATCATGTATGGGCCCCATCTGTCTGTTTTCCATCGGTGAGAAAAAATAGAACATGTTTTAAATTTATCCGATGGAAAAAAAAACAATAGTAAATTCCGATCATCTGTGTGGAACTCCATCGGAGAAAAAACCCATGCATGCTCAGAATCAAGTCGACGCATGCTCAGAAGCATTGAACTTAATTTTTCTCAGCTCGTCGGAGTGTTTTACGTCACAGCGTTTGGGACGGTCGGATTTTTGACTGATGGTGTGTAGGCAAGACTGATGGAAGTCAGCTTCATCGGAATTCCGATGGAAAAATCCATCGAATTTGAATCCATAGGAAATCCGATCGTGTGTACAGGGCTTAAGGCGTCTGTGGCATAATACTAAGTCTCAAAAAGACTTCAACCAATATTAATCTGCCCTCCAAAAATACTATTCCTGCCTCCTCACTGCCAAGCAGACCTATTTTAATCACTCCCTCTCATCAGGACCGGTGCAAGGATTTTGTCTACTTATGTGAAGGTGCATTTTGGTGCCCCCCCTCCCAATCATCCTCCTGTCACCCTCCTCCTCAGCAGGGAAAAAAAAAAACACAGGGAGAAAGAGCAAAGTATACCGTCTGACATTGGGGACATGCAGTTCTGGGCACCAGACAGGTGTTTTTATTTTTTACATTTAGACCCCTTTTACACTGGAGCATATTGCAGGCGCTATAGCGTTAAAAATAGCGCCTGCAATCCACCCTCAAACAGCTGCTGCATTGTCTCCAGTGTGAAAGCCCGAGGGCTTTCACACTGGAGCGTTGCGCTAGCAGGACGGTAAAAAAAGTCCCGATAGCCGCATCTTTGAAACGTGATGACCCATTGCGATGACGCGATGACCCATTGCTTTCAGTGGGCTCCTCCACCGCTCCTGCCCACTGAAAGCAATGGGTCATTGCGGCTATACCGCCCGCAATGCAGCAGCGTATTGCAGGCGGTTTCAACCCTTTCTCGGCCACTAGCGGGGGGGTAAAACCACCTCCGCTAGCGGCAGAAATGCGCTGCAAATCCGCCCATAGCGTCGGCGGTAAAAATAGGGCTTTCTCGTATGCTGTTTTCAGACTCTTTCTCAAACAGTACACATATGCTCTGTGGGAAATCATCGAAGTATTATCTATTGAAGTTTCGAAAGCTGGGTCAAAGGGTAGACAAGCTTCCCTCCCAAACATGAGCATGTATGGTGAATAGCCCATGACAGAATTTTTAGTGCTATTCTCAGCAAATACTGTCTCTACAATGCAATGTGCCTATTCCAATGTTGTTTCTTTTTAGCAGAAAGAGTCCCAAGCATATTTAGGAGAGTGCAATTAAATTGTTCTGGCTGGGATCCCCTTGTGGGTGGTAGGGGGTTGTTCTTGATTTCTGAATGCCTAAAAGGTCCAACAGTCACTTAATTAGTCTACTCTCAAAGTCTCTCCTTAGCCAGAGTGAATAAGTTGAGGCAGGCCACAGTGGACAAAGAACTTCTCTACCAGGACTTTGGCCACAGTAGATGCTTGCTGGTTTTTGGTTGGGAACGCCCGGGCATACCCGATGAAGTTGTCAGTTACCACTAGGACATTTCACTGTCCACTTGAGTTGGATTCAGACACAGAAAGTCAATGCACAGCAATTAATTTGGTCTGTGATTCTGAAGATGGCCTATTGGAGCAGCTCTACTGGATAAAGTCTTCCTCTGTATACACAATGTAGGGAAGGCGACACTTCCTTCATGATCCCTATTAACTCATTGGGCGCCAAGTGTGGGTCATATAGAAGGCCTACCCCAGAGTGGGCTCTTTAGGCTATGCCAGGCAATGAATGGAATCACTCATTTCAGCACAGGGTTACAGCTTGCCCAAAAGTATACTCACCAATAGGGATGAGCTTCGAGTTCGAGTCGAACCCATGTTCGACTCGAACATCGGCTGTTCGCCGAATTTCGAACATTATGGGCCGTTGGCGCCAAATTCAAGTGGCGCGTCATGGCCCATAATTCACTGCGGCATCGCAGTGCATTGCTGGCTGATAATTGGCCAAGCATGCACTATGACCCGCATGCTTTGGCCAATCATAGCGCGCAAAAAACGGAGAGCCATAATTGGCCAAAGCCAGGGTGGCTTTGGCCAATTATGTCTCAGGGGATTTAGTACACGCCCCACACTATATAAGGCCGCCTCCATGGCGGCCTTGTGTAGTGTGTTGCGGTGGTTAAGGAGAGAGCTTACAGAGAGAGAGAGACAGTGTCATTTATTTTGAGTTAGATAGAGCAGGCAGACGAGTCATTTAGCTGCAGTTACAGTGTGTAGAGGATATATATGAATCCTAGGTGTTGTATATATATTTACACATTGTATTTAGTTTAGCTAGATCCGTTCCTGTTATTCTCTATACTGACAGGCAGACAGGTGATTGTGCTAGCTGCAGTATTTTCACTTAGTGTACTGTGTCCTTTGCACAGCATTCACCTAAAGGTACCTCAATACAATTAGTGGTGTTCTCATACTAAAACCACAGGCAGGGAGCTGCATTAATTTCATTTAGTGTACTTCTGTCCTTTGCACAGCGTGCACCTAAAGGTACCTGAATACAATTGGTGGTGTTCTCAAACTAATACCACAGGCAGGGAGCTGCAAGTTTTTTCAGTTAGTGTACTGTGTCCTCTGCACAGTATGCACCTAAAACTAACTGAAGACAATTGCTGCTTTTCTCATACTAATACCACAGCAGGCAGTTGATTGTGCTAGCTGCAGTATAATCACTATAGGTCTATATATATACATCCCACCTTTGTGCAGCTACATCTCACTGCAGGCCATTAATATGTCTGTAAGGCAAACAAGGAGAGGCAGACATTCACGAGCCAATAAAAGAGGGGAAGCAGGCTCTGTGTCTAGAGGCAACAGTGCTGGTCGTGGACACGGTGCATCCTCATCAGCACGTGGCCATGGGACACGCTTGTCCTTCTTTTCGGCAGCTGGCCATGTTGAGCCGCAACATGCCGAAGACTTGGTAGAGTGGATGACCAAGCCGTCCTCATCCTCTCTCACCCAGGTTCAGGTATTTTGTTTGGCAAAGCAGCTGCCAAAGTGGCCTCTTCACTCGGCTCAATGGCATCAGTCACTCCTTCCCTAGCCCCACCATGTCCTCCTGAGGAGTCCCCTGAACTGTTTGACCACAGTGTTGAGTACATGCTCCAGGAGGATGCCCAGCGTTTTGAAGGCTCAGATGATGGTACCCAGCTAGAGGAAGGCAGTAACGTTCGCCCAGAGAGAGGGGGTGCCCAAGAAGGACAGCAATCTGGCAGCCATGTTCCCCCAGCTGCAGCATACTGCCAGATTTGCTCCAGTGATGAGGAGGGAGGGGATGATGAGGTCACTGACTCCACGTGGGTGCCTGATAGGAGAGAGGAGGAGGAGGAGGAGGCACATCTCCAACGAGGCAGGATGCCCTCCAGGGGCCAGCTTAAGGGCAGCCAACCGACTGCATCACACCGCAGTGTTCCGCATGTTCAGGGCGCTGCTGTCTCTGCGCGTTATTCCAAAAGATCTTTGGTGTGGGCCTTTTTTGAGACGTGTTGTCAGGGACCTGCCAGAAATAGAGGAAGATCCCTGCTTCCCTCTGTACCTGTGCGTCGGCGCGCGCTGGGTGTGCGTGCGCCAATTGCGCACGCGCATGCACCAATTGCGCGGCGCGTGCGCGCTAAATGACATGGCGCCATTAGGCCTTTAAAAAGCCAGCAGTTGCAATAGTGAACTGCTGTCTGATCTGCAGCTTCTGTGTATCTTTACCTGCATCTGCTATCTGATTACTTGGACGACCCGGCACTGCTGACTTACCTGTTATCCCCAACCCTGACCTCGGCCTGCCTTGACCCTGCTACTATTACCTGTTGTTCCGTTGCCAGACCTCTGCCTGCTTATCTGACCCTGCTCCAGTCCACCGCATTGCTCTGCCTGACCACCTGATCTGACCCGGCTCGCCTGACCCTGCACCTGCCTGCTACTTGCTCTGTGTGTTCCAGTGTTGACCTGGCTTATCTCTCCCTGCTTCAGCCTGCTACTGATCCTGCTGTCATCCGCAGTTCCAGCCTACCCTGGAGGATCATCAACCAGCTACAGGGTCAACCACCACAGTCTCCACAGGCACTCCTACCCCGCTGTGTTCCCGAGATCACTGTTCCCACTCCGGTGGCTCCTGAACCAGAGCTGTATGAGAGGTCTTCTCCTACAAGTCAGACTCATCCTCGGAGGTACGTAACACGTGTGCAGCAGATCGCACCGTTGCTATTTGCAACATATGTCTGAAGCGTATCTCGCGTGGCCAAAACATCACCCGCTTGGGCACCACGTGCTTGACCAGACATATGTCGACCTGCCATGCAGTCCGTTGGCAAGCATACAAAAAAGACCCACACCAAAGAACAAAGCGGACCTCTCCTTGCTCCTCATCAGCTGGGATCTCCAACCCCACTATACCTTCAGTCCTCTCTGAAACCTACACTGAGAGGAATGAAGGTGTAGAAATAGGTGTGTCACAGCCAAGTACTTGCGGAAAATCTGCTATCGGTACACCGACGTCAGACTGTACCAGGCAAATTTCCCTGCCCCAGCTGCTGCACCGCCGAAAGAAGTTCGCTCCCATCCATCCACATGCCCAGCGGTTGAATGCTAGCTTTGCTAAATTGCTACACTTCAACTGTTGCCTTTTCAGTTGGTAGACTCTGCCCCCTTCCATGAGATGTGGAATGTGCGGTTCCTCGGTGGCAGGTTCCCAAACGCCACTTTTTCTCACGGAAGGCGATTCCGTCAGCTCTGCAGGGGCAGGCTCAGAGGTGGTTGACGCCACACCAGCTTAAGCCAGGAAAGGTGGTATGCGACAATGGCACCAACCTCCTCTCCGCCTTCCGACAGGGACAACTGACCCATGTGCCCTGTTTTGCTCACGTTCTTAACTTGGTGGTGCAGCAGTTCTTGGGCAGGTACCCGGGCTTACAGGAGGTCCTGAAGCAGGCCAGGAAACTCTGTGTGCATTTCCGCCGGTCATATAATGCCAGTGCTTGGCTGGCTGACCTCCAAAAAGGAATACAACCTGCCCAAGAACCGCCTAATCTGTGACATGCCCACCAGGTGGAACTCTACGTTGTCCACGCTGCAGCGGCTGCACACGCAGCAGAGGGCCATCAATGAGTATCTGTTGCGATATGGCACCAGGACAGGGTCAGGGGGGCTTGGATTTTTTCCCCACGCCAGTGGGCCATGATCAGGGATGCATTCACTGCCCTGTCACCATTTGAGGAGGCCACGAAGATGGTGAGCAGTGACAGTGCATGCATCAGTGACACTGTCCCTCTTGTCCACCTGTTGGAACACACGCTTCCTGGAATAATGGATAGGGCACTTGAGGCAGAACAGAGGGAGGAAGAGGAGGACTTCCTTACCTCTCAAAGCCCCCTTTATCCAGACAGTGTTCCTGCTGGCCCGCCTATCACACAGGAAGAGGATGAGGAGGAGGAGGAGGATTGTGTCAGCATGGAGGTGGAGCCTAGCATTAAGCATCAGCAGCAGTCTTCAAGGGATCAATTACAGTCCCAAGAAACACATGGACTTGTACGTGACTGGGAGGAGGTGGCTGCGGATCATGTCGTCCTCAGTGACCCAGAGGACTCTGCACCGAATGCCTCAGCAAACCTACGCTGCATGGCTGATCCTGCAAAGCCTGCGGAAGGATCCTCGTATTTGTGCTATCAAGGAGAGGGATCATTACTGGCTGGCAACCCTCCTTGATCCACGTTACAAGGGTAAGGTTGTGGACCTTATCATGTCGTCGCAGAGGGAGCAGAGGATGAAACACCTTCGGGAGGCCTTGCAGAAAGATCTGTGCAACGCGTTCCCAGAGACTGGGAGGTTACAAATTCCTGGTCCTGGACAACGTGTTGCTGAGGCTTTGGTCAGTCAAAGATGGAGTGGTGGAGAAGATGGCCATCTGACTGATGCGTTCAGACAATTTTTTAGTCCGCAGCCCCAAGGTATGATCAGTTCCAGCAACCATCGCCAGCGTCTGTTTAACATGGTGCAGGAATACCTAGGGGCAAGATCAGACTTGGACACCTTTCCCACCGAAAATCCTCTGGGTTACTGGGTCTTGAGGATGGATCACTGGCCAGAGCTTGCACAGTATGCAATTGAGCTACTGGCCTGTCCTGCATCCAGCGTTATTTCAGAAGGCACATTCAGTGCTGCTGGAGGCTTTGTAACCGATCACAGAATGCGCCTGTCCACCGACACGGTCGATCGAATCAGTCTTGGATCACCACCAGCTACCAAGCACCTGATGCTGATGTAACAGAATAATTTTCTTTGAAATGTCAGATCCCTTCAAGACTGCCTATGCTGATGCAGAATGACTATCCTGTTATGCTGAGTGACTATCCTTTTCCTCCTCAATGATCATGCTGATAGCATGTAAGAACATTTTTGTTCCTGGGCACCGCCACCAGTGGCTAAGGCCCAATTTTTCAGCTCCTGTTTAACAGGGGCGTG
This sequence comes from Rana muscosa, assembly GCA_029206835.1. Taxonomy (NCBI): domain Eukaryota; kingdom Metazoa; phylum Chordata; class Amphibia; order Anura; family Ranidae; genus Rana; species Rana muscosa. The sequence goes on from CM055117.1 coordinate 594,494,578, forward strand.
TAATTAAAATTTTTAATGCAATACTTTGCAGCAGGGCTCATTTCTGCGCTCCAACTAAAGTATCTGGGAGGGGTTTCAGTGTTGTGGCACCAGCTCCAGTGCCTAATGCCGCGTACACACGACCGTTTTTAATGACGAGAAAAATGCAATTTTTTAAAATGGTCATTAAAAATGATCGTGTGTGGACTTCAGAGCATTTTTCACGACGTGAAAAATGGCCATGAAAAAATTGGAACATGCTCTTATTTTTCTCGTTGTTTTTCACGTCGTCGTTTTTCTCGTCATGAAAAACGGCCGTGTGTAGGCTTTAACAACGTGAAAAAAAATGCGCATGCTCAGAATCAAGTATGAGATGGGAGCGCTCGTTCTGGTAAAACTAGCGTTCGTAATGGAGATGGCACATTCGTCACTCTGTAATGGACTGAAAAGCACGAGGTTGAAAAGCACGAATCGTCTCTCAACAAACTTTACTAACACGAGAATCAGCAAAAGCAGCCCAAAGGGTGGCGCCATCCAAATGGAACTTCCCCTTTATAGTGCCGTCGTACGTGTTGTATGTCACCGCGCTTTACTTGAGCATTTTTTTCCACGATAGTGTGTAGGCAAGGCAGGCTTGAGAAGAATCACGTTGAGAAAAACGCAGAATCACATCGACATTAAAAACGGTCGTGTGTACGCGGCATTAGGCCCAATTTTTCTGCCCCTGTTTAACAGGGGCGTGTAATTACAATTTTTGATGCAATACTTTGCAGCAGGGCTCATTCATGCGCTCCAACTAGAGTATCTGTGAGGGGTTGCAGTGTTGTGGCACCACCACCAAAGGCCCAATTTTTCTGCCCCTGTTCAACAGGGGCATGTAATTACAATTCTTGATCTAATATTTCACAGCTGGGCCCATTCCTGCACCCACCAAGAGTAACTGTGAGGACTTACAGTGTTGTGGCACCAGCACCACCACCAAAGGCCCAATTTTTCCTACCACTGTTCAACAATGGCATGTAATTACAATTCTTGATATAATAGTTCACAGCAGGGCGTTCCAGCGTCCACCAAGAGTAACTGAGGGCTTACAGTGTTGTGGCAACACCAATGTAGCGGCCTCCACTCTCTCTCCCTGATATCACATCATCTGTCTCTGGCTTTTGTCTAGGGGTACCTTGGTTGAGAGAGTGCGGGGTCACCACGCCAAGTTCCCACCACAGATGTGTGTGTGGTGTGAGAAGATCCTCTTTACCTTCGGGTCGGTGTTCTGCATCAGAGCCTCCTCCTCCTTTTGCACAGTGTCTGCCAGAAAATGAGCCCCACACTATTAAAGTCCAACACTCCTTTATTCTTTCAATATGAGAGTAAAACACAGTCAGTTGGACTCCCTCAACGAGTAGAACAGACAGGGGGGTGTGGATACGAGTAGGCCCAGACACAATGAACTCTTCTTCTCTCCTTCTAAAAGTGTATTGCGGTCCCTTGGCGAGGGAGATATCCCTCCGGGCGGTCTCCGGAGGCTCACCCGTCACTGGCAATATGCTGTACCAGGTCTTCAGGCGAGTACCCTCTCCGGTCCCTTACGCCACAGGATTCGGGGAGCCCACTCCCGGGGTCCCCCTAGGAAATCCATCCCTCGCGAAACCCAGTGAAGGACACTGGGCGCCAGACCTCCATCCGAGCACCTCACCCCAGGCTAAAGGTGCCTGGGATGGAACATGACCTCCGAACGTCCTCTAGGCCTAGGCCGCCTAGACTCCCGACACGAACCACCGCCCTCAGGCTGAAGGTGCCTGGGACTCGACCCTGTGACAAAGATGGCCGGCCCCTTTATACCCTCTCCCAGCAAGCACGGCGGGTTCCCCGCCCCACCATACAATCGCTGAGAGAGGACAAAAAGGGGTACGGCACACAGCAATGGTTCAACCCCAGCCCAAGGCGACAGCGCCACCCGCTGGGCTGCAGGGAACTGCACATTACTGGTGTCTCTGCCAGTTTTAAATACACTGGAAAAGTGCATGCCCGCTACACCAACACCTAAGGGCCAAATTTCTGCAGAGTATATATGGCAGGCCCTTACTTTCAAACATCCAACTTACAAACGACTCCTACTTGCAAACGGAATGAGACAACAGGAAGTGAGAGGAAATCTACCCCTCTCCTGTAAGAGGTAATATGGGAAAAAGGTGTCTTCTCTCCACTGATGCTTTATCACCAACTCTTGTTTCAATAAAAACCCCAAATTTTCAAAAAACATTTGTCATTGCAACGGAAAGTGAGGTGAAATGTTCTGAACAGGTGCACAGACAGCAAAACAAATGTTACAGGGGTGATAACCCTTCCCTATGTTTTCCAAAAAGCTTAAAAATAGATTTTTTGGCTGGAGCTACACTTTAAAAATGTACCATTTCAAAATTACAAGAAGATTCTACGTAACAACAAACCTACAGTCCCTTTCCTGTTTGCACCGCCTGTATACTGCTGTTCAGAGTATATAGGGCCTGGGGGCCCCACGCCTTTCCTTTTTTTAATTTGCGGGATTCCCCTTAATATCCATACAAGACCCAAAGGGGCTGGTAATGGGCTGGGTGGGGGGGGGGTACCCATGCCATTTTTCTCAATGGTTTTCATCCATATTGCCGGGACCAGACATTACATTAAAGCAGCAAGCAGTTTTAAATGACATTTTTTCCTTTAGAAATGTCATTTTGTGCAAGGACAGTTCTAAACACGGGAAACACGTGCCACTTCACAGGCATACTATAGACACCCCCCAGGTACGATATTTAAAGGAATATTTCACTTTTTTTTCACTTTAAGCATCATTAAAATTACTGCTCCCGGAAAAAAAACTTGGGGCAGGTCCCCAATCCCTTTTTAGGACAATAACTTGCATATTAACCTTTACAATTACCATTTTTTATTTTGAACGTTCGAGTCCCATAGACTTTAATAGGGTTCTAAAGTTTGCGTGAACTTTCGGTCCCTTCGCAGGTTCTGGTGCGAACTGAACCGGGGGGTGTTCGGCTCATCCCTACTCACCAATGTCTGGGACCAAGTGAGAGCTATGGTCATGTGTAAGTCAAACATTAAGGCAGTCCCCCAACTCAGAGATGAGCCACTTGTGTAGTGCTGTATGTGGAATTCCTCCAGAAGGTGTTGTCCCTTGTCCTACACACTTGAACAGGTTATGTGTTGCCTTAGGAGTGACATGCAGAGCCTATGCCAACTTCACTAGTTAGTGCACCTCTAATACCACACCCCCAGTAACAGAATGGGTCCCGCTGAGCATATAGACTGGACCTCATCCGTGCTCCAATCAACCCTTCCTGTTCCATACCAAGTGACCAGGTATTAGGTCTGCATTATGCTAGTCTGCTACTGGAGACTAGGGATTAGCTTCGAGTTCGAGTCGAACCCATGTTCGACTCGAACATCGTCTGTTCGGCCGTTTGCCAAAGTTCGAACATTATGGGCCGTTCGCGCCAAATTCGAGTGCCGCGTCACGGCCCATAATTCACTGCGGCATCGCAGTGCATTGCTGGCTGATGATTGGCCAATCATGCACTATGACCCACATGCTTTGGCCAATCACAGTGCGGAAAAAACAGAGAGCCATAATTGGCCAAAGCCAGGGTGGCTTTGGCCAATTATGTCTCAGGGGTTTAGTACTTGCCCCACACTATATAAGGCCGCCTGCGTGGTGGCCTTGTGTAGTGTGTTGCGGCGGTGGTTAAAGACAGACAGAGAGAGAGAGACAGTGTCATTTAATTTGAGTTAGATAGAGCAGGCAGGCGAGTCAATTAGCTTCAGTTACAGTGTGTAGAGGATATATATGAATCCTAGGTGTTGTATAGGGATGATCTTCGTGTTCGAGTCGAACATACGTTCGACTCGAACATCGGCTGTTCGATCGTTCGACGAAGATCGAACGATTTGGGCCGTTCGCGCCAAATTCGAGTGACGCGAATGGCCCACAATGCACTACGCCATCGCAGTGTCATCCAGGCGCTGTGATTGGCCAAGCATGCATTGTGACCCTGCATGCTTGGCCAATCACAGCGCCGGCAGCGAGGAGAGCAATGATTGGCCACAGGCAGGATGCCTGTGGCCAATTATTGCTGAGGGGGTTTAGTACACGCCCCACACTATAAAAGGCCGCCAGCGCGGCGGCCTTGTGTAGTGTGTTCCGGAGCAGGGAAAGAGAAGCATAGGCAGGGACAGTGTCATTTTTTTCCTTTACTAATCCTGGATTCCTTGTGTTTAGGGACAGATAAGGATAGGTAGGGAGAGTGTCAGTGTGTTATTCTGTGCTAAACCTTGTTTGTAGGGACAGAGAAGGACAGTGAGGGAAAGTGTCAGTGTGCTATTCTGTGCTAAATCTTGTTTGTAGGGACAGAGAAGGACAGTGAGGGAAACTATCAGTGTGCTATTCTGTGCTAAACCTTGTTTGTAGGGACAGAGAAGGACAGTGAGGGAAACTGTCAGTGTGCTATTCTGTGCTAAATCTTGTTTGTAGGGACAGAGAAGGACAGTGAGGGAAACTATCAGTGTGCTATTCTGTGCTAAACCTTGTTTGTAGGGACAGAGAAGGACAGTGAGGGAAAGTGTCAGTGTGCTATTCTGTGCTAAACCAATCTTGCTGAACCATATTTGAAATCCTTGAGTTTAGGGACAGAGAAGGACACTCAGGGAAACTATCAGTGTGCTATTCTGTGCTAAACCAATCTTGCTGAACCGTATTTGAAATCCTTGAGTTTAGGGACAGAGAAGGACACTCGTGGAAACTATCAGTGTGCTATTCTGTGCTAAATCTTGTTTGTAGGGACAGAGAAGGACAGTGAGGGAAACTATCAGTGTGCTATTCTGTGCTAAACCTTGTTTGTAGGGACAGAGAAGGACAGTGAGGGAAACTGTCAGTGTGCTATTCTGTGCTAAACCAATCTTGCTGAACCATATTTGAAATCCTTGAGTTTAGGGACAGAGAAGGACACTCGGGGAAACTATCAGTGTGCTATTCTGTGCTAAACCTTGCTTGTAGGGACAGAGAAGGACAGTTTAGGGAAACTGTCAGTGTGCTATTCTGTGCTAAACCAATCTTGCTGAACCATATTTGAAATCCTTGAGTTTAGGGACAGAGAAGAACACTCGGGGAAACTGTCAGTGTGCTATTCTGTGCTAAACCAATCTTGCTGAACCATATTTGAAATCCTTGAGTTTAGGGACAGAGAAGGACACTCAGGGAAACTATCAGTGTGCTATTCTGTGCTAAACCAATCTTGCTGAACCATATTTGAAATCCTTGAGTTTAGGGACAGAGAAGGACACTCGGGGAAACTATCAGTGTGCTATTCTGTGCTAAACCAATCTTGCTGAACCGTATTTGAAATCCTTGAGTTTAGGGACAGAGAAGGACACTCGTGGAAACTATCAGTGTGCTATTCTGTGCTAAATCTTGTTTGTAGGGACAGAGAAGGACAGTGAGGGAAACTATCAGTGTGCTATTCTGTGCTAAACCTTGTTTGTAGGGACAGAGAAGGACAGTGAGGGAAACTGTCAGTGTGCTATTCTGTGCTAAACCAATCTTGCTGAACCATATTTGAAATCCTTGAGTTTAGGGACAGAGAAGGACAGTGAGGGGAAACTATCAGTGTGCTATTCTGTGCTAAACCTTGTTTGTAGGGACAGAGAAGGACAGTGAGGGAAACTGTCAGTGTGCTATTCTGTGCTAAACCAATCTTGCTGAACCATATTTGAAATCCTTAAACTTAGGGACAGAGAAGGACACTCGGGGAAACTATCAGTGTGCTATTCTGTGCTAAACCAATCTTGCTGAACCATATTTGAAATCCTTAAACTTAGGGACAGAGAAGGACACTCGTGGAAACTATCAGTGTGCTATTCTGTGCTAAATCTTGTTTGTAGGGACAGAGAAGGACAGTGAGGGAAACTATCAGTGTGCTATTCTGTGCTAAACCTTTTTTGTAGGGACAGAGAAGGACAGTGAGGGAAAGTGTCAGTGTGCTATTCTGTGCTAAACCAATCTTGCTGAACCATATTTGAAATCCTTGAGTTTAGGGACAGAGAAGGACACTCGGGGAAACTATCAGTGTGCTATTCTGTGCTAAACCTTGTTTGTAGGGACAGAGAAGGACAGTGAGGGAAACTGTCAGTGTGCTATTCTGTGCTAAACCAATCTTGCTGAACCATATTTGAAATCCTTGAGTTTAGGGACAGAGAAGGACACTCGGGGAAACTATCAGTGTGCTATTCTGTGCTAAACCTTGTTTGTAGGGACAGAGAAGGACAGTGAGGGAAACTGTCAGTGTGCTATTCTGTGCTAAACCAATCTTGCTGAACCATATTTGAAATCCTTGAGTTTAGGGACAGAGAAGGACACTCGGGGAAACTGTCAGTGTGCTATTCTGTGCTAAACCAATCTTGCTGAACCATATTTGAAATCCTTGAGTTTAGGGACAGAGAAGGACACTCAGGGAAACTATCAGTGTGCTATTCTGTGCTAAACCAATCTTGCTGAACCATATTTGAAATCCTTGAGTTTAGGGACAGAGAAGGACACTCGGGGAAACTATCAGTGTGCTATTCTGTGCTAAACCAATCTTGCTGAACCGTATTTGAAATCCTTGAGTTTAGGGACAGAGAAGGACACTCGTGGAAACTATCAGTGTGCTATTCTGTGCTAAATCTTGTTTGTAGGGACAGAGAAGGACAGTGAGGGAAACTATCAGTGTGCTATTCTGTGCTAAACCTTGTTTGTAGGGACAGAGAAGGACAGTGAGGGAAACTGTCAGTGTGCTATTCTGTGCTAAACCAATCTTGCTGAACCATATTTGAAATCCTTGAGTTTAGGGACAGAGAAGGACAGTGAGGGGAAACTATCAGTGTGCTATTCTGTGCTAAACCTTGTTTGTAGGGACAGAGAAGGACAGTGAGGGAAACTGTCAGTGTGCTATTCTGTGCTAAACCAATCTTGCTGAACCATATTTGAAATCCTTAAACTTAGGGACAGAGAAGGACACTCGGGGAAACTATCAGTGTGCTATTCTGTGCTAAACCAATCTTGCTGAACCGTATTTGAAATCCTTGAGTTTAGGGACAGAGAAGGACACTCGTGGAAACTATCAGTGTGCTATTCTGTGCTAAATCTTGTTTGTAGGGACAGAGAAGGACAGTGAGGGAAACTATCAGTGTGCTATTCTGTGCTAAACCTTTTTTGTAGGGACAGAGAAGGACAGTGAGGGAAAGTGTCAGTGTGCTATTCTGTGCTAAACCAATCTTGCTGAACCATATTTGAAATCCTTGAGTTTAGGGACAGAGAAGGACACTCGGGGAAACTATCAGTGTGCTATTCTGTGCTAAACCTTGTTTGTAGGGACAGAGAAGGACAGTGAGGGAAACTGTCAGTGTGCTATTCTGTGCTAAACCAATCTTGCTGAACCATATTTGAAATCCTTGAGTTTAGGGACAGAGAAGGACACTCGGGGAAACTATCAGTGTGCTATTCTGTGCTAAACCTTGTTTGTAGGGACAGAGAAGGACAGTGAGGGAAACTGTCAGTGTGCTATTCTGTGCTAAACCAATCTTGCTGAACCATATTTGAAATCCTTGAGTTTAGGGACAGAGAAGGACACTCGGGGAAACTATCAGTGTGCTATTCTGTGCTAAACCTTGTTTGTAGGGACAGAGAAGGACAGTGAGGGAAACTGTCAGTGTGCTATTCTGTGCTAAACCAATCTTGCTGAACCATATTTGAAATCCTTGAGTTTAGGGACAGAGAAGGACACTCGGGGAAACTGTCAGTGTGCTATTCTGTGCTAAACCAATCTTGCTGAACCATATTTGAAATCCTTGAGTTTAGGGACAGAGAAGGACACTCAGGGAAACTATCAGTGTGCTATTCTGTGCTAAACCAATCTTGCTGAACCATATTTGAAATCCTTGAGTTTAGGGACAGAGAAGGACACTCGGGGAAACTATCAGTGTGCTATTCTGTGCTAAACCAATCTTGCTGAACCGTATTTGAAATCCTTGAGTTTAGGGACAGAGAAGGACACTCGTGGAAACTATCAGTGTGCTATTCTGTGCTAAATCTTGTTTGTAGGGACAGAGAAGGACAGTGAGGGAAACTATCAGTGTGCTATTCTGTGCTAAACCTTGTTTGTAGGGACAGAGAAGGACAGTGAGGGAAACTGTCAGTGTGCTATTCTGTGCTAAACCAATCTTGCTGAACCATATTTGAAATCCTTGAGTTTAGGGACAGAGAAGGACAGTGAGGGGAAACTATCAGTGTGCTATTCTGTGCTAAACCTTGTTTGTAGGGACAGAGAAGGACAGTGAGGGAAACTGTCAGTGTGCTATTCTGTGCTAAACCAATCTTGCTGAACCATATTTGAAATCCTTAAACTTAGGGACAGAGAAGGACACTCGGGGAAACTATCAGTGTGCTATTCTGTGCTAAACCAATCTTGCTGAACCGTATTTGAAATCCTTGAGTTTAGGGACAGAGAAGGACACTCGTGGAAACTATCAGTGTGCTATTCTGTGCTAAATCTTGTTTGTAGGGACAGAGAAGGACAGTGAGGGAAACTATCAGTGTGCTATTCTGTGCTAAACCTTTTTTGTAGGGACAGAGAAGGACAGTGAGGGAAAGTGTCAGTGTGCTATTCTGTGCTAAACCAATCTTGCTGAACCATATTTGAAATCCTTGAGTTTAGGGACAGAGAAGGACACTCGGGGAAACTATCAGTGTGCTATTCTGTGCTAAACCTTGTTTGTAGGGACAGAGAAGGACAGTGAGGGAAACTGTCAGTGTGCTATTCTGTGCTAAACCAATCTTGCTGAACCATATTTGAAATCCTTGAGTTTAGGGACAGAGAAGGACACTCGGGGAAACTATCAGTGTGCTATTCTGTGCTAAACCTTGTTTGTAGGGACAGAGAAGGACAGTGAGGGAAACTGTCAGTGTGCTATTCTGTGCTAAACCAATCTTGCTGAACCATATTTGAAATCCTTGAGTTTAGGGACAGAGAAGGACACTCGGGGAAACTGTCAGTGTGCTATTCTGTGCTAAACCAATCTTGCTGAACCATATTTGAAATCCTTGAGTTTAGGGACAGAGAAGGACACTCGTGGAAACTATCAGTGTGCTATTCTGTGCTAAATCTTGTTTGTAGGGACAGAGAAGGACAGTGACGGAAACTATCAGTGTGCTATTCTGTGCTAAACCTTGTTTGTAGGGACAGAGAAGGACAGTGAGGGAAACTGTCAGTGTGCTATTCTGTGCTAAACCAATCTTGCTGAACCATATTTGAAATCCTTGAGTTTAGGGACAGAGAAGGACAGTGAGGGGAAACTATCAGTGTGCTATTCTGTGCTAAACCTTGTTTGTAGGGACAGAGAAGGACAGTGAGGGAAACTGTCAGTGTGCTATTCTGTGCTAAACCAATCTTGCTGAACCATATTTGAAATCCTTAAACTTAGGGACAGAGAAGGACACTCGGGGAAACTATCAGTGTGCTATTCTGTGCTAAACCAATCTTGCTGAACCGTATTTGAAATCCTTGAGTTTAGGGACAGAGAAGGACACTCGTGGAAACTATCAGTGTGCTATTCTGTGCTAAATCTTGTTTGTAGGGACAGAGAAGGACAGTGAGGGAAACTATCAGTGTGCTATTCTGTGCTAAACCTTTTTTGTAGGGACAGAGAAGGACAGTGAGGGAAAGTGTCAGTGTGCTATTCTGTGCTAAACCAATCTTGCTGAACCATATTTGAAATCCTTGAGTTTAGGGACAGAGAAGGACACTCGGGGAAACTATCAGTGTGCTATTCTGTGCTAAACCTTGTTTGTAGGGACAGAGAAGGACAGTGAGGGAAACTGTCAGTGTGCTATTCTGTGCTAAACCAATCTTGCTGAACCATATTTGAAATCCTTGAGTTTAGGGACAGAGAAGGACACTCGGGGAAACTATCAGTGTGCTATTCTGTGCTAAACCTTGTTTGTAGGGACAGAGAAGGACAGTGAGGGAAACTGTCAGTGTGCTATTCTGTGCTAAACCAATCTTGCTGAAGCATATTGCAAATCCTTGCAGAGAAGGATAGGCAGGGGACAGTGTCAGTGTCATTGTTGCTAAGCCTCCTGCACAGTATACACCTGAAGGTAGCCCATATTGCTGTTTTTCCCATCTCCCTGCAGGCCATCCATTAAAATGTCTGGAAGGCAAACAAGGAGAGGCAGACAGTCAGGAGGCAAAAAAAGAGGGCAAGCAGGCTCTGTGTCTGGGGGCAACAGTGCTGGTCGTGGACGCGGTGCATTGTCATCAGCACATGGCCATGGGACACGCTTGTCCTTCTTTTCGGCAGCTGGACATGTTGAGCCACATCATGCCGAAGACTTGGTAGAGTGGATGACCAAGCCCACCTCATCCTCCTCATCCTCTCTCACCCAGGCTCAGGGTACTGGCAAAGCAGCTGCCAAAGCGTCCTCTTCTCCGGTATCAATGTCATCATTAGTCACTCCTTCCCTAGACCCACCATGTCCTCCTCCTGAGGAGTCCCCCGAACTGTTTGAGCACAGTGTTGGGTACATGCTCCAGGAGGATGCCCAGCGTTTCGAAGGATCTGATGATGATACCCAGCTAGAGGAAGGCAGTAGTGTGAGAGCAGAGAGAGGGGATGCTCAAGAAGGACACCAATCTGGCAGTCATGCTCCAGCAGCTGCAGCATACTGCCAGATTGGCTCCAGTGATGAGGAGGGAGGGGATGATGAGGTCACTGACTCCACGTGGGTGCCTAATAGGAGAGAGGAGGAGGAGGAGGATGAGGAGGAGGCACATCTCCAACGAGGCAGGATGCCCTTGGGTGGCCAGCGTATGGGCAGCACACCGACGGAATCACACCGCAGAGCTCCGCCTTTGCAGGGCGCTGCCTCTGCCCGTCATTCAAAAAGTTCTTTGGTGTGGGCCTTTTTTGAGGCGAGTGCATCAGATCGCACAGCTGCTGTTTGCAACATATGTCTCAAGCGTATATCGCGTGGCCAAAACATCAGCCGCTTGGGCACCACATGCTTGATCAGACATATGTTGACCTGCCATGCAGCTCGTTGGCAAGCCTACCTTAAAGACCCACACCAAAGAACAAAGCGGACCTCTCCTTGCACCGCATCAGCTGGGATCTCCAACCCCACTATACCTTCAGTCCTCTCTGAAACCTGCACTGAGAGGAATGAAGGTGTAGAATTAGGTGTGTCACAGCCAAGTACTTGCGGCCACTCTGCTAGCTGTACACCGACGTCCGATTCTAGCAGGCAAATTTCCCTGCCCCAGCTGCTGGACCGTCGAAAGAAGTTCACTCCCAGCCATCCACATGCCCAGCGGTTGAATGCTAGCTTGGCTAAATTGCTAGCGCTTCAACTGCTGCCTTTTCAGTTGGTAGACTCGGCCCCCTTCCGTGAGTTTGTGCAATGTGCGGTTCCTCAGTGGCAGGTTCCCAAACGCCACTTTTTCTCACGGAAGGCGATTCCGGCTCTCTACAGGCATGTGGAAGGCAATGTCTTGGCCTCGCTGGACAGGGCGGTCAGCGGTAAGGTGCATATTACCGCTGACTCATGGTCCAGCAGACATGGACAGGGACGTTACCTTTCTTTCACGGCCCATTGGGTCACTCTTTTGGCAGCTGGGAAGGATGCAGGACAAGGTGCAGTAGTGTTGGAGGTTGTTCCACTGCCACGCCTCCAAAATGCTACTACTGGTTGTGACACACCTCTCTCCTCCACCCCCTCCTCTTCTTCTTCCTCCATGGCCTCTTCCTGTGCTTTGTCCTCGGAACCAGCGGTGCTCCGTAGGCGTTCAAGGGGCTACGCAAGTACGCAGGCAAAAAGATGCCATGCCGTGCTTGCGCTGGTGTGTTTGGGGGACAGGAGCCACACTGGGGCAGAGGTCCTGTCTGCTCTGCAGGGGCAGGCCGAGAGGTGGTTGACGCCACGCCAGCTTAAGCCAGGAATGGTGGTTTGCGACAATGGTGACAATGGCACCAACCTCCTCTCCGCCCTCCGACAGGGACAACTGACCCATGTGCCCTGTGTGGCTCACGTCCTTAACCTGGTGGTGCAGCGGTTCTTGGGCAGGTACCCGGGCTTACAGGATGTCCTGAGGCAGGCCAGGATTTTGATTTAGTGTGCTTTGCACAGTGTGCACCTAAAGCCTAAAGCTTACCTGAATACAATTGCTGGTGTTCTCATACTAATACCACAGGCAGGGATCTGCAAGTATTTTCAGTTAGTGTATTTTGTCCTCTGCACAGTGTGCAACTAAAGCTAACTGAAGACAATTGCTGGTGTTCTCATACTAATAATACTACAGGCAGGCAGTTGATTCTGCTAGCTGCAGTATAATCAGTATATATATATACATCCCAGCTTTGTGCAGCTACATCTCCCTGCAGGCCATTAGTATGTCTGGAAGGACAACAAGGAGAGGCAGACAGTCACGAGCCAATAAAAGAGGGCAAGTAGGCTCTGTGTCTAGAGGGAACAGTGCTGGTCATGGATATGGTGCATCCTCATCAGCACGTGGCCGTAGGACACGCTTGTCCTTTTTTTCGGCAGCTGGCCGTGTTGAGCCGCAATATCCTGAAGACTTGGTAGAGTGGATGACCAACTAATCCTCATCCTCCTCATCCTCTCTCACCCAGGTTCAGGGTACGTTGTCTGACAAAGCAGCTGCCAAAGCGGCCTCTTCCCTCGGCTCAATGGCATCAGTCACTCCTTCCCTAGCCCCACCATGTCCTCCTGAGGAGTCCCCTGAACTGTTTGACCACAGTGTTGGGTACATGCTCCAGGAGGATGCCCAGTGTTTTGAAGGCTCAGATGATGGTACCCAGCTAGATGAAGGCAGTAACGTGAGCCCAGAGAGAGGGGGTGCCCAAGAAGAACAGCAATCTGGCAGTCATGTTTCCCCAGCTGCAGCATACTGCCGGGTTTGCTACAATGATGAGGAGGGAGGGGATGATGAGGTCACGGACTCTACGTGGGTGCCTGATAGGAGAGAGGAGGAGGAGGAGGAGAAGGAGGCACATCTCCAACGAGGCAGGATGCCCTCCAGGGGCCAGCTTAAGGGCAGCACACCAACAGCATCACACCGCAGAGTTCCGCATGTGCAGGCCGCTGCTGTCTCTGCGCGTTACTCCAAAAGTTCTTTGGTCTGGGTCTTTTTTGAGACGAGTGCATCAGATCGCAGCCCTGCTATTTGCAACATATGTCTTAGGCATATCTCGCGTGGCAAAAACATCAGCCGCTTGGGCACCACATGCTTGATCAGACATATGTCGACCTGCTACGCAGTTCGTTGGCAAGCACACCTAAAAGACCCACACCAAAGAACAAAGCGGACCTCTCCTTGCTCCTCATCAGCTGGGATCTCCAACCCCACTATACCTTCAGTCCTCTCTGAAACCTACACTGAGAGGATTGAAGGTGTAGAATTAGGTGTGTCACAGCCAAGTACTTGTGGGCAATCTGCTATCGGTACACCGATGTCCGATTGTACCTGGCAAATTTTCCTGCCCCAGCTGCTGCACCGTCGAAAGAAGTTCGCTCCCAGCCATCCACATGCCCAGTGGTTGAATGCTAGCTTGGCTAAATTGCTAGCACTTCAACTGCTGCCTTTTCAGTTGGTAGACTCTGCCCCCTTCCGTGAGTTTGTGGAATGTGCGGTTCCTCAGTGGCAGGTTCCCAAACGCCACTTTTTCTAACGGAAGGCGATTCCGGCTCTCTACCCGCATGTGAAAGGCAATGTATTGGCCTCGCTGGACAGGGCGGTCAGCGGTAAGGTGCATATTACCGCTGACTCATGGTTCAGCAGGCATGGACAGGGACGTTACCTATCTTTTGCGGTGCATTGAGTGACTCTGCTGACAGCTGGGAAGGATGCAGGACAAGGTGCAGTAGTGTTGGAGGTTGTTCCGCCACCACGCCTCCAAAATGCTACTACTGGTGATTCTGACACACCTCTCTCCTCTACCCCCTCCTCTTCTTCTTCCTCCATGGATTCTTCCTGTGCTTTGTCATCGGAACCATCGGTGCTCCGTAGGCGTTCAAGGGGCTATGCAAGTACGCAGGCAAAGAGATGCAATGCGGTGCTTGAGCTGGTGTGCTTTGGGGACAGAAGCCACACTGGGGCAGAGATTCTGTCAGCTCTGCAGGGGCAGGTTCAGAGGTGGTTGACGCCACGCCAGCTTAAGCCAGGAATGGTGGTTTCTGACAATGGCACCAACCTCCTCTCAGCCCTCCGACAGGGACACCTGACCCATGCGCCCTGTTTGGCTCATGTCCTTAACTTGGTGGTGCAGCAGTTCTTGGGCAGGTACCCGGGCTTACAGGATGTCCTGAGGCAGGCCAGGAAAGTCTGTGTGCATTTGCGCCGGTCATATAATGCCAGTGCTCGGCTTGCTGAACTGCAAAAGGAATTTAACCTGCCCAAGAACCGCCTAATCTGTGACATGCCCACCAGGTGGAACTCAATGTTGGCCATGCTGCAGCGGCTGCACACGCAGCAGAGGGCCATCAATGAGTATCTGTGCCAATATGGCACCAAGACAGGGTCAGGGGAGCTTGTTTTTTTTTTGCCATGCCAGTGGGTCATGATCAGGGATGCATGCACTGTCCTGGCACCATTTGAGGAGGCCACGAGGATGGTGAGCAGTGACAGTGCATGCATCATTGACACTGTCCCTCTTGTCCGCCTGTTGGAGCACACGCTGCATGGAATAATGGACAGGGCACTTGAGGCAGAACAGAGGGAGGAAGAGGAGGACTTCCTTACCTTTCAAGGCCCCCTTTATCCAGACAGTGTTCCTGCTGGCCTGCCTATCACACAGGAAGAGGACGAGGAGGAGGAGGAGGAGGATTGTGTCAGCATGGAGGTGGAGCCTAGCACTCAGCATCAGCAGCAGTCTTCAAGGGATCAATTACAGTCCCAAGACACCCATGGACTTGTACGTGGCTGGGAGGCTGCGGATCATGTCGTCCTGAGTGACCCAGAGGACTCCGGACCGAATGCCTCTGCAAACCTGATCCTGCAAAGCCTGCGGAAGGATCCTCACATTTGTGCTATCAAGGAGAGGGATCATTAATGGCTGGCAACCCTCCTTGATCCACGTTACAAGGGTAAGGTTGCGGACCTTATCTTGCCGTCGCAGAGGGAGCAGAGGATGAAAGATCTTCGGGAGGCCTTGCAGAAAGGTCTGTGCAACGCGTTCCCAGAGACTGGGAGGTTACAAAGTCCTGGTCCTGAACAACATGTTGCTGAGGCTTCGGTCAGTCAAAGAAGGAGCGGTGGAGAAGGTGGCCGTCTGACCGATGCATTCAGACAATTTTTTAGTCCACAGCCTCAAGGTATGATCGGTTTCAGCAACCATCGCCAGCGTCTGGTTTACATGGTGCAGGAATACCTAGGGGCAAGATCAGACTTGGACACCATTCCCACCGAAAATCCTCTGGGTTACTGGGTCTTGAGCTTGCACAGTATGCAATTGAGCTACTGGCCTGTCCTGCATCCA
Organism: Rana muscosa; assembly: GCA_029206835.1. Taxonomy (NCBI): domain Eukaryota; kingdom Metazoa; phylum Chordata; class Amphibia; order Anura; family Ranidae; genus Rana; species Rana muscosa. Next base: position 594,510,133 of record CM055117.1, read on the forward strand.
GTGTTCTTTCTGAACGCACATTCAGTGCTACTGGAGGCTTTGTAACCGATCACAGGGTGCGCCTGTCCACCGACACGGTCGATCGACTGACCTTCATAAAAATGAATCAGTCTTGGATCCCCACCAGCTACCAAGCACCAGATGCTGATGTAACCGAATAATTTTTTTTGAAATGTCAGATCCCTTCAAGACTGCCTATGCTGATGCTGAGTGACTATCCTCTTCCTTCTCAATGATCATGCTGATAGCTTGTAAGAACATTTTTGGTTCTGGGCACCCCACCAGTGGCTAAGGCCCAATTTTTCAGCCCCTGTTTAACAGGGGCGTGTAATTTAAAATGTTGATGCAATACTTTGCAGCAGGGCTCATTCCTGCGCTACAACTAGAGTATATGTGAGGGGTTGCAGTGTTGTGGCACCAGCACCAGTGCCTAAGGCCCAATTTTTCTGCCCCTGTTTAACAGGGGCATGTAATTACAATTTTTGATGCAATACTTTGCAGCAGGGCTCATTCTTGCGCTCCAACTAGAGTATCTGTGAGGGGTTGCAGTGTTTTGGCACCAGTGCCTAAGGCCCAATTTTTATGCCCCTGTTCAACAGGGGCATGTAATTACAATTCTTGATCTAATATTTCGCAGCAAGGCCCATTCCTGCACCCACCAAGAGTAACTGTGAGGGCTTACAGTGTTGTGGCAACACCACCGCCACCAAAGGCCCAATTTTTCTGCCCCTGGTTAACAGGGGCATGTAATTACAATTCTTACAGTGTTGTGGCAACACCAACACCTAAGGGCTAAATTTCTGCAGAGTACAGTATATACGGCAGACTTTCAAACATCCAACTTACAAACGACTCCTACTTGCAAACGGAAGGAAACAAAAGGAAGTGAGAGGAAATCTACCCCTAGCAAGGGAAATTCTTTCCTGTAAGAGTTAATATGGGAAAAAAGTGTCTCCTCTCCACTGATGCTTTATCACCAATCCTTGTTTCACTAAAAAAAAACAAATTTTCAAAAAACATTTGTCTTTGGGACAGAAAGTGAGGTGAAATGTTCTGAACAGGTGCACAGACAGCAAAACAAATGTTACAGGGGTGATAACCCTTCCCTATGTTTTCCAAAAAGCTTAAAAATAGATTTTTTGGCTGGAGCTACATTTTAACCACTTCAGCCCCAGACCATTTTGGCTGGGTAACCACTTAACAACCGCCCCATGTACATATACGTCGGCAGAATGGCACGGACAGGCACAATCACGTACCTGTACGTGCCTGCCTTCGTGCGGGTGGGGGTTCCGGTCAGACCCCCTCCCAGTACATGGGGCGGTCGGTATCGCTTCAGGAGCGATCCGTGATGAGGGGGCGGCCATTGGTTTCTGGCCACCCCCTCGCGATCGCTCCCGGGGAATGAGATGCTTCCCCTGCCTGTGTAATGTATACACAGGCAGGAGGAAGTGATGTCATCTCTCCATGGGCCCTCTATTCATCCAGAGCGCCAAGGAGAGAAGACATCAGGTTAGTGCACCAACAGCCCACTGACACCAGGACACATAGGCACACTTTTCACCCCCCCCCCAGTCACCCCCAGATCACCCCCCAGATCACCCCCCCAGCCCCCATTCACAGTGTCCCTGATTGCGGTGATCATTTATTTACTGATCACTGCAATCAGTGACATTTGTGATAGTAAAAGTGTCAGGGCAGTTAGTGTTAGGTCCCTTTAGGTCCAGGGCAGCCCCCTACCCCCCCCTAATAAAGGTTTAACCCCTTGATCGCCCCCCAGGTAACCATTTCGTCAGGTACCACCATATATTATCTAATAAAGGTTTTAACCCCCTGATTGCCCCTAGAGTTAACCCTTTCACCAGTGATCACCGTATAAGTGTCACTGGTGACACTGGTTAGCCAGTTAGTTATTTCGTTATTTAGGTTCCCCGTCAGGTTTTTATATAGCGCCAGGTACCCCATATATTACCTAATAAAGGTTTAACCCCTTGATGGCCCCCCCAGGTAACCCTTTCACCCCCTATCACCAGTGTCACTAAGCGATCATTTTTCTGATCGCTGTATTAGTGTCGCTGGTGCTGCTAGGTAGCCAGTTATTTTTTTAGGTTTGCCGCCAGGTTTCATAGCATCAGGTACCCCCATATATTATCTAATAAAGGTTTAACCCCTTGATGGCCCCCCCAGGTAACCCTTTCACCCCCTATCACCACACAGTGGAAAACGAAGCGATCGTTTTTCTGATCGCTGTATTAGTGTCGCTGGTGCCGCTAGGTAGCCAGTAATTATTTTAGGTTCGCCGCCAGGTTTTCATAGCATCAGGTACCCCCATATACAACCTAATAAAGGTTTTAACCCCCTGATTGCCCCTAGAGTTAACCCTTTCACCAGTGATCACCGTATAAGTGTCACTGGTGACACTGGTTAGCCAGTTAGTTATTTTGTTATTTAGGTTCCCTATCAGGTTTTTATATAGCGTCAGGTACCCCCATATATTACCTAATAAAGGTTTTAACCCCCTTATTGCCCCTAGTTAACCTTTTCACCAGTGATCACCGTATAAGTGTTACGGGTGACGCTGGTTCGTTAGTTTGCTTTTTAAAGCATTAGGGCACCCGCCGTATATAACCCAATAAAGGTTTAACCCCCTGATCGCCCGGTGGGTGATATTAATTAGGTTTTAGGGTCAGATAGGGTCTGCGTCACCCCAGGCAGCGTCAGGTTAGTGCCAGTAGTGCTAACACCCACGCACGAGGCATACACCTCCCTTAGTGGTATAGTATCTGAACAGATCAATATCTGATCAGATCTATACTAGCGTCCCCAGCAGTTTAGGGTTCCCAAAAACACAGTGTTAGCGGGATCAGCCTAGATACCTGCTAGCACCTGTGTTTTGCCCCTCCGTCCAGCCCAGCCCACCCAAGTGCAGTATCGATCGATCACTGTCACTTACAAAACACAACACACATAACTGCAGCGTTCGCAGAGACAGGCCTGATCCCTGCGACTCCAGTGCTGTAGGAGGTGATTTCACCACCACGGTTAAAAAAAAGAGCATATATGCTGAAGCATGGGGGCAGCAGGGGCGGAGGAGTGATTTTGCTCCTAATGCCGCGTACATACAGTCAAAATTCCAACGGAGGCTTGCCCGTGGAAAAGTCTAAACGTGTGTATGCGGCATAACTTTTGCGGGAGGATGCCCCCATGCTTCGGCATATATAAATGGTGCATGTATGCCCATCATTAGAAGTGGGTGGATGAAGGGAGGTATTCTAATGGTGGGCATACCCACCGATCAATCTCTTTTTTAGTTCAGCCAACAGGCTGCATGAAAAAAAAGATTACAATACATGTCCAACAAGGACCAGCAACGTACTGGTATGTTGCTGGACTTTGAATGGTTATACCAGAATGATGCATGGGGGTTTAGGTATCATCTTGGTATCATTCTTTTCAGCCAGCGGCCGGCTTTCATGTAAAAGCAATCCTAGTGGCTAATTAGTCTCTGGACTGCTTTTACAAGCAGTGGGAGGGAATGTCCCCCCCCGGATATAAAAAGCGCCATTGGGAAATTGGGAAAGCATTTTATCACACCGATCTTGGTGTGGTCAGATGCTTTGAGGGCAGAGGAAAGATCTAGGGTCTAATAGACCCCAATTTTTTCAAAAAAAGAGTACCTGTCACTACCTATTGCTATCATAGGGGATATTTACATTCCCTGAGATAACAATAAAAATGATTAAAAAAAAAAAAAATGGAAGGAACATTTTAAAAATAAAATAAAAAAGCAAAATAAATAATAAAAAAAACAAAAAACACCCCTGTCCTGCCCTGCTCTTGCGCAAAGGCGAACGCAAGTGTCGTTCTGGAGTCATATGTGAACAGCAATTGCACCATGCATGTGAGGTATCACCGCAAAGGTCAGATCGAGGGCATTAATTTTAGCAGTAGACCTCCTCTGTAAATCTAATGTGGTAACCTGTAAAGGCTTTTAAAGGCTTTTAAAATTTTATGTAGGTTGTCGCCACTGCGCGTTTGTGCGAAATTTTAAAGCATGTCGTGTTTGGTATCCATGTACTCGGCCTAAGATCAGATTTTTTATTTCATCAAACATTTGGGCAATATAGTGTGTTTTAGTGCATTAATATAAAAAAAGTGTATTTTTTCCCAAATAAATGTGTTTGAAAAATCGCTGCGCAAATACTGTGTGGGAAAAAAAATTCAACCCACCATTTTAATCTGTAGGGCCTTTGCTTTAAAAAAATATATAATGTTTGGGGGTTCAACGTAATTTTCTTGCAAAAAAAAATATATGTTTTCATGTAAACAAAAAGTGTCAGAAAGGGCTGTGTCTTCAAGTGGTGGATGATGTGTGACATAAGCTTCCTATTGTTGTGCATAAAATGCCAGGACAGTTCAAAACCCCCCCAAATGACCACATTTTGGAAAGTAGACACCCCAAGCTATTTGCTTAGAGGCATGTCGAGTCCATGGAATCTTTTATATTTTGACACAAGTTGCGGGAAAAATATTTTTTTTTTTGCACAAAGTTGTCACTAAATTATATATTGCTCAAACATGCCATGGGCATATGTGGAATTACACCCCAAAATACATTCTGTTGCTTCTCCTGAGTATAGGGATACCACATGTGCGAGACTTTTTGGGAGCCTAGCCGCGTACGGGACCCCAAAACCCAAGCACCGCCTTCAGGCTTTCTAAGGGTGTAAATTTTTGATTTCACTCCTCACTGCCTATCACAGTTTCCGAGGCCATGGAATGCCCAGATGGCACAAACCCCCACCCCAAATGACCCCATTTTGGAAAGTAGACACCCCAAGCTATTTCCTGAGAGGTATGGTGAGTATTTTGCAGATCTCGCTTTTTGTCACAAAGTATTGAAAATTGAAAAAAGAAAAAAAAAAGACAATTATTTTCTTTCTTAATTTTCAAAAACAAATGAGAGCTGTAAAATACTCACCATGCCTCTCAGAAAATAGCTTGGGGTGTCTACTTTCCAAAATGGGGTCATTTGGGGGGGGGGGGGGGTTTATGATATCTTGACATTTTATGGCCTTCAAAACTGTGATGGGTAGTGAGGAGTGAAATCAAAAATTTGCGCCCTTAGAAATCCTGAAGGCGGTGCTTGGTTTTCGGGGTCCCATACGTGGCTAGGCTCCCAAAAAGTCCCACACATGTGGTATCCCCGTACTCAGGAGAAGCAGCAAAATGTATTTTGGGGTGTAATTCCACATATGCCCATATGCCCATGGCATGTGTAAGCAATATATCATTTAGTGACTACTTTTTGTATTTTATTTTTTTTTGTCATTATTCAATCACTTAGGACAAAAAAAAAAAATATTCAATGGGCTCAACATGCCTCTCAGCAATTTCCTTGGGGTGTCTACTTGCCAAAATGGGGTCATTTGGGGGGGGGGGGGGTTGTACTGCCCTGCCATTTTAGCACCTCAAGAAATGAGATAGGCAGTCATAAATTAAAAGCTGTGTAAATTCCAGAAAATGTACCCTAGTTTGTAGACGCTATAACTTTTGCGCAAACCAATAAATATACGCTTATTGACATATTTTTTACTAAAGACATGTGGCTGAATACATTTTGGCCTATATGTATGACTAAAATTGAGTTTATTAGATTTTTCTTATAACAAAAAGTAGAAAATATCATTTGTTTTCAAAATTTTCGGTCTTTATTCGTTTATATCGCAAAAAATAAAAATAGCAGAGACAATCAAATACCATTAAAAGAAAGCTCTATTTGTGAGAAGAAAAGGATGCAAATTTCGTTTGGGTACAACATTGCATGACCGCGCAATTATCAATTAAAGCAGCGCAGTGCCAAATTGTAAAAACACCTCTTGTCTTTATGCTGCGTATTGGTCCAGGTGGTTAAAGACCAGGCCACTTTTTGCGATTCGGCACTGCGTCGCTTTAACTGACAATTGCGCGGTTGTGTGACTTGGCTCCCTAACAAAATTGTCCTTTTTTCCCCCACAAATAGAGCTTTTTTTGGTGGTATTTGACCACCTCTGTGTTTTAATTTTTTGCGCTATAAACAAAAATAGAGCGACAATTTTGAAAAAAAACAATATTTTTTACTTTTTGCTATAATAAATTTCCCCCAAAAATATATAAAAAAACACTTTTTTCCTCAGTTTAGGCCGATACCTATTCTTCTACATATTCTTGGTAAAAAAAAATCGCAATCAGCGTTTATTGATTGGTTTGCGCAAAAGTTATAGCGTTTACAAAATAGGGGATGGTTTTATGGCATTTTTACTAGTAATGGCGGCGATCAGTGATTTTTTTCATGACTGCGACATTATGGCGGACACATCGGACACTTTTGACACATTTTTGGGACCATTGTCATTTTCACAGCGATCAGTGATATAAAAATGCACTGATTACTGTGAAAATGACACTGGCAGTGAATGGGGTTAACCACTAGGTGGCGCTGTAGGTGTTAAGTGTTTCCTGCATAGAGTTTCTTACTGTAGGGGGGGTGGGCTCTGTGTCACATGACAGTACACGGAGCCGAGATCAGTGTCATTGTCACTAGTCAGAGCGGGGAGATGCTTGTTTACACAAGCATCTCCCCGCTCTATTACCTCCATGAGACGATCGTGGGGATTTCCGCTGCGATCGAGTCCGCGGGACCCGCGGTCCGACTCACGGGGATGGCAGCAGGGTCGCGAGCGTGCCGCCGGCGGTGCGCACGCGACCACACAGACAGGCATTTAAAGGGGACGTACAGGTACGTTGATGTGCCTGTCCGTGCCATTCTGCTGACGTATATGTACAGGAGGCGATCAGCAAGTGGTTAAAATGTACCAGTTCAAAATTACAAACAGATTCTACGTAACAACAAACCTACAGTCCCTGTCTTGTTTGCACCGCCTGTATGCTGCTGTTCAGAGTATATAGGGCCTAGGGGCCCCACGCCTTTCCTTTTTTTAATTTGGGTGCCGGTTTCCCCTTAATATCCATACAAGACCCAAAGGGGCTGGCAATGGGCCGGGGGGGGGGGGGAAGTACCCATGCCATTTTCTCAATGATTTTCATCCATATTGCCGGGACCAGACATTACATTAAAGCTGCAAGCAGTTTTAAATGACTTTTATTACTTTAGAAATGTCATTTTGTGCAGGGACACGGGAAACATGTGCCACTTCACAGGCATACTTTAGACACCCCCCAGGTACGATATTTAAAGGAATATTTCACCTTTTTTTTTCACTTTATGCATCATTAAAATCACTGCTCCTGAAAAAACTGCAGTTTTAAAAACGTATTTTTGCATTGATACATGTCCCCTGGGGCACGACCCGGGTCCCCAAACCCTTTTTAGGACAATAACTTGCATATTAGCCTTCAAAATTAGCACTTTTGATTCCGAATGTTCAAGTCCCATAGACTTTAACAGTGTTCGATAGTTTGCGTGAACTTTCGGTCCGTTCGCAGGTTCTGGTGCGAACCGAACCAGGGGGTGTTTGGCTCATCCCTACTGGAGACCAATGGAGACAGACAGGTAGGCATGGAGCCAAATGCCAATCCCCCTACCGGAGAGACCTGTCATCTATTCAGGTACCACACCAACAACTGGTTGCTGTTCTTATGTGCAGTTCCTATAGCAACTTTATTGCAAGTTAACCTTTTGTTGTAGTGATGTTTCACAGACCCCTAATGTGCTAGTCCAGACCCAAGTTCCTTAACCACCTCAATACAGGGCATTTAAACCCTTTTCCTGGCCAAGCCATTTTTCAGTGCTGTCACACTTTGAATGACAATTGCGCGCTCATGCTCCACTGTAACCATGTGAAATTGTTATCATTTTCTTCACACAAATAGAGATTTCTTTTAGTGGCATTTAATCACTCCTAGGTTTGTTTGTTCCCCCCCCCCCCCTTGGCACTTATGGGCACTGATGAGGCGGCACTTATGGGCACTAAATTAGGTTTCAAGAATATGCCACACTTATGGGCACTGATAGGTGGCACTGATAGGCAGCACTGATGGGTGGCACTAGTGGACACTGGGCACAGATAGGTGGCACTGGTGGGCACAGATAGGTGGCATGGATAGGCAGCACTGATGGGCACTGATGGGCATTAATGGGCAGCAGTAATGAGCATTGATGGGCAGCAGTGATGGGCAGCACTAACAGCCAGCACTGACTGGCATCACTTGTGGGCACTGGTTTCTGGCACTTTTGGGCAGATTGGTGGCAATTATGGGCACTGGTTGGCACTGATTGCTGGCAGTGGTGGGCAATCACTGCTGGCACTGTGGGCACTTAATTGTAATCAGGGCACTGATGATCAGTGCCCTGATTACATACCTAGCTGTCCCCTGTGAGGAGATGCTGCTGATCGACTCTCTTCTCCTCACACTCTGTCAGTGTGAGGCGAGGAGAGCCGATTACTGGCATCTCCGTGTTTACATGTGACCGGCTGTGATTGGTCACAGCCGATCACATGGTTAAAGAGCCGCAGCCACGGCTCTTTACACAGATCAGGGTCGCGCCATGTCCTAGCAACACGGCACTGCCACGATCACCGCACGCCCCCGGGTGCACGCGAGAGTGGTCGTTCTGGGCAGCCGTCATATGACGTCCACCCAGAACGAGAGCTGCACTGCCCAGCCGTCATTTGAAGGCTGGTGGTTTAAGAAATATATATATAAATCTTGCGAGCTACTCTAGAGCAACCTGAGACCGCAATCAGCGTCAGGTATAAAGTAACAATCAGGTGTGGTATAACAATTCCTGTGAAACAAAGTGCAAATTCACAGCTGCTAAGCATTGATCACAATTCCATAATCTGTGAAAACATATATACAAAAAAATGCAGTGCTGTGTGATACTGAACCTTACAAATGCATAAATGGTGCCATAAACAATAAAAAAAACAATATTGCAAAAAAATGTAACTATGAACATAATTTTTTATATTTGTTTTGTGTAACAAGCAAGCTCACAGTGAAAGAAATTTTGTATTATTCCTTAACCACTTAACGACTGAGCCATAGCCGAATGACGGCTACAGCACGGCTTGAAAACTTTGGGAGGGCATACTATGACGTCCTCCCAGAATCGCGCTCCTGCGCGCCCCCTGGGGCGCGCACACGGTAGTATCCGTGACCAGATACTCACGGATCACAGTAAATGGCCGCTGACAGCGGCCGTTTACCACGTGATCGTTCCGTCAAATGACGGAGCGATCACTTGTAAACAAACCGGCAGCAGCAGCGCTGTGGGCTGGATGTGTAGTGCCCACAGCGCTGCTCTGACAATTCCAGCACTAATCCATCCATCCATGCTTAGCCATTCCTCCATACTCAGCAATACTCATCCATGCTCAGTCATCCATCCATCCTCAGCAACATACATCCATGCTCAGCCATCCCTCCATACTCAGCCATCCATCCATACCCAGCAATACTCATCCAAGCTAAGCCATCAATCCATACTCAGCAATACTCATCCAAGTTCAGCCATCCATCCCTCCTTACTCAGCAATACTCATCCATGCTCAGCCATCTATCCATACTCAGCAATACTTATCCATGCTCAGCCATCCATCCATATTCAGCAATACTCATCCATGTAAGTAGGTAGGAAATACTGCGCTGCTAAGTGAGGGTGAGGTAGCAGCCAGCACTAAACAAATAGAAAATTTGTATAAAGAATGAAAAGTAAAAAAGTGCAGCGCTAATAATTAATAATCATAAGTAAATATGAAAGTGAGTGGTCACATGTGTAAATAGGATAAATACATGCATAGGCGTGCACACAGGGTGTGCAGGATGTGCCCAGGCACACCCTAATCATTCTGTGCAGCACAGATTCCCCCAATGCCCTGGCTTCCCACTCCTTCCCTCTGCAGCACCTCCGGCTTCCCTCCTCTCCTCTCCTGTCGGCTGTTGCTGTGGAGATGTTTTAGGATGAGTGAGGGAAGGGGCCGGTAAATATGTATTTATCAGCCCCTTCCCTTTCTGAATGAACATGGTGAGTGATCGGTAGTGTGTGTTTGAACTTTGTGGTGCACACCCTAATGCAATAGGCTGTGCACACCTATGAATACATGTACAGGGGAAAATCCTATAGATGATCCACTAAATATACATAAAATACCACGTAATTAAACGTAAAATATTCTGTGAAAAAACAAAACAGGTAATACTACTCATAAGCATATCATGTAATGGATCAGCATAAAAGTTTCCTGGAAAGGGAACAAGATATATATATCAGGCTCCAATGAAGAGTCCATATATAAATGTCTATAGAAAATAAAAGTGGCGATATCCCAGGGGAGGAGGGTGTTGAAGGAATAACAATCCTGGTAGTGGAAAGATGGGGGAGAGGGACCTCTTAGGGGGCCTAGGATCAGATGATAATAAAAGATGGGTACTCTTACCATGTGATGTGGACCCAGACACCGGTTAGGGGTGGGTCTAAACAGCGAAGGTAAGAGTTTCTATCCTGTAACCTCTCCTGGTGTCTGTTAGTTCACCATCGCATCCATCCGCTCATGGACCTTACTACTCTTCAGATCCCTTCTCTATGGAAATGTTGAAGTCTGTAGATCTCTTCTCCACAACTTATGAAATGTCTCTAAGACCCGACTTCCTGAAACATCGCATTTCATCTTCCACCATCACAGAACTTCTCTTTATTTGATAAAGAGAAGTTCTGTGATGGTGGAAGGTGAAATACGATGTTCCAGGAAGTCGGGTCTTAGAGACATTTCCTGAGATGTGGAGAAGAGATCTACAGACTTCAACATTTCCATAGAGAAGGGATCTGAAGAGTAGTAAGGTCCATGAGCGGATGGATGTGATGGTGAACTAACAGACACCAGGAGAAGTTACAGGATCGTCACTCTTACCTTCGCTGTTTAGACCCACCCCTAACCGGTGTCTGGGTCCACATCACATAGTAAAAGTACCCATCTTTTATTATAATCTGATCCTAGGCCCCCTAAGAGGTCCCTCTCCTCCATCTTTCCACTAACAGGATTGTTATTCCTTCAACACCCTCCTCCCCTGGGATACCGCCACTTTTATTTTCTATAGACATTTATATTTGGACTCTTCATTGGAGCCTGATATATATATCTTGTTCCCTTTCCAGGAAACTTTTATGCTGATCCAATACATGATATGCTAATGAGTAGGGATGAGCTCGGTTTTCGAGTCGAACATACGTTCGACTCGAACATCGGCTGTTCGATCGTTCGGCGCACATCGAACAATTTGGGCCGTTCGCGCCAAATTCGATTGACGCGAACGGCCCACAATACACTGCGCCATCGCAGTGCAATCCCGGCGCTGTGATTGGCCAAGCATGCACTGTGACCCCGCATGCTTGGCCAATCACAGCGCCGGCAGCTAGGAGAGCCGTAATTGGCCACAGGCAGGTTGCCTGTGGCCAATTATAGCTCAGGGGGTTTAGCACACGCCCCACACTATAAAAGGCCACCAGCGCGGTGGCCTTGTGTAGTGTGTTCGGGCGCAGGGAAAGAGAAGGATAGGCAGGGACAGTGTTGATATTCTTTGTGCTATTCTTGTGTGCAGGGAGAGAGAAGGATAGGCAGGGAGAGTGTCAGTGTCATATTCTTTGCTAAACCTTGTGTGCAGGGAGAGAGAAGGATAGGCAGGGGACAGTGTCAGTGTCATATTCTTTGCTAAACCTTGTGTGCAGGGAGAGAGAAGGATAGGCAGGGAGAGTGTCAGTGTCATATTCTTTGATAAACCTTGTGTGCAGGGAGAGAGAAGGATAGGCAGGGAGAGTGTCAGTGTCATATTCTTTGATATACCTTGTGTGCAGGGAGAGAGAAGGATAGGCAGGGGACAGTGTCAGTGTCATTGTTGCTAAGCCTCCTGCACAGTATACACCTGAAGCTAGCCCTTATTGCTGTGTTTTCCTGGTGTGTTACACTAACAGGCATTTGCAGCACTTACAGCGGGCGGAGTGTGCCTCCTGCACATTATACACCTGAAGCTAGCCCGTATTGCTGTGTTTTCCTGGTGTGTTACACCAACAGGCATTTGCAGCACTTACAGCAGGCGTAGTGTGATTCCTGCAAAATATACTCCTGAAGCTAGGCCTTATTGCTGTGTTTTCCTAGTGTGTTACACCAACAGGCATTTGCAGCACTTATAGCAGGCGTAGTGTGATTCCTGCAAAATATACTTCTGAAGCTAGCCCGTATTGCTGTGTTTTCTTGGTGTGTTACACTAACAGGCATTTGCAGCACTTACAGCAGACGGAGTGTGCCTCCTGCACATTATACACCTGAAGCTAGCCCGTATTGCTGTGTTTTCCTGGTGTGTCACACCAACAGGCATTTGCAGCACTTACAGCAGGGGTAGTGTGATTCCTGCAAAATATACTCCTGAAGCTAGGCCTTATTGCTGTGTTTTCCTAGTGTGTTACACCAACAGGCATTTGCAGCACTTACAGCAGGCGTAGTGTGATTCCTGCAAAATATACTTCTGAAGCTAGCCCGTATTGCAGTGTTTTCCTGGTGTGTTACACTAACAGGCATTTGCAGCACTTACAGCGGGCGGAGTGTGCCTCCTGCACATTATACTTCTGAAGCTAGCCCGTATTGCTGTGTTTTCCTGGTGTGTTACACTAACAGGCATTTGCAGCACTTACAGCGGGCGGAGTGTGCCTCCTGCACATTATACACCTGAAGCTAGCCCGTATTGCTGTGTTTTCTTGGTGTGTTACACCAACAGGCATTTGCAGCACTTACAGCAGGCGTAGTGTGATTCCTGCAAAATATACTCCTGAAGCTAGGCCTTATTGCTGTGTTTTCCTAGTGTGTTACACCAACAGGCATTTGCAGCACTTACAGCAGGCGTAGTGTGATTACTGCAAAATATACTCCTGAAGCTAGGCCTTATTGCTATGTTTTCCTAGTGTGTTACACCAACAGGCATTTGCAGCACTTACAGCAGGCGTAGTGTGATTCCTGCAAAATACACTTCTGAAGCTAGCCCGTATTGCTGTGTTTTCCTGGTGTGTTACACTAACAGGCATTTGCAGCACTTACAGCAGGCGGAGTGTGCCTCCTGCACATTATACACCTGAAGCTAGCCCGTATTGCTGTGTTTTCCTGGTGTGTTACACCAACAGGCATTTGCAGCACTTACAGCAGGCGTAGTGTGCTTCCTGCAAAATATACTCCTGAAGCTAGGCCTTATTGCTGGTTTTCCCATCTCCCTGCAGGCCATTAGAATGTCTGGAAGGCAAACAAGGAGAGGCAGACAGTCAGGAGCCAATAAAAGAGGGCAAGCATGCTCTGTGTCTAGAGACAACAGTGCTGGTCATGGACGCGGTGCATCGCCATCAGCACGTGGCCATGGGACACGCTTGTCCTTCTTTTCAGCAGCTGGACGTGTTAAGCTGCATCATGCTGAAGACTTGGTAGAGTGGATGACCAAGCCCTCCTCATCCTCCTCATCCTCTCTCACCCAGGCTCAGGGTACTGGCAAAGCAGCTGCCAAAGCGTCCTCTTCCCTGGTATCAATGTCATCATCAGTCACTCCTTCCCTAGACCCACCATGTCCTCCTGAGGAGTCCCCCGAACTGTTTGAGCACAGTGTTGGGTACATGCTCCAGGAGGATGCCCAGCGTTTCGAAGGGTCTGATGATGATACCCAGCTAGAGGAAGGCAGTAGCGTGAGAGCAGAGAGAGGGGATGCTCAAGAAGGACACCAATCTGGCAGTCATGTTCCAGCAGCTGCAGCATACTGCCAGATTGGCTCCAGTGATGAGGAAGGAGGGGATGATGAGGTCACTGACTCCACGTGGGTGCCTAATAGGAGAGAGGAGGAGGAGGAGGATGAGGAGGAGGCACATCTCCAACGAGGCAGGATGCCCTCGGGGGGCCAGCGTAAGGGCAGCACACCGACGGAATCACACCGCAGAGCTCCGCCTGTGCAGGGCACTGCCTCTGCCCGTTATTCAAAAAGTTCTTATGTGTGGGCCTTTTTTGAGTCGAGTGCATCAGATCGCACAGCTGCTGTTTGCAACATATGTCTCAAGCGTATATCACGTGGCCAAAACATCAGCCGCTTGGGCACCACATGCTTGACCAGACATATGTTGACCTGCCATGCAGCTCGTTGGCAAGCCTACCTTAAAGACCCACACCAAAGAACAAAGCGGACCTCTCCTTGCACCGCATCAGCTGGGATCTCCAACCCCACTATACCTTCAGTCCTCTCTGAAACCTGCACTGAGAGGAATGAAGGTGTAGAATTAGGTGTGTCACAGCCAAGTACTTGCGGGCACTCTGCTAGCAGTACACCGACGTCCGATTCTAGCAGGCAAATTTCCCTGCCCCAGCTGCTGGACCGTCGAAAGAAGTTCACTCCCAGCCATCCACATGCCCAGCGGTTGAATGCTAGCTTGGCAAATTGCTAGCGCTTCAACTGCTGCCTTTTCAGTTGGTAGACTCGGCCCCCTTCCGTGAGTTTGTGCAATGTGCGGTTCCTCAGTGGCAGGTTCCCAAACGCCACTTTTTCTCACGGAAGGCGATTTCGGCTCTCTACCGGCATGTGAAAGGCAATGTCTTGGCCTCGCTGGACAGGGCGGTCAGCGGTAAGGTGCATATTACCGCTGACTCATGGTCCAGCAGGCATGGACAGGGACGTTACCTTTCTTTCACGGCCCATTGGGTCACTCTTTTGGCAGCTGGGAAGGATGCAGGACAAGGTGCAGTAGTGTTGGAGGTTGTTCCGCCGCCACGCCTCCAAAATGCTACTACTGGTTGTGACACACCTCTCTCCTCCACCCCCTCCTCTTCTTCTTCCTCCATGGCCTCTTCCTGTGCTTTGTCCTCGGAACCAGCGATGCTACGTAGGCGTTCAAGGGGCTACGCAAGTACGCAGGCAAAAAGATGCCATGCCGTGCTTGCGCTGGTGTGTTTGGGGGACAGGAGCCACACTGGGGCAGAGGTTCTGTCTGCTCTGCAGGGGCAGGCCGAGAGGTGGTTGACGCCACGCCAGCTTAAGCCAGGAATGGTGGTTTGCGACAATGGCACCAACCTCCTCTCCGCCCTCCGACAGGGACAACTGACCCATGTGCCCTGTGTGGCTCACGTCCTTAACCTGGTGGTGCAGCGGTTCTTGGGCAGGTACCTGGGCTTACAGGATGTCCTGAGGCAGGCCAGGAAAGTCTGTGTGCATTTCCGCAGATCTTATAATGCCAGTGCTCGCCTGGCTGAGCTGCAAAAGGAGTTGAACCTGCCCAAGAACCGCCTTATATGTGACATGCCCACCAGGTGGAACTCAACGTTGGCCATGCTGCAACGGCTGCACACGCAGCAGAGGGCCATCAATGAGTACCTGTGCGAATACGGCACCAAGACAGGGTCAGGGGAGCTCGGGTTTTTTTCACCACGCCAGTGGGGCATGATCAGGGATGCATGCACTGTCCTGGCACCATTTGAGGAGGCCACGAGGATGGTGAGCAGTGACAGTGCATGCATCAGTGACACTGTACCTCTTGTCCACCTGTTGGAACATACGCTGCGTGGAATAATGGACAGGGCACTTGAGGCAGAACAGAGGCAGGAAGAGGAGGACTTCCTTGCCTCTCAAGGCCCCCTTTACCCAGACAGTGTTCCTTCTGTCCCACCCATCGCACAGGAAGAGGAGGAGGAGGAGGATTGTGTCAGCATGGAGGTGGAGCCTGGCACTCAGCATCATCAGCAGCAGTCTTTTAGGGATGATTTACAGTCCCAAGAAACCCGTGGACTTGTACGTGGTTGGGAGGAGGTGGCTGCGGATCATGTCGTCCTTAGTGACCCAGAGGACTCCGGACCGAATGCCTCAGCTAACCTACGCTGCATGGCCTCCCTGATCCTGCAAAGTCTGCGGAAGGATCCTCGTATTCTTCGGATCAAGGAGAGGGACCATTACTGGCTGGCCACTCTCCTTGATCCACGGTACAAGGGTAAGGTTGCAGACCTTATCTTACCGTTGCATAGGGAGCAGAGGATGAGACAACTCCGGGAGGCCTTGCTGAAAGGTCTGTGCAACGCGTTCCCAGAGACTGGGAGGTTACAAACTCCTGGTCCTGGACAACGAGTTGCTGAGGCTTCGGTCAGTCAAAGAAGGAGCGGTGGGGAAGGTGGCCGTCTGACCGATGCGTTCAGACAATTCTTTAGTCCGCAGCCCCAAGGTATGATCGGTTCCAGCAACCATCGCCAGCGTCTGATATACATGGTGCAGGAATACCTAGGGGCAAGGTCAGACTTGGACACCTTCCCCACCGAAAATCCTCTGGCTTACTGGGTCTTGAGGATGGATCACTGGCCAGAGCTTGCACAGTATGCAATTGAGCTACTGGCCTGTCCTGCATCCAGCGTTCTTTCAGAACGCACATTCAGTGCTGCTGGAGGATTTGTCACGGATCACAGGGTGCGCCTGTCCACCGACTCGGTTGATCGACTGACCTTCATAAAGATGAACCAGTCTTGGATCACCACCAGCTACCAAACACCTGAAGCTGATGTAACAGACTAATTTATTTTCAAATGTCACATCCCTTCAAGACTGATGCTGATGCTGAGTGACTGTCCTGTTATGTTGACTGACTATTCTCCTCCTCCTCAATGATCCAATTCATGATGATAGCTTGGAAGAACATTTTTGTTTCTGGGTGCCGCCACCAGTGGCTAAGGCCCAATTTTTCAGCCCCTGTTTAACAGAGGCATGTAATAACAATTTTTTATGCAATGCTTTGCAGCAGGGCTCATTCCTGCACTCCAACCAGAGTATCTGGGAGATGTTGCAGTGTCGTGGCACCAGCACCAGTGGCTAAGGCCCAATTTTTCAGCCCCTGTTTAACAGGGGCATGTAATTACAATTTTTTATGCAATGCTTTGCAGCAGGACTCATTCCTGCACTCCAACTAGAGTATCTGGGAGAGGTTGCAGTGTCGTGGCACCAGCACCAGTGCCTAAGGCCCAATTTTTCAGCCCCTGTTTAACAGGGGTGTGTAATTACAATTTTTGATGCAATACTTTGCAACAGGGCTCATTGCTGTGCTCCAAGTACAGTATCTGTGAGGGGTTGCAGTGTTGTGGCACCAGTGCCTAAGGCCCAATTTTTCTGCCCCTGTTTAACAGGGGCATGTAATTACAATTCTTGATCTAATAATTCCCAGCAGGGCCCATTCCTGCGCCCACCAAGAGTAACTGTGAGGCCTTACAGTGTTGTGTCAACACCACCACCACCACCACCAAAGGCCCAATTTTTCAGCCCCTGTTCAACAGGGGCATGCAATTACAATTCTTGATCTAATAATTCACAGCAGGGCCCATTCATGCGCCCACCAAGAGTAACTGTGAGGGCTTACAGTGTTGTGGCAACACCAACATGTAAGGGGCAAATTTCAGCAGAGTATATACGGCAGGCCCCTACTTTCAAACATCCAACTTACAAACGACTCCTACTTGCAAACGAAAGGAGACCCCTAGGAACGGAAATTCTCTCCTGTAAGAGTTAATATGGGAAAAAAAGTGTCTCCTCTCCACTGATGCTTTATCACCAATTCTTGTTTCAATAAAAAACCCAAATTTTCAAAAAACATTTGTCATTAGGACCGAAAGTGAGGTGAACTGTTCTGAACAGGTGCACACTGCACAGACAGCAAAACAAATGTTACAGGGGTGATAACCCTTCCCCTTGTTTTCCAAAAAGCTTAAAAATAGTTTTTTTTGGCTGGAGCTACACTTAAACAATGTACCTGTTCAAAATTACAAACAGATTCTACATAAGAACAAAACCTACAGTCCCTGTCTTGTATGCACCGCCTGTATACGGCTGTTCAGAGTATATACAGTAGGGCCTTTTTTCTTTTGTGTGCGGGGTTCCCCTTAATATCCATACAAGACCCAAAGGGGCTGGTAATGGGCTGGGGTAGAGGGGGGGGGGGGTGATGGGGTAGCTATGCCATTTTTCTTAAAGATTTTCATCCATATTACCGGGACCAGACATTACATTAAAGCCGCAAGCAGTTTTAAATGGCTTTTTTTCCTTTAGAAATTAAATTTTGTGCAGGGACAGTTCTAAACACGGGAAACACGTGGCACTTCACAGGCATACTTTAGACACCCCCCAGGTACGATATTTAAATGAATATTTGATTTTTTTTTTCACTTCATGCATCATTAAAATGACTGCTCCCGAAAAACTGCCTTTTTTAAAACTTCTTTTTGCATTGATACATGTCCCCTGGTGCAGAACCCGGGTTCCCAAACCCTTTTTAGGACAATAACATGCATAATAGTCGTTATAATTAGCACTTTAGATTTCGAACGTTCGCATCCATTGTATTTAATAGGGTTCTAACGTTCGTGCGAACTTTCGGTCCGTTCGCGGGTTCTGGTGCGAACCGAACCCGGGGGTGTTCGGTTCATCACTACTTATGAGTAGTATTACCTGTTTTGTTTTTTCACAGAATATTTTACGTTTAATTACGTGGTATTTTATGTATATTTAGTGGATCATCTATAGGATTTTCCCCTGTACATGTATTTATCCTATTTACACATGTGACCACTCACTTTCATATTTACTTATGATTATTAATTATTAGCGCTGCACTTTTTTACTTTTAATACTCATCCATGCTCAGTCATTCATCCATACTCAGCAATTCTCATCCATCCATGCTCAGCCATCCCTTCAACCCAATCCATACCCAGCAATACCCATCCATGGCTCATCCATCCCCATTAATGCTCATCCATGCCACATCAGTACCTCATAAAAGTGTAATAGGTAGACAAATTAGATTTGAAATGTATGCCCCTAGAACGCCTGATGGTGCTTCCTGCATGTTGGGCCTCTATGGGGCCAGGCTGTGGAAAAGTCTCACACATGTGGTATTTTTATACTCGGGAGGAGTAGAAGAATGTATTTTGGGGTGTCATTTTTGGTATGTACATGCTATGTGCTAGAAATATTGTATAAATGGACAACTTTGTGTAAAAAAAAATGCGTTTTCATTTTCTTTCCACATTTTCCAAAAACTTGTAGAAAAAAATGACAAGTTCAAAAGACTCATTATGCCTTAATGATTATACGTTGGGGTGTTTTCTTTCCAAAAGTGTAGGGTAGTACTTCCCAGTGGGTGTAAGACTTCTGCTCACATAAGCAACAGGCCAGAGGTGTCTATCGTGCTCTTGGTTAATCACCCCGTCTAGCCCATCCTAAATGGCATCGATCTTGTAGTTCATATGTTTTGGTTGGATCAGCACAGGCTAAAACAGGGACATTTGTTAAACTCTTCTTCAGATAATGGAAGGCTTGCTTGCACAGATCAGTCCACTGACTTGGATTGACTCCTAAGACTTCTTAAGTCCTCCAGTTTGTTTGACTGGTTTTGGCGAGTCTGGGTCATCATTCTCACTCTCATTCTTCAACAACACATTGAGGGGCCAAGCTATTTTAGTGAATTCTTCAACGAATCTTTGGTAGTATCATCAGAACCCCAGGAATGACCTAAGCTCTGTCACATTGGTAGGTCTTAGTCAGAAGTTGACAGCTTCCGGTTTCTGAGGGTCAGTGGCCACTCCCCCAGCTGAGACAACATGTTAAAAATAAGTGACAGAAGGCTGGTAGAACTGACACGTTTCTAGGGACAACTTCAGCCTCTCATCATGAAGTTTCTTCAGGACTTTCACCAGGTGCTCCTCATGCTCTTCCTGGGTTCTGCCAAAAGCTTCCTGTTTTTGAACCGGGTACCAATAAAGTATAGATTCTCAGTTGGGGTGTCAGGCTTTGAGACAAGAGGAGTTTGTTCCTACTTTGAGGAAAAATTAGTTAGCTCCATGTAGGCAAGGGCACACAATGGCTAATGTCTCTGATTGACCAGCAAAGGAGAGGGCGAAGGTCAACTTGATTGGTAGTTTTCCATCATATGGGAAATTCTGAGTTCTAAGGCCCCATACTTCTAGTTATTTCAACATCAGTAGGGGTAGGTATTTAACCACTTCAATACAGGGCACTTTACCCCCTTCCTGCCCAAGCCAATTTTCAGCTTTCAGCGCTGTCACTTTTTAAATGACAATTGTGCGGTCATGCTACACTGTATCCAAACAAAAATGTTATAAATTTGTTCCCACAAATAGAGCTTTCTTTTGGTGGCATTTGATCACCTCTGGGGTTTTTATTATTTGATAAACAAATAAAAAAGACCGGAAATTTTGACAAAATATATATTTTTCGTTGTATCTCCTTCACTAATGGGCACTGATGAGGCTGCACTGATAAGGCGGTACTGATGGGCACTGATGAGGTGGCACCAATGAAGTGCCACTGATAAGATGGCACTGATGGGCACTGATATGCGCTCATAGATGGCACTGATATGCAGCACTGATGGGCACTAGGGATGAGCCGAACACCCCCCGATTCGCAGCAGAACATGCGAACAGGCAAAAAATTTGTTCGAACGCGCGAACACCGTTAAAGGCTATGGGACACGAACGTAAAAAATCAAAAGTGCCAATTTTAAAGGTTAATATGCAAGTTATTGTCATAAAAAGTGATTGGGGACCTGGGTCCTGCCCCAGGGGACATGTATCAACGCAAAAAAAAAGTTTTAAAAACAGCCGTTTTTTCGGGAGCAGTAATTTTAATAATGCTTAAAGGGAAACAATAAAAGTGAAATATTCCTTTAAATTTCGGACCTGGGGGGTGTCTATAGTATGCCTGTAAAGTGGAGCATTTTTCCTGTGTTTAAAACAGTCCCTGCACAAAATTCAATTTCTAAAGGAAAAAAAGTCATTTAACACTACTCGCGGCTATAATGAATTGTCGGGTCCCATCCCGACAATACAGATAAAAGTAATTGAAAAAAACGGCATTGCGGGACACTTTTTTTTTTCTTTGTTTAATAAAGGAATTGTCAAAAACTGTCTGTTGTGGTCTTTACTTTTTGACACTTTTTTTGGTTAATGGGTAGGGGTACAATGTAACCGATACCCATTCACATAGGGGGGGCGGGATCTTGGAGTCCCCTTGTTAAAGGGGCTTCCAGATTCCGATAAGCACCCCACCCACAGACCCCAACAACCAATGGCCAGGGTTGTCGGGAAGAGGCTCTTGTCCCCATCAACTGCACTATATACTCTGAACTGTATACTACTACACTGACTGACTGCACACTACACTACACTACACTACACTACCTGCATAATCTCCATTCATTTACTATATACGGCCGTCGTGTAATATATAGTGTAATATATAGTGTGGGGCGTGGACTTAGCCTCTGAGCCACGATTGCCCAATTATAGCTCTCACAGCACATTGCGCTGTGATTGGCCAAAGCATGCAGGTCAGGTGCATGCTTTGGCCAATCAGCAGCCGTCAATGAACTACGATCTTGCCGCGATCTCCCCATATGTTCATTTGTTCTGCGAACAAACGAACACCCGATGTTCAAGTCAAACTTACGTTCGAGTCGAACATCGGGACCATCCCTAGTCGCAAGTATAAAATATCTTTTACCTGGCTGTGGGTTACTACCAGAGAATAGACACACCCATTTAGTGATAAATGCACATCATCTATTGATACAAGTTTAGTATAAATGGCAGTAGAACATAAATGAGCACACAGAAGGTACATTTGAACATAGTCTGCTAGACAGAGTATTTACTATACCAAAGTGACTAAGTTTAGGTTCTATGCCACAAACTGACATCAATACGGGAATCAACAAATCAGCAATAAACAATGTAACTCTGGTTTAGAGTACACACTGAGGGTTTGGCTGGGGTATGGTGCAATGTCTCCTAAGGGGTACTTCTTTAACTAAGCAAAGAAAAAAAGGTCTCTGGATAGCAACTGTTAGGGGCAGTATTAAGTCCTGACTCTTCAGATGGCTAAACGTTGGGGCCCAGTAACCGTTGGTACATTTTAAGGCAGTCAACAAGGCTTGCATGCAGTACTATAGCTATAAGGTAGTTGGTTGGGTAGTGCCTAATGGCTCAGTCTCTAGTGGTGTTAGCAAGTAATGGCCGCAAGACCCTCTCACCAGACTAGGTTCCAATCACAGTCTCTCTCTCTCTTTCTGTGAAGGCACCCGGCAACGTGGTCTTCTTGCTGTCTTCCCCACACTGAACGTTCCCTGTAGAATTTGCACTTGCTCTCTCCTTTTCTGTAAACCGGGCTCTCTGGAAATTGTAGTTCAAAGCTCATCTGTCCCCCATTTTCTTGTATTGTGCTGCATCCCTTTAAGAACTACAAGTTCCAGTGTCTTTTGGGGCTCTTTATCCTCCCCCTGCTGCTAATTGGATGAAAGCCTGTGGCTGACAGAAATAGGGGGATGGGGGGCTGAGGAGTGGGCAGGTATTGGGAGGGTTGGGACGCTGAGGTATCTGCACAGGGCAGTTCAGACCACTCTGCCATTATTACAGTGGGGCCACTCCAGCCGCTACACTCGACAAGGGGAGGGGGTGAAAAGAGGAAAAGAGAGCGGCATAGATGCACACTGCACAGGGCTCCTCCAGCCCGTACAAAAAACAAAAATCTCCTTTTTTTTGCAACTATGGTCACGTGAAAAAACAAGAGCAAACACAAAATTTGAGAGTATATATGTAGAAACCTGAGAAAATGACAATTGAGAGACATGTTCACTGAAACAAGATACCTGTGCAGTAAAGAACAACTTTAGTAGACTTTTTGGCTTGTTCAATGTCTCCCGCTCCTAAAGCCACTCCAATTCTGATATTGGCAGCTGTGCTAAAGCCAATGGGAAGCTGTTGAAAAATATAATATGAATTAGAAATCTGGGCAAAACATTGCTAGTAAAGTTTTTTTACTTTACCATGGTAAATTCCATACAGCCATATCCAAACAGATAAAATAAATATTAAACAGAAAAAAATACAATAAAATAATTAGTCCATACCAATTATTCTCAGGTTTCCTTGATACACCATTGATTTACACTGTATACCATATTACTCTCCACAGAGGCCCATATTGACTGATTTCACCCATTTCATCCAACCACTATCACAGAAACACATCCACCTTGCTTGTTCTCTTGCGTTGGCTGACATATGCTGGCGCACCGCCACAGCTCCTGGCAATGACTCCCTCTGGGTGATCCGCGACCATCGGTGCCATACCACCCTAATGCAGACACCCTGTAAGTAACATGCCCTTGGAGGACTTTTATTTGCACCCTATTGTTGCCATTTATCATTATTGCCCATCTACTTGGGTACTAACCAAAAATGATTCTTCTTATCATAGAATTCTGTTCACGTGCTTCGCTCCTGAAGATTGGCTACCACCATGAAACACATTTAGCTACAGATGCCGTGTACTTTGCTATGTCCATTATAACCATTGTATGTCTACTACCATAGATGATTGGTTCCATGGGGTTTTTTTATCTACTCCTCATGGGATGAAACAATGAATTTTTAGGTTAGGGATTCATTAGGCCCTATAATTGGGCATTATTGTGTATGTGTATATATGTGATCCATTGGACTTTTTATTACTGCCTGTATTAAACTGTTTTTTTATTCTTGTTGGGGATTAAGAGAGGCTCCGGTTTATATTGGCTAATTGTAATACTTGTGTTTAATTATGTTTACTGTTCGAGTTCGTATCATTACCATGTATGAATCGAATTGGGTCTTGATCTATTATTACCATAATGTACCCTGACTATGAACTATTAAATATCTTGTACTTAATTCTATATATCTATTTATTTTGTACCCACATGTTTCATTTAAAGTCCTGATTCCCTTTTAATTTCCCTCCCTTCGCTTACCCTTCCATCTCCTTATCCCCAATTTGTATTCACAGTGACAGGGATGGAGGTACTTGACCTTACCAGGCAATTTCCTCATTTAAAGTCCCAATCCAAACCCCTCTACGTTTTTGTATCATCCACATCAGTGTCTAACCTCACAAATGCACTTCTGGGAGAATGGTCAAATATTCCCATAGACACACTACTAAATCTTGTGGACAGCTTTCCCAGAAGAGTTGAAGCTGTTATAGCTGCAAAGGGTGGGCCAACTCAATATTGAACTCTATGGACTAAGACTGAGATGCCGTTAAAAATCATGTGCATTTAAAGGCAGGTGTCCCAATACTTTTGGTAATATAGTGTATTACCTTTTGGTTTTGGGTTTAATACCACTTTAGGTAGGCTAATAAGAGTTAGAATTCATAAATAGTAACCATCATACCATTATGGCCAGGTTTGCCAACTCCAATATAATGGCGTGTCCTCCCAGCTCCACAACATTAATAAGCCCTAAAACAAAACAAAAAAAAAACAGACAAATGTGTCAGTAGGAATCCAATACATGTTTTTGCTCAATTACTTGACTAACAATAACCATATTATAAAAGGTGCATTCAGACTGAGACTGGTTTAAGTCAACTGGGCCCTCTTGTCCCCCCTGCTTACTGCCATGCTGGTCTTCACTCACACTGGATTTTAGAGGGGTTCTAAAGGCAGAAGTTTTTTTTTTAATCCTAATGCATTCTATGCATTATGATGAAAAGCCTTCTGTTTGCAGTAGCCCCCCCCCTCAGCCCCCCTAATACTTACCTGAGCCCCATCTCGATCCAGCAATGTTGCATGAGAGCCATGAAGTCTGGGGACTCTCCATCCTCATTGACTGAGACAGTAGTGGAACTCCATTGGCCCTCGTTGCTGTCAATCAAAGTCACTGAGCCAATGAGGAGAGGGGGGTGGGGTCGAGCTGCGGCTCCATGTCTGAATGGACACACAGAGCAGTGGCTCAACTCAAGCAAGCTGCTTGCTGTGGGGGCACTCAGCAGGAGGGAGGGGCCAGGAGCGCCAACAAGGGACCCGAGAGGAGGAGGATCTGGGCTGCTCTGTGCAAAACCACTGCACAGAAAAGGTAAGTATGCCATGTTTGTTATTTTTAAGCAAAAAAACAAAACAAAAATACTTTATTATCACTATAAGCAAGTTATCCCGGGCACACTTACATGATCAATATCCGACTGTTTATGATGTGTGAAGGAAATCTTCCTGCCATAACACACTGTTTAGGCAGAAATATGTGCCTATTTTCATGCAGTTGAATTCTCTGCCATAGCTCACTCTGTATGCACCAAGAAAAATATATTTTCTGTGCAGTGCAGCAGCTGAGAATTGATGCCTTCACACAGCAAATGGAGTTGATGTGTTTCATATTTTGCTTGTGCCTTTGGAATTATTTTGCCATTAGTGACAGCAGGGCCGCCATCAGGGGGGTACAGGCAGTACACCTGTAAGGGGCCCGGAGGTCCCCAGGGGCCCGGATGGCAACCCCCTTTTTTTTTTTGTAAGGGGTCCAGAGGTCCCCAGAGGCCCGGAGGTCCCCAGGGCCATGGATGGCAACCCCCATTTTTTTTTGTAAGGGGCCGAGAGGTACCCAGGGCCACGGATGGCAACCCCCATTTTTTTTGTAGGGGGCCCAGAGGTCCCCACGGCCCCGGATGGCAACCCCCCTGTGTTCGCCAGCACCCAACCCCCCCGACCTCAACAATTCGCGGCGGCAGCACCCCCCGCTTCTCACTTCGTGTCACCCCCCGCTTCTCAATTCGCGGCAGCCCCCCCCGCTTCTCAATTTGCAGCGGCAGAACCCCCCCGGTTCTCCTCTGCTCCAGGGGGCCCATGCCTGAAGCCAAAATTCCTGATGGCGGCCCTGGGTGACACACTAAACCATGTCACCTTCATACCTCCCAACTTTTTGAGATAGGAATGAGGGACACCTATTATCAAAAGTATGGAGGCATAGGTCACCCCCCTGTCATGCCCCCTTAAAGTAGAATTATACAAAAAAAATGATTAGTTAAACCCACAAGTTTTTTTTTTTTTTTTTCTTGTTCAATATCTTTATTGAGTATTTTCACAAGAATACAGATCACAAGTATAATGCAGATGATGCGAGAGTGAAATATACAACGTAACCTTAATGGAAGATATGTTTGTAGAGTTTGATACTCAAAAAAAAGAAAAGATAATTTTTATCTTTGAAATATTAAAGAGAAAGAAAAGAGAGAAATAACAATTGTCATGTATATTGGACTCATAAAAATAAAAGAAAAAAGACTATACCTTACATCAGGTAGAAAGTGCCTCCGGACCTCCCATCCACCCCTAGTGGGTACAAACTGTGGATGGGAGGGGGCACATGTTAAAAAAGAAAAAAAAATGAATTAACTAAGGTATAGGTGAGCTAGAGTCCCGATAGGATGAATGAGTTATCCTAACATATAAGTAAAGTACCGTATTTATCGGCGTATAACACGCACTTTTTTCCCCTGAAAATCAGGGGAAAATCGTGGGTGCGTGTTATACGCCGATACTGTCATCCCTGAGCTGTCTCCGCTGACTGTGAGCGGAGCGGAGCGAGATACACATAGCCGAATGTACTCGGCTATACTCGGCTTTTCTCGGCTCTGCTCACAGTCACGCCCAGTCCCGCCATTGGACCTGTGTTATGTCCATCATAGGGCGGGACTCGGCGTGACTGTGAGCGGAGCCGAGAAAAGCCGAGTATAGCCGAGTACACTCGGCTATGTGTATCTCGGCGGCGGCTCCGCCCAGTCCCTGCGTCCCCGGCGTTCGCACAGTCTCGGCGCCAATTTTAAAATGATGCACGGCGACACTGGGGGCAAGGCTGCATGGCGACACTGGGGGCAAGGCTGCACGGCGACACTGGGGGCAAGGCTGCACGGCGACTCTGGGGCAAGGCTGCACGGCGACTCTGGGGCAAGGCTGAAATGGACTCTGGGGCAAGGCTGCAATGGACACTGACAAGGCTGCACTGTGACAAGGCTGCAATGGACACTGACAAGGCTGCACTGTGACAAGGCTGCAATGGACACTGACAAGGCTGCACTGTGACAAGGCTGCAATGGACACTGACAAGGCTGCAATGGACACTGACAAGGCTGCATTTAAATGTAAGTTATTTTTCCTTAAACTTCCCTGCTAAAAGTTTTTTTCCCTAAAATTTCCTCCTAAACTTGGGGTGCGTGTTATACGCCGGTGCGTGTTATACGCCGATAAATACGGTAGTTAGAAGCCTATAAAAGTCACTTTTAAATGTCAAAACCAATCCTAAGGAAAAAAAAACTGAAGAAAAACAGTGTGTCAAATGGATAGAAGATTTTCTCAGGTTAGTAGTCCAAACTCTAGAGAATATGTAATAATAATTTGAAGAAACGGTAAGAAAATAAAAATCACAAAATCACATACTGGGCAATAATGAAAATAAAAGAAAAAGAAGAATGTTAAGATAGGAAGAAAGAAAGGAATAGATTGAGAAAGGAAAGGAGTGAAGAGATAGGAAAGGAAAAGATGAGGTTCCCTCCCAGGGATGGTCCGACCCCAGCCCCAAGAAATGCTAACTAAGACTAGCAACATTTAAGAGAAAGGAAGAGAATAAGAGGTATCAAAAGAAAAAAAAAATGTTAAATTGTATTAGCAGGGCAGCAAAAGAGATTGGTCGAAATCGGATGTTAGGAAATGTTTAACCCATGGTTGCCAAATTTTATTAAATTTTTTCACATTATTATTCTCGATAGCTGACATTTTGTGGAAAATGAGGGCTCTGTTCATTTGATATTTAGCTTCAGTCACAACCAGTGTCTGAGATTTCCATGCCTTAGCTATAGTTTGTTTAGCTGAGGTTGTCAGATATTAGTTGGAATTGATTGTGAGTAAGTTCAGGGGGTTTAAGATTCAATAATGCTACGACTGGGTCCGGCTTAATCAAGTTTTCTAGAGCAGTGGAAGCCATACCGAATATTTTGGTCCAAAAATTTTGGGCAATTGGGCATTCCCACCAGATATGAAGATAGGTACCTACATTCGCACAGCCACGAAAGCAAATATTTGGACAAGTAGGGGAGAATTTAACTAACCTCGCTGGTACCAGATACCAGCGTGATAAGACCTTGAAATTCGTTTCAAGAGCATAACAATTTGTGGATGAGCGCACAGTGGTCGACCAGATATTGTCCCAATCTTTCGTACTGAATGTCTTATCAAAATCCTGAGACCATTTGGTGACATATAGTGGTGGAGTGTCTGTGAGGGGGAAATTGAGATGTTTATAAAGTAGTGAGATCAGACCTCTAGTGTGTGGATCACATTTACAGATCCTTTCAAACTGTGATAGTTGATTAAGTATGGAACCCGATTCAATAACAGGTGTATAAAAGTTTTTAATCTGTAGGTACTGGAAAATTTCTTTACTGGGTAAACCATGAATATCACATAGATTATGAAATGTCAGTATGTTGTTGATGGAGGCTATATCATATAAGTGTAGCGGCCTCACCTCTCTCCCTTTCTTTATCGGTTGTATGGCTGTTGTCTAGGGGTACCTGGGAGAGAGAGATGATACACA
Source organism: Rana muscosa (assembly GCA_029206835.1). Taxonomy (NCBI): domain Eukaryota; kingdom Metazoa; phylum Chordata; class Amphibia; order Anura; family Ranidae; genus Rana; species Rana muscosa. The sequence goes on from CM055117.1 coordinate 594,538,602, forward strand.
CCACGGCCCGTGTCCTCCCGTAACTAGGAGGTGAAGGCCAAGGATTGGGCTTTTGTGTAGGTGTCCTAGAGCCAAGTCCAGTCCTTCGTCCCTGGGTCCTTTGCTTAGTAACCCAAGTTCCACACAGTGAATAGGTACAACTCAGTTTTATTCTTCTTGCCAAGCAATAAAACAGTCTTTCTCCTTTTGAATAATGGGGAAACAGATTGAGGCACAATCCTTTCCCTTCTTGCTGCTGCCCACTGTGCTATCACCAGTGGTGAATAGTCACTGCCACTGACTAGGTAATTTAGAACGTGAACTTACCTTGGCTCACTTTGCCCCTGTCAGGGGAAGAAATCCATCTAAGGGAGAAATGGAGGCCTCTCCGTCACCAGCGATGCTGCGCTGGACTCTTCGGAGAAGTTACTGCGCACCAGTCCTCACAAACTCAGACACGGGCACCCAAGGCGTTAGAGCCCCCTCGGATTCCTCACCCTCGCGGAACTCAGTCGAAGGTACTGAGCCCCAGGCATCCGCCATAGTACCTCACCCCAGGCTAAAGGTGCCTGGAATGGACTCCATTTCTGTTCCAGCTAGGCCAAGGGCGCCTAGGCCTGAAACACCGTAACGCCAGCACCCAAGCTGAAGGTGCCTGGGTGTGGCCACATCCTCCGACTCTCTCCCTCAAAAATCAGGGCCTCCGCCCCTTTTATGACCTCTCCCTTTGCATCACAGCGGGTTCCCCGCCCCGCTGTACCAGCTCCAGGGGAGGACAAAAAGGCACGGTTCGCGGTGTATGTTCAGCTCGGGCCCAAGGCAACAGCGCCACCCAGAGACCCCACGGAACCCCACACCACCAGAGTCCCCACAAATTCAAACACCCGCTACATAAGCATGTCAGATTTTTGGTAGTCCAGGCTGCAAAGGAAGAGGGAAACTTCCATGCAGGATAAAAAGCTGGGTGTCTAATATAGTGTTTCTCAACTCCAGTCCTCAAGGCCCCCCAACAGGTCATGTTTTCAGGCTTTCCTTTATTTTGCACAGGTGATTTGATCAGTTTCACTGCCTTCGTAATTACCACAGCTGTTTCATCTGAGGGAAATCTTGAAAACATGACCTGTTGGGGCGCCTTGAGGACTAAAGTTGAGAAACACTGGTCTAATAAATGACAGTAGGGGGTTATGTGGGGATTGTAGTTTATGTGAACATCTAAATTTGTCCCAGATAGTCATGGAGTGCTTTGTAATAGGATTAGATAGGCTAATTCTATCACAAGGGGATAACCACATTATATTAGCCACATATTAGCCACAGATATTGGATCAATATCGATAGATTCTATTGCCACCCACAAAGGGGTTTCAAACAATGCATGGTACTTAGATAATTGGGCAATTTGTGCTGCGTAATAGTAAGTGGTTAAATTAGGAATCCCTAGTCCCCCTTTAGATTTTTCGATAAAAAGTGTCGCTTTAGAAATACGTGGTTTAATCTTACCCCATATAAACAATATAACTCTCATGTGGTTATAAAAAGAAAAATTTGCGCTAGGTGCTAAATTATTAAAGTGAAATTGAATAAATAAATCCTTAAAGGAAAACCTGCTGCTAAACACCAAAAAAAACCTTGATAGAAGGTACAACAAAGATAAATATACAAAAAGGTGTAGCGCTGGCAAACAAAACTGTATATAACTATACAGTGAATTAATTAATGAGAAAAAGTATAAAAAAACATAAATGAAATAAATAAACACTTTATAGTTCATATGTGTCTGTGAAAAAATATATCTATGAAAAAATATATGTGAAATCTTCTCCTCTATTAAAGATGATAAAGAGTTCTACAGAGTGCAGGTATCCGATGTGAACAGAACACGGAGCTTTTTATTCCTTGCAAGGAGTTTTTTATCATAATTTTTAAATATCTCAGGATTTGTTTTTGAGGTTCTGTATTGCACATCTTTGTGTAAATAAACTTTTTTTATGGATGAACGCTACACTATGGGAAGTTTTTCTTTCTCTTTTGGATCTTACCCCATCTACTGAGGAACAGCCACTCTGATCTGGAAAGAGTGTGTCTACTTCCTGTTTTCGTCCAGGTGTCCAATTAACGTCTCTGGAGACTCTCCCACTGTGGATGAAGCGTCCCTGCTGAATCATCCTGCTTTCCATTGAGTAAACATCACTCTACTGAGCCTGTTTTGACCCCCCTGAGAAGGGCGGTCGCAGGCTGTCTGGTAAGCCTTCACTCTTCACCTTGGTGGTGGGATCTTTACTAAGTATTGGAGCATTATCCCCATGGTTCACATCGGATACCTGCACTCTGTAGAACTCTTTATCATCTTTAATAGAGGAGAAGATTTCACATATATTTTTTCACAGATATATTTTTTCACAGACACATATGAACTATAAAGTGTTTATTTATTTCATTTATGTTGTTTGATACTTTTTCTCATTCATTAATTCACTGTATAGTTATATGCAGTTTTGTTTGCCAGCGCTACACCTTTTTGTATGTTGATATAACTCTCATGTTGTAATAGCCTTAAAAAATAGGAAGGAATAGGAATGGGGAGCACCCTAAAAAGATACAAGAATTTTGGTAGAATGGACATTTTCACAGCATTAATTCTACCGAACCATGATAGAGAAAGTGTGGACCAATTATTTAATAAGTTTGTGATTTGTTTCAGTAGTGGTAAGTAATTTGCTTTGAACAGGTCTGAGATTGAGGATGTAAGTTGTATTCCCAGATATGGGATATAGTGAGTGACCCAATTGAATGGTAAGGTTGCTTGAGCTCTATGAAATTCGGTTTGCGATAAGTTTATGTTAAGTGCGTTGGATTTTGAGTTGTTAATATATAGCCCTGAAATATCAGAAAATTTTTCTATGGCGTTCAATAAATTTTGAGCTGAAATGTGAGGATGGGTTAGGAAGACAAGTATATCGTCTGCGAAAAGACATATTTTATGGTGATGTCCACCTAGTTCCAAGCCTCTAATATTAGGGTTGGATCTGATGAGCATCGCCAGTGGTTCTATGAGAAGAGCGAAAATCAAAGGTGAAAGGGGGTAACCCTGTCTTGTTCCAATTTTAATATCGAATGTAGATGATCTGTATCCCATATATTTAATATATGCCTTCAGGTCATTATATAAAGCAGAGATCCATAGTAAAAAATTGTTTCCAAAGCCCCATTTTTGTAGAATATAATTCATAAATGGCCATGAGACCGAATCAAAAGCTTTACGCATGTCTAGAGACAAGAAACAAGTAGGGATCTTCCTCGTTTTGGCAGAATATGTTAGCAAAAGCGCTCTTCTAATATTATCCCCCGCCTGACGTTAGGGCATAAAACCTGTTTGATCGCGATGTAATAAATTTCCAATGATAGTGTTCAATCTATTTGCCAATATTTTAGCCAGTAACTTGATGTCTAGGTTAAGAAGGGAGATTGGACGGTAGTTGGTCCAGGAAGTGAGATCGGAATTGGGTTTAGGAAGCAATAATATGATGGATGTCAAGAATTTATTTCTAAATGACTGTCCAGCTAATAAAGAGTTGAAGGCCCTGGTTAGAATAGGTGCTAATACTGTTTGAAATTTTTTAAAGTTTATAAAGCTGAAAAGCCGTCCAGGCCTGGCCTTTAATGTGGCTTCAACTCTTGTATAGCTGTTTGAACCTCAATTAAAGCTATAGGCTTCTCAAGGACGTCAAGTTGATCAGGTTTCATGTGTGGAAATGTGATGTTTGAGAGTAGATCATCAGCTTTAAGTTTATCAAAATTCTGGTTCGGTGAGTATATTTTAGCCAATTTTGAACGGAAAATCTCTAATATTTTTACTGGGTTGCTGGTGAAAGAGTCACGGGATGCTTTAAGCTTAATGGGTGTTTGTGTAAGATGTACTTTTTTAAGGCAACGAGCCATAGGAGTATCTGGTTTGTTGGCTTTGACGTAGTAAAAATGCTGTCTTTTGCGTATGGTCTTGTCTGCGGAGTCAGTTAAGAATAGGTCTAAGTCAAGTTTAGCCCTCTCATAATTGGTGTTATATACGTGGCATTAGGAACCGATTGAAAAGCTGCGTAGCATTTATTAAAATTGTTTTCCAGCTTAGTGAATAGAAGTTTGTTTTCTCTTTTGAGAACTGCAGCTAATTATATCAATTTGCCACGAATAACAACTTTATGAGCTTCCCACAATGTAAGAGCTGAAACCTCATTATTATCGTTAAATGTGAGATAGTCAGTGAGAGCTGTTTCGATGTCTAAACATTGCAACGGATGTGACAGCATGGATTTGTTAATACACCATGTCTTATCGTGAGACTTAGGTACTGGTGAGGCTAGAGTGATGGATACGGCGCAGTGATCTGTCCATGGATAAGGGGTAATTATAGAAGACTTGATCTCAGGTAATATACTTGAAGGGGTAAAAATATGATCGATCCGGGAGAAAGATTTGTGGGGATATGAGTAATGTGTATAATTTCTTCTAGTTGGATTAACTTCCCTCCATGTATCAGCCAATTTGTGTGTGGACAATAGATTCCGTAGAGATTGCTTGTGAGTAGTAGAAGTGGGTTTGGATGGGGATTTGTCTGAGAAAGGAAAAACCGTCGTATTAGAGTCTTCCGCATAACACAACCATTCCAACTTTATGTGTATCAACCAATTGGAAGAGGTGTGATAAGATTGCTTCCGGGCATTTATTCGGGGCATAGTACGATACTACGGTGATTATATTATCTGCAAGAAGACCCGTAAGTAAAATATATCTGCCCTCTGGATCATTGATTTGTGAAATAAGAGTGAATGGAATCCAATAAGGGTTCCACGTTGCTTGGTTGTGGCTGAAGCTACATAGAATTGAGGATAGGTGGAGGATAAGAATTTAGGAAAAACTTTGTCAGTGAAGTGTGTTTCCTGAAGACAGATAATATGTGCCTTCCTGGCCGCAAAAGATCTCATAGCTTTGGCACGTTTCTGAGGTATATTAAATCCTTGCACATTTAAGGATAGTATGTTTATGGGGGCCATAGCAGTCCGGGAGTGGTGTTTTTAGGTGAAGGGGTAAAACCCTCGATTAAGGCTGGAATCATCCCCAGGAGAAAAAGAAGACAGGAAGGGAGGAAGAAAGAAGTAGAGAAGAAGTAAAAAAATAAAAGATGAAAGACCCTTGAGAATATATAGACAATTATTACATAACAATATGTAAAAAGGGTGTGGGAACGTCTCAGGGGAACAGCAAGTGTACCCCAAGAGGTTTCCGAAATCACCGTCCGACTTCCGTTCAATATCGGGAGTCGAAGGGTGTAAGGAAGGCGACATGAAATTCCATGTGGCCAGTCAACACCGGAGAACCTACTAAACAGTACAAGTGAACTTAATATAACAGCAACCATGTATTGTATATAGAAAAAAAAATAGGGGAGCAAAAAAAAAGGGGGGGAGGGGAACGGGAGGCAAAAATATGCTAACATCAGAATCTATGTGAACCTATATAAGGGGGGAGAGGGGAGGGAAAAAAATAGAAAAAAATTATTTAAATAAAAATTATAGCTCAAAAAGTTATTTCATTCAACCAGGTGACTTAAGCGAGGTATGAGTGTAATGCATGGATATGATCTAGCTCAATAAGCTAGAAAAATGAAGTGATGAGCAGACCAGGAAATTGATTGAAGTCAGTTCATGGAGTCCACATTAGATGGTGACAGGGTCTCAAAGCGTCCACGTTTGTGTAGATTTTGACGTGTGGAGGCAGATGAATCTTGTTTGGAGGATGATTGTGGGGTTGAACGTCTACGAGGCTGAACTGTGTTTTCGGATTGATCCAAAAGATCCAAATCAAGCAGAACTGTTTGTAATTCTTCTGGGGTACGACAAACATACTTCATTTCCAAATGGGTGAAACGCAGGGAGAAAGGGAAACCCCAGTGTTATATTATCTGGTGGTGTTGCAAAACTTGTAGAAAGGGTTTTAATGCCCTTCTCTTGGTTATTGTAAGTGGAGAGAGGTCTGCAAATAGCTGATAAGAAGTGACTTGAAAGGTTAGGGCAGAATTTCCTCTGGCCGCAGTTAGTATTTGTTCTTTTGTCTTATAATAGTGGAACCTAACAATTATGTCCCTGGCGGGACCGTTAGGCTTGCGAGGGGCTAAAGCCCTGTGCACCCTATCCATTTCCAGTCTTTCCACTGGGGTGCCAGGGAGAAGTTCTTGAAAAAGTGCAAGCATAGTAGCCTGTAAATCCAGTACATGTTCAGGTATTCCTCTAATTCTCAAGTTGGAGCGTCTGTCCCTGTTCTCCTGGTCCTCTAACCTTGTTTGCAAGATACGTTTTTCCTCTTTTAACTGGTCCAATTCCTCAATATGATGCTGGGTGTAAGATTCTAGTTCATCCACCCTCACCTCTAGTTCAGCAGTTCTCTGCCCAATCTCCCTAATTTCCTTAGTGAGCCTGTCAGTAATGTCATCTGAAGTCTGTTTCAATGCCTTTTGTAACATTCTCTCAAATTGTTTGAACATACTAGATTGAACAGTGGTTTGTGTCTGTTCATCCTCAGAGTCAGTCTCACCTCCACACTGTTGTGCCTTAGGGCTAGCTGACAGAGATGTGGAGGAGCGCTGCGTATTATGTAGTGAGGTACTCTGCAGCGCCATTTTGGAAAATGCCCTGCCTGACATCTCCTTATGATTCCCGATTTTTAGTTTGATTTTGGTACCTCTTGTCACCATTATACCGGCTGAGGCGTGTTCCCGGAGGTATGCGGTAGTGTCAGTGTTGATTTTAGAAGTCGCTGCAGCTCTCGGTTCTCCGGACTGACTAGCCTAGGAGCGTAGCTCTAAGGAAGCGCGTCTGCTCCCTCAGGCATCCGCGCATGCGCCCCCTTTTTTGTTTTTTTTAACCACTGTTATTCCTTTATACTGGCTTTTGAAATTTACGAATGCAGCAATTTAGAGCTTTTAGCAATTTTTAGCACTTGGAAACACTTTTATGAAAGATAAAAAGTGCATTTTATATACAACTATATAGATCAGACCAAAACGAGGGACAAATGAGGAGGAAAGTCCCTCGAAATCAGGGACAGTTGGGAGCTATGCACCTTCATTAAAACCTTAATATTAGTCAGACAACACAAAGGGCAATAGTTAAAATATTTTTTTAAAATTTCTGCAAAAGGGCAAACATCATTACCTTATAGAACAGAACTACTGCAGTGGTTATATGTAAAATTACAAATATACCTGTACACACAATATATAACGGAAAATTTAATTCAAATACTTACCGTAATTTTCCTTTCCTGACGAGCTCCATGTCAGCACAGCTGGGTGAGGCTCCGCCCACCCCCACGTGATCAGGACTTAACTATACATTTTTCACTCACCTTAACCTCAGCGTTTCGTAACTATTACTACTTAACTGGGCGGGTTCTGTGCTGACATGGAGCATGTCAGCACAGCTGGGAATTAACTAGCCAAAACAGGGGAGGGAAAATGCTACACACTCCAATTCTGACTAAAACGGTAACAGAAACCATAATGCCTCTGACAAACCCAACTGTCATGAATATGAATATTTTGTATTATGGATAGTTTGAGACACCCGGCCTGCTGTCACCCTCAAGGTCTGGATCTTTCTAGTGAGAATGCCGTGACTCTCCTGGCACAGCCAGCCTTACAACCTGCAGGCCAAGGAGATGAGGTTATCAACCAAGAGATAATGATTTTATGGCTCCCAGCAAGATTATTATGTGTTCCACCTGAAAAGGACAAACAGATGTACAGAACTCCTGATGGATTAAATATTTTAGCGCTTAGCCCACATCCAATGGGCTAACTTTTTGAGTACTCCCCAAAGGGAACGTAGGAGGGAAACCTCTTGTGTGATATGAACTCTAAAGGTCAGTTCAGGCACATATTAGAGCATTGGCATGAGCACCATTCTGTCTGGGAAGTACGCGAGTATGGGTTCTTTAAACCCAAGGACACCAATGCTGATGTAATTGCCACCAGTAAATCAGTTTCAGCGAGAAAGTACCACAGGGTGATTAAAGGCATCCGATTAAATAACATCCATCAGCATTGGTATATCTCATTCCGGAAACAACTTTGGGGTTTCACCCAAATTGAATCTTGAAAAACTGTATAATTAAGCGTTGGAAGCTTGCTGAATGCCAGTGAAGACAGCGATAGCCAAAATGCATTTCTATAGCATGCTTGCGTATAGAATTAAGTCAAGCCATGCCTGTAGACATCCGAAGCAGGCTTCTGAAGAGTCCAGCGTAAAATCTTGATCAGCGAATATACTGGGCATATATGTCCTGTTCTACTATAGGCGTGCTTAGCGCTGACAATTTCTCGTTTCGTAGAACTGTTCAAATCTTCACAGAGCATTCGACATCCATTGGGCTCTGCCTCTCTCGACCCAGGCCATCAGCCTGAGCCTGTTGGATGCTGGATGAATGGGACTGGAGAAGATTTGATCTACCAGGCAGAGGGCGTCACTCCTTGACACTCATCAGGATGAGTAGCGGGTACCAAAACTGTCACCTTCCCTCGCCCCAGCCTTAGCTGGAAGCTGAGAATCAGAGGGAGCAGCTGAAAAAGGCATCAGCAGTCTTGGCGATCCATTCTGCGGTCAGCACCTCCACTCCGAGCGCTTGCGGCTCCTGGGCCCTGGAATGGAACTTCAGTGACTCAGTGCCGACTGGGAATGTAAGCGGTCTACCTCTGGCAGACAAAACACCAATCTCTGTTAGTTCTCGAAAGACTCGCAGTAGTCTGGATCATCCATTGTCGTCAGACTTGACCTGGACAAATAGATCGTCTGAAGATTCTTCTGACCAGGCACATAGGTCGCAAATCATTGGGAGGATTGACTTGGGGGAATTCTAGAATTAGAGAAAACTTCAGAAGTGAGAGACTGAGCCTTGTTTTCAGATGTAGGCCACAGTCGTTGTGCTGTCCAACTTTCCCAGGACAGGCTTACTCTGGATGAGATGACTGAAGGCTAAGAGCCTGAAAAGGTTGCCTTCAACTCCAAGACGGAGTCTTGGATCCTTGACAAAAGACCATTGGTCCTGAGCTCATTGTTACTGAAGAAGGGCTCCCCTAAACTGGCTGGTATCTGCCTGTACCACCAGATCGTCCGAGCTGCTGGGGCGAGGCGATTTCTATGGCTCAATCTGAGACGTGAAGGATGAAAGATCTCCAAATATGGCCCAAAATGCTTTCCTTAGGGGACCACGTGTCCATCCATAAGCCGTCCCTATGTTCACAGAGGAACCACATAGTGCCCCTAGGGCATGTATGGGTGGCCCAACCCAAAATAACAGAGAGCATCCTGACATGGAAGTTCTTATTGACTTCTTGGACTAAGCATTTGCTTCCTTGTCTTTCCTGGACTCCCATCCAGAAAAGCGCAGGAGCTACGCTCTCTCGCGTGAGCATGAGCGTGGACAATAACTCTTGAGTTTTCGGTCTTCTTTAACTCAGTAGACCTTCATCTTGAGGCAGGAGGCTAGACTGGCCACTATTTAATTTAGGCTTGCTCTTCTGCGATTAAGAAAAAAATGCAGTGAGCGCGTTTGTCCTTGAGGGTCGCACCTTCTGATGGTAAGGTCATGTGAATGGCCAATCCCACAAGGGACACATACTAACCAGCGGGGTGGTCCCAACCCCTGGACCTCTATTCGTTCCAAAGGGCATAACTTTGACATCCTGCTGTGACAATATCCTCCAATCTTGACGAACAAGCACTTGATCCATTCAACATCCAACCGTCTTTTGGAGGTATTTAAAATACTTCCAAAGTTTCACCTCTATACACAGGCATTTCACCAACCTTAGCAATCTGGACACAGGTCGTCCTCTTTCTCCTGTTTCAGAAGAGACTGGAGAGAGTTGATTGGACCAAGAAGGCCCTGAAAGAAGGCTGGACATTGCCAAACAGATGGTCCCCATATGAGAAGAATCTAGTCATTCCTTTAGAGTGTCTTGACCATCTGCTTAATTGTGACAACTGGTTAGGTGTCGTCATCTTTATCCTAGGTTGCTTGAACTAGGTAGCATCCTTGCCTTCTGTTTCTTTATGGAAGGATCTGAAGCGGATTGTTTGCTTGGGAAGGCTTGGAGAATTCACAGGGTGAGTGGAAACACTCCTTTAGAGCGTATTGACCACATGTTTCATTAGTGCGACCACCTGTTAGGCGCCGTCATCCATATCCTTGGTTGCTTGATAAAGCAGACTGTGTGCCGTCATGTCCATCCGGAAGTTTGGAGAATGGGCTGCTTCACCTGGTATGGACAGGCGGCTTCTCATTATCAGAGCAGATAACCCTTTCATATGGTGAGCCGAAAACACCCCTTTAGAGTGTATTGGCAATTTGTTTATTGGGTGTAACACCTTTTAGGTGTCACCCTCCTCCCTGGCTGTTTAAGCCAGTGGGATACATACTGTCATGCTCATCTGGAAATTTGGAACATGCGCAGCTTCTCCTGGTGTGGACAGGCAGCTTCTTATTGTCAGAGCAGATGACCCCTTTTACAGGGTGAGCCGAAAACACCCCTTTAGAGCGTATTGGCAATTTGTTTATTGGGTGTAACACCTTTTAGGTGTCACCCTCCTCCCTGGCTGTTCCAGCCAGTGGGAAACATACTGTCATGCTCATCCGGAAATTCTGAAAATTGACTGTTTCACCTGGTGTGGACAGGCAGCTTCTCATTGTCAGAGCAGATGACCCTTTCACAGGGTAAGCCAGGAACACCCCTTTAGAGCGTATTGGCAATTTGTTCATTGGGTGTAACACCTTTTAGGTGTCACCCTCCTCTCCGGCTGTTTAAGCCAGTGGGATAAATACTGTCATGCCCATCCGTGTATTCCTCTTATAGAGCTTGAGGAGGGATGTTTGCTTGGGAAAGTCATGAGACTGCTCCTTCATGTTCATCCATGTCTTCTTATTGAAGGGCCTGAAGCATGTTGGTTCTGAGATTGGTAAACACTAATAGATAACCTCACCACAGGGCTTGTACACCATTCAGCAAACCAACCCATAGACCCGGATCACACTGATGCGTTTTTAACATGCGACCCGACCAGTCAAATCGCATGAAAATAATATGCGGCAATCGCACCACCCTAATCGGTGCAACGCTGCATCAGCGGCGCCAAGCTAACTTCAATAAAGGCAGTTTTGTACTACCTTGCGATTTCGGGTTGGAACCTATATTGACATCCGCACAGAGACTTGCACAGATGTCTCTGAAAATTGCGACCGGAACCGAGACTGACCAGCGGGAGACAAAGCTGAATAGCACAGCTTTATTCCCGCAACCCAGTGCGACCCTGGACTAGGGAAAAAAATGGTTAAATGCAGTAAATAGAGTGCTTAGTAACAAACCCTGAAGGGTTAAACACAGCTAGAGGGAGGCCGAAGCTTCCATCTACAGCCCTGTTAACCAGATGGAGGTTAATTTGGCTAGGATCTAATCCTGGGAATCAGGTTATGATGAAAATGTTTGTTTCAGAACAGCAACACAAAGGTAGGAATTTGTAACAAAATTACAACCATCTGCAGTGTACACAAACCAAGGGAATTGTAGACATCATAAACATGCTTCTCCAAACTCTTTTTTTCTTCTTTTTTTTTTTTTTCTAAGGAAGACCAAGATCACATAGAAAAATACAAGGATATCCCATGTCTCCAAAGGCCATGGCTGGATTCAGTAGACATTTTTCAGGTGTGCTCCACATACCTTCTCTGCAAAATGCTGGTCTTTGGAGGGGTTTGGCATAGTGGCATGACAGTAAGCAAAACATGAGCAGCCTCCAACAGATTATATCCATGTGTGAACAGACAAAATGTTACTTTGTGTATCTGTTATGCAGAGTACTCCCTGTCCAGTAATGCAGCATACATTGGATACAAAGCATTTAGCTCACCCAACCTCCGTCATCCGACCGTCGTCGAAGGCACAGCACGGGTGCGCGTGCATGGGGGAGTACTCTGCCACAACCGCTGTCCATCTTGTTTGGACCAAGCGGACCCCAGACATGGCTGTTAGCCATGATAAAGCCGCCCCGAGGACCAGCAGCTGGCTCCCTGGATTATGGTCATTTAGACTAGACACCAGGGACTTCGTCCAGCTTCAGCCACACGTATGGACGGTCCGCCAGCCATTTCGACTGGCTAGGTAGAGGAGCACAACTCCGTCCTGCACGTAGGAGGAAAAGAGAAGAATGCTGAGGTTGAGGTGAGTGAAAAATTTATAGTTAAGTCCTGATCACGTGGGGGTGGGCGGAGCCTCACCCAGCTGTGCTGACATGGAGCCATCAGGAAAGAACATTTGAGCTTAACTGTGTGCAACCACTAGTGGTAAAACAATGCAGCCTGGAAAAGAAGGACGTCTCACATAGCAAGCATTTCACACCATCTGTATGCTTAATAAAACACAATTTTTGAATATGTCTGTAATGTAAGTACAAATGCTAGGATGAGATAAGTGAGACTAAGCATTCCAAATGTACCAAACTTATACTATCTGTTTGCCATTTTTGGTCCAAAAAAAAAATGGATTGGACGTTGCTGACAACAATGTTTAACTACTTCCATACCGGGCATTTTCACCCCCTTCCTGCCCAGGCCAATTTTTAGTTTTCAGCGCTGTCACACTTTGAATGAGAATTGTGCGGTCATGCAATGTTGTACCCAAATTAATTTTGATATTTTTTTTTCCCCACAAATAGAGCTTTCTTTTGGTGGTATTTGATCCCCTCTGCGGTTTTTATTTTTTGCGCTATAAACAAAAAAAGAGCGACAATTTTGAAAAAAAACACAATATTTATTACTTTTTGCTATAATAAATATCCCAATTTTTATTTAAAAAACTATTTTTTTCCTCAGTTTAGGCCTATACGTATTCTTCTACATATTTTTGGTAAAAAAAAAAAAATTGCAATAAGCGTTTGATTGGTTTGCGCAAAAGTTATAGCGTCTACAATATAGGGGATAGAATTATGCCATTTTTTAAAATTTATTTTTTACTAGTAATGGCAGCGATCTGCCATTTTTATCATGACTGCGACATTGCGGCCGACATATCGGACACTTTTGACACTATTTTGGGATCATTCTCATTTATACAGCGATCAGTGCTATAAAAATGCATTGATTACTGTATAAATGTGACTGGCAGGGAAGGGGTTAACACTAGGGGGCGATCAAGGGGTTAATTGTGTGTCCTAGGGAGTGATTCTAACTGTAGAAGGAGGGGACTCACAAGGGGAGGAGACCGATCGGTGTTCCTCTTTAATGGGAACACACCATCGGTCTCCTCTCACCTGACAGGACGTGGATCTGTGTGTTTACACACACAGATCCACGTCCCTGTTCTGTGACGAGCAATCGCGGGTGCCCGGCGGACATCGAGGCCGCCGGGCACGCGCATCGGGTCCCTGGTAATGCGGCGAGTGCACGCCCCAGGCGGCGCGCGTGCTCTCCACACTGCAGGGAATCCCAGGACGTCATATGACGACCGCCCGGAGGGACGAAGGATTCCTGCGGCCGTCATATGTCTATACGGCGGTGGGGAAGTGGTTTATACCTGAAAAGCATTGGTCCTTATACAGTAAACACATAATATAGGCATACCTCCCAACTTTTTGAGCTGGAAATGAGGGACACCTAGCAGCAAAAGTATGGAGGCATAGGACACACCCCTTGTCACACCCCCTTAAAGGAGAATTGTACAAAAAAACAAGATTGGTTAAACACACAAGTGCTTTTTTTTACCACTACTATTCCTTTATATTGGCTTTTGGAATTTACAAATGCAGCAATTTAGAAATCAGATGAAAGGTTTAGCGCTGGAAAACACTTTTTTGATAGATAAAAAGTGGATTTTATATACATCTATACAGATCAGACCAAAATGAGGGACAAATGAGGAGGAATGAGGGACAGAGGGACATTGCTCCAAATCAGGGACAGTCCTTCGAAATTAGGGACAGTTGGGAGCTATGAATATAGGCTAATCTGCAAAATGGTTTAATTGGAGCTCCTTTTTTTGATATTTAGTTTGTTGAATTTGTAGTAGTGACACCAAACCACACTAGCCTTATCAATTTGTACAATTGGCAATGCAGATATTCGAAGCAAAGCGAGCTACACACATAAGATAATGTTTACACTGTTTACACAGTCTGCAGATGTTAGGGAAAGATTTTGCAGCTTTATGCAACAAGCAGATTGCACATCCTTCATTAGAACCTGACCTGCTACCCACTCTTTAGTAGCTGTTTGTCATTAGCAAAATATACAGTTAGGTCTATCTATATTTGCACGTATTTACCAAAACATATTCAAGCTATAGTTATATGATGGCTGAAAGTGCATACTCTCAGGTTTAATTTGAGGGCATGTACATCCAAATCAGAGACAGGGTTTAGGAATGACAGCTCTTAATAGCCATCCCCCCTTTTTCAAGGGACCAAAAGCAATTGGACAATTGAATCAAAAGCCGTTTCATGGCCAGGTGTGGGCTACTCCATCGTTATTTCTTCATCAATTAAGCAGGTAAAAGGTCTGGAGTTGATTCTATGTGTGGTATTTGTATTTGGAATCTATTGCTGTGAACCTACCTTATGAGTTCAAAGGAGCTGTCCATGCAAGTGAAAAGGCTTAAAAAAAAAATAAAAATCATCAGAGAGATAGCAACATTAGGAGGTCAGCAACATAAAAAGGCCTGGACGTCCACGGAAGACAACAGTGATGGATGATCGCAGGATGCTCTCTATGGTAAAGAAAAACCCATTCACAACATCCAGACAAGTGAAGGACACTCTCCAGGAGGTGGGCGTATCATTGTCAAAGTCTACAATCAAGAGAAGACTTCACAAGAGAAAATACAGAGGGTACACCACAAGGTACAAACCATTCATAAGCCTGAAGAATAGAAAAGCCAGATTAGACTTTACCACAAAAAAATATAAAAAAGCCAAACCAGTTCTGGAAAAGCATTCTTTGGACAGATGAAACTAAGATTAATCTGTATCAGAATGATGGGAAGAAAAAAGTGTTGGATTGTATAATTTTAATATTATTCTGGTGGCTCGCCTACTCGCATTGGAAAATGAGGGCCGGCAAGCGGGGGCTGCCTGGGAGCGAGGGGGTGAGTACCGCCGACAGGCGGGGTTGAATGGGAGCCGTTCTTCCAGTGATCTCCGGGGGAAGAGAAAGGAGAGCAGACGGCCAGATCATAAGAGCACAGAGGAACATCGCTGTAACAGCTATCATTAGGATTGCAGAGGGTTCCCCGCACTCACCATTAAACATACAGCCCCGCCTCCTGGCCCGGGTACTTTGATAGACAGATCACCCGTCCAATGCCGGGGGATGTGACATGTATCAAAGTACCTGGGCCGGGAGGCGGGGCTGTTACAATGATGTTCCTCGGCACTCTGATGATGATCTGTCCAGCAATCCTCTTCGTCTCCTCTCTTCCCCTGTACAGGTAGGCTGCATTGATGGGCACAGGTCAGGCTGCATTGATGGACACAGGTCAGGCTGCATTGATGGGCAGAGATCAGGCTGCATTGATGGGCACAGGTCTGACTGCATTGTTGGGCACAGGTGAAGCAGCATTAATGGACACAGGTGAAGTGGCATTGATGGACACAGGTAGGTTGCATTGTTGGGCACAGGTAGGCTGCATTGTTGGGCATAGGTGAAGCGGCATTGATGGACACAGGTAGGTTGCATTGTTGGGCACAGGTGAAGCAGCATTGATGGACACAGGTAGGCTGCATTGTTGGGCACAGGTGAAGCGGCATTGATGGGCACAGGTGGGGCTGCATTGATGAGCACAGGTGGGGCTGCACTGATGGGCACTGATAAAGTTGTTGTTAATATTTATTTTTGTAACTTAGTTCTGCATAAAACATTTAAGTCATTTCATGAGATTATTTATGAGGGCGTGTTTAGGGGCAGAATTAGGGGAGGGGCAGGGTAGGGGTTGGGTGGGGCAACTGGTGGCGAGTAACCCTTAAGGCCTGGCTAGTAGCACAGGACTTGAAATTTTGAGCCCTGCTAACTGTATAAGCCAACATACATAGGATACATCTCCTTACTAGCTGCGTTGTTGGGTGACCGCGGTGGGAGGTGGTGTTCTGACCAACCACATAGCTAGCCTTAAACAGCATATGGGAAGATGGGGCAAAGTGTATTTTGTCCAATGGGCAGCAAATAAAGAAATGTGACATTTTTAAAGTGCTTTAAAATTGAAAAAGGATGTACTTTACAGCAGTGGTCCCCAACCTTTTTGGCACCAGGGATCGACTGCTTGGAAGAAAATTGTGCCAAGGCCCTGCAGGGGGAGGGGGATGTACGCACACGCAGAGGTGGTGACCGATTTTTCAAGGGCAATTTATCGGGGCAATAGCTGGTGTTCTGCTGTTGGCGCTTCAATCATCACAGCACCATGGTTGTTATGGTGTCAGAATGATTGAAGCGCATTATTTCTTATATTATATTGTAATATAAATGAAATAGTTCAACTCACCATAATGCAGAATCAGTGGGAGCCCTGAGTGTGTCACTTGCCACGTCGCCTGCCATGTCGCCTGCCACCAGATGCAGCTTGTCCCTTGCCATGCTGCCTGCCACTAGATGAGGAATGCCACTTGCCACGCTGCCTGCCACCAGATGAGGAATGCAACTTGCCAAGCTGCCTGCCACCAGATGAGGAATGCCACTTGTCATGTCACCTGCCAGTGCCACCAGATGAGGAATTCCACTTGCCACGTCACCTGCCAGTGCCACCAGATGAGGAATGCCACTTGCCACATCACCTACCAGTGTCACCAGATGAGGAATGCCACTTGCTACGTCACCTGCCAGTGCCACCAGATGAATGCCACTTGCCATGTCACCTGCCAGTGTCACCAGATGAGGAATGCCATTTGCCACGTCACCTGCCAGTGCCACCAGATGTGGAATGCCACATAACCTGCCAGTGCCACCAGATGAGGAATGCCACTTGCCACGTCACCTGCCAGTGCCACCAGATGAATGTCACCTGCCAGTACCACCATATGAGGAATGCCACTTGCCACGCCACCTGCCAGTGCCACCAGATGAGGAATGCCACTTGCCAAATCACCTTCCAGTGCAACCAGATGAGGAATGCCACTTGTCAAATCACCTGCCAGTGCCACCAGATGTGGGTTGTCACTGCATTGGTGGCACTGGTTCAGTGGTAGTTCTTGAGTGAGGGCAGGAGAGCAGAGATGCGGGGCGGGCGGTGAGAGATGATGTCATCTCTCTGATCTCCGCCGCACCTCCGACATTCCACATGCTGTGAGGGCAGAAGAGCTGCGATGCCAGGCAGGCAGAGAGAGATGATGTCATCTCTCTGCTCCCCGCCACACCACGACATTCCGCACGCTGTGAGGGCTGAAGAGCGGTGATGCTAGCTAGGGGGGCAGAGAGATGAGGTCATCTCTTTTTTTATCTCAAACAAAGGTCTTTATTGAGCAGAAGTAAAAGAACAAAGAGTTCCAGATTACAAACAGTACATTCAAGCAGTGTGACGCAGCACACCCATAGCCACCTAATCAGTCATAACCCACATTCCCCATATCAAGATATTGTTATCCCCACTACCAGAGCATGTACCCACCCCTAAACTACTCCTCCCATCAATATATTCTGACAAGTATACAACATAACCAGTTATAGAAAGTCACACACCCACCCTGGGCGGGCTCAGAATAGTCGATCATATACCAAATCCATCGGGGCCAGACCCGGGACTTTCAGCCACGGGTCCCACAATTTATCATACTTAGCACTAGTCCCTCTACGTTGATACACAAGTTTTTCCAAGCGGAGTGTAACCCCCATCTGTGTGATCCACTCCTGCACCGTAGGTGGCTCAGTATCTTTCCAGTGTCTCAAGATCATCAATCGGGCCTGAAACAAGGCTCTGCCAACAGCCTGCTTGGAGATATCCTCCATCTGGAGGCCATCTATTATCCCCAGCAGACAAGCTTTAGGATCCAAAAGGTATCTGGACCTGGAAAGCACCATTAAGAGTGTTGATGAACCTCGCCCAATACAAGTGGAGCTTCGGGCATCTCCACAACAGGTGGATAAGATCACTGTGATCCCTGCAGCACCTGGTACAGGACAGATCAACATTCACCCCCATACGTGCTAGTCTAGCCGGTGTGTAATGGACCCTCAGGAGGATATAAAGCTGAGATAGTCTGTGTGCCACGTTCAGGGAGCACGTGGGGACCGCCTGCAAGGCCTCCTCCCACTGCTCATCCTCAAACGTGCCCACATCTTGTTCCCACAGGGACACTGACTTCAGAGGAGCGCCCTGAAGGAAGAGATTAAGCAACCTGGCATAACAGCAAGAAATAAATCCCTTATAGGTAGTCACCTCAATCAGGTAGTTGAAGACAGGCGCAGAGTCCAAGGACCAAACATCCGTCTCCCTCTGTGCGTCAACTGCATGTTTAAGCTGCAGATAGTAAAATTGCATGGAAGCCGGCAGCCGGAATTCCACACTGAGCTCCTGAAAGGATCTCAGTCTGCCCTCCCTAAATATGTGAGTCATATGTGACACCCCATATTGTGTCCACTTCAGACCATACGGTAATTTGGCTATTTCCCTGTAGTATTGGTTGTCCCATATAGGGCTGTAGGTAGTAAATCCAGTCACCCCCTGAAGCATTCTGACCTTGTTCCAAATCTTTTGCATGAGCGCGTACGTGGGGAAAAGCTTATTAGATTTAGTGCACCGCAGGGCCTCCTGACCATCCGCCACCAGCCCCCCCCCTCCAGCCGTGAAACTGAGCAACTGGGCCGATAAGTCCAGCAAATTCAGTGCCAGGTCCTGTCAAGGGCATATGACTCGTGCAATATGTTGCATTTGGGAAGCTAAGTAATACAACCAGGAATTGGGCAATGCCAACCCACCGGTGTCCTTTGAGCGTTGTAGCTGTTCAAGTTTAACCCTAGGAGGCTTGGTGAGCCATATAAGTGATCGAAAGATCGAATTAATAATTCTAAATTTTTTCAGGGGAATGACCATAGGATAATTGTGAAGCACGTATAGCAGTTGCGGCATGAGAATCATCTTTATCAAGTTTACTCTCCCCACCGGGGACAGCTTCAGTTTGCTCCATACCTTGACCCGATCACGGCAGCGATTGATCAGAGGGGTGAGGTTAAGGTTGACATATTCTAGCAAGCAGGCGGTAACCTGGATGCCCAAATATTTAAAGGACGTGGCAACAGGGATGTCCTGCACGGTCAGAGAGGATAAGGAAGGCTCACGGTCTAACAATAGGAGAGAGGACTTAGTCCAATTAATAACTAAACCCAAATATATTCCAAACCGCCGCACTATAGTCATGGCCTCCGTCAGTGAAGTGGAAGTATCCCCCAGGAGCAGCATAGTGTCATCTGCGTATAGCATGATCTTCTCCTGAAGATCTCCATAGCGAAATCCCTGTACTGAGGGACAATCCCGGATCATGGCAGCCAGGGGCTCGATGGCCAGGGCAAAGAGGAGGGGGGACAGGGGGCAACCCTGCCGTGCGCCTCTATGTAAGTTAAACGTATGTGAAATCCTCCCCCCTCCCGTATAGCCGCTACTGGGGATGAGTACAAAAGCTGCACCCACTGGATAAACTCATTCCCAAACCCAAACTTCCTCATTACCACCCAAAGATATTCCCACTCGACGCTGTCAAATGCCTTATGGGCATCTAAGGATAGCAATGCACGGTCACCTATATTGTCAGCCCGGGATTGAATATTAAGGAAGAGCCTTCCGCAGATTTATTGCAGTCGACTTTTGGGGCATAAACCCGGACTGGTTTGAGTGAATTATAGTGGAAATGGCGCTATTCAGTCGTACTGCTAAGACTTTGGCAAGGATCTTAACGTCATTTTGTAGGAGAGAAATGGGCCTGTACGATCCCGGGTCTAGCGGGTCCTTATCTGGTTTTAGAATCAAAACTATGTTAGCTCTAGTCATTGACTGGGGGAGAGTACCGGTCTCCTTTGCGGCATTAAAGACTCTCAACAGGTGCGGTAGCACCTGCTCCCCATACTGTTTGTATACCTCAACAGGGAGCCCGTCGTCCCCCGGGCTTTCGAGTTAGGGAACAAACTAGTCGCCGTCTGCAACTCACCTAGGGTCAACGGGGCATCAAGCATTTCCCTAGCGGAGTCCGACAGGGTAGGCAGGTGAACAGGGTCTAAGTATTCAGCTAAAGACTCTAACGAGTATGTTCGCTTAGATTCATATAGGTGTAGCGGCCTCACCCCTCTCTCCCCTTCTCATACTCGGCTTGTCTTTCTTCATCTAGGGGTTTCAGTGCTGGGGGGAGGGATGAGATACACCACGGCCCATGTCCTCCATAGCTAAGAGGTGAAGGCCAGAAGATTGGGTTTTGTGTAGGTGTCCTAGAGTCAAGTCCAGTACTTCGTCCCTGACTCCTTTGCTCCTAGTAACCAGAGTTCCACACAGTGAATAGGTCCAACTCAGTTTTATTCTTCTTGGCAAACAACAAACAGTTTCTTCTACTGAGTAGTAATGGGGAATAGATTGAGGCACAATCCTTTCCCTTCTCCTGCTAACCACTGTGATATCACCAGTGGCAAATAGTCACTGCCACTGACTATGTGAGGTAGAACATGAATTACCTTCGCTAGCACCGCCCCTGTCAGGGGAAGGAAATCCATCCAAGGGAGAAACCGGAGGCCTCTCTGTCACCAGCGATGCTGCGCCGGACTCTCCGGAGAAGTTCCGCACACCAGATCTCACGAACTCAGACACGGGCACCCAAGGAGTTAGGGCCCCCTCGGATTCCTCCACCCTCGCGGAACTCAGTCGAAGGTACTGAGCCCCAGGTGTCCGCAATAGTACCTCACCCCAGGCTAAAGGTGCCTGAGATGGACTCCATCTTCGCTCAGGCCAGGCCAAGGGGCACCTAGGCCTGGAGCACTGGAACGCCAGCACCCGAGCTGAAGGTGCCTGGGTGCGGCCGAGTCCTCCGACTCCCACTCCGAACTCTCAACTCTGAACCCCGTGGTAAGGGCGTCCGCCCCTTTTATCCCCTCTCCCTTTGCGCCACAGCGGGTTCCCCGCCCCGCTGTACCAGCTGCAGGGGAGGACAAAAAGGTACAGTCTTGCGGTGTGAGTTCAGCTCCGGCCCAGGGCAACAGCGCCACCCGTGGACCGCAAGGAACCTCACACCACCAGTCCTCCAAGAACCAGAAAAAGGTCTCGGATCCCCTAGCAATTTGTGCATCTGGGTTACACTACCATCCAGATGCCTCCCTTAAATTCAAACGCCCGCTACACTGGGAAGAGTGGAAACTCACAAGTTCCGACAGAATTTGGTCTGGGGAGCTAGTCCCCCCACCAGAAGGAGCGCGTAGTGCTCCAATTGAAGGGGACAGCTGTTGGGAGTGTGCAATAGTTGCTAACATGCGTCCAGTGTGCTTGCCCTCCTCATAGAATGCTGCCCTCTGAAAGAACCGTTTCCTCTCCGCACCTGAGGCCATGACCCGGTACAGAGCATCCTGCGCTGAAAGCCACGCCCCGCTGTTAGGCTCAGACGGGTCTGCAACAAGAGTATCCTCTAGCATCTTAGCCAACAGTTCCATTCCCTCCCTCTGAGAATGTGTCTTCCTCTTAATGGCTTCGATCTCTGTAATAAATAGACCTCTCAAGACGGCCTTAAAGGCCTCCCAATAAGTGGCCACATTCTCTGAGGCCACATGGATACGCCAAAAATCCAAAATACGGGATTCTATGTGTTTATGGGAAGGAAAGAGAGTTAACCAAAAGACGTTCATCTTCCACGGAGCCTTGGCTACCGTAGATGGGGGACGCACCTCCAGGGACACAATAAGTGCAGAGTGATCCGACACACTTCTAGGGCCGTACACCATCCCGGAAATGTGTCATTCAGCAGCATAGGAGCATATACATAGATCTATCCTGGACAAAGATGAATAACTCTTGGAACAGCAAGAGAATTACTTCATACCCGGATTCCTTGCCCTCCAGGGGTCTTTCCATCCCACCTCCTCTATAAATTTCCTTAGGGCAGTACGATTTGTCCCCCTTCCTCCTCCCCCCGGGGGATGCTTGTCCAACAAAGGGTCTGTGTAGCAGTTGAAATCCCTGAAGGCGTACAAAGGCACCTCCGGGAATTGCACCTGAAACTCCACCAAAGCTCTCAGTACCTGGTTATTGTACAGGGGGGGGGGTATATACACAAAAGCAAGAATACATTTGAGAGTGAACGACCTGCACAAAAGAAAGACATATCTACCATCAACATCAACCGGAGAGCTGAGCTCCTCAAAATCTATGGAGCTATGTATCAATACACTCACACCCCTGGAGTAGGAAGTGTGGGTGGAGTGATACGCTCTGCCCACCCACCGATAATTCAGGCAGGATTCAGAATCCGCAGTAAGATGCGTCTCTTGTAAGGCACAGATAGCAGGCAAATGTTTCCTCATCAGGGATGACACCATAGTACGTTTCAGAGGGTCTTGCAGCCCCATAATGTTCCATGACAGCACTGTAACCGTCTCCATCAGGGGGTGTCAAACACGTAACCATCAAGCACAATACAAAAAAATATTCGCGCTACTAACACATATAAGCAGCTACAATGCCTGTGAAAAGAGCAAAAACAAACAGTATACAAAAAATGTAGCGCTATACATAAAAAATAAACACCCAAGTGTAGTGCTCAAAGTGAATGAGTCTTGAAAAGTCTATACAAATAAATCCAAAAAAGTGCTGAAAAAGTCTCTGATGACCATTCGAAAAGTGGGTAATGTTGAAGCTTCCAAAGTATAATGGTGACTTTCAAAAAAACAACAAGTGACTGTAACGTGACCACCACCACTCGAAAGGAGGCTTACCAGATGAAGTGGACCCAATGGACATACGTCTATAGGGTCAACTAGGCTTGATATATGTATATCTATGGATGTGGGGTCCCAGCTGGCATTGCATACATCTATATCCAAGATCCAGGATCAAATGATGTCACCAAATCTCCAAGCCTAATGGAATGGTAAAATGACTTACAGGGGGACCATAGTAGAAGAAAAAAGGAGAGGGCACATAGCGTAATACAGTCGATAATATTTATTAGATGTAGGTAGATACACTTACATTCAATCTGTAGAAATAGCGCTTTGCAAAACACTCAGTGGCAGCAGTAGAGTCTCCCGACGCATTTCGCAATACCTTGCATCGTCTGGGGTATAACCTCCACTGTTGCCTTCATGATATTTATAAATTTCTAGGACCTCCCCCTCATTCATCCATTGTGCAATAACTTCCTGGGAAATCCTAAATCCAAGATGGCGCATCGGTGTGCGTTCCACGCCTCTCTATGAAATCCCTACATAGTGCGCCAACATACCCATAATGTACGGAAGCTGTGCTGGCGATGAAGGGGAATGGCCTCATAAAGATATCCAAATACCAGCCTATTATTCAATACCTGGTGCAGGGCAGAGCCGACCTTGAGAATGGAATAGAACACAACGTGGAGCATGACCCAGCGACTGGAGTCGCGGCTGTAACGTCACGCCAAAAACACGTGACGGACGTCAGGTGACAATTAAACAACGTCACATGACATGCAGACGCCTATAGCAGATCAGACGGCGTGATCGCGTCATCACGCTATCACGCCGCGCTCCACGGCACTAAGTGACTCATCAATATCATCAATATGGTCACGTTGCGCTCCACCGATATAGATAGCGGCGGAAAGCATGGAACGCAACCAAAAGCAAAAATTAATAGGCTCTAACTGGTCTGTGAAGATGTCACGCATCCCCTGTAACAGAGGAAACTGATCAAAATTTGAATAAAGAAATACAAGACTAGTGACTGTAAGTCTAACTACCTAATGACAAGATAAAATTGAAAATAAATTCAGCATGAGCTGAAAGCATATAGTAGCAATAAATTACTAAATATGTGAATAAAAAATAATTTGAAATGGTGTTAAATGACAAAAGGGGAAGTGCAGATTACCATTCCATCGGGCTTGGAGATTTGGTGACATCATTTGATCCTGGATCTTGGATATAGATGTGTGCAATGCCAGCTGGGACCCCACATCCATAGATATACATATATCAAGCCTAGTTGACCCTATAGACGTATGTCCATTGGGTCCACTTCATCTGGTAAGCCTCCTTTCGAGTGGTGGTGGTCACGTTACAGTCACTTGTTGTTTTTTTGAAAGTCACCATTATACTTTGGAAGCTTCAACATTATCCACTTTTCGAATGGTCATCAGAGACTTTTCAGCACTTTTTTGGATTTATTTGTATAGACTTTTCAAGACTCATTCACTTTGAGCACTACACTTGGGTGTTTATTTTTTATGTATAGCGCTACATTTTTTGTATAACGTAACCATCAAGGGGAAGACCACCTCCACCCCACCCACCCACCACCCGCCATTTAGTAGGGGATGCAGTGTCAGGCTGGGATGACAGCGGTATCAGCATCAGCTGGGTAGCAAAGAGAACTGGAACTCTACAAATCTGGAAGTAGAAATTGTCTGCTCTGGAACAAGTTTTCTTATCGTAGCAACCTAAAGCGCACAACAGTGCAGCAAGCAAACTTGCAGGTCTTGTCCGTTGCAGGCCAACTGCCCGTTCGGGTAGAGGACTCATCTGCACGTAGACCTCTGGTAGGTTCAAACACTGGGGTGCCAACGGGCACTCCAGATTTATATGGGACAACAGGTCCCGTGAACTGTCTAAAGAACCAGCCAACATGGCCGCACAGTTACAGGCAATCTGTGGTAAAGGCATTGCCAGTAGTAAACACATTTCCGAGCTCGCATTGTATGAAAATAGTCATTGTATGTTTCCGGCACAATCCTCAGTTGAGGGAAAAGTAAGGCAGTGTTAACGATATTTGTCAGGCACATCAATCGTCACCTTCAGGAGGTCTCTGGTGAAACGCTCCCGCGTTGGCATCCAGCCAGTCTGAGGCATCAGCAGGGTGTTCAAAAAAGTGTGCTTGGCCCCTCAAGATGACTCTGAGTCTCGCTGGGTAGAGCATAGCATAAGGCGCTTGCAGCTTCTGCAAGCGTTTTTTAATCTCAGTGAAGCGCGCACGGCTCTTCTGAACAGCAGCAGAAAAGTCAGGGTAAAAGGAGACCCGTGTGCCATTAAACTGGATGTTTCTCTTTTCCCTGGCCAGTCGCAATATGGTTTCTCTGTCCCTGTAGTTTAGCAGCCTGGCCAGTCTGGTAGGTACTCTGTGGGCCCTCTCAAATGCATACAGGTGTGTAAAAGCCTCTTTGCCGAACACATCAGCCATCCACTGTTCCACAAATTGTGTGGGGTCCCGTCCCTCCACCTTCTTCGGCAACCCCACTATACGCACATTGTTGCGCCTGAGGCGATTCTTAAAATCTTCTGCCCTCATATCAGTGGCCCTGGCCAGCCGTGCAGTGGATTGGGTGATGAGGTCATCTCTGCTCGCCAGCCCACTTCTCTCACCCGCCCGCCTTAAAATGTCATGCCGCCCGCCACGGCCCGGCTGCAGAGACGCTATGGCCTGGTAGTGGGCCACGGCCCAGGGGTTGACGACCCATGATTTACAGAACATCTGCACTCCAGTGTACATAGTAGAATTATACCAGTTCACATATATAGTGAAATATATTGGAGGACATATAGGCATAACTGTGAATAGCCAATACTGTATAAACAATGCAGCCTTGTGCATGGGCCTGGTAAACAATCAAAAGATGATGCATCACTCAATGTGCATTTCACATCATAAGTACTGTAGATTGTTAAACATACTGAACAAGCTCTGTGAAGTTAGAGAGACTTGTTCAAATGTATTGTAGCACTACCCCCATAAGAGTTGCTGATGTCAGGGTTCCCCATTGCCACACAGAATTTCCTTCTTGCATCAGACACAGAAAGCAGTACAGTTTGGTTGTTTTTTGTAGTTTTATTAGGGGATGATAACTTGGATGGGGTGAGGGATTATGGGATGCCCAATTTGCAAATGCCCATTAATTAAACAAAACCAGGGACAACTTCCTCCCGATTTACAGATTCTTCTTCTTCCTTCCTCCTGCACAAACTTAGTTCCCTTTTTGTACAGATTGTACTAGACATGTGCACTGCCGAAAAATTTGTTTGTTTTTGTTTCATTTGTTCGTTTTTTTCGGAAATTAGAAATTTCAGAAATTCAAAATTTCAAAAAAATCGTAAATTCGAAATTCACAAATTCAAAAGAACAAAAATCCAAAAATGCAAAATAACTAACTAATAACAACTAACTATTAAACTATAGGTATTGGAATTTCCTTTCAAATTTGCCTGTTAGTGAATGTAACGAATACAAATGTATCTGAAGTTACGAATTAAAGAAATAAAGAATGCTGCATCTAAACAAATGGAACGGAACAAAATAATAATAATACGTTTTTATTATTATTATTGTTGTTATTTATTATTATTATTATTATTATTAATTCATTCGTTCCATTCGTTTAGATATGACATTCATTATTATGGATAATTCGTAACTTCGGATAAATTCGTATTCGTTATGTAGCGGCCTTCACCCTCACCCCCTTCTTCATCGGTTACTCTGGCTCTGGTCTAGGGGTATCTTGGAGGGGAGAGCGATGTGCGCCACGGCCCATGTCCTATCGATTACAGGATGTAGAGGTGAAGGCCAGTATTTAGTTGTATTCGGGCCTGTGTATACGCTTAGAGCCAAGTCTGTTCTGCTGATAACCCCCTTTGCTCCCAGTAATTGGAGTACCACACACTGAAAAGGTCCAACACTTATTTACTCCATAACGGCAAACAAATAGTCCTTTGCGAGCAGACAGTTTGAGACCCATAGAACAGTTCAGTATTGGTGGAGAGTAGGTCAAGGCACAATCCTCAAAGAAAACTAAACCGTTGAGGTTTCACCAACGGTTGCTAAGCACAGTGGCTGTTAAATGGAATTTTTGGCTTCAGAGTCTTTTCCAGCGACTTTAGTGAACAGGAACTGGAGTTACCTTTGCTACGTTGCAGCCCCTGTCAGGGGGAAGACATCCCTCCAAGGGAGTTACCAGAGGCCCCGCTGTCACCGGGTTAATGCTGTCCCAGACTATCCAGAAGGGTTACACTCCCCGGCCTCCTCGCTTCAGATACGGGTCCCAACACCTTAGGGCCCCTCGGACTCCTCCACCCTCGCGGAACCCAGTCGAAGTTACTGGGCCCCAGGCTCCGGCGGTAGTACCTCACCCCAGGCTTAAGGTGCCTGGGATGGACTCCATCTCTCGCTCCGGCCAGGTCAAGGTGCCTGGGTGCGGCCGCGTCCTCCAACTCTGAACCCCAAGGTCAGGGCGTCCGCCCCTTTTATCTCCTCTCCCCCTGCATCACAGCCGGTTCCCAGCCCCGCTGTACCAGCGCCAGGAAAGGACAAAAAGGGAGCAGTCTTGCAGTGCGGGTTCAACTCCAGCCCAGGGCGACAACGCCACCAGCAGGCCACAGGAAACCCTGCACCACCAGAGTCCTCCAAGAACCACAAAAAGGGATTCTCAGATTCCCTAACAATTAGTACATCTGGGTTAAATAACCCAGATGCTACCCCCCAATTTAAATACCCGCTACACTCTTCCCCCCTGTAATTTGACACTGGTCCCCAGTGTCTGGTGCAAACCCACGTCTCCCAAAAAATGTCAGCATAAGTCTGACCCAGAGACCAACTACACAATTTCACCCTGAATTGTGCCAAGACCTAGAATGGGAAAGGGAAAATATAAAACAGTAAAACTTTCAGTAATACACTTCTGACATTTACAAATGCATCATCCTCCCCCTGACTATCTAAGGACAACCCATACTCAGTAGCCTTGACAGACGAATCTCCTGCATAGGGGAAAAAAACAAACATCCTAACACAATGTGTGTCTTTCTTGGAATGTACGGGCCTCTCCTTGAAAAGACCCATTCGCTCCAATGAGTATGGTGATGCAAGTGTAAAAAAAAAAAAACAGTCGTTGCGCAGCACCACCGCCACCTGGTGACAGTGCCACGGTAATAACACTTGGTCGAATCTTCCAGACAACTTTCTTCTTTTCTTTTTTCTCTACACTGACTAAAACCCCAAAGTCAATGATTTCTCTGAAGTGCAAGGAGAAGGAGGGAGAACAACAGTAACAGCTCCCATTTCTCCAAAAGAGTAAAACGCCCAAATCAAAAAAAAAACTAGGGCACAGTCATTGCGTTCCGGCAAAGGCTCTCCGGAAAGTCCAGCAATGAGTAACAGAAAACACACAGGAGTCTTTTTCTCCTAAAGGTAGAACTTTGGGTGCGGCAGGAACAAGGGCTTCAGGTGCCTATCAAGAGTCTCCACATTATACTCAATGTTCTCTCCGTCCTTGCGACAAATAAGCACCTTGTCCGCATGGATATGCCGACCCAACATCCACTCCGCTTTACAGTCCTTGAACTTCTTGGACACGGGGGATGAGCATGAAAGATATCGGCGAGCATGGGGCACTTTGAGCTTTTCCCAGACAAACTCATCGTACCATCGCTGCCGCAGGACCTCCACTTCAAAAAGCAAGTCCCGGGGTAGGTATGGGTACTCCCACCCATATTCACGGGCAACTCTCTGACAGAAGAGCTGCTGTAGCCGGGCCAGAGGTGGCATGGTGGCACGGTCTCCTTCTCCAGGCTGGACAATGGACTCCAGATGCCGAGGTACTTTAACTACCTCCGTTGGCTTGGACCTGGGAGCCCGCAGCAATGAACGTTGCGTTCCCGTCACCGGAACAGATGAAACAGCAGGCGATTCACAGGATGGAAGGGCAAGCAAGAGACCAGATTCCTCCCCGGCCTCCGGGACCTCCACCCGGGATGTACTATCCCCTGTTAACATGGGCAGATCCCTTGGTGCGCGGAGCACGGGTAACGGCATCCTGTCCCAACACTTGCGGTGAAAGACCTCGTCAATCTCGCCATCATCGCCAGCATCGGACAGCGATTCCAGGTCGGAGGTGTCGTACATTTCCGCGGGCAGGTAATTCCCAGTAGATGGGGAATCGCCCTCCCTCACAGGCTCTACCGACAATGGAATCCCGACACCTCCAACCACACACACAGTCCCAACCCCTGGCTCACCTGGGCCTTCAGAAGAACAGGGATGTCCAGGGCTCTTCCCGCCGGATCCACCCAGGCCAGGCAAGCAGCGGGGCGAAGCTCTTCCACGACCACAGGATGCCTGTACAAGGCTGACTTTCCTCTTCGGAGGTGGGAGCAGGGAGCTTGTGGTGACCGAAGCAGCATCCTTGGATTTTTCTCTCTCAGTCTCTGGTTGGACACTCTCCTTGCTCTGGTCAGCACGCACAGAAATCTCCGCAAAGGCCTGGATCTCCCCTTCCGGAGTGGCGGTACCTGTGAGGCAGTTGAGGTGGAAGGCTCGGGGCCTTTCTGTGAATGGTTCCACCTCAAAAAGAAACTCCTTGCAGGCCTCACATCGCCCGAATAGCTTCAAACTGACCACCAGTCCCGAGCAGATGGGACAGATCACACCGAGGGCCTCTATGTCTCTGCATACATACAGAGCCAAACGTCCTCGGGGCCTAAGTCTTATTCCTGTATCTGTTATGGAAGCAGCAAAGGAAGTCATCTTCGTGGGGTAAGGAACCGGAATCCACGGGGTACTTGAGGTCATCCCGACTGTCTGCTGCTCCATTGCGCACTGACCAACACGCGCCAGAATCCCCACGTGACTACTTCCACATGGCCAGACTCCTCCCACAGTCTGCACTTGCTCGCGGGCTTTCCCTTCTCCCCGCTCACAAACTGCGCAGCTATGGTGTGCCTCGTGGCGCGCCTGCCAACATGGCCAACCTACTCGGAACTCCACCGGGTAGCAAAGTCCCAACACAGACGTTCCCAGCTCCATACACGAAACACACATCCCGGACTTGCGAGCCCCCACGTGTAGCGGCCTTCACCCTCACCCCCTTCTTTATCGGTTACTCTGGCTCTGGTCTAGGGGTATCTTGGAGGGGAGAGCGAGGTGCGCCACGGCCCATGTCCTCTCGATTACAGCGTGTAGAGGTGAAGGCCAGTATCTAGTTGTGTTCGGGCCTGTGTATACGCTTAGAGCCAAGTCTGTTCTGCTGATAACCCCCTTTGCTCCCAGTAATTGGAGTACCACACACTGAAAAGGTCCAACACTTTAGGGCCCCTCGGACTCCTCCACCCTCGCGGAACCCAGTCGAAGTTACTGGGCCCCAGGCTCCGGCAGTAGTACCTCGACCCAGGCTTAAGGTGCCTGGGATGGACTCCATCTCTCGCTCCGGCCAGATCAAGGGCACCTGGGCCCGGAACTCCGGACCACCAGCACCCAGGCTGAAGGTGCCTGGGTGCGGCCGCGTCCACCAACTCTAAACCCCAAGGTCAGGGCGTCTGCCCCTTTTATCTCCTCTCCCCCTGCATCACAGCGGATTCCCCGCCCCGCTGTACCAGCGCCAGGAAAGGACAAAAAGGGAGCAGTCTTGCGGTGCGGGTTCAACTCCAGCCCAGGGTGACAACGCCATCAGCAGGCCACAGGGAACCCTGCACCACCAGAGTCCTCCAAGAACCACAAAAAGGGATTCTCAGATTCCCTAACAATTAGTACATCTGGGTTAAATAACCCAGATGCTCCCCCCCAATTTATATACCCGCTACAGTTACATTTACTAACAGACAAATTTTAAAGGAAATTCCAATACCTATAATTTAATAGTTAGTAATAGTTAAGTTATTATTAGTTAGTTATTATTTAGAATTTTCGGATTTTCATTCTTATTTTCGGATTTTAGAATATCCGGAATTTCAAATTCTGAATTTCCGAATTTTCGTAATTCAGATATTTCCGAATGAACAAATTTGTCTAAATTTGTTAAACATATTTGGAACAAAAAGATTTGTACATGTCTAGCTTCTACTGGATCACTACTGGAGGAACTAACAGTCTCTTGTAACTGTAGCTCAGCAACATCCCATTACAGGCTAAGAACAGTCCCTCAGTAAAGTAGCACATCTCTCACCTTTCCATGGACACTGATCCTAGTTCTACTGCTTGCAGAAATGCTAGCCTGCCTGGCTGCTACCGGCCCACCTGGCTGCCTTCTCTTCCCAGTCCTCCTGACTGACACACACATGGAGACTCCTGAAGGCAAAGTTGGGTAAAGACTTGGCACACCGCTGTCTTGAAGAGACACCTGCTACAGCTTGCCCTCTCCTTACTCTCTCCGCTACCTCTCTGGTTAGGGTCCATCCAACTGCCACCTGTGGTGGGATCCTTCCAGGCCAGCCTCCCGAGCTCCAGCCCGAGGTAAAGCTCCTCCCTGACAGGTGTCCCTCAAGGGCAACCGACAGACTCCCTCATCACTGCTTCTCCATCTTCCACCTGACCCCCCCTCTGGCATGGCTCATGTCTATTTAAGGGCTTCTTAACCGGCGATTAGCTAAGGGCCTCTGAATATTTAAGGCAACCCCTCCTAGCTTCCACCCACTATCTTCTAGAATGTTCTAGAAACAGAGAGAGGCACCAGAGAGCTTCCAGAATGAGTCATCCCGCCCTGGCCTCTAATAACCCTGACCCAGATTCAGTGACTCAGGTTTATCCCTGGGCCAGACTATAGCTTTCCTACTCCTACTATGTTTCCCTTTCAGTTCCTCCCCACCATACATCCAAGACTCCAAAGTCCAAACTATTACTATACCGGAAATGTCGGCTGCTGTGATTGTCACTGGTAGAAAGAGAAGAGAAGATCTATGGCTTTATTTTACATTTGATGTTAAGGACAACAAGACTCTTTGCAAACCATGTGGAGCGACACTCGCTGGTAAAAATACAACAAACTTGAAGCGTCATTTGCGGACAACTCATCCTGAAATTCATAAAAATGTGACAATGTAAAATAAATAAAATGAATAAGATTTTTTTTTTAAAGCATCCCTGTCCCGCGAGCTGAAAACGTAAGTGGCCCCTGCATATGTAAACGGTGTTCAAATCACACATGTGAGGTATCGCCGCGATCAGAGCGAGAGCAATAATTCTATCATTAGAAATTCTCTGTAACTCTAACCTGGCAACCGTTTTTTTTTTTTTTTAAGTGTCGCCTATGGAGAGGTTTAGGTACCGTAGTTTAGTTTGTCGCCAACTCGCCATTATTAATTGCACGCGTGACATGTTGGGTATCTATTTACTCGGCGTAACATCATCTGATCTTTCACATTATACAAAACAATTGGGCTAAGTTTACTGTTTAGTTTTTTTATTTGTGAAAGTGTCTTTTTTCCTAAAAAAAATGTGTTTAAAATACCGCTGCGCAAATACAGTGTGACATAAAATATTGCAACAACTGCCATGTGTTATTCTCTAGATTCTCTGCTAAAAAAATACATATAATGTTTGGGGATTCTAAGTAATATTCTATCAAAAATTATGGATTTTAAATTGCAAGCAACAAATGTCAGAAATAGGCTTAGTCATGATTAGTGATGAGCCGAACACCCCCGGGTTCGGTTCGCACCAGAACCCGCGAACGGACCGAAAGTTCGAACGAACATTAGAACCCTATTAAATACAATGGATGCGAACGTTCGAATTCTAAAGTGCTAATTATAACAACTATTATGCATGTTATTGTCCTAAAAAGGGTTTGGGAACCCGGGTTCTGCACCAGGGGACATGTATCAATGCAAAAATAAGTTTTAAAAACGGTCGTTTTCCGGGAGCAGTCATTTTAATGATGCATAAAGTGAAAAAAAAAAAGTCAAATATTCCTTTAAATATCGTACCTGGGGGGTGTCTAAAGTATGCCTGTGAAGTGCCACGTGTTTCCCGTGTTTAGAACTGTCCCTGCACAAAATGACACTTCTAAAGGGAAAAAAAGCCATTTAAAACTGCTTGCGGCTTTAATGTAATGTCTGGTCCCGGTAATATGGATGAAAATCTTTAAGAAAAATGGCATAGCTACCCCATGACCCCCCCCCCTACCCCAGCCCATTACCAGCCCCTTTGGGTCTTGTATGGATATTAAGGGGAACCCCGCACATAAAATAAAAAAGGCCCTATATACTCTGAACAGCCGTATACAGGCGGTGCATACAAGACAGGGACTGTAGGTTTGTTCTTATGTAGAATCTGTTTGTAATTTTGAACAGGTACATTGTTGAAGTGTAGCTCCAGACCAAAAATCTATTTTTAAACTTTTTGGAAAACATAGGTAAGGGTTATCACCCCTGTAACATTTGTTTTGCTGTCTGTGCCCCTGTTCAGAACATTTCACCTCACTTTCCGTCCTAATGACAACTGTTTTTGAAATGTGGTGTTTTTCTTGAAACAAGGATTGCTGATAAAGCATCAGTACAGAGGAGACACCTTTCTCCCATATTTATTCTTACAGGAGAGAATTTTCCTTCCTAGTGGTAGATTTCCTCTCACTTCCTGTTGTCTTCTTGCGTTTGCAAGTAGGAGTCGTTTGTAAGTTGGATGTTTGAAAGTAGGGACCTGCCGTATATACTCTGCAGAAATAGGCCCCTTAGTTGTTGGTGTTGGCACAACACTGTAAGCACTCACAGTTACTCTTGGTTGGTGCTGGAACGCCCTGCTGTCAACTATTATATCAGGAATTTTAATTACATATAATTGTTGAACAGTGGTAGTAAAAATTGGGCCTTTGATGGTGGTGCTGGTGCCACAACACTGTAAGCCCTGACAGTTACTCTTGGTGGGTGCAGCAATGGGCCCTGCTGTGAATTATTAGATCAAGAATTGTAATTACATGCCCCTGTTGAACAGGGGCTGAAAAATTGGGCCTTAGGCACTGGTGGCACAACACTGCAACCCTTCACAGATACTGTACTTGGAGCACAGCAATGAGCCCTGTTGCAAAGTATTGCTTCAAAAATTGTAATGACACGCCCCTGTTAAACAGGGGCTGAAAAATTGGGCCTTAGGCACTGGTGGCACAACACTGCAACTCCTCACAGATACTGTACTTGGAGCACAGCAATGAGCCCTGTTGCAAAGTATTGCTTCAAAAATTGTAATTACACGCCACTGTTAAACAGGGGCTGAAAAATTGGGCGTTAGGCACTGGTGGCGGCACCCATAAACAAAAATGATCTTCCAAGCTATCATCATCAATCGTATCATTGAGGACTCGGAGGAGGAGGATAGCCAGTCAACATAACAGCACAGGCACTCAGCATCAGCATCAGTCTTGAAGGGATGTGACATTTTAAAATCAATTAGTCTGTTATATCAGCATCAGGTGTGTGGTAGCTGGTGGTGATCCAAGACTGGTTCATCTTGATGAAAGTCAGTCGATCAACCGAGTCGGTGGACAGGCGCACCCTGTGATCCGTGACAAATCCTCCAGCAGCACTGAATGTGCGTTCCGAAAGAACGCTGGATGCAGGACAGGCCAGTAGCTCAATTGCATACTGTGCAAGCTCTGGCCAGTGATCCATCCTCAAGACCCAGTAAGCCAGAGGATTTTCGGTGGGGAAGGTGTCCAAGTCTGACCTTGCCCCTAGATATTCCTGCACCATGTTTATCAGACGCTGGCGATGGTTGCTGGAACCGATCATACTTTGGGGCTGCGGACTAAAGAATTGTCTGAACGCATCGGTCAGACGGCCACCTTCCCCACCGCTCCTTCTTTGACTGGCCGAAGCCTCAGCAACTCGTTGTCCAGGACCAGGAGTTTGCAACCTCCCAGTCTCTGGGAACGCGTTGCACAGACCTTTCTGCAAGGCCTCCCGGAGTTGTCTCATCCTCTGCTCCCTCTGCGACGGTAACATAAGGTCCGCAACCTTACCCTTGTACCGTGGATCAAGGAGAGTGGCCAGCCAGTAATGGTCCCTCTCCTTGATCCGAAGAATACGAGGATCCTTCCGCAGACTTTGCAGGATCAGGGAGGCCATGCAGCGTAGGTTTGCTGAGGCATTCGCTCCGGAGTCCTCTGGGTCACTAAGGACGACATGATCCGCAGCCACCTCCTCCCAGCCACGTACAAGTCCACTGGTTTCTTGGGACTGTAAATCATCCCTAAAAGACTGCTGCTGATGATGCTGAGTGCCAGCCTCCACCTCCATGCTGACACAATCCTCCTCCTCCTCCTCCTCCTCCTCCTCCTCCTCCTCCTCCTCTTCCTGTGCGATGGGTGGGACAGAAGGAACACTGTCTGGGTAAAGGGGGCCTTGAGAGGCAAGGAAGTCCTCCTCTTCCTGCCTCTGTTCTGCCTCAAGTGCCCTGTCCATTATTCCACGCAGCGTGTGCTCCAACAGGTGGACAAGAGGTACAGTGTCACTGATGCATGCACTGTCACTGCTCACCATCCTCGTGGCCTCCTCAAATGGTGCCAGGACAGTGCATGCATCCCTGATCATGCCCCACTGGCGTGGAGAAAAAAAACCAAGCTCCCCTGACCCTGTCCTGGTGCCGTAGTCGCACAGGTACTCATTGATGGCCCTCTGCTGCGTGTGCAGCCGCTGCAGCATGGCCAACGTTGAGTTCCACCTGGTGGGCATGTCACATATAAGGCGGTTCTTGGGCAGGTTCAACTCCTTTTGCAGCTCAGCCAGGCGAGCACTGGCATTATAAGATCTGCGGAAATGCACACAGACTTTCCTGGCCTGCCTCAGGACATCCTGTAAGCCCGGGTACCTGCCCAAGAAGCGCTGCACCACCAGGTTAAGGACGTGAGCCACACAGGGCACATGGGTCAGTTGTCCCTGTCGGAGGGCGGAGAGGAGGTTGGTGCCATTGTCGCAAACCACCATTCCTGGCTTAAGCTGGCGTGGCGTCAACCACCTCTCGGCCTGGCCCTGCAGAGCAGACAGGACCTCTGCCCCAGTGTGGCTTCTGTCCCCCAAACACACCAGCGCAAGCACGGCATGGCATCTTTTTGCCTGCGTACTTGCGTAGCCCCGTGAACGGCTACGGAGCACCGCTGGTTCATAGGACAAACCACAGGAAGAGGCCATGGAGGAAGAAGAAGAGGAGGGGGTGGAGGAGAGAGGTGTGTCACAACCAGTAGTAGCATTTTGGAGGCGTGGCGGTGGGACAACCTCCAACACTACTGCACCTTGTCCTGAATCCTTCCCAGCTGCCAAAAGAGTGACCCAATGGGCCGTGAAAGAAAGGTAACGTCCCTGTCCATGCCTGCTGGACCATGAGTCAGCGGTAATATGCACCTTACCGCTGACCGCCCTGTCCAGCGAGGCCAAGACATTGCCTTCCACATGCCGGTAGAGAGCCGGAATAGCCTTCCGTGAGAAAAAGTGGCGTTTGGGAACCTGCCACTGAGGAACCGCACATTGCACAAACTCACGGAAGGGGGCCGAGTCTACCAACTGAAAAGGCAGCAGTTGAAGCGCTAGCAATTTAGCCAAGCTAGCATTCAACCGCTGGGCATGTGGATGGCTGGGAGTGAACTTCTTTCGACGGTCCAGCAGCTGGGGCAGGGAAATTTGCCTGCTAGAATCGGACGTCGGTGTACTGCTAGCAGAGTGGGCGCAAGTACTTGGCTGTGACACACCTAATTCTACACCTTCATTCCTCTCAGTGCATGTTTCAGAGAGGACTGAAGTTATAGTGGGGTTGGAGATCCCAGCTGATGCGGTGCAAGGAGAGGTCCGCTTTGTTCTTTGGTGTGGGTCTTTGAGGTAGGCTTGCCAACGAGCTGCATGGCAGGTCAACATATGTCTGGTCAGGCATGTGGTACCCAAGCGGCTGATGTTTTGGCCACGCGATATACGCTTGAGACATATGTTGCAAACAGCAGCTGTGCGATCTGATGCACTAGCCTCAAAAAAGGCCCACACCAAAGAACTTTTTGAATGACGGGCAGAGGCAGCGCCCTGCACAGGCGGAGCTCTGCGGTGTGATTCCGTCGGTGTACTGCCCTTACGCTGGCCACCAAAGGGCATCCTGCCTCGTTGGAGATGTGCCTCCTCCTCATCCTCCTCCTCCTCCTCTCTCCTATTAGGCACCCACGTGGAGTCATTGACCTCATCATCCCCTCCCTCCTCATCACTGGAGCCAATCTGGCAGTATGCTGCAGCTGCTGGAACATGACTGCCAGATTGGTGTCCTTCTTGAGCATCCCCTCTGTCTGCTCTCACGCTACTGCCTTCCTCTAGCTGGGTTTCATCATCAGACCCTTCGAAACGCTGGGCATCCTCCTGGAGCATGTACCCAACACTGTGCTGAAACAGTTCGGGGGACTCCTCAGGAGGAGGACATGGTGGGTCTAGGGAAGGAGTGACTGATGATTTGTCTGACATTGATACCAGGGAAGACGACGCTTTGGCAGCTGCTTTTCCAGTACCCTGAGCCTGG
This sequence comes from Rana muscosa, assembly GCA_029206835.1. NCBI lineage: Eukaryota > Metazoa > Chordata > Amphibia > Anura > Ranidae > Rana > Rana muscosa. Next base: position 594,576,055 of record CM055117.1, read on the forward strand.
GTGAGAGAGGATGAGGAGGAGGAGGAGGGCTTGGTCATCCACTCTACCAAGTCTTCGGCATGATGTGGCTCAACATGTCCAGCTGCCGAAAAGAAGGACAAGCGTGTCCCATGGCCATGTGCTGATGACAATGCACCGCGTCCACGACCAGCACTGTTGCCCCCAGACACAGAGCCTGCTTGCCCTCTTTTATTGCCTCCTGACTGTCTGCCTCTCCTTGTTTGCCTTCCAGACATTCTAATAGATGGCCTGCAGGGAGATGGGAAAAAAGCAATAAGGGCTACCTTCAGGTGTCCTTCTCTGTCCCTTGAAACAAGGACTTTCACAGTGAAAGAAACTGACACTGTCCCTACCTAGAGTTTTCTGTCCCTAGAATAAATGTTTTTTTTAATCACAATATAGCACAAGGACAATTCACTCAATGTCTCTCCAGGTCCCTGGAAACAAGGACTTGCAGAGTGAAAGAAACTGACACTGTCCCTACCTAGAGTTTTCTGTCCCTAGAATAAATGTTTTTTTTAAGCACAATATAGCACAAGGAAAATTAACTCACTGTCCTTACAGGTCCCTGGAAACAAGGACTTGCAGAGTGAAAGAAACTGACACTGTCCCTACCTAGAGTTTTCTGTCCCTAGAATAAATGTTTTTTTTAAGCACAATATAGCACAAGGACAATTAACTCACTGTCCTTACAGGTCCCTGGAAACAAGGACTTGCAGAGTGAAAAAAAAAAAACACTCTCCCTACCTAGAGTTTTCTGTCCCTAGAAAAAATGTTTTTTTTAAGCACAATATAGCACAAGGACAATTAACTCACTGTCCTTACAGGTCCCTGGAAACAAGGACTTGCAGAGTGAAAGAAAAAAAACACTCTCCCTACCTACAGTTTTCTGTCCCTAGAAAAAATGTTTTTTTTAAGCACAATATAGCACAAGGACAATTAACTCACTGTCCTTACAGGTCCCTGGAAACAAGGACTTGCAGAGTGAAAAAAAAAAAACACTCTCCCTACCTAGAGTTTTCTGTCCCTAGAAAAAATGTTTTTTTTAAGCACAATATAGCACAAGGAAAATTAACTCACTGTCCTTACAGGTCCCTGGAAACAAGGACTTGCAGAGTGAAAGAAAAAAAACACTCTCCCTACCTACAGTTTTCTGTCCCTAGAAAAAATGTTTTTTTTAATCACAATATAGCACAAGGAAAATTAACTCACTGTCCTTACAGGTCCCTGGAAACAAGGACTTGCAGAGTGAAAGAAACTGACACTGTCCCTACCTAGAGTTTTCTGTCCCTAGAATAAATGTTTTTTTTAATCACAATATAGCACAAGGAAAATTAACTCACTGTCCTTACAGGTCCCTGGAAACAAGGACTTGCAGAGTGAAAGAAACTGACACTGTCCCTACCTAGAGTTTTCTGTCCCTAGAATAAATGTTTTTTTTAAGCACAATATAGCACAAGGACAATTAACTCACTGTCCTTACAGGTCCCTGGAAACAAGGACTTGCAGAGTGAAAGAAAAAAAACACTCTCCCTACCTACAGTTTTCTGTCCCTAGAAAAAATGTTTTTTTTAATCACAATATAGCACAAGGAAAATTAACTCACTGTCCTTACAGGTCCCTGGAAACAAGGACTTGCAGAGTGAAAGAAAAAAAACACTCTCCCTACCTACAGTTTTCTGTCCCTAGAAAAAATGTTTTTTTTAATCACAATATAGCACAAGGAAAATTAACTCACTGTCCTTACAGGTCCCTGGAAACAAGGACTTGCAGAGTGAAAGAAACTGACACTGTCCCTACCTAGAGTTTTCTGTCCCTAGAATAAATGTTTTTTTTAATCACAATATAGCACAAGGACAATTCACTCAATGTCTCTCCAGGTCCCTGGAAACAAGGACTTGCAGAGTGAAAGAAACTGACACTGTCCCTACCTAGAGTTTTCTGTCCCTAGAATAAATGTTTTTTTTAAGCACAATATAGCACAAGGACAATTAACTCACTGTCCTTACAGGTCCCTGGAAACAAGGACTTGCAGAGTGAAAGAAAAAAAACACTCTCCCTACCTACAGTTTTCTGTCCCTAGAAAAAATGTTTTTTTTAATCACAATATAGCACAAGGAAAATTAACTCACTGTCCTTACAGGTCCCTGGAAACAAGGACTTGCAGAGTGAAAGAAAAAAAACACTCTCCCTACCTACAGTTTTCTGTCCCTAGAAAAAATGTTTTTTTTAATCACAATATAGCACAAGGAAAATTAACTCACTGTCCTTACAGGTCCCTGGAAACAAGGACTTGCAGAGTGAAAGAAACTGACACTGTCCCTACCTAGAGTTTTCTGTCCCTAGAATAAATGTTTTTTTTAATCACAATATAGCACAAGGAAAATTAACTCACTGTCCTTACAGGTCCCTGGAAACAAGGACTTGCAGAGTGAAAGAAACTGACACTGTCCCTACCTAGAGTTTTCTGTCCCTAGAATAAATGTTTTTTTTAATCACAATATAGCACAAGGAAAATTAACTCACTGTCCTTACAGGTCCCTGGAAACAAGGACTTGCAGAGTGAAAGAAACTGACACTGTCCCTACCTAGAGTTTTCTGTCCCTAGAATAAATGTTTTTTTTAAGCACAATATAGCACAAGGACAATTAACTCACTGTCCTTACAGGTCCCTGGAAACAAGGACTTGCAGAGTGAAAGAAAAAAAACACTCTCCCTACCTACAGTTTTCTGTCCCTAGAAAAAATGTTTTTTTTAAGCACAATATAGCACAAGGAAAATTAACTCACTGTCCTTACAGGTCCCTGGAAACAAGGACTTGCAGAGTGAAAGAAAAAAAACACTCTCCCTACCTACAGTTTTCTGTCCCTAGAAAAAATGTTTTTTTTAATCACAATATAGCACAAGGAAAATTAACTCACTGTCCTTACAGGTCCCTGGAAACAAGGACTTGCAGAGTGAAAGAAACTGACACTGTCCCTACCTAGAGTTTTCTGTCCCTAGAATAAATGTTTTTTTTAATCACAATATAGCACAAGGAAAATTAACTCACTGTCCTTACAGGTCCCTGGAAACAAGGACTTGCAGAGTGAAAGAAACTGACACTGTCCCTACCTAGAATTTTCTGTCCCTAGAATAAATGTTTTTTTTAAGCACAATATAGCACAAGGACAATTAACTCACTGTCCTTACAGGTCCCTGGAAACAAGGACTTGCAGAGTGAAAGAAAAAAAACACTCTCCCTACCTACAGTTTTCTGTCCCTAGAAAAAATGTTTTTTTTAATCACAATATAGCACAAGGAAAATTAACTCACTGTCCTTACAGGTCCCTGGAAACAAGGACTTGCAGAGTGAAAGAAACTGACACTGTCCCTACCTAGAGTTTTCTGTCCCTAGAATAAATGTTTTTTTTAATCACAATATAGCACAAGGAAAATTAACTCACTGTCCTTACAGGTCCCTGGAAACAAGGACTTGCAGAGTGAAAGAAACTGACACTGTCCCTACCTAGAGTTTTCTGTCCCTAGAATAAATGTTTTTTTTAAGCACAATATAGCACAAGGACAATTAACTCACTGTCCTTACAGGTCCCTGGAAACAAGGACTTGCAGAGTGAAAGAAACTGACACTGTCCCTACCTAGAGTTTTCTGTCCCTAGAATAAATGTTTTTTTTAATCACAATATAGCACAAGGAAAATTAACTCACTGTCCTTACAGGTCCCTGGAAACAAGGACTTGCAGAGTGAAAGAAACTGACACTGTCCCTACCTAGAGTTTTCTGTCCCTAGAATAAATGTTTTTTTTAATCACAATATAGCACAAGGACAATTAACTCACTGTCCTTACAGGTCCCTGGAAACAAGGACTTGCAGAGTGAAAGAAACTGACACTGTCCCTACCTAGAGTTTTCTGTCCCTAGAATAAATGTTTTTTTTAAGCACAATATAGCACAAGGACAATTAACTCACTGTCCTTACAGGTCCCTGGAAACAAGGACTTGCAGAGTGAAAGAAACTGACACTGTCCCTACCTAGAGTTTTCTGTCCCTAGAATAAATGTTTTTTTTAAGCACACTATAGCAGAAGCACAAAACACACTGACACTCTCCCTACCTATCCTTCTCTTTCCCTAAACTAAAGGAATCCAGGTTAAGCAAGAAAGAAATAACAGTCACTGTCCCTGCCTATGCTACTCTATCCCTGCTCCGGAACACACTACACTAGGCCGCCGTGCTGGCGGCCTTTTATAGTGTGGGGCGTGTACTAAACACCCTCAGCAATAATTGGCCACAGGCATCCTGCCTGTGGCCAATCATTGCTCTCCTCGCTGCCGGCGCTGTGATTGGCCAAGCATGCGGGGTCACAGTGCATGCTTGGCCAATCACAGCGCCTGGATGACACTGCGATGGCGTAGTGCATTGTGGGCCGTTCGCGTCACTCGAATTTGGCGCGAACGGCCCAAATCGTTCGATCTTCGTCGAACGATCGAACAGCCAATGTTCGAGTCGAACGTATGTTCGACTCGAACACGAAGCTCATCCCTAGTCATGATTATGAAAGGGTTATTCTGAAGTAAAAACTGTTTGTTTGTCTGTCTATGTTGTGCACTTTAGTCACTGAATTTTAATGGGAGCGAGTGATTTGATTTCATAATATCTATCAGCTGCTGCTTTCCCTGAATTTAAGTAGCCCACCAAAATGAGAAGGATGTGGTCACAGGTCAGTGGTGCTGGGGCTGGGGCACTGTCAATTTTGACACAGGCACCTAAAGCCCTAAGGGCAGCCCTGGCCTATACATATAGTATATATATTATAGAGAGACAACTTAGTTTAGTTTAATTTCCCCCCCTAATTCAACCCCGCAGATACTGAAAACCTCAAATGATGAAATAAGAATAATCAGTGCAGCGCTATACAGTGAATAATGATATGGAAATACCAATATAAAATGGTGTGACACCCAAATATGAATAAAGAATCACAATAATAAGAGGGAACCAAATTAAGTAAATGCAAAACAATCCGAATAAAATGTGAATAACAGTGATGTGAATGATTCTGTGATTCTAAAATTCTCAAAACCGTAATCACTATGAAAACTGGAAGTGAATGAATACAAATGAATTCTGTGAAATCCAAGATGAGTAAATGCAACAATATTGTGAATGACTTCTGTGAACTGAGACAAAGTCCATACACCATGAATGCCTTCCCACAAAGAGTCGGGGCAGCAGGAACAACAAGTTGACTGTTGAGATCAAATACTTGAAGTAAAGAGTGAATTGGGTACTCTTACCGCAACAGGTGGACTCATCTACCATATGGCAGTGGGTCAGATAGGCTTGGGGTCTCAGTGACCGAAGACAATGGAACCGGATGCCATGAATGTCTTGAACAGTCCTAGAGAGGATGATCCAATGGATTGGGATACAAAAGCAGCACTCCTCCAGCATATAGGTTCCAAAGTAACCAAGGGTGGAAACAAAAATAGAGACAAAGGGGATTGCTATCAATGGTGCAGGTCAATAAAACCGTATCTGGGTTTATTAATATAAAATGTCATACAAAAAATGACAGAAAAATTAAAAGGTGATCACAAGTTAAAAGCAATGTGGGGTGCATTAATGCAAGCCCTATGCGCTTCGACTCAAACAGTCATCAACAGGGGCACTGATTGACAAACAGTATGAAGATGATAAACAAAAATTCAAAAAGAGAGTGGCTGCTGCTCGGAGAGTATCTATTTGCACTGATGTGTGGACCAAAAAAGGACTCTCAGCTTCATTCCTTGCCATAAGTGCATGCTACTTTTGTGTTGAACAACATAAACCTGAACACATATTGTTGGTCCTTGAACAAGTAGCCCACCCACACACTGCACAGTCAGTCAAATCATGTGTGGACAAATGCTTGCAAGACTGGGACATACCAAATAGGAAGATCCTTACAGTGATAACAGACAACGGGAGCAATATGGTGGCAGCATTTAAACAAACCACAGCAGCAGCAGAAGAACCACCCAGCTCTAGTGCGGAAGACTCCCCCATGACGGAAAGTGACTCTGAGGCTGAGACGGAAATTGATGATCTGCAGTGAGTGAGCCATTTTTATTATTCTTTTACATGATGGCATGGTTGACAAAGTGACACCAGTCAATTATCTAATGGCTATGAGCATGGGCGTCCGCTGCAGTCGCATTTTACCATTTCTTCGACCGCTAGCGGGGGTTAAAAGCCCCCCCCACGTTAAAATGTAAAAACACCCAACTGTGCCCCCTGCATTTTTCAATATCTCTTTGTCACTATTGTGTACCCCCTCTCCACAACTGCACCTCTGGACCCCTTTACATTACACAGCACCCCACAGCTCTGGACCCCTTTACATTACACAGCACTCCACAGCTCTGGACCCCTTTACATTACACAGCACCCCACAGCTCTGGACCCCTTTACATTACACAGCACCCTGCATCACTGGACCCCTTTACATTACACAGCACCCTGCATAACTGAACCCCTTTACATTACACAGCACCCTGCACCTCTGGACCCCTTTACATTACACAGCACCCCACAGCTCTGGACCCCTTTACATTACACAGCACCCCACAGCTCTGGACCCCTTTACATTACACAGCACTCCACAGCTCTGGACCCCTTTACATTACACAGCACCCCACAGCTCTGGACCCCTTTACATTACACAGCACCCCACAGCTCTGGACCCCTTTACATTACACAGCACCCTGCATCACTGGACCCCTTTACATTACACAGCACCCTGCACAACTGAACCCCTTTACATTACACAGCACCCTGCATCACTGGACCCCTTTACATTACACAGCACCCTGCACCTCTGGATCCCTTCACACAGCACTCTGCACCTCTGGATCCCTTTCATTACACAGCACCCCACAGCTCTGTGCCCCTTTACATTACACAGCACCCCACAGCTCTGGACCCCTTTACATTACACAGCACCCTGCATCACTGGCCCCCTTTACATTACACAGCACCCTGCATCACTGGATACCTTTACATTACACAGCACCCTGCATCACTGGATACCTTTACATTACACAGCACCCTGCACCACTGGACCCCTTTACATTACACAGCACCCTGCATCACTGGACCACTTTACATTACACAGCACCCTGCACCTCTGGATCCCTTCACACAGCACCCTGCACCTCTGGATCCCTTCACACAGCACCCTGCACCTCTGGACCCCTTCACACAGCACCCTGCATCACTGGACCCCTTTACATTACACAGCACCCTGCACCTCTGGATCCCTTCACATAGCACCCTGCACCTCTGGATCCATTTACACCGCACCCTGCTACTCTGGATCCATTCACACAGCACCCTGCACCTCTGGACTCCTTTACACAGCATCCTGCACCCCCTGCATGTTACATAGACTGTGACAGCCCGCCCTTCCTACCTTAATCACGCAGCCAGAGGGAGAGATACAGCAACGCGGGAACTGCTGGAGTTAATTTTCATATTACCTAGAGACTGAGGACATTATACAAGAGATGGCTAGAGACTGAGCACATGATACAAGAGATGGTCAGAGGCTGCAGACATGATACAAGAGATGGTCAGAGGCTGCAGGCATGATACAGTAGATGTCAGAGGCTGCAGACATGATACAGGAGGTGTCAGAGGCTGCGGGAATGGTACAGGAGATGGTTAGAGACTGAGGACATCATACTAAAGATGGTCAGAGACTGCAGCAGTGGCAGTGCATCCATAGTGGGCGCAGGAGCGCCGCCCCCTCTCTCCCCTGCACCGCCACTCAAGTGAACAATACATACATTCATGCATTGCATGAATGTATGTATTGTCGCCGCCGCTGCCGCCCACTATTCAGATGGCCGGCCCCCTGTTGAGCGCCGGCCATCTGAATAACAGCGGCTGGTTGGTTTTTGGAAGTGCCTATCAGAGCCAGCAGCTCTGATAGGCTTCCCGATTACAGCCTGAGGGCTGTAATCGGCTTCCAAATAGTTAACCAGGGGACACATGGGGGGTGCATTCCTTGGTTAACACTGACAGGCGTCTCAGCCAATCAGGTTCACCGGGTCTGGTTACCAGTAACCTGATTGGCTGAAGCGACATCGAGGGCGGGAGAAGACATCGAGGACGGAAAAAGGACGGCGCTGACCCGAGGAAGGTAAGTGCAGGGCTGGGGGGACAAACTGGCTGCATTTGGGGACAAACTGGCTGCATTTGGGGGGAAATTGACTGCATTTTGGGGGAAACTGACTGCATTTTGGGGGAAACTGGCTGTATTTGGGGACAAACTGGCTGCATTTGAGGGGGCAAACTGGTGGTGTTTGGGCACAATGGCTGCGTTTAATGGGCACACTGGCGGCAATTGATGATTTTTTTTTTCAGTTTGTTTGCGCCCCCCAAATATTTTGAGCACCAACCGCCACTGGACTGCAGACATAGTACAAGAGATCAATGCAGCCTCATCAGTGCCCATCAAATGCAGCCTCACTGCGCCCATCATTGCAGCCTCACTGTGCCCATCATTGCAGCCTTACTGTGCCCATCAAATGCAGCTTTATGGTACCCATCAATGCAGCCTCACTGTGCCCATCATTGTAGCTTCATGGTGCCCATCAATGCAGCCTCTCTGTGCCCATCATTGCAGCCTCTCTGTGCCCATCATTACAGCCTCACTGTGCCCAACAATGCAGCCTCCCTGTGCCCACCAATGCAGCCTCGCTGTGCCCACCAATGCAGCTTCACTTCATTGCAGCCTCACTGTGCCCACCAATGCAGCCTCCCTGTGCCCATCAAGGCAGCCTCACTGTGCCCATCATTGTAGCTTCATGGTGCCCATCAATGCAGCCTCCCTGTGCCCACCAATGCAGCCTCCCTGTGCCCATCAAGGCAGCCTCACTGTGCCCATCATTGTAGCTTCATGGTGCCCATCAATGCAGCCTCTCTGTGTCCATCATTGCAGCCTCTCTGTGCCCATCATTGCAGCCTCCCTGTTCCCATCAATGCAGCCTCCCTGTGCCCAAGAATGCAGCCTCACTGTGCCCACCAATGCAGCCTTGCTTTGCCCACCAATGCAGCTTTGCTGTGCCCACCAATGGAGCTTCTCTGTGCCCACGAATGCAGCCTCACTGTGCCCACCACTGCAGCCTCTGTGCCCACCAATTGCAGCCTCTCAGTGCCAACCAATTGCAACATCTGTGTGCCAACCAACTGCAGCCTCTGTGTGACCACCAATTGCAGCCTCTGTGTGACCACCAATTGCAGCCTCTGTGTGACCACCAATTGCAGCCTCTGTGCCCACTAATTGCATCCTCTGTGCCCACCAATTGCCGCCCCTGTGTGCCCAATTGCAGCCTCTGTGCCCACAAATTGCAGCCTCTATGCCCACCAATTGCAGCCTCTGTGCCCACCAATTGCAGCCCCTGTGTGCCCAATTGCAGTCTGTGCCCACCAATTGCCGCTCCTGTGTGCCCACCAATTGCCGCTCCTGTGTGCCCACCAATTGCAGCCTCTGTGCCCACCAATTGCAGCCCATGTGTGCCCAATTGCAGTCTGTGCCCACCAATTGCCGCTCCTGTGTGCCCACCAATTGCAGCCTCTGTGCCTACCAATTGCAGCCTCTGTGCCCACCAATTGCAGCCCCTGTGTGCCCAATTTCAGTCTGTGCCCACCAATGTCTGCCCCTGTGTGTCCACCAATTGCAGCCTCTGTGCCCACCAAATGCAGCCCCTGTGTGCCCAATTGCAGTCTGTGCCCACCAATTGCTGCCCCTGTGTGCCCACCAATTGCAGCCTCTGTGCCCACTCATTTCAGCCTCACCATTTCCTGGATTGACGCTCCCCCTGGCGCTCGTATTGTATGTCACGGAGCTGGGTCTGTGTGCAAGGTCCCGCCCCCCTAGTTTGGCTCATGTGATAGGCGGAACACTAGAAGACTATCACACAAGCCAAACTAGGGGGGCGGGACCTTGCACACAGACCCAGCTCTGTGACATATGATACGAGCGCCAGAGGACAGAGGGAGGAGAGCGCTGCAGTCGCCGCTTAAAGCGGCCTCAGGGCAGGCGGCCTGACACCCCCCCGCAGTGTGTGGCACACCTTCTTGATTCCAGGGGGGGGGGCAATCGCCCCCCCTTGCCCTATGGAGCGGACGCCCATGGCTACGAGATGCATGATATGGGGGCGCGGCGCTATCTGCTCTACTCTACGGGGTGCAGTGCACCTTTTTTATTTTTCCACTAAAATTTGTCTTGTGTACTCAGCTGTAAAAGTATTCCCATAAGATGTTAAGTGTTAAAATAATAGAATGGAACAAAAACATTTTCTATACTTTATGCTTATTGGGCTGTGTGTGTTCCACTTGATACGTACCAACAGATCGACATGGACCGGACACCATGTGTGGTGCATACGTTGCAACTTGTGGTCCACATGGTGCATAAGGAGGCAAGTGTGAAGAGAATACTGGATAAAGCAAGATCAATAGAGCACCCCTTCCTCAAGTCTTCAGTTGCATCACAGAAGCTATTGGAGCATTGTGGCCTTATTTTTTTAAATGACTGCCTTACACGCTGGTCAAGTACCTTCAACATGATTGCAAGACTCCTCAAACTGAAAGAGTCAGTCTGCCAAATCGCAAACAACATGGGATGGGACAGCTTGCTCCCTAGTGAATGGCAAAAGCTCACATAATTGCATGACCTACTGCTGCCTTTTGCAGAACATACCAAAACCCTCCAGAGTGACACCATGTCCATGTCCCTGGCTGTTCCTGCCCTCTTTGATCTGCTCAGCCATCTTGAGGACTTTAAACAGAACACTAGCTACCAAGACCTTGCCACAATTGCACAGAGAATGAAAGGGAGTGTCAACCAACGTTTTGCTTCATTCTTAGATCCAACTGACGAAATGTTCTCTCCACTTGCAGCAGCTGCTTGTTTTGTCAACCCTATCGTCTCTGAAACCCTTGTTGATGTAGCAGATGAGAATATTCAAGAACTGCTTAAAAAGGCAGAGGAGTATGCCGCAAGAAAATCCATATTGTCACACACAGAACTTGAGGAATTGTCTGAAGATGATGTGGTAGAAGAACTATCACAGGAAGTCGAAGAAGCACCGCCACCGGCATCCACATCTAAGAAGCCAGTCTTTCGGTTTCTTTCTAAATGCCGCAGAAGACCCAAGCAGAGGATCTCCCCAAACAGCATAGAGCAGCAGTTCAGAAAATATAAGGAATAGCTTTTGCACCAAGTTGCCAACAGATTTTTAGCTGTCAAAGGGTGATACTTTGTATCACCAGCTAAAACCTTTTGCATTAGACCTGCTGGCTATGCCAGCTTCTCAAGCCTTTGCAGAGAGGGTATTCAGTGTTACAGGTGACCTTTCTAGAAGTCGGCGGAATAGAGCAAGGGTCATGTTGGCACAAAGTGCTTTCCTTAAAATGAATCTAAACAAATAGGAGTGTTTTATTATTCTCTTCAAGTATTTCTATTTCTAACAGAAGCATACCTAATGCCCCGTACACACGATCGTTTTTCATGCCGTTAAAAATGCCATTTTAAAAAATGGCCATTAAAAATGATCGTGTGTAGGCTCCAGAGCATTTTTAACGACGTGAAAAACGGCCATTAAAAATTCCGGACATGCTCTCTTTTTTCACGTCGTTTTTCATGTCGTTTTTTTTAACGACGTGAAAAACGATAGTGTGTATGCTTTCACGACGTGAAAAAAACGCGCATGCTCAGAAGCAACTATGAGACGGGAGCGCTCGTTTTGGTAAAGCTAATGTTGGAAATGGAGATGGCACATTCGTCACGGTGGAATTAATAGCATCGTTTTAATGCTGCGCATTCCGTTCTTCTTTTGATAATGCTTTAAAATTACCCTCTTTTGATAATGACATTGAGAGTTTTATGCCAAACTTGTTTCTAAAGTAATTCCAAATTGCTCTAATGATTATAAAATATTATTTATAAGCCGCACCTCCCTCCTAAATAATACTAATAATAATAAAATAATGTAATTCTCCTTTTTTCTTTAAATTTTATATTATTTTTGGTTATTTTTTTTTGGCCTTTTTTTAAGTATTTTGGCTTAAATTATTCTTGTGTAAAGTTACCACAACAACCTTCCAAATGTGTCTCATTTGGCCTCAGGGAGGTTTGTGTCCCCTGATAATAACAATAATATAATTTGAGATGTCCCTGCCTGCTTCCTAGCAAGCTCTCTTTTGAAATACAAATCACATAGTCAAGTATTTAAAGGGCACTCAAATTTTTTTTATTTCAGAACATTAACAAATTAAAGTGGAAGGCAGCACTGGAGAGCCTGCTTGCATTTGTGCATCCCTTTCACCCCACAACAACCATACAAGATGTCCAAACCAAAATAGAGATTAGATCCCCCCAAAAAATGAGCCCAATCTTGTCTTGAGCTCCCAGAGGTCAGGAGCCACAGCAGATAAGTCCTATATGTCCCCAGTCTGTGGTACTACAGCAGGCATTATTTTCTCCTCTTCCTTGTAGCCTTCTCTCTAGCCTTCTCTGCAGCCTTGGTTGGTTTCTTCCTTGGAGGCTGGGGATCAGGAGGAGAGGTTGTGGCAGGAGGAGTAGTAGGAGGAGGAGGAGGAGGTGGAGGAGTAGGGACAACCTCCGTTATGTCCGTGTACCTAGTGAGTTCACCCAGCACGCCCTTATTGATGACTTTCAATAGCAGGGTCTCACTGAATTTTTTTTGCTGCAACTCCATTTGCCCTAGTTTGTGGGCGAGGACTGCGGCAAATCCCTCATCAACAGAGGGTGCCTCTCTGAGGGCCGCTGTTGCCTCTCTGAGGAAGGCCCTGGTTTCCTCCTCCACCTGCCTACCTCTCCTTGGCCCTCGTGGTTTAACTACCAGGGGAGGCATCTGGGCTCTTGTGCTGGGCCAAGCCTCCTCCTGGGTGCCACTGGGCTCAGCCTCCTCCTGGGTGCCACTGGGCCCTGCCTCCTCCTGATCCCCAACATCACCCTCTTCCTGGCTCTGCTCTGGCTGTAAAAAAAGAAAGGGACATTATTTATTTTGCCACATCATCATTCACAGACATTGTTCACCTCTAGACATTGTTGAAATCAATGCCAAAAGTTATGTCCTTTTCATTGATTACGCATCCTGGTTTTGTTGTCTTGGACACATAAAATTAGGCCACTACTGTATCTTGCTCTTCACAAACTTTATTGGTAGAAGTGTACATACCTTTAACAATACTAACATCTATTTAAAATCTACAATTTTGTACGATAGAAATATAGATAGCAAAACTTTACCTGGCTCCATATCTCCAAATCTGCCTCCTCAAGGCCCTGATCTTGATCCTCAGAGGAAGCCAGAGCAGGGTTGACAGGAAGGCTGGAGGACTGGCTGCAGGGAAGGCTGGAGGGTTGGGTACAAGGAAGGCTGGATTGACCTCTGGGGGGAAGGGTGGAGAGAGATTCCCGCACTTCCAGCTGGTCATCCAGAAAAGCAAGCTTACTGTAGTACCACAGACTGGGTTTATAAACCTTATCTGCTGGTGCACCTGACCTCTGGGACCTCAGGACCATAGTCCTCTGGGTCCTGTATGTCCCTCTGATGGTCCCAATTTTGTTTTTGACATCTTGGAGAGTTGTTGTGGGTATCTTTGTTTGCACAAATGCAAGCAGGCTCTCCAGTGCTGCTTTCCTGGCGTCTTTATTTTTATTACCGCCACTTTTTGTTTGCCATAATATAGGGAGCTCTTGCCATTTATCGATGAACTCCCCCATGAAGTCTGGGTTTTTAAAAGTATTCATGATATCTGTAAAAGCGAGAAACCAAAAAAAATATATATTTCAGGCAACATTCCTCAACTGTGCATTGTCTACATATTTTGAGCACACAAATCTCCTCGTCTGATGAACCTCAAAAAGTAAAATTGTTAGGTACCTTGGTCACGACGTTCATTGCTAACTCTCTCTCCCGAAAAATGAACGTATTTCCCAGACATGGATCTTCACTTTATATACACAGCGCATGCATGAAACTCCGCACGCTTTCCCCGCCCCTGACGTTCGATATTGTACTTTCCCCGCCCCTTCTCGCTCGTAGTGCTAAACAAAACATGGCGGAGACACAGGTGGCTGAGATTACCTCTACAGAGGATGAAATTACAGAGGAGCCCAAATCAAGACCCAGGAGATATAAGGCATCCAACATGTCATTCGAGGAAATGGTGGAGATGGTCGCCATTTTAAAGAAGGAGGATTATGATGCCAAGCATGGTCCGTATAAAAGACCTAATCTGGTCAAGTCCAGAATTATGGGCAAAGTGGTCAAAAGTCTCCACCAAAAATTCGGGGTGTGCAGAACGAAGGAACAGCTCAGAAAACGATGGTCAGATCTGAAGTTGCGGGAGGCCGACCAATATAAAAGAATCAAGAAAGTTATATTAAAAAGTAAGTTGTTTTTTTTGACTTTCAATGGTACATATTATTTTCTGGTATTCTGTCGTGTATTTTGAACTTTCATATAGTACACTGAAAGATACCATCTTTTTTAGGTTTGTCCGCATAGTAAACGGACGTATTAAACCTCTTTCTCCGTACAGTTCCTCAAACGATGTTTTAGGATCATCCAGCGTGAGCACCCATGTTTTTTGGTTTATTTGGGGGAGTACATTTGGGCCACACTTATTTTTGGTGTGCTAATCCAAAGGACATTTGTTCATTTGAAAAAACGATATGCATGGTAATGTTAAAGGGAGTGAATGCTCAGCAGCTGATGAAACATCTGAACGCAGTAGTACAAGTGTGGGCCTAAAGCCAAAAAGCTTGAGGGAGTCACACACAGGTGATCCAGTGTAGATACTTTGGGGTGTTACAATGTTTCAAATTTGTTTACAAAATGTATATGCTCTGTTTTGGCCTATGTATCCAATCATTTGTCCCGGTTGGCACAGGGGGTAAAAATTAAAATGGAGCATGCTTCAAAAGAATGATTACAAAGTTTTTTTTCATGTTTCTTATTTTAGCAAAATTGAGTCGCTACTAATGAAACTATTCCTTTTATTTCAATCTCCCTAGGGATTCGAAAAGCTACCTCAGATGAGACGAGAATTGCAATACCTACAACAATACCCCCAGAACCCCAGGATGGAGAGGAATGTGATGTTGTGTAAGTGGAAAGTGGCACCACCACAGGTCAGAGTGAAACCAGACACATGCATGTTAAATAGATGTAGGCCTACATATTCTATCCTACATATTTCTTTTTACATTTAGGTGTAGTTCTGGCCGAAGACCCCAATAAGTTGACACATCACAGTGCCCAGATCCTGATCCAATACCTGATGGTCTGCTGTCGTGACCTCGAAAAAATTAAGGGAGATTTGCTAGAGATCAGGGCAAATACAAAGAGGGTGGAGGAAAGGCTCCAAAATATCATGGCTGTGCTTGGGCGTGTCTAATGTTTTTACACCAAATAACGTTTTACTTGCAGAGATTTCTATTTTTTTTGGTTATTTTACCCTTTAATGACTAGCACATGTTTAGCTTTTTCTAAATTTGGAGAAATATAGTTTGTTTATGCATGGCTGGTCATGCGTTTTAATACAACTGAAATTAAGGGAACATCCACATTTCTAAGGAAGTTGCCCACCTAAACAAAAAAAATAAAGGTATTTTTACATAACAAATCATTGTGGCTTCATTATGTAAATGTGGTGCTGAGTGAACTAATCAATGTTTGGTGTTTACACTGACAATGAAGGCTAATTAAAAGATTTTTTAATCCACATGGCAAAACAAGTGCACTAGGTAAACCTACCAGAAACATCAAACATTATGCAATAAAAATGACAAACCAATCTTTACTTTTTTAAAAAGTTTTATTTTTTTTGTCTAAAATTATTAGAGATTGTCTGGCATTTCAATGGCCCCCCTACCCATAAAATAGTCCACATATTGGTTACGGACCTCACGTCCGGTTGGGGGGGCCAAGCCAGGACGGCCAGGTTCCAGGGCCACCAAAGTTTCGGCATTGATTAAAGAGGCCTCAGGCCCACTCAAAGATATATAACTCGTTGAATGCACCCTTAGGAAATTATGCAGCACACAGCACGTCATAACCACATGGTTCCATTTGTATGGGGCAAGGTGGATGGAGGTAAGGAAGAGGCGAAATCGGCTGGCCATGATCCCAAACGCATTTTCCACCACCCTTCTGGCTCTGGCCAGCCGATAATTGAAAACCCTCCTCTCAGGGGTGAGGGTGCGTTGCGGGAATGGCCTCATCAAATGGGGTCCCAGGCCAAACGCCTCATCCGCCACAAACACAAAAGGTAGTCCCTCCACATTCTGCTCCGCTGGTGGCAAGGCCAGCAGATCCAAAAGGAGCCATTCTCCAAACTCCGTCTGGGCAAAAACTCCTCCATCAGACATCCTGCCATTCTTGCCAACGTCCACATAGAGGAACTCGTAGGTGGCCGACACCACTGCCATCATCACGACGCTGTGGAACCCCTTATAATTATAATAAAAGGATCCCGAATGGGGTGGTGGGACGACCCGAACATGTTTGCCGTCGATGGCTCCTCCAGAGTTCGGAAAGTTCCATCGCTGGGCAAACTCGGAAGCCACATTCTGCCATTCATGTGGCGAAGAAGGGAACTGTGGAATTAAAGAAATAACAAATTAATACTTGGAGCCAGAAACATTGAAAGCTGATTTCATACACCCATTCATG
The DNA here is from genome assembly GCA_029206835.1 of Rana muscosa. NCBI lineage: Eukaryota > Metazoa > Chordata > Amphibia > Anura > Ranidae > Rana > Rana muscosa. The sequence goes on from CM055117.1 coordinate 594,592,812, forward strand.
GCCAACATTGGTAGAAACTGTTCAAAACATAAAAAATTGGAAGCAAGAAAAAAAAAAAACAAAAAAAAACATTATGGGGGGGGGGGGGTAAGGGTTGAAGATGAGTTGGGAATATCACACATGAAGGCTGTAGCACTCTGTATTAAAGTTAACAAAAATGAAACATTCCTAGGCCAAATTTAGGGTGCGTTTTGGGTAAAGCACTACGATGGAACATATAATAAAAAACATGGAAATGACTAGGCAAGGTAGGTATGGCCCCAGGATAGCATGCTGGAGAGGTTAGGTAAGCCAAATTTACAGGTAGGCCACAAACCCCAAACTTTAAATAATAAAACATGGGGAGAAAGGGGACATTCCCTGCAGCTAAGAATCATGTGAATTAGGGACTGCAAATAAAGCAAATTAAAAATATCCAAAAATAAATACCATACAATGTGAATTTTTGGAGAAGAACACTTACCTTAATATAGTCCTCCTGCAAAACTTGAAGGATGGCAGAACAAGTCTCTGGTATAATGATCCCCAGAGCCTGGGGGGATATGCCTGTGGAGAACTTAAGGTCCTGCAGGCTTCTCCCAGTAGCCAGGTATCGCAACGTGGCGATGAGCCTCTGCTCAGCACTGATGGCTTCCCGCATAACGGTGTCCTGCCTGGTAATATAGGGGGACACCAAAGCCAACAGCTGCTGAAATACGGGGTCAGACATCCTGAGAAAATTCCTGAAATCATCAGGATTATTCTCCCTGATCTCCCGCAACAAAGGCATTTGACAGAATTGGTGCCGCTGGAGCAACCAATTCTTGGTCCATGAACTCCTCCTGACCCTGCTCATGGCATGGAGTCGGGATACAGCATGAAGCCCTGCACCAACTACAGCACGAACTCTATGACGAGTACGTAGCCGCAACATGGCTAGATAACGGTCGGCTGAACAGAACGAACTAGATGAACGCACGGAAGAACAGCAAGGCCTATGAAGAACAAGCTGAAAAACACGAACGTGCAGAGCAGGCCGCACTGAATAAACAGATACGAACTGACTACAAGCAGTGCTAAACAGATACGAACCCACAGGCGCAATCTGAACTCCCGAAAACGATCTTCAAAGCACGAAGACTGAAAAGCGCGAATCGTCTCTCACCAAACTTTTACTAACACGCGGAAACACGGAATTAGCAAAAGCGTCCCAAAGGGTGGCGTCATTCGAACGGAACTTCCCCTTTATAGTGCCGTCGTACGTGTTGAACGTCACTGCGCTTTGCTTGATCGTTTTTTTTAATGATGGTGTGTACGCAAGGCAGGCTTGAGAGGAAACATGAAAAAAAACGAGGAGAAAAACGTCGGTTTTAAAAATGACATTAAAAACGATCGTGTGTACGGGGCATAAAACTTGTGGGTTCTGCTTATTGTGATAGGATAGAAAGAATCAGTAGTTCAACAGTTTTAATTGTCAGTCAAATTCATAGGAAAAATGCACAGGCTGAGGCTCAGGCTACAAATGCCATGCCATTAGTATGTGGATTCTGGAACAATAACAAGTCAACCACCACTTTTTAACAATTAACTTGTTGACTGACATGTACTCTCTTAGCATTGACAAATTTGACAATACAGGTAAATATCACACTAATGATAGAAAAATAGATCAGTAACAGTAATGGACTGTCAAAAAGGGCAGCCGTCTTTTTTTTTTTAGTGTGATAATTACCTCTATTTTGTCATTGTGAAAGTGAATTCTGAGAGAGAGAGAGAAGTTGATAAAAAGTGGTGACTTAACCTCCCTGGCAGTATTCCCGAGTCTGGCTCGGGGTAAGATTTCAGTACCAAAAGCGGTAACCCCGAGCCAGACTCGGGCTGCATCGCAGGATACAGGGAGAGTTACTTACCTTGTTCCCTGGATCCTGCGATGTCTCCCAGCTGTGTGTGCGAGCTGTCTCCTCGCTCTATTCACACAGTGCCCGAGTGCCGCCGAGCTCCGTTCCCTGCGATGTTGCGGCGCACGGGGGGCGGAGATCGGCGCCAAATTCAAAAAAGTAAAAACACAGTACACTGTAATCTAAAGCCCTGTACACATGATAGGTTTTACCGATGAAAACAGTCCGATGGACTGTTTTCATCGGACAAACCGATCGTGTATGGGCCCCATCTGTCTTTTTTCCATCTGTGTTTAAAAATAGAACATGTTTTAAAATTATCCGATGGTTAAAAAACCGATAGCAAATTATTATCGTCTGTGGGGAACTCCATCGGATAAAAAACCCACGCATGCTCAGAATCAAGTCGACGCATGCTCAGAAGCATTGAACTTCATTTTTCTCGGCTCATCTGAGTGTTTTACATCACCGCGTTTGGAACGGTCGGTTTTTTGACTGATGGTGTGTAGGCAAGACTGATGGAAGTCAGCTTCATCGGTTTTCCGATGGAAAAATCCATTGGTTTAAAAACCATAGGAAATCCGATCGTGTGTACAGGGCTTTACAGATTACAGTACTGTATGAAAAATAACACATCCCCTTTGTCCCTAGTGGTCTTTCCAGTTCCCTGCATGCACTTTTATATTATTAAACAAAAGAGGATCTTTCGCGCTACTGATGAGTAGGTGAAATGTGAATGAGGTGATGGATGTGCAAAAAGCTGCAAAAACTGAATGTGTTCACCTTACACAATAGTAAATATATAAAGAGAAGAATGTTTTCGCACTAAAAGCAAACATACAAGCTACATTTGGTGTAAAAATACAAATAAAAAGATCAGTGTATCTAAATGCTCAATAGAATCAAGTGCAGTAAAGAAGATACATATATCTTAAATAAAAAATAGTGCAAATCAATACTACAAAGTGCCTGTGCAAGGTGACAATATTCTGCACAATAGTGCACAAGTGCTGAAAACACAAATGTGACACAAATGTGTGCCATACAATCCAAGGAAGGTGTGCACAAGGAATCCTGGTGTATAAATTGTAAATAAATTGAGATGAAATTGTAAATGTATATGGAAAGTAGTCTGAATAAAAGTCTCTTAATGAAAACAATCAAAATAAAAAGTGAACTTGTGCAGATGTAGATCCACTAGTAATTTGAATATCACGGATGTGTCCAACTAATAGTCTCACAGAACTCTCACCTCTATGTAGACATAGTTGGGCATTAGTGATGAGCCGAACACCCCCGGGTTCGGTTCGCACCAGAACCCGCGAACGGACCGAAAGTTCGCACGAACATTAGAACCCTATTAAATACAATGGATGCGAACGTTCGGATTCTAAAGTGCTAATTATAACGACTATTATCCATGTTATTGTCCTAAACAGAGTTTGGGAACCCGGGTTCTGCACCAGGGGACATGTATCAATGCAAAAAGAAGTTTTAAAAACGGACGTTTTTCGGGAGCAGTCATTTTAATGATGCATAAAGTGAAAAAAAAAAGTCAAATATTCCTTTAAATATCGTACCTGGGGGTGTCTAAAGTATGCCTGCGAAGTGCCACGTGTTTCCCGTGTTTAGAACTGTCCCTGCACAAAATGACATTTCTAAAGGAAAAAAAAGCCATTTAAAACTGCTTGCGGCTTTAATGTAATGTCTGCTCCCGGTAGTATGGATGAAAATCTTTAAGAAAAATGGCATAGCTACCCCATCACCCCCCCCCCCCACCCCAGCCCATTACCAGCCCCTTTGGGTCTTCTTTGGATATTAAGGGGAACCCCGCAACACAAAATAAAAAAGGCCCTATATACTCTGAACAGCAGTATACAGGCGGTGTAAACAAGACCGGTGTAAACAAGACAGGGACTGTAGGTTTGTTCTTAAGTAGAATCTGTTTGTAATTTTGAACACGTACATTGTTTAAGTGTAGCTCCAGCCAAAAAATCTATTTTTAAGATTTTTGGAAAACATAGGGAAGGGTTATCTCCCCTGTAACATTTGTTTTGCTGTCTGTGCCCCTGTTCAGAACATTTCACCTCACTTTGCGTCCCAATGACAACTGTTTTTGAAATGTGGTGTTTTTATTGAAACAAGGATTGGTGATAAAGCATCAGTAGAGAGGAGACACCTTTCTCCCATATTAATTCTTACAGGAGAGAATTTTCCTTCCTAGGGGTAGATTTCCTCTCACTTCCTGTTGTCTTCTTCCGTTTGCAAGTAGGAGTCGTTTGTAAGTTGGATGTTTGAAAGTAGGGACCTGCCGTATATACTCTGCAGAAATTGGCCCCTTAGGTGTTGGTGTTGGCACAACACTGTAAGCACTTACAGTTACTCTTGGTGGGTGCTGGAACGCCCTGCTGTCAACTATTATATCAGGAATTGTAATAACATATAATTGTTGAACAGTGGTAGTAAAAATTGGGCCTTTGATGGTGGTGCTGGTGCCACAACACTGTAAGGCCTGACAGTTACTCTTGGTGGGCGCAGCAATGGGCCCTGCTGTGAATTATTAGATCAATAATTATAATTGCATGCCTCTGTTGAACAGGGGCTGAAAAATTGGGCCTTTGGTGGTGGTGGTGGTGGTGTTGACACAACACTGTAAGGCCTGACAGTTACTCTTGGTGGGCGCAGCAATGGGCCCTGCTGTGAATTATTAGATCAATAAATATAATTGCATGCCCCTGTTGAACAGGGGCTGAAAAATTGGGCCTTAGGCACTGGTGGCACAACACTGCAACCCCTCGCAGATACTGTACTTGGAGCACAGCAATGAGCCCTGTTGCAAAGTATTGCATCAAAAATTTTAATTACACGCCCCTGTTAAACAGGGGCTGAAAAATTGGGCCTTAGCCACTGGTGGCGGCACCCATAAACCAAAATGATCTTCCAAGCTATCATCATTAATCGGATCATTGAGGAGGAGGAGGAGGATAGCCAGTCAACATAACAGCACAGGCACTCAGCATCAGCATCAGTCTTGAAGGGATGTGACATTTTAAAATCAATTAGTCTGTTATATCAGCATCAGGTGTGTGGTAGCTGGTGGTGATCCAAGACTGGTTCATCTTGATGAAAGTCAGTCGATCAACCGAGTCGGTGGACAGGCGCACCCTGTGATCCGTGACAAATCCTCCAGCAGCACTGAATGTGCGTTCTGAAAGAACGCTGGATGCAGGACAGGCCAGTAGCTCAATTGCATACTGTGCAAGCTCTGGCCAGTGATCCATCCTCAAGACCCAGTAAGCCAGAGGATTTTCGGTGGGGAAGGTGTCCAAGTCTGACCTTGCCCCTAGGTATTCCTGCACCATGTATATCAGACGCTGGCGATGGTTGCTGGAACCGATCATACTTTGGGGCTGCGGACTAAAGAATTGTCTGAACGCATCGGTCAGACGGCCACCTTCCTCACCGCTCCTTCTTTGACTGCCCGAAGCCTCAGCAACTCGTTGTCCATGACCAGGAGTTTGTAACCTCCCAGTCTCTGGGAACGCGTTGCACAGACCTTTCTGCAAGGCCTCCCGGAGTTGTCTCATCCTCTGCTCCCTCTGCGACGGTAACATAAGGTCCGCAACCTTACCCTTGTACCGTGGATCAAGGAGAGTGGCCAGCCAGTAATGGTCCCTCTCCTTGATCCGAAGAATACGAGGATCCTTCCGCAGACTTTGCAGGATCAGGGAGGCCATGCAGCGTAGGTTAGCTGAGGCATTCAGTCCGGAGTCCTCTGGGTCACTAAGGACGACATGATCCGCAGCCACCTCCTCCCAGCCACGTACAAGTCCACTGGTTTCTTGGGACTGTAAATCATCCCTAAAAGACTGCTGCTGATGATGCTGAGTGCCAGCCTCCACCTCCATGCTGACACAATCCTCCTCCTCTTCCTCCTCCTCCTCCTCTTCCTGTGCGATGGGTGGGACAGAAGGAACACTGTCTGGGTAAGGGGGCCTTGAGAGACAAGGAAGTCCTCCTCTTCCTGCCTCTGTTCTGCCTCAAGTGCCCTGTCCATTATTCCACGCAGCGTGTGCTCCAACAGGTGGACAAGAGGTACAGTGTCACTGATGCATGCACTGTCACTGCTCACCATCCTCGTGGCCTCCTCAAATGGTGCCAGGACAGTGCATGCATCCCTGATCATGCCCCACTGGCGTGGTGAAAAAAAACCGAGCTCCCCTGACCCTGTCCTGGTGCCGTAGTCGCACAGGTACTCATTGATGGCCCTCTGCTGCGTGTGCAGCCGCTGCAGCATGGCCAACGTTGAGTTCCACCTGGTGGGCATGTCACATATAAGGCGGTTCTTGGGCAGGTTCAACTCCTTTTGCAGCTCAGCCAGGCGAGCACTGGCATTATAAGATCTGCGAAAATGCACACAGACTTTCCTGGCCTGCCTCAGGACATCCTGTAAGCCCGGGTACCTGCCCAAGAACCGCTGCACCACCAGGTTAAGGACGTGAGCCACACAGGGCACATGGGTCAGTTGTCCCTGTCGGAGGGCGGAGAGGAGGTTGGTGCCATTGTCGCAAACCACCATTCCTGGCTTAAGCTGGCGTGGCATCAACCACCTCTCGGCCTGCCCCTGCAGAGCAGACAGGACCTCTGCCCCAGTGTGGCTCCTGTCCCCCAAACACACCAGCGCAAGCACGGCATGGCATCTTTTTGCCTGCGTACTTGCGTAGCCCCTTGAACGCCTACGGAGCACCGCTGGTTCCGAGGACAAAGCACAGGAAGAGGCCATGGAGGAAGAAGAAGAGGAGGGGGTGGAGGAGAGAGGTGTGTCACAACCAGTAGTAGCATTTTGGAGGCGTGGCGGTGGAACAACCTCCAACACTACTGCACCTTGTCCTGCATCCTTCCCAGCTGCCAAAAGAGTGACCCAATGGGCCGTGAAAGAAAGGTAACGTCCCTGTCCATGCCTGCTGGACCATGAGTCAGCGGTAATATGCACCTTACCGCTGACCGCCCTGTCCAGCGAGGCCAAGACATTGCCTTCCACATGCCTGTAGAGAGCCGGAATCGCCTTCCGTGAGAAAAAGTGGCGTTTGGGAACCTGCCACTGAGGAACCACACATTGCACAAACTCACGGAAGGGGACCGATTCTACCAACTGAAAAGGCAGCAGTTGAAGCGCTAGCAATTTAGCCAAGCTAGCATTCAACCGCTGGGCATGTGGATGGCTGGGAGTGAACTTCTTTCGACGGTCCAGCAGCTGGGGCAGGGAAATTTGCCTGCTAGAATCGGACGTCGGTGTACTGCTAGCAGAGTGGCTGCAAGTACTTGGCTGTGACACACCTAATTCTACACCTTCATTCCTCTCAGTGCAGGTTTCAGAGAGGACTGAAGGTATAGTGGGGTTGGAGATCCCAGCTGATGCAATGCAAGGAGAGGTCCGCTTTGTTCTTTGGTGTGGGTCTTTAAGGTAGGCTTGCCAACGAGCTGCATGGCAGGTCAACATATGTCTGATCAAGCATGTGGTGCCCAAGCGGCTGATGTTTTGGCCACGCGATATACGCTTGAGACATATGTTGCAAACAGCAGCTGTGCGATCTGATGCACTCGCCTCAAAAAAGGCCCACACCAAAGAACTTTTTGAATGACGGGCAGAGGCAGCGCCCTGCACAGGCGGAGCTCTGCGGTGTGATTCTGTCGGTGTGCTGCCCATACGCTGGCCACCCAAGGGCATCCTGCCTCGTTGGAGATGTGCCTCCTCCTCATCCTCCTCCTCTCTCCTATTAGGCACCCACGTGGAGTCAGGGACCTCATCATCCCCTCCCTCCTCATCACTGGAGCCAATCTGGCAGTATGCTGCAGCTGCTGGAGCATGACTGCCAGATTGGTGTCCTTCTTGAGCATCCCCTCTCTCTGCTCTCACGCTACTGCCTTCCTCTAGCTGGGTATCATCATCAGATCCTTCGAAACGCTGGGCATCCTCCTGGAGCATGTACCCAACACTGTGCTCAAACAGTTCGGGGGACTCCTCAGGAGGAGGACATGGTGGGTCTAGGGAAGGAGTGACTAATGATGACATTGATACCAGAGAAGAGGACGCTTTGGCAGCTGCTTTGCCAGTACCCTGAGCCTGGGTGAGAGAGGATGAGGAGGATGAGGTGGGCTTGGTCATCCACTCCACCAAGTCTTCGGCATGATGTGGCTCAACATGTCCAGCTGCCGAAAAGAAGGACAAGCGTGTCCCATGGCCATGTGCTGATGACAATGCACCGCGTCCACGACCAGCACTGTTGCCCCCAGACACAGAGCCTGCTTGCCCTCTTTTTTTGCCTCCTGACTGTCTGCCTCTCCTTGTTTGCCTTCCAGACATTTTAATGGATGGCCTGCAGGTAGATGGGAAAAACAGCAATAAGGGCTACCTTCAGGTGTATACTGTGCAGGAGGCTTAGCAACAATGACACTGACACTGTCCCCTGCCTATCCTTCTCTGTCCCTAAACACAAGGATGTGCAATATGCTTCAGCAAGATTGGTTTAGCACAGAATAGCACACTGACAGTTTCCCTCACTGTCCTTCTCTGTCCCTACAAACAAGGTTTAGCACAGAATAGCACACTGATAGTTTCCCCGAGTGTCCTTCTCTGCCCCTAAACTCAAGGATTTCAAATATGGTTCAGCAAGATTGGTTTAGCACAGAATAGCACACTGACAGTTTCCCTCACTGTCCTTCTCTGTCCCTACAAACAAGGTTTAGCACAGAATAGCACACTGATAGTTTCCCTCACTGTCCTTCTCTGTCCCTACAAACAAGATTTAGCACAGAATAGCACACTGATAGTTTCCACGAGTGTCCTTCTCTGTCCCTAAACTCAAGGATTTCAAATACGGTTCAGCAAGATTGGTTTAGCACAGAATAGCACACTGATAGTTTCCCCGAGTGTCCTTCTCTGTCCCTAAACTCAAGGATTTCAAATATGGTTCAGCAAGATTGGTTTAGCACAGAATAGCACACTGATAGTTTCCCCGAGTGTCCTTCTCTGTCCCTAAACTCAAGGATTTCAAATATGGTTCAGCAAGATTGGTTTAGCACAGAATAGCACACTGACAGTTTCCCCGAGTGTCCTTCTCTGTCCCTAAACTCAAGGATTTCAAATATGGTTCAGCAAGATTGGTTTAGCACAGAATAGCACACTGGCAGTTTCCCTCACTGTCCTTCTCTGTCCCTACAAACAAGGTTTAGCACAGAATAGCACACTGATAGTTTCCCCAAGTGTCCTTCTCTGTCCCTAAACTCAAGGATTTCAAATATGGTTCAGCAAGATTGGTTTAGCACAGAATAGCACACTGACAGTTTCCCTCACTGTCCTTCTCTGTCCCTACAAACAAGGTTTAGCACAGAATAGCACACTGATAGTTTCCCTCACTGTCCTTCTCTGTCCCTACAAACAAGATTTAGCACAGAATAGCACACTGATAGTTTCCACGAGTGTCCTTCTCTGTCCCTAAACTCAAGGATTTCAAATACGGTTCAGCAAGATTGGTTTAGCACAGAATAGCACACTGACACTTTCCCTCACTGTCCTTCTCTGTCCCTACAAACAAGGTTTAGCACAGAATAGCACACTGATAGTTTCCCTCACTGTCCTTCTCTGTCCCTACAAACAAGATTTAGCACAGAATAGCACACTGATAGTTTCCACGAGTGTCCTTCTCTGTCCCTAAACTCAAGGATTTCAAATACGGTTCAGCAAGATTGGTTTAGCACAGAATAACACACTGATAGTTTCCCCGAGTGTCCTTCTCTGTCCCTAAACTCAAGGATTTCAAATATGGTTCAGCAAGATTGGTTTAGCACAGAATAGCACACTGACAGTTTCCCTCACTGTCCTTCTCTGTCCCTACAAACAAGGTTTAGCACAGAATAGCACACTGATAGTTTCCCTCACTGTCCTTCTCTGTCCCTACAAACAAGATTTAGCACAGAATAGCACACTGATAGTTTCCACGAGTGTCCTTCTCTGTCCCTAAACTCAAGGATTTCAAATACGGTTCAGCAAGATTGGTTTAGCACAGAATAGCACACTGAGAGTTTCCCCGAGTGTCCTTCTCTGTCCCTAAACTCAAGGATTTCAAATATGGTTCAGCAAGATTGGTTTAGCACAGAATAGCACACTGACACTTTCCCTCACTGTCCTTCTCTGTCCCTACAAACAAGGTTTAGCACAGAATAGCACACTGATAGTTTCCCTCACTGTCCTTCTCTGTCCCTACAAACAAGATTTAGCACAGAATAGCACACTGACAGTTTCCCTTACTGTCCTTCTCTGTCCCTACAAACAAGGTTTAGCACAGAATAGCACACTGATAGTTTCCCTCACTGTCCTTCTCTGTCCCTACAAACAAGATTTAGCACAGAATAGCACACTGACACTTTCCCTCACTGTCCTTCTCTGTCCCTACAAACAAGGTTTAGCACAGAATAACACACTGACACTCTCCCTACCTATCCTTATCTGTCCCTAAACACAAGGAATCCAGTATTAGTAAAGGAAAAAATGACACTGTCCCTGCCTATGCTTCTCTTTCCCTGCTCCGGAACACACTACACAAGGCCGCCGCGCTGGCGGCCTTTTATAGTGTGGGGCGTGTACTAAACCCCCTCAGCAATAATTGGCCACAGGCATCCTGCCTGTGGCCAATCATTGCTCTCCTCGCTGCCGGCGCTGTGATTGGCCAAGCATGCGGGGTCACAGTGCATGCTTGGCCAATCACAGCGCCTGGATGACACTGCGATGGCGTAGTGCATTGTGGGCCGTTCGCGTCACTCGAATTTGGCGCGAACGGCCCAAATCGTTCGATCTTCGTCGAACGATCGAACAGCCGATGTTCGAGTCGAACGTATGTTCGACTCGAACACGAAGCTCATCCCTATTGGGCATAATCAGTATTATCTCTTTCTTCTGTACTGGTTCCGCTAATGGGTATTCCAACTACTCTCCCCTACCGTCTCTGCTGGTTTCAATGGTATCGGTTAACCCCCTTTGCTGTCCTCCTCCTATTCACACTGGGCTGCCATTGGAGGGAAGACTTTGTAGTATTGATTTGCACTATTTTTTATTTAAGATATATGCATCTTCTTCACTGCACTTGATTCTATTGAGCATTTAGATACACTGATCTTTTTATTTGTATTTTTACACCAGATGTAGCTTGTAGCTTTTCATTTAGCGCAAAAACATTCTTCTCTTTATACACTTTTATATTATAAATACCGTTTTTTCTGCCTGGAATTTGGAGATTGTCTATAGCAACCAAAAAGTGTCCCTTTATGTCAAAAGTGGTTTTAGACCAGCTAGAAAACAGCGATAATAAATTAGAATCACTTGCAGAATAGAGCGATAGCGATTTGTGGGCAAATTCGTCAGCAAAAACTAAATCTAATGACAGCGACAATTCTGAAACTGAGCAAATTTCAGTGTTTTTGATTTGATTACATTATTGAATAATTTTTATTATTATTATATTATTATTTTTTATAATTATTTATAGTTATTTATTATATTATAATTCATGATTTTGTGTTTCAAACTTTATCATACCTGGGATGTCTACTAGACTTTGGACAGATTTAAGTGAGTTATTCCTAAGAATTACAGGCCTACAATATAAAACGCCAAATTTCCATGCAAAATAATTGTACCACTTTCAGCACCTAAAATCTGACAGAATCATACCGCCAGGGAGGGTAATGCATAGGATGCATTAAGGTGAAAAAACACAAACTTTTACAACCCCTTTAAAAAATCAGTCTGAGATTCATAAGGTGCCCTAAATAGAAAACTGAACCGATCAGGATGCACACTGATTACCTCTTGGCCAAGTCCCTGCAGGTGGAACCTATAAAGAGGAACACTGCATCAAGAGCCAGCAAAACGAGCCAAAGAGTGTCAGGACCCAGGAAATACAGCAGATACAGTAGAGTTCAGTGAAAGAATCCATAGAATGTAGAAACCAACCTGCTAAAAAGCCTCCAATTTCAAAGCTCCACCATTCTATGCAAAGCATCAGCATGCTGGGGATAGCAAGGCGTAAGAATATATCCCACTCCTGAAGACAGTCTTTGGACCATCCTGAGAAGAGATTTTTCAAAACAGCAGGATAAGCATGTATATTTAAATAACTATAAACATTAATATACATTGAATATATTAACAGCAGTGTATTAGTCTCTTAGTGTCTTAACCCTTTCTCTGCCAAATATGTAACCATAAATTTATGCTAAACTCTAGATTAAAAAAATATATTCTATCCATTTATGTATTCTGAGCTCAAAAAAGTGCCCACTATTGCTCTCAGCCTCATCCAAATCTCTAAATTCCTTTTTTATTACTTCTGTACTTCAGCTTCCTAGGGAGGCTACATTCCTTCTCAATAGCCCGATTGTATGTAGGAATTTATCGAACCCTCTTGCTTGCAGCCAAAATAGACTACGGACTATGGATTAGGGATTACGTTAATTGTGGTGTACATAGAGCAGTGCATGTGTCCGCAATTATTTGCACTGCTCATTTCAAACAGAAATCTGGGTAAAAGGAGAAGTTTGGTTGCTAATGGAGGACGCCACATGATGACAGAAAAACACAGTAAGAAAGGATTTAATGAAAAAATGGATTACAGAGCCATTAAGTAGCAGATGTGTATGGGTGATTTTTGGGGATTAGGGATATTGTTTATTGTCACTTTAAAGTGTACCTTGTGTAGTGGGTATGTACTTTCCCGGGTGTAATTTGAACTTGGCAGAGACATTAGTGATGTGTAATTCCCTGCAGCCCAGCGGGTGGCGCTGTTGCCCTGGGCTGGGGTTGAATCATTGCTGTGTGCTGTGCCTCCTTTTTGTCCTTCCTCGGCAGCGGTATGGTGGGGCGGGGAACCCGCCGTGCTTGCTGGGAGAGGGTATAAAGGGGCCGGCCATCTTTGTCACGGGGTTCGAGTCCCAGGCACCTTCAGCCTGCGGGCGGTGGTTCGTGTCGGTTCTCTAGGCGGGCCTAGGCCTAGAGGACAGCCGGAGGTCGTGTTCCATCCCAGGCACCTTTAGCCTGGGGGGAGGTACTTGGATGGAGGTCTGGAGCTCAGTGCCCAACACTGAGTTCCACGAGGGAAGGAGATCCTAGGGTACCCAGGGATTGGGTACCCGAATCCGGAAGGCGTAATGGACCGGGGGGAGCTCCTCACTCGAAGACCTGGTGCAGCATATTGCCAGTAACGGGTGAGTCTCTCATCGGAGACCGCCTGGAAATCCCCCCCCGCTCGGAAACCGCAACTCACTTTCAGGGAGGAAAGTGGAGAACACATTGTGTCTGGGCCTACTCGCATCCACACCTCCTTTTCTGTTCTGTTTCTACAAGGGAGTTCAACTGATTGTGTTCATTCGAGAGGAATAAAGGAGTGTTGAACTTTAATGGTGTGGGGCTCATTTCCTGACAGACATTGTTCAAGGTAACTCTTGGTGGAGGCTCCAGGTGCACAACACTGACCCGAAGGTAAAAGAACTTTGCTTATATCACACTGACACCTGTGGTGAAAGCCAGGCGTGGTGTCCCCGCTCCCTTCCCCTCTGAAGGTACCCCTAGACAAAAGACAGACGAGCTGAAGAAGAAGAGGGGAGTGAGGAGGGCGCTACACTTGAAACTGTGGTTTGCTAATGCCAAACCAATGATTTAAGTTTAAGTAACCTTTGTTCCCCCACCATTCTGTTTAGCTACCAGGGACTATCTGTGCCATCAACCCAGTCCACTTTGTCCTATCAAAGCCAGATCAAGCTTTTTTTTCTATATATGTATGCTGGAAAAGCATTTACTAGGGTTGACTGGACCTTACCCTCAAGTAAATGGGGAGTTGCCAACCCTCAGGAATTAACTAGGCCTTTTCAATACGCCACTGTGGGGGCTACCGATTTTTTCCAATACAAAATGATGGTTTTGTGTGCAGAAAACTGGAGGATATTTACTAGCTTTCTATGGACATTTGTAGGGACCACACTTTCCACCAAACCAAGTAGGCAGATAGCCACAGTCTGTGTAACAGGTACTGTCAGAACTTCAGTAATATAATGATCTAACTGTGACCAGAAGTTTTGGATCAGGGGGCAGTGCTAGACATGTGCATTTTGTTTCATTCCGAATCGAAATTCAGACAAATTTTTCATTATTCGGAAATTCGGATGCGTCCGAATTTCCGAATTACAATAGTAACGAATAATGATTTAAACAAATCCAAAATAACGATTCGAATCAGAAAAAAGCGGACGAAATTCGAAAAGAATTAGAAAACAAATTTGAATCTAAGTTCGAAAAAAAAAATTAATAATAAAGCAATAAAAAAAAAAAGGAATTGTAAAGAATAGAATTTAATAGAATGTAATAAAATAAAATAGAATGTGACCGTCATATATTTCTATTCAAATAGTATAAATTCGAATTCGAGAATAGATTGGAAAATAATTCAAAACAATGGAAACTAAAATAATAGAAAAGAATAGAATAGAAAGATAATAGAACATAATAAAATATATATTATATTTTATTCTATTCTATTGTTTTTCTATTCTATTCTTTTCTATTCAAGTTTAAAATTCCAATTTTGTATAGAATGAAATCGAATTTGAACAGAAAAGATTAGAATAGATTTGTTTCGTATTAGAATAAAAAAACCAAAGGCATTTCGAAAAAATATCTACCGAATTTGAAAAAATTTGACCAAATTAGAAAAAGTAAACTATATATAACCATATTCCGAAATTCTAATTTCGTATATATATTATATTTTAGTTTATTCTGTTCTATTGTTTTTCCAGTCTAGAATAGAATATAATTGAAAAGAATAGACTGGAAAAACAATAGAACAGAATAGAATAAAATATATTATATATTATATATTTTTTCTGTTCTATTGTTTTTCTATGCTATTCTTTTCTATTTTCTATTCTATTCTAATCTTTTCTATTCAAATTTGAATTCATTCTGTACCAAATTAGATTTTCAGAAAATGGTTATATATAGTTTACTTTTTTAAATTCGGTCAAATTTTTTCGAATGCGGTCAAATTTTTTCAAATTTGATTGTTTTTCCGAATTCAGTCGATTTTTTTGAATGCGGTCGATTTTTTTCGAATTTTATTGAATATTTTCGACTTTGATCAAAGTTTTTGGAATTCAGTCAAATTTTTTCAAATATTAAACGAAACGAATCCCGAAAATGAATGTAACAAATGCAACGAATGTAACTAAACAAATTTAGTTAAATATCGAATCGAAACTAAACAAAACACATTTTTTCATCCTTCACATGTCTAGGCAGTGCCAAAAAATGTGGTCAAAGTGAGCTAGTGACTGAACACATCGTCACCATTCGGAAAAACATGGATACATACCAGCCAATTTAGCAAAAGTATGGTATATTTTATGAAGGAATTTAAAATGAATCAGGCGATCCCTGGCTGATACCAAATGCCTGAATGGGTAGTCACACATGTCTTCCCAATCCTCACCCTGCAAATTGGATATTGCATCTCTCCATTTGGCCCTACATCAAACCACCAAGAGAGGTGCAGTCTGAAACAATTCCTTATAGACCTTGGATAAAGTCTTCTCAAGTGAATTAACTAAGTAGGGATTCAAGAGAGGAAGACAAAGTCTCCAATGTCACAGACCCAAATTGCAACAAGAAAGCATGGTGGATTTGTAAATAATGAAAAAAGTAAGAATTGGAGAGGATCGAATTTAAGTTTCAGCTGGTCAAAAGTTAAAAACCTACCCTCTTGAACCACATCCCACACCTGCTTAATACCACTTTGCACCCAAATCACAGGATGTGGGAATGTGTTAAAGTGTAGGAAACAGGAGATCCATCCACAGCAGGGACAGGGGGAAACAATACATAACTGGCACTCCATACATTTTTTTGTAAGTTCCCAGGCCTTAATGGTAGCCTTCATGGAAAACACGAGAGGCAAGGTAAAAAGTGTTCCATGAAATAGGGCATACTTCAATTTAATCAAAAGCCTTTATTTATTTTTTGATCGATATGAAAGCCCCTGTGGTTGGGTCATCATGTGAGATTTGTAGATGGGTGAAAACCCTACGAAGGTTTGTATCAGTCAACTTCCAAATCTACAGTGCCTTGAAAAAGTATTCGTACCCCTTGAAATTTTTCCACATTCTGTCATGTTACAACCAAAAACGTAAATGTATTTTGTTGGGATTTTATGTGATAGACCAACACAAAGTGGCACATATTTGTAAAGTGAGAGGAAAATGATAAATGGTTTTCAAAAATTAAAAAAAAATGTAAAAAAGTGTGGCGTGCATTTGTATTCAGCCCCCTTTACTCTGATACCCCTAACTAAAATCTAGTGAAACCAATTGCCTTCAGAAGTCACCTAATTAGTAAATAGAGTTTATCTGTGTATAATTTAATCTCAATATAAATACAGCTGTTCTGTGAAGCCCTCAGAGGTTTGTTAGATAACCATAGTGAACAAACAGCATCATGAAGGCCAAAGAACACACCAGACAGGTCAGGGATAAAGTTATGGAGAAGTTTAAAGCAGGCTTGGGTTATAAACAAATATCCCAAGCTTTGAACATCTCACAGAGCACTGTTAAATCCATTATCCAAAAATGGAAAGAGTATGACACAACTGCAAACCTACCAAGACATGGCCGCCCACCTATACTGACAGGCCAGGCAAGGAGAGCATTAAATCAGAGAAGCAGCCAAGAGACCCATGGTAACTCTGGAGGAGCTGCAGAGATCCACAGCTCAGGTGGAAGAATCTGTTCACAGGACAACTATTAGTCGAGCACTCCACAAATCTGGCCTTTATGGAAAAGTGGCAAGAAGAAAGACATTGTTGAAAGAAAGCCATAAGTAGTCCTGTTTGCAGTTTGTGAGAAGCCATGTGGGGGACACAGAAAACAGCATGTGGAAGAAGGTGCTCTGGTCAGATGAGACCAAAATTAAACTTTTTAGCCTAAAAGCAAAATGCTGTGTGTGGCGGAAAACTAACACTGCACATCACCCTGAATACACCATCCCCACCGTGTAACATGGTGGTGGCAGCATCATGTTGTGGGGATACTTTTCTTCAGCAGGGGCAGGGAAGCTGGTCAGTGTTGATGGGAAGATGGATGGAGCCAAATACAGGGCAATCTTAGAAGAAAACCTGTAATGCCCTGTACACACGATCGTTTTTTTCCGATGAAAAAAGTCCGATGGACTTTTTCATCGCGAAAAAACGATCGTGTGTGGGCCCCATCGGACTTTTTTCCATCGGTGTAAAAAAATAGAACATGTTTTAAATTTTTCCGATGGAAAAAAAAACGATAGGAAATTAGGATCGTCTGTGTGGAACTCCAACGGAGGAAAAACCCACGCATGCTCAGAATCAAGTCGACGCATGCTCAGAAGCATTGATCTTCATTTTTCTCGGCTCGTCTGAGAGTTTTACGTCACCGAGTTTTGGACGGTCGAAATTTTGTCTGATGGTGTGTAGTGAAGACTGATGGAAGTCAGCTTCATCGGAATTCCGACGGAAAATTCCATTGGATTTTACTCCATCGGAAATCCGATTGTGTGTACAGGGAATTAGAGTCTGAGACTCTAATGCAGCAGGACAACAACCCTAAACATACAGCCAGAGCTACAATGGAATGGTTTAGATCAAAGCATATCCATGTGTTAGAATGGCTCAGTCAAAGGCCAGACCTAAATCCAATTGAGAATCTGTGACAAGACTTGGAAATTGCTGTTCACAGACCACAGATGCTCTCCAGCCAATCTGGCAGAGCTATTTTGCAAAGAAGAATCTAGATGTGCACAGCTGGTAGAGACATACCCCAAAACACTAGCAGCTGTAATTGCAAGAAAAGGTGGTCCTACAAAGTATTGACTCGGGGGGGGGGGGTGGCTTGAATACAAATGCACGCAACACGTTTCACATATTTATTTGTAAAAAACATTGAAACCAATTTATCATTTTCCTTTTATGTGCCACTTTGTGTTGGTCTATCACATAAAATCCCAATAAAATACATTTCCGTTTTTGGTTGTAACATGACAAAATGTGGAACATTTCAAGGGGATTGAATACTTTTTCAAGGCACTGTAAATCCTGTCTAGGCTTTATCAATTATGGCCGGAATTACCTTAGCCAATCTAGTAGCCAGAACCTTTGTCAGAATTTTTAAGTCGTTATTCACTAACGCTATGGGGCTGTAGTAAGAGGTACAGTCCACTGTATCTCTGCCCAGTTTAGGCAGTAGGATCATATGGGGCTTATGCATAGATTTGGGCAATGCTTCATGTTTAAGACAGTAAATACAGAGCGCTTGAAGCTGGGTACTTGAGTCTCAGAATAAGTCTTACACCATTCCATTGGAAACCCATCCAGGCCAGGGGCCTTATGGGGTGAGAAAGAAAGACTGTTGGCCTCAATTTCCAACAGGGTAATCTTTATGTCAAGGAGGGCCATATTTTGTGCAGATAGGGAAGAAAGGGGTGTGCTCTCAAGAAGCTCCTCCAAGGCTTCACTATCTTAAGGTGGAATGGGAGAGTATAAAGAAGTATAATACTGTACAAAGGTTTCTAAAATAAGGATTTGGGTCACAAATTTCCCCCTAGTTATTTCTGATAGCGGGAAAGACATGCCTGAAACAGAGGAGGAACGGAGTCAGTAAAGGGCATACATGAAGGGGTGAAAAGGAGAACCTGTCGGCAGGGGTTAACTATTATAATGTAGCATGGTCAGTCCTTGCACTTACCTTATTGGCCCAGAGGACGGTGTGATGGGGAGGGGCCGGGCATTTCGTTGTCCGGAAGGGGAGGTCCCGGCTTACTTGCAGAGAGGAAACTGTCGAAAGAGCATCTGCCGTCCCGTGCGGTGCTGGTACCTAAATGAGCAAATTAGACCGTTTAATGGCTCAATTTAGGGCTGCGGCTCAGATTCGGTTCAGAACCAGGTTGCAGCCACTCTGCAAGGGGTTCAGCAGAGTCCCTCGCAAGCCGGGCCTTCCACTTCATGTGCTCGGAGGTCTCGGCCTCCAGAACGCTTTAGCCCAGATCGGACCCCTAGGGCTCAGTGCTGGCTACCACGATTGGACCCTCCAAGCCCCCCTGCTAAGCGCATGCCAGCTTCTGCAAGAGGCAGTCCTGGGAGAAATACCCATCTCATGGGAGCCCACGGGGGTGACACTTACCGCAGCAGGGTCACCTCCTCCATCGTCCAGATACCAAAGCATGTGGCTGCTTCCACAGGTAATGCTCCTGTTGGTGAGACAGCCCAGTGGGGGAGAGCTACACCTGCGGGCACTGGCCTGTCTCCTGGTGCAGCCGGCGGCCCTCCTGATGGTCGGGAGTTGCGGCGGGGGAGATCGGGCACATCTGCCCGTGGTGCAAGGAAGAGGGAAACAAATACCTCCGGGTCCCGGCCGGGGCCTGGGAGAGTGGATGGAGCAGCGGCGAACGGGGATGACATCAGTGGGAGACGGAGCTCCGGTGCGGCTCGGCGGACACCTTGGAGTCCTGGCCAGCTTGCATAACAGGGATTGCCTGTTGCCATGCCGTGGAGGAGAGGGGCAGAGCTGCTGGCCAAAGAAAACGGGTTTCCAGTCCTGAAGTGGTGTGATCGGAGGGTGAAGTGAGCAGTGAGGAGGATGGAGAGTTGGAGGAGGAGAGCTGTGCTGCATCAAGGGAATCCGAATCTGTGGCTGGGGGGCCACAGATCCTCCCTTTGTTCTATCGGGGTCAGGGGTCAGAAGTCAGAAGCCGCGGGGGGTGCGCAAACACCTGGGGTGAGTGGGAGTGAGGTGTTAGTGAGTCTGCAGGAGGTACTGGGCTGGTTGGAAGGTTCGGCGAGGGACGGGGGCCCAAGAGTCTGAGTGGGACCCATAGGGCGGGTCGGAGGGCAATGGCACTGGGGCCTCCCCCCCCCGTCAGTGGTGCAGGTCATGTTGGACAGCTGGCTCGCAGACTGAAGGTGTCAAGCCTTGGCCTGTATCGGTAGCGGAGAAGGAAAAAGAAGGAGACAAGACGGCGGATAAGGTGAGATTGGTGGATTTAGCGAAGTGTGAGGTGTACGTTTGCTTTGAGGGACCGCTTGGCGCTCATCTTAAGCAGGAGGTGCGTGACAAATTTTGAAAAGGGGAATATGTGGAAATATTTTCTCTTCTCCCCTTAGAAAAATTTAATTTGGATAGGGTTAAACCGGACAAAAGCAAGAAAGAGGAGAATGAGTGGCGGAGATACCGGCTCATTCCGCATACACAATTGGTTGCAAGCTTTTGCCATTTTGGCGAGCGTAATTGGGGAAAAGGCGCCAGAAAACTGTTTGTCGCTTTTTTGTTATTTGGACGCGATTGGGGAGGCACATAGAGTGTATGGTCGTGTGGCATGGCTCCGTTATGACGAGCAGTTTCGCAAGCGGAAAGCCATTAGGTCCTCTATTCGTTGGGATCGCAAGGATATTGGCCTCTGGATGAAGTTGATGACTTCTGCTAGGGTGGGTACTCCGTTTTTAACAGGAGGGACCTCTACCTCAGGTGCTCCAGCCGCTTGGAAAAAGGGGTTGTGCTGGCATTTAAATGACAGTTCCTGCCGTTTCAGCAGCTCCTGACGTTTTAAACACAAATGCTCATGATGTGGAGGCAACCACTCGCTTGTCCACTCTTTTAAACAAGGAAAAGGACGCACGTGGATGCTGCTGGAAAGCGGGACGACTCCAGTGAGGGTGGAAAGGATGGTTCCATTTCTAAATAGGTACCCCTGATCGGGAGGCGGCTCGACTCCTGGAGTCGGGCTTTAGGGCAAGTTTTCACATTCCATGCAGGTTAAATGCTGTTCCACCATTAGCGAAGGGGAAGTTGAAGTTGGTTTCGGAGAAGCTTTTTAAGGAAATTTCCCTTGGGCGGATGAGTGGCCCCTTTTTCTCTCTGCCATTTCCGGGTTTAGTTGTGTCGCCTTGGGGGTGGTCCCAATGAAAGACCTCAGCAAATTCAGACTGATCCATCATCTTTCTTATCCTAAGGGAGCCTCTGTCAACGATGGTATTGATCTGCTTGCCTGTGCGGTTACCTATACATCGTTCGATGCACCCGTCTCTTGGGTTCTTTGATATGTCTGTGGTTCAGTGTTGGCTCAGATGGATGTGGAGGCAGCCTTCCGGCTGCTTCCTGTACATCCTGACACTATCCATTAGTTGGATTGTCACTGGCAGGGTTCGTATTTTGTCGATCGTTGTCTACCAATGGGTTGTTCAATTTCATGTGCCCTGTTCGAGACTGTCAGCTTGTTTGTGGAATGGGTGGTGCAGGATGTGTCGGGTGTGAACACTGTCATCCATTATTTGGATGACTTTCTTTGCATTGAGCCACCGGATTCTAGGATTTGTGTGATTCTTTTGGGGACGTTACAGCATATATCAAAATGCTTCAGTATTCCATTGCCCCAGACAAGACAGAAGGTCCTACGATGGAGCTGGTCTTTCTTGGTATTACGATTGATTGCAGGAATTGCAGTCGTTACTGGGTAAGCTGAATTTTGCTTGGCGGATTATTCTGATGGGCAGGATTTTCAGCCGCCGGTTGGCAGCGGCGACTTCAGGTGTTGGTGCCCCACTGCACTATATCCGTCTGACCGGAGAGCTCCGGGCCGATTTTAAGATTTGGGATCCCTTTTTAGAGTCCTATAATGGACACTCATTCTGGATGGCTGGTCCTGTTAGCAACGTGGACTTGGTTTTATTTACAGATGCGGTGGGTTCAGTTGGCTACAGAGCATATTTCCAGGTGTAGGAGAGTACAGAGGGGTGGCCAGATGACTGGAGTTTGGGCAGTTTTCTCAAAAACCTAGTACTGTTGGAGTGGTTTCCAATTGTCTTGGCGGTTGAGAAATGGGGAGAGGTGTTAAATAAAAAGGTTCACTTTCACTGTGATAATATGGGTGTGGTGTCAGCGATTAAGTCTACATTGACCTCTTCTCCACCAGTTGTACGACTTTTGCGACATTTGGTCTTGCTCTGTCTTCGCCTAAATGCTTTTATCTGTGCTGTACATATTCCGGGAGTTTGCAACAAAGTGTCAGATGGAGTCCAGCCATTTACTGGCCTCCTGCGGGGAAGTAAAGAACTTTACAGAGCCTTGATACTGAACCCTGAGTATGCTAAGGTAAAGCATACTATATTGGAGGCCTTTATCTCTCATCAGCTTATGGCCATAAGTGAATGAGCGACGCATCCATTGTGTTTCATCTGAAAAATCAGGAAACCATTATTTTGGCACTTTCATATTGTAGCTCTGGGTGTTTGCGGGAGATTAAATGTTGATTTACTTTTTTGCCTAATCCTGTTACTACATTGCCCAACCCTACTTCTTGAATTTCACTGCTTTGGGAAATTGTCAAACTTCCATATTAATCACCAAAAGTCTAAAACCTTAAACCTTACCATATCAAGGTCTTCAGAGACATCTTCAGAGTCTCCAGGACAGTTTTGAGTTTAGGTGGGCTTCATCCCATATCAAGTACTTAGTGATCTTACTCCTCAGCTGAATTGAAGACCTTGTCCACCCACGGTTTCTCATGGATGGGCAGATGCAATCTTGAAAAAAAAAATCTCTATCTTTTCCAAACAATCCCGATATTTATTCCTGCTTATTGCTTTAACATGGTGTACTCTATACCCATAGAGCGAACTATAAAATCGTATACACTCTATTGAGACATACTAATTTGCATGAGTTAAGAGTGAACAGTGGTCGTATTATGTGAAAAGAAGCAATTTTTGGGACTTTGAATGAGGCAGGGACCTAATCATGCCTCCATTCAAAGGCAGGCCCACAGGGTGTGGTGGGTGTGCCCAGGCACACCCTAATCATCCCTGTGCCCCGTCTGTTTCACAAGTTTTGTTAGTGCTAAATGCCTGCAACATCTGTCCTGTCCCTGTGTAACTCAGTCACCAACACTGGGGCCGGTAAAAACAGCTGTGCTGCGAGTGGGAGGTGTTTGAGCAGGGAACTAGGACCTCAGCCTCAGAGTAAGCCAGCCCCATTTGCCAATGCAGGTTCTATAGTTCCGGCTGCAGGTCCCCACAGGCACCGGCGGAGTGATCTACTCTGCCCCCCCCCCCCCCTCCGGCCTCTGTCTCCCTTGGAATGGAAGCAGCGGACTAGCGGAGCCTGGAGAGCAGCAGACGAGTGGCTGCAGCCTGCTGCTAGATCGGGGTGAGGTGACTCAGGTGAGCACTGCAGTGAGTGAGACAGCACTGAGCAGGGCAGACAATGAGCAAATGATGCACCAAAAAAAAAAAGTCAACCAATCCATATGAATTCCTACCCTGGCTTGTCTTATTAGTAATATATACATATATATATATATACACACACACTGTATATTATATATATATATATATATATATATATATATATATATATATATATATATATATACACACACACACACACTATATATATTTTGTGTAAACAAAAATATATATATATATATATATTTATTACATATACAATTAAAACTATATGTAAAAAAGTGCATATATATATATATATATATATATATATATATATACTACATGTCTTTGGTATAAAAAAATGAATCCCAGGTGTATATTAACCACTTCCGATATGCCCACGGCCCCAATATATGGCGGACGGGAAGCAGTACCAAATGTGGGTTAACGTACCTGTACGTCAGCCCACATTGGAGCAGTGGCAGCTGGTGCTCAAAATGTTTTTGGGGGGGGGGGTGCAAACAAACTGAAAAAAAAAAACATCAATTGCAGCCACTGTGCCCATCAAATGCAGCTACTGTGCCCATCAATTGCCACCACTGTGTCCATCAAACGCAGCCACTGTACCCATAAATTGTCGCCACTGTGCCCATAAATTGCCCATTGTGCTCAAACGCAGCCACTGTGCCATCAATTGCCGCCACTGTGCCATCAAATGCAGCTACTGTGCCCATCAAATGCAGCCACTGTACCCATACATTTCCGCCACTGTGCCATCAAACGTAACTACTGTGCCCATCAATTGCTGACACTGTGCCCATCAATTGCTGACACTGTGCCCATCAATTGCTGACACTGTGCCCATCAAATGCTGACACTGTGCCCATCAAATGCTGACACTGTGCCCATCAATAAAAAAAAATAACATTTATTATTTTTTGTTGCAGAAGCCTGGAAAGCATTGCACCAGCAATCAGCAGATCACTGATGCCATACAGGTCTCATGTACACTGTCTGTGTATCGGCTTACCCGTATGGGTAAGCCGATACTCTTTGACAGGAACACTCAATGATCTACCACAGCGCTCCACAGCTCCGTGGTTGTTCATTGAGAACTACAAGCCGACAGCTGCTAAGGATGCCAAGCCAAGGATGGGCTTATAATTCACCCAGACACACAGAGCGGTGTGTCTGAATGATGCGGCCGCGGGGGCAGAGCTTCATACAGCTGTGCTGGTTTTTAAAAAAAATCCTACTTACCGTGCAGTTTTTAAAATTGCTTATTTGATTTAGAGATTTATTTAAAAGCTTTGTTTATGTTAAAATATTATTTAATTAATAAGTTAACCACTTGCCGACCACCTCCTGTACATTTACGTCGGCAGAATGGCACGGACAGGCACATCAATGTACCTGTACGTCCCCTTTAAGTGCCTGTCTGTGTGGTCGCGTGCGCCGCCGCGCGCGCGACCCTGCCGCCATCCCCGTGAGTCGGACCGCGGGTCCCGTGGACTCGATCGCCGCGGGGATCCCCGCGATTGTCTCACGGATGTATAGAGCGGGGAGATGCTTGTGTAAACAAGCATCTCCATGCTCTGCCTAGTGACAATGACACGGATCTCGGCTCCGTGTACTCGGAGCAGGGATCAGTGTCATGTGACACAGAGCCCAACCCCCCCTCAGTTAGAAATACTATGCAGGGAACACTTAACCCCTACAGCGTCACCTAGTGGTTAACCCCTTCACTGCCAGTGTAATTTTTACAGTAATCAGTGCATTTTTATAGCACTGATCGCTGTAAAAATGACAATGGTCCCAAAAATGTGTCAAAAGTGTCCAATGTGTCCGCCATAATGTCGCACTCATGAAAAAAATCACTGATCGCCGCCATTACTAGTAAAAAAAAAAAAAAAATTATAAAAATGCCATAAAACTATCCCCTATTTTGTAAACGCTATAAATTTTGCGCAAACCAATCAATAAGCGCTTATTGCGATTTTTTTTTTTACCAAAAATATGTAGAAGAATACGTATCGGCCTAAACTAAGGAAAAAAAAATTTTTATATATTTTTTTGGGGATATTTATTATAGCAAAAAGTAAAAAATATTGCATTTTTTTCAAAATTGTTGCTATATTTTTGTTTATAGCGCAAAAAATAAAAACCGCAGAGGTGATCAAATACCACCAAAAGAAAGCTCTATTTGTGGAGAAAAAAAAGGACGTCAATTTTGTTTAGGAGCCACGTCGTACGACCGCGCAATTGTTAGTTAAAGCAACGCAGTGCCGAATCGCAAAAAGGGGCCTGGTCTTTTTAGCTGCATATTGGTCCGGGGCTTAAGGGGTTAAAAAAATTATGTTTATTTCATTGATAAATGTTTTTTTAATTAAAAAGGTTTTAATACATTTTAAAATGTTTGTTAACATTTATTTATAACAGTGTGTGAGTGAAAATATATATATATATATATATATATATATATATATATATATATTGTGACAGCAGGCAGGTAAAATTACCAGGTTGCATCCAGGATGGAAGGTATATATGTCCTAGATTCAGGCTTTATGCCGATTTATACCACTAGGGAGAGTGCTGGGAGTCTTGCAGGGGAAGAGTTAATGAGCCCAGCTGAAGTAAGTGGGCTCATTAGGGCCTCTACAAGAACTCCCAGCATGCTAAGGGAGATGCTCCAACCTGGAACCAGATCTGTGTGGGTAGTCTGGGGAGTGTGATCTCTGTGCGGTGAGCCAAAGCCTGTGTGGTTATTGCTAAGAACTTTTAAAAGCAGGGAGCTAGGGACTGGGACAGCACAAGGCTGTACCCAGTTGTTAGTTAGGGACACCAACGTGTGTAGTGAGCGGTCAAGTTGACCAGGATTTATTTTCTGTTTCTTTTGTTTTTGCTGTATTTGCTGTATTTTTTTGTCTGTATATAGTTCAAATAAAACCACACCCTTTTGTTTTCTCCTACCACTGTCTGCTGTGCCTGTTTTTGTGTGGTGAACCCATCCAGGGGGTCACACACACCCGCTGCTGAGTTAACCCCCTCACAGTATATATATGTATATATATATACACACACACACACACACGCACACACACACAAACACACACACGCGCGCGCGCGCGTGTTTGAGCTTTGGTTTGAGGTGCACACCCTAAAGCCCCGTACACATGGTCGGACTTTTGCCCAACAAACTTCGTTTTAAGCAAGTTGGACCAACAATCCGATCGTGTGTACGCTCCATCGGACAAAGTTTTTTTCGTTTGGTTTTGTTTTCATCGGACAAAAGTTGGGTCTGCAAACGGACAAACTTTTGCCCAACAAAAGTCAGATGGAGCAAAGTCCTACCGTGTGTACAGAAAACCATAGGACTTTTGTCCGATGGACAAAACAACCAATGTTAAAATCAACCAACAATAGCAGAAGTTGACCAAAGGGTGGCAGTAAAGAGCAGAAAAGAGCAGAAAAACCATGTGATGTTGCAAAAAGTTTGCAGAAAAGTCCTGTGGTGTGTATGCTATGGGTGTGTCCGGCCAACTCCGTTCAGACAAAAATCCACGGAAAAGTCCGATGGAAGTCCGACCGTGTGTACGAGGCTTAATGCAATAGGCTGCGCACACCTATGCCTCCATTCCTATCTATATGAGAAAAAGAAGAGGACAAAAATGGGACTTTGAATGAGGCACGCAGTCAATATGAATGATCAAAAATTTGTATTTTTGTGTGTCAGATTTAAATAATACATGTGTAGCGGGTGTCAAATTTAGTGGGGTGTATCTGGGCCATAGATGGCCCAGATACATTGATTTTTAGGGATTTATGGACACTTTGGAGTGTGGGAGGTATGAATGGTGTCATGTTCCCTGCGGTCCCTAGGTGGCGCTGTCACCTGGGACCGGGGTTGAACTGCCATTCTAGAGCCGTGCCCTTTTTGTCCTCTCGCAGCAGTGGTACGGCGGGGCGGGGAACCTGCTGTGCCTGCTGGGAGAGGATATAAAAGGGGGCGGACATCTTGCGCATGAGGTCCATTCCCCAGGCACCTTCGGCCTGGGGGCTGCTGCGGTTCGTCTGTGCCCAGGCACCCTCGGCCTGGGTGCGTAGATTCGAGTTCCATTCCCCAGGCACCTTCAGCCTGGGGTGAGGTACTTTACAAGAAGGCCCAGGGCCCAGTACCTTTGACTGGGTCCCGCAAGGGCGAAACATTCCTAAGGTACCCCCGGTATTGGGTGCCTGAATCCAGGGCGTAAGGGACCGGAGATGTGACCTCCCCGAAGAGCCAGCGCAGCATTTGCTGGTGATGGTGGAGGCCTCTGGTGACCGTCCGGATAGATGTCTTCCTCTGACAGGGGTTGTTTGTTCTAAAGAAGGTACTTCATGTTCTCATGGTCTGTGGCAGGGACCCATCTTCCTCAGGTCAGTAGCAGGCTTCATCCAAGGCCTGTGGCAGGGGCTTCAACTTCCACCCGGGTCAGTGGCAGTGACCAAATTCACAGTCGGTGGCAGCGACTGTGCGCCAAGCCTGTTTGCACTAAACGGAACAGGAGAAACTCTATTCATTGTGTTGTTCCTGGACCTACTCTTTCCCACACCCTGTCTGTTCTTTTAAAGTTCAACCAGCCTACCTATTGAAAAGCAATAAAACAGAGTTGGACTTTTTATTGGTGTGGAACTCGTGTTACTGGAAGCTAAGTGTCCCTGTCAGTTACAGTGACAAACATTCTCCGCGGAGAAGCTGAGGCTCCGGCCTAAAACGCAGACCCGAAGGTAAACGGTTTAGCTCATATCTCTGCATACTACATCAGAGAGCCGAGCTGGTGGTGTGCATCTTTCCCCCTTCTCCCAGATACCCCTAGATGAGTACAACCAGCCATAAAGAGAGGGGAGAAGGTGGGGGAAGACCGCTACACATGGTACTGATTATTATAGCAATATTTCATCCATATACACATACATAAAAAGGCATGAATGACACATATCCATTGGGAAGAATTATGGGTATAACAAGGGGTGTGGCCAGGAATGGCACGTGAGCAGCTGCTTTTCACAGAGCTCCCACCAGTCACCCTGTATTTGATCCTGTTCCCGGCTCCGCAGGACCGAATCTTTGATACCAGAGGGTCCCGGAACCCCCGCTGACTTGCCGGCACCGGCTCGGAGAAGAAGGACACAGTGAGGAAACCCAGAGCCCCTAAAACGGCCGCCAGGGACATGAGGTACTATGCCCAGAAACTGGCTGGGCCGGCGGAGCTGGCTGATACTATCGAGCCGGAGGCTCTGGCTGAGGGGGAGAACATAGAGCAGTTGGAGGGAGATGGAGACCTGGCACAGGCAGCCATTGCTGCACAGACTGAGACACACGCATCTGAGGCAGAGGATGAGGAGTTAGAGGGAGAAGTGGACACGGAACAGCCGACTCTGGCTGCTATACTGTGTGCAGTTAATAAATGCACTGCTTCATTAAATACATTGCAAGAACGTTTTTGGTGGCCTGAAAGAGGAAGTAACCCTGATCAGACAAGACCTGCAAAAAATCTGGGAAAGATCAACTGCAGCTGAAAGCAGGATCAGTGACGAAAAGGAGCAGGGGTTAATTTGTTGTGCTTTGACTGTGCAGTGCTCCAAGGGCTGTGGAGAGAGGAAAGGAGCAGTCTCACATTCTTTACCATCCTTAGCTGAAGACACCCTGAAATCAAGTCCAGGCCTGTACAGCAGCTTCTTGGATTCCAGGATTCACTTAAAGAAACTGAGTTCAACGTAATGGCTACATGTATGTTGTGATCGGGTGGAACATCATCCCATTGGTTTCCTGCCTCCCGGGGTCACCGCGGTTCCTGGTATAGTTCCGGTGTTTCCACAAGGAAGCCAAAGGCCGCGGCTGGGTTACAGCTGACTGCTTTCTTGGGCTTGCCTCTGGTAAGCAGTTAGCTGTTACGGTGGTGGGCACCTCCTGTTTGTTTGAGTCACCGGGTGATGTGCATCTGGACTATCCACATAATTGAATTTATCTTTGCAATCTATCAAGTTTCAATGCCATACTGATAGGACCAATTGTAGTCTCCAATTGCCATTCTTTGGGGTTCGGTGTCCATTAGGGATGAGCTTCGTGTTCACGTCGAACACACGTTCGACTCGAACATCGGCTGTTCGATGAAGAACGAACGTTATGGTCCGTTCGCGCTAAATTCGTATTGCGCGACACGGCCTATAATTCACTGCGGCATCGCAGTGCATTGCTGGCTGATGATTGGCCAAGCATGCACTATGACCCGCATGCTTGGCCAATCACAGCGCGGAAAAAACGGAGAGCCGAAATTGGCCAAAGCCAGGGTGGCTTTGGCCAATTATGGCTCAGGGGGTTTAGTACACGCCCCACACTATATAGGGCCGCCTGGAAGTCGGCCTTGTGTAGTGTGTTGGCGTTTGTGAAAGAGGCAGTTTCAGAGAGATAGACAGTGTCATTTATATTGAGTTAGATAGAGCAGGCAGGCGAGTCAGTTAGCTGCTGTTACAGTGTGTAGAGGATATATATGCATCCTAGGTGTTGTATATATATTTATATACTGTATTGAGTTTAGCTAGATCCGTTCCTGTTAGTCTCTATACTGTGACAGGCAGGCAGGTGATTGTGCTAGCTGCAGACAGTCAGTGTTT
The DNA here is from genome assembly GCA_029206835.1 of Rana muscosa. NCBI lineage: Eukaryota > Metazoa > Chordata > Amphibia > Anura > Ranidae > Rana > Rana muscosa. The sequence continues at coordinate 594,622,630 of CM055117.1, forward strand.
CACTTAGTGTACTACTGTGTGCTTTGCATAGCGATCACCTAAAGCTCACCTGGATACAGTTATTCTCTATACTGTGACAGGCAGGCCGGTGATTGTGCTAGCTGCAGACAGTCAGTGTTTCACTTAGTGTACTACTCTGTGCTTTGCATAGCGATCAACTAAAGCTCACCTGGATACAGTTATTCTCTATACTGTGACAGGCAGGCCGGTGATTGTGCTAGCTGCAGACAGTCAGTGTTTCACTTAGTGTACTACTGTGTGCTTTGCATAGCGATCACCTAAAGCTCACCTGGATACAGTTATTCTCTATACTGTGACAGGCAGGCCGGTGATTGTGCTAGCTGCAGACAGTCAGTGTTTCACTTAGTGTACTACTGTGTGCTTTGCATAGCATTCACCTAAAGCCTACATTTTTGATGCAATACTTTGCAACAGGGCTCATTGCTGCGTTCTAAGTACAGTATCTGTGAGGGATTGCAGTGTTGTGGCACCAGCACCAGTGCCTAAGGCCCAATTTTTCTGCCCCTGTTCAACAGGGGCATGTAATTACAATTCTTGATCTAATATTTCACAGCTGGGCCCATTCCTGCGCCCACCAAGAGTAACTGTGAGGACTTACAGTGTTGTGGCACCAGCACCACCACCACCACCAAAGGCCCAATTTTTCAGTCCCTGTTCAACAGGGGCATGCAATTACAATTCTTGATCTAATAATTCACAGCAGGGCCCATTCCTGCACCCACCAAGAGTAACTGTGAGTGCTTACAGTGTTGTGGCACCAGCACCACCACCACCAAAGGCCCAATTATTCCTTCCACTGTTCAACAGTGGCATGTAAATAAAATTCCTGATATAATAGTTGACAGCAGGGCGTTCCAGCGCCCACCAAGTGTAACTGTGAGGGCTTACAGTGTTGTGGCAACACCAACACCTAAGGGGCAAATTTCTGCAGAGTATATAGGGCAGACCCCTACTTTCAAACATCCAACTTACAAACGACTCCTACTTGCAAACGGAAGGAGACAACAGGAAGTGAGAGGAAATCTACCCCTAGGAAAGCAAATTCTCTCCTGTAAGAGTTAATATGTGAAAAAGGTGTCTCCTCTCCACTGATGCTTTATCACCAATCCTTGTTTCAATAAAAACCACAAATTTTCCAAAAACATTTGTCATTGGGATGGAAAGTGAGGTGAAATGTTCTGAACAGGTGCACAGACAGCAAAACAAATGTTACAGGGGTGATAACCCTTCCCTATGTTCTCCAAAAAGCTTAAAAATTGATTTTTTGGCTAGAGCTACACTTAAAAAATGTACCTGTTCAAATTACAAACAGATTGTACTTAAGAACTAACCTAAAGTCTGTGTCTTTTTTGCACCGCCTGTATACTGCTGTTCAGAGTATATAGGGCCTTTTTTTATTTTGGGTGCGGGGTTCCTCTTAATATCCATACAAGACCCAAAGGGGCTGGTAATGGGCTGGGGTAGGGGTGGGTGATGGGGTACCCATGCCATTTTTCTCAATGATTTTCATCCATATTGCCGGGACCAGACATTACATTAAAGCCGCAAGCAGTTTTAAATGGCTTTTTTTCCCTTTAGAAATGTCATTTTGTGGGACAGTTCTAAACACGGGAAACACGTGCCACTTCACAGGCATACTTTAGACACCCCCCAGGTACGATATTTAAAGGAATATTTCCCTTTTTTTTTTCACTTTATTTATGCATCATTAAAATCACTGCTCCCGAAAAAACGACCGGTTTAAAAGATTCTTTTTACATTGATACATGTCCCCTCGGGCAGGACCCGGGTCCCCAAACCCTTTTTAGGACAATAACATGCATATTAGGCATTATAATTAGCACTTTAGATTTCGAACGTTCGCGTCCATTGGGGGACGGGGGGGGACGGGGTGTTCGGCTCATCCCTAGTGTCCATACTCACCTCCATATATTACAAGCACACTTTTGGACTTCCATTAATCCAGTACGGACTCTTGTGCAAATTTGGGCCACTGCATGATTTGGTGCTGTTGTCCATTGTGTACCGTTTTTTGCATACCAGCCCCTGGATGCAGATTTTATATACATATTGGCGCAGCTTTTCTCCTGTTTAGTGACTTAGAGGAAAAACTCCCTCCCCTGGTTCGGGAAACACAAGCTAACACCAGAATGATTAAAACAGTTGATAAGTGGGCTGACGACCTTGAGAATAGAATGAGACGTAACATTGTGCGTATCGCGGGTTTCCCGGAAAAGGTGGAGGGTAGAGGCCCCACAGACTTCGTGGAGCAGTGGCTCATTGATATATTTGGGAAGAAGGCCTTCACCACCCTGTATGCCATTGAAAGAGCGCATAGAGTCCCACTGCGGCCCCTTCCACTGGGCCACCCACCACGACCTATGCTGGCTCGGCTCTTGCACTAACGGGATAGGGAGATTATCCAGCGTCTGGCCCGGGAAAAGCAGAACATTCAGTTTAATGGAGTGCGTGTCTCCTTTTACCCTGACTTTTCATCAGATGTGCAGAAGCGCAGGGCCCGCTTTACCGAAGTTAAAAGGTGACTGAAAAAATTACAGGCCCCATACGCTATGCTCTACCCTGCTAGGCTTCGGATTACAGCACGGGGACAAACAATTTTTTTTGAAAATGCATCGGATGCATCAGCATGGCTGGACGCCAATGAGAACATATTCCACGGGGTCAGAAGACAGGCGGCGAATGACGACGGAGTCTGCTCTATGTAACCTGGAGCTCAATATGAAGACTGGCTTGGCTTCACTACACTGTGATACCTCTGTGCCTATGGGAGGAAATGGGAACATACATACCTTTTGTCTAAAAAGAGCGTTTTTCTACAAAAAAGTTTTATACCTAGTGGAATGTTTTATTTCCTTTTTCTACTCATCAGCATGATGGAAATTTGGTCCCTGTTGGATCCTACTCAGCGTATGATGACAAGGACCTGTTGTCCTACCAGTTTGGAAAGTGCCCGGAACTGCAACAGGTGCGGTCCGTTGGGCCCATTGGCCTGGACCGGGGGACAGTGACTGGCAGCCTAGGGGGTGTGGTCAGCTTTCTAGTCACACGTCATGGGCTGATCTCCCTGAGGTTGTGGTGGCACGCCACTTTTCTGTTTTTTTTTTAATTACATTTTTTTTTAATTAGCATTACCTCCTTTACAGGACATCTCTTCAGAGTTAACAATTGTTTATGTGCATCTTCCAGTTGGTTTGATGTGGGACATTGTGCTTAATGCTTACCCTGCTATGTTTACACGAATGGATCACAAAAGGGCACAGTTCCAGTGATATCATGGAATGTTAGGAGGATACATGATTCCTTGAAGCGCACCATGGTATTTACCTCCCTCCGCAAATATTTGCCTGCCATTTGCTCGCTGCAAGAGACCCACCTAACCCCTGAATCGGTTTCATGTTTAAAGCTGTCATGGGTGGGGTGGGAATATAAGTCCACTCACACTTATTCGAGGGGTGTGAGCATGCTGATACACAGCTCTTTAGATTACCAGGAGATAGAGCGTGTTCTAGATGCAGAGGGGAGATATGTAATATTGCTGTGTCGTTTATTTACCTTGAAATGTATTCTTGCATTTGTGTACATTCCGCCTCCATACAATCACCAGGTGCTCAAGACAGTGTTAGAATACCAGTTATGTCACCAAGACAATCCCCTATATATCATGGGAGAGTTCAACTGTTTTTTTACACCCTGCACTTTATAAACATCCACCAGTGAGCACAGTACGTGGCTCGTATCGTACACCCTTGAAAAAAATTATTGAGGAAGTGGGCTGGACTGACCCATGGCGAGATGGACACCCAGGGGACAAAAGTTTCTCCTGTTTCTCTAAATCATACATGTCACTATCCCGAATAGAACTTAGTATTTGCTCAGCCACAGCCTTCCGAAATGTATCGGAGATCACATACGCTGTTCGCAGCATATCTGATCACTCGCCACTGATTACCAAGTTGGAGGTGAGACCACGCTCAAATATGACCAAGGCCCCATGGAAATTAAATGCCTTCTGGCTTAATCTGTTTTCCTCCCATGCCCAGATAAAGACCAAAATTGGGGAATTTTGGCAGGTACATGGGGACCAAGCTGGAATGGAGAATGTGTGGGAGGCCTTTAAGGCCTTCCTCCGTGGTACGTTTATCAGGGAGATCCATACGATTAAACAAGCTACTAGTACCCAAAGGGAGGGGTTGGAGCAACTGGTGAGTGACCTGGAGGTGAAGTTTATATCTGACCCCACAGTGGAATGCAAAGACTCATGGCTATCTGCCAGTGAGGCACTTAGTCATCTTGCTACCTCCACAGCAGAGCAGAAACGCTTCTTTAATAAACTAGCCTACTATGAGTTGGGCGAGCAAACCGGTCGCCTGCTAGCCAAAATTGCCCACTCACAACAGAAATCACCTTCCATTAGTGCAATTAGGACTCAGGCGGGAGTAGTGACCAATGCTCCTGACCTTATTCTGTCCAAATTGGTCTCCTATTATTCTACTTTATACCAGTCTAAACAGTCTTACTCTGCAAGCGCCCTGCAGACTTACCTTGAGATGATTGACCTCCCCACTTTATCTGATGCTGCTAGGAATCAACTGGATGCTCCTATTACTTTGGAGGAGCTCCAGAAGGCGACTGGGATGTTTCCCAACTCTAAAAGCACCAGGGGAGGACGGTATTCTGATTGAGGTGTACAAGCAATATGCTGGCGGTATGCTACCCAAACTACTGGCTGTGTTCCAAGAAGCTAAGGAGAACAAAAGCCTCCCCATGTCCTTGACCAAAGCAATTATAGTGCTGTTATTGAAACCAGACAAGGATCCGTTGGATCCAGGCTCATATAGGCCCATATCCCTCTTACAGAATGATGTGAAGATTCTAGCAAAGGTCCTGGCAGTGCGCTTGAATGGGGTGATATCCACTGTTATACACTCAGATCAGGCAGGGTTTATGCCCCAAAAATCTACGGCAATAAATCTGCGTAGGCTCTTCCTTAATATACAGTCAGAGGCCGATAGTAAGGGAGACAGAGCGCTGTTATCTTTAGACGCTCACAAGGCATTCAACAGTATTAAATGGACATACTTGTGGGCCATTTTAACAAAAATTTGGGTTTAGGGGGGGAATTTATCTCCTGGGTTCAGATGTTATACCACACCCCAAAGGCAGCCATCAGAGAGGTGGAAAGAGTGTCCCAAGATTTTAGTTTGCACAGGGGCACTAGACAGGGATGCCCCTTGTCCCCACTCCTCTTCGTCCTGGCCATTGAGCCCCTAGCGGCTCTCATCCGCTCTAACCCCCGACATCCAAGGCTTCCAATATGGGGAGTTACAGGAGAAGTTAATGTTGTATGCGGATGACACTATGCTACTCTTAGGGGATACCAAGAAGTCACTGAATGAAGCAATGAGAGTGGTACAAACCTTTGGTCTTTATTCTGTGTTGGTAGTAAACTGGAATAAATCCTCACTCATGTTCCTTGATACAGGCCCAGACCAGCAACTGCCAATGCTTCTTGATATTCCTGTGTCTAGGACCATTAAATATTTAGGTATACAAGTCACCCCTGACCCTTTAGATTACCTTAGGCTAAATCTCACCCCTTTACTAAATCGTAGTCATGATAGGATTAAGGTTTGGCCCAGGCTGAAAATGTCACCAGTGGGTAGGATCAACCTTATAAAAATTATTCTAATGCTCCAACTTCTATACGTGTTACATAACTCACCGCTAGTGATCCCACTGAAACAGTTCAGAATCATTAATTCTATGTTTCCAATCCCTAATATGGCACTCCTCCACAGTAGGGATGAGCTCGGTGTTCGAGTCGAACATACGTTCGACTCGAACATCGGCTGTTCGATCGTTCGACGAAGATCGAACGATTTGGGCCGTTCGCGCCTAATTCGAGTGACGCGAACGGCCCACAATGCACTACGCCATCGCAGTGTCATCCAGGCGCTGTGATTGGCCAAGCATGCACTGTGACCCCGCATGCTTGGCCAATCACAGCGCCGGCAGCGAGGAGAGCAATGATTGGCCACAGGCAGGATGCCTGTGGCCAATTATTGCTGAGGGTGTTTAGTACACGCCCCACACTATAAAAGGCCGCCAGCACGGCGGCCTAGTGTAGTGTGTTCCGGAGCAGGGAAAGAGAAGCATAGGCAGGGACAGTGACATTTTTTTTCTTGCTTAACCTGGATTCCTTTAGTTTAGGGAAAGAGAAGGATAGGTAGGGAGAGTGTCAGTGTGTTTTAGTGTGCTAATCCTTGTTCGTAGGGACAGGGAAGGACAGTGAGGGAAATTCTCCTTGTGCTATACTGTGCTAAAGCATTGATCATCAACCATCTTTAAAAAAAACATTTTTTCTAGGGACAGAAAACGATAGGTAGGGAGAGTGTCAGTGTGTTTTACTGTGCTAATCCTTGTTTCTAGGGACAGGGAAGGACAGTGAGGGAAATTCTCCTTGTGCTATACTGTGCTAAAGCATTGATCATCAACCATCTTTAAAAAAACATTTTTTCTAGGGACAGAAAACTATAGGTAGGGAGAGTGTCAGTGTGTTTCACTGTGCTAATCCTTGTTTCTAGGGACAGGGAAGGACAGTGAGGGAAATTCTCCTTGTGCTATACTGTGCTAAAGCATTGATCATCAACCATCTTTAAAAAAACATTTTTTCTAGGGACAGAAAACTATAGGTAGGGAGAGTGTCAGTGTGTTTCACTGTGCTAATCCTTGTTTCTAGGGACAGGGAAGGACAGTGAGGGAAATTCTCCTTGTGCTATACTGTGCTAAAGCATTGATCATCAACCATCTTTAAAAAAGGGATTTTTATAACAGCTTACCTGTAAAATCCTTTTCTTGGAGTACATCACGGGACACAGAGCGACTTAGTCATTACTAATGGGTTATATAGTTTACCTTCAGGTGTTGGCACTGGCCAATTCCAAACCGGAAGTACCCTCCCCTATATAAGCCCCTCCCACCCGGGAGCACCTCAGTTTTGTAGCCAAGCAATAAGTGTCCCAAAAAGAGGGGTGGGAGCTCTGTGTCCCGTGATGTACTCCAAGAAAAGGATTTTACAGGTAAGCTGTTATAAAAATCCCTTTTTCTTTTTCGTACATCACGGGACACAGAGCGACTTAGTCATTACTAATGGGACGTCCCAAAGCAATGCCAAATGAGGGGGGGGGTACATAAGCTGGGCGCCATCAGGCATGAGGATCTTTTGCGGCCTGCAACACACTGCGCCCAAAGGCGACATCCTCCTGACTTCTAACGTCTACCTGATAGAATCTAGTAAACGTGTGTACCGAAGACCATGTTGCGGCCTTACATACTTGAGCCAGGGAGGCCTGGTGATGCACTGCCCATGAAGTTCCAACCGCTCTTGTGGAGTGCGCCCTAACTTTGAACGGAGGCGGTCTCTTTCTCAAGCCATAGGCTTGTATTATGACCTGTCGAATCCACTTGGCTAAAGTAGATTTTGATGCTGCCTGACCCCTTCTGGGGCCTTCCGGCAGAACAAACAAAGAATCCGTTCTGCGAATCTGAGCAGTGGCTTTTAGATAAGCTTTAACTGCTCTTACCACATCCAAAGAATGTAATAACTTTTCCTCTACTGAGCTAGGTTTGGGGAAAAAAGAAGGAAGAACCACATCTTGGTTCAAATGAAACCTCGATACCACCTTAGGAAGAAAGGCTGGATGAGGACGTAATACTACTCTGTCCTTATGGACAACCAGATATGGCTCCTTACAGGACATAGCTGCTAATTCCGACACTCTTTTAGCCGAACAAATGGCTACTAAGAAAACCAATTTCCTGGTGAGAAGAACCAAGGAAATGTGTTGTAATGGTTCAAACGGTTGTTTCTGTAGAACCGACAGCACCAGGTTTAAGTCCCAAGGACATATGGGAATACTAACCGGAGGGCTAATACGCATCACTCCTTGTATAAAGGCTTTGACTAGTGAATGCGAAGCCAAGGGCCTTTGAAAAAATATTGACAAGGCCGAAATCTGACCCTTGATAGTACTCAAGGCCAGCTTCCTATCTACAGCCCACTGTAGGAAGTCCAGAATCCTCCCTATCATGTACTTACGTGGATGCCATTTCTTGGTCTCACACCACGTAATGTACGCTTTCCAGATCCTATAATAGATCTGCCTGGATACCGGTTTCCTGGCATTGATCATGGTAGATACCACAGAATTAGAGAGCCCTCTCTTTTTCAGAATGTGGGCCTCAATAGCCAGGCCGTCAAACCTAGGGCTGGTAAGGAAGGGTGGTATATCGGTCCTTGCGACAGCAGGTCCGGACGAAGTGGGAGGGTCCACGGACTCCTCACTGACATTTTTACAATCTCCGCGTACCATGCCCTTCGGGGCCACGCTGGAGCCACCAGAATCACTGGTTTCTTTTCTACCCTGATTCTGCGGAGTAATCGCGGTAACAATTGTGGCGGTGGGAAAGCATATATCAGCTTGAACCGATCCCAAGGGAACACTAGGGCATCCGAGCCGCAAGCTAGGGGATCCCTTGTGCGAGACACAAACCTGTCCACCTTTGCGTTGAATCTGGATGCTAGCAGATCTACATCCGGTGTTCCCCACCGCTGGCATATTGCCTGGAAAACCTCGGGGTGAAGAGACCATTCCCCCGGGCATAATTGTTGGCGACTTAGAAAGTCCGCTCTCCAATTTTCCACTCCTGGGATGAAAACCGCGGATATGGCTGGGACATATCTTTCTGCCCACTCCAGGATGCAATTTGCTTCCTTCTGGGCTGCACGACTTTTGGTGCCACCCTGATGATTGATATATGCCACTGCCGTGGCATTGTCTGATTGAATTCTGACAGGGGACCCCTGGAGTTTGGATGTCCATGCTACTAGGGCATACCGGGCTGCTCGTATCTCTAAGAGATTGATGGGCAGGGCCTTTTCTGCTTCTGACCACCTGCCCTGGAGACCATTGCTCCAGCACTGCCCCCCAGCCGATGAGGCTGGCATCTGTAGTGACCACCTTCCAAGAAACCGGACTGAAGGGTTTCCCTCTTTCCAGATTCTGGGGCACCAACCACCAATGGAGGCTCTTGCGAACGGAAGGGGACAGGGACATTGGTAAGTCTAAAGCCTGAACTTTTTTGTTCCAGGCTGACAGTATGGCCCTTTGCAAATTCCTTGAATGGAATTGACCGTAGGGTACCGCTTCGAATGAAGCCACCATCTTTCCCAGCAGCCTCATGCAGAGACGTATGGATGGTTTTCTTTTTGTACCCACTAAGTGGGTCAAATTTCTTAAAGACGACACCTTCTCTGGAGGTAAGAAAATCTTTCTCTGATTTGAATCCAGCCTTAGCCCTAAGTATTCCAGACTTTTGACTGGTCTTAGAACTGACTTGTCCCGGTTGATAATCCAACCGTGATATTCCAGATACTCGATTGTCTTGTGAATAGCTACTTCCAGCTTTTCCACTGAGTGGTCTATTAGTAGCAGGTCGTCTAGATATGCCATTATCGTTACACCCTGTGTTCTTAGATTGGCCAATAATGGGGCCAGAATTTTTGTGAACACTCGTGGTGCTGTGGCCAGACCGAAAGGTAAGGCTCTGAACTGAAAATGGCGCCCTTCTACTGCAAAGCGTAGAAATTTCTGATGGGCCGGAAAGATGGGAATATGCAGATAAGCATCCCTTATGTCGATCGAGGCTAGCCATTCCTGCCCTTGTAGGGCGGTGGCCACTGATCGGATCGACTCCATCCGAAAGGTCCTGATATTTAGGAACTTGTTTAGCCCTTTTAGATTTAATATGGGCCTCACGTCCCCATTTGGTCTGGGGACTGTGAAAAGGTTCGAGTAAAACCCGAATCCGCTTTCTTCCAGGGGAACCTTCATGATTACCCCTTGGAGCAATAGTTGTTCTAGTGCCAGAAGGAGGGATCCTCTCTTTTGGGGATCTCTTGGCACGTTTGACCTCATAAATTGGGCAGGAGGAGTGCCTTTTAACTCCAGCTTGTATCCCAGACTTACTGCGGAGAGCACCCATCTGTCTCTGATGGTGTCCCGCCAGGTCTCTGTGAACAACTGAAGTCTTCCCCCCACCCGATTGAGCGGGGGCAATACTTCATGCCTTAGGGGGAGGTTTTGTACCTCTCTTGATCCAGGGCTTCTTGTTACCCTGTGATTGTCCCTGATTTCTGCCCCCTGAATTTGACCGCGGAGGCCGTCGGAACTGCTTCCCAGCCGATGTGCCCGGGACTGGAGAGGTAGGCCTCTTAAAAGAAGGACTTCTACCCTTGTTCTTAACCGGTAAGAGTGAACTTTTACCGGCAGAAATTTTCTGGATATATTTGTCCAGATCTTCTCCAAATAAGCGTTCTCCATGAAATGGGAAGCTAACCAGCAGTTTTTTACAGGGAGCTTCAGCAGACCAGTTTTTGAGCCACAGAAGCCTACGCATATGTACTATAGACAGCGTAAAGCGGGAGGCCTGTTGGATTGTATCCTTTATGGCGTCCACCGCAAAACACAAGGCTCTAGGCAGGTCAGCTAGGGCATGAGCCTGCTGATCTGGTAAGTCCCTTAAGACTTGTTTCAACTGATCTTTCACTGCTTGGCAGACTCCAATCGCTGCTACCGCAGGTTGTGTCACCATACTTGCTGTAGAAAAAGCAGATTTTAGTAAAGACTCCAATTTTTTATCTATTGGGTCTTTGAACATTGGAACATTATCTACTGGACATGTCAGTGATTTGTTAACAGAAGAGATGGCTGCGTCCACTATAGGGACCCTCCATTTTCTTATGAACTTATCCTCCATGGGATAGATCACCGGAAATCTCTTGGGGGGAGCAAATATTTTATCAGGATGCTCCCAATCCTGGTAAATAAGCCCTTCTAATAAAGGGTGGATTGGGAAGGAACAGACCGCCTGGGGAGCTTTTAGCGACCCCAGCGAGGAAACCGTAGTGGATGGTGGTTCCGCCAGAGGCATTTTAAATGCTGATCGGACCATGTTAGTCAGAGACTGAACCCATAATCTTTCAGCCTGAGAAGCTGAGAAAAGGTTCTTCCACTGTCGATTCCTCTATAAGTGAATCAACCTCATCCTGATCCCCTTCAGGTAGGTCGATCTCTGTGTGGGGCTGTTCCTCCACTAACAGGCACTCTGAAGGAGGAGACGGAGATCGGACGCGCTTTTCCTGTGACAGGGAAGCAGCGATCAATGCTGTTAATCTCTCTTCCAATCCTCCCAGAGTTGAGGATAAAACCTCCTCTGTTATATATACAGGAGCAGGTGGACTGGGGACAGCCGCAGCACCAGGCATTCCTGCGGGGTTTCTACGGCTACTGACCTCTGCATTCTCAGGGGAGATTGGTGCAGTGCAAGCATGCCCAATATCCTCAGAGCCCGATGGAGACCCCTTTGGCTTCCTGGAAGATCTATTTCCGGAGCGTCTGGACGACATATCCTTTAAGCACAAAGCTGAGGTATTCCCGTCGTCATACACCAATTTTTGCTGGTAATAGTCTAACACAGGTGCTGCTATATACCAGCTGGTGTCCACTAAAGTGCCTTTCTATGGGGATGCCTGCATCAACCGCCTCTGTGTGCCACTGTTTGTTGCTAGCTCTGTTTGCATGCAGCTGACACTTGTACTGTGTCTTTTACCATGCTGGGACGCCCGCACATGCGCAGAAGCGCCGCGGCGCGCATCGAGCGTCATCCACCCGCCCCGCCCCTTTTTTTTCATAGGAGGCGCGTGCACGCGCCCGCGCGCGCGCCCGTGCGCCAATGGCGCCCTTTTCGAAAACCAACAGAGGACTAGGAGCCAGGGCCCTTTTTGCCGGAGGGCCTGTGCGGTGGATGAACGCAGCAACAGGGCAGAGGAAGTGGATTCCCTCAGAGAAACTTACCAGCTGCCTGGATCTTTTGAGTTGAGAAAACCAAAGATCCACATTTACAAGAAAAATGGACTACAGCGGCCTCTAGTGGTTTAACACAGGTACCGCGGTCCCTGTTTTTTTTTTTTTTTCTTGACTACTATTAAAATTTTACATTTTCAGTAGATATAGGCAAACACAGATATTTAGCGGGAATACCGTTAGGTAACAGACAGAAAGACAAATTAGGCTTGGGGGTCCCCCAATAGAACCAAGTTCCTGAGGGCCCCCACTTACCTGATCCCCGCCGCAGGACTTTGTTTGGTCCACAAAAGTCCAAACTTCACCTATCACGGCAGGCATTGTAATTAAACCTTCAGGGACCGGGTTCCCAAGGATTCCACTCCCCTGGACCTGTATAGCACCCTGCACAGACAGCGTCTTGGTCGTGGGTATGACCAGAGCTCTGGATCCCAGGGTCCAGCCCTCCTAAGAGAAGCATTACAGGCAAAACCTTGCTCTTCTGCTGTAAGGCCCGGGTACCGACCGTTTAGCTATGAAGCTTTTTTGGTGGGATCCGGAACAGCTTACTAAGGCCCAAAAGAACCTGTACGCAAGCCCAGTGAAAACACATGTTACTCTTTGGCCAACACCTTAGACACTGGCAAAAAACTGAGGTGCTCCCGGGTGGGAGGGGCTTATATAGGGGAGGGTACTTCCGGTTTGGAATTGGCCAGTGCCAACACCTGAAGGTAAACTATATAACCCATTAGTAATGACTAAGTCGCTCTGTGTCCCGTGATGTACGAAAAAGAAAAAACATTTTTTCTAGGGACAGAAAACTATAGGTAGGGAGAGTGTCAGTGTGTTTCACTGTGCTAATCCTTGTTTCTAGGGACAGGGAAGGACAGTGAGGGAAATTCTCCTTGTGCTATACTGTGCTAAAGCATTGATCATCAACCATCTTTAAAAAAACATTTTTTCTAGGGACAGAAAACTATAGGTAGGGAGAGTGTCAGTGTGTTTCACTGTGCTAATCCTTGTTTCTAGGGACAGGGAAGGACAGTGAGGGAAATTCTCCTTGTGCTATACTGTGCTAAAGCATTGATCATCAACCATCTGTAAAAAAACATTTTTTCTAGGGACAGAAAACTATAGGTAGGGAGAGTGTCAGTGTGTTTCACTGTGCTAATCCTTGTTTCTAGGGACAGGGAAGGACAGTGAGGGAAATTCTCCTTGTGCTATACTGTGCTAAAGCATTGATCATCAACCATCTTTAAAAAAACATTTTTTCTAGGGACAGAAAACTATAGGTAGGGAGAGTGTCAGTGTGTTTCACTGTGCTAATCCTTGTTTCTAGGGACAGGGAAGGACAGTGAGGGAAATTCTCCTTGTGCTATACTGTGCTAAAGCATTGATCATCAACCATCTTTAAAAAAACATTTTTTCTAGGGACAGAAAACTATAGGTAGGGAGAGTGTCAGTGTGTTTCACTGTGCTAATCCTTGTTTCTAGGGACAGGGAAGGACAGTGAGGGGAATTCTCCTTGTGCTATACTGTGCTAAAGCATTGATCATCAACCATCTTTAAAAAAACATTTTTTCTAGGGACAGAAAACTATAGGTAGGGAGAGTGTCAGTGTGTTTCACTGTGCTAATCCTTGTTTCTAGGGACAGGGAAGGACAGTGAGGGAAATTCTCCTTGTGCTATACTGTGCTAAAGCATTGATCATCAACCATCTGTAAAAAAACATTTTTTCTAGGGACAGAAAACTATAGGTAGGGAGAGTGTCAGTGTGTTTCACTGTGCTAATCCTTGTTTCTAGGGACAGGGAAGGACAGTGAGGGAAATTCTCCTTGTGCTATACTGTGCTAAAGCATTGATCATCAACCATCTGTAAAAAAACATTTTTTCTAGGGACAGAAAACTATAGGTAGGGAGAGTGTCAGTGTGTTTCACTGTGCTAATCCTTGTTTCTAGGGACAGGGAAGGACAGTGAGGGAAATTCTCCTTGTGCTATACTGTGCTAAAGCATTGATCATCAACCATCTTTAAAAAAACATTTTTTCTAGGGACAGAAAACTATAGGTAGGGAGAGTGTCAGTGTGTTTCACTGTGCTAATCCTTGTTTCTAGGGACAGGGAAGGACAGTGAGGGAAATTTTCCTTGTGCTATACTGTGCTAAAGCATTGATCATCAACCATCTTTAAAAAACATTTTTTCTAGGGACAGAAAACTATAGGTAGGGAGAGTGTCAGTGTGTTTCACTGTGCTAATCCTTGTTTCTAGGGACAGGGAAGGACAGTGAGGGAAATTCTCCTTGTGCTATACTGTGCTAAAGCATTGATCATCAACCATCTTTAAAAAAACATTTTTTCTAGGGACAGAAAACTATAGGTAGGGAGAGTGTCAGTGTGTTTCACTGTGCTAATCCTTGTTTCTAGGGACAGGGAAGGACAGTGAGGGAAATTCTCCTTGTGCTATACTGTGCTAAAGCATTGATCATCAACCATCTTTAAAAAAACATTTTTTCTAGGGACAGAAAACTATAGGTAGGGAGAGTGTCAGTGTGTTTCACTGTGCTAATCCTTGTTTCTAGGGACAGGGAAGGACAGTGAGGGAAATTCTCCTTGTGCTATACTGTGCTAAAGCATTGATCATCAACCATCTGTAAAAAAACATTTTTTCTAGGGACAGAAAACTATAGGTAGGGAGAGTGTCAGTGTGTTTCACTGTGCTAATCCTTGTTTCTAGGGACAGGGAAGGACAGTGAGGGAAATTCTCCTTGTGCTATACTGTGCTAAAGCATTGATCATCAACCATCTTTAAAAAAACATTTTTTCTAGGGACAGAAAACTATAGGTAGGGAGAGTGTCAGTGTGTTTCACTGTGCTAATCCTTGTTTCTAGGGACAGGGAAGGACAGTGAGGGAAATTCTCCTTGTGCTATACTGTGCTAAAGCATTGATCATCAACCATCTTTAAAAAAACATTTTTTTTTTGACAGAAAACTATAGGTAGGGAGAGTGTCAGTGTGTTTCACTGTGCTAATCCTTGTTTCTAGGGACAGGGAAGGACAGTGAGGGAAATTCTCCTTGTGCTATACTGTGCTAAAGCATTGATCATCAA
Organism: Rana muscosa; assembly: GCA_029206835.1. Lineage (NCBI taxonomy): Eukaryota > Metazoa > Chordata > Amphibia > Anura > Ranidae > Rana > Rana muscosa. The sequence continues at coordinate 594,637,682 of CM055117.1, forward strand.
CCATCTTTAAAAAAACATTTTTTCTAGGGACAGAAAACTATAGGTAGGGAGAGTGTCAGTGTGTTTCACTGTGCTAATCCTTGTTTCTAGGGACAGGGAAGGACAGTGAGGGAAATTCTCCTTGTGCTATACTGTGCTAAAGCATTGATCATCAACCATCTTTAAAAAAACATTTTTTCTAGGGACAGAAAACTATAGGTAGGGAGAGTGTCAGTGTGTTTCACTGTGCTAATCCTTGTTTCTAGGGACAGGGAAGGACAGTGAGGGAAATTCTCCTTGTGCTATACTGTGCTAAAGCATTGATCATCAACCATCTTTAAAAAAACATTTTTTCTAGGGACAGAAAACTATAGGTAGGGAGAGTGTCAGTGTGTTTCACTGTGCTAATCCTTGTTTCTAGGGACAGGGAAGGACAGTGAGGGAAATTCTCCTTGTGCTATACTGTGCTAAAGCATTGATCATCAACCATCTTTAAAAAAACATTTTTTCTAGGGACAGAAAACTATAGGTAGGGAGAGTGTCAGTGTGTTTCACTGTGCTAATCCTTGTTTCTAGGGACAGGGAAGGACAGTGAGGGAAATTCTCCTTGTGCTATACTGTGCTAAAGCATTGATCATCAACCATCTTTAAAAAAAAAAAATTTCTAGGGACAGAAAACTATAGGTAGGGAGAGTGTCAGTGTGTTTCACTGTGCTAATCCTTGTTTCTAGGGACAGGGAAGGACAGTGAGGGAAATTCTCCTTGTGCTATACTGTGCTAAAGCATTGATCATCAACCATCTTTAAAAAAACATTTTTTTCTAGGGACAGAAAACTATAGGTAGGGAGAGTGTCAGTGTGTTTCACTGTGCTAATCCTTGTTTCTAGGGACAGGGAAGGACAGTGAGGGAAATTCTCCTTGTGCTATACTGTGCTAAAGCATTCCTCATCAACCATCTTTGAAATCCTTGTTTTTTGGACAGTCAGGGAAATTGTCATTGTGCTATTCTGTGCGAAAGCAATCATCCTCAACCATATTTAGAAATCCTTAAGTAAAGGGACAGAGAAGGACACCTGAAGGTAGCCCTTATTGCTTTTTTCCCATCTCCCTGCAGACCATTCATTAGAATGTCTGGAAGGCAAACAAGGAGAGGCAGACAGTCAGGAGGCAATAAAAGAGGGCAAGCAGGCTCTGTGTCTGGGGGCAACAGTGCTGGTCGTGGACGCGGTGCATTGTCATCAGCACATGGCCATGGGACACGCTTGTCCTTCTTTTCGGCAGCTGGACATGTTGAGCCACATCATGCCGAAGACTTGGTAGAGTGGATGACCAAGCCCTCCTCCTCCTCCTCATCCTCTCTCACCCAGGCTCAGGGTACTGGCAAAGCAGCTGCCAAAGCGTCCTCTTCCCTGGTATCAATGTCAGACTCATCATCAGTCACTCCTTCCCTAGACCCACCATGTTCTCCTCCTGAGGAGTCCCCCAAACTGTTTGAGCACAGTGTTGGGTACATGCTCCAGGAGGATGCCCAGCGTTTCGAAGGGTCTGATGATGAAACCCAGCTACAGGAAGGCAGTAGCGTGAGAGCAGACAGAGGGGATGCTCAAGAAGGACACCAATCTGGCAGTCATGTTCCAGCAGCTGCAGCATACTGCCAGATTGGCTCCAGTGATGAGGAGGGAGGGGATGATGAGGTCACTGACTCCACGTGGGTGCCTAATAGGAGAGAGGAGGAGGAGGAGGCACATCTCCAACGAGGCAGGATGCCCTTTGGTGGCCAGCGTAAGGGCAGTACACCGACGGAATCACACCGCAGAGCTCCGCCTGTGCAGGGCGCTGCCTCTGCCCGTCATTCAAAAAGTTCTTTGGTGTGGGCCTTTTTTGAGGCTAGTGCATCAGATCGCACAGCTGCTGTTTGCAACATATGTCTCAAGCGTATATCGCGTGGCCAAAACATCAGCCGCTTGGGTACCACATGCCTGACCAGACATATGTTGACCTGCCATGCAGCTCGTTGGCAAGCCTACCTCAAAGACCCACACCAAAGAACAAAGCGGACCTCTCCTTGCACCGCATCAGCTGGGATCTCCAACCCCACTATAACTTCAGTCCTCTCTGAAACATGCACTGAGAGGAATGAAGGTGTAGAATTAGGTGTGTCACAGCCAAGTACTTGCGGCCACTCTGCTAGCAGTACACCGACGTCCGATTCTAGCAGGCAAATTTCCCTGCCCCAGCTGCTGGACCGTCGAAAGAAGTTCACTCCCAGCCATCCACATGCCCAGCGGTTGAATGCTAGCTTGGCTAAATTGCTAGCGCTTCAACTGCTGCCTTTTCAGTTGGTAGACTCGGCCCCCTTCCGTGAGTTTGTGCAATGTGCGGTTCCTCAGTGGCAGGTTCCCAAACGCCACTTTTTCTCACGGAAGGCTATTCCGGCTCTCTACCGGCATGTGGAAGGCAATGTCTTGGCCTCGCTGGACAGGGCGGTCAGCGGTAAGGTGCATATTACCGCTGACTCATGGTCCAGCAGGCATGGACAGGGACGTTACCTTTCTTTCACGGCCCATTGGGTCACTCTTTTGGCAGCTGGGAAGGATGCAGGACAAGGTGCAGTAGTGTTAGAGGTTGTTCCACCGCCACGCCTACAAAATGCTACTAGTGGTTGTGACACACCTCTCTCCTCCACCCCCTCCTCTTCTTCTTCCTCCATGGCCTCTTCCTGTGCTTTGTCCTCTGAACCAGCGGTGCTCCGTAGCCGTTCAAGGGGCTACGCAAGTACGCAGGCAAAAAGATGCCATGCCGTGCTTGCGCTGGTGTGTTTGGGGGACAGAAGCCACACTGGGGCAGAGGTCCTGTCTGCTCTGCAGGGCCAGGCCGAGAGGTGGTTGACGCCACGCCAGCTTAAGCCAGGAATGGTGGTTTGCGACAATGGCACCAACCTCCTCTCCGCCCTCCGACAGGGACAACTGACCCATGTGCCCTGTGTGGCTCACGTCCTTAACCTGGTGGTGCAGTGGTTCTTGGGCAGGTACCCGGGCTTACAGGATGTCCTGAGGCAGGCCAGGAAAGTCTGTGTGCATTTCCGCAGATCTTATAATGCCAGTGCTCGCCTGGCTGAGCTGCAAAAGGAGTTGAACCTGCCCAAGAACCGCCTTATATGTGACATGCCCACCAGGTGGAACTCAACGTTGGCCATGCTGCAGCGGCTGCACACGCAGCAGAGGGCCATCAATGAGTACCTGTGCGACTACGGCACCAGGACAGGGTCAGGGGAGCTTGGTTTTTTTTCTCCACGCCAGTGGGGCATGATCAGGGATGCATGCACTGTCCTGGCACCATTTGAGGAGGCCACGAGGATGGTGAGCAGTGACAGTGCATGCATCAGTGACACTGTACCTCTTGTCCACCTGTTGGAGCACACGCTGCGTGGAATAATGGACAGGGCACTTGAGGCAGAACAGAGGCAGGAAGAGGAGGACTTCCTTGCCTCTCAAGGCCCCCTTTACCCAGACAGTGTTCCTTCTGTCCCACCCATCGCACAGGAAGAGGAGGAGGAGGAGGAGGAGGAGGATTGTGTCAGCATGGAGGTGGAGGCTGGCACTCAGCATCATCAGCAGCAGTCTTTTAGGGATGATTTACAGTCCCAAGAAACCAGTGGACTTGTACGTGGCTGGGAGGAGGTGGCTGCGGATCATGTCATCCTTAGTGACCCAGAGGACTCCGGAACGAATGCCTCAGCTAACCTACGCTGCATGGCCTCCCTGATCCTGCAAAGTCTGCGGAAGGATCCTCGTATTCTTCGGATCAAGGAGAGGGACCATTACTGGCTGGCCACTCTCCTTGATCCACGGTACAAGGGTAAGGTTGCGGACCTTATGTTACTGTCGCAGAGGGAGCAGAGGATGAGACAACTCCGGGAGGCCTTGCAGAAAGGTCTGTGCAATGCGTTCCCAGAGACTGGGAGGTTACAAACTCCTGGTCCTGGACAACGAGTTGCTGAGGCTTCGGCCAGTCAAAGAAGGAGCGGTGGGAAAGGTGGCCGTCTGACCGATGCGTTCAGACAATTCTTTAGTCCGCAGCCCCAAAGTATGATCGGTTCCAGCAACCATCGCCAGCGTCTGATAAACATGGTGCAGGAATATCTAGGGGCAAGGTCAGACTTGGACACCTTCCCCACCGAAAATCCTCTGGCTTACTGGGTCTTGAGGATGGATCACTGGCCAGAGCTTGCACAGTATGCAATTGAGCTACTGGCCTGTCCTGCATCCAGCGTTCTTTCGGAACGCACATTCAGTGCTGCTGGAGGATTTGTCACGGATCACAGGGTGCGCCTGTCCACCGACTCGGTTGATCGACTGACTTTCATCAAGATGAACCAGTCTTAGATCACCACCAGCTACCACACACCTGATGCTGATATAACAGACTAATTGATTTTAACATGTCACATCCCTTCAAGACTGATGCTGATGCTGAGTGCCTGTGCTGTTATGTTGACTGGCTATCCTCCTCCTCCGAGTCCTCAATGATACGATTGATGATGATAGCTTGGAAGATCATTTTTGTTTATGGGTGCCGCCACCAGTGCCTAACGCCCAATTTTTCAGCCCCTGTTTAACAGGGGCGTGTAATTACAATTTTTGAAGCAATACTTTGCAACAGGGCTCATTGCTGTGCTCCAAGTACAGTATCTGTGAGGGGTTGCAGTGTTGTGCCACCAGTGCCTAAGGCCCAATTTTTCAGCCCCTGTTTAACAGGGGCGTGTCATTACAATTTTTGAAGCAATACTTTGCAACAGGGCTAATTGCTGTGCTCCAAGTACAGTATCTGTGAGGGGTTGCAGTGTTGTGCCACCAGTGCCTAAGGCCCAATTTTTCAGCCCCTGTTCAACAGGGGCATGTAATTACAATTCTTGATCTAATAATTCACAGCAGGGCCCATTGCTGCACCCACCAAGAGTAACTCTGAGGGCTTACAGTGTTGTGGCAACGCCACCACCACGAAAGGCCCAATTTTTCAGCCCCTGTTCAACAGGGGCATGCAATTACAATTCTTGATCTAATAATTCACAGCAGGGCCCATTCCTGCACCCACCAAGAGTAACTGTCAGGGCTTACAGTGTTGTGGCACCAGCACCAGCATCAAAGGCCCAATTTTTACTACCACTGTTCAACAATTATATGTAATTACAATTCCTGATATAATAGTTGACAGCAGGGCGTTCCAGCACCAACCAAGAGTAACTGTGAGTGCTTACAGTGTTGTGCCAACACCAACAACTAAGGGGCCTATTTCTGCAGCGTATATACGGCAGGTCCCTACTTTCAAACATCCAACTTACAAACGACTCCTACTTGCAAACGCAAGAAGACAACAGGAAGTGAGAGGAAATCTACCCCTAGGAAGGAAAATTCTCTCCTGTAAGAATTAATATGGGAGAAAGGTGTCTCCTCTGTACTGATGCTTTATCACCAATCCTTGTTTCAAGAAAAACACCACATTTCAAAAACAGTTGTCATTGGGACGGAAAGTGAGGTGAAATGTTCTGAACAGGGGCACAGACAGCAAAACAAATGTTACAGGGGTGATAACCCTTACCTATGTTTTCCAAAAAGTTTAAAAATAGATTTTTGGGCTGGAGCTACACTTAAACAATGTACCTGTTCAAAATTACAAACAGATTCTACATAAGAACAAACCTACAGTCCCTGTCTTGTATGCACCGCCTGTATACGGCTGTTCAGAGTATATAGGGCCTTTTTTATTTTATGTGCGGGGTTCCCCTTAATATCCATACAAGACCCAAAGGGGCTGGTAATGGGCTGGGGTAGGGGGGGGGGGGGGGTCATGGGGTAGCTATGCCATTTTTCTTAAAGATTTTCATCCATATTACCGGGACCAGACATTACATTAAAGCCGCAAGCAGTTTTAAATGGCTTTTTTTTCCTTTAGAAGTGTCATTTTGTGCAGGGACAGTTCTAAACACGGGAAACACGTGGCACTTCACAGGCATACTTTAGACACCCCCCAGGTACGATATTTAAAGGAATATTTGACTTTTTTTTTTCACTTTATGCATCATTAAAATGACTGCTCCCGAAAAACGACCGTTTTTAAAACTTCTTTTTGCATTGATACATGTCCCCTGGTGCAGAACCCGGGTTCCCAAACCCTTTTTAGGACAATAACATGCATAATAGTCGTTATAATTAGCACTTTAGAATTTGAACGTTCGCATCCATTGTATTTAATAGGGTTCTAATGTTCGTACGAACTTTCGGTCCGTTCGCGGGTTCTGGTGCGAACCGAACCCGGGGGTGTTCGGCTCATCACTACTCCACAGCCAGAGTGAGACTGGAACAGCGGCCTAAGGAAGCAGGAGGACTGGCACTGCCAAATCCTTGGCTGTACTACCTGGCCTCCCAGCTGCAACACATAGCCAGAGCGCTTAACTCAGCCCCCACCCCGGAGTTGAATCTGGCAGATTCTACTACTACACTCCTTCAATTTACGATTGGGAGTAGTTGAGGGGTTGAAAGTTTTGCAGTTTGGTAAATCTTATAAATTGTACCCCACATATAACTTAATGCAAAAAATTTGGAATAAAGTCAGAACACTACAACAGGTCACTGGGTTTACCTTGTTTAGTCCTATCTGGCACAATGAATGGTACACAGAGATAGTGAAATTACAATACAGCAAAAAGTGGCAGCAATACGGAATCAATTACTTGTATTAAATATTCCGTAATGGAGAGCTGTGTGCCTTTGCCGCTCTCCAGGAGGAATTTCAGCTTCCTAGGTCCATGCAATTCTACCTCCAACTACAGCACGCGATAAGGGCCCAAAATTATGTGGATGCCTGGGTTTAAAACAATACTTCAATCTTTAATTACATGGCGGAGGTGTCATCCTACAAGGGGTTCATATCTTGTAGCTACGCTATGCTACTTAACCTGTCCTTGCCTGATTTGACCCAAAAGGTGATAGCCCAATGGGAGGGAGATGTTGGGCCCTTCGAGGAGGAACAATGGGAGGAGGCACTTTCAGCAGTCTCTCAGTGCTCTCTGAATATTGCCCAGTGCCTGTCCCAGTTGTATATACTTCTACGAGTCCATTATACACCCGCCAGGTTGGTTAGAATGGGAGTGCGCGATGATCCCTCATGCACTCGTTGCATGCGGGATCGCGATGACCTGATACACCTGTTGTGGCGCTGCCCCAAGTTGCATGTATACTGGATGGAGGTTATAGGGGTTATTAACCGAGCCTTCCAGGTTCAAATTAAAAAAGATCCCAAACCTTGCTTTTTAGGTATCATAGATTGTGACTTAATTGTGGAGGCACCCTGGCAGGCCCGAAAGCTGTTTTTAAGACACTGGAAATCAATTGAACCCCCTACAGTAAGGGAGTGGATTGAACAAATGGGTAACACTTTAAGACTAGAAAAATGTATCTACCAACACAGGGGCAGTACGGCAAAATTTGCCAAACTCTGGGAACCATGGTTGAATGTACCCGGGTTGGCTCCAGTGGAACTGGTATTGGATTGATTACTGTAACTAATAATCTATGGCTGAATTTGTAGTATGGATCCAGAATAGCTCTCTGCACTTTTGTCACATGTTGCTGTTTAATGTAGTTTGCGTGAAGATGCATACACGGTATATGCCACAGTGATACCTGCAGTTCCCCATGTGGTGCTGAGACTTGTAATTGTATAACGAAATGTATTGCTCTGAAGCCGGTAATGGATGTATTGTACTTTTTTCAATAAAAAATTTTTGGAGATAAAAAAAGAAATACCAAAATATACAAAATTCACAAATAAATTACACAAGGTACATGATTCTAATAGGAGATGACAAAAAACACATGATCAGTATAAACATGATGGGTACAAAATCTCAACGCGTTTCATGGAATTTTATCTACTCTTCAGGTGCAAATATGTGTACATCTGTAATAAAATATAAAAATCCTTAGACAATTGTCTTTTGAAAAAAAGGTCAAAAGGGGAGAGAACACCATTGGATATAACGTACTCACAAAATCGCTGTGTATAGAAAATGCAACACAAGTGGCTATAAACCCCCTTGAGAGGGGCATAATTTCCGGGAGCTGTGGTTGCGTGAACCATATGCATGGCCCGTGCAAGGTCACATCCAGGGACGCAGAATTCCCGGTAGGACAATTTCCTAGGTGCGACCATGAATGTTTCCTATGGTTGTCTTGAAGGACTGCCAAATAATAAATAATTATGTGTACTAACATATATAACAAACCCTGTCTGTTAAAGGACAGGAAAAATTAATGTAACCAAGGTGGTGTTTGTGAATTCCAAACCGAGAGGATTGGGGAGTGAAAAAAAAGTGGCAATTGGTAAAAAAACACCAACATAAATTAAGTGAATGGTTTAAATTACAGATGTACACGTTTGCTCCTGAAGCGTGGATAAAAGTCCATGAAATTTTGTACCTTTCATGTTTAAACTGATCAAGTGTTTTTTATCATCTCCTATTAAAATCATGTACCTTGTGTAATTATATATGAATTTTGTATATTTTGATATTTATTCCTAATATTTATGGGAAGTCAAGAGGTGTTATACCCATATTCTTCCCTATGGATATGTGTCATTCATGCCTTTTATGTATGTATATAGATGAAATATTGCGATAATCATCAGTACCATGTATTATTTAAATCTTACACATAAAAATACAAATTTTTGATCATTCTTATTGACTGCATGCCTCATTCAAAGTCCCATATTTATCCTCTTTTTCTTATATAGATAGTGGTCATATGTGGCCAACAATTTGGCAAACTGCACAGGTACTTCCCAGAGCAATTCCTCCAAATTGGGGAGCATGTATTAAACAAACCATTAATACAACCACGTTCGACAGCAAATATCCAAAGAGAGGGGCTCATGTGCAGGGAGGGGAGGGGGAAGGGAGAAGGGAAGTGAGGGAGATGAGGGTAGAGGAAGGGGGAGTGGGAGTGAGGGAAGATGGCGGATTAGGTATAACCATCTCCCTTGCAAAGGGGGAGAAATGGCGGTAGAAACAATCACTGCATAGGCCCTAGGGCCCAAGGATGAGAGTGTCTAGTCTGAAAGCTTGCAGTACCACTACCCAAAGTCCCCAAACTAGAGAGGAATCAGCATTAGTACAATTATACTTTGCGTGTTGCATATAAAAAAGGCAGCATTAACTTCACATACGAATAGTGTGCCGGTAACTGAGGAAGAGGGGGCCCAGGACCACAAAATAACTTGGGAAATCAGAAGGTAACTGACTAGAACCCAAGAGCTTTCATGCATCCACTCCCCGAGCCTGGCAGCACACACTAGATCTGTCTAAGAATGCGCAGCGGGACCCATGTCCATTCTAGAGGACAGAAGCTGCAAAATATAAAATGTTAACAAGTAAAATGCTTATCCGCCCAGTCGTGTAAACCAGATAGCATCATATACTACTTTCAGCTGGGCGTCCAAGTGAAAATTGGCAAAGATCAACAGACCAACAGACTATGAGTCCAATGCACCTCCACAGTGGAACCCTCAAGGTAATGAACCTGGGAGATAAGTTAGGTAAAGAAATCCAACTCAAAAAACCAGTTCTTAATGTAAATAGGAAAGAGCAAAAAAATGAATGACAAGCCCTTACAGTACCAGATGGAAATTCCATGTGGTCATTCTTCGTTAGCTCGCAGTACTAGGTGAGAGACAGAGGATGATGGATGTCTGGAGTGTGAATGCCATCTATGAGGTCTCGGCTGAGGCAAAGCTGGCAGAACCAACAAATCTGGTACAGCTCCCCCTTCATTGTCCAGAAATTGAAACAGCTGCTGTAGCTAAGCTGGGTGTAGTAAATGGAAGGAGGGATTATCTTTTTGAATGGTGAGGGATAGTGAATATCCCCAGTGGTAGGTTGCTCGTAGAATCGCAGGTGGTCTAGGAGGGCCTTCAACTGGCAGTGCTGATAAAGCATTTGAGGGCATAGCTCTGGGAAGAGCTGGATTGTGGCGCCATCAAAATCTAGCATGCCCCAAAGTCATGCGGCCGTATAATTTCCTCATTAGCTGTAAAGAAATGTACCAGACAGAGTACATCCCTGGATTCCCGTTGCGATGGATTAAGTGTAGTAGGGACACTTTGGACCCGGTCCAGCTCAAAGTGAGTGTCTGATGCGTTGCCCAGGTACAAATTAAGGATGGCTGTCATGGTGGAGTGGGAATTGGCCCCTGTAGTGGCCCCTGTGATACCTCTAATCCACACATTATTTCTCCTATTTCTGTTCTCTGATTCTTCCAATTGTATTTGCATGGCAATCAGGCATTGCTGCTGGGCTTGGGGTAGTTCCTCAATAGATGACATATGGGAAGTCGATGCAGACTGTTGATTTTTCAGTGCATCCAGCTAAGGTTTTATTGTGGATGTCATCTATTTCCTCCTGCAGGGCTCCTGTGAGCTGCCCCCACATCTGCTGAATTTTGGTTTTAGTGGGGAGAGCTTGGAGCATTTGATGGATGTCCATGTCCTCCATTAACATAGCACTCAGAGGGCTGCGGGACCGAGAAGAGGATATCAGGGAGCCCTTGGTCAGGAGCATCTGGATGGGAATCAGTGAGTCTGGGCATGCCATCCAGTGTGAAGGAAGTGGTTAAAATGCTAGATTGGGCATGTATCAGTGGCACGGGAAGGCAGACGTGGTCCGATGGTTGCTGCCCTGATGGTGCTATGTTAAAAGGCGCATGAGTCTCTCCTTACCACTAAGTAGCATGTAATGTAGGAATGGTTTGGGGTACCAGAGGCTCGAGTAGGCTTACCCCGCTAGTGTTGAAATCCCCACCACAGTGCAGAGCTCAGAGTTCTAATATCTTCATGCAGACATGGTAAAGCCACGCCCCAACAGGTTTGCTTTATAGGAAAAGTATAATAAAGACTACCCAAAGTAGTCTGCTTGAAAATCAACAGCCTTCCTTTAAAAAAGGTTATAACTGTTTACCCATATACAAAAAGGGTAGGTATTTCCTAGGGTTACTGCTTTATATTATTTTGAAAACATTGTCACAAAAGTAAATTTGTTCTGCTGGCACCAGATCCTAGATGAACCAGTCAACAAATCTCCCCATCTAAGATGCAATACCTTGGCTTTTGTTCTCTCGATAGACCAATCTGGGTAAATTCTGTCCTCTAACCTACGTAACTGTAAAGACTTCTATTTCCTTTAAAATGGCAGGTCATGAGAACATTTCCACCATGCTCTAACAATTCCCCTGCTGGTATGGCCCTAATAGTAAAGGAGGGGTGATAATTGATAGCTCCCAGGGTGGTATTCTCACTGTGTTACTTTTTAGAAGTGGTATTCATTACTTCACTTGTCACAGGGTCCCCTCTTAAGAGTAATGTTCAAAAAATTAATCACCTCCAAATTGACATCACTTGTAAACTGTATATTGAATTCATTGATATTCAGAAACTCAACAAAGGCACCAATTAGTTCCAATGTACCAATCAAGACTAGAAGCAGGTCATTTATATAATGAACGACTTTTGCAATGTCAACAGGACCTCACACACATGTGCTTATTGTCCTGCACAAACCCGTGCAAAGGGCTGTCTTCCTGGTATGGGATCAGGTTGCATTCTGATATGTGCATCAGTGCCGCATGGATGTACTCTGGGATGAATTTGGAGACCCATGCAGATTTGTGCAGCCATCTGCCTGGTATTGATTTGAACAGGCTTCCTGTGCCTCATATGTGAGAAGAGACCCTTAACAGAGGTGTACAGAATAGTAAGCTCATGTTAATAAGGTCTAACTATGTACTTCTTTAACATACCTCCCCATGTTTCCACATGCACTTTTTTACCAACTATATATATAAAAATTGTAAGTGACATCATCCACTGAGAAACTGTGTTTGCCCAAGCTGAACCTCTGAAAAAAAAATATATGCAAGTCAATTATTACCATGGAGATATATGCAGTATTTCCAAATGCATGTATTCAGCAATTGATTAATAACCACTTAAGGACCGAGCCTCTTTCTGAGATTTGTTAAAAACATTTTTTTTGCTAGAAAATTACTTAGGACCCCCAAACATTATACATTTTTTTCTAACACCCTAGAGAATAAAATGGCGGTTGTTGCAATACTTTCTGGCACACCGTAATTGTGCAGCGCTCTTACAAGCGCACTTTTTTTGGAAAAAATACACTTTTTTTAATAAAAAAAAATAAGACAACAGTAAAAGTTAGCCCAATTTTTATTATATTGTGAAAGGTAATGTTATGCTGACTAAATTGATACCCAACATGTCATGCTTCAAAATTGCGCCCGCGGAATGGCAACAAACTTTTACCCTTAAAAATCTCCATTGGCAATGTTTAAAAAAATTCTACAGGTTGCATGTTTTGAGTTACAGAGGAGGTCTAGGGCTAAAATTATTGCGCTCGATCTACCGATCGTGGCGATACTTCACATGTGTGGTTTGAACACCGTTTTCATATGCGGGCACTGCTCATGTATGCGTTTGCTTCTGCATGCGAGCTCGGCGGGACAGGGCGCGTTTAAAAAATGTTTTTTTTATTTTTTCCTATTTATTTTACCTTTTATTTTTTATTTTTACACTGTTCTTTAAAAAAATGTATTGTGTCACTTTTATTCCTATTACAAGGAATGTAAACATCCCTTGTAAAAGACAAAAAGCATGACAGGACCTCTTAAATATGAGATCTGGGGTCAAAAAGAACTCAGATCTCATATTTACACTAAAATGCAATTAAAAAAATAAATAAATGGTTATTTAAAAAAATAAAAATAAATATGGCCCTTTAGACTCGGTTCACACTGGGGCGACTCCGGACGCGACTTCAGGTCGCCCCGAGTTGCCCCAAGTCGCGCTATTTTTAAAACTAATTGAAGTCAATGGAGATGTTTTAATGTACACGACTGCGGTCGCTCCGACTTCAAAAAAGGTCCCTGTACTACTTCAATCCGACTCCTAGGCGACTGCTAGGCGACCTGTACCCATTGATTTCAATGGAAGTCGCTCAGAAGTCGTATTCCCTGTCTTAACAGGAGCAACTCTCCAGGAAGAGAACACATATTATTCAGGCAAACCCCTCCCTCCCCCCTCCCTCCCACAGAGCTGATTCTTGTTTTATTGGCCACTGGAATGTCTCCTGTCCTGGAAGCGACTTCAAGTCGTGTTGTAAATCACCACAAGTCGTGCTGAGGTCGCCCTGTGATTCATGCTCAAGTTGTGTCTGAGCTGCCTCTCAAAGTCGTGCTGGAAGTCGTGTTGCCCCTGTGTGAACCGAGCCTTAGAGCCCATTCACACAGGGGCAACACGACTTCCAGCACGATTTTATGAGGCAACTCAGACACGACCTGAGTATGAATCACAGCGCGACCTGGAGCTATTTACAAGGCAACTCCAAGTTGCCTGCAGGACAGGAGACATTCCAGTGGCCAATCAAACAAGAATAAGCTCTGTGGGAGGGAGGGGGAGAGAGATTTTTGCAGGAGAAATGTATGTTATCTTCCTGGAGAGTCGCTCCTATTAAGACAGGGAGAGGCGACTCCCATTGAAATGAATGGTTACAGGTCGCCTAGGAGTCGGATTGAAGTAGTACAGGGACCTTTTTTGAAGTCGGAGCGACTGCAGTAGTGTGCATAAGGACAGCTCCATTAACTTACATTGATTTCTTCAGCCAGCGCGACCTGAGGCGACTAGGGGCGACCTGGGGCGATTTGGAGTCGGATCCAAAGACGCCCCTGTGTGAATGGGCTATTAAGAGCTACGGGTGGAAGTGACGTTTTGATGTCACTTTCACCCTGCAATGGTATGGAGATGGGTGAGCCATCTTCCCTCACTTTTCTCCATACCATGCACAGAAGAGGACGAGATCGCCTCCGCCGCTGCCGACGGCTCCAGTAAGCGGCAAATCCGCCTCAGAGACCACTTTTATCTTAAACCGGACGGCTCACTGAATAAGAGCATACCTGGATTATGGCAGCAGCTGCTGCCATAACGAAGATATCCCTCTTTAAAGTGCCAACGTATATTGGCATGAGCTGGTCTGGAAGTGTTTACATAAATACAAAAACACACTGTTGATTTGATATTTACATCTTGCAAACATACAGCAACACATACGTTCAGAATTGGAGCAACATGGCTGCCTGTATTTCCTTACTCATCTCCTCACTCTATATCCCGTCTGATGTACACCCCAAAGTAAATGGATGTGTTAAAACTTCACTTTATTATTTTAATAAAAATTATGTTGTAATGCACAGAAACAATGCTGGGTCTTGATCACCATGATTCTGCATCTACACCTATACAGTTATACTAAACTTGCTATATGGGAAACCAGAAGGCTGCCATTGCTAACCTCTCTTTCTGAAAATGTAAGTTGTCTGACTATCATGCTCAGTCTGGTTTCAGTACTTTCAATCACTTACCTGGTGTACAGATAAAGACTGGCTTCTCTAGTTTTACTGATCTGAAAATGTATCAACATTTTGAAGCCAGTATTTAAAACCTCGAAGGCCCCTTTCACATTGATCAATTTTCTTCCATTTTTGCCTTATCAAAAAACAGAAGAAAAATGTATGACCAATAAATCCTATGGAGCCCTTCACACCAGTCAGTTGCGTTCTTAGAAGACCTGCATGCTGCATTTTTGGTGCATGTTTGGTGTGGTAAAAAAAATGCATCAAAATAGCACCTCACCATTGATATCAATGAAAAATGCATTGAAAACTCTGCAAAAATGCACCCGCGGTTGCATTTTTGGTGTGTTTTTGGAGTCACAGGTCCTTTTTCACAGGTGCAAAATGCACCAGAAACATGACAAAAACGCATATATGTTTATACCGCATTTTTGCAATGGAGCAGTGTAAAAGCAGCCAAAAAGTTATTCTCTAAAAATATGACAAAGTTTTAAAGCCATCACAGGTATTCAACTAGCATTTTCAGTTGTGGAAAAACAGTTAAGCCCTGTACACACGATCGGTTTTACCGATAAAAACAGTCCGATGGATTTTTTTCATCGGACAAACCGATCGTGTATGGGACCCATCGGTCTTTTTTCCATCGGTTTTAAAAAATAGAACATGTTTTAAATTTTTCCGATGGATCAAAAACCGATAGCAAATTCCGATCGTCTGTGGGCAAGTCCATCGGATAAAAAACCCACGCATGCTCAGACTGAATTAGGAGACGGGAGCGCTCGTTCTGGTAAAACTAGCGTTCCTAATGGAGAGAGCACATTCGTCCTTCTGCAAATTATTGCCTTGTTTAATGCAGCGCATTGTTTTGTTCTTTAGAATGGTGTTTTAAATGTTTTTTTTTGCTGCAGATCTTTATCCCGAGTTCTGACAAACGTATTTCTTTATTGTTTCTTGTGATCTCATGAATAATTTAATCTATTCTTAAAGCCAGACCTCACTAATTTTAAAAATGATTTAGAATCCATATATTATTTTTATTTTATTTGTTTTTCATTGTGGCCTTTTTTTTTTGGTGTCAAGTTCTCCTAACAACATATGTTTATTTTATTTTTCCCTCAAGGAGGTTGGTGTCCCTTGTTAATTACACATTGTAATTATGAAATGTTCTTGCTACTCACACAATAAAAACACATCAGGCAAGTATTTTGGCTGAAATCAAATCTCCATTTATTCTGGCAAAACAAATAAATAAACCCAAAGGGCAACAATTGGAAAATTAGCAGAATATATGAAGACTTTGGACCCCAAAGGCAGACATTACTATGATGAACAATAAAATAAACAACATAAGGAAATCAGGAGCAGCAGCCGAAGACATACATCATCCCAAGCTGTGGTACTCCTACAAACTGCAACTTCTGGAAGAGCAGCTTGAAGCCAGGGAATCACCTTCTGCTCTTCCCTGTAGCCTTCCCTCCACGCTTCTCTGCAGCGTTCCTTCCACGGCCCCGTCCACGCACCCTTGCAGGCTGTGCCACTGTCGGTGGTAATGTGGCAGAAGGAGGAGGAGAAGGAGGAAAAGGATGGGCCAGATGGCAGAGATGAGGGGCCTCTGTCAGCTGCCCCCTCCCCCCCGTGTGAATGGCCGTGTGTATAAGATGCTCACAGAGGGCACGTTGTCCCGCCTCCATTTGGAAGAACTTTTCGGGCAGGTAGGCACTAAAGCCCTCAACAGGGTTGAGGGGGGCCCTCATGATGGCAGCAGCGTCACGTATCATCTGAAGTGACTCCTCCTCCACCAGTGTCATCCGCCAATGTTTTTTCGGTCTGACGTGGAGGGGAGCCACTTGTGACTGTGTGCTGCCACTAGGCCTGGGGACCTGCTGCCTGCCACTTGGCCCTGCCTCCTCCTGGCTGCTACTCACCCCTGCCTCCTCCTGCCTGCCACATTCCTGCGCCTCTTCCTCCTGGCTGACCTCATCCTGTGTAGAAAAAAGGGACATAGTTTGATATTTTGTTGAATCAATCACACACAATTTTTATCTCATGACTGTTGCAATTTGAATGTTCAATAAATTGAAAAGACTTTCATTCTGACCCCGTTTTTTTTAGATGCTGTACCAATCATTTTTTTTTTTTTTTTAAACCTTTTTTTTTGGGGTTAATTTTTGCATTAGTGAAGAATAAATCTAGTTCACAATAGTACATTGAGGGCAATCAATATGTTTGAAAATACTATACCTGGCTGAAGATGCACAGATCCGGCTCTTCCAGCTCAGGTGGCTCCTCCTCCCCCTCTGCAGGGGTGGAGGGGAAGGGTGGAAGAAACGCTGGAGGGAAGGGTGGAAGGAAGGGTGGAAGGAACACTGGAGGGAAGGGTGGAAGGAAGGGTTGAGGGAAGGCTGGAAAGTGATTCCCTGGCCTCAGTCTGGTCTTCCAGAAATTGCAGATGCTTGTAGTACCACAGCTTGGGCTGAAGTACTTAGTCTGCTGCTGCTCCTTATCTCATAGAAGCACGGACTGCTGTGTAGCTTTTTTTGTAAGCATTCCGCATGTTGTTTATCTTATTGTTCATCATAGTGTAGTCAGCCTCTGGGACCCAGGTCTTCATATATTCCGCTAATTGGTTAATTGTTGCCCGACGTACACCACTCTTGTGGTAAGAAGGATGTTGGAGCTCCCACAGGTTGCGCAATTCTTTGTATTTCTCAATGAACAACAACATAATGTCGGGCTCCCTTGGTTTATGCATACTTATTTCTGTAAGATAAAACACAAGAAAAAAACAGTAGAGGTCAGCTTCAATTGTCATAATCTTATCCCAATATAGGCCTTTACAATCAGGAACCATTATAGGCCACTGCAGGCCCAAGTTTCATTCTTACCTTACTTGTTTTTTTTCGTCACTTCCGGTCGTTCTTACTCCGCGCAACCATAACCTCATTTCCCATTTATATACCCTGCGCATGCGTGTAACTCTGCCCGCGTCGCCCGCCCATGACGTTCTTTTTCTGCATTTCCCCGCCCCTTCTCAATCGGCGCACAGTGGGAGACGACGACATGCCGGTGACACAGGTGCATGCTTTATTATTAAGTAGCGACGAGGAAAGGCCGGAGGCGGGAACGTCCCGATCCAGGAATAAAAGATACAAGGCGACTAATATGTCATTTGCTGAGATGGCGGAGATGGTGGACATCCTGCGGAGGAGGGATTACGATGGGAAGCATCCCTAATCTCTGGAAGTCTCAAATACTGGACAAAGTGGCGAGGAGTCTCTATCAGAAATTTGGGGTCAGGAGATCCAAGGAGCAGCTCCATAAAAGGTGGTCTGACCTGAAGCTGAGGGAGCCGGAGCAGTATAGGAAGCTTAAAAAAAGCCTGGAAAAAAGTAAGTTAATTTCCTGTGTTATTTCAAATTGTAATATTTATTCTTGCATGTTTTGCTACATGTGCTTGGATTGTCTGGTTTCACTTTGTAAAATGTCAACTTTTATGTTAAGTTGAGTGTCCACTTCTTTGGTAATGTTTCATAGTAAACAACAATTGTCTTCAAAAGAACATGTTTTGCACATATACACGTAAACCACATGTGGTCATGCATATTTTAATGAAAACAACATTTATAAACATTGTGGGCTAGATGATGTGTTGTAATTAAATAGAATGTGAAATGATAAACTGGATTCTGGGTAAAGGAGAGGACACTCAAGCAGCTGGTTACACAGCTTTTAACTCAGGAGTACTAAAGTGTGGGCCACCTGAACAACCTTTTTAGGGTGTCACACACAGGTGCTCCAGTGGGTATCTTGGGGTGTCTCCATGTGTGTTATTTTGGTCCAAAAATAAAAGTATTCCTGCTTTGTTGAATTCACAAAATCTCATGTGTTCATCTTGGATCTCATGTCCCCATGTTGATGGGGACAAGGGCCTCATCCCCACAACCCTTGCCCGGTGGTTGTGGGGGTCTGTGGACGGGGGGCTTATCGGAATCTGGAAGACCCCTTTAACAAAGGGGACCCCCAGATCCCGCCCCCCCTATGTGAATTGGTAAGGGGTACATTGTACCCCTACCATTTCACGAAGAAAGTGTCAAAAATGTTAAAAATGACAATAGCCGGTTTTTGAAAATTCCTTTATTAAGGTCTTCTCCTTTCTTCCATCTTCTTCTTTTCTCCATTCAGGTTTCTTCCTTTCTCTTCCTCTTCCTTCTTCCTCTTCCTTCTTCCTCTGGTGTTCTCGTCCTCATCTTGCTCTGGCTTCTTGTTCCCCTTCTTCTTTCTTTGGCCGCTTCGTTTGAATTGGAGGTTCCCGCTGTGGGACGCTTCAGTTCTTCAGTTCTCCTCTTGGTCCGCTGCCACCCGGTGACCCTGCCCCCCTCTGACGCACATGGATTTCACGGGGACTTTCCCGTGGTGTCAGAGGGGGGCGAGGCCACCGGGTGCCAGCGGACCAAGAGGAGAACTGAAGAGGGAACCTCCAATTCAAACGGAGCGGCCGAAGAAAGAAGAAGGGGAACAAGAAGCCTGGAGCAAGATGCGGACGAGAACACCGAAGGAAGAAGGAAGATGAAGATGAAGATGAAGATGAAGAGGAAGATGAAGATGAAGAACAAGATGGAGGAAGAAACCCGAATGGAGAAAAGAAGAAGATGGAAGAAGATGGAAGAAAGGAGAAGACATTAATAAAGGAATTGTCAAAAACCGGCTATTGTCATTTTTAACATTTTTGACACTTTCTTCCTGAAATGGTAGGGGTACAATGTACCCCTTACCAATTCACATAGGGGGGCGGGATCTGGGGGTCCCCTTTGTTAAAGGGGTCTTCCAGATTCCGATAAACCCCCCACCCGCAGACCCCCACGACCACCGGCAAGGGTTGTGGGAATGAGGCCCTTGTCCCCATCAACATGGGGACATCCTCCCCATGTTGTGGGCATGTGGCCTGGTACGGTTCAGGAGGGGGGGCACTCTCCCGCCCCCCCTCTTTTCCTGCGGCCTGCCAGGTTGCGTGCTCGGATAAAGGGTCTGGTCTGGATTTTTGGGGGTACTCCACGCCATTTTTTTTTAAATTTGGGGTGGAGTTCCCCTTAAAATCCATACCAGATCTGAAGGGCCTGGTATGGATATTTGTGGGAACCGCACGCATTTTTTTTTTCATTTGTGGCAGGGTTCCCCTTAATATCCAGTCCAGACCTGAAGGGCCTGGTAATTGAATTTGGGGGAACCCCCACGCTTTTTTTTTTTTATCAATGACTTTTCTATGTATTGCCCCGGAGCCGACAATTCATTAATAGCCGCGAGTGAGTTTTAAATTACTTTTTCTCCTTCAGAAATGACACATTGTGCAGGGACAGGTCTAAGCACGGGAAACAGCACTAATAGTCCTCAGAAATTCTGGTCCCCATTGACTTCAATGGGGTTCGGGTTTGGGTTAAAGTTCGGTCCCGAACCTGAACTTTTTTCCGAAGTTCGACCAAACCCGTCGAACCCGAACATCCAGGTGTCCGCTCAACTCTACCCCCTACCCGTGAAGTACTCAACGTATTTATCACGTACTTCACGGGCACTTTGGGGGGCCAAGCCAGTACGGGCAGTGTCCAGGCCGGTCAGAATGTTCATCTCAGATAGACCGGCCTCAGGCCCAACTGAAGATATATATGTTGCAGAGTATCGGCTCAAGAAATTGTGCAATATGCAGCAGCAGTAAATTAGGTGGTTGAGTTTGTATTCCGCCATGTGGATAGCTGTCTGAAACAGGCGGAACCGGCTGGCCATTATCCCGAAGGCATTCTCCACAACCCTCTGGGCTCTGGCCAGCCGGTAATTAAAAACCCTCCTCTCCGGGGTGAGGGTGCGTTGGGGAAACGGCCGCATCAGGTGTGGTCCCAGTCCAAAGGCTTCATCCGCGATAAAAACAAAGGGAAGTCCATCCACGTTGTCTGCATCTGGAGGCAGTGCCAGGCCCCCAGACTGCAGACGGTGAGTGAACTCCGTCTGAGCGAACACTCCGCCATCGGACATCCGGCCGTTCTTCCCCACGTCCACATACAGGAACTCATACCGTGCCGACACCACCGCCATTAACACAAGACTATTAAAACCTTTATAGTTATAATAGAATGACCCCGAACAGGGTGGCGGCACTATGTGGACGTGCTTGCCATCAATTGCCCCTCCACAGTTGGGGAAGTCCCACTACTGGGCAAATTGGGCAGCCACAGTCTGCCATTCCTGTGGTGTTGAAGGAAACTGTGGAGTCAAACAAAAAGAATACATTAGTACTTTTGAACTTTACATTGCAAGCAGATTACACAAAGACATTCTTGGCCAACATCAGTATAACATTTATTCTTTGAGGGAGTATTTAAACACAAAAATAGAAGGCCCACTTATCAGATGACTCACCCCCGCTGATGGGACATTTGAAAATATTCTAAGGGGGGAGGGGGTTATAGCTGATTTTGCACCCCCCAAAAAAGGCTCTACCACTCTGCTGAACTTGAATGTGAACTAAAACATTTGGACACATTTTAGGGGGGGGAGGGGTTCAAAAATACTATGGCGCTGACAAAAAACATTGTTAAGAAAAAACTAGGCTAGGTGTGTTTGGGCCCAGGATAGCATGCTGGAGAGGTTAGTGAAGGGAAATAGGCATGTAGGCCAAAAAAAGAGCCATTATAATTAAAAACATGCATAGGGAGAAAGGGGACATTCCCAGCATATTACAATCAGGGTAATTTGGGAAGGAGGAAAGAAAGACAATACATTAGCAAACATTCACAAACTAGAATGTGATGTTAAAAAAAGAAAACTTACCTTCATATAGTCCTTCTGCAGGACCTGGATGATGGCAGAACACGTTTCCGGGATAATGATCCCAAGAGCCTGGGGGAAGATGCCTGTTGAGAACTTGAGGTCCTGCAAGCTTCTCCCAGTCGCCAGGTATCTCAACGTGGCAATAAGCCTCTGCTCGGCAGTGATGGCCTGGCGCATCACGGTGTCCTGCCTCGTGATATAGGGGGACAGCAAATCCAACAGACGGTGAAAAACGGGATCCGTCATCCTGAGATAATTCCTGAAATCATCAGGATTATTCTCATGGATTTCCCGCAGCAGAGACATATAAGAGAATTGGTCCCGCTGGAGCAACCAATTCTTGGTCCATGAACTCCTCCTCACCCTGTTCATGGACTGAACTCGGGTTACAGTGTTAACCGCAACACCAAGTCCATAGCCAGCACGAGCTCAACGACGAGAACGTACTTCAAACATGGTTTTAAACCGGTCGGCTGGTCAGAACGAACTCAAACAGAATGCACCGCGGAACAGCAAGGCCTGAGAAGAACGACCTGAAAAACAGTAACGAGCGGCCAAGAAGGCACTGCAAAACAGTAACGACCTGACTGCACGCACTGAATAACAAATACGAACCCACAAGCACAAACTGAACACCAGGAAACAATCTGCAAAGCACGGAGACTGAAAAGCACGAATCGGCTCTCACCAAACTTTTACTAACACGCGGTAACACGAAATCAGCAAAAGCAGCCCAAAGGGTGGCGCTATTCGATTTGAACTTCCTCTTTATAGTGCCATTGTACGTGGTGTACGTCGCGTCGTTTTGGTGCGGTCGGTTTTTTGACTGATGGTGTGTAGGCAAGACTGATGGAAGTCAGCTTCATCGGATTTCCGATGGACAAAACCATCGGATCAGAATCCATAGGATATCCGATTGTGTGTACGAGGCTTAAGTCACCTTATTTCTCTCATAACAGGCTTTCTTTAAACATTTTCACTATAGCATAAATTGTCATCAGTCGAAGGGAACATCTTCCTTCACTCTAAGTTTCTGCCACCTTGTATCCCCCTGTATACTGTTTAAATGACATTATCACAGTAATCAGCAAGTAGAAAAATCCATCTATCCATTTATTGTAATTCTACTGTTCATTTATGAAATGGGTAAATTTTTTGTAAAATTATTGTCTTTGAATGTTCTCAAAATTAAAGTGAATCTTAAAAATAAATGTGACATACTTACTCCAATCCCATCTTGAAGATGTCAATGAAAATAGCATTGACAACAGCATTCATGATGTTTACTGCTGCACCAATGAAAACCTGAGGCCACATAATACCCTAGAAAAGGAAAACGTATAGTTGTGTAATTCTGCATGGAATTTTTTTTTAAATTCAGTTTTTTTTTTATATAACGGTAAATCTTAAAGTGCTATTCATAGCACTATAATACTAACTGCAGTCTTAAGATTATTCGTCCACGCTATTTTCAGCAACACGCAGTTTGTAGCACTGCAATAACCCCTTCCATATTAGCCATCATTGTGCAGGGTATGTATAAGCTATACCAGTATTTGGAACTTATGGAGTTTGAATTGGTTATATTTATGTAATGTGGACTTGTACTGTACCAACCATTTGGATCATTTTCAGTAAGAATTGCCTCAATAATGTGCGAAGGGAGTTTGTGGACAAGGCCTGTCTGGTATGGATTTTAGGGGAACCCCACATGTTTTTTTTTCTTTACACGGTGTGGGATCCCCCCAGAATTGATACCAGACTCTTAAGCTCCGTACACACGGGCAGGATGTTGGGAGACATTCGCCTGTACAAAAAAATACCGCCCGGCCTTTTGCCCATGTGTGTATGTCAGTCTGTCGAACATGCACACTGGAAAACCTCCACAAAATTGTAAATAAAAATATAGCGTATATGTAGCACTACCCCCGTAGGGGCTGCTGGCAAACTGCTCTTCTATTCCTTCACAGCCAGGCAACATGCATTTTTTGATGATTTTATTAGGGGATAACAATATGGGTGAAGAGATTTATGGGTTGCCCATGAGATGATGAACACAGCAAAATTTGGGGACAATCTTCCTCTTTCTGTACAAAAGTCCTGAACTGTTCTCCAACTTTCCAGAACTGGGGGAAGGCATCAGAGACCTGCCTGTATGAGTCTTCCAGCCCTGAACTTCAATAAACTCTGATCCAGATTCCATAACTCATACTTAACCATGAGCCTAATATGTTTTGCCTGCTCTAACACTAGTAGCACACTAAAGGGTGCTACATATACAATTGTGGCACAAGTCATATTGTAATCAAATGTTATTATTATTCATTGGAGCCCTGCAGGTGCAGCAGCTGACTGATAATTATAAAACCACTCTCATTCACATTCACTCGGCAGATGGACACAGAAAAGCTGCACAAAGAAGTTTTTTTACCTAATGCAGAGAATGCGTTAAAGTAAAAACTTTCTACATTTAGAACCACTTTAAGGGATCAAGAACAAAAAGATAATTTAAAAGCCTATAGCCCAGCCCTTTTCTTTTTGATGCTAAATAAAAACATTTCAATTTTTTTTTTACGTAAAATTGCCTGCAAGTGAAAATAGCAAGTTAGCTATAGAATGTAGATTAAACTTTACATAAATGTTACCTGATTTTGCAAATATCTTAATAGCAGTTGCTGAAGAAATACGGCCTGTGATGAAAATTAGAAGCATTTAAAAGGACAATTAGCAGATACACAGTAGAACAGAAAGTAGAATTGTGTTGCTGTCTATGCCCCTATTGTGTAAGATTTTCCTTCATTTCCTATTGCAGTGATGGTGATCTTTGAGACCAGAAGTGAGAGTAAGGGCTCATGTTAAAGTAAATGTAGTGCCACCACCATGAGGGCCGCTAGAAGATGACTAAGTCCAAAGGTTGCCCTGACCCTTCAAGCCTCCCGACACCTCTGACACCCTGGGTTCGGACATGAGTAGTAATGCAATCACACCAAACTGCTATAAAGTAACCAATTGTGTTTACTGTAAAGTTCTTTAAGCAGATAGAGCAGTAATGGCTTAGGCAAATATTTTTCCAGTATTAAACCTTTTACACTCAAGACAGATAAACAGGTCTGCAATACATTACATAAAATTAGATGAAAGCAATCTATAAACCTGAGAGCGAGACTATGACTGCAGGTATAAAAGAGAGGAGAGTGACCTTTTATATAAGACTGCTCCCTTTAGCCCTGGCACCACAGGCCCAATAACACCTGTAACCCAAATATAACACCAACCAAAGGGTGACACTAGAGCTTTTGAACAGAGCTCCCCTTTAATAGTGCAGCTAGTGTGCACCAAGCCCTTTAAGTGGGGGGGGGGGATTGAAGGAGTCCTTGCGGTGTAGATGTTCTGTATCTTCAGCTAGTTCAACAAGGGCCCAGAGATATTTCTGTATAATTGCTCTCCTTGCTGTAGGTAGCAAATGCAATGTGTCTCCTTCTTAGAACTTAAGTGAAAAGAGCTTGGGTAAAGGTGTCTGCATGCATACTTACCTAGGTGGATGCAGCATCGGATCGATGCTGCATCTGTCTAATTAAGGTAATGCAACATATCTTACATCTAATGTAAGCCGTTTGTCCCCTACCGGCTACAAGACTGACAGCTCCAATACTCACAGCTCCCTGAGCAGAGAGCTGCTGGCTGTCAGTCAGCAGCTCTCTGCTCTGCCCCGCCCTCCACTGAAGTGCTAGCTGTGAAGGGGGTGGGAGCGGCTGGCTCAAGCTCTTAGTGGCTCGCTTAGAGGCTGAGCCGAGTGGCGGTCCAGGTATGTTGGTGGATCCAGACTCCATTGTTGCAATCTTGCCCAAGCCTGTACCGGCTCTGTAACGTCAGCCGACAGTGGGCTTCAGCACACAGGAGATATACAGCCAAACAAGCTTTCCCTGTACTTCTGTTTTAAGGTGTAAGGTGAATGGGCTTCTGCCCACTCACCAATCTGGATGACACCAGGCTCAATGAAATAAGGGATGGATCCTAAAGCAGGCTCCTGAAAAATATGTGCTCTGATGGCAGATCCCGACCACACGCTTTGTGGCACTGTGATGTAATGGGACCATTGCCAAGGGCAATGAGAGCGATCCCCAACTGTCCCCAATCGACAGGAAGCTGGCAGGTACGGAGACATCCACACACACGCACTGGATTCTCTCTCTCTCTCTCTCTGCCTAGGCTGCAACACCGGCTGTGTCTCTGTGTGGAAAGAGAGCAGCTGCGGGCTCTTCTTTCATCCCTCACTCTCCTCGTGCTGCTGTACTCAGGAGCAGCGCTTGCCAGAACTGCCGCTTTGCTGTTACACAGCACCTGTCTGTACTGAGAGGTTTGTCCTTGGGGGGGGGGGGGTCAGTCTATGCTGAAGGATCGGTGCTGGGAGGGTCAGTCTCTGCTGAGGGGCCTGTGCTGGGGGTGTAAATCTGTGCTGGAGGTCAGTCTGTACTGATGGGTCTGTCTGTACTGAGGAGTCTGTACTGGGGTAATCAGTCTGTGCTGAGGGGTCTCTGCTGGGGGGGGGGATGTCCTCAGGGGTCTGTGTAAGGAAGGTGGGTCTGTACTGAAGGGTCTGTGCTGGAGGCTCAGTCTGTTCTGAGGTCTGCTTTTGGGGGGACAGTTTGTTTTGGGGTAGCAAGTACTGAGGGGTTGGTGCTTAGGGGTCAGTCTCTGCTGCGGGATTTGTGCTGGGGGGGGGGGTTCAGTCTGTGCTTAGGAGTCAGTTTATGCTTAGTGGTCTGTGTTGAGAGGGTCATTCTGTACTGAGTGGTCTGTACTAGGAGGGGGGGTCATTCTGTGCTGGAGGGGAGTCAGTACTGGGGGGGTGTATTGGGGAGTCAGTCTGTGTTGAGGAGTACGTGCTGGGTCAATCTGTGCTGGGGGTTGGTCTGTGCTGAGGGTCCTGTGCTAGTAGGGTCAGTGTGTGCTGGTGGGTCTGTCTTGAAGGGGTCAGTCTGTGTTTGGGAAGAGTCAGGACTGTGGGCTGGGGAGGGTCTGACTGTGCTGAAGGGTATGTGCTGGGGGTTGATCCCTGCAGGGGGAGGTTGATTTGTGCTTAGTGTTCTGTGCTGGGGGGAGTCAGTACTAAGGGGTTTGTGTTGGGATGTTTGACTGTGCTGAGGGGTTGGTCTGTGCTGGGGGGTTAGTCTGTGCTGGGGGACCTATGCTGATAGGGTCAGTCTGTGCTGGTAGGCCTGTCTTAGGGGGGCAGTATGTGCTGGGGTGATCAGTACTGAGGGTTTTTTGTTGTGGGGTCACTGTGTTGGGGGAGTCAATACTGAGGAGTTTGTGCTGGGGGAGTCTGTACTGAGGTGGGAGTCTGTACTGAGGGGGTGGTCTGTGAGGGGGAATTTAGGGATGTCGGGGATTGACCTGTACTGTGGAGGATATTGGCCAGGGGGAATGAATTGTGCAGGGAAGAGGGGGTAATTTTGGTTGTAATCTGTAAAGTGGCTTGTACTGTACATTACACACTGTCAGGAATAGTGTGATTGCTTGGTTCACCTGTTGGTGGCACTGTTGCCTTTAGCACCAAGGGGTGTAGTTCTGGTGGCCACCAGTGGGTGTCTCCCAGCAGAGTTACAAACTAATAATCGAGCTGCACCTAATGTGGAACTGCTGGAGTATATAAGCCCGCCCTTCACGAAGGCTCAGGGCTTCAGTATTTTCTTTGTTCTCTGTTGGTCAGGGGTGGGTAGTGGGGTCCCCCAGGGTTCTGTCCTGGGACCAATTCTATTCAATTTGTTCATAAACGACCTGGAGGATGGGGTAAACAGTTCAATCTCTGTATTTGCAGATGATACTAAGCTAAGCAGGGCAATAACTTCTCCGCAGGATGTGGAAGCCTTGCAAAAAGATCTGAACAAATTAATGGGGTGGGCAATTACATGGCAAATGAGGTTCAATGTAGAAAAATGTAAAATAATGCATTTGGGTGGAAAAAATATGAATGCAATCTACTCACTGGGGGGAGAACCTTCGGGGGAATCTAGGATGGAAAAGAAGGACCTGGGGGTCCTAGTAGATGATAGGCTCAGAAATGGTATGCAATGCCCAACTGCTGCTAACAAAGCAAACAAAATATTGGCTTGCAATAAAAAGGGGATTAACTCCAGAGATAAAACAATAATTCTCCCGCTCTACAAGACTCTGGCCTGGCCACACCTAGAGTATGCTGTCCAGTTCTGGGCACCAGTCCTCAGGAAGGATGTACTGGAAATGGAGCGAGTACAAAGAAGGGCAACAAAGCTAATAAAGGGTCGGGAGGATGTTAGTTATGAGGAAAGGTTGCGAGCACTGAACTTATTCTCTCTGGAGAAGAGACGCTTGGGAGGGGAAATGATTTCAATTTACAAATACCATGCTGGTGACCCCACAATAGGGATAATACTTTTTCGCGGAAGGGAGTTTAACAAGACACGTGGCCACTCATTAAAATTAGAGGAAAAGAGGTTTAACCTTAAACTACATAGAAAAAAAAGGAGGTAATCACCATATCAATTACCACAGTGTGATGGCCACATCCCTGTAGTATAGAATAAAAAAGTTGTTCCCCCTTTAGGATGGGACTTTAAAACCCAGACACTGTGATATGTATAGAAAAGGTAATTTATTACATCCAAATTGTCAAAAGACATAAATACACATGTTAAAACAATATGAACCAAATCAAATGGTGTTTATGTATGCAACAGAAAAACAAACATAAAATGTACAACAGAACATAAATAAGAAATTACACTAGAACTCTCCTATGACCGATGTTCCCTGGTACCCGACGCATTTCCGGTATACAACCTTCAGCAGGGGTAACAAGCAAGGGTGAGTGCGGTCAAAATTATTTTATACTCTAAAACAATAAAAAAAGATGCATCATAGAAAACTGTAAACATGACACAGGGTAAGTATACATAGCTTCAAGGTTACAGCATACAGTAGCTTAATGCGGTGCACGTGTTATGTACCAATGAGAGTGGTTCCATATAGAAAAGCTAATAAAAGCAAATTGTGGAGAGGGAGATACAAAGGAACGTCAATACAGCACCAACTTGAACTTGAAACTGAATAGATTCAGGTCCTATGATTAACCAGTGGGCAGCGGTGTCCAAATTCCAATGATCCCCTGTAGGGCTAATAACTGAAAAGGCAGAGAGGGGACATGCAGTCAATGTCCAATCATCTCCCCGTATATAAAGGAAGATGAGTGGGTAGTGAGGAGCAGAGAGTGGGGAACAAATACCAGAATATAGAGAGGGGAAAAAAAACATCCCTCTCACTCTGCTGGTATGTGGGAAAACTGACAGCTGGCATATCTGTATAACATGCACCTAGTGTAAGTCAAAGGGGGAGGGAAAGAGGGGGGGTAGGAAAAGGACAGGGGGAGGGGGAAAGGGGGAGGGGGAAAGGGGGAGGGAGGGGCGCCTAGCAAACTCATGGTCATTAGAATGTATATAATTACCAGTCTGGGCTCAGCAGGCAGGATATGGCACTATCGGGACCTTCAATAAGGCAACCCAAAAGGGACACATAGACTTACTAGTAAAATAATCAATAACTGCTAAGGAACAAAAGTTCTGGGGGGACAAATCAGCATTCAGAGAGGGTAAGGCTTATCACTGGCAACAACGCAATACCCAGGGACGACCACAGAGGAGAACAAACTTAAAGAGTTCAAAAGGTTGGAATAATGACAGGGGATCTAATTCATCACTTAATTCTTTGTCTTCCACACTTTCACAGCCTTCTAAAAAAGGAATGAGGAAACAGAAGTGGAAATCACGGGAAGGGGGGAATGACAACAAGAAGCACATTACGGAATCCACAACATCTTCACAATCTACTCCTATGGTGGTGGGTACTGAACACACAGTGAGGGTAGGTAATGCACGTGGTGGCCCATCTGGGCAAGGAGGAGGGACCGCAGACCCTCCCGTGGCATCTACCATGGGTGGACCTGCGGACTCACAGTGACATAAGGCACGGGAGAAGTCTGATGATGAGGATGCTCTGACCATTATTAACCTGTTGGATTACAATTTATCGGCAAATGAAGCTGCCATATTAAGAAAAGGACTTACTTTTTGTCCTTCGTCTAATATAGACACTTTTGAAGCAATTAAAGATTTGCATCTATTTGCCCTGGAAACTAATTTTAAAAAACGTATATGCCAAACCTGCATTAAGTAATGAACCATCGGTTAAAGAAAAGAAGGCAATTGATGACCTGATTTCCTTATTGGAAGAACAGGACAATAAATGACCTTATAGACAATATAGACCTAGATGCATTACTAGCAGAGCAAATTACTCCAACCACGGCAGGGATTCTGGGCAAATCCACACTAAAAAAGAAGTCCAATAAATTTCCACCTCTTAATCTGAATTCAAAATTAAACGCTTTTATAGCTATGACAACCAAGGAGATCCTCCGTTTAAAAAGAAATCTTCAGACAATGCATCAGACAGAGAAAGAAATGCATTGGAGCAACAAAGCAGACAACATCAACTCACAATAAAACCCTTGGATAAAGGGGGGAATATTGTGATTATGTACAACTCCCAATATCAGTCCATGTGCAGAAAAATCCTATCTAACCAAGAGTGGTACAAGACAATATCTAAATTAACTATAGAAAAGTTTGACAAGGAGTTTTCCTCACTGGTGGATCAGGGGGGGGAAGGGGCTTGGTGGGACTTTATATGAAACGTATGTGAATACGTCTCCATCCCTGATTCAGTAGAAACAAAAGAGAACTAAGGTGGGACTTTATATGAGGTATGTGCGGCAACAGAAACACAGTCAATATTAAAAACACAATGTTTATTGCCACATAATAATTGCATAACACGTAAGGAAATGCATTCATAGTTTTGTGTCCATAATGACAACATGCAACAAAAATAGTATGTAGAAAATTGGCAACAACAATAAATGATATATTGTATAATAAACATATGATCACTGCATTGAGATAATACATTGTAGGGTAAATATATAACAGCAATCCTAGCTGACACGGACCACCTAAGAGACAGTGTAAAGATAAAATCTGTATATATAAAACTGGTCGAAACCATTCAATGAAGATGAGATGAATCCAATAAGCCCTACACATTTTGTGGATTTATTCCACTCTTCAGGGGCAAATGCATTAAATCGCTGTGAAAAAAAAACTATATAAAATATATAAGGTAGAAAGTAATATTGTATAAAGCAATCTAGCCAGGATGCCTGACAAGAATGAATACTAGGCAGAGGGTAAGAGAATGCTTCTCTCCCTAGGGTACTTGCATATGAGCTAAATATGAAGTGGTGAGATTGCAACAAAAGTGCCGCTCAAGGCGTTTGTCATGGGAGCTGAGGTACTGAGACCCAAGGAGTGGAGCAGGAGCATAAAAGGAACCTCTAAAGTAGGGAAATGTCCAAAGGTGATGTGTGCAGCTGTTTGGGCGGGGATGCCTCCTCCTCCACTGCACTTGTCAAGCCAGCCTGACTCTGGGCTTGGAGCATATAAGACTCTCAGTTGCTTTCAGCCATTCCTTTTGACATCACACGCTGTGCACACTGCACATGTGCAAGGTAATCACTGGAGTTCTTATATCCCTGACTCTATTATAGTCTTTGAGCACACACCCTCACCTCTACTCATGGGGTTCACTATTACGAGTATATCTGTCTCTGCTCCTAATTTTACCATGTGGCTTTGCCTCCCTCTAACTTTTTTTTCATCTGTATCTCTAGCTTGTCCTTGGTGGAGGTTTCCATTCACTTTTTTCCACGATTTTACAAAAGTATATTCACTCACCCAAATAAAAACGTTTACATTTTTTTTTCACATTATAGTATTGGAGCCTACACACATCATCTTTGGACATTTCCCTCCTGTAGGAGTTCCTTTTATGCTCCTGCTCCACTCCTTGGGTCCCAGCACCTCATCTCCTGTGTAGGGATGAGCCGAGCACCCCCCGGTTTGGTTTGCACCAGAACATGCGAACAGACGAAAAATTTGTGCGAACACCGTTAAGTCTATAGGACACGAACATGAAAAATCTAAAGTATTTGTTTTAAAAGGCTTATATTCAAGTTATTGCCATAAAAAAGTGTATGGGGACCCGGGTACTGACCCAGGGGACATGTATCAATGCAAGTCCATTACCAGGCCCTTCAGGTCTGGTATGGATTTTAAGGGGAATCCCATGCCAAAATGTAAAATAAAAATGTCATGCGGGCGGGGGGGGCTTAACAAGGGGGCCCCCAGATCTTGCCCCCCCTGTGTGAATGGGTATCGGGTAAATTGGTGAATGTGTAGGGGTACAAAAAAAAATCTAAAAGTATAAACTACAGGAGACAGTTTTTGACAATTCCATTATTAAAAAAAAAAGTGTCCTGCGATGTAAATCAATTGTCAATCATGGCTCCGACGGTCCAGAGATTAAATTTTTTTTTTTTATTTAAAAACTCTGCCTCCATGGGAGGCATCTCGGCGACTGCCGTCTTTTCGCTTTGACATTTGTTATATAGCCATGGGTGGGGCCACCCAATGACGTAAACAGGTGACCCCCACCCCCCTCTGACGTCACATGAGGGAGTTTTTCCTGGGTTTTTTCTCTGGACCATCGGCGCCGTGATTGAAGATGGATAGACATGGGGGAACACTTTTTTTTTAATAAAGAAATTGTCCAAAACTGTCTTCTGTAGTTTTTACTTTTTTTTACACTTTTTTTGTGAATGGGTAGGGGTACAATGGGGGGGGCGGGATCTGGGGGCCCCCTTGTTAAAGGGGGCTTCCAGATTTCGATAGGCTCCCCCACTCACAGACCCCCACAACCACCAGGGATGGTTGTGGGAATGAGGCCCTTGTCCCCATCAACATGGGCACAAGGTGCTTTGGGGGGACCCAAAGCACCCTCCCCATGTTGAATGCATGTGGCCTGGTATGGTTTAGGAGAGGGGGCACTATCTCGTTCCCCTTTTTTTTGTGGCCTACCAGGTTGCATGCTCGGATAAGGGTCTGGTATGGATTTTGGGGGGGACCCCCACGCCATTTTTTTTTACATTTTGGCATGGGGTTCCCCTTAAAATCCATACTAGACCTGAAGGGCCTGGTATGGATTTGGGGGGTATGCCTTTTTTGGTTTTTAAATTTTTGCGCAGGGTTTCCCTTAACCACTTTAATACAATGTGTTATATAAACTACTCTGCCTGCATTGACTGAGGAGTATAGGAGTATAAACTGAATATATACTCTACACTGAATGCAGAGTATATATATATATATATATATATATATATATATATATATACTCTGTATATATCAAATACACTGCCACTAACTAACCTGCCTGCCTAATCTAGCTCAATCTATCTCCGTCAACACACTATACACGGCCGCTATGTAAGCAGCCTTCTATAGTGTGGGGCGTGGACTTAGTCTCCCAGAGCCATAATTGGC
The DNA here is from genome assembly GCA_029206835.1 of Rana muscosa. Classification (NCBI taxonomy): domain Eukaryota; kingdom Metazoa; phylum Chordata; class Amphibia; order Anura; family Ranidae; genus Rana; species Rana muscosa. The sequence continues at coordinate 594,670,431 of CM055117.1, forward strand.
CAAAGGCATCCTGCGTTCGGCCAATTATAGCTCTCTCAGCAGAGCGCGCTGTGATTGGCCAAAGCATGCAGGTCAGGTGCATGCTTTGGCCAATCATCATACAGCATGCACTGTGATCTTGCAGTGCATTATGGGGTGTTCACAGATATTTATGCATTTGCCCCTGAAGAGTGGAATAAATCCATGAAACGTGTAGGGGTTTTAGATGCATCTCATCTTTATTGGATGGTTTCGACCAGTTTAATATATTCAGATTTTATCTTTACACTGTCTCTGAGGTGATCCGTGTCAGCTAGGATTGCTGTTATATATTTACCCTACAATGTATTATCTTGATGAAGCGGTCATATGTTTATTATACAATGTATCATTTATTGTTGTTGCCAATTTTCTACATACTTTGTTTGTTATATGTTTTCATTATGGACACAAACCTATGAATTTTTTTTCTTACATGTTATGCAATTATTATGTAGCAATAAACATTGTGTGTTTTTTATATTGACTGTGTTTCTGTTGCCACACATACTGCATACAAAGTCCCACCTTAGTTCTCATTTGTTTTTACTGTCCTTTAGCCCTGCTTAAGGCCGGCCATGCATGGATAGAAATCCAGCTGGTTCGGCAGGGACCAGCTGAATTTCATTCCATGTATGGGCAGGCTGGTTGAACACAAGTTGATCTATTAATCAACTTGTGTCCAACCAGCCTGTTGGGTTTTTCTGAATGATCAAGTGCCAGTGGCTATAGTTGGCAACACTGATCATTGTATTCTGACGGCGGGGAAGATTCCCCACTGTCAGAATACAATATCACAGCACAAGTGATTCCCCATCTAGACATAGAAAAACGACAGAAGTATAGGTGTCAATGACTCATCCAATGCAGTCAGGGAGGTGAGCGACAGGTGCAATCCTGCAGAAGTCACATTACCAGATAAATATATCCTTTAGTAGTAGCGTATATGAAAAGTTCAGTCAGAGGCTGCTACCTCAATTCTTCGAAATTGTTACAGCATATCAAAAAAGGGGGGTGATGCATCTATCCCTCTAAGTGACATTGCCTTTGGATACACAGTGAGGAAGCTATGCTGCATGCTAACCACCTACTGCTGCTTTGACTTACCATCCACCTGCCTTCCCTCAGAGGAACTGCTCTATCTCCCGGAACCAAACTCTCTATCTGCTGTATGCTCAGGACACCTATTGATGGTTACACACCGTACCCTCCGGCTGGAGGAACCTGCTAAACACGCCAGCACCGTCTGTGAGTGCGAGCTGTGGGATTCCCAGATAGAAGACAGTCGACAGCTGGTAAGAGTGGATAAATAAGTGGGTGAGCAGTAAATATGATACCGGGATCTGTATGAAACTATCAGCTGCACCAAAACAGGGTGTGTTTTGATACCTTTAGCCCACGCTGCTAGCGCAGCTTGGTGTGCTCTGGATCCAACAGTGTATCAAACAGGATAGTCCTGCTGTTGCTACAGGCAACATTCTTTATTGCAACCTCACTGAAATCCACCACTGAACTGTAGGTTAACCTACCCCATTCATGTGGAATAACATCCTAACGAACTGATGACATATATTTTTTGAAATCGCATTTTTGGATCACAGCTTCAGTCTGTAGCCACATCATTACTGTTATGCGGCGTACACACGATCGTTTTTCATGCCATTTTTTTAACCAACGTTTTTCTCGTCGTTTTTTTTCATGTTTCCTCTTAAGCCTGTCTTGCATCCACACGATCATTAAAAAAAAACGCTCGAGCAAAGCGCAGTGACGTACAACACGTACAACGGCACTATAAAGGGGAAGTTCCATTCGAATGGCGCCACCATTCATGTTAGTAAACTTTGTTGAGTGGCGATTCGCGCTTTTCAGCCTCGTGCTTTTTAGTCCGTTACAGCGTGACGAATGTGCTATCTCCATTACGAACGCTAGTTTTACCAGAACGAGCGCTCCCGTCTCATACTTGATTCTGAGCATGCGCGTTTTTTTCCCCTCGTAAAAGCATACACACTATCGTTTTTCACATCGTTAAAAAAAACGACATGAAAAACGACGTGAAAAAATAGAGCATGTTCGAAATTTTTAATGCCCGTTTTTCACGCCGTTAAAAATGCTCTGGAGCATACACACGATCGGTAAAAAATAGCATTTTTAACGGCATGAAAAACGATCGTGTGTACGCCGCATTATAGTTTCACGATATCCATGAATATGCCCCAGCTCCCAGGCCTGCCCCTGTAGGTTTATGTATGCGATTGGTATGCATGGTTGTGGTGGCCACCTGTCCCCCTTAGACTAGCGTCTAATTTTATTAGTGCTGTGAGGACACTGGCACCTTTTGTGTAATTAAATGTGTTTTTTTACATGTGGATAACTTTTGAATAAATTTGTAGTCTTAATCCATATTCCTCTCTGACAAATTCTTTTTGAAATTTTTGATTCCCCATCTACATTAAACGTGTTGATGTGGGAATCAGATCCATTTTGATCAATCTATGAAATGATCGATGTATAGGCTGCCTAACACTGCCTGTCCTTGGCCAATAATGAAATATGCTCCTGTCTGACAATCAGATACTGAACTTCAAACCTCTTTGAAGCTAAATACAAGCCTGTAGTTGCCAACTGTCCCAGATTTGCTGAGACAGTCATGCTTTTTACCTATTTGTCCCATGCTGTCTTCATCCCGAGCTGTGTCCCAGGAATCACAGACATCTCACAGTTGACAAATATCAATGAGAATTAAATAAAATCACCATTGTTCTGACTCCTGACTAAACTGCAGCCTGTGCAGTTCAAAGGAGATCTATTCTGTCTGTCACCAAACCTGCGGCAGTGGGGAGATAAGGAAATTTTTTGTGTGCGAAGTAATATAGTGCCACATAAACCAACACTTCTTGTGGCAGAGTGATGTGCCCTCTGATTCTCTGGACACATGCTGCCTTCTTTACTCTGACAGGAAGAGAAAACAGTAGGAGGGAGACTGCTTCCTGGGCTGGCTGGCTGGCTGGCCTACCTTACTGTTGAAAAGCTACCCAACTGTATTACAGCATTCTGTGATAAATAACCTCTTCTAGACCATGTTCTGAGTTCGGTGTCCTGGGTCCAGTGACCGGTGTCGTAGGTCCAGTGATCATTGTACTGTGTCCAGTGACCATTGTACTGTGTCCAGTGACCATTGTACTGGGTCCAGTGACCATTGTACTGGGTCCAGTGACCATTGTACTGGGTCCAGTGACAAGTGTCCTGGGTCTAGAGACCAGTGTCCCGAATCCAGAGACCTTTTTTTCTGAGCTCAGTGTCTTGTGTCCTGAATCCAGTGACCAGTGTCCTGGGTCCAGCGAACAGTGTCCTAGGTCCAGTAACCAGTGTACCGAGTCCAGTGTCCTTTTCACCATCCCAACCTCCTTTGCACCCCTCTTTCTGCAGCACTGCAGGCTTTTCAGTGTTAAAGCTGGCAGTGAGGAGGCAGCATATCACCTCCCAGCCACATGTCACTCATGGATCACTTTTCAGAGGGATGGGAAGGGCTACCGAAAGCCCTAAAGTTATAACAAGTTGTAAGTAGATAAACAAGCACGTAATTTTTTTTACAAATAAGCAGTGCCTTTTTTCTTGTGTTTCTGTCCTTATATTGATGAATTGACAGTATCTTAAAATGTTATTGTAGCACAGGTTAACAATATGTTCCTTGTAGAACTACTAACATTTAAAAAGAATACCTGCCCCTAATTAAAGTGCATTCTCCACTTACAATGGCTTGCTGGAGACAAAAAAAAAAAAAATGTCCCTGGAAATTCTTTGGAAATTTTGGCAACTATACAAGCCACTCATTTGACTTCTCACCAACCCATCTTACCGTAGGTCAAAGACACAAGAGAGAGGATGTAAGACAGTAACAAAATAAAACTTACTGGCAGAGCAGGTAAAAAGATCATCACATATTTTTGTGTCAACCTGAAAAATAATGCATATGTGTTTTATTAACATATGGATACTTTAATAATTCATCATACATCTTACCAACCTACATGTTTGTTACTGCCGAGTAGGGATGAGCTTTGAGTTCGAGTCGAACATGAGTTCGACTCGAACATCGGCTGTTCGCTCGTTCGCCGAATTTCGAACATTATGGGCCGTTCGCGCCAAATTCGAGTGGCGCGTCACGGCCCATAATGCACTGCGTCATCGCAGTGCATTGCTGGCTGATGATTGGCCAAGCATGCACTATGACCCGCATGCTTTGGCCAATCACAGCGCTGTCAGCACAGAGAGCCATAATTGGCCTTGTGTAGTGTGTTGAGAGAGAGAGAGAGAGAGAGAGAGAGAGAGAGATTTTATTTCAGTTAGCTGGATTGAGCAGGCAGTTGATTCAGTTAGATTCAGTATATTTAATATATATATATGCATTCCAGGCTTTGTATATATATATATATATATATATATATACACACACACACACACACACACACACACACACACACACTGTATAAAGTTTAGCTAGATCTCACTGCAGAGCATTCCCGGTGTGTTACTAATATACTACAGCCAGGCAGTTGATTCAGTTAGCTGCAGTTTATTCAGTACTATATCCTCTGCACAGTGTTCAGCTAGATCCAGGCCCGGACTGGGACAAAAAATAGGCCCATGCATGTTGGCTGCAGTTTATTCAGTACTATATGCTGTGCACAGTGTTCAGCTAGATCTCACTGCAGACCATTCCTGTTGTTCTCTTCCTAATATACTACAGGCAGGCAGTTGATTCAGTTAGCTGCAGTTTATTCAGTACCATATCCCGTGCACAGTGTTCAGCTAGATCTCACTGCAGACCATTCCTGTTGTCCTAATATACTACAGGCAGGCAGTTGATTCAGTTAGCTGCAGTTTATTCAGTACTGTATCCTGTGCACAGAGTTCAGCGTGTGCAGACCATTCCTGTTGTTCACTTCCTAATATACTACAGGCAGGCAGTTGATTCAGTTAGCTGCAGTAGTGATGAGCCGAACACCCCCGGGTTCGGTTCGCACCAGAACCCGCGAACGGACCGAAAGTTCGAACGAACATTAGAACCCTATTAAATACAATGGATGCGAACGTTCGAATTCTAAAGTGCTAATTATAACAACTATTATGCATGTTATTGTCCTAAAAAGGGTTTGGGAACCCGGGTTCTGCACCAGGGGACATGTATCAATGCAAAAAGAAGTTTTAAAAACGGTCGTTTTTCGGGAGCAGTCATTTTAATGATGCATAAAGTGAAAAAAAAAAATCAAATATTCCTTTAAATATCGTACCTGGGGGGTGTCTAAAGTATGCCTGTGAAGTGCCACGTGTTTCCCGTGTTTAGAACTGTCCCTGCACAAAATGACACTTCTAAAGGAAAAAAAAGCCATTTAAAACTGCTTGCGGCTTTAATGTAATGTCTGGTCCCGGTAATATGGATGAAATTCTTTAAGAAAAATGGCATAGCTACCCCATGACCCCCCCCTACCCCAGCCCATTACCAGCCCCTTTGGGTCTTGTATGGATATTAAGGGGAACCCCGCACATAAAATAAAAAAGGCCCTATATACTCTGAACAGCCCTATACAGGCGGTGCATACAAGACAGGGACTGTAGGTTTGTTCTTATGTAGAGTCTGTTTGTAATTTTGAACAGGTACATTGTTGAAGTGTAGCTCCAGACCAAAAATCTATTTTTAAACTTTTTGGAAAACATAGGTAAGGGTTATCACCCCTGTAACATTTGTTTTGCTGTCTGTGCCCCTGTTCAGAACATTTCACCTCACTTTCCGTCCCAATGACAACTGTTTTTGAAATGTGGTGTTTTTCTTGAAACAAGGATTGCTGATAAAGCATCAGTACAGAGGAGACACCTTTCTCCCATATTTATTCTTACAGGAGAGAATTTTCCTTCCTAGTGGTAGATTTCCTCTCACTTCCTGTTGTCTTCTTGCGTTTGCAAGTAGGAGTCGTTTGTAAGTTGGATGTTTGAAAGTAGGGACCTGCCGTATATACTCTGCAGAAATAGGCCCCTTAGTTGTTGGTGTTGGCACAACACTGTAAGCACTCACAGTTACTCTTGGTTGGTGCTGGAACGCCCTGCTGTCAACTATTATATCAGGAATTTTAATTACATATAATTGTTGAACAGTGGTAGTAAAAATTGGGCCTTTGATGGTGGTGCTGGTGCCACAACACTGTAAGCCCTGACAGTTACTCTTGGTGGGTGCAGCAATGGGCCCTGCTGTGAATTATTAGATCAAGAATTGTAATTACATGCCCCTGTTGAACAGGGGCTGAAAAATTGGGCCTTAGGCACTGGTGGCACAACACTGCAACCCCTCACAGCAACTGTACTTGGAGCACAGCAATGAGCCCTGTTGCAAAGTATTGCTTCAAAAATTGTAATGACACGCCCCTGTTAAACAGGGGCTGAAAAATTGGGCCTTAGGCACTGGTGGCACAGCACTGCAACTCCTCACAGATACTGTACTTGGAGCACAGCAATGAGCCCTGTTGCAAAGTATTGCTTCAAAAATTGTAATTACACGCCCCTGTTAAACAGGGGCTGAAAAATTGGGCCTTAGGCACTGGTGGCACAACACTGCAACTCCTCACAGATACTGTACTTGGAGCACAGCAATGAGCCCTGTTGCAAAGTATTGCTTCAAAAATTGTAATTACACGCCCCTGTTAAACAGGGGCTGAAAAATTGGGCGTTAGGCACTGGTGGCGGCACCCATAAACAAAAATGATCTTACAAGCTATCATCATCAATCGTATCATTGAGGACTCGGAGGAGGAGGATAGCCAGTCAACATAACAGCACAGGCACTCAGCATCAGCATCAGTCTTGAAGGGATGTGACATGTTAAAATCAATTAGTCTGTTATATCAGCATCAGGTGTGTGGTAGCTGGTGGTGATCCAAGACTGGTTCATCTTGATGAAAGTCAGTCGATCAACCGAGTCGGTGGACAGGCGCACCCTGTGATCCGTGACAAATCCTCCAGCAGCACTGAATGTGCGTTCCGAAAGAACGCTGGATGCAGGACAGGCCAGTAGCTCAATTGCATACTGTGCAAGCTCTGGCCAGTGATCCATCCTCAAGACCCAGTAAGCCAGAGGATTTTCGGTGGGGAAGGTGTCCAAGTCTGACCTTGCCCCTAGATATTCCTGCACCATGTTTATCAGACGCTGGCGATGGTTGCTGGAACCGATCATACTTTGGGGCTGCGGACTAAAGAATTGTCTGAACGCATCGGTCAGACGGCCACCTTCCCCACCGCTCCTTCTTTGACTGGCCGAAGCCTCAGCAACTCGTTGTCCAGGACCAGGAGTTTGCAACCTCCCAGTCTCTGGGAACGCGTTGCACAGACCTTTCTGCAAGGCCTCCCGGAGTTGTCTCATCCTCTGCTCCCTCTGCGACGGTAACATAAGGTCCGCAACCTTACCCTTGTACCGTGGATCAAGGAGAGTGGCCAGCCAGTAATGGTCCCTCTCCTTGATCCGAAGAATACGAGGATCCTTCCGCAGACTTTGCAGGATCAGGGAGGCCATGCAGCGTAGGTTTGCTGAGGCATTCGCTCCGGAGTCCTCTGGGTCACTAAGGACGACATGATCCGCAGCCACCTCCTCCCAGCCACGTACAAGTCCACTGGTTTCTTGGGACTGTAAATCATCCCTAAAAGACTGCTGCTGATGATGCTGAGTGCCAGCCTCCACCTCCATGCTGACACAATCCTCCTCCTCCTCCTCCTCCTCCTCCTCCTCCTCTTCCTGTGCGATGGGTGGGACAGAAGGAACACTGTCTGGGTAAAGGGGGCCTTGAGAGGCAAGGAAGTCCTCCTCTTCCTGCCTCTGTTCTGCCTCAAGTGCCCTGTCCATTATTCCACGCAGCGTGTGCTCCAACAGGTGGACAAGAGGTACAGTGTCACTGATGCATGCACTGTCACTGCTCACCATCCTCGTGGCCTCCTCAAATGGTGCCAGGACAGTGCATGCATCCCTGATCATGCCCCACTGGCGTGGAGAAAAAAAACCAAGCTCCCCTGACCCTGTCCTGGTGCCGTAGTCGCACAGGTACTCATTGATGGCCCTCTGCTGCGTGTGCAGCCGCTGCAGCATGGCCAACGTTGAGTTCCACCTGGTGGGCATGTCACATATAAGGCGGTTCTTGGGCAGGTTCAACTCCTTTTGCAGCTCAGCCAGGCGAGCACTGGCATTATAAGATCTGCGGAAATGCACACAGACTTTCCTGGCCTGCCTCAGGACATCCTGTAAGCCCGGGTACCTGCCCAAGAAGCGCTGCACCACCAGGTTAAGGACGTGAGCCACACAGGGCACATGGGTCAGTTGTCCCTGTCGGAGGGCGGAGAGGAGGTTGGTGCCATTGTCGCAAACCACCATTCCTGGCTTAAGCTGGCGTGGCGTCAACCACCTCTCGGCCTGGCCCTGCAGAGCAGACAGGACCTCTGCCCCAGTGTGGCTTCTGTCCCCCAAACACACCAGCGCAAGCACGGCATGGCATCTTTTTGCCTGCGTACTTGCGTAGCCCCGTGAACGGCTACGGAGCACCGCTGGTTCATAGGACAAACCACAGGAAGAGGCCATGGAGGAAGAAGAAGAGGAGGGGGTGGAGGAGAGAGGTGTGTCACAACCAGTAGTAGCATTTTGGAGGCGTGGCGGTGGGACAACCTCCAACACTACTGCACCTTGTCCTGAATCCTTCCCAGCTGCCAAAAGAGTGACCCAATGGGCCGTGAAAGAAAGGTAACGTCCCTGTCCATGCCTGCTGGACCATGAGTCAGCGGTAATATGCACCTTACCGCTGACCGCCCTGTCCAGCGAGGCCAAGACATTGCCTTCCACATGCCGGTAGAGAGCCGGAATAGCCTTCCGTGAGAAAAAGTGGCGTTTGGGAACCTGCCACTGAGTAACTGCACATTGCACAAACTCACGGAAGGGGGCCGAGTCTACCAACTGAAAAGGCAGCAGTTGAAGCGCTAGCAATTTAGCCAAGCTAGCATTCAACCGCTGGGCATGTGGATGGCTGGGAGTGAACTTCTTTCGACGGTCCAGCAGCTGGGGCAGGGAAATTTGCCTGCTAGAATCGGACGTCGGTGTACTGCTAGCAGAGTGGGCGCAAGTACTTGGCTGTGACACACCTAATTCTACACCTTCATTCCTCTCAGTGCATGTTTCAGAGAGGACTGAAGTTATAGTGGGGTTGGAGATCCCAGCTGATGCGGTGCAAGGAGAGGTCCGCTTTGTTCTTTGGTGTGGGTCTTTCAGGTAGGCTTGCCAACGAGCTGCATGGCAGGTCAACATATGTCTGGTCAGGCATGTGGTACCCAAGCGGCTGATGTTTTGGCCACGCGATATACGCTTGAGACATATGTTGCAAACAGCAGCTGTGCGATCTGATGCACTAGCCTCAAAAAAGGCCCACACCAAAGAACTTTTTGAATGACGGGCAGAGGCAGCGCCCTGCACAGGCGGAGCTCTGCGGTGTGATTCCGTCGGTGTACTGCCCTTACGCTGGCCACCAAAGGGCATCCTGCCTCGTTGGAGATGTGCCTCCTCCTCATCCTCCTCCTCCTCCTCTCTCCTATTAGGCACCCACGTGGAGTCAGTGACCTCATCATCCCCTCCCTCCTCATCACTGGAGCCAATCTGGCAGTATGCTGCAGCTGCTGGAACATGACTGCCAGATTGGTGTCCTTCTTGAGCATCCCCTCTGTCTGCTCTCACGCTACTGCCTTCCTCTAGCTGGGTTTCATCATCAGACCCTTCAAAACGCTGGGCATCCTCCTGGAGCATGTACCCAACACTGTGCTGAAACAGTTCGGGGGACTCCTCAGGAGGAGGACATGGTGGGTCTAGGGAAGGAGTGACTGATGATTTGTCTGACATTGATACCAGGGAAGACGACGCTTTGGCAGCTGCTTTTCCAGTACCCTGAGCCTGGGTGAGAGAGGATGAGGAGGAGGAGGAGGGCTTGGTCATCCACTCTACCAAGTCTTCGGCATGATGTGGCTCAACATGTCCAGCTGCCGAAAAGAAGGACAAGCGTGTCCCATGGCCATGTGCTGATGACAATGCACCGCGTCCACGACCAGCACTGTTGCCCCCAGACACAGAGCCTGCTTGCCCTCTTTTATTGCCTCCTGACTGTCTGCCTCTCCTTGTTTGCCTTCCAGACATTCTAATAGATGGCCTGCAGGGAGATGGGAAAAAAGCAATAAGGGCTACCTTCAGGTGTCCTTCTCTGTCCCTTGAAACAAGGACTTGCAGAGTGAAATAAACTGACACTCTCCCTACCTACAGTTTTCTGTCCCTAGAATAAATGTTTTTTTTAATCACAATATAGCACAAGGACAATTCAGTCACTGTCCTTCCAGGTCCCTGGAAACAAGGACTTGCAGAGTGAAATAAACTGACACTCTCCCTACCTACAGTTTTCTGTCCCTAGAATAAATGTTTTTTTTAAGCACAATATAGCACAAGGACAATTCACTCACTGTCCTTACAGGTCCCTGGAAACAAGGACTTGCAGAGTGAAAGAAAAAAAACACTCTCCCTACCTACAGTTTTCTGTCCCTAGAAAAAATGTTTTTTTTAATCACAATATAACACAAGGACAATTCACTCACTGTCCTTCCAGGTCCCTGGAAACAAGGACTTGCAGAGTGAAATAAACTGACACTCTCCCTACCTACAGTTTTCTGTCCCTAGAATAAATGTTTTTTTTAATCACAATATAGCACAAGGACAATTCAGTCACTGTCCTTCCAGGTCCCTGGAAACAAGGACTTGCAGAGTGAAATAAACTGACACTCTCCCTACCTACAGTTTTCTGTCCCTAGAATAAATGTTTTTTTTAATCACAATATAGCACAAGGACAATTCAGTCACTGTCCTTCCAGGTCCCTGGAAACAAGGACTTGCAGAGTGAAATAAACTGACACTCTCCCTACCTACAGTTTTCTGTCCCTAGAATAAATGTTTTTTTTAATCACAATATAGCACAAGGACAATTCAGTCACTGTCCTTCCAGGTCCCTGGAAACAAGGACTTGCAGAGTGAAATAAACTGACACTCTCCCTACCTACAGTTTTCTGTCCCTAGAATAAATGTTTTTTTTAATCACAATATAGCACAAGGACAATTCAGTCACTGTCCTTCCAGGTCCCTGGAAACAAGGACTTGCAGAGTGAAATAAACTGACACTCTCCCTACCTACAGTTTTCTGTCCCTAGAATAAATGTTTTTTTTAATCACAATATAGCACAAGGACAATTCAGTCACTGTCCTTCCAGGTCCCTGGAAACAAGGACTTGCAGAGTGAAATAAACTGACACTCTCCCTACCTACAGTTTTCTGTCCCTAGAATAAATGTTTTTTTTAATCACAATATAGCACAAGGACAATTCAGTCACTGTCCTTCCAGGTCCCTGGAAACAAGGACTTGCAGAGTGAAATAAACTGACACTCTCCCTACCTACAGTTTTCTGTCCCTAGAATAAATGTTTTTTTTAATCACAATATAGCACAAGGACAATTCAGTCACTGTCCTTCCAGGTCCCTGGAAACAAGGACTTGCAGAGTGAAATAAACTGACACTCTCCCTACCTACAGTTTTCTGTCCCTAGAATAAATGTTTTTTTTAATCACAATATAGCACAAGGACAATTCAGTCACTGTCCTTCCAGGTCCCTGGAAACAAGGACTTGCAGAGTGAAATAAACTGACACTCTCCCTACCTACAGTTTTCTGTCCCTAGAATAAATGTTTTTTTTAATCACAATATAGCACAAGGACAATTCAGTCACTGTCCTTCCAGGTCCCTGGAAACAAGGACTTGCAGAGTGAAATAAACTGACACTCTCCCTACCTACAGTTTTCTGTCCCTAGAATAAATGTTTTTTTTAATCACAATATAGCACAAGGACAATTCACTCACTGTCCTTACAGGTCCCTGGAAACAAGGACTTGCAGAGTGAAAGAAAAAAAACACTCTCCCTACCTACAGTTTTCTGTCCCTAGAAAAAATGTTTTTTTTAATCACAATATAACACAAGGACAATTCACTCACTGTCCTTCCAGGTCCCTGGAAACAAGGACTTGCAGAGTGAAATAAACTGACACTCTCCCTACCTACAGTTTTCTGTCCCTAGAATAAATGTTTTTTTTAATCACAATATAGCACAAGGACAATTCAGTCACTGTCCTTCCAGGTCCCTGGAAACAAGGACTTGCAGAGTGAAATAAACTGACACTCTCCCTACCTACAGTTTTCTGTCCCTAGAATAAATGTTTTTTTTAATCACAATATAACACAAGGACAATTCACTCACTGTCCTTCCAGGTCCCTGGAAACAAGGACTTGCAGAGTGAAATAAACTGACACTCTCCCTACCTACAGTTTTCTGTCCCTAGAATAAATGTTTTTTTTAAGCACAATATAGCACAAGGACAATTCACTCACTGTCCTTACAGGTCCCTGGAAACAAGGACTTGCAGAGTGAAAGAAAAAAAACACTCTCCCTACCTACAGTTTTCTGTCCCTAGAAAAAATGTTTTTTTTAATCACAATATAACACAAGGACAATTCACTCACTGTCCTTCCAGGTCCCTGGAAACAAGGACTTGCAGAGTGAAATAAACTGACACTCTCCCTACCTACAGTTTTCTGTCCCTAGAATAAATGTTTTTTTTAAGCACAATATAGCACAAGGACAATTCACTCACTGTCCTTACAGGTCCCTGGAAACAAGGACTTGCAGAGTGAAAGAAAAAAAACACTCTCCCTACCTACAGTTTTCTGTCCCTAGAAAAAATGTTTTTTTTAATCACAATATAACACAAGGACAATTCACTCACTGTCCTTCCAGGTCCCTGGAAACAAAGACTTGCAGAGTGAAATAAACTGACACTCTCCCTACCTACAGTTTTCTGTCCCTAGAATAAATGTTTTTTTTATCACAATATAGCACAAGGACAATTCAGTCACTGTCCTTCCAGGTCCCTGGAAACAAGGACTTGCAGAGTGAAATAAACTGACACTCTCCCTACCTACAGTTTTCTGTCCCTAGAATAAATGTTTTTTTTAATCACAATATAGCACAAGGACAATTCAGTCACTGTCCTTCCAGGTCCCTGGAAACAAGGACTTGCAGAGTGAAATAAACTGACACTCTCCCTACCTACAGTTTTCTGTCCCTAGAATAAATGTTTTTTTTAATCACAATATAGCACAAGGACAATTCAGTCACTGTCCTTCCAGGTCCCTGGAAACAAGGACTTGCAGAGTGAAATAAACTGACACTCTCCCTACCTACAGTTTTCTGTCCCTAGAATAAATGTTTTTTTTAATCACAATATAACACAAGGACAATTCACTCACTGTCCTTCCAGGTCCCTGGAAACAAGGACTTGCAGAGTGAAATAAACTGACACTCTCCCTACCTACAGTTTTCTGTCCCTAGAATAAATGTTTTTTTTAAGCACAATATAGCACAAGGACAATTCACTCACTGTCCTTACAGGTCCCTGGAAACAAGGACTTGCAGAGTGAAAGAAAAAAAACACTCTCCCTACCTACAGTTTTCTGTCCCTAGAAAAAATGTTTTTTTTAATCACAATATAACACAAGGACAATTCACTCACTGTCCTTCCAGGTCCCTGGAAACAAGGACTTGCAGAGTGAAATAAACTGACACTCTCCCTACCTACAGTTTTCTGTCCCTAGAATAAATGTTTTTTTTAATCACAATATAGCACAAGGACAATTCAGTCACTGTCCTTCCAGGTCCCTGGAAACAAGGACTTGCAGAGTGAAATAAACTGACACTCTCCCTACCTACAGTTTTCTGTCCCTAGAATAAATGTTTTTTTTAATCACAATATAGCACAAGGACAATTCAGTCACTGTCCTTCCAGGTCCCTGGAAACAAGGACTTGCAGAGTGAAATAAACTGACACTCTCCCTACCTACAGTTTTCTGTCCCTAGAATAAATGTTTTTTTTAATCACAATATAGCACAAGGACAATTCAGTCACTGTCCTTCCAGGTCCCTGGAAACAAGGACTTGCAGAGTGAAATAAACTGACACTCTCCCTACCTACAGTTTTCTGTCCCTAGAATAAATGTTTTTTTTAAGCACAATATAGCACAAGGACAATTCACTCACTGTCCTTCCAGGTCCCTGGAAACAAGGACTTGCAGAGTGAAAGAAACTGACACTCTCCCTACCTACAGTTTTCTGTCCCTAGAATAAATGTTTTTTTAAGCACAATATAGCACAAGGACAATTCACTCACTGTCCTTCCAGGTCCCTGGAAACAAGGACTTGCAGAGTGAAATAAACTGACACTCTCCCTACCTACAGTTTTCTGTCCCTAGAATAAATGTTTTTTTTAAGCACAATATAGCACAAGGACAATTCACTCACTGTCCTTACAGGTCCCTGGAAACAAGGACTTGCAGAGTGAAAGAAAAAAAACACTCTCCCTACCTACAGTTTTCTGTCCCTAGAAAAAATGTTTTTTTTAATCACAATATAACACAAGGACAATTCACTCACTGTCCTTCCAGGTCCCTGGAAACAAAGACTTGCAGAGTGAAATAAACTGACACTCTCCCTACCTACAGTTTTCTGTCCCTAGAATAAATGTTTTTTTTATCACAATATAGCACAAGGACAATTCAGTCACTGTCCTTCCAGGTCCCTGGAAACAAGGACTTGCAGAGTGAAATAAACTGACACTCTCCCTACCTACAGTTTTCTGTCCCTAGAATAAATGTTTTTTTTAATCACAATATAGCACAAGGACAATTCAGTCACTGTCCTTCCAGGTCCCTGGAAACAAGGACTTGCAGAGTGAAATAAACTGACACTCTCCCTACCTACAGTTTTCTGTCCCTAGAATAAATGTTTTTTTTAATCACAATATAGCACAAGGACAATTCAGTCACTGTCCTTCCAGGTCCCTGGAAACAAGGACTTGCAGAGTGAAATAAACTGACACTCTCCCTACCTACAGTTTTCTGTCCCTAGAATAAATGTTTTTTTTAATCACAATATAACACAAGGACAATTCACTCACTGTCCTTCCAGGTCCCTGGAAACAAGGACTTGCAGAGTGAAATAAACTGACACTCTCCCTACCTACAGTTTTCTGTCCCTAGAATAAATGTTTTTTTTAAGCACAATATAGCACAAGGACAATTCACTCACTGTCCTTACAGGTCCCTGGAAACAAGGACTTGCAGAGTGAAAGAAAAAAAACACTCTCCCTACCTACAGTTTTCTGTCCCTAGAAAAAATGTTTTTTTTAATCACAATATAACACAAGGACAATTCACTCACTGTCCTTCCAGGTCCCTGGAAACAAGGACTTGCAGAGTGAAATAAACTGACACTCTCCCTACCTACAGTTTTCTGTCCCTAGAATAAATGTTTTTTTTAATCACAATATAGCACAAGGACAATTCAGTCACTGTCCTTCCAGGTCCCTGGAAACAAGGACTTGCAGAGTGAAATAAACTGACACTCTCCCTACCTACAGTTTTCTGTCCCTAGAATAAATGTTTTTTTTAATCACAATATAGCACAAGGACAATTCAGTCACTGTCCTTCCAGGTCCCTGGAAACAAGGACTTGCAGAGTGAAATAAACTGACACTCTCCCTACCTACAGTTTTCTGTCCCTAGAATAAATGTTTTTTTTAATCACAATATAGCACAAGGACAATTCAGTCACTGTCCTTCCAGGTCCCTGGAAACAAGGACTTGCAGAGTGAAATAAACTGACACTCTCCCTACCTACAGTTTTCTGTCCCTAGAATAAATGTTTTTTTTAAGCACAATATAGCACAAGGACAATTCACTCACTGTCCTTCCAGGTCCCTGGAAACAAGGACTTGCAGAGTGAAAGAAACTGACAATCTCCCTACCTACAGTTTTCTGTCCCTAGAATAAATGTTTTTTTAAGCACAATATAGCACAAGGACAATTCACTCACTGTCCTTCCAGGTCCCTGGAAACAAGGACTTGCAGAGTGAAAGAAACTGACACTGTCCCTACCTACAGTTTTCTGTCCCTAGAATAAATGTTTTTTTTAAGCACACTATAGCACAAGCACAAAACACACTGACACTCTCCCTACCTATCCTTCTCTTTCCCTAAACTAAAGGAATCCAGGTTAAGCAAGAAAGAAATAACAGTCACTGTCCCTGCCTATGCTGCTCTATCCCTGCTCCGGAACACACTACACTAGGCCGCCGTGCTGGCGGCCTTTTATAGTGTGGGGCGTGTACTAAACACCCTCAGCAATAATTGGCCACAGGCATCCTGCCTGTGGCCAATCATTGCTCTCCTCGCTGCCGGCGCTGTGATTGGCCAAGCATGCGGGGTCACAGTGCATGCTTGGCCAATCACAGCGCCTGGATGACACTGCGATGGCGTAGTGCATTGTGGGCCGTTCGCGTCACTCGAATTTGGCGCGAACGGCCCAAATCGTTCGATCTTCGTCGAACGATCGAACAGCCGATGTTCGAGTCGAACGTATGTTCGACTCGAACACGAAGCTCATCCCTAAGCTGCAGTATATAAAATACTGTATCTTGTGCACAGAGTTCAGCGTTCAGCTAGATCTCACTGTAGACCATTCCTGTTGTTTTCGTCCTAATATACTACAGGCAGGCAGTTAATTCAGTTAGCTGAAGTATATTCAGTATATGTATATATATATATATATATATATATTGTGGCAGCAGGCAGGTAAAATCACCAGGTTGCATCCAGGATGGTAGGTATGCATGCCCTAGATTCAGGCTTTATGCAGATTCATACCACTAGGGGGAGTGCTGGGAGTCTTGCGGGGGAAGAGTTAATGAGCCCTGCTGAAACAAGTGGCTCATTGAGGCCTCTACAAGAACTCCCAGCATGCTAAGGGAGATGCTCCATCCTGGAACCAGTTCTGTGTTGTGCAAGACTGGGGAGTGTGTTTCTGTCCTGTGCGGTGAGGCAAAGCCTGTGTGGCTAAAACCTTAAAAAAAAACAGGGAGATAGGGGCTGGGGCAGCACAAGGCTGCACCTAGTTGTCAGACAGGGAACCTACGTGTGTAGTAAACGGTCAAGCTGACCAGGATTTCTTTTTGTATGTTTCTTTTTGTTTTGCTGTTTTTCCCCTGTAAATAGTTTAAATAAACCGCACCTTTTGTTTTTGCAACTACAAACTCTGTCTGCTGAGCCTGTTTTTGTGTGGTGAACCCATCCAGGGGGTCACACACACCCGCTGCCGAGCTAACCCCCTCACAGTTGGTGGAGAACCAGTGGCAGTTTTTTTTAAGGCCAGCATGGAGGAGATACTGAAACAGCTGGCTCTAGCAAATGCCAATTAGCAGCAGACAAATGCAGGTTGGCAAAAGAGCCTTGCAGCTCATCAACAGAGCCTTGCAGCCCAGCAGCAGACAAATGCAACTTTGCAACAGAGCATCGCAGCCCAGCAGCAAGCTCGGCAACAAGCCCAGCAGCAATCTGAGGCCCGCTTCATAGACCTGTTACAGAAGCAAGAGCAGAGACTACAACAAATGGAAACGTTAATGCAGCAACATCCGCAGACCAGTGAGGCAAGTCGTTCCACTTATACCGCATCCTTTGGGGTGAGTCGTTTATTGACAAAAATGACTGGAGAGGATGATCCAGAGGTGTTTTTGACCACGTTTGAAAGGACTGCTGAAAGAGAAAAGTGGCCTAAGGAGCAGTGGGCTGGACTGGTGGCTCCTCTGTTAACTGGTGAATCGCAGAAAGCTTACTATGACCTAGAGCCTGACTAAGCAAAAGACTATGTGATGCTAAAAACTGAAATATTGGCACGGCTGGGTGTCACCCTGGCTGTCAGGGCTCAGCGTATGCATAACTGGACTTTCCGGCTTGGAAAAAACCCCAGGTCTCAAATGTATGATCTCATTCACCTGAGCAGGAAGTGGCTACAGCCAGAGACTTTGTCCGCACCAAAGATTGTGGAACGTGTTATGATGGATTGTTTCTTGAGAGCTCTTCCTACTGCCATCCAAAAGTGGGTAAGCCATGGAGACCCAGAAACGGACGATAATCTTGTGGATCGTGTAGAGAAGTACTTGGCTACAGAAAACCTGACTGCCTCTTCCAGAGACTCACAGACTTTCCACCCTAAGACCAGACCATCCCCAGTGGCGGGTAAGATGATTCCAAGGGGTGAGGGTGGAGAGAGTGAGAGGGTGGGAGTTCTACCCAAGGTTTGGCGAGAACAGCCTGGGAAGTCAGGGGTTCAAGAGGCAGCAAGAAGGATTATTTGTTACCGCTGCCGACAAGAGGGACATATTGCAGCAAATTGCCCGGTTGTGGATGAACCCATGCAATGTGACTTTCTAACGGACAGACGTCAGTCGCTGTTTGCGACAGTCGCATGCACTGCCATTCGGGGAACTGAGAAACATTTATGCAAAATGTGTGTTAATGGTAGAAATGTTGTTGTATTGCTGGATTCAGGTAGCCTCGTGACACTGATAAAGGCTGAATTAGTTACTACAGAGGTTTCTTGGAATAGCAAGGTAGCGGTTATTTGTGTGCACGGGGACACCCGAGAGTATCCGGTGACTACAGTGTGTTTTGAGACCCCCAAAAGGTACCCTGTCTCATCGGGTGGGATTAGTGTCTCACTTGCCTCATGATGCCATTGTGGGAAGGGATTTTCCAAAGTTCTGGGAACTATGGGATTGTCCTGAGCCCCCCACTGGTGCCCCTATATACCAGGAATGTGATAGGCAGAATTCCTCGGAGAGTGGTGAGGACTCTCCAGAATTTCCCTTGTCGGTATTGGCAGGGGAGACTCGAGAAACTGGGGAGGAGCCAACATCCTCAGACGAAAACATGCCGTCTGTGGAGTTTTCTGATCTCGAGGTTCACAAGGAAAATTTTGCCACAGAACAGTTAAAAGACCCCACCCTAATAAAGGCACGGGAAAACGTAGTGGAAATAGATGGTGAGTTAGTGAACCCAGATGAGACCTGCACTTACCCATACTTCATCGTGGAAAAGGACCTACTGTATCGGGTGGCTAAAAGGGCAGAAGAAATCATTGAGCAGCTTGTGGTGCCCAAACCTTACAGGAAGTTGGTGTTAGAGTTGGCCCATGGGCACATTCTTGGAGGTCATCTGGGGATAGAGAAAACCAGAGAGAGAGTATTGCAGAGATTCTATTGGCCTGGGGTCATGAAGGAAACAGAAAATTATTGTTCCTCCTGCCCTGTGTGTCAGAGGTCGGCACTGATGCCACATTTCCGTAACCCGCTGGTACCTCTTCCCATCATTGAGGTCCCCTTTGAGAGGATCGCAATGGATTTGGTAGGTCCGATAATGAAGTCCGCTAGGGGGCACCAGTACATCTTGGTTATAATGGACTATGCCACCCGTTATCCAGAAGTGATTCCTCTCTGAAATACCTTGGCCAAAACCATAGCCAAAGAGCTATCTCTTGTTTTTAGCCGTGTGGGTATTTGTAAAGAACTGCTTATGGACCAAGGTACACCCTTTATGTCCCGGGTTATGAAAGAGCTGTGTAAGTTGTTCAAAGTGACACAATTGCGTACATCTGTGTATCACCCCCAAACAGATAGGTTGGTTGAAAGATTCAACAAAACCCTAAAACAAATGTTAAAGAAAGTGGTGGATAGAGATGGAAAGGATTGGGACTGTCTAATTCCCTATTTAATGTTTGCTATTAGGGAGGTACCCCAATCCTCTACGGGTTTCTCACCCTTTGAGATACTTTATGGGAGACACCCCAGAGGGCTGTTGGATATCGCCAAGGAAACCTGGGAAAGTGAGAGTTCTCCCCACAGGAGTGTGATTGAGCATGTCGCCCTGATGCAAGATAGAATTGCACAGGTAATGCCAATCGTAAAGGAACATTTGGCCCAAGCGCAGTTGGCACAGCAGAGAGTGTACAACCGTGGAGCCAAGACCCGTACCTTTTCCCCGGGGGATAGGGTATTGGTACTTGTCCCTACGGTTGAAAGAAAATTCCTCGCCACATGGCAAGGCCCCTATGAGATATTGGAAAAAGTGAGCAAAGTGAATTACAAGGTCAGACAACCAGGAAGGCGAAAGCCTGAACAGATCTATCACGTTAATCTGTTGAAAGCCTGGAGGGATAGGGAATCCCTAGTCGCGGAAACTTTGTCACCAGCTCACTCTGATTGCGTGATTCCTGAGGTTGGAATAGCAGTCACCTTGTCAAACCCCCAACAACAGGAGGTGAAGGAGTTTGTGCTTCGCAACAAGGAGGTTTTCTCTGAGCTGCCGAGACAAATGTCTGGGCTAGAGCATGATATTATTACCCCACCCGGTGAAAGGGTGAAACTAAAACCCTATCGGATCCCGGAGGCCCGACGGGAGGCAATACGTGAGGAAGTACAGAAAATGCTTAAGTTAGGGGTGATAGAGGAGTCCCAAAGTGATTGGTCAAGTCCCATTGTGTTAGTGTCTAAACCGGATGGGAGCTGGCGATTTTGTAACGATTTTCGACAACTGAACAAAGTTACAAAATTTGACACCTACCCCATGCCACGTATAGATGAGTTGATCGACCGGCTGGGAACAGCCCGATACATGACAACTCTTGATCTCACAAAAGGGTATTGGCAAATTCCCCTGGCCAAGTCGGCCAAGGAGAAAACCGCATTTGTAACCCCAGACGGGGCGTTCCAATATAAAAGAATGCCGTTTGGGTTACAGAATGCGCCGGCCACATTCCAGCGGAAAATGGACCAGATACTGAGGCCCCATCAAAAGTATGCTGCGGCTTACCTGGATGATGTAATTATCTATAGCACAGATTGGGCCTCACATCTGCCAAAAGTACAAGCAGTCCTAGACTCTATCCGGGAAGCTGGGTTTACGGCCAACCCCAAGAAGTGTACCATTGGGCAGGAGGAGGCCAAATATCTTGGGTACACCATTGGGAGGGGAGTAATAAAACCCCAAGTCAACAAAGTCGAGGCCATACAGAATTGGCCATGTCCCAAGAAGCAGGTACAAGCCTTTCTGGGAATCACTGGTTATTATCGGCGATTCATTCCCCACTTTGCTTCTCAGGCTGTGCCCCTAACCAACCTGACAAAAGGGAAAGAGTCGGTCATGGTTATATGGACCCCAGAGGCTGAGGCAGCATTCCAATTCTTAAAAAAAGCCTTATGTAGCCAGCCAGTGTTGTACTCACCAGACTTCTCTAGGGACTTTGTCGTAAAAAGTGATGCATCAGACGTAGGGTTAGGAGCAGTATTGTCCCAGGTCAGGAATAGGGAAGAGCACCCAGTCATTTACCTAAGCAGGAAATTGAAGTCCCATGAGGTAAATTATGCCACGATTGAGAAGGAGTGTTTAGCGGTGAAGTGGGCTCTAGATTCCCTTCGGTACTATCTGCTAGGTAGGCACTTTGACATGATTACTGATCACGCTCCTTTAAAGTGGATAGCTCAAAACAAAGAGACAAATAGAAGAGTGCATAGGTGGTTCCTGGCCCTACAGGAATTCAATTTTACAGTAAAGCATCGCCCTGGCGTTCAAATGGGGAATGTGGATGCTTTGTCTCGAGTACATGCATGCCTGATTGCTTGTGTTCCAACCCCAAGGTTAAAACAAGAGGGGCGGGTATGTGACAGCAGGCAGGTAAAATCACCAGGTTGCATCCAGGATGGTGGGTATGTATGCCCTAGATTCAGGCTTTATGCAGATTCATACCACTAGGGGGAGTGCTGGGAGTCTTGCGGGGGAAGAGTTAATGAGCCCACCTGAATCAAGTGGCTCATTGAGGCCTCTACAAGAACTCCCAGCATGCTAAGGGAGATGCTCCATCCTGGAACCAGTTTTGTGTTGTGCAAGACTGGGGAGTGTGTTTCTGTCCTGTGCGGTGAGACAAAGCCTGTGTGGCTAAAACCTTAAAAAAAACAGGGAGATAGGGGCTGGGGCAGCACAAGGCTGCACCTAGTTGTCAGACAGGGAACCTACGTGTGTAGTAAGTGGTCAAGCTGACCAGGATTTCTTTTTGTATGTTTCTTTTTGTTTTGCTGTTTTTACCCTGTAAATAGTTTAAATAAACCGCACCTTTTGTTTTTGCAACTACAAACTCTGTCTGCTGTGCCTGTTTTTGTGTGGTGAACCCATCCAGGGGGTCACACACACCCGCTGCCGAGCTAACCCCCTCACAATATATATATGCACACACACACAGTCAGGTCCATAAATATTGGGATATTGACACAATTCTAATCTTTTTGGCTCTATACACCACCACAATGGATTTGAAATGAAATGAACAAGATGTGCTTTAACTGCAGACTTTCAGCTTTAATTTGAGGGTATTTACATCCAAATCAGGTGAACGGTGTAGGAATTACATCAGTTTGTATATGTGCCTCCCACTTTTTAAAGGGACCAAAAGTAATGGGAAGGATTAACAATCATAAATCAAACTTTCACTTTTTAATACTTGGTTGCAAATCCTTTGTAGTCAATTACAGCCTGAAGTCTGGAACGCATAGACATCACCAGACGGTGGGTTTCATCCCTTGTGATGCTCTGCCAGGCCTCTACTGCAACTGTCTTCAGTTTCTGCTTGTTCTTGGGGCATTTTCCATTAAATTTTGTCTTCAGCAAGTGAAATGCATGCTCAACCGTATTCAGGTCAGGTGATTGACTTGGCCATTGCATAACATTCCACTTATTTCCCTTAAAAAACTCTTTGGTTGCTTTTGCATTATGCTTCGGGTCATTGTCCATCTGCACTGTGAAGCGCCGTCCAATGAGTTCTGAAGCATTTGGCTAAATATGAGCAGATAATATTGCCCGAAACACTTCAGAATTCATCCTGCTGCTTTTGTCAGCAGTCACATCATCAATAAATACAAGAGAACCAGTTCCATTGGCAGCCATACATGCCCACGCCATGACACTACCACCACCATGCTTCCCTGATGAGGTGGGTATGCTTTGGATCATGAGCAGTTCCTTTCCTTTTCCATACTCTTCTCTTCCCATCACTCTGGTACAAGTTGATCTTGGTCTCATCTGTCCATAGGATCTTGTTCCAGAACTGTGAAGGCTTTTTTAGATGTTGTTTGGCAAACTCTAATCTGGCCTTCCTGTTTGAGGCTCACCAATGGTTTACATCTTGTGGTGAACCCTCTGTATTCACTCTGGTGAAGTCATCTCTTGATTGTTGACTTTGACACACATACACCTACCTCCTGGAGAGTGTTCTTGATCTGGCCAACTGTTGTGAAGAGTGTTTTCTTCACCAGGGAAATAATTCTTCGCTCATCCACCACAGTTGTTTTTCGTGGTATTCCGGGTCTTTTGGTGTTGCTGAGCTCACCGGTGCGTTCTTTCTTTTTAAGGATGTTCCAAACAGTTGATTTGGCCACACCTAATGTTTTTGCTATCTCTCTGATGGGTTTGTTTTGTTTTTTCAGCCTAATGATGGATTGCTTCACTGATAGTGACAGCTCTTTGGATCTCATATTGAGAGTTGACAGCAACAGATTCCAAATGCAAATAGCACACTTGAAATGAACTCTGGACCTTTTATCTGCTCCTTGTAAATGGGATAATGAGGGAATAACACACACCTGGCGATGGAACAGCTGAGCAGCCAATTGTCCCATTACTTTTGGTCCCTTAAAAAGTGGGAGGCACATATACAAACTGTTGTAATTCCTACACCGTTCACCTGATTTGGATGTAAATACCCTCAAATTAAACTTGAAAGTCTGCAGTTAAAGCACATCTTGTTTGTTTCATTTCAAATCCATTGTGGTGGTGTATAGAGCCAAAAAGATTAGAATTGTGTCGATGTCCCAATATTTATAGACCTGACTGTGTGTGTGTGTGTGTGTATATATATATATATATATATATATATATATATATATACACATACACACACACATATATATATATACACACACACAAATCCCAGCAGACACTCACAGGCCCCTAAAAGAGGGCAAGCAGGCTCTGTCTAGAGCCAACTGTGCTGGTCGTGGACACGGTGCATCCTCAGCACGTGGCCATGGGGCACGCTTGTCCTTTTTTCCGCCAGGTGGCTGTGTTGAGCCACAACATGCAGACGAGTTGGTAGAGTGGATAACTAAGCCGTCCTCATCCTCCTCATCCTCTGTCACCCAGGCTCAGAGTACCTTGGCTGCCAATGCAGGTGCCAAAGCGACCTATTCCATCGGCTCAAGGTCATCAGTTACTCCTTCCCTAGCCCCACCATCATGCACGGAGGAGTCCCCTGAACTGTTCGACCACAGTGTTGGGTACATGCTGCAGGAGGATGCAAAGCGTTTTGAAGGCTCCGATGATGGTACCCAGTTCGAGGAAGGCAGCAACGTGAGCCCAGAGAGAGGGGGTGCCCAAGAAGGACAACAAACTGGCAGTCATGTTCCCCCAGCTGCAGCATACTGCCAGGATTTCTCCAGTGATGAGGAGGTAGGGGATGATGAGGTCACTGACTCTATGTGGGTGCCTGATAGTAGAGAGGAGGAGGAGAAGGATGCACGTCTCCAATGAGGCAAGATGTCCTCCAGGGGCCAGCTTAAGGGCAGCCAACTGACTGCATCACACCGCAGAGCTCCGCATGTGCAGGGTGCTGCTGACTCTGCGCGGTTTTCCAAAAGTTCTTTGGTGTGGGCCTTTGACACGTGTGCAGCAGATCGCACCGTTGCTGTTTGCAACATATATCTGAAGCGTATCAAGTGTGGCCAAAACAGCAGCCTCTTGGGCACGACATGCTTGACCAGACATATGTCAAACTCCCATGCAGTCCGTTGGCAAGCGTACTTAAAAGACCCACACCAAAAAACAAAGCGGACCTCTCCTTGCTTCTCATCAGCTGGGATCTCCAACCCCACTATACCTTCAGTCCTCTCAGAAACCTGCACTGAGAGAAATGAAGGTGTAGAATTAGGTGTGCCACGTCCGATTGTAGCAGGCAAATTTCCCTACCCCAGTTGCTAAACCGGCGAAAGAAATTCGCTCCCAGCCATCCACATGCCCAGCAGTTGAATGCTAGCTTGGCTAAATTGCTAGCACTTCAACTGCTGCCTTTTCAGGTGGTAGACTCTGCCCCCTTTCGTGAGTTTGTGGAATGTGCGCTACCTCAGTGGCAGGTTCCAAAATGCCACTTTTTTTCACGGAATGCGATTCCGGCTCTCTACCGGCATGTGGAAGGCAATGTCTTGGCCTCGCTGGACAGGGCGGTCAGCGGTAAGGTACATATTACTGCTGACTCATGGTCCAGCAGGCATGGACAGGGACGTTGCCTATCTTTTACGGCGCACTGGGTGACTCTGCTGGCAGCTGGGAAGGATGCAGGACAGGGTGCAGTCCTGTTGGAGCTTGTTCCGCCATCACGCCACCAAAATGCTACTAGTGGTGATTTTGCCACACCTCTCTCCTCCACCCCCTTCTCTTTTTCTTCCTCTATGGTCTCTTCCTCTGCTGATTTGTCCTCGGAACCAGCAGTGCTCCGTAGGCATTCAAGGGGCTACGCAAGCACTCAGACAAAGAGATGCCATTTGGTGCTTGAGCTGGTGTGCTTAGGGGACGGGAGCCACACTGGGGCAGAGATTCTGTCAGCTCTGCAGGGGCAGGCTCAGAGGTGGTTGACACCACGCCAGCTTCAGCCAGGAATGGTGGTTTGCGACAATGGCACCAACCTCCACTCCGCCCTCCAACAGGGACACCTGACCCATGTGCCCTGTTGGCTCACGTCCTTAACTTGGTGGTGCAGCGGTTGTTGTGCAGGTACCCGGGCTTACAGGATCTCCTTAGGCACGCCAGGAAAGTCTGTGTGCATTTCTGCTGGTCATATAATGTCAGTGCTCGGCTGGCTGACCTCCAAAAGGAATACAACCTGCCCAAGAACCGCCTAATCTGTGACACGCCCACCAAGTGGAACTCAACGTTGGCCATGCTGCAGCAGCTGCACACGCAGAAGAGGGCCATCAATGAGTACCAGTGCAACTATGGCACCAGGACAGGGTCAGGGGAGCTTGGCTTTTTTTCGCCACGCCAGTGGCTCATGATCAGGGATGCATGCACTGTCCTGTCACCATTTGAGGAGGCCACGAGGATAGTGGGCAGTGACAGTGCATGCATCAGTGATACTGTCCCTCTTGTCTACCTGTTGGAGCACACGCTGCATGGAATAATGGACAGGGCACTTGAGGCAGAAGAAAGGGAGGAAGAGAAGGACTTCCTTACCTCTCAAGGCCCCCTTTATCCAGACAGTGTTCCTGTGGGCCCGCCGATCACACAGGAAGAGGAGGAGGAGGAGGATTGTGTCAGCATAGAGGTGGAGCCTAGCACTCAGAATCAGAAGCAGTCTTCAAGGGATCGTTTACAGTCCCCAGAAACCCATGGACTTGTACGTGGCTGGGAGGAGGTGGCTGTAGATCATGTTGCCCTTAGTGACCCAGAGGACTCCGGACCGAATGCCTCAGCTAACCTATGCTGCTTGGCTTCCCTGATCCTGCAAAGCCTGCGAAAGGACCCTCGGATTCGTGGTATCAAGGAGAGGAATCATTACTGGCTGGAAACCCTCCTTTATCCACGTTACAAGGGTAAGGTTCCGGAACTTATCCAGCCATCGTAGAGGGAGCAGAGGATGAAACATCTTCAGGAGGCCTTGCAGAAAGGTTTGTGCAATGCGTTTCCAGAGCCTGGGAGGTTACAATTTCCTGGTCCTGGACAATGTGTTGCTGAGGCTTCGGTCAGTCACAGAAGGAGCGGTGGAGAAGGTGGCCGTCTGACCGATGCATTCAGACAATTTTTTAGTCCGCAGCCCCAAGGTCTGATCGGTTCCAGCAACCATCGCCAGCGTCTGATTTACATGGTGCAGGAATACCTAGGGGCAAGATCAGACTTGGAGACCTTTCCAACAGGCAATCCTCTGGGTTACTGGGTCTTGAGGATGGATCACTGGCCAGAGCTTGCACAGTATGCAATTGAGCTACTGGCCTGTCCTGCATCCAGCGTTCTTTCGGAATGCACATTCAGTGCTGCTGGAGGTTTTTTAACTGATCACAGGGTGCGCCTGTCCACCGACTCGGTCGATCGGCTCACCTTCATAAAAATGAATCAGTCTTGGATCACCAGCTACCAAGCACCTGATGCTGATGTAACTGAATATTTTTTTATGAATGTGAGATCCCTTCAAGACTGCCTATGCTGATTCTGAGTGACTATCCTGTTATGCTGAGTGACTATCCTCTTCCTTCTCAATGTTCATGTTGATAGCTTGTAAGAACATTTTTGGTTCTGGGCACCGCCACCAGTGGCTAAGGCCCAATTTTTCTACCCCTGTTTAACAGGGGCATGTAATTACAATTTTTGCTGTAATATTAACCAGCAGGGCTCGTTCCTGCGCTCCAACTAGAGTATCTGTGAGGGGTTGCAGTGTTGTGGCACCAGCACCAGTGCCTAAGGCACAATTTTTCTGCCCCTGTTTAACAGGGGCATGTAATTACAATTCTTGATCTAATATTTGTCAGGGTCACCTGTGGCCAGGTGACAGATGCACACCGTAGGGGGACAGGAGTGCACCGCGAGGTAGTGAACCCTATGGCTGGCTTCTGTGGATAGGAAACTGGGTGGTTGTGGAAAGCGGGACCAGAGGAGCACAACCGGGATCCCAACGGAAGTGAGAGCCAAGATTCCCCAGGGCGCGGAGTCTAAGACCCAGCTGGTCTTCTCCAGGGCCTCTAGTGGTGAGGATGTTACGCTGCAGGCTGGGACCAGGTCGCGGCCCCTGGAGTTTCCTAGCTCACGCCCCGTAGGATAAGGGGAAGCAGCAGCACACGATAGAGAGAACCGAATAACAAGCCGAAGGTCAGGGGCCACAAGCAGACAAGGATAACGAAGAACGAGCCGAAGGTCAAGGGTCACGAGCAGACAGGGATGGTCGGGGACAAGCCAATAACGTAACAGAGAGACAGACGTAGCACACGGCAGGCAGGAACCCAAACACACAATGCCTAACAAACACGTTGATCAGCAAAGCAGGCTTGCAGTGCACAGGTTAATATAGTGTTCAGTGATAGGGCCTGGGGTGGAGTCAGGCTGGGAGGAGATTATAAAGGAAGCCAGGTGAAGGAGGTCTGGTCTCTAGATGAACACATGAGGAGGAAGGTAAGATGGCAGACAGACATTAATGCATATCCATGACAGTACCCTCCCTCTTACGAGGCCTCCCCCTTCCCCGCCTGGGGCCAGGTTTAGAGGGAAACTTCAGATGAAACTCCTTTAACAGACGAGGTGCAAAGACCTCAGATGCAGTGATCCAAGACCTCTCCTCAGGACCAAACCCTTTCCAATGAACGAGGTACTGAAGAACGCCTTTACAGAGTCGGGAGTCCAGAATTTGACTGATCTCGTACTCCTGATTATCCTCAGAGACAGGCGCCACGGTAGGAAGAGGACGAGAGAATTTATTGAGGACTAAAGGCTTTAGAAGAGCAACATGAAAGGAGTTAGTGATTTTAAGGCTCTTAGGAATCTGGAGTTTGAAACAAACCGGATTCAGTTTAGCAGTTACCGTGTATGGACCGATGAATCGTGGAGCAAACTTCAGAGAAGGAACTCGGAGCTTGATGTTCCTGGTAGAGAGCCAGACTTTGTCCCCTGGCTGAAGAGAAGGCGGTTTACGCCTGCGGCGGTCGGCAAAGCCTTTGAATTTTTCAGCAGCTGCCCGGAGGGAATCATGAACGTGACCCCAAACGGAATTGAGAGACTCCTGAACCGAAGCCAAAGCTGGAATGTCTGGAGAACAGATCATAGGAAGAGGAAGTTGAGGGTGTTTTCCATAAACTGTGAAAAAGGGTGTCTTCTGCGAACTGGTATTCACATGATTGTTATGGGAGAATTCTGCCCACGGGAGTAGAGAGGACCAATCGTCATGGTGAGAAGACACAAAGGTGCGAAGAAAGACCTCTAACTCCTGATTAACCCTCTCAGTCTGTCCATTGGATTGGGGATGGTAAGAAGAAGAAAAATCCAAGACAATATTGAGGGATTTGCAAAAGGCTCTCCAAAAACGAGACGTGAATTGGACTCCCCTGTCGGAAACAATATGAGAAGGGACCCCATGTAGGCGGAGAATTTCTCGAATGAAAATGGGAACCAAGGCAGGGGCAGAAGGAAGACCAGGAAGAGGAACAAAATGAGCCATCTTGGAGAATCGATCGATTACCACCCAAATGACTGTATTATTCTCAGACAGTGGGAGATCGGTGATAAAATCCATGGCAATATGGGCCCAGGGTTCCTTAGGAATAGGCAAGGGCATGAGGAGACCAGCAGGAGCTTGTGTGGAGGATTTGGACAGACTGGAAACCACCGGATCGTTCCTCTCCCACAGGGGGGCAGCCCAGGCCAAAGCTTCACCGGAGAGGAGGGAAATGATATAGGCTACCTTAGCCCGGTCAGATAGGAAGCTTTGAGGCTGAAGCTCAAAATGAATAGTGCATTGGCTGAGAAACCCCCTGCAGGCCTTGGAGTCCCCAGAGAAACGGAACGGAGCTGGCAATCTTAGTGAGTGTGAGGCTGCGACTGGTGCGATAGGTACAGCCGCTGGTTGTACTTGGGGTTGCGGATTCGGGGTTCCCAAGGAGACCTGAAGCTGCTCGAATCGAGAAGCCAGATCCTGGAGGAATCGCATCGCCTGGGTCTGATTTGATTCCTGGGTCTCAAGTCTGCGAACTATGCCCTGCAATGGATCATCCGCGGGAAGCGGGATGTCAGCCGGGTTCATGGCTGATCAAACTGTCAGGGTCACCTGTGGCCAGGTGACAGATGCACACCGTAGGGGGACAGGAGTGCACCGCGAGGTAGTGAACCCTATGGCTGGCTTCTGTGGATAGGAAACTGGGTGGTTGTGGAAAGCGGGACCAGAGGAGCACAACCGGGATCCCAACGGAAGCGAGAGCCAAGATTCCCCAGGGCGCGGAGTCTAAGACCCAGCTGGTCTTCTCCAGGGCCTCTAGTGGTGAGGATGTTACGCTGCAGGCTGGGACCAGGTCGCGGCCCCTGGAGTTTCCTAGCTCACGCCCCGTAGGATAAGGGGAAGCAGCAGCACACGATAGAGAGAACCGAATAACAAGCCGAAGGTCAGGGGCCACAAGCAGACAAGGATAACGAAGAACGAGCCGAAGGTCAAGGGTCACGAGCAGACAGGGATGGTCGGGGACAAGCCAATAACGTAACAGAGAGACAGACGTAGCACACGGCAGGCAGGAACCCAAACACACAATGCCTAACAAACACGTTGATCAGCAAAGCAGGCTTGCAGTGCACAGGTTAATATAGTGTTCAGTGATAGGGCCTGGGGTGGAGTCAGGCTGGGAGGAGATTATAAAGGAAGCCAGGTGAAGGAGGTCTGGTCTCTAGATGAACACATGAGGAGGAAGGTAAGATGGCAGACAGACATTAATGCATATCCATGACAATATTTCACAGCAGGGCCCGTTCCTGCGCCCACTAAGAGTAACTGAGGGCTTACAGTGTTGTGGCAACACCAACACCTAAGGCCCAAATTTCTGCAGAGTATATAGGGCAGACCCCTACTTTCAAACATCCGACTTACAAACGACTCCTACTTACAAACGGAGGGAGACAACAGGAAGTAAGAGGAAATCTACCCCATAGGAAGGGAAATTCTCTACTGTAAGAGTTAATATGGGAAAAAGGTGTCTCCACTGATGCTTTATCACCAATCCTTGTTTCACTAATAACCCCAAATTTTCAAAATCCAATTGTCATTGGGACAGAAAGTGAGGTGAAATCTTCTGAACGGGGGCACAGACAGCAAAACAAATATTACAGGGGTGATAACCCTTTCCTATGTTTTCCAAAAAGCTTAAAAATAGATTTTTTGGCTGGAGCTACACTTAAAAAATGGACCTGTTCCAAATTACAAACAGATTCTACTTAAGAACAAACCTACAGTTCCTTTCTTGTTTGCACCACCTGTATACTGCTGTTCAGAGTATATAGGGCCTGGGGGCCCCACGCCTTTTTTTTTTATTTGGGTGCGGGGTTCCCCTTAATATCCATACAGGACCCAAAGGGCCTAGTAATGGGCTGGGGCGGGGGGTACCCATGCCGTTTTTCTCAATGATTTTCATCCATATAGCTGGGACCCGACATTACATTACATTTAAATGACTTGTATTCCTTTAGAAATGTAATTTTGTGCAGGGACAGTTCTAAACACTGGAAACACACGCCACTTTACAGGAATACTATAGACACCCCCCAGGCATGATATTTAAAGGAATATTTCACCTTTATTTTTTCACTTTAAGCAACACTGCTCCCGAATAAAACGTCAATTTTTAAAAGTTTTTTTTGCATTGATACATGTCCCCTGTGGCAGGTCCAGGGTCCCCAAACCCTTTTTAGGAAAATAACTTGCATATTAGCCTTTAAAATTTGCACTTTTGATTTCTCGCGTTCGAGTCCCATAGACTTTAACGGTGTTCGAAAGTTTGCGCAAACTTTCGGTCCGTTCACATGTTCTGGATGCGAACCGAACCGGGGGGTGTTCGGCTCATCCCTACTGCCGAGATGTACTTTTAAATACACATTTGATTCTTTGTTTGACAAGCACTTCCAGAGAAACATTGCAAGTGTAATTTAATACGGATATAAATAAGCGATAAATGCAGAACAGTTGTGCTATAGAGAATGTGGCAAGCAGCGTGATTCGCATCATAAGTAAAACTCTATGGAGCATTGAAAAGACCAGAAATCTCATGCAAAGAAGCCATATACTAACATTTACAAAAGATTGATATTACATGTGATATTATGTACAATTTTTTGTCAATGCAGAGTCAGAAAAAATACATTTGTATTTCCCTTAAAGCAGATCTCTAGTTTACTTGTCTGTTTTAAATAACGTGTCCAGCTCCTTTAAAAATAAATAATGCATCTATTGTTGCAATCAACTAGTTTCCAGAACTGTCCTCACAGAAACTCTGCTGCAAGCCTCTTTGTTCGCTTCATTCAACCCACTTCTTGTGAGCCCAGGAAGTCATAGACACACCCTGGGGGTGTTTCATCATGTTGGCCTAGGCTCAGATAGCTTATTTGACATCATAACATCAGCACTTCTCTGCAGTATTGAAAACCACCCACCGTCAACACAGAGAGAAGGGGATCCTGGGCAGATCTCAGAATATCATGACTTGCCCCAAACCCCAAGGATTAAAATGTATGAAGGGAATTTAAAAAAAAAACTGCTGCAGGGGTGTGTTATAAAAACTGGAGTTCTACTTTAGTCAGTAAATGCAATAATTGTTTCCTGCATACTCTTTGTTAAAAGTAAGGGGAAGAAGGAGATACCACTAACCTGGCAATATCTGGATTCTGTTTGCACAGTAATAATACCTGCTCTGTATTAATAAATAATGCCCAGCAGGGGAGGCAGCACAGCATTAGGATAAGAATTCCTCTTTGCAGGATTGTTCCCACTCGCTTCATATTCTTGCTGCCATAGGTCTGAAAGAATGAGATTATTCATACACAGATATAATTATCACAGTTAATAATATTCTATCTAGCTAATGGAAGTTGATGCAAAACTCTAGACAAATATTGGAAATTTGAATACTTATGTTTCTCTAATCTTCTTTTGCTGATAGCCATCCAGCATATGGTGGTTGCCAGCATGCCCCTCAAACCCACAGGATCAATAACAAAGGATCAATTTATAATAATTTAGTTTCACCATTCTCATAAAGAGCTCCAAGACTAGAGAGGGTCCATATGTTGCCATTGATAGGCAGCAGGAAAGGAAAATTAATAAAATGTAAGAATACAATTTTCTGATTTCCTGGTGCCTCCGTGGCAGCATATGAATAGTTAATAACTCATTGCACGAGGAGATAATGCTTAAAAGAAATGTATTAATAAAATCAGGGAACAAAAAAAAAAAATATCCCAGAGCCTTCCTGTCAAAGGCTTTAGAAGTAACTCTGGCTAGATCAACACTGTAAAACATCAGGACGATTCAAGAGGAAAATTAGCTGGCTGTCTTGCAAATCATCTCAGGGGAAACTTTAGCATAAGCTGCCCAAGATGCAGAAACACATCTAGTAGTTTGGTTTGTCAAAGCTTGAGGAACAACCTATAAAAACAACAGAACTGGCGCTGAGAAAAAAATTCGAGTGAAAGGAAAAAAGTGATAAATAATTGTAGCTGCTGAGCAGCAAGTGCTATAACTTGAAAATGTGAAAGGAGTAAATTAAATTGCAGCGCTAACAATATACCAGATGAACAGTGTAGGACAACCATTGGCGCAATCAATGGTGAAATTGAAGGGTCCAAAACAATTAAAAGTGCAGTGAGAACAAGTCAAGGTCAAAATAGACATAAGTGCATAATAAAAAGGAGCAAAAAAAATATATTAGTACTAAAGGCAGCAAATTCTTTAAAAATCAGTCCCGCAAGAATCAACTGAACAAGATAATTCCCTCTGAAGATCCACTCACCATTGGATGCTTGTCCCCCGCTCCTTAGGAAAGAAACTGGATGGCTTGTTCATAGATGGAAAAGATTGTAAACTGGATGACTTGCTGGATGCTTGGAGATGAAGTTAAATGCATGGGAGAAATAAAAAGAAATCCTGGACAAGTCTAGAACGTTGACTAGACGTTCATAGCACTGGATGGCATAGGCAGGCATTCAGTAAGAGAAGGCTTCCACGAATGCCGCTCAAACAGCGTGCGCTCCAAAGAAAACAGGAAATACGTCAGTGGTTTTGCCGTTCACCGGAAGTGCATCAACGTGTTTCGCCCCTCCTCCAGGGCGTCATGAAAAGACATCACATCCGTCAACAGCAAGTCAATTTATAGTGGAGAGAATGACCTCCCACTGGAAAAAAGTCAATTAGAAAAACTTACTTCCTGGTTTTAAATCATCGACCTGATTGCCATCCAAAGCTTTATTAAAAAATATATATGAGAGACAGAAGATCAAGATCAAGATAATGGAGGGAATTTTTAATCTTAGTGATGCCGTTTTTTCCAATGACGAACTATCTATTTTAAGTTTAGGTCTCAAGTTTGCTCCTGATAGAAATTTGAATAAATGTGATGTCTTCATAGATTTTCAAAAATTCATCAGGAAAATTAATATTAAAAAGTTTTTTGTAAAAATTCATCAACAGTTGATCCACCTATAGAGCAGTACCAACATACCTCCCTTAGGAACAACTCTATTTTTAATCCTAAAATTACAAATAATAATTTTGTTGGAGTATTCAAGTCTTTGGTCAAACAAGATTTGGATAGACTAATTTTGCACCCTCATCGGTGCAAAAAAGATCTAGAAAATGGTCTTTAACTATTAGAAAAGAACAAAAACATTGTTATCAGATCAGCAGATAAAGGGGGGGGGGTAGTAATTTTTAATAAATCAGACTATCTGCAGGAATTGAATAGATTGGTTGGAGACCAGGATACCTACGAAAAACTTAAGGGTAACCCTACAAAAAAATTCAAAGTGAAACTGAAGAGCCTCATTCAAGAGGCAACCGATAATGGCATCCTTAAGAAGAAAGAGGCGAGATATCTCATTCCTGATGCACCTAGGGTTCCGGTGATTTACCAATTGCCCAAGATTCATAAGGACCCTATCAAACCTCCAGGCAGACCTATCGTGAGTGGAATCTAATCTTAGTTTCCAGGGTTGGCGAATACCTTGATTTCTTTCTTCAGCCACTTACTAAGTCATGCCCTGCCTATCTCAGAGACAGTAAAGATCTAATTAAATTAATTGCACCTATGACAGTAGATGCTAATTGTATTCTAGCCAGTGTTGATGTCAACTCTTTGTATACTAATATCCAGCAGCCCCATGCCCTTCAGGCTGTGAAATGGGCTCTGAGGAGGACAGATATCAAACGTAAACAAAGAAAATTTCTATTACAAATCCTTGATCTGGCAATGAGCCACAATTTTTCTTGGCATGAGAAGGTCTATTATCGGCAAAAAAGGGATGTTGCGATGGGGGCCAAATATGCCCCTTCAGTAGCCATCCTTTTCATGAGTTTCTGGGAAAGCAAGGCCATCTATGATGTCAACATACCGGAACTCCAGATTATATAAAAGATACATCGATGACATTGTGATCATCTGGGCTGGTTCGCAGAACTCTTTCCAGAATTTTCTGAGTAATTTGAGTCACAATCCCTATGGTATCTCCTTTTCTGAGACATTTGGTCAACAAGAGGTTAATTTCTTGGATCTGACACTTTTTCAAGGAAGGAAATAAATTGTTCACGAGAACTTTTTTTTAAAGTGTGGACAGGAATGGGTACATCCCTCTTGGGAGTTGCCATCATCCAAGATGGCTGGGCGGCATTCCTAAAAGTCAAATGATCAGAATCAGAAGGAATTGTAACAAGATTGATGATTATAATTCACAAGCAGATCTTGTACTGAAACGATTTCATGAAAAAGGTTATAACTTGGAAGATCTGACCAAAGTCAAAAATACTGTCGGACAAATGGACAGGAATGAATTATTCAAAAAGAAAGAGAAGAAACATAAGGACTTTGGTCTTGCCTTTCTGACTGGCTATAACCGTCAGTATAAAGATTTTGAGAAAATCATTAAAAAGCATTGGCCGCTATTATTGGAGGATCGAGAATTAAAGGTGTTATCTAGCCAACCGAAATTCATTTACACTATACCACCTACTCTGAGACTACAGTTGGCACATAATGTAGTGAACCCCCCCCCCAAGAAACTTGTAACATTTTTGGATCAAACCGGCTTCTATAGCTGTGACAGATGCAAGGACCTCTAAATTCAGAAAAAGGAAAACCACCCATTTTAGTTCCTTTTCTGAGGGTAGATCTTTTGAAATTAAAAAATGTATTACATGTGGGACTACACATGTTACATATCTGCTATCTTGTCCTTGCGGGCTCCAATATATGGGTAGAACCATGAGGCAATTAGGGGTGCGACTCCGAGAACATGTCAACAGGATTAAAAACGTTACCAACATCATGGACTGTCTAACCATTTTAGACTGTTCCACAATAGGGACCCTAGTTGTCTCACATTCTGTGGAATAGACAGAGTGGAAGAGCACTGGCGGGGTTCTAACCTCAAAAAATCCATCTCACAAAATGAATCCCAATAGATCCATAGGCTTCGTACATTGAGTCTGGCTGGACTCAATATAGAACTGGACTTAAACTGTTTTTTTGTCTCATTGGTAATTTGTAAATTACCATTTTCATTTTATTTTTATTTATTTTCATTTTTATTTTTATATTTATTTTTGTGTTTTTTTGTTTTTATTATTTTTAAATTTTTAAATTTTCTTATTTTTATTTTTATTTTCCTGGTTTTTTTTTTGTTTTTTTTATTTATTTTTTATTTATTTTTTATTTTAATTCTATTTTTATTTTTATTTATTTTTCATTTTTATTTATAGCGGTGGCCAGCAGTTTTATTTTTATTTTTAACTGAGACCCATACTCAATTTTATCCATTAGGTGGCAGTCTTCTGTCTCTCATATATATTCTTTAATAAAGCTTTGGGTGGCAATCAGGTCGATGATGTAAAACCAGGAAGTAGGTTTTTCTAATTTACTTTTTTCCAGTGGGAGGTCATTCTCTCCACTATAAATTGACTTGCTGTTGACCGGATGTGGTGTCTTTTGATGACGCCCCGGAGGAGGGGCGAAACGCGTCGATGCACTTCCGGTGAATGGCAAAACCACTGACGTATTTCCTGTTTTCCTTGGAGCGCACGCTGTTTGAGCGGCGCTCGTGGAAGCTTTCTCTTACTGAATGCCTGCCTATGCCATCCAGTGCTATGAACGTCTAGTCAATGTTCTAGACTTGTCCAGGATTTCTTTTTATTTCTCCCATGCATTTAACTTCATCTCCAAGCATCCAGCAAGTCATCCAGTTTACAATCTTTTCCATCTGTGAACAAGCCATCCAGTTTCTTTCCTAAGGAGTGGAGGACAAGCATCCAATGGTGAGTGGATCTTCAGAGGGAATTATCTTGTTCAGTTGATGCTTGCGGGACTGATTTTTGAAGAATTTGCTGCCTTTAATACTAATATATTTTTTTGCTACTTGAGGAACAACCTGCCTCTAACCTGTATGCTCTTTTGATTAGCTTGATATAACCAGAAACACTGTTACTGGTTAATGCAGAGACTGGAATGTATTCAGTGGCATATCATCCATGTGTGCAGAGTGTGCCTTGAATATGGGCCCCCAAGGAAAGGGGGGCCCACTGTGTGCCAACCTAAACTATACACTTGGATGAGACCCTGAGGCGATGCAGCTTTGCCTGTGACTGCCCGTGCTGGCTCAGCACCATCCTGAATGGTGGAAACACTGAACACGCACCGGCTCCAGGTCACAGTGCCCCCCCCCCTCACCAACCAAAGGGGCTGCATGACTGAGCAGCAGCAACGTCAGCTAATAACTGTAAAATATCAGAAAAGATAGGTACAATGTCCACTGATTAGTGAGATGGCAGTCATGGGCAGGGCCTGGCTGCCACATGGACACTGCAATCATTGCTGGTATCAAGAGAGGAGAGGACAGTAGAATAGCAGTGCGCATACAGTGTATATGTATAGGCTTAGTACAGGATTACCCATATAGGATGAGAACAGTTACAGTACAGGGGACAGATGCAATGTGCCCTATTGTACCACCAACGTAATGTGCCCTGCTGTGCCCCCCACATAATGTGCCCTGCTGCACTCCCATGTAAAGTTCCCTGCTGCACCCCCCACCTAATGTGCCCTAATTTTCCCCAACATAATATGCCCTACTGTGCCCCCCCCCCCATGTAAAGTACCCTGCTGTGCCCTATGTAATGTGATCCAATAATTAATGCTGCACCACCTTCATTAACAAAAAATGTATATAGTGCTGAAAATATCTCTTAAAGTGGTTGTAAACCCTTACAACCCACTTTTTGCTACAGGTAAGCCTATAAAAAGCCTTACCTGTAGCTACCCTGGATATCTCCTAAACTGTTCAGGTTTAGGAGATATCCCCTCTATGTGCCGATGTCATCGGCACATGTGCACTGAAGCAAAGGCACATATGTGTAGTTTCTTCAGTGAGTGTGCCGTTACCGGCGGCTCCCTCGCGCGTGATGTCATCGCGGCTCCGGCCAATCGCAGCGCCCGGAGCCCCGCGATACCTGGAAGAACCTCCGGGGGAGATGTCGCCGGGCAGAGGGGGGTACGAGTTCTGATGCGGTGGCTTTGATGTAAGGTAAGTAATTCATAATGAGCTAGTAAGCTATGCTTACTAGCTCATTATGCCTTTGTCTTGCAGGGTTTTGTTTTTTTTTGCTAGGGTTTACAACCACTTTAATATACAGTATATATGCTGAACATAAAATAAAATTAAACCTCCATAATCATTTATCATGACACTTGTGATGTAACAAGTGTCCCCTCAGGGGACAAATAAAATGCACTCTTCCAATGTATATATAATGAAAAATGAAAAAAAACAAAAACTGACTACCAAATAGGAGCAGTATATATTAATGAGGGTGACAATGAGGGTGACAACCCCACCAGTTTCTATCCTTTTGCAATATCTACAATGCCCTTATACACAGGAAAAAACGTTTTTTTCATTATATATACACACACACACACACACACATCGGAAGGTTAAAGATTTGTCAGTGGTGCTGAAGCATTTATCAAAGTCAAGGTAAGTACAGAGGACCCAACTTAACCAGCGGCTCCTGCGGGGGTGGCACTATGAAATAAATGTTGATAGATCGATAATATTGTATTAATAATCGATATTCAATAATTCATATTGATGAGAAAAGTTCCAAGAAAATCCGTTCCATTCGTGTAAAAACTCAACATTGATATAAAAATAGTTACAATATAAAAAATAGCATTAATAAGTTTCTTATTCTTGAAGATTGAATCAAATGAATATCTTTGTGTGTGTGAATGTGTGAAGCTGAATCAGCTTCTTTCCATGTCTCCAAGTGTGAGTGAAGTGTGTGTAGCATTCAAAGAGAAAGCATGTCCTCCTCATGTCTGCTTATATAGCCCGCCCCCACCCTTCTAAAAGAGGCTTATTTGCCTTGTGGTTCTACAAAAAAAAACA
The DNA here is from genome assembly GCA_029206835.1 of Rana muscosa. Lineage (NCBI taxonomy): Eukaryota > Metazoa > Chordata > Amphibia > Anura > Ranidae > Rana > Rana muscosa. The sequence goes on from CM055117.1 coordinate 594,709,697, forward strand.
CGAACCAACATATTGAAAGTTTGTGTCTTTTGAAAAGAATGTACCTTCTCTCTCACGATGGGAGGATGGTAAGAATTTCAAGAGGAAACTATTCAAACTAATTGAATCCATATGCTAGTTCTTACCATAGAAAAGCATTTGAAGCTTCAAACAAACCTTTACATAAATATATATATTTATATATATTTCACTTTTTCCATATTTAGAATATGATATATGTAAGCATTTTAAATGTATTCAAGTCCATTATTCTCAAAGACCCAACTCCATTCATTCATTTGTTAATATTGTTAGATGAATATTAGATAAAATAAAATCTTTATAACATTTCCCTCTCAAAATGATTGATTAACAATCTTTCATTTTCTATCTACATCCATAATCAGTTGCATCACATCTGTATCCAAACATCCTTAGATCTTAAAGGAGCACTATACCTTTTTTTTTTTTTGCTTAAAAATAACAAACATGTTATACTTACCTCCACTGTGCAGCTCGTTTTGCACACAGTGGCCCCGATCCTGGTCTTCTGGGGTCCCTCGGCGGCTGTCTTGGCTCCTCCCCGCAAGGACTCCACACCTTAATGCGAGTGAGCTCGCATGGTGTGGAGTGATTGCGGGCGCGCTCCCGTGTTACAGCGGCGGCCATAGCCGCCGACTGTATCACTCGGCCCCGCCCCCCGGCGTGCCGCGTCATTGGATGTGATTGACAGCAGCGCCAGCCAATGGCTGCGCTGCTTTCAATCTATCCAGTGTAGCCAATCGGCGGCCAGGCAGAAAAACGAAGAGGATGACGGGGACGAGCATGGGACTTTCGAGGGGCCAGGTAAGAAAAACGGGGGCTCGGGGGGGGCGGTATTGTCGAATGTTTTTTCACCTTAATGCATAGGATGCATTAAGGTGAAAAAACATGTAACTTTACTACTCCTTTAAGATAATTGACTTGAATATATTCTCAATTCCAATTCCACATAAGGAAAAGTGATTTCAAACTTTTTGCTTCATATACCATAAAAAAAAATATATATATATATATATATATATTTTACCTTATTAATTTCTTTTCCTTTTACCATAAAATCAATCCCCTTAATATTTCTAAATTCATAAATGTAACATTGTTGTACTTTGAAGTATGATTGTCACGTCAGAAATATATGTTTCATATTTTCCCTCCAAATTAAGTTTAGCATATTCAACTATAACCATACAACCTTTCAAATAACCTTGTCAAAATGTAAACATAAAATATGTTCTTAACCTCAATTTCTTCATATATGTGAGATGATTTTAAAACTAAATGCATATTACAATGTAAAGTTAGGCCTGGTTCACACTGGGGCGACAAACGCTCCGACATTGGGAGCTCATGTCGCATGACGTGTGAAAATCAATGTTTCCCTATGGGAGCCGTCCTAACTGGTCCGACTTTGAAAATGCTCCCTGTACTACTTTGGTCCGACTTTGATCCGACTTCAGCCCATTGACTATCATTGAAGTCGGATCAAAGTCGGACCGCAGTCTTGCATGGTCCGACTTTGGCATGCGACTTGTGCTGTACTGCTCTTGAGGGGGAACTCCAGGCCAAATTTTAAATAAAAAAAACGGCGTGTGTTCCCCTCCAGAGGCATACCAGGCCCTTGGGTCTGGTCTGGATTTGAACGGGCGCCCCTACGCCGAAAAAACGGCGTGGGGGTCCCCCCAAAATCCAAACCAGACCCTTATCCGAGCACGCAACCTGGCAGGCCACAGGGGAAGAGGGGGGGACGAGAGAGCGCCCCCCCTCCCTCCTGAACCGTACCAGGCCGCATGCCCTCAACATGGGGGGTTTGGTGCTCTGGGGCAGGGGGGCGACCTGCGGCCCCCCCACCCCAGAGCACCCTGCCCCCATGTTGATGAGGACAGGGCCTCTTCCCGACAACCCTGGCCGTTGGTTGTCGGGGTCTGCGGGCGGGGGGCTTATCGGAATCCGGAAGCCCCCTTCAAAAAGGGGGTCCCCGGATCCCGCCCCCACCCTATGTTAATGAGTATGGGGTACATCGTACCCCTACCCATTCACCTGGTGGAAAAAAATTGCAATAAAAAAACACTACACAGGTTTTCAAAGTAATTTATTGCACAGCTCCGGGGGTCTTCTTCCGACTTCCGGGGGTCTTCTTCCGACTTCCGGGGGTCTTTTCCGACTTCGAGGGTCTCCGGTGTCGTCTCCCGCTCTCCGGTTCTTTCTTCCGCCGGGCCTCCGCTAACTTCTTTTTAGCTCTCTTGCTAACAGAGGCCCGGTCTTCCCGTTGTCTCGTCCGGCTCTCCGTTGTCCTTCTGCCGGCCCCTCCACTAACTTCTTCATAGCTCTTTCGCTAGTGGAGGGGCCGGGCTTCCCGTCGCCGTCGGCTTCTTCTTCCCTCTTCTCCTCCTCGATGTTGACGCGTCGCTTCTTCCCGCTGTAATACTGGCTCTCCGCTCCGCTCCGCATTAATATAGGCTTCTCATGACGTCACAGTCACATGTTCCAGGGCACATGGCCCCGGAGCATGTGACTGTGACGTCATGGGAACATGTGACTGTGACGTCATGAGAAGCCTTTATTAATGCGGAGCGGAGCGGAGAGCCAGTATTACAGCGAGAGGAAGCGACGCGTCAACATCGAGAAGGAGAAGAGGGAAGAAGAAGCCGACGGTGACAGCGACGGGAAGCCCGGCCCCTCCACTAGCGAAAGAGCTACGAAGAAGTTAGTGGAGGGGCCGGCAGAAGAACAACGGAGAGCCGGACGAGACAACGGGAAGACCGGGCCTCTGTTAGCAAGAGAGCTAAAAAGAAGTTAGCGGAGGCCCGGCGGAAGAAAGAACCGGAGAGCGGGAGACGACACCGGAGACCCTCGAAGTCGGAAAAGACCCCCGGAAGTCGGAAGAAGACCCCCGGAAGTCGAAAGAAGACCCCCGGAGCTGTGCAATAAATTACTTTGAAAACCTGTGTAGTGTTTTTTTATTGCAATTTTTTTCCACCAGGTGAATGGGTAGGGGTACGATGTACCCCATACTCATTCACATAGGGTGGGGGGGGCCGGGATCCGGGGGCCCCCTTATTGAAGGGGGCTCCCGGATTCTGATAAGCCCCCCGCCCGCAGACCCCGACAACCAACGGCCAGGGTTGTCGGGAAGAGGCCCTGTCCTCATCAACATGGGGGCAGGGTGCTCTGGGGTGGGGGGGCCGCAGGTCGCCCCCCTGCCCCAGAGCACCAAACCCCCCATGTTGAGGGCATGCGGCCTGGTACAGTTCAGGAGGGAGGGGGGGCCGCTCTCTCGTCCCCCCTCTTCCCCTGCGGCCTGCCAGGTTGTGTGTTCGGATAAGGGTCTGGTTTGGATTGTGGGGGGACCCCCACGCCGTTTTTTCGGCGTAGGGGCGTCCGTTCAAATCCAGACCAGACCCAAGGGCCTGGTATGCCTCTGGAGGGGAACGCACGCCGTTTTTTTTAATTTAAAATTTGGCCTGGAGTTCCCCCTCAAGATTCATACCAAACACAGTGCCTGATATTGGCGGGGATCCAAGTCGGATCCCCGTTCATTGAAAGTCGGACATATGTCGGCTTCATGTCGCAGGGCAAAGTTGGATCCAAAGTAGGACGGATGTCGTGTCGCACTAGTGTGAACCCAGCCTTAATCCTAACTTGTTTATGTACATTTAAGAAAAATGTACTCTGTTTTGATTAACACCAGATGTTCCTACTAACTAGACTCTTTTGTGAAAAAGTTTAACCCTTTCAACTCTGAAAGTACACTACATGTGTTTATAAAAAAAATATCTCCTCTTGATTAGAATTGAGCGGACATCTGGATGTTCGGGTTGACGGGTTCGGCCGAACTTCGGAAAAAAGTTCGGGTTCGGGACCGAACTTTAACCCGAACCCGAACCCGAACCCCATTGAAGTCAATGGGGACCCGGACTTCTAAGGACTAAAAAGGCTCTAAAAAAGTAATGGAAAGGGCTAGAGGGCTTCAAATGGCAGCAAAATGTTGTTAAGAGCATGGTAAGTGCTCTGCAAACAAATGTGGATAGGGAAATAACTTAAAATAACATAAAAAAAATAAAAAAATTAAAAAAATATGCTGGAGGCCCCCTTTTCAGCAGAAGAGGTACGGGAAGTCATTAAGAACCTCAGAAACTCAACGGCACGATGCCACACATATGGTGGGAATGCCCCAGAATACGCCCTTTCTGGAATAAATTATTCAATTTAATGGATAAGCTAGTGGGAAAATAAAATACTTTGAAATAAAAATGTAGCGGGGTGCTAAATTTAAGGGAAGTGTTTGAGTGGTAAATAGGCTCAAACACCCTAATTCTGTAGGATTCATGGACCATTTTGTCCTCGGGGGACAGTATTGGTGTGCAGTTCCCTGCGGCCTACAGGTGGCGCTGCCATGGTAGGCTAGGGTTGAACCGCCGATACAGTGCTGTGCCTTTTGTGTCCCCTCTTGGCAGTAGTACAGCGGGGCGGGGAACCTGCTGTGCATGCCGGGAGAGCATATAAAAGGGGCAGACCTTTGGCCTGGGGGCTGATGTCCAGTGGGGTCCACGCCCAGGTGCCTTTGGCCTGGGTGCATGTGTTCCTGTTCCATCTCGGGTACCTTTAGCCCGGGGTGAGGTACTATCCTGGAGTTCCTGCTGCCCTGGGTATGGAGGCCTAGGTGCGGGAGTAAAGCCTGGAGTCCAGAGCCTTCGTCTGGAGTCCGCTAAGGGTCGAGGAGTCTTAGGGTGCCGCCTCGTGTAGGGGACCATGTTCCAGGGAAGGAAGGATCATTCTGATGGACCGATGCGGGAGTCACGGTGAAGGAAGGGTCTGTTGACTCCCTGGAGAGATGTCTTCCCCTTGATATGGGCTAGGTTCGTAGAAGGAGAAGCTCAAGGTCATCTTGACTGTATCAGAGGCCTTATTCACCCGGCCCGTGGCAGGGGCCTTATACACCCTGGTCTGTGGCAGAGACCAAAGTTCTCCAGGTCCGTGGCAGGGGCCTTGTACACCCGGTCTGTGGCAGAGACCAACCTCAAGGTCTGTGGCAGAGACCGTGCACCTAAAACTGTTTGAGAAACCTAAGCAGTGAAGTGAATGTGCTACAGTTGTGCCTGGACCTCCTCCACACCTTAAGCTGTCCTGTTTCTTTGCTCTAACCTTTTCTATCCGAGTAGAGTTTATTTTGCCATGAGAGAATAAGAGTTGTAATTTCAGCTGGTGTGGACATTGACTTTACTGGGAATTAAAGGACTTGCCTCTACCTACAGTAGAGGTGAGAATCATCCTCTGGAGGAGTTTTGACTCCGGCTGTGGACACGGCCCGTCAAGTACACCGCTCAACCTCTTTATATAGGAGGGTACGGGCTGGTAGTGCGGTGTGCCTTTCTCCCTCCTGCGAGGAGCCAACAACATAAAGGCAGGTAAGGGGGAAAGGATCTGTGCGCTACAAAAAAATTTAATAAAAATTATAATCTTGACCTAGGAGGACGAGGTCCATATGGAGTAGGAGGTTGAGGTGGCGGTGGATGTGGCTGTGTAGGTGGAAGCGGCGGTGGAGGAGGACGAGGTAGCCAACACTGGTTCAAAAATACAACAATGGCTGGGTAAGGCCAGTGATGTGTCGAATTCTGTCCCCCGTCGAATAGTGTCCACCCTGTACTGCGCTTGCTCAGTATGTAGGACAAGAGGATTTCAAAAATCTCCCAAGATGAACGACGCCTGCGTGGTGAGTTCAGGTGAAGGCCACACCATCCGTGGTTCAAGCCGAGCCAAGTGAGGCCGTGCCCGAAGCGTGGCGATCGAATCGAGCCCGTGAGGGGCCCTGTTACTATGTGCTACCGTATGTCCACTTGGATGTTGGGGCTTGAACCTGCACTCACGGCGCAGGCGCCGTTCATCTTCGGAGATTTTGTGAATCTCCTTGTCCTCTGTACTGCGCAAGCGCTGCGCCTTCGCAGTACGGGCCGGACACAATCCGATGGCCGGACAGTTTTTGTCACAACACCGGTATACATGTCTATTCTGCAGAAGGTATGGACAAGTCCTGTGGGATCCATGCCTGGGTCATTTTAATGAACGTGAGCTTGTCCACATTGGCTCTGGACAGGCGGCTGCGCTTGTCTGTGATAACGCCCCCTGCCGTGCTAAATACACGTTCAGATAATACACTGGCTGCAGGGCAGGCCAGCACCTCCAAGGCCTAAAGGGCAAGCTCAGGCCATGTGCCCAATTTGGAGACCCAGAAGTTAAAGGGGGCAGACCCGTCATCCAGTACGTGTAGGCCTGTGGACACATACTGCTCAGCCATGTTGGTGAAATGCTGCCTCCTGCTAAGACGTTCCATCTCAGCTGGTGGTGTTGGTTGTTGTGGCGTGCTGACAAAGCTTTTCCACATTTCAGCCATGCTAACCCTGCCTTCTGAGGTGCTGCCGGTGCCCCGGCTACGTTGGCGACCTCTTCCTCCTCCTCTGCCTTCGCCTTGTGCTTCCACCGTACGCCCGCTGTCAGGTGGGAATGCCACCAGCAGCGCGTCTACCAGCGTGCGCTTGTACTCGCGCATCTTACGATCCCGCTCCAGTGAGGGAATTAAGGACGGTACGTTGTCCTTGTAACGGGGATCCAGCAGGGTGGCCACCCAGTAATCAGCACCAGCTAAAATGTGGGCAACTCGGCGGTCATTGCGGAAACACTGCAGCATGTAATCGCTCATGTGTGCCAGGCTGCCCAGAGGCAAACAAAAGCTGTCCTCTGTGGGAGGTGTATCGTCTGTGTCCTCTGTATCCCCCCAGCCACGCACCAGTGATGGCCACGAGCTTGTCTGGGTGCCACCCTGCTGTGAAAATGGCTCCTCCTCCTCCTCCATCTCCTCCTCCACCTCGTCATCCTCCAGAACTGTGCCCTTTCTGCCGGACAATTGTGTACCTGGCGTTTGTTGGTGCAGGAACCCACCCTCGTAGCCACTTGTGAAAGACTGCCCTGAAAGCCTTTGAAATGATCCCGCTTCCTCCTCCTCCTCCTCCTCATCCTCCTGTGCCACATCCTCTTCCATCATCGCCCGAAGCGTTTTTTCAAGGAGGCATAGAACTGGGATAGTAACGCTGAGAACGGCGTCATTGGCACTGGACATGTTGGTGGAGTACTCGAAACAGCGTAACAAGGCACACAGGTCTCGCATGGAGGCCCAGTTATTGGTGGTGAAGTGGTGCTGTTCCGCAGAGCGACTCACGCGTGATTGCTGCAGCTGAAACTCCACTATCGCCTGCTGCTGCTCGCACAGTCTGGCCAGCATGTGCAAGGTGGAGTTCCACCTTGTGGGCAAGTCACATATGAGGCGGTGAGCGGGAAGGCCGAAGTTACGCTGCAGCGCTGACAGGCGAGCAGCAGCAGGGTGAGAACGCCGAAAGTGCGCACTGAAGGCCCGCACTTTCTGCAGCAGCTCTGGCATATTGGGGTAATTTTTAAGGAACCTCTGGACCACCAAGTTCAGCACATGCGCCAGGCAAGGGATGTGCGTCAAACCGGCTAGGCCCAGAGCTGCTACGAGATTTCACCCATTATCGCACACCACCAGGCCGGGCTTGAGGCTCACTGACAGCAACCACTCATTGGTCTGTTGTTCCATGTCCCTCCACAACTCCTGCGCGGTGTGGGGTTTTTCCCCCAAACAGGAAAGTTTTAAAACTGCCTGCTGTCGTTTACCCCTGGCTGTGCTGAAGTTGGTGGTGAAGGTGTTACGCTGACCGGATGAGGAGGCGGTAGAGGATGAGGAAGCGGAGTAGGAGGAGTTAGCAACAGGAGGCAAACTGAAGCGCCCTGCAATCCTCGGTGGTAGAAGGACATGCGCCAAACTGCTATCTGCCTCAGGCCCAGCCGCCACTGCATTTACCCAGTGTGCTGTTAGGGAGATATAACATCCCTGACCGTGCTTACTGGTCCACGCATCCGTAGTTAGGTGGACCTTGCCACAGATGGCGTTGCGCAGTGCACACCTGATTTTGTCCCCCACTTGGTAGTGCAGGGAAGGGATGGCTCGCCTGGAAAAGTAGTGGTGGCTGGGCACAACGTACTGTGGGACAGCCAATGCCATCAGGCTTTTAAAACTCTGCGTCTCCACCAGACGGAATGACAGCATTTCAAAGGACAGGAGTTTTGAAATGCTGGCATTCAGGGCCAGGGATCGCGGGTGGCTAGGGGGGTACTTCCTCTTCCGCTCCAATGTTTGGGAGATAGAGAGCTGAACGCTTCCATGGGACATTGTGGAGATGGTTGGTGACCCAGGTGGTAGTGTTGCTGGCAGATCCTCTGTTTGCGGGGTGGCAGGTGCCACTGTCACTACAGAGGTGGATGAAGAGGCCGAGACTGCAGCAGAAGAGGAAGCAGGAGGAGCCAGAGACCTTTCTTGGTTTTTGAGGTGTCTACTCCACTGCAGCTCGTGCTTTGCACTTAGATGCCTGGTCATGCAGGTTGTGCTCAGGTTGAGAACGTTTATGCCTCGCTTCAGGCTCTGATTGCACAGCGTGCAAACCACTCGTGTCTTGTCATCAGCACATTGTGTGAAGAACTGCCACGCTAGGGAACTCCTTGGACCTGGCTTTGGTGTGCTCGGTCCCTTGCTGCGTTGGGCAGTAGCAGACATACTGTCTAGGGGACGGACGCTCCGCTTTTGCACCCTGCTCCCTCTTCTGCTGTGCTGGTGGCTCTGTGCGACCACCGCCTCTTCCTCCAAACTACACTGGTCACCTGCATAACGTTGATTCCATGTGGGGTCGAGGACCTCATCGTCCTCCACATCATCTTCCACCCAGTCTTCACCCCTGCCCTCCTTGTCTGTCTGCACAATTGCGAAAGCAGCAGCAGTTGGCACCTGTGTTTCGTCATCATCCGAGACGTGCTGCGATGGTCCTCCCATGTACTCATCATGAAACATAAGTGGTTGGGCATCGGTGCACTCAATCTCTTCCACTTCTGGGGCAGGGCTAGGTGGATGGCCCTGGGAAACCCTGCTAACAGAGTCATCGAAAAGCAGAAGAGACTGCTGCATGATTTGGGGCTCAGACTGCTTGGCTGATTTGCAAGGGGGTGAGGTGAAAGACTGATGGACATGGGTTTCAGGTGCCAACTCTGATCTTTCATCAGAAGAGTGGGTGGGAGACAATGTGAAGGAACCCGAGGCACTGTCAGCAACCCAATCTACTATCGCCTGTACTTGTCCTGGCCTAAATATTCGTACAGCCTCATTAGGCGCGACAAAATACCGCTGCAGGCTCGGTCGCCTACTCGCACTTGAGGAAGGTGTTTCACTTGTGCGTGTATCTGGCACAGATCCACCACGTCCTCTCCCTGCAACAGGAGCTCCACCAGCAGCACCACGACCGGGGCCACCACGTCCCTTTGACCTTCTTCTCATATTTTCCAAATTTAGGATCTTGCCCTAAATGGATGTTTTTGGAAGAGCAGAACACACCCACAGTACGTAACCACTGAATCACACAGCTACAGAACTGCAGAAAATGCTATTAAAAAAAAATGTTGTTTTTTTAGTATAGCACAGTAGAAGAAAACTATTTAGAAATTGTTTATTTCACACACCTCCACATATGTATAACACACTGCAAAATATTTTTTGTGGCCCTAAATGGCGTTTTTTGGAAGACCACAACACACCCACAGTACGTAACCGCTGAATCGCACAGCTACAGAACTGCAGAAAATGCTATTCCAAAAAAATGTTTTTTTTTTTAGTATAGCACAGTAGAACAGTGTTTCTCAACTCCAGTCCTCAAGGCGCCCCAACAGGTCATGTTTTCAGGATTTCCATCCTATTAAGCAGCTGTTGTAACTACTAAGGCAGTGAAGCTGATCAAATCACCTGTGCAAAATCACGGAAAGCCTGAAAACATGACCTGTTGGGGCGCCTTGAGGACTGGAGTTGAGAAACACTGCAGTAGAAGACAAATATATAGAAATGGTTTATTTCACACGCCTCCACATATGTATAACAAACTGCAAAATATTTTTTGTGGCCCTAAATGGGTCTTTTTGCAAGCGTACATTAAAGTGCAAATTTTTTATTTATTTTTTTTGCCCTAAACGGGTCTTTTTTTGCACGAGCAAAATAAAATGGAAATTTTTTATTTTTTTTGCCCTTAATGGGTCTTTTGGAAAAGAGCACAATAAAGTGCCTTTTTTTTTTGTTTGTCCTAAATGGATCTTTTTCCAAGAGCAGAATACACCCACAGTATGGAAACGGTGTATCTCTCAACGTAATATATGCAGTGCTGGTGCACTGAGCTTGCAGATAAAAGGTAGATTTTCTCTGACACTGGGCTCATAGCAGTGTAAAAAGACTGCACTGCAACACAAAGAGGTAAACCTATGCAGATCGCTGAGTTATATCTCTGAATCTGGACTCCTATTCCTATATAATATATCTCTCTCCCTAAAAGCAAAAAACAGGAACCTGGCCCTACACTACACTGTCTCTCTGTCTTTTCCCTCAGATTCCAGAATCAGGACTAACTCATGTATTTTTCTATCTCTCCCTAAAAGCAGCAGCAGCAGACAAGATCCTCTCCCTATCTATTCTGAAGCAGAGTGACGTGTGTGCTTTGTGCCTCTAGCTTATATAGAAGCTGGGTCACATGTTGCACTGACCAATCACAGCCATGCCATTAGTAGGCATGGCTATGATGGCTTCTAAGGGCACACCAGCTAATCAAAAGGTGATTGGCTGGCCCCTGAAGCATTTCTAACTGCGTAATTAGATTGCCGAACCCGAACCCGAACTTTTGCGCAAAGTCCGGGTTCGGGAAAAAGCTAAAGTTCAGTACGGACCTGAACTTTACAGTTCGGGTTCGCTCAACACTACTCTTGATATAAAAAACACATTTCGTCACATAAAAAGTTGATATATAAAAACTGCAATATATCTGATGGATAAAATTATATCATCAGTCGTCAAAAATCAAAAGTCAATTGTTTTTATAAGTTTCTCTCTCATTAGAGGTAATGAGGTTCTTCTTTCTTTTTTCTTCCTCCTGTACTCCTGTAAAGTTGCAAAACTTTATTGAACATAGAAAGACAACAGTAATTATGACGAATGAATCTCTTATGTCATCTTCTCCCAGAACTATATTCTTAAGCTTTAAGGGCTTGTTTTCATCTGGAAGGTCTAGAAATATTAAATTTCTCTTCTTTTGGTGACTTATAAGTCAGATCCTGTAAAAGAATGCAGCATCAATTTTTTGAATGAAAAAATAAATGATATACATCATAATCCTATTATTTTATCATGACATGAAAAACATATTTTGATAATAACATTTGTAATTACCTTAGACTAGTCTATACTTCTTATACTATAATTCTGTGTATTTTAAATACTACAAGATGCAATTTCTCGTTTTTGTCATGATTAGAAACTTTGTTTTCACAAACACAGAAAAGTTTTCAATCAACCCAGAGGACTGAAATTAAGTATATCCATTCACTTCTGCCCTATAAATTTCAGAGTAATGCGTGCTGTACTGTAATTTCTTTCTTCCAATTCAGCATTTTCTGTAGAATTTTGGCTGAATGACATTCTTTGAGTAATGCCGCGTACACAGGATCGATTTTTTCGACGGTGAAAACACCGTCGAGAAAATCGACGTTAAAAACGAGGAACAGCTTGTTCCCCTCACACACGGCCGTTTTAAATGTCTTTTTTTTTTTGGTCGAAAAAAACGACCGTGTGTGGGCTCCGCGGCAGTGTTTCCCTATGGGAAACACTGCCGCGGAAAACATGTCGAAAAAAACGACGAGAAAAATTAGAACATGTTCTAATTTTTCTCGTCGTTTTTAATGCCGTTTTTCTCGTCGAAAAAAACGACAGCCCACAGACTATCGTTTTTCTCGTCGAATGGGAAAAATGCAGTTTTTTTCGACGGGAAAAACGGCCGTGTGTACGCGGCATGACACATTGAAAAACCTGCTGAATGAATCTTGATATCATCAACAAATACTGGCTTAAAGCCTCTCTCAGCACTTGGTTCAAAAACATCATTTTGTACATATTGCTGAAAGTGTTCTGTTATCAAATCTACCTGTATAGATTTAGATTGTAAAGTTTTAACAAATGGGCAATATCTGTCATATAATTCTCCTGAATTAATTCTCTTTAGAAGAAGTTTTAATGATTGATCAGATGTCTGTAATATGATCTTACTAGATTTCACAATCTTTTCTGTTACTTTAATAGCAAAATAAACACTTAACATTTGCTTAGTATGTGCATCAAAGGTCTTTTCCATATTTGTCAAACCTCTGAAGAAAAATCCTATTATTTTCTGATTACCTTTTTTTAATTGAGACAAAGTAACTGAAATCGAATTCTCCGATACATCAGTGTGCAATCCAACAGACATAGACAAGCCAACTTCAATTGTACTCAATGAATGAGCATTCTGCACATCCCTTTTCAACATTTCAAAGGCATCTGTCTGGGGTGGACCCCATCTATCAAACGCACCATTTTTTTTGTCTCAACAAATCAAATAATGGGTTGACTTTATCATCATATGTCTGTAAAAACTCTTTGCAACAATATATTTATTTTAAAAATTGATGTAATGCCTTGTAAGATATTGGAACTGGAAAAGCAGAAATCTTCCTAACTTTTTCCTGTGATAATCTTCTCCGTCCATGACTAATTTGCATATGCAGGAATGTTACCTGACTCTTCATCAATTGAACTATCTCCGTATTCAGTTTCAGCCCTGCTGTTTGTATCAAAGTAAATAGCTCTGATAAAAGAAATATGTGCTCTTCTATACTTTGTGTAGTCAGCAAAAATTGTCCACATGCTGGAAAATACATTCTGGTCTAGAGAATTTTGATAATACTTTCTGCAAACTCTCATGTACTATGCCATCACTGATGTCCAATAGGGATGAGCTTCGTGTTCGAGTCGAACATACGTTCGACTCGAACATCGGCTGTTCGATTGTTCGCCGAAGATCGAACGTTATAGGCCGTTTGCGTCAAATTCGAGTGACGCGAATGGCCCACAATACACTGCGCCATCGCAGTGCAATCCCGGCGCTGTGATTGGCCAAGCATGCACTGTGACCCCACATGCTTGGCCAATCACAGCGCCGGCAGCGAGGAGAGCCATAATTGGCCACAGGCAGGATGCCTGTGGCCAATCATAGCTCAGGGGGGTTTAGTACACGCCCCACACTATAAAAGGCCGCCAGCGCGGCGGCCTTGTGCAGTGTGTTCCGGCGTGCAGGGAAAGAGATACATAGGCAGGGACAGTGTGTTCTATGTTCTATTCTTTTCTCAGGCATCTGCAGGAGTTAGTGGGTGTTGTGTGCCTCCAGCACAGTATACACCTGGATCTACACTTTATTGCTGTTCTCTAAGCTAGATAGGCAGGCAGGGACAGTGTGTTCTTTTCTCAGGCATCTGCATCAGTTAGTGGGTGTTGTGTGCCCCAGCACAGTATACACCTGTATATACCCGTCATTGCTGTTCTCTAATACAGGCATCTGCAGGAGTTAGTGGCACAGTATACACCTGTATATACCCGTCATTGCTGTTCTCTAATACAGGCATCTGCAGGAGTTAGTGGCACAGTGTACACCTGTATATACCCGTCATTGCTGTTCTCTAATACAGGCATCTGCAGGAGTTAGTGGCACAGTGTACACCTGTATATACCCGTCATTGCTGTTCTCTAATACAGGCATCTGCAGGAGTTAGTGAAACAGTGTACACCTGTATATACCCGTCATTGCTGTTCTCTAATACAGGCATCTGCAGGAGTTAGTGGCACAGTATACACCTGTATATACCCGTCATTGCTGTTCTCTAATACAGGCTTCTGCAGGAGTTAGTGGCACAGTGTACATCTGTATATACCCGTCATTGCTGTTCTCTAATACAGGCATCTGCAGGAGTTAGTGGGTGTTGTGTGCCCTAGTACAGTATACACCTGTATATACCCGTCATTGCTGTTCTCTAATAAAGGCATCTGCTGGAGTTAGTGGGTGTTGTGTGCCCTAGTACAGTATACACCTGTATATACCCGTCATTGCAGTTCTCTAATAAAGGCATCTGCTGGAGTTAGTGGGTGTTGTGTGCCTCCAGCAAAATATACACTACCCAATTGCTGGTTTTTCCATCTCCCTGCAGGCCATTACTATGTCTGAAAGGCCAACAAAGAGAGGCAGACAGTCACGAGCCAATAAAAGAGGGCAAGCAGGCTCTGTCTAAAGACAACAGTGCTGGTCGTGGACGCAGTGCATTGTCATCAGCACGCAGCCATGGGACATGTTTGTCCTTATTTTCGGCAGCTGGACGTGTTGAGCCGCATCATGCTGAAGACTTGGTAGAGTGGATGACCAAGCCCTCCTCATCCTCCTCATCCTCTCTCACCCAGGCTCAGGGTACTGGTGAAGCAGCTGCCAAAGCGTCCTCTTCCCTCATATCAATGTCATCATCAGTCACTCCTTCCCTAGACCCACCATGTCCTCCTGAGGAGTCCCCCGAACTGTTTGAGCACAGTGTTGGGTACATGCTCCAGGAGGATGCCCAGCGTATCGAAGGGTCTGATGTTGATATCCAGCTAGAGGAAGGCAGTAGCGTGAGCGCAGAGAGAGGGGATGCTCGAGAAGGACAGCAATCTGGCAGTCATGTTCCAGCAGCTGCAGCATACTGCCAGATTGGCTCCAGTGATGAGGAGGGAGGGGATGATGAGGTCACCGACTCCACGTGGGTGCCTGATAGGAGAGAGGAGGAGGAGGAGGATGAGGAGGAGGCACATCTCCAACTAGGCAGGATGCCCTCCGGGAGCCAGCGTAAGGGCAGCACACCGACTGAATCACACCGCAGAGCTACGCCTGTGCAGGGCGCTGCCTCTGCCCGTTATTCCAAAAGTTCTTTGATGTGGGCCTTTTTTAAGTCGAGTGCATCAGATCGCACCGCTGCTATTTGCAACATATGTCTCAAGCGTATCTTGCGTGGCCAAAACATCAGCCGCTTGGGCACCACTTGCTTGACTAGACATATGTTGACCTGCCATGCAGCTCGTTGGCAAGCGTACCTTAAAGACCCACACCAAAGAACAAAGCGGACCTCTCCTTGCTCCTCATCAGCTGGGATCTCCAACCCCACTATACCTTCAGTCCTCTCTGAAACCTGCACTGAGAGGAATGAAGGTGTAGAATTAGGTGTGTCACAGCCAAGTACTTGCGGGCACTCTGCTAGCAGTACACCGATGTCCGATTGTAGCAGGCAAATTTCCCTGCCCCAGCTGCTGGACCGTCAAAAGAAGTTCACTCCCAGCCATCCACATGCCCAGCGGTTGAATGCTAGCTTGGTTAAATTGCTATCAATTCAACTGCTGCCTTTTCAGTTGGTAGACTCGGCCCCCTTCCGTGAGTTTATGCAATGTGCGGTTCCTCAGTGGCAGGTTCCCAAACGCCACTTTTTCTCACGGAAGGCGATTCCGGCTCTCTACCAGCATGTGGAAAGCAATGTCCATGCCTCGCTGGACAGGGCGGTCAGCGGTAAGGTGCATATTACCGCTGACTCATGGTCCAGCAGGCATGGACAGGGACGTTACCTTTCTTTCACGGCCCATTGGGTCACTCTTTTGGCAGCTGGGAAGGATGCAGGACAAGGTGCAGTAGTGTTGGAGGTTGTTCCGCCGCCACGCCTCCAAAATGCTACTACTGGTTGTGACACACCTCTCTCCTCCACCCCCTCCTCTTCTTCTTCCTCCATGGCCTCTTCCTGTGCTTTGTCCTCGGAACCAGTGGTGCTCTGTAGGCGTTCAACGGGCTATGCAAGTACGCAGGCAAAAAGATGCCATGCCGTGCTTGCGCTGGTGTGTTTGGGGGACAGGAGCCACACTGGGGCAGAGGTTCTGTCAGCTCTGCAGGGACAGGCCGAGAGGTGGTTGATGCCACGCCAGCTTAAGCCAGGAATGGTGGTTTGCGACAATGGCACCAACCTCCTCTCCGCCCTCCGACAGGGACAACTGACCCATGTGCCCTGTGTGGCTCACGTCCTTAATCTGGTTGTGCAGCGGTTCTTGGGCAGGTACCCGGGCTTACAGGATGTCCTGAGGCAGGCCAGGAAAGTCTGTGTGCATTTCCGCAGATCATATAATGCCAGTGCTCGGCTGGCTGAGCTGCAAAAGGAGTTGAACCTGCCCAAGAACCGCCTTATATGTGACATGCCCACCAGGTGGAACTCAACGTTGGCCATGCTGCAGCGGCTGCACACGCAGCAGAGGGCCATCAATGAGTACCTGCGCGACTACGGCACCAGGACAGGGTCAGGGGAGCTCGGGTTTTTTTCACCACGCCAGTGGGGCATGATCAGGGATGCATGCACTGTCCTGGCACCATTTGAGGAGGCCACGAGGATGGCGAGCAGTGACAGTGCATGCATCAGTGAGACTGTACCTCTTTTCCACCTGTTGGAGCATACGCTGCGTGGAATAATGGACAGGGCACTTGAAGCAGAACAGAGGCAGGAAGAGCAGGACTTCCTTGCCTCTCAAGGCCCCCTTTACCCAGACAGTGTTCCTTGTGTCCCACCCATCACACAGGAAGAGGACGAGGAGGAGGAGGAGGAGGATTGTGTCAGCATGGAGGTGGAGCATGGCACTCAGCATCAACAGCAGCAGTCTTTTAGGGATGGTTTACAGTCCCAACAAACCCGTGGACTTGTACGTGGCTGGGAGGACGTGGCTGTGGATCATGTCGTCCTTAGTGACCCAGAGGACTCCGGACCGAATGCCTCAGCTAACCTACGCTGCATGGCCTCCCTGATCCTGCAATGTCTGAGGAAGGATCCTCGTATTCTTCGGATCAAGGAAAGGGACCATTACTGGCTGGCCACTCTCCTTGATCCACGGTACAAGGGTAAGGTTGCAAACCTTATCTTGCCGTTGCAAAGGGAGCAGAGGATGAGACAACTCCGGGAGGCCTTGCAGAAAGGTCTGTGCAACGCGTTCCCAGAGACTGGGAGGTTACAAACTCCAGGTTCTGGACAACGAGTTGCTGAGGCTTCGGTCAGTAGCAGAAGGAGCGGTGGAGAAGGTGGCCGTCTGACCGATGCGTTCAGACAATTTTTCAGTCCGCAGCCCCAAGGTATGATCGGTTCCAGCAACCATCGCCAGCGTCTGAAATACATGGTGTAGGAATACCTAGGGGCAAGGTCAGACTTGGACACCTTTCCCACCGAAAATCCTCTGACTTACTGGGTCTTGAGGATGGACCACTGGCCAGAACTTGCACAGTATGCAATTGAGCTACTGGCCTGTCCTGCATCCAGTGTTCTTTCGGAACGCACATTCTGTGCTGCTGGAGGCTTTGTCACGGATCACAAGGTGCGCCTGTCTACCGACTCGGTTGATCGACTGACCTTCATAAAGATGAACCAGTCTTGGATCACCACCAGCTACCAAGCACCTGAAGTTGATATAACAGAATTTTTTTTTTTCAAATGTCACATCCCTTCAAGACTGATGCTGATGCTGAGTGACTGTCCTGTTATGTTGACTGACTATCCTCCTCCTCCTCAATGATCCGATTCTTGATGATAGCTTGGAAGAACTTATTTGTTTCTGGGTGCCGCCACCAGTGGCTAAGGCCTAATTTTTCAGCCCCTGTTTAACAGGGGCATGTAATTACAATTTTTGATGCAATGCTTTGCAGCAGGGCTCATTCCTGCACTCCAACTAGAGTATCTGGGAGAGGTTGCAGTGTCGTGGCACCAGCACCAGTGCCTAAGGCCCAATTTTTCAGCCCCTGTTTAACAAGGGCGTGTAATTACAATTTTTGATGCAATACTTTGCAACAGGGCTCATTGCTGCGCTCCAAGTACAGTATCTGTGAGGGGTTGCAGTGTTGTGGCACCAGTGCCTAAGGCCCAATTTTTCTGCCCCTGTTCAACAGGGGCATGTAATTACAATTCTTGATCTAATAATTCACAGCAGGGCCCATTCCTGCGCCCACCAAGAGTAACTGTGAGGGCTTACAGTGTTGTGGCAACACCACCACCAAAGGCCCAATTTTTCTGCCCCTCTTCAACAGGGGCATGCAATTACAATTCTTGATCTAATAATTTACAGTAGGGCCCATTCATGCGCCCACCAAGAGTAACTGTGAGGGCTGACAGTGTTGTAGCACCAGCACCACCACCAAAGGCCCAATTTTTCTTACCACTGTTCAACAATGGCATGTAATTACAATTCCTGATATAATAGTTCACAGCAGGGCGTTCCAGCGCCCACCAAGAGTAACTGTGAGGGCTCACAGTGTTGTGGCAACACCAACATCTAAGGGGCAAATTTCAGCAGAGTATATACGGCAGGCCCCTACTTTCAAACATCCAACTTACAAACGACTCCTACTTGCAAACGGAAGGAGACAACGGGAAGTGAGAGGAAATCTACCCCTAGGAAGGGAAATTCTCTCCTGTAAGAGTTAATATGGGAAAAAGGTGTCTCCTCTCTACTGATGCTTTATCACCAATCCTTGTTTCAATAAAAATCCCACTTTTCAAAAACATTTGTCATTGGGACGGAAAGTGAGGTGAAATGTTCTGAACAGGTGCACAGACAGCAAAACAAATGTTACAGGGGTGATAACCCTTCCCTTAGTTTTCGAAAAAGCTTAAAAATAGATTTTTTTGGCTGGAGCTACACTTAAACAATGTACCTGTTCAAAATTACAAACAGATTCTACTTAAGAACAAACCTACAGTCCCTGTCTTGTTTGCACCGCCTGTATACTGCTGTTCAGAGTATATAGGGCCTTTTTTATTTTGGGTGCAGGGTTCCCCTTAATATCCATACAAGACCCAAAGGGGCTGGTAATGTGCTGGGGTGGGGGGGTAGCCATGCCATTTTTCTCAAAGATTTTCATCCATATTACCGGGACCAGACATTACATTAAAGCCGCAAGCAGTTTTAAATGGCTTTTTTTCCTTTACAAATGTCATTTTGTGCAGGGACAGTTCTAAACACGGGAAACACATGCCACTTCACAAGCATACTTTAGACACCCCCCAGGTATGATATTTAAAGGAATATTTCACTTTTTTTTTCACTTTATGCATCATTAAAATGACTGCTCCCGAAAAACGTCCGTTTTTAAAACTTCGTTTTGCATTGATACATGTCCCCTGGGGCAGAACCTGGGTCCCCAAACCCTTTTTAGGACAATAACATGCATATTAGTCGTTATAATTAGCACTTTAGATTTCGAACGTTCGCGTCCATTGTATTTAATCGGGTTCTAACGTTCGTGCGAACTTTCGGTCCGTTCGAAGGTTCTGGTGCGAACCAAACCGGGGGGGTTCAGCTCATCCCTAATGTCCAATCCTGGAATTAATCTAGTGAATGCATAGGTTTCTTTATGAAAGCTGAAGGCAAGTTTATATTGACAGCTTTTAGTTAATGGTACAGAAAAATGACCGTTGGCGATTTCCAGTACAGAAAATACCTTGGCCTTGGCATCCTTGGCATCCATGTGTGACAATAAATTTAAATCAGGAAGAATAGGTGTGTTATTTGTAATGCATTTATTCAGTGATCTTACATCAAATGATAACACATACTCATCATCAGCATTCTTGATAGGCAAAATGCAATTATTTACCACAGCTTGTGCTTTCTTTAATTTTCCTTGTTGTAAAAAATCTTGTACAATGTCAGAAACTGGACCTATTGATTCTTGTGGCAACTTATTTTGACTTTGAGGTTAAGCCCAGGTTCACACTGGGGCTGCGGGAGTGAAGCCTGCGAGTTTAGCTGAACTCGCACGATTTCACTCCTGCTGGCAGTCCCGATTTTCAGCCGCGATTTCAAAGACATCTGAAACAGATGTCAATGTAAATCGCAGCTGAAATCGCAAAAAGTAGTACAGAAACGACTTTTTGTAATCGGTGCAGCGCCGCAGATGCAGCGTCGCACCGATTAGGACGGTGCCATTGCTCGCAATTTGCGGCAAATTTCACTGATTTGACATGCGCTTTGACATGTCAAATCGCATGTCAAATCGCACCAGTGTGAACCAAGGCTTAGGGTCTTTTCCTTCAATCTCAATTGTTGGAGAAGTTAACACTTATTTTTTCCTTGATCTAGGCAATGGAAGTAATCCATTTCTCTCATTGTCAGCATTGTTTGTCTTATTGATTGAACTGTCATTAACAGTCAATGTACTGATTTGTTTGACTTCTGAGGCATAAGCCAAGTCATTCGACCTGTTTGGACAAGGATGAACAAATTGCTCAAAATTTTCCTCCTTTCCTAATTCCAAAGTTTGTCTTTGTGAATCTAATTTATATTTCAAACATTCTTTCTGTACATGTCCATTTTCCTTACTCTGAAAGCAATTAGCATTTCCTGTTCCCTGTGTTCTGTCTGTGACGTGTATCTTATCATATATGGGTGTGGCCATACACGTGGCAATTCTGAGTTCACATCTTTCTTTTGTGTGTCTACACTCTGTCTACATGCTGCAACCCTATTCATTATTTTTGTTTTAAGCAAAACTTTAGGATCCTGGCCATATTCCCCTTTGGACCGCTTAACTGGTACAGCAGACTTCTGCTTAGAATCATCACTAACATTACTGTAGCTTGACTCTGCTTTAGACTCAAACAACTGAATTGCACTTTGCAAATTATCTATTCGTTCAGTCAAGATCGAACAATTAGTACATAATCTATTGTCCTCTGTTTTCCTTGTTGTACAAACATTCCTTTCCGGAGCTTCTAAAATCATTGCATCAAAAACTTAATCAAATTCCTAATCTGTTTGCTGAATTTCCTAAAATTAAATTTTGATTTTTGTATCTCAATATTAGCTTGTATACATTAATTGAACATGTAACACCATAATTCATCATCTTTAACAAATTTTGACAGATTTTTGAATTCTAAATTACTCTCACTAGATAATTCATTAATAAAATCCATTACTTACCAATGTAGGACGACTTTTTTCATGTAACGCAGTCTTTCCCTCTCTTCACGGGAAATTACCTCATCAAGAAACAGGATTTTCTTACGTGTGTAAACTTCTCACCGAATACTTCTATGTTTCCAGATTAATTCGATGATGCCGAAAATTCAATCGTTGTTATTTCTCCTTGAAGCTTGTCTGCATGATCAATGCTTGTTTTCCCTCTCGGCAAGCAATAGGAGAAATAATTCAAAAACGTTCGATATTCGGGCAAAACGATCGTGGCTAAAGGCTCGCCATTGAAATGAATGTTGATAGATCCATAATATTGTATTAATAATCGATATTCAATAATTCATATTGATGAGAAAAGTTCCAAGAAAATCTGTTCCGTTCGTGTAAAAACTCAAAATTGATTTAATAATAAAAATAGTTACAATATAAAAAATAGCATTGATAAGTTTCTTATTCTTGAAGATTGAATCAAATTAATATCTTTGTGTGTGTGAGTGTGTGAAGCTGAATCAGCTTCTTTTCATGTCTCCAAGTGTGAGTGAAGTGTGTGTAGCATTCAAAGAGAAAGCATGTCCTCCTCATGTCTGCTTTTATAGCCCGCCCCCACCCTTCTAAAAGAGGCTTATTTGCCTTGTGGCTCTACAAAAAAAAACGCGAACCAACATATTGAAAGTTTGTGTCTTTTGAAAAGAATATACCTTCTCTCTTACGATGGGAGGATGGTAAGAATTTCAAGAGGAAGCCATTCAAACTTATTGAATCCATATGCTAGTTCTTACCATAGAAAAGCATTTGAAGCTTCAAACAAACCTTTACATAAATATATATTGTGGTAGTGTGGTACCCCACCAGTGTATGAATACAGGATTCTCAACCAGGCAGGTTGAGGGGCTCCAGGGTATTTGCTTGTTTGGGAGGAAACTGGCTTTTCAGTTTCCTCATGATTTACTTAAGTCCACTTTGGGACCTGGAGCCTTGGGATTTCTTAGAGATCCGGGTGGGATGAAATCCCCAGTCCTGGATTCAGGTTTTGAGACTCAACGGCACACTGATTGTTCAGGTGTGTGTGGGCCTGATAGTAGAGTCAAGACCAGCATTCTGGGCACCACCCTCCCGACGAGTGTAGGTGTGCTCTGGGGAAGCCATAGAGTGCAAGTGTGCACTGGAGAAGCCAGAGAGTGGTTGTCTGCACACTGGAAGCCAGAGACCCAAGTCTGAGGGTCAGAGCAGTGGACCCAAGTCTGAGGCTCAGAGCAGCGAGGGGCTGCTATCTAAATGGACAGTTTTGCCAATGGAATAGTCTGTAGGAGACAGACAAGAGTCTGAAGTGGAAGGCCTGAGCAACACTGTTGTATGTATAAGCCAGGAGGCTGAATGTCATGTTATTGATGAAAAGGAGTGTTGAAACCCCTGCGAGGGAAACCTTTGATTTTGTTTGAACTTCTTTTAATAAAAATGGGCAAATAAAGCCCTCAAAAAGAAGACCCAGCGAGTGGCGGTGTCCTTCAAGCTCTACCTTTGATGCTAGTCCTTCACAATATATTTATATATATTTCACTTTTTCCATATTTAGAATATGATATATGTAAGCATTTTAAATGTATTCAAGTCCATTATTCTCAAAGACCCAACTCTATTCATTCATTTGTTAAAATTGTTAGATGAATATGAGATATTAGATTAAAGAAAATCTTTATAACACACTACATGGACAATACAGCATATCATAGCTCATGAAGAAGTTGTTTGTCCTATTCTTGGTTCCACTCAAAATAACGAACAACCTGTACCTCTAAATCTAAACATCTAAAAATGTCCAATTCCATTATCTGCATCCTGATCTTAAGCAAATGCAGGGAGCCCCAATTTCTGATTGATATGAAATACAGACAGCACTTTGGAAACAAGCTAATGGTTAGGTTAAAAAGGCTTCATCCCTGGCAAATTAAGAGACCATCCCTCTTTGCTTATAAAATTCCTCCATAGGTAATCTAGCTGAATATTCTGCAATTTTGGAATGTAGAATGCTCTGAGATGGTTCCAATACAATTTAACCTAAGCCAGATTTCCTTGAGCAGTGTATGTCACTGAGCACAATCCATTCACAAGGGAACTGATGTGTGGGTTATTATTGGAGCCAGATTATTTAATTGCCATCCAAGCAGCTCTCAGTTCTGAGAAATTGGACACAACGACCTCTGTCAATGCTTGCCATCTGCCTTGTTCTATCACATCCTGCAATAAGTTCCCCAACCAACAGAAATGTTTCTCATCAGATGTTACAGTGGTCCAGGGCATTAGGCCTAATGGGAAGTGCATCAACCACCATATACTAGACTGCATAGCGGGTGTTATCTGGATCAACTGGGGAATGGATCATTACTTCCACTGGCATAAAAACCTTTTTCGAAAACTCCTAGATGCCCATCTCATTACTGGAATACATGATGAGAACTTCTTTAGTAGCTTCAGGCTAAATCACTAAGAAATGTTGTGCAAATTATTAAAGCAGCGCTAAATCATAAAACACCAATAATCATAAAATCTAAATGCAGAAAATGTATACAAAACCTATAAAAAGTGAAAAATAAATATATGTGTAGCACTACCCCCATAGGAGCTGCTGGTTTGTTTTTGGGTTTTGCACGTTACCTATTCAGCTTCGTTGTCCGGGTAGGAAAGTCTGTAGTAACCTTCAACAGTCAGGCTTTATTTTCTTCTGCATGTATAACTTTGAGAGAAAGTAGAAGGTAGAATAGAAGCAGAGGAAGGTTCAGGCACTCGGCACAAAATGCAAAACATCAGTTTAAAGTCATTCACCACTCTCAATGTTAGAGTGGGTATTGGTCACCCGGATAGTCCCCTCTCACATTGTCTAGCTGCCAGGATGACACACGAACCAGCAACAGGGCCGTCTCTGCCACAGACTGCCCAAGATGAAGTGGATCTCTGCCACAGACCTTCTTTTAAAGTGAAAAAAGTCTCTGCCACAGACCTTTTAAAGTTGAGCAAATGGATAGTCCAGGAATCCTCTGCCACAGGATTTCAAAGTCCCAAACTTCCAACCATGCAGCAAAAGAGCCTTTAAACGAATATGGCAAACTGCAGGGCTTGTGGTATAGTGGATCCCTTCTCAACAAAGTCACCAGGCCTCACCCAAGACGTCAGCACTTTGCCAGTCTCCTTCAGGGCAGGTCCTCCCCTGGTTTCTTTCATTAAGACAGCTTCCTTCCCATTTGGACAGACAGCTTGGGATCCCCTCTCCGAATGTAGGCCCCAGCCAGACTAGCTGGGCCTACTAGATAGCGATGCAGCCTCGGGCCAATGTGGCCCCGAGACCAGAACCACACACAACATACCTCGTGCCCGGAGGGCCACGAGGCGAAGACCCCGAACAATGGCGTCTGCCCCTTAAGTATCCCCTCCCAGCAGGCTGACCACTCCCACTGAACTGCCACCGAGAGGGGTCACTCAACACACCATGGTCTGCCTGCCTTCCAACATGAGCCCGAGGTGGCAGCGCCATCCACAGGCAACAAGGGAAATGCTACCAGGCAGCACCACAGCCAGAACAGAGGCAAATCTCAATATAATTCAACAGTCCGAGCCCAACTACTGGCCCAGACATCCCTCTAAATTTGAGATAGCGTCCCAACCTTTTGGGGAGGGCGCTACATATGTAAGAAGACCAGTATGGTGGCCTAAATTTATGGAAGGAGCCCGGGGAGTATATAACTAGCCCGCTCGCCTGTGGACCTTCGTCGCGTTCCTACGCGCCACACTTGCTTCCGGCGCGCGATACGTAGTTTCCGGTGCGCGATTCCGGACTATTCAAATCATCAGCGTTCAGTGGCGTGTTCGTAATCATCCGAGGCGTTCTTTCCGGTTCGCAGTTTTCTACAACATGTCTAGCACGGCTGTCGCAGGTAGGGTTTTGTTGACATTCATTTCATGCATAGACAACTTGTGTCACCAAGACTTTGTTAAAAAATTTAATTTAAACTCTTTAAAAATACCTTGCACACAGCCGCAAGCCCCAGCCACTAACTCGTGTTTCTTTTTTACCACACATTCGTAATTTCCATGTATAGCACTCTGATTCAAATCCAGTCGCGTCATGTCGCACCTGCTCGTTCAGGCGTGCCGCACTCATCATTTTTAGTCGCACATACCATATGCACCCATGTGTGCCTCTGTTGTGACTAAACCATTTCAATCATTTCACTAATTTCACTGTCAATGGCCTCATTTCAGTACATGCGCCAGAGTCCGGTCACTGCTAGTCGCATCTCTACGGCACAACGATCCGAGCCTCTGTCATGGGATATTGTGTCATTCTCTCATTTCAATCATTTCACTCATTTCACTGTCACCACCGCGCTCCGATTCGAATCTAGTCGCATCCCAATGCGCCGATTCATCCCGGCGTGCCCCAGTTGTTTTTGGCCTCATTTCAGTACATGCGCCAGAGTCCGGTCATTGTCAGTCGCACCCGCTGCACACCGAACCGGGCCTCTGTCATGGGACATTGTGTCATTTCACTCATTTCACTGTCATGCATCACGTTTTGATTCAAACCCCTGTGCACTCTCATGCGCAGATTAGTCTCAAACGTGCCCCAGTTTTTGGCTTCCTTTCAGTACATGCCCCAGAGTCCGGTCATTGTTGCTCGCACCTGCGGCGCACCGATACGCGCCTCTGTCATGGGAAATTATGCCACTCATTTCAGTCATGTACCACGTTCTGCTTCAAGTCCACGCGCAGTCCTCATGTGCAGATTCGTCTCAAACGTGCCCCAAATGTCTTTTGGCCTAATTTCAGTACATGCTCCAGAGTAAAAAAAAAAGGCGAATCATTTCACCATCACGTACCGCCATCCGAGCCCAGTCGACTCGGCCTCATTCCATTCTGTACTCCACAGTCCGACTCGTCGGTTGGCGCAGTCGCGGCACACCGATTCGTGCCTCTATCATGGCATAAACATTTCACGCACCTGCCGCTTCGAGTCGGATCCACTCAAACCAACAAACACAGATTCCCACCCATCACTTCAGCCCTACAGGTGTGGTTTGCATATTGCCTCACATTTCTTGTCAGGCCTGGCAATCATTTCACTTTGAGTCCTTCATACTGGTCTCTGTTCGTTCGTTAAAACCTTAGCCATACTGCACCAATTCATATGGATTCACTTCATACTTTCCAACCAATTTCTTTTACCCTACTACCGATACACATCAGATACATTGCATTACCCACCACTGTCTGATTCGAACCTAGTCGTGTCAGCGGCACAACGGTTCGCATCAGATATATCCAGCACCGATTCATACCACTCACCCCCACAACCCTACAAAGGATTCGTTGTTATGTCATGTCACTCACCGATTCATATCACTGTCATCCAACACGCATCACTCTGATTCGAGCCTAGTCGCCTCGGCAGCACAACGGTTCGCATCGGTCGTACACCAAACATCGATTCGCAGCGCTTCTTACCATACCCTACAATTTGTTATTTATCATTTCTACTGACCGACTCAGATCACAGCGGCAGCTACATGCATCACACTCTATTCCAAACCCAGTCGCTCCGGCGGCACAACGGTTCGCATCACAGACATCCTGCACACCAATTCACAGCTGTACCCATCATAAACTACGATTCGTTACCCATGTAATTTCTACCAACCTATTCGTGTCACATCACATTCATACACATCACAACCCGATTCAAACGCAGTCGCATCAGCGGCAAAACGGTTCACAACACCAGTATCCCACACAACAATTCGTAACAGTCCCTGTCACAAATCTACAATTCGTTACGTATGCTACTTTGCAGTTCGTTCCCACATATACAATTTCTACTATCCTTTTTTTTTCGCCTATCAGTAAGGTGACCTTTTCTTGCAATCGCTGCAGGATGCGCATCTCATCATAAACTCCTTGCAATCGCTGCAAGATACGCCTCTCATCATAACTCCTCGCAACCACTACGAGATACGCATCTCATCACAACTCCTTGCAAGCACTACAAGATACGCATCACATCATAACTCCTTGCAATCGCCGCAAGACATTCATCTCATCATAACCCCTTGCATTTGCTGCAAAACACGTATACCCATTTTTACTACAATTTACCCATTTGCAATCACTGCAAAACATGCATCTTAGTATCAACTCCTTGCAATTGCTGCATAAACGCATCTCAGCATTTACCCATTTTGCAATCACTGCAAAACATGCATCTTAGTGTTTACCCACTTGCAATCACTGCAAAACACGCATCTCAGTATATACTCCTTGCAATCGCTGCAACACACGTGTCTCAGCATATACCCATCTACAATCGCTGCAAAACATACATCTCAACATATACTCCTCGTAATCGCTGTAAGTACACGGCTCAGCATAACTCCTCGCTATCGCTGCATGCACACTCAGTGGTGCTTATACAGCCCACTTCAACTCTATACAAGCCACTCATCGTTTTTTGTCTGTCTTTTCCCCCCGATTTTGCAAGAGGATGATTCCCCAGGGTTGATCTTTCGGGTCAAGCCTCCTAACCTTCCTTTCCCAGACACTGTACCCCGACCAGATCCTTAACTTAGACACCGCGCCAGTAGCAGACCTGTCAATAGGGGAAGATTTCCTTACTATGTGGAACGGTATATCAATGTCTATACCAACAACGTCGCCCCTATCACCGCAGGTAGTGACAGATGCCGCAGCCCCCACAGGCTTCGCTGCAATTTTTGGCCACCATTGGTTCGCAGGACCACGGCCTCCAGAGATACTCTTAATCCCAGGGTTAATCCGGACTTCCTCCCCGTTCGAACCATACCTGATCGTGGCAGTCGTTCAACTCTGGGGTCATATCCAGACAGGACAAGCCTTGACCTTCACCACTGACAACCAAGCCACGGCCGATATTATTAGTAAGGCAGATCCAAGTCGCTCTCAAATCGTGTCCTTCCTACACAGGCTGATACAACTATCTCCACGGTACCAGTCTAATGTCCACGGTACTCCCCAGCATCCTGCTCCGTGGAAACAATAGACACCAAGCACATACTAGCTTTTATCTCGTATTGCCATAATCGCTTGGCCCTACCCCATAACACTGTCCGACCATACTAGCCGGCGTCCAACACTTTTGGCTATACAAGATCCCGCGTAAACGTCGTTGTTCGCATCCCATGCAATCCGAGACGTTTTACGCTGCATCCAAAACGACAACCCATAATCAAATGCCAAACGTTTGCCATATCAAGGGCCATCTTCCGGTATATGTCTACTATTCTTGCTAGTTCTCCATTTGACCTTCTCCCCAGCCTGGTCACACAAGCAGCCATCTACTTAGCCTACTACGTGTTCTTGCGGCCTAGCGAGTTCACCTGCAGCAACCTGCCGGCCAAGTTCTGCGTAGACGTCACTTGGCTTGCTACCAAGACCATTGCATCCTCCACATTACAGTATCTAAAACCCAGCAATCAGGCTCCGGTGTACACACCCACCTCTAGAAAACAACGTCTGGTGTCCAGTAACCAGACTCACTCGCCCACTATCACTCCTACCGGAACAGTCAAAACTCCAGTCCCTTACTATCTTTTCCGATCAAACCCTCGAGTGCCTACCAGTTCGTAAAACACGTGAGGGTTCTTCCACGCAACCTACACCTCAACCCCAGTTAGTACTCCGGTCACTCTCTCTGTATTGGAGCAGCCCCGGCCGCATCCTGGCATGGGGTCCCAGATCCCGTCATTAAGAGACTAGGCCGGTAGAAGTCTGCCTGCTTCTCCCGGTACATCCCTGATCCTCACGTGGAAATGGCACAAGCATTCACCAAACTTGCTCAATGAACAAAGATAAAATCAATAATATATTACACCCCTACCTGAATGTTTTTGCCCCCTTATTTTGGCATACCGTCCATCAGACCAGGGCACACCTCAGGTCCATTTCATGTTTACAAGTCTCATGGTACTGTAAGTCTATCTTGTTCATATTCGTATCGGTCATAGGGCTTCAACCATAAGTAAGAAGGCCAGTATGGTGGCCTGAATTTATGAGAGGAGCCCGGGGGGTATATAACTAGCCCACTCGCCTGTGGGCCTTCGTCACGTTCCTACGAGCCACACTTGCTTTCAGCGTGCGATACCCACCCTCCCATCCCCTTTTCAGGGCATTTCTCAAATTAATTTCTCTTCACAAATACCTATTACCAATCTTGGGTATGCCCCCTTATTTTGGCATACCGTCCATCAGACCAGGGCACACTTCAGGTCCATTTCATGTTTGTAAGTCTCACGGTAAGTAATGAGCAGGATTTCAAAAAAATCCGACCGTGTGTACGCTCCATCTGACAAACTTTTTCGGTTTTCATCGGACAAAAGTTCGCTCTGCAAACGGACAAACTTTTCGGCAACAAAATTCATACAGTGCAAAGTCCTATCGTGTGTACAGAAATTCATCGGACATTAGTCCGAAGTACAAACACGCATGCTCAGAAGCAAGGACCAGCCGGAAGCGTTCTTTCTTGTAAAACTAGCGTTCATAATGGAGATATCACATTCGTGACGCGGCAAGTTAAAAAATCTAGAAATGCAGCGCACATTCTCTTCTTCTTTAATAATGGTATAATAATAAAGCTGCTTTGCTGATGATACGGAGAAATGACAAAATGTATTTACAAAGGATTTGTGTTCTAGTGAATCAACACTGACCAAACTTCTGCTAACTCGAGATTAGCAGAAGGGGCCCAAAGGGTGACGCTAGAGAATTGAACTTCCTCTTTTGAAGTGTCGTCAGTACGTTGAAACGTCACTAGGTTCGTGTTTGTTGCCGAAAAAGTCAGAGCGTGTGTATGCTATGGGCGTTCCCCGCCAACTCCCTTCGGACAAAAATCCACGGAAAAGTTTGTTTGAAGTCCGACCGTGTGTGTACGAGGCTTAAGTCTACCTTTGTTTTAAAAAAACTATTGCTTTATACTACACCATGAGGAGTTGTTTTCCTTGTTGCATGTGTGATGACCAATGACGGATGATACCATAAGGAGATTGCTTCAGCAGTTTGATGCGCATTACCTTTGGAATTGAGGTGAGCGGCCATTGCACATGGTTGCAGATTATGCCCTCCTTGGGATTAAGCACAAATGTATGATCGCTGCCCCTTCGGATTTGTCTGTCAAGCACTCACCATTTTTCTTTGAAGAAGGATTACACTTCATTGATATTCACATTTTTTTGCACTGGACTTTTACTTGATTCATTTTCATTATATATATGTTTTGTCTACATTTTCTGCTTTTTGATTTTAGGATTATTGGTGTTTTTTGATGTAGCGCTGCTCCATTAATATGCACAATTACTATCGTTGGTGTTAGTGACACTACAGGAGTTTAGCAGCTTATATATATATATATATATATATATATATATATATATATATATATATATATACCGGTACATATAATAAATTGCACTGCACCATACCACTTGATTGTATTTGATTTTTTTGTAATCTACACACATAAATCTAATTCCCATATTTTCACTGTAAGAAATATGTTTACTAAAGCCTGCTGGACTCTCAACCTGACTACCTGTACTTTTTCTCTCATAAGAGGTGTAGGGTTTTGAAAAAGGCACCAAGATAAACCAGGCACTGTAAAAGAGTCAATTGGATTTTGGTGTAATTAAAGCGTTTGTTAACCCAAAAAAAAAAAAAGAAAAAAGATCCTGTTCCCTTAAAGCATGTTATACAGCACAGTGCTTGTGCTGTGTAATTTGACCCCATGCAACACCTGAAATACCTGACTGATCGTGCCTGGCTATACCCTACCCCCTGTAAACTGACCACGGTTTATTATGGCGGCTGAGCCCTGACACTGTCATTTTTTTTCCTCATTAATGTACACACAGCACCCCATATTGACAGAAAAACACATAATTGTTGACATTTTTGCAGATTTATTAAAAAAGAAAAACTGAAATATCACATGGTTCTAACTAAGTATTCAGACCCTTTGCTCAGTATTTAGTAGAAGCACCCTTTTGATCTAATACAGCCATGAGTCTTTTTGGGAAAGATACAACAAGTTTTTCACACCTGGATTTGGGGATCCTCTGCCATTCCTCCTTGCAGATCCTCTCCAGTTCTGTAAGGTTGGTAAACGTTGGTAGACAGCCATTTTTAGGTCTCTCCAGAGATGCTCAATTGGGTTTAAGTCAGGGCTCTGGCTGGGCCATTCAAGAACAGTCACGGAGTTGTTGTGAAGCCACTTCTTCGTTATTTTAGCTGTGTGCTTAGGGTCATTGTCTTGTTGGAAGGTAAACCTTCGGCCCAGTCTGAGGTCCTGAGCACTCTGGAGAAGGTTTTCGTCCAGGATATCCCTGTACTTGGCCGCATTCATCTTTCCCTCGATTGCAACCAATCGTCCTATCCCTGCAGCTGAAAAACACCCCCACAGCATGATGCTTCCACCACCATGCTTCACTGTTGGGACTGTATTGGACAGGTGATGAGCAGTGCCTGGTTTTCTCCACACATACCGCTTAGAATTAAGGTCAAAAAGTTATATCTTGGTCTCATCAGACCAGAGAATCTTATTTCTCACCATCTTGGAGTCCTTCAGGCCAGCTCTAGGAAGGGTTCTGGTCGTCCCAAACGTCTTCCATTTAAGGATTATGGAGGCCACTGTGCTCTTAGGAACCTTAAGTGCAGCAGACATTTTTTGTAACCTTGGCCAGACCTGTGCCTTGCCATAATTCTGTCTCTGAGCTCTTCAGGCAGTTCCTTCGACCTCATGATTCTCATTTGCTCTGACATGCACTGTGAGCTGTAAGGTCTTATATAGACAGGTGTGTGGCTTTCCTAATCCAGTCCAATCAGTATAATAAAACACAGCTGGACTCAAATGAAGGTGTAAAACCATCTCAAGGATGATCAGTAGTGATGATCCGAACACCCCGGGTTCGGTTCGCACCAGAACCCGCGAACGGACCGAAAGTTCGCACGAACGTTAGAACCCTATTAAATACAATGGATGCGAACGTTCGAAATCTAAAGTGCTAATTATAACGACTATTATGCATGTTATTGTCCTAAAAAGGGTTTGGGAACCTGGGTTCTGCACCAGGGGACATGTATCAATGCAAAAAGACGTTTTAAAACCGTCCGTTTTTCGGGAGCAGTCATTTTAATAATGCATAAAGTGAAAAAAAAAAAAAGTCAAATATTCCTTTAAATATCGTACCTGGGGGGTGTCTAAAGTATGCCTGTGAAGTGCCACGTGTTTCCTGTGTTTAGAACTGTCCCTGCACAAAATTACATTTCTAAAGGAAAAAAAGCCATTTAACCACTTAGCAACCACCTGCCGACAAATAACGTCGACAAGGTGGTTGCTTAACTCTGGGAGGACGTTATATAACGTCCTCCCAGAATCGCGCTCCCGCGCGCCCCCTGGGGCGCGCACACGGGAAACTCCGTGACGACCCGGCGGATCACGAATCGCGGTAAATCGCCGCTGATAGCGGCCGTTTACCACGTGATCGCTCCGTCAAATGACGGAGCAATCACTTGTAAACAGACCGGCGTCATGTGATGACGCCGGTTCCTCCCTCCCCTCTCTGTACCGATCGGTACAGTGTGAGAGGAGAGGGGGAGAGAGCGGATGGCAGCAGCAGCACTGTGGGCTGGATCTGTGACAATTGCAGTCACAGATCCAGCCATCCATCCATCCCTGCTCAGCCATCCCTGGTGCAATACCCTGCCAATACTCTGCAATACACCCTGCCAATACTCTGCAAAATACCCTGCGCAATACTCTGCAAAATACTCTGCAATACCCTGGTGCAATACTCTGCAATACCCTGGCGCAATACTCTGCAATACCCTGCGCAATACTCTGCAATACCCTGCGCAATACTCTGCAATACCCTGGTGCAATACTCTGCAATACCCTGGCGCAATACTCTGCAATACCCTGCAAAATACTCTGCAATACCCTGCAAAATACTCTGCAATACCCTGCAAAATACTCTGCAATACCCTGGGCAATACTCTGCAATACCCTGCGCAATACTCTGCAATACCCTGCGCAATACTCTGCAATACCCTGCGCAATACTCTGCAATACCCTGCGCAATACCCTGCAAAATACTCTGCAATACCCTGCACAATACCCTGCGCAATACTCTGCAATACCCTGCGCAATACTCTGCAATACCCTGCGCAATACCCTGCAATACCCTGCGCAATACCCTGCAAAATACTCTGCAATACCCTGCACAATACCCTGCGCAATACTCTGCAATACCCTGCGCAATACTCTGCAATACCCTGCGCAATACCCTGCAATACCCTGCGCAATACCCTGCGCAATACTCTGCAATACTCTGCAATACCCTGCGCAATACTCTGCAATACCCTGCACAATACCCTGCAAAATACTCTGCAATACCCTGCGCAATACTCTGCAATACCCTGCAAAATACTCTGCAATACCCTGCGCAATACCCTGCAAAATACTCTGCAATACCCTGCGCAATACTCTGCAATACCCTGCACAATACTCTGCAATACCCTGCAATACCCTGCACAATACCCTGCAAAATACTCTGCAATACCCTGCGCAATACTCTGCAATACCCTGCGCAATACTCTGCAATACCCTGCGCAATACTCTGCAAAATACTCTGCAATACCCTGCACAATACTCTGCAATACCCTGCACAATACTCTGCAATACCCTGCACAATACTCTGCAATACCCTGCAATACCCTGTGCAATACCCCCTGTGCAATACCCCGTGCAATACCCTGCCATACTCCGCAATACCCTGCCATAGTCCGCAATACTCCGCAATGCCCTGCAATACTCCGCAATACTCCGCAATGCCCGGCAATACTCCGCAATGCCCGGCAATACTCCGCAATGCCCGGCAATACTCCGCAATGCCCGGCAATACTCTGCAATAACCACTTCCCGCCCGCCGGCCGTCATATGACGTCCTTGACTTTGTGCGGAGATATCTGAATGATGGGTGCAGCTACAGGCATCATTCAGATATTAGTTTTTTCAGCCGGCGATTCCCTACACCATAAGAACAATCATAGCGGCTGTTCCACCGCTTGATCATTCTTACGGGAGGTGAGAGGGGATGCCCCCCCCCTCCCGCTGCCCTCCGGTGCTTCTACCGACTTACCGCTACGATCAAAGCCAGGATTGTTGTTTTTTTTTTTTTTTTTTTTCAGGCTTCACAGCCTAGAGGTGAGATGTGGGGTCTTATTGACCCCATATCTCACTGTAAAGAGGACCTGTCATGCCATATTCCTATTACAAGGGATGTTTACGTTCCTTGTAATAGGTATAAAAGTGATCAAAAAAAATTTTGGGGCGGAAAAACATGTCAAACTAAAATAAATAAAGTAAAATGAACAATAAAAAAATATATTTTTTTTTAAAGCGCCCCTGTCCCCGTGAGCTCGCATACAGAAGCGAACGCATACGCAAGTCCCGCCCACATATGAAAACGGTTTTCAAACCACACATGTGAGGTATCTCTGCGAACGTTAGAGCGAGAGCAATCATTTTGGCCCTAGACCTCCTCTGTAACTCAAAACATGTAACCAGTAAAAATATTTAAAGCGTCGCCTATGGGGATTTTTTAAGTAGCGAAGT
This sequence comes from Rana muscosa, assembly GCA_029206835.1. NCBI lineage: Eukaryota > Metazoa > Chordata > Amphibia > Anura > Ranidae > Rana > Rana muscosa. The sequence continues at coordinate 594,744,370 of CM055117.1, forward strand.
TTGGCGCCATTCCACGAGTGTGTGCAATTTTTAAGGGTGACATGTTAGGTATCTATTTACTCGGCGTAACTTCATCTTTCACATTATGCAAAAACATTGGGCTAACTTTACTGTTTTTTTTTTTTTTAAGCACAAAACATTTTTTTTCCGTAAAAAACGCGTTAAAAAATTGCTGCGCAAATATCATGCGAGATAAAAAGTTGCAACAACCACCATTATATTCTCTAAGGTCTTTGCTAAAAAAACATATATAATGTTTTGGGGTTCTATGTAATTTTCTAGCAAACAAATGATGATTTTTACATGTAGGAGAGAAATGTCAGAATTGGCCTGGGTGCTCCAGAACGCCTGAAGGTGCTCCCTGCATGTTGGGCCTCTCTATGTGGCCACGCTGTGTAAAAGTCTCACACGTGGTATCGCCATACTCGGGAGTAATAGCAGAATGTGTTTTGGGGTGTAATTTGTGGAATGCATATGCTGTGTGTGAGAAATAACCTGCTAATATGACAATTTTGTGAAAAAAAAAAAAGAGAAAAAAAAATCTTGATTTTGCAAAGAATTGTGGGAAAAAATGACAACTTCAAAAAACTCACAATGCCTCTTTCTGAATACCTTGGAATGTCTTCTTTCCAAAAAGGGGTCATTTGGGGGGTATTTGTACTTTTCTGGTATGTTAGGGTCTCAAGTAGTGATGAGCCGAACACCCCCGGGTTCGGTTCGCACCAGAACCCGCGAACGGACCGAAAGTTCGTACGAACATTAGAACCCTATTAAATACAATGGATGCGAACGTTCGAATTCTAAAGTGCTAATTATAATGACTATTATGCATGTTATTGTCCTAAAAAGGGTTTGGGAACCCGGGTTCTGCACCAGGGGACATGTATCAATGCAAAAAGAAGTTTTAAAAACGGTCGTTTTTCGGGAGCAGTCATTTTAATGATGCATAAAGTGAAAAAAAAAGTGTAAAATATTCCTTTAAATATCGTACCTGGGGGGTGTCTAAAGTATGCCTGTGAAGTGCCACGTGTTTCCCGTGTTTAGAACTGTCCCTGCACAAAATGACACTTCTAAAGGAAAAAAAAGCCATTTAAAACTGCTTGCGGCTTTAATGTAATGTCTGGTCCCAGTAATATGGATGAAAATCTTTAAGAAAAATGGCATAGCTACCCCATGACCCCCCCCAGCCCATTACCAGCCCCTTTGGGTCTTGTATGGATATTAAGGGGAACCCCGCACATAAAATAAAAAAGGCCCTATATACTCTGAACAGCCGTATACAGGCGGTGCATACAAGACAGGGACTGTAGGTTTGTTCTTATGTAGAATCTGTTTGTAATTTTGAACAGGTACATTGTTTAAGTGTAGCTCCAGCCTAAAAATCTATTTTTAAACTTTTTGGAAAACATAGGTAAGGGTTATCACCCCTGTAACATTTGTTTTGCTGTCTGTGCCCCTGTTCAGAACATTTCACCTCACTTTCCGTCCCAATGACAACTGTTTTTGAAATGTGGTGTTTTTCTTGAAACAAGGATTGCTGATAAAGCATCAGTACAGAGGAGACACCTTTCTCCCATATTAATTCTTACAGGAGAGAATTTTCCTTCCAAGGGGTAGATTTCCTCTCACTTCCTGTTGTCTTCTTGCGTTTGCAAGTAGGAGTCGTTTGTAAGTTGGATGTTTTAAAGTAGGGACCTGCCGTATATACTCTGCAGAAATAGGCCCCTTAGTTGTTGGTGTTGGCACAACACTGTAAGCACTCACAGTTACTCTTGGTTGGTGCTGGAACGCCCTGCTGTCAACTATTATATCAGGAATTTTAATTACATATAATTGTTGAACAGTGGTAGTAAAAATTGGGCCTTTGATGGTGGTGCTGGTGCCACAACACTGTAAGCCCTGACAGTTACTCTTGGTGGGTGCAGCAATGGGCCCTGCTGTGAATTATTAGATCAAGAATTGTAATTGCATGCCCCTGTTGAACAGGGGCTGAAAAATTGGGCCTTTCGTGGTGGTGGTGGTGGTGGTGGTGTTGCCACAACACTGTAAGCCCTCAGAGTTACTCTTGGTGGGTGCAGGAATGGGCCCTGCTGTGAATTATTAGATCAAGAATTGTAATTACATGCCCCTTTTGAACAGGGGCTGAAAAATTGGGCCTTTCGGGGTGGTGGTGGTGGTGGCGTTGCCACAACACTGTAAGCCCTCAGAGTTACTCTTGGTGGGTGCAGCAATGGGCCCTGCTGTGAATTATTAGATCAAGAATTGTAATTACATGCCCCTGTTGAACAGGGGCTGAAAAATTGGGCCTTAGGCACTGGTGGCACAACACTACAACCCGTCACAGATACTGTACTTGGAGCACAGCAATGAGCCCTGTTGCAAAGTATTGCTTCAAAAATTGTAATGACACGCCCCTGTTAAACAGGGGCTGAAAAATTGGGCCTTAGGCACTGGTGGCACAACACTCCAACCCCTCACAGATACTGTACTTGGAGCACAGCAATGGGCCCTATGGCAAATTATTGCTAAAAAAATTGTAATTACACGCCCCTGTAAAACAGGGGCTGAAAAATTGGGCCTTAGCCACTGGTGGCGGCACCCATAAACAAAAATGATCTTCCAAGCTATCATCATCAATCGTATCATTGAGGACTCGGAGGAGGAGGATAGCCAGTCAACATAACAGCACAGGCACTCAGCATCAGCATCAGTCTTGAAGGGATGTGACATGTTAAAATCAATTAGTCTGTTATATCAGCATCAGGTGTGTGGTAGCTGGTGGTGATCCAAGACTGGTTCATCTTGATGAAAGTCAGTCGATCAACCGAGTCGGTGGACAGGCGCACCCTGTGATCCGTGACAAATCCTCCAGCAGCACTGAATGTGCGTTCCGAAAGAACGCTGGATGCAGGACAGGCCAGTAGCTCAATTGCATACTGTGCAAGCTCTGGCCAGTGATCCATCCTCAAGACCCAGTAAGCCAGAGGATTTTCGGTGGGGAAGGTGTCCAAGTCTGACCTTGCCCCTAGATATTCCTGCACCATGTTTATCAGACGCTGGCGATGGTTGCTGGAACCGATCATACTTTGGGGCTGCGGACTAAAGAATTGTCTGAACGCATCGGTCAGACGGCCACCTTCCCCACCGCTCCTTCTTTGACTGGCCGAAGCCTCAGCAACTCGTTGTCCAGGACCAGGAGTTTGTAACCTCCCAGTCTCTGGGAACGCGTTGCACAGACCTTTCTGCAAGGCCTCCCGGAGTTGTCTCATCCTCTGCTCCCTCTGCGACGGTAACATAAGGTCCGCAACCTTACCCTTGTACCGTGGATCAAGGAGAGTGGCCAGCCAGTAATGGTCCCTCTCCTTGATCCGAAGAATACGAGGATCCTTCCGCAGACTTTGCAGGATCAGGGAGGCCATGCAGCGTAGGTTTGCTGAGGCATTCGGTCCGGAGTCCTCTGGGTCACTAAGGACGACATGATCCGCAGCCACCTCCTCCCAGCCACGTACAAGTCCACTGGTTTCTTGGGACTGTAAATCATCCCTAAAAGACTGCTGCTGATGATGCTGAGTGCCAGCCTTCACCTCCATGCTGAAACAATCCTCCTCCTCCTCCTCCTCCTCCTCCTCCTCTTCCTGTGCGATGGGTGGGACAGAAGGAACACTGTCTGGGTAAAGGGGGCCTTGAGAGGCAAGGAAGTCCTCCTCTTCCTGCCTCTGTTCTGCCTCAAGTGCCCTGTCCATTATTCCACGCAGCGTGTGCTCCAACAGGTGGACAACAGGTACAGTGTCACTGATGCATGCACTGTCACTGCTCACCATCCTCGTGGCCTCCTCAAATGGTGCCAGGACAGTGCATGCATCCCTGATCATGCCCCACTGGCGTGGAGAAAAAAAAACAAGCTCCCCTGACCCTGTCCTGGTGCCGTAGTCGCACAGGTACTCATTGATGGCCCTCTCCTGCATGTGCAGCCGCTGCAGCATGGCCAATGTTGAGTTCCACCTGGTGGGCATGTCACATATAAGGCGGTTCTTGGGCAGGTTCAACTCCTTTTGCAGCTCAGCCAGGCGAGCACTGGCATTATAAGATCTGCGGAAATGCACACAGACTTTCCTGGCCTGCCTCAGGACATCCTGTAAGCCCGGGTACCTGCCCAAGAACCGCTGCACCACCAGGTTAAGGACGTGAGCCACACAGGGCACATGGGTCAGTTGTCCCTGTCGGAGGGCGGAGAGGAGGTTGGTGCCATTGTCGCAAACCACCATTCCTGGCTTAAGCTGGCGTGGCGTCAACCACCTCTCGGCCTGGCCCTGCAGAGCAGACAGGACCTCTGCCCCAGTGTGGCTTCTGTCCCCCAAACACACCAGCGCAAGCACGGCATGGCATCTTTTTGCCTGCGTACTTGCGTAGCCCCTTGAACGGCTACGGAGCACCGCTGGTTCAGAGGACAAACCACAGGAAGAGGCCATGGAGGAAGAAGAAGAGGAGGGGGTGGAGGAGAGAGGTGTGTCACAACCAGTAGTAGCATTTTGGAGGCGTGGCGGTGGAACAACCTCCAACACTACTGCACCTTGTCCTGCATCCTTCCCAGCTGCCAAAAGAGTGACCCAATGGGCCGTGAAAGAAAGGTAACGTCCCTGTCCATGCCTGCTGGACCATGAGTCAGCGGTAATATGCACCTTACCGCTGACCGCCCTGTCCAGCGAGGCCAAGACATTGCCTTCCACATGCCGGTAGAGAGCCGGAATAGCCTTCCGTGAGAAAAAGTGGCGTTTGGGAACCTGCCACTGAGGAACCGCACATTGCACAAACTCACGGAAGGGGGCCGAGTCTACCAACTGAAAAGGCAGCAGTTGAAGCGCTAGCAATTTAGCCAAGCTAGCATTCAACCGCTGAGCATGTGGATGGCTGGGAGTGAACTTCTTTCGACGGTCCAGCAGCTGGGGCAGGGAAATTTGCCTGCTAGAATCGGACGTCGGTGTACTGCTAGCAGAGTGGCCGCAACTACTTGGCTGTGACACACCTAATTCTACACCTTCATTCCTCTCAGTGCATGTTTCAGACAGGACTGAAGTTATAGTGGGGTTGGAGATCCCAGCTGATGCGGTGCAAGGAGAGGTCCGCTTTGTTCTTTGGTGTGGGTCTTTGAGGTAGGCTTGCCAACGAGCTGCATGGCAGGTCAACATATGTCTGGTCAGGCATGTGGTACCCAAGCGGCTGATGTTTTGGCCACGCGATATACGCTTGAGACATATGTTGCAAACAGCAGCTGTGCGATCTGATGCACTAGCCTCAAAAAAGGCCCACACCAAAGAACTTTTTGAATGACGGGCAGAGGCAGCGCCCTGCACAGGCGGAGCTCTGCGGTGTGATTCCATCGGTGTACTGCCCTTACGCTGGCCACCAAAGGGCATCCTGCCTCGTTGGAGATGTGCCTCCTCCTCATCCTCCTCCTCCTCCTCCTCTCTCCTATTAGGCACCCACGTGGAGTCAGTGACCTCATCATCCCCTCCCTCCTCATCACTGGAGCCAATCTGGCAGTATGCTGCAGCTGCTGGAACATGACTGCCAGATTGATGTCCTTCTTGAGCATCCCCTCTGTCTGCTCTCACGCTACTGCCTTCCTGTAGCTGGGTTTCATCATCAGACCCTTCGAAACGCTGGGCATCCTCCTGGAGCATGTACCCAACACTGTGCTCAAACAGTTCGGGGGACTCCTCAGGAGGAGGACATGGTGGGTCTAGGGAAGGAGTGACTGATGATGAGTCTGACATTGATACCAGGGAAGAGGACGCTTTGGCAGCTGCTTTGCCAGTACCCTGAGCCTGGGTGAGAGAGGATGAGGAGGAGGAGGAGGGCTTGGTCATCCACTCTACCAAGTCTTCGGCATGATGTGGCTCAACATGTCCAGCTGCCGAAAAGAAGGACAAGCGTGTCCCATGGCCATGTGCTGATGACAATGCACCGCGTCCACGACCAGCACTGTTGCCCCCAGACACAGAGCCTGCTTGCCCTCTTTTATTGCCTCCTGACTGTCTGCCTCTCCTTGTTTGCCTTCCAGACATTCTAATAGATGGCCTGCAGGGAGATGGGAAAAAAGCAATAAGGGCTACCTTCAGGTGTCCTTCTCTGTCCCTTTACTTAAGGATTTCTAAATATGGTTGAGGATGATTGCTTTCGCACAGAATAGCACAACGACAATTTCCCTGACTGTCCAAAAAACAAGGATTTCAAAGATGGTTGATGAGGAATGCTTTAGCACAGTATAGCACAAGGAGAATTTCCCTCACTGTCCTTCCCTGTCCCTAGAAACAAGGATTATCACAGTGAAAGAAACTGACACTCTTCCTACCTATAGTTTTCTGTCCCTAGAAAAAATGTTTTTTTAAAGCTGATTGATGATCAATGCTTTAGCACACTATAGCACAAGTAGAATTTCCCTCACTGTCCTTCCCTGTCCCTAGAAACAAGGATTATCACAGTGAAAGAAACTGACACTCTTCCTACCTATAGTTTTCTGTCCCTAGAAAAAATGTTTTTTTAAAGATGGTTGATGATCAATGCTTTAGCACACTATAGCACAAGTAGAATTTCCCTCACTGTCCTTCCCTGTCCCTAGAAACAAGGATTATCACAGTGAAAGAAACTGACACTCTTCCTACCTATAGTTTTCTGTCCCTAGAAAAAATGTTTTTTTAAAGATGGTTGATGATCAATGCTTTAGCACACTATAGCACAAGTAGAATTTCCCTCACTGTCCTTCCCTGTCCCTAGAAACAAGGATTATCACAGTGAAAGAAACTGACACTCTTCCTACCTATAGTTTTCTGTCCCTAGAAAAAATGTTTTTTTTTAAAGACGGTTGATGATCAATGCTTTAGCACACTATAGCACAAGGAGAATTTCCCTCACTGTCCTTCCCTGTCCCTAGAAACAAGGATTATCACAGTGAAAGAAACTGACACTCTTCCTACCTATAGTTTTCTGTCCCTAGAAAAAATGTTTTTTTAAAGATGGTTGATGATCAATGCTTTAGCACACTATAGCACAAGGAGAATTTCCCTCACTGTCCTTCCCTGTCCCTAGAAACAAGGATTATCACAGTAAAACACACTGACACTCTCCCTACCTATAGTTTTCTGTCCCTAGAAAAAATGATTTTTTAAAGATGGTTGATGATCAATGCTTTAGCACACTATAGCACAAGTCTTGTTGGTTGGAGGGTAGACAGTGGAGGAGACTTTGCGTGGAGAGTGAAGAAGTTTCTGCTTTTGACTGCTGGGTTGCATTTTTGGTTATTTTTGGGGTCTTTTTCCTTGCAGCTTTTTAACACCTTTTTCTGGCACATTTTAAACAGCCTTTTTTTTCTCTTTTTTTCCTTCAGCCTACTAATTAAGGGGAGTGGTTAATTGGTCACAGGTGCTTGAGGCCTATATAAATTTCTGTAGAGCACATGTGAAATTGCCAGTCTTGTTGGTTGGAGAGTAGACAGTGGAGGAGACTTTGCGTGGAGAGTGAAGAAGTTTCTGCTTTTGACTGCTGGGTTGCATTTTTGGTTATTTTTGGGGTCTTTTTCCTTGCAGCTTTTTAACACCTTTTTCTGGCACATTTTAAACAGCCTTTTTTTTCTCTTTTTTTCCTTCAGCCTACTAATTAAGGGGAGTGGTTAATTGGTCACAGGTGCTTGAGGCCTATATAAATTTCTGTAGAGCACATGTGAAATTGCCAGTCTTGTTGGTTGGAGAGTAGACAGTGGAGGAGACTTTGCGTGGAGAGTGAAGAAGTTTCTGCTTTTGACTGCTGGGTTGCATTTTTGGTTATTTTTGGGGTCTTTTTCCTTGCAGCTTTTTAACACCTTTTTCTGGCACATTTTAAACAGCCTTTTTTTTCTCTTTTTTTCCTTCAGCCTACTAATTAAGGGGAGTGGTTAATTGGTCACAGGTGCTTGAGGCCTATATAAATTTCTGTAGAGCTCATTTAGAGCCTGCTCATTTTGAGTTGCTGGAACTCTGTCCAAGTGGAACTGGACTAAGTGGTGAGTTAAAATCAAGAGTTGAAAACAGGGGTCATAGTAGATGTGTAGTGTGAGTACCTGGGTGTTGTCTGAGTAGTGTGTATGGATCGTTAGTACTTGTGTATTGTAGGTGCACGCTGGTCTGCGAGTGCACGCGGGTCCGTGGGTCTGCGGGTGCACGTGGGTCTGCGAGTGCACGCGGGTCCGTTGGTCTGCGAGTGCACGTGGGTCCGTGGGTCTGCGGGTGCACGTGGGTCTGCGAGTGCACGCGGGTCCGTTGGTCTGCGAGTGCACGCGGGTCCGTTGGTCTGCGAGTGCACGCGGGTCCGTTGGTCTGCGAGTGCACGCTGGTCCGTTGGTCTGCGAGTGCACGCTGGTCTGCGAGTGCACGCGGGTCCGTTGGTCTGCGAGTGCACGTTGGTCTGCGAGTGCACGCGGGTCCGTTGGTCTGCGAGTGCACGCGGGTCCGTTGGTCTGCGAGTGCACGCGGGTCCGTTGGTCTGCGAGTGCACGCGGGTCCGTTGGTCTGCGAGTGCACGCGGGCCCGTTGGTCTGCGAGTGCACGCTGGTCTGCGAGTGCACGCGGGTCCGTTGGTCTGCGAGTGCACATTGGTCTGCGAGTGCACGCAGGTCCGTTGGTCTGCGAGTGCACGCGGGTCCGTTGGTCTGCGAGTGCACGCGGGTCCGTTGGTCTGCGAGTGCACGCGGGTCCGTTGGTCTGTGAGTGCACGCGGGTCCGTTGGTCTGCGAGTGCACGCGGGTCCGTTGGTCTGCGAGTGCACGCTGGTCCGCGAGTGCACGCGGGTCCGTTGGTCTGCGAGTGCACGCTGGTCTGCGAGTGCACTCGGGTCCGTTGGTCTGCGAGTGCACGCTGGTCTGCGAGTGCACGCGGGTCCGTTGGTCTGCGAGTGCACGCTGGTCTGCGAGTGCACGCGGGTCCGTTGGTCTGCGAGTGCACGCTGGTCTGCGAGTGCACGCGGGTCCGTTGGTCTGCGAGTGCACGCTGGTCTGCGAGTGCACGCGGGTCCGTTGGTCTGCGAGTGCACGCGGGTCCGTTGGTCTGCGAGTGCACGCGGGTCCGTTGGTCTGCGAGTGCACGCTGGTCTGCGAGTGCACGCGGGTCCGTTGGTCTGCGAGTGCACGCTGGTCTGCGAGTGCACGCGGGTCCGTTGGTCTGCGAGTGCACGCTGGTCTGCGAGTGCACGCGGGTCCGTTGGTCTGCGAGTGCACGCGGGTCCGTTGGTCTGTGGGTGCACGTGGGTCTGCGTGGTACCTGTGTATTGTCTTGTTGAGTACCTGTGTATTGTCTTGTTGAATAGTTGGGTCAGGAAGATAGTGTTAGGTAATTTGGACAGGGTATAATCTCGAATCCTCATTAAATTAATAGGTACGATGCCCAGCGGGTGTGGCGAGGCGACTCGGTGTACATCTTGCAGCATGTATGCGTTCCTTGATCATCTGATCGAGGGCGATTACTGCTGTGCAAAATGTAAACACATTGTTTCCCTGGAAGCCCAGGTTCTGAATCTAGGGAAGCAACTGTCAGCACTGGGAAGTCCCTCCACACTAAAGGAGAGCTGGATACGTACCCGGCAGGTGATGGCAGGGGCCAGCACAGAGGTGGGTGGAGTCAAAGAGGTGCAGGCACTAGAAAATAGTAGATGGGTGACAGTCAGGAAGGGTAGAGGGCGAAGTGCCAGGGAGGCCGATCCAGGGCTGGAGCATCCCAATAAGTATGCTCCATTGAGTGACATTGGTGAAACCAGTCCGGGACCAGCACTGCTGGAGCTGAGGGACTCTCCTAGCTGCCAGGGGAAGAACTCCTCCAGTGAGAGTGGGGGGGAAGCGAAGGGAAAGGAAAGACAGATTCTGGTGGTAGGGGACTCAATTCTTAGAAGGACAGAGAGGGCAATCTGTAACAAAGACCTGAAGCGCCGAACTGTATGTTGTCTACCGGGCGCTCGGGTTCGGCACATCACGGATCTGGTGGACAGATTACTGGGAGGGGCTGGGGAAGACCCAGCTGTCATGGTGCACGTTGGCAGCAATGACAAAGTCAGAGGCAGATGGAGTGTCCTAAAGAACGATTTTAGGGACTTAGGAGCTAAATTGAGGAAAAGGACCTCCAAGGTAGTATTCTCGGGAATACTACCAGTACATCGAGCCACACCAGAAAGGCAGAGGGAGATTAGGGAAGTGAACAAGTGGCTGAAGAGCTGGTGTAGTAAGGAGGGGTTTGGGTTCCTGGAGGACTGGGCCGACTTCTCAGTCGATAACCAGTACTATAGAAGGGACGGACTGCACCTAAATGAGGAGGGTGCAGATCAGCTGGGAATAAGGATGGCCAAAAAGTTAGAGGGGTTTTTAAACTAGGTGACAGGGGGGAGGGTCCAGAGATAGTGAGAGTCAGCGGGGAACATATTCTAAAGGGTAGTATTAGGGGCATTAGTGGTAGGGTAACCAAAGAACATAAACCCAGGGTAAGTATAGTAGCAAGTCCTAGTTGCAATCTGGGAACACCCAAGAGGATAGTATGTGACCGGTCAAATAATATTAATGCATTAAAGTGTCTGTTCACCAACGCCAGAAGTCTGCCAAGCAAAATAGGTGAGTTGGAAGCTCTGGTGCATGAGGAGAGCTATGATGTAATCGGTATTGCTGAAACTTGGCTTCATTCCTCACATGACTGGGCTATTAATATTCCTGGCTATGCACTCTTTCGGAAAGACAGGGTAAAAAGGAAGGGTGGAGGGGTCTGTCTCTATGTGAGAAGTGATCTCAAAGCGAGTGTGAAAGAGGACCTGGTGGATGGAGAGTGTGATGAGTCTGAAGCATTATGGGTGGAACTGCATACAGATGTGCGTAGTTCAAAGCTAATCATTGGAGTTTGTTATAGACCACCCAATGTTAATGAGGAGTTAGAGACTCAGCTCCTTGCACAGATGGAAAGGGCTGCAAGGGCTGGGACGGTGATAATAATGGGGGATTTTAACTACCCAGAAATTGACTGGAGTAATGGAACTGCTGGGACAGTTAAAGGGCAAAAATTTATAAACCTATTGCAGGACAATTTTATGGTCCAGTTTATTGAGGCCCCAACTAGGAATGATGCTCTGTTGGACCTGGTAATCTCAAACCATGCAGAGCGTATTACTAATGTTCAGATAAAGGAACACCTGGGTAGCAGTGACCATAACATGATTTCATTTGATGTTAGTTGTAAGCAAAAATCACATACAGGAAAGATAAAAACACTTAATTTCAAGAGAGCAAATTTTCCAAGGATGAGTGCTGCTCTCCAGGACTTAGACTGGGAAGGAATATTGGCATCAATGGGCACAGAACAGAAATGGGAATTCTTCAAAAAGACTGTTTGTGAACTCACTGCAAAGTATATTCCCATGGGCAATAAGTTTAAAAGGCTAAAAATAAAACCTATGTGGCTCACTGCCAAAGTTAAAAAAGCTATAAACTATAAGAAAAGAGCTTTTAAAAAATATAAAAATGAGGGAACACTAGTGTCATTTAAATGTTACAAAGAATATAACAGGATATGTAAAAAGGAAATCAAGGATGCAAAAATTCAAAATGAACGACAGATTGCAAAAGATAGTAGGACAAACCCCAAAAAATTCTTCAAATATATTAATAGTAAAAAGGTCAAGTCTGAGCATGTAGGCCCTTTACAAAATAATCTAGAGTGGGTGACTGGGGACAAAGAGAAGGCTAATTTATTAAATACTTTCTTCAGTTCTGTGTATACAAAGGAGCATGGGGGAGCTCATGTCCAAAATGGGGGTGGTAGTGACACAGCCCCAAATCCACAATGGCTCAAAAGTGATATGGTCCAGAAATATTTAGATGGAATAAAGGTGGATAAAGCACCTGGACCAGATGGCATACACCCACGGATCCTAAAAGAATTGAGCTCTGTAATTTCAAAGCCATTGTATTTAATTTTTAGGGACTCATTAATGACAGGAATAGTACCACTGGATTGGCGCAGGGCAAATGTGGTGCCTATATTTAAAAAGGGAATTAAGTGTTTACCAAGTAACTATAGACCTGTTAGTTTAACTTCTATAGTTGGGAAAATACTGGAGAGATTAATAAAAGACCACATAGATGAGTTCTTGCTGGAAAAAAACTATTTAAGCAACAGACAGCATGGATTCATGAAAGACAGAAGTTGTCAAACAAACCTGATTTCTTTTTATGAAGAGGTAAGTAAGACCTTGGACAGAGGGGTGGCAGTGGACGTGGTATACTTGGATTTTGCAAAAGCGTTCGATACAGTTCCCCACACACGGCTCATGTGTAAGGTAAAGTCTACAGGATTGGAAATATCAGTTTGTAAATGGATAGAAAACTGGCTAAAAGACAGAATTCAGAGAGTAGTGGTTAATGATTCTTACTCTGAATGGTCCAAGGTTATCAGTGGTGTACCCCAAGGTTCAGTGCTGGGACCCTTACTTTTTAATATGTTTATAAATGATATTGGGTCTGAGATCAAAAGTAACATTTCTGTCTTTGCAGATGACACCAAGCTATGCAGTGGAATAACGTCCTTACAGGATGTCGCCAATTTACAAGCCGACCTCAATGCTCTGTCTAATTGGGCGACTATGTGGCAGATGAGGTTTAATGTTGATAAATGTAAAGTTATGCACTTTGGGGGCTAATAATATGAATGCATCATACATACTAGGGGGAGTACAACTGGGGGGATCCGTAGTGGAGAAGGATCTGGGGGTTTTGGTAGATCATAAGCTCAATAATGGCATGCAATGCCAAGCTGCGGTTTCCAAAGCGAGCAAGGTCCTTTCTTGTATTAAGAGAGGTATGGTCTCCAGAGAGAGAGATATCATTTTGCCCCTGTTCAAATCATTAGTAAGACCTCATCTGGAATATGCAGTTCAGTTTTGGGCCCCAGTTCTCAAAAAGGATATTGGGGAACTGGAGAAAGTGCAGAGAAGGGCAACCAAACTGATAAGAGGCATGGAGGAGCTCAGCTATGAGGAGAGATTAGAGGAACTGAATTTATTCTCTCTTGAGAAGAGGAGATTAAGGGGGGATATGATCAACATGTACAAATACATAAGGGGTCCATATAGTGAACTTGGTGTTCAGTTATTCACTTTACGGTCAACACAAAGGACAAGGGGGCACTCTTTGCGTCTAGAGGAAAAGAGATTTCACCTCCAAATACGGAAAGGTTTTTTCACAGTAAGAGCTGTGAAAATGTGGAATAGACTCCCTGCAGAGGTGGTTCTGGCCAGCTCAGTAGATTGCTTTAAGAAGGGCCTGGATTCTTTCTTAAATGTACATAATATAACTGGGTACTGACATTTATAGGTAAAGTTGATCCAGGGAATATCCGATTGCCTCTCGGGGGATCAGGAAGGAATTTTTTCCCCTGCTGTAGCAAATTGGATCATGCTCTTCTGTTTTTTTTTTGCCTTCCTCTGGATCAACTGTGGGTATAGAATTGGGTATATGGGATTGTACGATATATGTTTATTTTATTTATTTTTATTTTTTATTTTTTTACGGTTGAACTGGATGGACTTGTGTCTTTTTTCAACCTGACTAACTATGTAACTATGTAACTATGTAACAAGGAGAATTTCCCTCACTGTCCTTCCCTGTCCCTAGAAACAAGGATTATCACAGTGAAAGAAACTGACACTCTTCCTACCTATAGTTTTCTGTCCCTAGAAAAAATGTTTTTTTAAAGCTGATTGATGATCAATGCTTTAGCACACTATAGCACAAGTAGAATTTCCCTCACTGTCCTTCCCTGTCCCTAGAAACAAGGATTATCACAGTGAAAGAAACTGACACTCTTCCTACCTATAGTTTTCTGTCCCTAGAAAAAATGTTTTTTTAAAGATGGTTGATGATCAATGCTTTAGCACACTATAGCACAAGGAGAATTTCCCTCACTGTCCTTCCCTGTCCCTAGAAACAAGGATTATCACAGTGAAAGAAACTGACACTCTTCCTACCTATAGTTTTCTGTCCCTAGAAAAAATGTTTTTTTAAAGATGGTTGATGATCAATGCTTTAGCACACTATAGCACAAGGAGAATTTCCCTCACTGTCCTTCCCTGTCCCTAGAAACAAGGATTATCACAGTAAAACACACTGACACTCTCCCTACCTATAGTTTTCTGTCCCTAGAAAAAATGTTTTTTTAAAGATGGTTGATGATCAATGCTTTAGCACACTATAGCACAAGGAGAATTTCCCTCACTGTCCTTCCCTGTCCCTAGAAACAAGGATTATCACAGTAAAACACACTGACACTCTCCCTACCTATAGTTTTCTGTCCCTAGAAAAAATGATTTTTTAAAGATGGTTGATGATCAATGCTTTAGCACACTATAGCACAAGGAGAATTTCCCTCACTGTCCTTCCCTGTCCCTAGAAACAAGGATTCGCACAGTAAAACACACTGACACTCTCCCTACCTATCCTTCTCTTTCCCTAAACTAAAGGAATCCAGGTTAAGCAAGAAAAAAAAATGTCACTGTCCCTGCCTATGCTTCTCTTTCCCTGCTCCGGAACACACTACACTAGGCCGCCGTGCTGGCGGCCTTTTATAGTGTGGGGCGTGTACTAAACACCCTCAGCAATAATTGGCCACAGGCATCCTGCCTGTGGCCAATCATTGCTCTCCTCGCTGCCGGCGCTGTGATTGGCCAAGCATGCGGGGTCACAGTGCATGCTTGGCCAATCACAGCGCCTGGATGACACTGCGATGGCGTAGTGCATTGTGGGCCGTTCGCATCACTCGAATTAGGCGCGAACGGCCCAAATCGTTCGATCTTCATCGAACGATCGAACAGCCGATGTTCGAGTCGAACGTATGTTCGACTCGAACACCGAGCTCATCCCTAGTCTCAAGAAATGAGATCGGCCGTCAGTACTTCAGGTGTGATCAATTTTCAGATATTGGCACCATAGATTGTGGACTCTATAACTTTCACAAAGACCAAATAATATCCACCAATTTGTACTTATTTTTACCAAAGATATGTAGCAGTATAAATTTTGGCCAAAATTTATGAAGAAAAAATAGTAATTTGCAAAATTTTATAACAGAAACGAAAAAAAATCATTTTTTTACCAAATTTTCAGTCTTTTTTCTCTTATAGCGCAAAAAATAAAAAACCCAACAGTGATTAAATACCACCAAAAGAAAGCTCTATTTGTGTGAAAAAAAATGACAAAAAATTCATATGGGTACAGTGTTGTATGACTGAGTAATTGTCATTCAAAATGTGAGAGCACCGAAAGCTGAAAATTGGTCTGGTTATTAAGGGGGTTTAAGTGCCCAGTGGTCAAGTGGTTAAAACTGCTTGCGACTTTAATGTGATGTCTGGTCAAGGTAATATGGATGAAAATCTTTAAGAAAAATGGCATAGCATATAATTTGCCCCTTACATGTTGGTGTTGACACAACACTGTGAGCCCTCACAGTTACTCTTGGTGGGCGCATGAATGGGCCCTGCTGTGAATTATTAGATCAAGAATTGTAA
Organism: Rana muscosa; assembly: GCA_029206835.1. Taxonomy (NCBI): domain Eukaryota; kingdom Metazoa; phylum Chordata; class Amphibia; order Anura; family Ranidae; genus Rana; species Rana muscosa. Next base: position 594,759,928 of record CM055117.1, read on the forward strand.
TTGCATGCCCCTGTTGAACAGGGGCTGAAAAATTGGGCCTTTGGTGGTGGTGGTGGTGGTGTTGACACAACACTGTCAGCCCTCACAGTTACTCTTGGTGGGTGCATGAATGGGCCCTGCTGTGAATTATTAGATCAAGAATTGTAATTGCATGCCCCTGTTGAACAGGGGCTGAAAAATTGGGCCTTTGGTGGTGGTGGTGTTGACACAACACTGTAAGGCCTCACAGTTACTCTTGGTGGGCGCAGAAATGGGCCCTGCTGTGAATTATTAGATCAAGAATTGTAATTACATGCCCCTGTTAAACAGGGGCAGAAAAATTGGGCCTTAGGCACTGGTGCCACAACACTGCAACCCCTCACAGATACTGTACTTGGAGCACAGCAATGAGCCCTATTGCAAAGTATTGCATCAAAAATTTTAATTACACGCCCCTGTAAAACAGGGGCTGAAAAATTGGGCCTTAGCCACTGGTGCTGGTGCCACGACACTGCAACCTCTCCCAGATACTCTAGTTGGAGTGCAGGAATGAGCCCTGCTGCAAAGCATTGCATAAAAAATTGTAATTACATGCCCCTGTTAAACAGGGGCTGAAAAATTGGGCCTTAGCCACTGGTGACGGCACCCAGAAACAAAAATGTTCTTCCAAGCTATCATCATCAATAGGATCATTGAGGAGGAGGAGGATAGTCAGTCAAATTAACAGGACAGTCACTCAGCATCAGCATCAGTCTTGAAGGGATGTGACATTTGAAAATAAATTAGTCTGTTATATCAGCTTCAGGTGTTTGGTAGCTGGTGGTGATCCAAGACTGGTTCATCTTTATGAAGGTCAGTCGATCAACCGAGTCGGTGGACAGGCACACCCTGTGATCCGTGACAAATCCTCCAGCAGCACTGAATGTGCGTTCTGAAAGAACGCTGGATGCAGGACAGGCCAGTAGCTCAATTGCATACTGTGCAAGCTCTGGCCAGTGGCCCATCCTCAAGACCCAGTAAGCCAGAGGATTTTCGGTGGGGAAGGTGTCCAAGTCTGACCTTGCCCCTAGGTATTCCTGCACCATGTATATCAGACGCTGGCGATGGTTGCTGGAACCGATCATACCTTGGGGCTGCGGACTAAAGAATTGTCTGAACGCATCGGTCAGACGGCCACCTTCCCCACCGCTCCTTCTTTGACTGACCGAAGCCTCAGCAACTCGTTGTCCAGGACCAGGAGTTTGTAACCTCCCAGTCTCTGGGAACGCGTTGCACAGACCTTTCTGCAAGGCCTCCCGGAGTTGTCTCATCCTCTGCTCCCTCTGCGACGGTAACATAAGGTCCGCAACCTTACCCTTGTACCGTGGATCAAGGAGAGTGGCCAGCCAGTAATGGTCCCTCTCCTTGATCCGAAGAATACGAGGATCCTTCCGCAGACTTTGCAGGATCAGGGAGGCCATGCAGCGTAGGTTAGCTGAGGGATTCGGTCCGGAGTCCTCTGGGTCACTAAGGACGACATGATCCGCAGACACCTCCTCCCAGCCACGTACAAGTCCACGGGTTTGTTGGGACTGTAAATCATCTCTAAAAGACTGCTGCTGATGATGCTGAGTGCCATGCTCCACCTCCATGCTGAAACAATCCTCTTCCTCCTCCTCCTCCTCTTCCTGTGCGATGGGTGGGACAGAAGGAACACTGTCTGGGTAAAGGGGGCCTTGAGAGGCAAGGAAGTCCTCCTCTTCCTGCCTCTGTTCTGCCTCAAGTGCCCTGTCCATTATTCCACGCAGCGTATGTTCCAACAGGTGGACAAGAGGTACAGTGTCACTGATGCATGCACTGTCACTGCTCACCATCCTCGTGGCCTCCTCAAATGGTGCCAGGACAGTGCATGCATCCCTGATCATGCCCCACTGGCGTGGTGAAAAAAAAAACGAGCTCCCCTGACCCTGTCCTGGTGCCGTAGTCGCACAGGTACTCATTGATGGCCCTCTGCTCTGTGTGCAGCCGCTGCAGCATGGCCAACGTTGAGTTCCACCTGGTGGGCATGTCACATATAAGGCGGTTCTTGGGCAAGTTCAACTCCTTTTGCAGCTCAGCCAGGCGAGCACTGGCATTATAAGATCTGCGGAAATGCACACAGACTTTCCTGGCCTGCCTCAGGACATCCTGTAAGCCCGGGTACCTGCCCAAGAACCGCTGCACCACCAGGTTAAGGACGTGAGCCACACAGGGCACATGGGTCAGTTGTCCCTGTCGGAGGGCGGAGAGGAGGTTGGTGCCATTGTCGCAAACCACCATTCCTGGCTTAAGCTGGCGTGGCGTCAACCACCACTCGGCCTGCCCCTGCAGAGCAGACAGAACCTCTGCCCCAGTGTGGCTCCTGTCCCCCAAACACACCAGCGCAAGCACAGCATGGCATCTTTTTGCCTGCGTACTTGCGTAGCCCCTTGAACGCCTACGGAGCACCGCTGGTTCCGAGGACAAAGCACAGGAAGAGGCCATGGAGGAAGAAGAAGAGAAGGGGGTGGAGGAGAGAGGTGTGTCACAACCAGTAGTAGCATTTTGGAGGCGTGGCGGCGGAACAACCTCCAACACTACTGCACCTTGTCCTGCATCCTTCCCAGCTGCCAAAAGAGTGACCCAATGGACCGTGAAAGAAAGGTAACAACCCTGTCCATGCCTGCTGGACCATGAGTCAGCGGTAATATGCACCTTACCGCTGACCGCCCTGTCCAGCGAGGCCAAGACATTGCCTTCCACATGCCGGTAGAGAGCCGGAATCGCCTTCCGTGAGAAAAAGTGGCGTTTGGGAACCTGCCACTGAGGAACCGCACATTGCACAAACTCACGGAAGGGGGCCGAGTCTACCAACTGAAAAGGCAGCAGTTGAAGCGCTAGCAATTTAGCCAAGCTAGCATTCAACCGCTGGGAATGTGGATGGCTGGGAGTGAACTTCTTTTGACGGTCCAGCAGCTGGGGCAGGGAAATTTGCCTGATAGAATCGGACGTCAGTGTACTGCTAGCAGAGTGCCCGCAAGTACTTGACTGTGACACACCTAATTCTACACCTTCATTCCTCTCAGTGCAGGTTTCAGAGAGGACTGAAGGTATAGTGGGGTTGGAGATCCCAGCTGATGCGGTGCAAGGAGAGGTCCGCTTTGTTCTTTGTTGTGGGTCTTTAAGGTAGGCTTGCCAACGAGCTGCATGGCAGGTCAACATATGTCTGGTCAAGCATGTGGTGCCCAAGCGGCTGATGTTTTGGCCACGCGATATACGCTTGAGACATATGTTGCAAACAGCAGCTGTGCGATCTGATGCACTCGACTCAAAAAAGGCCCACACCAAAGAACTTTTTGAATAACGGGCAGAGGCAGCGCCCTGCACAGGCGGAGCTCTGCGGTGTGATTCCGTCGTGTGCTGCCCTTACGCTGGCCCCCCGAGGGCATCCTGCCTCGTTGGAGATGTGCCTCCTCCTCATCCTCCTCCTCTCTCCTATTAGGCATCCACGTGGAGTCAGTGACCTCATCATCCCCTCCCTCCTCATCACTGGAGCCAATCTGGCAGTATGCTGCAGCTGCTGGAGCATGACTGCCAGATTGGTGTCCTTCTTGAGCATCCCCTCTCTCTGCTCTCACGCTACTGCCTTCCTCTAGCTGGGTATCATCATCAGACCCTTCGAAACGCTGGGCATCCTCCTGGAGCATGTACCCAACACTGTGCTCAAACAGTTCGGGGGACTCCTCAGGAGGACATGGTGGGTCTAGGGAAGGAATGACTGATGATGACATTGATACCAGGGAAGAGGACGCTTTGGCAGCTGCTTTGCCAGTACCCTGAGCCTGGGTGAGAGAGGATGAGAAGGATGAGGAGGGCTTGGTCATCCACTCTACCAAGTCTTCGGCATGATGCGGCTCAACACTTCCAGCTGCCGAAAAGAAGGACAAGTGTGTCCCATGGCAACGTGCTGATGGCGATCAGGGATGAGCCGAACACCCCCCTGTTCGGTTCGCACCAGAACCTGCGAACAGACAAAATGTTCGTGTAAACTTTAGAACCCTATTAAATACAATGGACTCGAACGTTCGAAATCTAAAGTGTTAATTATAAAGGCTAATATGCAAGTTATTGTCCTAAAAAGTGTTTGGGGACCCGGGTCCTGCCCCAGGGGACATGTATCAATGCAAAAAGAAGTTTTAAAAACGGCCGTTTTTTCGGGAGCAGTGATTTTAATAATGCTTAAAATGAAAAAATAAAAGTGAAATATTCCTTTAAATTTCGTACCTGGGGGGTGTGTATGATATGCATGTGAAGTGGCGCATGTTTCCCGTGCTTAGAACTGTCCCTGCAAAAAATGTCATTTTTGAAAGAAAAAAAATGCATTTAAAACTGACTCGCGGCTATTAATGAATTGTCGGCTCCCGGCAATACATACAAAAGTCATTGAGAAAAAAAAAAAAAAAAAGCGTGGGGGTTCCCCAGAATTCAATTACCAGGCCCTTCAGATCTGGCATGGATTTTAAGGGGAACTCCACCCCAAGTTTAAAAAAAAAATGGCGTGGAGTCCCCCTAAAAATCCATACCAGACCCCTTATCCGAGCACGCAACCTGGCCGGCCGCAGGGGAAAAGGGGGGGACGAGAGAGCGGCCCCCCCTCCCTCCTGAACCGTACCAAGCCACATGCCCTCAACATGGGGAGGATGTCCCCATGTTGATGGGGACAAGGGCCTCATCCCCACAACCCTTGCCCGGTGGTTGTGGGGGTCTGCGGGCGGGGGGCTTATCGGAATCTGGAAGACCCCTTTAACAAAGGGGACCCCCAGATCCCGGCCCCCCTCCTATGTGAATTGGTAAGGGGTACATTGTACCCCTACCATTTCACGAAGAAAGCGTAAAAAAAATGTTTAAAAAAACACACAAACACCTTGAAAAAGTCCTTTATTTAAAAAAATAAATAAATAAACATTCCAGCGGTGAAATCCAGTGTCCCGCGGCGATCCCGATGTCCAGCGCTGTCCTTCATTGGTTGTGCCTGAGCGGACCTGATGGGGAACTCCCTCTCAGTATTTTAAATGTATAGACCCGCCCCTTCTAAAGTTCCCCATCAGGTCCGCTCAGCGGACGAGATGCGGAACATGAGAAGGGGCGGGTCTATACATGTATTACCAAAGTGAGAGCAGTTCCCCATCAGGTCCGCCCCCTCGGTATGTCGGACCCGCCTACGTCATTGGCTTGAGCGGAGAACTTCCTTCAAGTTCCCCGCTCAAGCCAATGACGTAGCCGGTCCGACATACCGAGGAGGCGGACCTGATGGGGAACTGCTCTCACTTTGGTAATACATGTATAGACCCGCCCCTTCTCATGTTCCGCATCTGGTCCGCTGAGCGGACCTGATGGGGAACTTTAGAAGGGGCGGGTCTATACATTTAAAATACTGAGAGGGAGTTCCCCATCAGGTCCGCTCAGGCACAACCAATGACGGACAGCGCTGGACATCGGGATCGCCGCGGGACACTGGATTTCACCGCTGGAATGTTTTTTTTTTTTTTTTTTTTAAATAAAGGACTTTTTCAAGGTGTTTGTGTGTTTTTTTAAACATTTTTTTACGCTTTCTTCGTGAAATGGTAGGGGTACAGTGTACCCCTTACCAATTCACATAGGGGGGGGGGGCCGGGATCTGGGGGTCCTCTTTGTTAAAGGGGTCTTCCAGATTCCGATAAGCCCCCCGCCCGCAGACCCCCACAACCACCGGGCAAGGGTTGTGGGGATGAGGCCCTTGTCCCCATCAACATGGGGACATCCTCCCCATGTTGAGGGCATGTGGCTTGGTACGGTTCAGGAGGGAGGGGGGGCCGCTCTCTCGTCCCCCCCTTTTCCCCTGCAGCCGGCCAGGTTGCATGCTCGGATAAGGGGTCTGGTATGGATTTTTAGGGGGACTCCACGCCATTTTTTTTTTAATTTGGGGTGGAGTTCCCCTTAAAATCCATGCCAGATCTGAAGGGCCTGGAATGGATATTTGGGGGAACCCCACGTCAATTTTTTTTTTATTTGCGGCGGGGTTCCCCTTAATATCCATTCCAGACCTGAAGGGCCTGGTAATTGAATTCTGGGGAACCCCCACGCTTTTTTTTTTTTTTTTTCTCAATGACTTTTGTATGTATTGCCGGGAGCCGACAATTCATTAATAGCCGCGAGTCAGTTTTAAATGCATTTTTTTCTTTCAAAAATGACACTTTTTGCAGGGACAGTTCTAAGCACGGGAAACATGCGCCACTTCACATGCATATCATACACACCCCCCAGGTACGAAATTTAAAGGAATATTTCACTTTTATTTTTTCATTTTAAGCATTATTAAAATCACTGCTCCCGAAAAAACGGCCGTTTTTAAAACTTCTTTTTGCATTGATACATGTCCCCTGGGGCAGGACCCGGGTCCCCAAACACTTTTTAGGACAATAACTTGCATATAAGCCTTTATAATTAGCACTTTAGATTTCTCCCATAGATTTTTCGAATTTGCCGCGAACACCCCAATTTGTTCGTTGTTCGGCGAACGGGCGAACAGGCAATGTTCGAGTCGAACATGAGTTCGACTCGAACTCGAAGCTCATCCCTAATGGCGATGCACCGCGTCCACGATCAGCACTGTTGTCTCTAGACACAGAGCCTGCTTGCCCTCTTTTATTGGCTCCTGACTGTCTGCCTCTCCTTGTTTGCCTTCCAGACATTCTAATGGCCTGCAGGGAGATGGGAAAACCAGCAATAAGGTCTAGCTTCAGGAGTATATTTTGCAGGAAGCACACTACGCCCGCTGTAAGTGCTGCAAATGCCTGTTGGTGTAACACACCAGGAAAACACAGCAATACGGGCGAGCTTCAGGTGTATAATGTGCAGGAGGCACACTCCGCCCGCTGTAAGTGCTGCAAATGCCTGTTAGTGTAACACACCAGGAAAACACAGCAATACGGGCTAGCTTCAGGTGTATAATGTGCAGGAGGCACACTTCGCCCGCTGTAAGTGCAGCAAATGCCTGTTAGTGTAACACACCAGGAAAACACAGCAATACGGGCTAGCTTCAGAAGTATATTTTGCAGGAATCACACTACGCCTGCTGTAAGTGCGGCAAATGCCTGTTGGTGTAACACACTAGGAAAACACAGCAATAAGGCCTAGCTTCAGGAGTATATTTTGCAGGAATCACACTACGCCTGCTGTAAGTGCTGCAAATGCCTGTTGGTGCAACACACTAGGAAAACACAGCAATACGGGCTAGCTTCAGGAGTATATTTTGCAGGAATCACACTATGCCTGCTGTAAGTGCTGCAAATGCCTGTTGTTGTAACACACCAGGAAAACACAGCAATACGGGCTAGCTTCAGAAGTATATTTTGCAGGAATCACACTACGCCTGCTGTAAGTGCGGCAAATGCCTGTTGGTGTAACACGCTAGGAAAACACAGCAATAAGGCCTAGCTTCAGGAGTATATTTTGCAGGAATCACACTACGCCTGCTGTAAGTGCTGCAAATGCCTGTTGGTGTAACACACTAGGAAAACACAGCAATACGGGCTAGCTTCAGGAGTATATTTTGCAGGAATCACACTATGCCTGCTGTAAGTGCTGCAAATGCCTGTTGTTGTAACACACCAGGAAAACACAGCAATACGGGCTAGCTTCAGAAGTATATTTTGCAGGAATCACACTACGCCTGCGGTAAGTGCTGCAAATGCCTGTTGGTGTAACACACTAGGAAAACACAGCAATAAGGCCTAGCTTCAGGAGTATATTTTGCAGGAATCACACTACGCATGCTGTAAGTGCTGCAAATGCCTGTTGGTGTAACACACTAGGAAAACACAGCAATAAAGCCTAGCTTCAAGAGTATATTTTGCAGGAATCACACTACGCCTGCTGTAAGTGCTGCAAATGCCTGTTGGTGTAACACACCAGGAAAACACAGCAATACGGGCTAGCTTCAGAAGTATATTTTGCAGGAATCACACTACGCCTGCTGTAAGTGCTGCAAATGCCTGTTAGTGTAACACACCAGGAAAACACAGCAATAAGGGCTAGCTTCAGGTGTATACTGTGCAGGAGGCTTAGCAACAATTACACTGACACTGTCCCCTGCCTATCCTTCTCTCTCCCTGCACACAAGGTTTATCAAAGAATATGACACTGACACTCTCCCTGCCTATCCTTCTCTCTCCCTGCACACAAGGTTTAGCAAAGAATATGACACTGACACTGTCCCCTGCCTATCCTTCTCTCTCCCTGCACACAAGGTTTAGCAAAGAATATGACACTGACACTCTCCCTGCCTATCCTTCTCTCTCCCTGCACACAAGGTTTAGCAAAGAATATGACACTGACACTCTCCCTGCCTATCCTTCTCTCTCCCTGCACACAAGATTAGCACAAAGAATATCAACACTGTCCCTGCCTATCCTTCTCTTTCCCTGCGCCGGAACACACTACACAAGGCCACCGCGCTGGCGGCCTTTTATAGTGTGGGGCGTGTGCTAAACCCCCTGAGCTATAATTGGCCACAGGCAACCTGCCTGTGGCCAATTATGGCTCTCCTAGCTGCCGGCGCTGTGATTGGCCAAGCATGCGGGGTCACAGTGCATGCTTGGCCAATCACAGCGCCGGGAATGCACTGCGATGGCGCAGTGTATTGTGGGCCGTTTGCGTCACTCGAATTTGGCACAAACGGCCCAAATCGTTCGAAGTTCGCCGAACGATCGAACAGCCGATGTTCGAGTCGAACGTATGTTCGACTCAAACACCGAGCTCATCCCTAATGATCAGAAGAAATGGACAGCACCTGAGTTAAATATATGAGTGTCACAGCAAAGGGTCTGAATACTTAGGACCATGTGATATTTCAGTTTTTCTCTTTTAATAAATCTGCAAAAATGTCAACAATTCTGTGTTTTTCTGTCAATATGGGGTGCTGTGTGTACACGAATGAGGAAAAAAAATGAACTTAAATGATTTTAGCAAATGGCTGCAATATAACAAAGAGTGAAAAATTTAAGGGGGTCTGAATACTTTCCATACCCACTGTGTGTGTGTATATATATATATATTTATTTTTTTGTTTCAAAATGAGAGATATATATCTCTGTACCAATAACACAGCGGCTCCCTGCGATCATGTGACTCCTAGGACATGGAGAGCGTCTTCGTTGTGCTGCCTGGGTAGTCACTGGTGTCCTCGACTATCTCACCAACGCTGGCTTGCACTGGCTCCTTTCCAGGGAATGGTGGATTTGGCATTACGTGACAATGACGTAAACGCGTTTCGCTTTGGATGAAGCTACGCAATCCCAAAGTGAAACACGTTGATGTCATCAGAATCCTGGCAGTTGTAGTTTGAGACTGCATATATTGGCTACACTATGATGGTTACACTACATATCCCAATAGGCACTATGCAGTAGGAGGGGCAGAGAGATGATTTTTATTAAAGTCCCTGGGAAAGGTCTTTATCTTGGCACAGAGGGAGTTAGAGGGAGTTAGAAAGAGAGAGAGCACCTCTGTCTGAATATTCACTTGCCAGCTAGAAACCACCATCATACCAGCAGAGATATGAGACTAACCTATAATGCATGCAGGTTAACCAGGAATGTTGTTAACTGCATCAACGCTATTAAAAGGGCCCCAACGATAGCCAGCAGAAAAAACATATCAAAGGGCTGCCCCTCCTGAAATAATTATTCTGCAAGCCTCTGTTGTTCCCCTGCCCTTTCCGATATCCTCCTACCTCTCTTTTGGAGAGGGCATACCCAATCGGTCTAAGACTAGCATTGTCGCTATAAATGCACTCTGGCAGTATAGTTCCAGCACTCAGTAGATTACATTTTACTACTGCTCACTGCAGCACTTGAAGTGACCTTCTACTGTTTATGCTGATCTGGACACCAAATGTCATCCTATGCCTATTCCGTACTGTTAAACACTTTGTATGCCAAGTTGTGTCATTACATTTCCATTGTTAATCCATTTTATGTTTGCCTAGTTACCAACCATATTGAATAACAATATATTAAGTTTGCCTTTACTACCTGGTTTGGTGCTTGTTTTCTTTGATATAGCTCTACTTTCTAGGTACTAAGTATTACCTTCAATGACATTCAAGTCAGTAATGCTTGATATTTAGGCTTGAAGATCAATTAAAACCACTAGTGTTGAGCGAACCCGAACTGTAAAGTTCGGGTCCGTACCGAACTTTAGCTTTTTCCCGAACCCGAACCCGGACTTTGCGCAAAAGTCCGGGTTCGGGTTCGGGAATCTAATTACGCAGTTAGAAATGCTTCAGGGGCCAGCCAATCACCTTTTGATTAGATGGTGTGCCCTTAGAAGCCATCATAGCCATGCCTACTAATGGCATGGCTGTGATTGGTCAGTGCAACATGTGACCCAGCTTCTATATAAGCTAGAGGCACACAGCACACACGTCACTCTTCTTCAGAATAGATAGGGAGAGGATCTAGTCTGCTGCTGCTGCTTTTAGGGAGAGATAGAAAAATACATGAGTTAGTCCTGATTCTGGAATCTGAGGGAAAAGATAGAGAGACAGTGTAGTGTAGGGCCAGGTTTCTGTTTTTTGCTTTTAGGGAGAGAGATATATTATATAGGAATAGGAGTCCAGATTCAGAGATATAACTCAGCGATCTGCATAGGTTTACCTGTTTGTGTTGCAGTGCAGTCTTTTTACACTGCTATGAGCCCAGTGTCAGAGAAAATCTACCTTTTATCTGCAAGCTCAGTGCACCAGCACTGCATATATTACGTTGAGAGATACACCGTTTCCATACTGTGGGTGTATTCTGCTCTTGGAAAAAGATCCATTTAGGACAAAAAAAAAAGGCACTTTATTGTGCTCTTTTCCAAAAGACCCATTGGGCAAAAAAAAAAAAAAATTCCATTTTATTTTGCTCGTGCAAAAAAAGACCCGTTTAGGGCAAAAAAATAAATAAAAAACATTTTGCACTTTAATGTACGCTTGCAAAAAGAGCCATTTAGGGCCACAAAAAATATTTTGCAGTGTGTTATACATATGTGGAGGTGTGTGAAATAAACAATTTCTAAATAGTTTTCTTCTACTGTGCTATACTAAAAAAACAAAAAAAAATTTGAATAGCATTTTCTGCAGTTCTGTAGCTGTGCGATTCAGCGGTTACGTACTGTGGGTGTATTGTGGTCTTCCAAAAAACACCATTTAGGGCCACAAAAAATATTTTGCAGTGTGTTATACATATGTGGAGGTGTGTGAAATAAACAATTTCTAAATAGTTTTCTTCTACTGTGCTATAATAAAAAAACAAAAACATTTTTGAATAGCATTTTCTGCAGTTCTGTAGCTGTGCGATTCAGCGGTTACGTACTGTGGGTGTATTGTGGTCTTCCAAAAAACGCCATTTAGGGCCACAAAAAATATTTTGCAGTGTGTTATACATATGTGGAGGTGTGTGAAATAAACAATTTCTAAATAGTTTTCTTCTACTGTGCTATACTAAAAAAACAAAATTTTTTTTGAATAGCATTTTCTGCAGTTCTGTAGCTGTGCGATTCAGCGGTTACGTACTGTGGGTGTATTGTGGTCTTCCAAAAAACGCCATTTAGGGCCACAAAAAATATTTTGCAGTGTGTTATACATATGTGGAGGTGTGTGAAATAAACAATTTCTAAATAGTTTTCTTCTACTGTGCTATACTAAAAAAACAAAATTTTTTTTGAATAGCATTTTCTGCAGTTCTGTAGCTGTGCGATTCAGCGGTTACGTACTGTGGGTGTATTGTGGTCTTCCAAAAAACGCCATTTAGGGCCACAAAAAATATTTTGCAGTGTGTTATACATATGTGGAGGTGTGTGAAATAAACAATTTCTAAATAGTTTTCTTCTACTGTGCTATACTAAAAAAACAAAAATTTTTTTGAATAGCATTTTCTGCGGTTCTGTAGCTGTGCGATTCAGCGGTTACGTACTGTGGGTGTATTGTGGTCTTCCAAAAAACGCCATTTAGGGCCACAAAAAATATTTTGCAGTGTGTTATACATATGTGGAGGTGTGTGAAATAAACAATTTCTAAATAGTTTTCTTCTACTGTGCTATACTAAAAAAAAAACATTTTTTTTGAATAGCATTTTCTGCAGCTCTGTAGCTGTGTGATTCAGCGGTTACGTACTGTGGGTGTGTTCTGCTCTTCCAAAAACACCCATTTAGGGCAACATCCTAAATTTGGAAAATATGAGGAGGAGGTCAAAGGGACGTGGTGGCCCCGGTCGTGGTGCTGCTGGTGGAGCTCCTGTTGCAGGGAGAGGACGTGGTGGATCTGTGCCAGATACACGCACAAGTGAAACACCTTCCTCAGGTGCGAGTAGGCGACCGAGCCTGCGGCGGTATTTTGTCGCGCCTAATGAGGCTGTACGAATGTTTAGGCCAGGACTAGTACAGGCGATAGTAGATTGGGTTGCTGACAGTGCCTCAGGTTCCTTCACATTGTCTCCCACCCACTCTTCTGATGAAAGATCAGAGTTGGCACCTGAAACCCATGTCCATCAGTCTTTCACCTCACCCCCTTGCAAATCAGCCAAGCAGTCTGAGCCCCAAATCATGCAGTAGTCTCTTCTGCCTTTCGATGACTCTGTTAGCAGGGTTTCCCAGGGCCATCCACCTAGCCCTGCCCCAGAAGTGGAAGAGATTGAGTGCACCGATGCCCAACCACTTATGTTTCATGATGAGTACATGGGAGGACCATCGCAGCACGTCTCGGATGATGACGAAACACAGGTGCCAACTGCTGCTGCTTTCGGAATTGTGCAGACAGACAAGGAGGGCAGGGGTGAAGACTGGGTGGAAGATGATGTGGAGGACGATGAGGTCCTCGACCCCACATGGAATCAACGTTATGCAGGTGACCAGTGTAGTTTGGAGGAAGAGGCGGTGGTCGCACAGAGCCACCAGCACAGCAGAAGAGGGAGCAGGGTGCAAAAGCGGAGCGTCCGTCCCCTAGACAGTATGTCTGCTACTGCCCAACGCAGCAAGGGACCGAGCACACCAAAGCCAGGTCCAAGGAGTTCCCTAGCGTGGCAGTTCTTCACACAATGTGCTGATGACAAGACACGAGTGGTTTGCACGCTGTGCAATCAGAGCCTGAAGCGAGGCATAAACGTTCTCAACCTGAGCACAACCTGCATGACCAGGCATCTAAGTGCAAAGCACAAGCTGCAGTGGAGTAGACACCTCAAAAACCAAGAAAGGTCTCTGGCTCCTCCTGCTTCCTCTTCTGCTGCAGTCTCGGCCTCTTCATCCACCTCTGTAGTGACAGTGGCACCTGCCACCCCGCAAACAGAGGATCTGCCAGCAACACTACCACCTGGGTCACCAACCATCTCCACAATGTCCCATGGAAGCGTTCAGCTCTCTATCTCCCAAACATTGGAGCGGAAGAGGAAGTACCCCCCTAGCCACCCGCGATCCCTGGCCCTGAATGCCAGCATTTCAAAACTCCTGGCCTTTGAAATGCTGTCATTCTGTCTGGTGGAGACGCAGAGTTTTAAAAGCCTGATGGCATTGGCTGTCCCACAGTACGTTGTGCCCAGCCACCACTACTTTTCCAGGCGAGCCATCCCTTCCCTGCACTGCCAAGTGGGGGACAAAATCAGGTGTGCACTGCGTAACGCCATCTGTGGCAAGGTCCACCTAACTACGGATGCGTGGACCAGTAAGCACGGTCAGGGACGTTATATCTCCCTAACAGCACACTGGGTAAATGCAGTGGCGGCTGGGCCTGAGGCAAATAGCAGTTTGGCGCATGTCCTTCCACCACCGAGGATTGCAGGGCACTTCAGTTTGCCTCCTGTTGCTAACTCCTCCTACTCCGCTTCCTCATCATCTACCGCCTCCTCATCCGGTCAGCGTAACACCTTCACCACCAACTTCAGCACAGCCAGGGGTAAACGACAGCAGGCAGTTTTAAAACTTTCCTGTTTGGGGGGAAAAACCCCACACCGCGCAGGAGTTGTGGAGGGACATGGAACAACAGACCAATGAGTGGTTGCTGTCATTGAGCCTCAAGCCAGGCCTGGTGGTGTGCGATAATGGGCGAAATCTCGTAGCAGCTCTGGACCTAGCCGGTTTGACGCACATCCCTTGCCTGGCGCATGTGCTGAACTTGGTGGTCCAGCGGTTCCTTAAAAATTACCCCAATATGCCAGAGCTGCTGCAGAAAGTGCGGGCTGTCTGTGCGCACTTTCGGCGTTCTCACCCTGCTGCTGCTCGCCTGTCAGCGCTGCAGCGTAACTTCGGACTTTCCGCTCACCGCCTCATATGTGACGTGCCCACAAGGTGGAACTCCACCTTGCACATGCTGGCCAGACTGTGCGAGCAGCAGCAGGCGATAGTGGAGTTTCAGCTGCAGCAATCACGCGTTAGTCGCTCTGCGGAACAGCACCACTTCACCACCAATAACTGGGCCTCCATGCGAGACCTGTGTGCCTTGTTGCGCTGTTTCGAGTACGCCACCAACATGGCCAGTGCCAATGACGCCGTTCTCAGCGTTACTATCCCAGTTCTATGCCTCCTTGAAAAAACGCTTCGGGCGATGATGGAAGAGGATGTGGCACAGCAGGATGAGGAGGAGGAGGAGGAAGCGGGATAATTTCAAAGGCTTTCAGGGCAGTCTTTCACAAGTGGCTACGAGGGTGGGTTCCTGCACCAACAAACGCCAGGTACACAATTGTCCGGCAGAAAGGGCACAGTTCTGGAGGATGACGAGGTGGAGGAGGAGATGGAGGAGGAGCCATGTTCACAGCAGGGTGGCACCCAGACCAGCTCATGGCCATCACTGGTGCGTGGCTGGGGGGATACAGAGGACACAGACGATACACCTCCCACAGAGGACAGCTTTCTTTGCCTCTGGGCAGCCTGGCACACATGAGCGATTACATGCTGCAGTGTTTCCGCAATGACCGCTGAGTTGCCCACATTTTAACTGGTGCTGATTACTGGGTGGCCACCCTGCTGGATCCCCGTTACAAGGACAACGTACCGTCCTTAATTTCCTCACTGGAGCGGGATCGTAAGATGCGCGAGTACAAGCGCACGCTGGTAGACGCGCTGCTGGTGGCATTCCCACCTGACAGCGGGCGTACGGTGGAAGCACAAGGCGAAGGCAGAGGAGGAGGAAGAGGTCGCCAACGCAGCCGGGGCACCGGCAGCACCTCAGAAGGCAGGGTTAGCATGGCCGAAATGTGGAAAAGCTTTGTCAGCATGCCACAACAACCAGCACCACCAGCTGAGATGGAACGTCTTAGCAGGAGGCAGCATTTCACCAACATGGTTGAGCAGTATGTGTCCACAGGCCTACACATACTGGATGACGGGTCTGCCCCCTTTAACTTCTGGGTCTCCAAATTGGGCACATGGCCTGAGCTTGCCCTTTATGCCTTGAAGGTGCTGGCCTGCCCTGCAGCCAGAGTATTATCTGAACGTGTATTTAGCACGGCAGGGGGCGTTATCACAGACAAGCGCAGCTGCCTGTCCAGAGCCAATGTGGACAAGCTCACGTTCATTAAAATGAACCAGGCATGGATCCCACAGGACTTGTCCGTACCTTCTGCAGAATAGACATGTATACCGGTGTTGTGACAAAAACTGTCCGGCCATCGGATTGTGTCCGGCCCGTACTGCGAAGGTGCAGCGCTTGCGCAGTACAGAGGACAAGGAGATTCACAAAATCTCCGAAGATGAACGGCGCCTACGCTGTGAGTGCAGTTTCAAGCCCCACCATCCAAGTGGACATACGGTAGCACATAGTAACAGGGCCCCTCACGGGCTCGCTTCGATCGCCACGCTTCGGGCATGGCCTCACTTGGCTCAGCTTGAACCACGGATGGTGTGGCCTTCACCTGAACTCACCACGCAGGCGCCGTTCGTCTTGGGAGATTTTCGAAATCCCCTTGTCCTACATACTGAGCAAGCGCAGTACAGGGTGGACACTATTTGACGGGGGACAGAATTCGACACATCACTGGCCTTACCCAGCCATTGTTGTATTTTTGAACCAGTGTTGGCTACCTCGTCCTCCTCCACCGCCGCTTCCACCTACACAGCCGCATCCACCGCCACCTCAACCTCCTACTCCATATGGACCTCGTCCTCCTAGGTCAAGATTATAATTTTTATTTTATTTTTTTGTAGCGCACAGATCCTTTCCCCCTTACCTGCCTTTATGTTGTTGGCTGCTCGCAGGAGGGAGAAAGGCACACCGCACTACCAGCCCGTACCCGCCTATATAAAGAGGTTGAGCGGTGTACTTGACGGGCCGTGTCCACAGCAGGAGTCAAAACTCCTCCAGAGGATGATTCTCACCTCTACTGTAGGTAGAGGCAAGTCCTTTAATTCCCAGTAAAGTCAATGTCCACACCAGCTGAAATTACAACTCTTATTCTCTCATGGCAAAATAAATTGTACTCGGATAGAAAAGGTTAGAGCAAAGAAACAGGACAGCTTAAGGTGTGGAGGAGGTCCAGGCACAAACGTAGCACATTCACTTCACTGCTTAGGTTTCTCAAACAGTTTTAGGTGCACGGTCTCTGCCACAGACCTTAAGGTTGGTCTCTGCCACAGACCGGGTGTACAAGGCCCCTGCCACGGACCTGGAGAACTTTGGTCTCTGCCACAGACCAGGGTGTATAAGGCCCCTGCCACGGGCCGGGTGAATAAGGCCTCTGATACAGTCAAGATGACCTTGAGCTTCTCCTTCTACGAACCTAGCCCATATCAAGGGGAAGACATCTCTCCAGGAAGTCAACAGACCCTTCCTTCACTGTGACTCCCGCATCGGTCCATCAGAATGATCCTCCCTTCCCTGGAACAGGGTCCCCTACACGAGACGGCACCCTAAGACTCCTCAACCCTTAGCGGACTCCAGACGAAGGCTCTGGACTTCAGGCTTTACTCCCACACCTAGGCCTCCATACCCAGGGCAGCAGGAACTCCAGGATAGTACCTCACCCCGGGCTAAAGGTACCCGAGATGGAACAGGAACACATGCACCCAGGCCGAAGGCACCTCGGCGCGGACCCCACTGAACATCAGCCCCCAGGCCAAAGGTCTGCCCCTTTTATATGCTCTCCCGGCATGCATAGCAGGTTCCCCGCCCCGCTGTACTACTGCCAAGAGGGGACACAAAAGGCACAGCACTGTATCGGCGGTTCAACCCTAGCCTACCATGGCAGCGCCACCTGTAGGCCGCAGGGAACTGCACACCAATACTGTCCCCCGAGGACAAAATGGTCCATGAATCCTACAGAATTAGGGTGTTTGAGCCTATTTACCACTCAAACACTTCCTTTAAATTTAGCACCCCGCTACATTTTTATTTCAAAGTATTTTATTTTCCCACTAGCTTATCCATTAAATTGAATAATTTATTCCAGAAAGGGCGTATTCTGGGGCATTCCCACCATATGCGTGGCATCGTGCCGTTGAGGTTCTTAATGACTTCCTGTACCTCTTCTGCTGAAAAGGGGGCCTCCAGCATATTTTTTTCTTTTTAATTTTTTTTTATGTTATTTTAAGTTATTTCCCTATCCACATTTGTTTGCAGAGCACTTGCCATGCTCTTAACAACATTTTGCTGCCATTTGCAGCCCTCTAGCCCCTTCCATTACTTTTTTTAGAGCCTTTTTAGTCCTTAGAAGTCTGGGTCCCCATTGACTTCAATGGGGTTCGGGTTCGGGTTAAAGTTCGGTCCCGAACCCGAACTTTTTTCCGAAGTTCGGCTGAACCCGTCGAACCCAAACATCCAGGTGTCCGCTCAACTCTAAAAACCACCAAACATTATATATTTTCTGAAGGCAGACACCTGAGAGAATAAAATAGTGGTAGTTCCAACTTTTCATTTTTAAATGCTTGAGGGTAATTTTCATTTTTTTACACGTGTTAAAATAAAATTGCTTGCTAAACTTCGTGTTTCAGCACATAGGGAACAAAAAGTCCCTATGTGATGATTTTTTTAGCGACAGGTTGTTTTAATGACCCCTTAAAGACCCCAGATGTCTAATCTGCCCTCAAATGAAGCTAATGGAGTACAGATCATGCTCAGTTAGCTACTTCCTTGGCCATACTGGCTGGGAAAGGTGACATTAAGGCCTGGAAGTTACATTTTACACTACGCGTCTAAGTCAATAACAAGGTGTGGAGATTAGCAAATGGACGTTTACTCATGTCCTTCCTTTCTGCCTGGCAACACCTGCCATGCTGGTTGCGGTCTATTGATGGGCCAGGGAAAACATAGCAGTGGCATGCTCGGGGGATGACTGGCAGGTATAGGGATGTGTGAATGCGATTGGGCAGCAGTATCGACAATATAATATGTTAAATCAAGAGAACTGCTGCCTCTACAGATTACTACCATCTAGGTGGACAAAATGAATGAAGGAGAAAAATAAGTAGGTGTGGCGCTGTTCAATGGATTATATTGACTCTCAATGTGGTGGTGATGTAATGTGGGTGTAAAATGTAACACCAGTAAATAATGTGCAAAATTATGACAAATAAATTATAAGTGAACATAAACATGTGCATGTAAATAAGCAATAAATAAATGAATACAAAATTTTAAACGTTAAACTTCTATTGAGCATTCAAATCAGTCCAGAAAAAATACTAATTAGATATTCAAAAAAGTACTAATTAGATATTCAAAAAAGTACAAAAAGTGCTTGTGCCGGTGAAAAGTGATCTCTAATGTAAATGATCTCTGGATAAAATAAATTCAATAAATAGAGCAGGGATCCTCAAACTACGGCCCTCCAGCTGTTGTGGAACTACAAATCCCATGAGGCATTGCAAAACTCTGACATTCACAGACATGACTAGGCATGATGGTAATTGTAGTTCCTGAACACCTGGAGGGCCGTAGTTTGAAGACCCCTGAAATAGAGCATTCAAAACAGTTCAAGAAAAGTGCTTGTGCTGGTGAAAAGTTATCACTGTTCGTTTTCCCTCTTCACAAAGTGATCACAGCAAGTGTGGCTTATCCGCGCTCCTAATGTGCACACACTCACGGGAATTTTCCTCGCCGCTTGGGGTATGTAGCATTCACAGTATATGCCACTGTGTAGCAGCCTATGCGGTATCCCGTCCTGGTTGTCTTGGTGGTACTCCAATTGATTACCATGTAAAGGAGAGATGGACCCCAATAGTGTAATACTGATAGACTATTTATTAAATAAAAACATGTGGAAATGTACTCACATTTTGCAAAAGCATAAAAAGCATGTATTGCTGACACTAACGCCGCTGCCCGGAAGTGATGCAAGGACGCACTTTGACTCCGCCCAGGGCGGAGTCAACATGCGTCCTTGCATCACTTCCAAGACATCGAGCAAGATCTCATATTTTTATTTTAATTTTAGTTCAGATATGCATTTTAAAAATCTAATTTAATTTCTAGTAATCTCCATGTTTTTTTTTATTTTCTCTTGTGTAAATTTACCACAATTTAAACCTAATTATCTTCTATTTTTTGACCTTCAAGGAGATTGTTTGGTGTTATCTGTCCCATTTTAATTATAGCTTTTGAATTTTTTTAACTTACCTGCCTACTCACCAGCTAAATATTTTGGTTTAATAAATACACATGGGCAAGTATTAACTGTAAAAATAAATGCCATTTATTCTGGTATCTAAAATAATAAGAAAATAAATAGAAGGCGGTGCTGGAGACCCTGCTGCAATTTGTGCAACTCTGTGTGGACACTAAAATTGGAACCTTGAGAAGCACATACAGTAGTGAGCCCAGTCTGGTCTTGGACTCCCAGAGGTCAGGAACAGCAGCAGGTTAGATACATGTCCCAAGTCTGTGGAACTAAAACAGGCTGCCTTCTGTCAGACCACATTGAAGCAAGGGAATCACTTCCTGGTCTTCTTGGTAGCCTTCCCTGCAGCCTTCTTGGTAGGCTTCCCTGCAGCCTTCTCTGCAGCTTTCCCTGCAACCTTCCTTGTCCGCTTGGCTGGAGGCTGTGCCTCTGGAGGTGTACTCATGTCAGGAGGAGTAGAAGGAGGTGGAGGAGAAGGAGGTGGAGGAGAAGGAGGTGGAGGAGAAGAAGGTGGAGGAGAAGAAGAAGGAGGAGAAGAAGGTGGAGGAGAAGAAGAAGGAGGAGGTGGAGAAGAAGGAGGTGGAGGTGGAGAAGAAGGAGGTGCAGGAGGATGGCCGTGGTCGCAAATGACAGTTGTGTCAGTTAGTGTCCCCATCAACCCTTTATTTAAAAGGCTAATGAGCAGGGGATCACATATTAGGCGTTGGCCCATCGCCATCTGGCTCATTTTCATGCCAACTAATGCCGCATAGCCCTCATCAGGGGTTGGTGGCTGCTGGAGGGTGGCATGTGCCTCTTTAATCAGGGCCAGTGCTGCCTGACTCACAGCTCTATCCCTCCTGGCCCTTCTTGGTGGAAGGTGGATGGGAGGCACCTGACACCTTGTTCTGCCACTTGGCTCGGCCACCTCCTCTCTGCCACTCACCCCGGCCTCCTCCTGCCTTATATTTTCCTGCTTCTCATCCTGGCTGACCTCCTCCTGTGTAAAAAAAGGGACATATTTAGAGTTTTGTTTCATCAATCACACACAATGTTCAGCTGATGACTGTTGCAAATTGAATTAAAATACATTTTAAAGACTCTCATTATGACCCCATCATTTTTCATTCATCTCACAAACTTTTTGGCCCACTACTGACTATTGCTATGCAAAACACTTTTTCTTGATTTTAACCACTTTGCGCCCGTCATACGACTAATGACGGCCGCAAAGTGGTTCTACAATGCCGGGAGGCCGTCTTTACACAGCCTCCGCTCCTCTGACCACTGGGGGACGCGCGAGCACCGCCGGCGGCGTGCCCGGCGCATCACTGAGATGCCGATGTAAACACACAGATCCATGTCCTGTCAGGGGGAGAGGAGACCGATGCTGTGTCCCTTGTACATAGGGACACAGATCGGTCACCTCCCCCAGTCAGTCCCCTCCCCCCACAGTAGCAATCACACATTAAGGAACATATTAACCCCTTCCTCGGCCCCTAGTGTTAACCCCTTCCCTGCCAGTCACATTTATACAGTAATCAGTGCAGTTTTATAGCACTAATCGCTGTATAAATGTGAATGGTCCCAAAAATGTGTCACAAGTGTCCGATGTGTCCGCCACAATATCGCAGTCCTGACAAAAATCGCAGATCGCCGCCATTACTAGTAAAAAAAAAAAAATGTCAGAATTCTATCCCCTATTTTGTAGACGCTATAACTTTTGCGCAAACCAATCACTACACGCTTATTGGGATTTTTTTTACCAAAAATAAGTAGAAGAATACGTATCGGCCTAAAATGAGGAAAAAATTGTTTTTAAAAAAAAAAAAATTGGGATATTTATTTTAGCAAAAATCCAAAAATATTGTGTTTTTTTTTTTTAAATTGTCGCTCTTTTTTGGTTTATAGCGCAAAAAATAAAAACCGCAGAGGTGATCAAATACCACCAAAAGAAATCTCTATTTGTGGGGAAAAAAGGACGTCAATTTTGTTTGCGAGCCACGTCGCACGACCGCGCAATTGTCATTCAAAGCGACGCAGTGCCAAAAGCTGAAATTTCGCCTGGGCAGGAAGGGGGTTTATGTGCCCAGTAAGCAAGGGGTTAAAAAATGTGTTCCCATCTTAACATCTATTTTACAGCATTAATTTTATCACAATAAATGTTTAGAAAAGACTATACCTGGCTCCAGACGGCCACATCTGGGTCTTCATCCAGGATGGAAGGCTCCTCTTGCTCCTGAGAAGGATCATCTTGGCTGGAGGGCAGGCTGGAGGGAAGGCTGCAGGGAAGGCTGGAGGGAAGGCTGGAAAGTGATTCCCTTGCTGTAATGTGGTCATTCAGAAAGGCCAATCTGCTGTAGTACCACAAATGTGGGACATATACCTTCCCTGCTGCTGCTCCTGACCTCTGAGAAGCCAGGACCCTATAGTGCTCAGTTCTGTATGTGCCTCTCAAGGTCCCAATTTTTGTATCCAGCTGTTCAATGGTTGCGTGGGGCATCCTGGTGTGCACAAATGGGAGCAGGGTCTCCAGCGCTACTTTCCTTACCCTTTTTTTTGTGAATAGGGTTTTTTGTCTCCCACAGAGCGGGCAGCTCCCTTAACCTATCTATAAATTCCGCAAGAAAGTCTTTGTCAAGAAAAGCATTCATTTTTTCTGCAAGACAAAACACAAGACAAAAATACTAATGTTAATCACAGTCTAAACTCGAGTAATCTTTATGCCCATATATGCCTCTTCAATCTCTATGCAGTATAGGACACTGATGTACCAAGTTAAAATCTTACCTTCGGTCTAACGATCGGCGCTCTTACTCTTTCCTCCGCACACAGAACGTAGGTACGTCACATGTGTGTTAGCTTTATATACACTACACATGCGTGACACACGTCGCCCGCCCATGACGTTCTTTCTCGATGTTTCCCCGCCCCTTCTCTTTCGGAGCGCAGACGACATGGCGGAGTCACAGGAGGTGTCTGCTAATTCCTCTAACGAGGAGACAAGCCCGGAGCGTGAAACGTCACGAACAAGGAGGCGATACAAGGCATCTAATATGTCCTCCGCGGAGATGGCGGAGATGGTTGACATATTGAAGAAGTCGGATTATGATGGGAAGCATGGGCCGTATACCCACCCTAATCTAAGGAAGGCCAAAATCATGAAGCAAGTTGTGAAAAGTCTGAAGCATCATTTTGGGGTGAAACAATCAAAGAAGCAGCTCAGAAAGAGGTGGTCTGACCTCAAACTGAGGGAGCCGGAGCAGTTAAGGAGCATTAAGAGAATGCTAGAAAAAAGTAAGTACTTCTCCTGTGTCCCTAATCTTGTAATTCACAACTTGCATGTTGCTCCATGTTGTTGCTTTTTACTATTGTACATTAGAAAATGTCATCTTTAAAAATTTAGTGGGCACAGTAATCGGTTGATACAGACACATCGTTTGCCTACTACATACGATGATTTTTGAATATCCATGTTTTTTATTAAAATGTGTTTATATTCCATAAATGTTATGACATTGTTGTCTAGATAATGTGTTTATAACTAGAATGAAATGCAAACTTGAATCAATGTAAAGGAGAGGACACTCAGCAGTTGTTTACACTCACAGAAGCACTATAGTGTGGGCCAACAGAACAACCTTTTTAGGGTGTCCCACACAGGTGCTACAGTGGGTACTGGGGGGGAGGGGGGCCCATGTGAGAAAATTGTCACAAAAAGGTAAGTATTCCAGCTTTGTTAAGTTAAAAATCATGTCTTCATCTTGGAACTGTGCCAAAACATACAATTGTACCCCACTTGCAGCAATGTATCATATTCCTATTTTTGACTTCAAATATGTGTGTGCTGGGTGTATCATTTGTTTCATTCTCATAGGGGAGAGAAGACTGGGTGGACACCACTCCTTGGAGCCCAGGAACCCCACACCTCCTAAAAAAAACCAACCTCACCAACAAGCCCAACCTGAGGATGTGGAGGAAGTAGAAGTGGATAAAGGAGAGGTGGAGGAAGGAGAGGTGGATAAGGTGGTGGAACTTGTCACTACAACAGGTCAGTGTCTGTCACCACAGCTTCAGGTAAGAGATGTAGGCCTGCAGATTTTTTTATATATTTTTTTTTTATTAGGGGATGAACATGTTGAAGAAAGTCCTCGATTCTAAAGTGATAGTGTACAAAGAATCATCCAACAAATAATGGAGTGTAGTAGTGAACTGGACGTCATGAAGAAAAGGATGAATGCCATGGAGCATACATTTAAGGACATCATTGATGTGTTGGGGCGAATAGAATAAAACCCCCCTTTTTTTCTAAGTTTTTCTACACTTTTTTTGTACTTTTTCTAACAAGACAAAATTTGAAGATGCACACAGTGGGTCAACATGTGCTATCTGCCATCACGGGATCTTCATGTACGTGTTTTGTGGGTACAACCTCTTCCTCACAACTCAAGTAGGTGAAAAGAAGAAGGAGTTGCACCCCCAAAACACGTTGAATGATCCCCCATGATGGCGGATAGCACATGTTGACAATAGGGATGAGGAAGTAAATAACCTATTTTACCCTCAAAAATATTGTGTGCATCTTCAAATTTTGTCTTGTTCAGGGGTGACAACACCCCATCTTATGAAGGGCAGATAGACATTTTTTGAAAAATCTAATATCTGAGATATGGCCTAGAGGTTTACATTGTTGTATTTTGAAGTATGTTTGTTTATGAGGGTTTTTGTAATTTCATACAAAAAAAAAAATAATGCCAGTTTATGGCAAACCAAAAAAATATGTTAAAAAAAAGTAGACACACAAAAAATGTTCTAAAGACCATGTGTGATTGTGCACAGAGTAAAAAACTGGAAATACAACAAAGTGTGGCTTCTTTTTTTCAAATCCACTATAACCTTTTTTGGGTTTATTTTTGGTGTTACCAGTGAAATGTTTGGTCTTTACTAAGGAAAATACACTTGGCACTACAAGTACACTTTGAAAAACTAGGAGACAGCTAAAATAAAAACAAACAATAAATCAAAAATTAACCACTTGCTTACTGGGCACATATACCCCCTTCCTGCCCAGGCGAAATTTCAGCTTTCGGCACTGTCACGCTTTGAATGACAATTGCGCGGTCGTGCGACGTTGCTCCCAAACAAAATTGACGTCCTTTTTTACCACAAATAGAGCTTTCTTTTGATGGTATTTGATCACCTCTACGGTTTTTATTTTTTGCGCTATAAACAAAGAAAGAGCGACAATTTTGAAAAAAAACACAATATATTTTGATTTTTGCTATAATAAATATCCCAATTTTTTTTTTCCTCAGTTTAGGCCGATACGTATTCTTCTACATATTTTTGGTCAAAAAAAATTACAAATCGGCGTTTATTGATTGGTTTGCGCAAAAGTTATAGCGTTTACAAAATAGGGGGTAGTTTTATGGCATTTTTATAAATTTTTTATTTTTTACTAGTAATGGCGGCGATCAGTTATTTTTTTTCATGACTGCGACATTATGGCGGACACAGCGGGCACTTTTGACACTATTTTGGGACCATTCACATTTATACAGCGAACGGTGCTATAAATATGCACTGATTACTGTATAAATGTGACTGGCAGGGAAGGGGTTAACACTAGGGGGCGAGGAAGGGGTTAAATGTGTGCCCTGGGAGTGATTACTACTGTGGGGGGAGGGGACTGACTGGGGGAGGTGACCGATCTGTGTCCCTATGTACAAGGGACACAGCATCGGTCTCCTCTCCCTGACAGGACATGGATCTCTGTGTTTACACACAGAGATCCACGTCCTTGTCTGTGTAACGGCCGATCGCGGGTACCTGGCTGACATCGCGGCCACCAGGCACGCGCATAGGAATCACAGTGACGCGCTGGGCGCTCGCACGTCCCCCAGTGGCCGGAGTAAAAAGACGGCCTCCCGGAATTGTAGAGCCACCTTGCGGCCGTATATAGTCGTACGGCAAACGCGAGGTGGTTAAAGTTCAGCAATTTATTTTTTGCTTAATACTAAAAATGATTAAATATTGGCTGGCATTGGAATGGCCCCCCTACCCATGAAATAGTCAACATAGTTATGGCGGACTGCACAGCACTTTGGGGGGGGGGGGGCAAGCCAACACGGACATGATCTAGGCCTGGCAGGGCATTGTCTGCTGCAAGTCCGGCCTCGGGCCCAACTGTGGACATATAAGTTGGCGATTGCTTTCGCAAAAAATTGTGGAGAGCACAGCAACAAAAGACAATATAGTTGAGTTTGTACTCCGCCATGTGAATTGATGTTAAAAATAGGCAGAACCGGCTGGCCATTATCCCAAAGGCATTCTCCACAACTCTTCGGGCTCTGGCCAGCCGGTAGTTGAACACCCTCCTCTCCGGGGTGAGGGTCCTCTGGGGGAAAGGCCTCATTAGATGCGGTCCCAGACCAAAGGCTTCATCAGTCAAAAAAACAAAGGGGAGTCCTTCAACATTCCCTGCATCCGGTGGCAATGCAAGGTCATCACACTGGAGATGAAGAGCAAACTCCGTCTGGGCGAAGGCTCCCCCATCCGACATCCGGCCATTCTTCCCTACATCCACATAGAGGAATTCATACTGTACTGACACCACCGCCATCAGCACAATGCTATGAAACCCCTTGTAGTTGTAGAAAAAGGAGCCCGAACGGGGTGGTGGCACGATGCGGATGTGCTTTCCGTCAATGGCTCCACCGCAGTTGGGGAAGTCCCACCGCGTGGCAAACTCCAATGCCACAGTCTGCCATTCCTGTGGGGTGGAAGGAAGCTGTGGAATCAAACAAGATACAAAAATATTAGTACTTTTGCAAATAACATTGCAAGCAGATGATACAAAAAGATTCTTGGCCAACATCAGTATAACATTTATTTTAAGGATTATTTAAAATTAAAAATATAAGGCACAATTATCACATTCCTCACCCCCCCTCTGATGGCCCATTGTTTTATTTGGGGGGGGGGCTAGATGAGTTTGGGACCCCCCAAAAAATTAGTTTGAAAAATGTATACTTTAACCACTTAACAACCACCTGCCGACAAATAACGTCGACAAGGTGGTTGCTTAACTCTGGGAGGACGTTATATAACGTCCTCCCAGAATCGCGCTCCCGCGCGCCCCCTGGGGCGCGCACACGGGAAACTCCGGGAATCGCGGTAAATCGCCACTGATAGCGGCCGTTTACCACGTGATCGCTCCGTCGAATGACGGAGCAATCACTTGTAAACAGACCGGCGTCATTTGATGACGCCGGTTCCTCCCTCCCCTCTCTGTACCGATCGGTACAGTGTGAGAGGGGAGGGGGAGGGAGCGGATTGCAGCAGCAGCTCTGTGGGCTGGATCTGTGACAATTGCAGTCACAGATCCAGCCATCCATCCATCCCTGCTCAGCCATCCCTGTGCAATACTCTGCAATACACCCTGCCAATACTCTGCAATACACCCTGCCAATACTCTGCAAAATACCCTGCGCAATACTCTGCAAAATACTCTGCAATACCCTGGTGCAATACTCTGCAATACCCTGGTGCAATACTCTGCAATACCCTGGTGCAATACTCTGCAATACCCTGGTGCAATACTCTGCAATACCCTGCAAAATACTCTGCAATACCCTGCAAAATACTCTGCAATACCCTGCGCAATACTCTGCAATACCCTGCGCAATACTCTGCAATACCCTGCGCAATACTCTGCAATACCCTGCAATACCCCCTGTGCAATACCCCCTGTGCAATACCCCGTGCAATACCCTGCCATAGTCCGCAATACCCTGCCATAGTCCGCAATACCCTGCCATAGTCCGCAATACCCTGCCATAGTCCGCAATACCCTGCCATAGTCCGCAATACCCTGCCATAGTCCGCAATACTCCGCAATGCCCGGCAATACTCCGCAATGCCCAGCAATACTCCGCAATGCCCAGCAATACTCCGCAATGCCCAGCAATACTCCGCAATGCCCAGCAATACTCTGCAATAACCACTTCCCGCCCGCCGGCCGTCATATGACGTCCTTGACTTTGTGCGGGGATATCTGAATGATGGGAGCAGCTACAGGCATCATTCAGATATCAGCTTTTTCAGCCGGCGATTCCCTACACCATAACAACAATCATAGTGGCTGTTCCGCCGCTTGATCATTCTTATGGGAGACAAGAGGGGATGCCCCCCGCCACCCTCCGGTGCTTCTACCGACTCACCGCTACGATCAAAGCCAAGATTGTTGTTTTTTTTTTTTGGTTTTTTTTCAGGCTTCCCAGCCTAGAGGTGAGATGTGGGGTCTTATTGACCCCATATCTCACTGTAAAGAGGACCTGTCATGCCATATTCCTATTACAGGGGATGTTTACGTTCCTTGTAATAGGTATAAAAGTGATCAAAAAAAATTTTGGGGCGGAAAAACATGTCAAACTAAAATAAATAAAGTAAAATGAACAATAAAAAAATATTTTTTTTTTTAAAGCGCCCCTGTCCCCGTGAGCTCGCATACAGAAGCGAACGCATACGTAAGTCCGGCCCACATATGAAAACGGTTTTCAAGCCACACATGTGAGGTATCTCTGCGAACGTTAGAGCGAGAGCAATCATTTTGGCCCTAGACCTCCTCTGTAACTCAAAACATGTAACCAGTAAAAATATTTAAAGCGTCGCCTATGGGGATTTTTTAAGTAGCGAAGTTTGGCGCCATTCCACGAGTGTGTGCAATTTTTAAGGGTGACATGTTAGGTATCTATTTACTCGGCGTAACTTCATCTTTCACATTATGCAAAACATTGGGCTAACTTTACTGTTTTTTTTTTTTTAAGCACAAAACATTTTTTTTCCGTAAAAAACGCGTTAAAAAAATTGCTGCGCAAATATCGTGCGAGATAAAAAGTTGCAACAACCACCATTATATTCTCTAAGGTCTTTGCTAAAAAAATATATATATATAATGTTTTGGGGTTCTATGTAATTTTCTAGCAAACAAATGATGATTTTTACATGTAGGAGAGAAATGTCAGAATTGGCCTGGGTGCTCCAGAACGCCTGAAGGTGCTCCCTGCATGTTGGGCCTCTCTATGTGGCCACGCTGTGTAAAAGTCTCACACATGTGGTATCGCCATACTCGGGAGTAATAGCAGAATGTATTTTGGGGTGTAATTTGTGGAATGCATATGCTGTGTGTGAGAAATAACCTGCTAATATGACAATTTTGTGAAAAAAAAAAAAAAAGAAAAAAAAATCTTGATTTTGCAAAGAATTGTGGGAAAAAATGACAACTTCAAAAAACTCACAATGCCTCTTTCTGAATACCTTGGAATGTCTTCTTTCCAAAAAGGGGTCATTTGGGGGGTATTTGTACTTTTCTGGCATGTAAGGCCCCATGCACACGAGACGCTGTTATTTGCTGTTGAACGCGTGTTCAGAGGCAGTTGGACGCTTTTTTCAACTGCCCCTGAACCCATTCAATGTTATCCTATGTGTCCATGCACACACTCTCGTTTTTTGGCGTTTACAAGCAGTTGCGTTTAACCTCGTTTTTCCAGAAGCAAAAAAATGGGTTCAGACGCAAAAGTTTTCCACGTTTCAGACGCTAAACGCCGCTAAACGCGGCTAAACGCGGCTAAACGCGGTACCGGCGTTTTGCCGCGTTTGCGTTTATAAGCGTTTTTAAAGGTGACCTATTTTTTAACATTAGAAATCTCAAAAATTATGGCAAATGATGAAAAACTATTAAAAAATATAAAAGAAAACTGTAATTGCTTGCATTGCATTGTGGACAATCCACAACTTGTGGCAGGTAACGTGGCAAGTGGACAATCCACAGCTTGTGGCAGGTAACGTGGCAAGCAGGCAATCAACAACTTGTGTCAGGTGACGTGGCCAGGTGACGTGGCCAGTGGACAATCCACAACTTGTGGCAGGTGACGTGGCCAGGTGATGTGGCAGGTAACGTGGCCAGGTGACGTGGCACGTGATGTGGCCAGGTGACGTGGCCAGTGGACAATCCACAACTTGTGGCAGGTGACATGGCCAGGTGACGTGGCAGGTAACGTGGCCAGGTGACGTGGCACGTGATGTGGCCAGGTGACGTGGCCAGTGGACAATCCACAACTCGTGGCAGGTGACCTGGCCAGGTGACGTGGCAGGTAACGTGGCCAGGTGACGTGGCCAGTGGACAATCCACAACTTGTGGCAGGTGACATGGCCAGGTGACGTGGCAGGTAATGTGGCCAGGTGACCTGGCACATGATGTGGCCAGGTGACGTGGCAAGTGGACAATCCACAACTTGTGGCAGGTAACGTGGCAAGTGGACAATCCACAGCTTGTGGCAGGTAACGTGGCAAGCAGGCAATCAACAACTTGTGTCAGGTGACGTGGCCAGGTGACGTGGCCAGTGGACAATCCACAACTTGTGGCAGGTGACGTGGCCAGGTGATGTGGCAGGTAACGTGGCCAGGTGGCGTGGCACGTGATGTGGCCAGGTGACGTGGCCAGTGGACAATCCACAACTTGTGGCAGGTGACATGGCCAGGTGACGTGGCAGGTAACGTGGCCAGGTGACGTGGCACGTGATGTGGCCAGGTGACGTGGCCAGTGGACAATCCACAACTCGTGGCAGGTGACCTGGCCAGGTGACGTGGCAGGTAACGTGGCCAGGTGACGTGGCACGTGACGTGGCCAGGTGACGTGGCCAGTGGACAATCCACAACTTGTGGCAGGTGACATGGCCAGGTGACGTGGCAGGTAATGTGGCCAGGTGACCTGGCACATGATGTGGCCAGGTGACGTGGCAAGTGGACAATCCACAACTTGTGGCAGGTGATGTGGCCAGGTGACATGGCAGGTGACGTGGCAGGTGACGTGGCAAGTGGACAATCCACAACTTGTGGCAGGTGATGTGGCTAGGTGACGTGACAGGTAACGTGGCCAGGTGACGTGGCCAGGTGACATGGCAGGTGACGTGGCAGGTGAAGTGGCAAGTGGACAATCCACAACTTGTGGCTGGTGACGTGGCTAGGTAACGTGGCCAGGTGACGTGGCCAGGTGACGTGGCCAGGTGACATGGCAGGTGACGTGGCAGGTGACGTGGCAAGTGGACAATCCACAACTTGTGGCAGGTGACGTGGCTAGGTGACATGGCAGGTAACGTGGCCAGGTGACGTGGTACTTGATGTGGCCAGGTGACGTGGCAAGTGGACAATCCACAACTTGTGGCAGGTGACGTGGCCAGGTGACGTGGCAGGTAACGTGGCCAGGTGACGTGGCAGGTAACATGGCCAGGTGACGTGGCAAGTGGACAATCCACAACTTGTGGCAGGTGACGTGGCCAGGTGACATGGCACGTGATGTGGCCAGGTGACGTGGCAAGTGGACAATCCACAACTTGTGGCAGGTGACGTGGCTAGGTGATGTGGCAGGTAACGTGGCCAGGTGATGTGGCCAGGTGACGTGGCAGGTGACGTGGCAAGTGGACAATCCACAACTTGTGGCAGATGATGTGGCAAGTGATACGCTAAATACAAGTACACTGCTGCTCTCTCAGCTGCTGCTACTCACTCTGGTCTCACAAACTGGCTGAAATGGTTAAAATTTACTGTTTTTTGAGCTTAGGGAGGGTCTTATGATGAAACGCTTATAAACGCAAACGCGGTAAAACGCCGCTAAACGCGGCCGCAAACGCGGCAAAACGCGCGTTTTTAAACGCCGGTTTCAGCGTTTAAAAACGTGTGTTCAGCAGAGTTTGCACCTGCGTCTCGTGTGCATGGGGCCTTAGGGTCTCAAGAAATGAGATCGGCCGTCAGTACTTCAGGTGTGATCAATTTTCAGATATTGGCACTATAGCTTGTGGACTCTATAACTTTCACAAAGACCAAATAATATCCACCAATTTGTACTTATTTTTACCAAAGATATGTAGCAGTATAAATTTTGGCCAAAATTTATGAAGAAAAAATAGTAATTTGCAAAATTTTATAACAGAAACGAAAAAAAAATAATTTTTTTTACAAAATTTTCAGTCTTTTTCCTCTTATAGCGCAAAAAATAAAAAACCCAACAGTGATTAAATACCACCAAAAGAAAGCTCTATTTGTGTGAAAAAAAGGACAAAAAATTCATATGGGTACAGTGTTGTATGACTGAGTAATTGTCATTCAAAATGTGAGAGCACCGAAAGCTGAAAATTGGTCTGGTTATTAAGGGGGTTTAAGTGCCCAGTGGTCAAGTGGTTAAAAAACATTTGAGGGGGGGGGGAGCACTACAATGGAGCTGACAAAATACATTGTTAACAGACTAGGCTAGGTGTGTTTGGGCCCAGGATTGCATGCTGGAGAGGTAAGTGAAGGAAAATATGCATGTAGGCCAAAAAAAGGGACCTAAAACTTACAGCATGTATGGGGACAAAGGGGACATTCACAGCATATTACAATCATGGTAATTAGGGAAGGATGAAAGAAATACAATACTTTATCATACATAGAATGTGATGTTAAAGGAGAAAACTTACCCTCATATAGTCCTCCTGCAGGACTTGGATGATGGCAGAACAGGTGTCTAGGATTATGAGGCCCAGAGCCTCGGGGGAGATGTCTGTCATGAACTTCAGGTCCTGCAAGCTTCTCCCAGTCGCCAGGTAGCGCAACGTGGCGATGAGCCTCTGCTCTGCAGTGATGGCTTCCCGCATAACGGTGTCCTGCCTGGTGATATAGGGGGACACCAAAGCCAACAGATGCTGAAAAACGGGGTCAGACATCCTAAGAAAATTCCTGTAGTCATCAGGATTATTCTCCTGGATCTCCCGCAGCAGAGGCATGTGAGAGAATTGATCCCGCTGGAGCAACCAATTCTTGGTCCAAGAACTCCTCCTCATCCTGTTTATGGACTCGTCTTGGTCGAAGACAAGAAGACCAACAGAAACACAAAGACGATGCACAACACGATCTCTACGACGAGAACGTATCCGCAACATGGCTAGAAAACAGTCGTCTGATCAGAACGAACTAAACATAACGCACTGAAGAACAGCAAGGCCTATGAAGAACGACCTGAAAATCAGAAACGAGTGGACAAGAACGCACTGAAAAACAGATACGACCTGACTACATGCCAGTGGCGGCTGGTGCTTAAAATTTTTTGGGGGGCGCAAACAAACTGAAAAAAATAATAAAATCAATTGCCGCCACTGTGCCCATTAAACGCAGCCACTGTGCCCAAACGCCACCAGTTTGCCCCCTCAAATACAGCCAGTTTGTTTCCATATACAGCCAGTGTGCTCCCATATATATACAGCCAGTGTGCCCCCATATACAGCCAGTGTGCCCCCATATACAGCCAGTGTGCCCCCATATATATATATAGCCAGTGTGCCCCCATATACAGCCAGTTTGTCCCCATATATATAGCCAGTGTGCCCCCATATACAGCCAGTGTGTCCCCATATATATAGCCAGTGTGCCCCCATATACAGCCAGTTTGTCCCCATATACAGCCAGTTCCCCCCAAATGCAGCCAGTTTGTCCCCCATATACAGCCAGTTCCCCCCAAATGCAGCCAGTTTGTCCCCCATATACAGCCAGTTCCCCCAAATGCAGCCAGTTTGTCCCCCATATACAGCCAGTTCCCCCCAAATGCAGCCAGCGTGTCCCCCATATACAGCCAGTTCCCCCCAAATGCAGCCAGTTTGTCCCCCATATACAGCCAGTTCCCCCAAATGCAGCCAGTTTGTCCCCCATATACAGCCAGTTCCCCCCAAATGCAGCCAGCGTGTCCCCCATATACAGCCAGTTCCCCCCAAATGCAGCCAATTTGTCCCCCATATACAGCCAGTTCCCCCAAATGCAGCCAGCGTGTCCCCCATATACAGCCAGTTCCCCCCATATTCAGCCAGTTTGTCCCCCATATTCAGCCAGTTTGTCCCCCATATTCAGCCAGTTTGTCCCCCATATTCAGCCAGTTCCCCCCATATTCAGCCAGTTTGTCCCCCATATTCAGCCAGTTCCCCCCAAATGCAGCCAGTTTGTCCCCCATATTCAGCCAGTTTGTGCCCCATATTCAGCCAGTTTGTGCCCCATATTCAGCCAGTTTGTCCCCCAAATGCAGCCTGCCCCCCCCCCCCCCCAGCCCTGCACTTACCTTCCTCGGTCCGCGCCGTCCTCGATGTGTTCTCCCGCCCTCGATGTCACTTCAGCCAATCAGGTTACCGGTAACCAGATCCGGTGAACCTGATTGTCTGAAACCTCCACACAGTCTTCTTCCAGGAACGCACCCCCGCGCGTACCTCGGAGGAGTTTTTGGAAGGCGAATACAGCGTGAGAGCTGTATTCGGAAAGCCTATCAGAGCCGCTGGCTCTGATGGGCACTTCCAAGTTACACCCACCGCCGGCCGCCGCTCTAATTCATATGGCCGGCGCTCACCAGGAGGCCGGCCATATGTATAGTGGGCAGCGCGGCAGCGGTGACAATACACAGATTCATGCAATGCATGAATCTGTGTATTGTCTTTCAGTGGCGGTGCGGGAGCGAGAGGGGGCGGCGCTCCGGCGCCCTCTATGGATGCACCGCCACTGCTACATGCCCTGAAAGACAAGATACGAACCCACAAGCACAAACTGAACCGCAGAAATTGTTCTGAAAGCACAAAGTCTGAAAAGCGCGAATCGTCTCTTACCAAACTTTTACTAACATGCGGTAACACGAGATTAGCAAAAGCAGCCCAAGGGGTGGCGCCATGAGAATGGAACTTCCCCTTTATACTGCCGTCGTACGTGTTGTACGTCACCGCGCTTTTGACCGATGAGATTTTGGATTCACAGTGTGTATGCAAGGAAAGCTTGACAAGAATCTCGTAAAGCTTGACAAGAAACCCGTCGAGAAAAACAAAGTTTTTTTTTGCGACGAGATTCTTGGCCGTGTGTACAAGGCTTGCATGGAGGGGTGTACGTCTTATGAATAATTGCAAAAGAATAGGATACGTAGGTAAAACAAAGTGCAGATACAATTGAGTATTTAGCTGTTTGTCTAAATTTCTGCATTATATTTCTCACTGAACTTTTTTTATACATTTTATTGAAAATATAGAACAAAACACAAAATATGTAGTTTTGCATATTTGAAGTATGTTTTGTATATGTAACATAAGAAAAGGATTAATAACTATACAATGGTGTGTAGCGCACCAAGCCCAGACTTTTCCTGCTTTTCTTCTGCTTGGCTCCTCCGCAGGAAAAGAATAAGGCACACCGCACCACAAGCCCGTACCCTCCTGAATAGGAAGGTTGAGCAGTGTTAGTTTCTCGGGTCTGCCTGCGACTGGTGTAAAAAAGCCTCCAGTGTTGAACTCGTTTCTGCAGTAATCAGAACAAGTCTTTAATTTTCCCCAGTAAGCAACTGTCCACACCAACTGAAAAGTCCAACACTTGTTTATTCCTTCTTGCACAATAAACAGTCTCTTTTAGAGCAGACGGGTTGAGTTAAACACGGGTCAGATAAGGTGGGAGGAGGTCAAGGCAC
This sequence comes from Rana muscosa, assembly GCA_029206835.1. NCBI lineage: Eukaryota > Metazoa > Chordata > Amphibia > Anura > Ranidae > Rana > Rana muscosa. The sequence continues at coordinate 594,795,019 of CM055117.1, forward strand.
AAACTTAGATTTGGGTTTCTCCTGTTCTGAATAGCACTAACAGGCTTGGCGCACGGTCGCTACCACCGACCATGAGGGGTCCCTGCCACAGACCAGGTGAATAGGGCCTCTGCCACAGGCCCGGTTGTTGGGTCTCTGCCACCGACCAGATTCACGATGAATTACCTTCTAGAAGTAATGACCCCTGTCAGGAAAAAGGACATCCATCCGGAGAGTTACCAGAGGCCCCACCGTCACCAGTGATACCGTGCTGGGTCTTCAGGAAGGGTCACCTCCCTGGCCTCCTCGTCCTAGATTCGGGTACCCACTTCAGGGGGGCACCCTAGGATCCCTCGATCCCTTGTGGGACACAGTCGAAGGTACTGAGCCCCGGGCCTCTCTTGAAGTAACTCACCCCAGACTGAAGGTGTCTGAGATGGAACAGCAGCTACGTCTCTGGGCATAGAGCACCCAGAGTCCACCTGATAGGCCTCCGGGCCTAGGACACCCGGAGGCGACACACCCGCACCCAGGCTTAAGGTGCCTGAGCGCGCAACCGACGACCCCTCTGGAAGATGGCCGCCCCCTTTTATATCCTCTCCCGACAGGCACAGCAGGTTCCCCGCCCCGCCGTACTGCTGCCGAGAGGGGACAAAAAGGACACAACCTCGTACTGCAGTTAAACCCGGACCCACTGCAACAGCGCCACCCATAGGCCCCAGTGAACTTAACCACCAGTACTATCTCCCAGGGATAGAAATGGTCCTTGAGACCTAACAATTGGTACATCTGAGCCTGACTACCACGCAGATGCTTCCCCCTAAATGTAACCACCCGCTACAGGTGCATGCAGTATATTCTCCCTGCAACCCAAATATGTTCTTAAACAATATGTATATACAGCAAGTATACAGTACTTTGGATAACAAAAAGAACAAATAAACAATAAGACTAGACAAAGGGTTGAAAGATGTCCCAAGGCTCTTTATATTTCACCTTACGTTAAATCATCACTCTTTCTCTTGTTTGGTGGTCTTTATATCAGGAAATGCATTTTTAAAAACAGATCATTCTGTGCATTTTAACAATAATTTGTTCTAAAACAATCAAATGACAAAAGTGGGCAATTGATAAAGGTGTCTGAGCCCAGGTTCACACTGGGCTGCGGGAATGAAGCCGCGCATGTCAGTCCTGATTTTGGCCATGATTACAGACACATCTGTGCAGGTTTCTGCACAGATGTCAATGTAAATCGCAGCCCGAAATCACAAAAAGTAGTACAGAAACTACTTTTTGAAATCGGTGCAGCGCCGCAGATGCGGCGTTGCACCGATTAGGACGGTGCCACTGCTGGCAAATGCTGCCGATTTGACATGTCAAATCGCATTTTAAAACACACCAGTGTGAACCAGGGCTGAGACAAACTATCTTAACTTGAAAATTGGCATAAAGTGGGCAATCAGCATTTAAAAATTTTCATTTTCTAAGCTGTGGTGGGAAAAAAAGAAAGAAGCTGATTGGCTGCTATGGGCAACTGCGCTGACGAGATTCTTGACAAGAATCTTGTCCCGGCCGAGTGCACACACACTTCATTCAAAAGAACCGCTGTTCTTTTGAATGGAACGAACGCGGTGACGTCATCGACTACGATGAGCATGCGCTCGTCACATTCAATGCCGTCGCCACCATCTTGCTACACACTACCTATGCCTAGGAAGCTACCGCGCATGCGTCAAAGTCATTTTGAGCATGAACGGGTTTCCACGGCGACAGGTAAGTATACACACTCTCGGATTTCTCGTCGGGAAACAGGCCGTCGTGAATCCCGACGAGAAAATAGAGAGAAGGTTCTTTATTTTTCTCGTCGAGATTCTGGGCAGTTTTCTTGACGAGAAACCTGAAAGCCTCGTACACACGCACGGTTTACTCGGCAAGAAAGCTCTCCCAGCAGTTTTCTTGACATTTCTTGCCGAGAAAACCGGCCGTGTGTACGAGGCTTCAGTCTCAGATTTTCTTTTCAATTTCACCTAAAGGGTGAAGCTTGTGCACAAGAGTGGCCTCAATTAGATGTGCCTAGGGCAGCATAGTGCCTAAATATGACCCTGATGGAGTGACAGCCAGAGGAAGAAATGAATGAACAAACAGGACCAGGTAACCATGGTATTCTAATATGCATATCCAGCTAAATATCATAGAATTTATATTAAAAAAAAAAAAAAAAGTATAAAAGAAAAAAAGAGCATTTAACAAAATACCTGTGACATCAATGTATCACATCCTTGACTCATTCCATATCCAAATGATATGCCAGTTATATTAATAACCTGTAAAAGAGATGGATTGGTGAACCATTCAGACATGCTTTGTACAATGTAGAGGAGCTGTAAAAAGTGATTGCACAAATATAATACGGTTCTTACAAAAAAATAAATACTAGAATGTTTCATTCTTTTTGCATAATATAATGCATTTTTCTTTCAACTTCTCAAACAAGTGGTCATAATCCCTGTATCAGGGTCTGCTCACTACTTATTTATTCAAAACCAGTAAAGTGCAAATAAATGTGTACTCGCATAAATACAGCAAATGTTCAATGGGAGCTATAAGTAGAAAAATAAAAGAGATCAGAATAGGTAGAAATAAAAAACAATTTCTAAAAATGAGGATAGTTGGGTTACTGAGCATAGAATGGATGTATATGTGTACCTTGCTTTGTAATCTAGCACCCTTCTAGAGTAGGCTACTAGTAGGGATGAGCTTCGAGTTCGAGTCAAACTTATGTTCGACTCGAACATTGCCTGTTCGCCCGTTCACCGAACAGCGAACAATTTGGGGTGTTCGCGGCAAATTCGAAAAGTCTATGGGAGAAATCTAAAGTGCTAATTTTAAAGGCTTATATGCAAGTTATTATCATAAAAAGTGTTTGGGGACCCGGGTCCTGCCCCAGGGGACATGTATCAATGCAAAAAAAAGTTTTAAAAACTGAAGTTTTTTCAGGAGCAGTGATTTTAATGATGCTTAAAGTGAAACAATAAAAGTAAAATATTCCTTTAAATTTCGTACCTAGGGTATGTGTATAGTATGCATGTAAAGTCGCGCTTGTTTCCCATGCTTAGAACTGTCCCCGCACAGTGTCATTTCTGAAGGAAAAAAAGTCATTTAAAACTCACTCGCGGCTATATTGAATTGGCGGCTCCCGGCAATACATAGAAAAGTCATTGATAAAAAAATTTAAAAAGCCTGGGGGTCCCCCCAAATTCAATTATAAGGCCCTTCAGGTCTGGTATGGATATTAAGGGGAACCCTGCCGCAAATGAAAAAAAAATGCGTGGAGTTCCTCCAAATATCCATACCAGGCCCTTCAGGTCTGGTATGGATTTTAAGGGGAACTCCACCCCAAATAAAAAAAAAATGGCGTGGAGTTCCCCCAAAAATCCATACCTGACTGTCATGAACCTTGGAATACTGAAGTATTTCTCCTTTGAATCTATTACACAGTGGGGGGTCTTCTGCCCTGTCTTAAGGCTAACCCCCCCCCCCCCCTCCAGACGGCTCCATGGTCTGAAAGAAAAGCATTGTTCTGTGTTAGACTGTTTGTTTATGTACTTTAATTACCCCCTGGGGCTTCTGTGTCAATACACATCTCAGTTCTCCTATTCAAGCTATCGGACCAATCCCTGCTGACCCTGTTTCAAGTCCTGCTTGGCTGATCAACGTGTTTGTTAGGCATTGTGTGTTTGGGTTCCTGCCTGCCGTGTGCTACGTCTGTCTCTCTGTTACATATTTGGCTTGTCCCCGACCATCCCTGTCTGCTCGTGACCCTTGACCTTCGGCTCGTTCTTTCGTTTCTCTCATATCTTGTGCTGCTGCTTCCCCTCTTTTCCCCTTATCCTACGGGGCGTGAGCTAGGAATCTCCAGGGGCCGCGACCTGGTCCCAGCCTGCAGCAATACATCCTCACCACTAGAGGCTCTGGAGAAGACCTGCTGGGTCTTAGACTCCGCGCCCTGGGGAATCTTGGCTCTAGCTTCCGTTAGGATCCCGGTTGTGCTCCTCTGGTCCCGCTTTCCACAACCACCCAGTTTCCTATCCGCAGAAGCCAGCCATAGGGTTCACTACCTTGCGGTGCACTCCTGTCCCCCTACGGTGTGCATCTGTCACCTGGCCACAGGTAACCTTGACACTAAAGTTTCCCATCAGGTCCGCTCAGCCAATGACGTAGGTGTAAGGCTAAGAGGACCTGATGCGGAACGTGAGAAGGGGCGAGTCTATTAATTTATTACACTGCGGAGGCAGTTCCCCATCAGGTCCGCTCAGCCAATGACGTAGGCGGGGTCTGACATACGAGGGGGCGGACCTGATGGGGAACTTCCTCCACAGTGTAATAAATGAATAGACCCGCCCCTTCTCACGTTCCGCATTTGGTCCGCTTAGCCTACGGTGAGTACAAAAAATAGGATTTTTATAACAGCTTACCTGTAAAATCCTTTTCTTGGAGTACATCACGGGACACAGAGCGACATAGTCATTACTAATGGGTTATATAGATACCGTCAGGTGCTGGCTCTGGCAACTTCCAAAACCGGAAGTACCCTCCCCTATATAAGCCCCTCCCATCCGGAAGCACCTCAGTTTTGTAGCAAAGCAATAAGTGTCCCTAAAGAGGGGCGGGAGCTCTGTGTCCCGTGATGTACTCCAAGAAAAGGATTTTACAGGTAAGCTGTTATAAAAATCCTATTTTCTTTCTCGTACATCACGGGACACAGAGCGACATAGTCATTACTAATGGGATGTCCTAAAGCAATGCCAAATGAGGGGGGGGGATACACCATATATAAGCTGAGCGCTATCAGACATGAGGATCTTTTGCGGCCTGCAACACACTGCGCCCAAAGGCGACATCCTCCTGACTTCTAACGTCCACCTGGTAGAACCTAGTAAACGTGTGTACCGAAGACCATGTTGCGGCCTTACAGATTTGAGCCAGGGAGGCCTGGTGATGCACTGCCCATGAAGTTCCAACTGCTCTCGTGGAGTGCGCCCTAACTTTGAACGGAGGCGGTCTACTTCTCAAGCCATAGGCTTGTATTATGACCTGTCGAATCCACTTGGCTAAAGTAGATTTTGACGCTGCCTGACCCTTTCTGGGGCCTTCCGGCAGAATAAACAAAGTATCCGTTCTGCGAATCTGAGCAGTGGCTTTTAGATAAGCTTTAACTGCTCTTACTACATCCAAAGAATGCAATAACTTTTCCTCTACCGAAGTAGGTTTGGGGAAAAAAGAAGGAAGAACCACATCTTGGTTCAAATGAAAACTCGATACCACCTTAGGAAGAAAGGCTGGATGAGGACGTAACACTACTCTGTCCTTATGGATAACCAGATATGGCTCCTTACAGGACATAGCTGCTAATTCCGATACTCTTTTTTTTTTTTTTGAGAAAAAAGTTTTTTATTGAACAATTTACATTTGGAACATAATCCTGCAAGTTACAAGGCAATACTGGAGAAATGCATAAAACAAGAAATGTGGCTTATACATATATAGGCACAGTAGATCAAAAAACTTGTTCAGATTGAACACTGGATTCAGTGACTATCAATAAGTGGAAAACCCTATGTCCACGCTATTCATGGAATTGCACGCTAGAAGGATGTATAGTATTACGGACCATCAGTGCATGTGTCTGCGGACTCAAGCCATCGATCCCAGATTTTGTAGTACTTATCTGGACAACCTCTGTTGATGTATATGAACTTTTTGTAGGGAAGAGTGTTATTTATATCTAGTTTCCAATCGTTGAAGCTGGGGGGAGTGGGTCTCATCCACTGTCTGGCTATAATTTTTCTAGCATTAAACAATGTTTCATGCAAGAATGTTTTAGTGAATTTGTCCATCTCAGAGTCGGGGAATATCCCCAGTAAGCATTGTTTGGGGTCCAGGGTCAATGGGGATCCCATGTCATCATGGAGGAAGTCAACAATCTGCTTCCACAGACCCTGAAGGACCGGGCACGCCCAGAGTAGATGGAAGAATGTGCCCGTCGTTTGGTTACACATTGTGCACAAGGTAGAAAACTGTCGTCTAAAGCGGGCGATTCTTAGGGGGGTGAGATACGCTCGGTGCACCACGTATAACTGGGTCAGCCTGTCAGAGAGCTTGGGGGATACAGTCTTGCACGAGTCTAGTGCTTCACTCCACTCCTCATCCTCCAGTGGGCCCACCTCTCTTTCCCATCTTGGTTTAAGGCTGTAAGCTAGCGTGGTAGATGATGGGGTGAGAAGCATGACATAAAAATCAGAGATCAGCTTTCGCGGGTCCACACCTTTAACCACAGCCATAATAACATTAGGCGTAGATTGTGGCAAAGGCTGGGGAAACTGAGCTTGGGCTGCGTGACGCACCTGGAAGAATCTAAAAAGCATAGAATTGGGCAGCAGGAACTCATTTTGGAGGTCCTCAAAGTTTTTAAGTGTGCCATCGGAAATTATGTGGTGCAAATAATATATTCCATATTCGCACCATATCTCTGTGTCAGGGATCAAGAGAAACTCTGAGAGTAGTCTATTGTGCCATAAGGGGGTATAGTTGTTGTGTTTAGGGGTCGTTAATGTTTTAGTGGTGATGTCCCATACGCGCCTATATTGGTATAATAGGGACCCACGGTCTCTATTGGAGTTATTCCCACTATGTCCCACTGCAATTGCAGTGAGTGGGTCAGTGGTCAGTTGTGCCCACCGTGGACAGAGGAGGGTGAGGAATCTGAGTCTGTCGGTTTTATCTATGTGGTATAGTTGAGACAGTTGGGACGCAAGGTAATAAAGATTTAAGTCAGGGAGGGCTGTTCCACCTAGGTCAGTAGGGTTCTTAAGGACTCTCCAGGCCAGCTTGTGTCTGTTGTTACCCCAAATAAATGTCTTGAGTATGGCCTCCATTGACTTGAAAAATTTCAAGGGTAAGTATACGGGTGTGTGCCAGAGTATATACAATAGTTTCGGAAATAATATCATTTTAACAATGTTAATACGGCCCCACACGCCGAGCGGCAGTCTCGCCCATACCTGGGTTCTAGACTTGATGAGATCGAAAAGGGGTTCTATGTTCAGGGATATATAGTCAGCCGGTGTTCTATTCACCAATACTCCAAGATATTTGATAGTGTTCACTCGCTGGAGTGGTAACTGTGCCTGTAGCTTGGGAGAGGGGAAACTATCCATAGGCAGTATTTGAGATTTCTCCCAATTAATTTTAAGGCCAGAGAACTGACCAAAGTGTTCAATTGTATGCAACGCCTTCTGAAGCGATGTGGCAGAGTCGGCCAGGTATAGTAGCGTGTCGTCTGCGTATAAGCTAATTTTTTCAGTCAGGGAACCAAGGCAGAGACCCTGAATCTCGGGGTCCCCTCTAATGGAGATTGCAAGGGGCTCCGCCGCCAAGGCATAGAGGAGCGGAGACAGTGGGCAGCCCTGTCTAGTGCCCCTGGATAAGTCAAATGTCTGGGAGGCCCTCCCGTTGGCCACTACTTTACCCCTGGGTGCCAGATATAATAATTGAACCCACTTAATAAATTTAGGTCCAAAACCAAAGCCACGGAGGCATCCCCAAAGGTACCGCCACTCCACTGAGTCAAAGGCCTTGGCAGTATCCAAAGCCACCACCACCCGGGACCCAACATTAGTATGTGTCGCTTGTAAGTTAATATACAATTTTCTGAGGTTGAAGGAGGTGTTACGCCCCGGCATAAATCCAGCTTGGTCAGCATGGATCAGGGTTAGAATCACTTGGTTAAGGCGTAGGGCAAGTACTTTAGCCAGAATCTTTATGTCTACCTGGAGTAGCGATATTGGTCTATAAGATTCCGGGAGGCCTGGGTCCTTGCCTGGCTTAGGTATGAGGATAATTACCGCCTCGCCCATCGATGGGGGTAAGGTGAAATTGTCAAATAGATGGTTGAAGAGGGACAATAACTTGGGGGCAAGTATCTCGATGTATTGGGCGTAAAATTCTATGGGCAACCCATCTGAACCCGGGGCCTTGGATCTGGCGAAGCTCCCAATCGCTGTGGTTATTTCGTCGAGTGTAATAGGTGCGTCTAGCATAGCCATTTGGGCATCGTCTAGCTGTGGAAAGATGATTTCCGCCAGTAGATCTTCCAATTGAGAGTCAGTGGTAGAAACCTGGGACGTATATAGTTGAGAAAAGAAGTCCCTAAACTCAGAAGTGACAGCCTGGGGTTCCGTAATCTTTTCCCCATTAGGACCAGTGAGGGAAATGACAGTAGGGGGTCTATCCTCACTATGTGCCAAGTAGGCCAACAGTTTACCCGCTCTCTCCCCATGTTCATATAATTTTTGTCTGGCAAAGAAAAGTTTTTTCCTGGCCGTCTCGTGTTGTAGCTGATTAACCACCCTGGTTTGTAACCTGAGTCGGGCAGCTCCATCAGGAGAGGGGTTCGACATGTACCCCTGTTCAGAGGAGGACAGATCCCGCATTGCCCCGTCCAGTATGGCTGATGAATTAGCCTTCAGCCTGTTGATAAAGGAGGTCAGAGTCATACGTGCATGCAGTTTGAAGGCTTCCCATACTACGTCTGGGGATGCAGATCCGTCATTCTCTAAAAAGTAAGTTCTCCAACTGTTACCAAGCTCGTCATCCTCCGACAACAGGGTGAGCCAAAACGGATTCAGGCGCCACGTACGGGGCGGTTTGTCTAATGGGATGGAGAGGCTAATGAAATATGGGCTATGGTCTGAAAGTAATCTGGGGGCAAATTCAGCTTCCAGTAATCTTGGGGCAAGGGTACTAGAAATGAATATAAAATCTATACGGGACATGGTGTTATGGGTAGTTGAGAAACAGGAGTAAGCTCGAGTGAGCGGGAATTTAAAACGCCAGGTGTCAGTGAGGTTAAAGGAAGAGATAAGTCGGGAGAATCTAGTGTGGGTTGGAGCTGTAGTAGATAATGGCGAGGGCGACAGTTTGTCTAATGTAGGGTTCAACGTAGCGTTAAAATCCCCCAGCCACACCGCCTGAATCGAAGGATGACGAGTCATATATAGCAAGCCCTCTGTGACTATAGTAGAATTAAATGGTGGAGGTACATAGAATGCCATCAGTAGGAAAGGTTCACCATACAATTTAACCGAAAGAAAGACATAGCGCCCCTGTGGGTCAGACTGAACATCACACAGCTCAAAATGTACCGTCTTGGCAATCAAAACTGAGACTCCGCGGGCGTGGGACGAGTGGGATGAATGATATGCCCACCCAATCCATGGCCGGCGGAGTGCCATCTGGAGCCGACCCTCAACGTGTGTCTCCACTAACACCACAATGTCGGCTCGTTGTTTTTTGAGAAATGAGAAAACTGCAGATCTCTTTACCTTGTCCCCAAGCCCACGCACATTCCAAGTGAGCAGTTTTATCGATGCCATAATTCAAACATTAAAACATATCGTGGGACAGTAGCATTACATGAATACAAGGTTTGCCATCTATGCAGTATCAATGTTAGCATGCACTTCGTTGTATTGCAGTCCATCAAGAAAAAACGAACCTCCCCCTCCCCCCTCCCCACCCTGCATCTTCCCCAACTGATGCGGGTATGTTCCCAAAACCAAAAGAAAGTAACAACCGGTAGCAGATAAAACCAAAATATCTTGCTGTTACGTAAAAGATCTGCAGCGATCTCCTCACATGGGAGGTGTGGAAGATCCAATGCCCGCAAATAAAGAGCAACAGGCTCTTCTTGTACTGTGAACCAGAAGTACAGTGCGGGGTCGGTGGTATAGAAAGTTCTGCAGTCACATAATAAAGAGATGCGTGTTCCGGTTGCTGGGGGGCGAAAATTCGCTGTGTTAGGCATGTGGAGTGTAGGACTGATTGTGCTCCGCAATTACAGTCTCCAGGGTAGTTACATGGATCAACCAGTCAGTGGGGGCCCTAAGTATGGGAGACCCCCTCTGCAGGTTACAATTGAAAGAGGATTATAGCAGGGGAAGGCAAAAGGGGGTCCCAGGGGTAAGGAGCAATAGGGTATGCGCCGCGGGCAGTAAAGGGGAGACAAAAAAAAAGGGGGGTAACATACCAGGATTTGCAGACTCCCGCTGCGGCGTATAATGTGCTGGTGATGATGACAGGCAATCAATAGTGCTGATGAACATGCTCGGTCAGGTCACTCCGCCGCCCCTCTGGCGGGCCCCGGACGCTCCAACCAGGCAATGACTTCCTGAGGATCCTCAAAAAAGAACACACGGCCGTCCCTTTCGACTCTAAGACGAGCTGGAAATAGCATAGAGTATTTAAGATGTTGTATCCGGAGCCTCCTCTTCGCCTCCATGAAGCCTTGGCGGCGGCGCTGCACCTCGGCAGAAAAGTCGGGGAAGATAGCGATCTTGGAGTTTCCAAGGTGGATGTTACCTTTTTCCCTGGCCATGCGCAGCGCCGCATCTCTATCTTTGTAATTCAAGAATTTTGCTATAAACGTGCGGGGGGGAGCCCCCTGAGGAGGAGATCTGGCAGGCATACGATGAGCCCTCTCCACCGCCAGGGTGGGGGAGAAGGCCTCGCGGCCATAGGTGTCAACAAGGAGTTTCTCCAAGAAGGTGGTAGGATCTTTGCCCTCAGCTCCCTCGGGGAGCCCGATGAAACGGAGGTTGCACCTCCGGAGCCTATTTTCCATATCATCTTGCTTGCTTAGAATCTGATTGATTTGGAGCTGCATTCGATCGGAGCTGACTTGGAGCGGCGTAACGGTATCCTCCACCTCTCCAATGCGGGTTTCGGCAGTCGTGACACGCTCACGAAGTTTCTGGAAGTCTTGTCGCATGAGTGAAAGGTCCACCTTGACCCCCTCTATTTGCGCCGTCAGGGACGTCCGGCAGTATGTGATCGCCTCGAGCAGTTTAGCTGTGTCGCCTCCCGTAGCGTCCTGCTCACCGCCTGCGGCACCGCCATCTCTTTCCTCCTCCTGGCGGCGGTACTGGTCCAATTTCGCCAGGGTGGCCTTTGGCGTTTTTGGCGGAGTCATGGCAGGTATCCGCTGTGATCCCTCCCCCCTCCAAAGCAGGCAGCTCAGTCTATACCGAATGGTAGGGAGCTGTAGGGCTGGTGGGCCAGGAAGAGTCACTAGTCAGCAGGCCGGGTGAAGCAAGATGGCCACCGACCAGCACTAGGCCGAAGCCGGGGCCTTTCCTGAACGCGGCGGCCGCGCAGTCAGAGGCTGATGTATCTGCCTCTGTGGGTGTGAGGGGTCCTCAGGGGGACTCGGTGGGCCCCTGCAGGCTGTTACCTGAGAGCAGGAGGGCCAGGAAGCAGCACAGGCGGCAGGTCGGGTGGAGCAAGATGGCCGCCGACTTCCAGGGCTAGGCCGAAGCCGCGGACTTTCCTAAATGCGGCACCCGCGATCGGGATCGCGGCCCTGCGGAGGCCGCCGTACGAGCGGAGGATGGTGGATTTGCGGCCACGGATGTTCAGGGTCCCCAGGGGGTCCCGCTGGGCTGGTGCAGGATGACGCTGAAGGTCAGGATGGGCTGTACAGGAGTAATGGACGGAGCTCAAATCATGCACGTCCTACTCCATGCTATGTCAGGCCACGCCCATAATTCCGATACTCTTTTAGCCGAACAAATGGCTACTAGAAAAATCAATTTCCTGGTGAGAAGAACCAAGGAAATATGCTGTAATGGTTCAAATGGTTGTTTCTGTAGAACCGACAGAACCAAGTTTAGATCCCATGGACATATGGGAATATTAACCGGAGGACTAATACGCATCACTCCTTGTATAAAGGCTTTGACTAGTGAATGCGAAGCCAAGGGCCTTTGAAAAAATATTGACAAGGCCGAAATCTGACCCTTGATAGTACTCAAGGCAAGCTTCCTATCTACAGCCCATTGTAGGAAGTCCAGAATCCTACCTATTACGTATTTACGTGGATGCCATTTCCTGGCCTCACACCAGGCGATGTACGCCTTCCAGATTCTATAGTAGATCTGCCTGGATACCGGTTTCCTGGCATTGATCATGGTAGACACCACAGCATTAGAGAGCCCTCTCTTTTTCAGAATGTGGGCTTCAATAGCCAGGCCGTCAAACCTAGGGCTGGTAAGGAAGGGTGGTATATCGGTCCCTGCGAAAGCAGGTCCGGACGATGTGGGAGGGTCCAAGGACTCCCCACAGACATTTTTACAATCTCCGCGTACCATGCTCTTCGGGGCCACGCTGGAGCCACCAGAATCACTGGTTTCTTTTCTACCCTGATTCTGCGGAGTAATCGAGGTAACAATTGTGGCGGTGGGAATGCATATATCAGCTTGAACTGATCCCAAGGGAACACTAGGGCATCCGAGCCGCAAGCTAGGGGATCCCTTGTCCAAGAGACAAACCTGTCCACCTTTGCGTTGAATCTGGATGCTAGCAGATCTACATCCGGTGTTCCCCACCGCTGACATATTGTCCGGAAAACCTCGGGATGAAGGGACCATTCCCCTGGGCATAATTGTTGGCGACTTAGAAAGTCCGCCTTCCAATTCTCCACCCCTGGAATGAATACCGCAGATATGGCTGGGACATATCTTTCTGCCCATCTCAGGATGTAATTTACCTCCCTTTGGGCTGCACGACTCCTGGTGCCCCCCTGACGATTGATATATGCCACTGCTGTGGCATTGTCTGACTGAACTCTGACAGGGGACCCTTGGAATTTGGATGTCCAAGCTACTAGGGCATACCGGGCTGCTCGTATCTCTAAGAGATTGATGGGCAGGGCCTTTTCTGCTTCTGACCACTTGCCCTGGAGAGACCATTGCTCCAGTACTGCTCCCCAGCCTACAAGGCTGGCATCTGTAGTGACCACCTTCCAGGAAATCGGACTGAAGGATTTCCCTCTTTCCAGATTCTGGGGAACCAACCACCAGCGGAGGCTCCTGCGAACGGAAGGGGACAAGGACATTGGTAAGTCCAGAGCCTGAACTTTTTTGTTCCAGGCTGACAGTATGGCCCTTTGCAACTTCCTTGAATGGAATTGACCGTAGGGTACTGCTTCGAATGATGCCACCATCTTTCCCAGCAGCCTCATGCACAGGCGTATGGATGGCTGTCTTTTTGAGCCCACCAAGTGGATCAAATCTCTCAAAGACGACCCCTTTTCTTGAGGCAAGAAAATTTTTCTCTGGTCTGAATCCAGCCTTAGCCCCAAGTATTCCAGACTTTTGACTGGCTTTAGGGCTGACTTGTCTCGGTTGATAATCCAACCGTGATATTCCAGATACTTGATTGTCTCGTGAACAACCACTTCTAGTTTTTCCACTGAGTGGTCTATCAGCAACAAGTCGTCTAGATATGCCATTATCGTTACACCTCGTGTTCTTAGATTGGCCAATAATGGGGCCAAAATTTTTGTGAACACTCTTGGTGCTGTGGCCAGACCGAAGGGTAAGGCTCTGAACTGAAAATGGCGGCCTTCTACCGCAAAGCGTAGAAATTTTTGGTGGGCTGGAAAGATGGGAATGTGCAAATAAGCATCCTTGATGTCGATCGAGGCTAACCATTCCTCCCCTTGTAGGGCAGTGGCTACCGATCGGATCGACTCCATCCGGAAAGTCCTGATATGCAGGAATTTGTTTAGCCCTTTTAGATTTAGTATGGGCCCCACGTCCCCGTTTGGCTTCGGAACTGTAAAGAGGTTTGAGTAAAACCCGAACCCCCACTCTTCCAGGGGAACCTCTATAATTACTGCTTGAAGCAATAATTGTTCTAGTCCCAACAGGAGGGATCCTCTCTTCTGGGGATCCCTTGGCACGTTTGACCTTATAAAGCGGGAAGAAGGGGAGTTTTTTAACTCCAATTTGTATCCCAGATTTACTGCGGAGAGCACCCATCTGTCTCGGATCGTGTCCCGCCAGGTCTCTGTGAACAACTGAAGTCTTCCCCCCACCCGATTGGGTGGGGGCAACCCTTCATGCATTTGACTTTGGGGGAGGTTTTGTACCTCTCCTGCTCCAGGGCTTTTTGTTACCCTGCAACTGTCCCTGATTTCTACCTCCGGGATTTGACCGAGGAGGCCGTCGGAACTGTTTCACAGCCGATGTCCTAGGGACTGGAGAAGCCGGCCTCTTAAAAGAGGGACCTCTAACTCTATTTTTAACCGGCAAAAGTGTACTTTTACCGCTGGAAATTCTCTGGATATACTTGTCCAGGTCTTCCCCAAATAAGCGCTCCCCATGAAATGGGAAGCTAACCAGCAATTTTTTACAGGGAGCTTCAGCAGACCAGTTTTTGAGCCATAGAAGCCTGCGCATATGTACTACAGACAGCGTAAGGCGGGAGGCCTGATGGATTGAATCCTTTATAGCGTCCACCGCAAAGCATAAGGCTCTAGGTAGATCAGCTAGGGCAAGAGCCTGCTGATCCGGCAAGTCCCTTAAGACCTGTTTCAACTGATCCTTCACTGCTTGGCAGACCCCAATAGCTGCCACTGCTGGTTGTGTCACCAATCCTGCTGTAGAAAAAGCAGATTTTAATAAGGACTCCAATTTTTTATCTATTGGGTCCTTGAACATTTGGACATTTTCCACCGGACATGTCAGTGATTTATTCACACAAGAGATGGCTGCGTCCACTGTAGGGACCCTCCATTTTCTGATGAACTTATCCTCCATGGGATAGACCACCGGAAATCTCTTGGGGGGAGTAAATATTTTGTCAGGATGCTCCCAATCCTGGTAAATGAGCCCCTCCAGTAAAGGATGGATCGGAAAGGAACAAACAGTCTGGGGAGCTTTTAGCGACCCCAACGAGGAGACAGAAGTGGAGGATGGCTCCGCAAGTGGCATTTTAAATGCTGATCGGACCATATTAGTCAGGGACTGAACCCATAACCTTTCAGCATGTGATGCTGAGAACGGCTCTTCCACTGTTGATTCCTCTGCAACCGAATCGACCTCATCCTGATCCCCCTCAGGTAGGTCGACCTCTGTATGGGACTGTTGCTCTGTTAACAGGCACTCTGAGGGGGGAGACGGAGATCGAGCGCTTTTCTCCTGTGACAGGGAAGCAGCGATCAATGCTGACAATCTCTCTTCCAGCCCTCCCAGAGCTGAGGAAAAAACCTCCTCTGTTACATACACAGGAGCAGGTGAACTGAGGACAGCCACAGTACCAGGTACTCCTGAGGGTGCTCTAAGGTCACTAACCTCTGATTCTTCAGGGGAGACTGGTGCAGCCAAAGCATGCCCAAGATCCTCAGAGCCCGATGGAGACCCCCTATTCCTCCTGGAATTTCTAGTCCCGGAGTTTTTAGACGGCATATTCCTAAGCCACAAAGCTGAGGTATTCCAGCCGAAATACACCAGTTACTGATAATAGTCTAGCATAAATGCTGCTATAAGAAACAGTTGGTGTCTACTAATGTGCCTTTCTAGGGGATGCCTGTATCAACCGCTTGCTGTATGCCTTTAAATGTTGCCAGCTCTGTCTCTGTACTTCATAGCCAGCTCACTACAATATTGTGTTTTTTTTAAACTGCTGGGACGCCCGCACATGCGCAGAAGCGCTGCGGCGCGCACAGAGCGTCATCCCCCAGGCTCCGCCCCCTTTCCCGGCTCACCTCTATATATAGAGGCGCGTGCACGCGCACGCGCGCGGCCACGTGCGCCTTCGGCGCTAATTTCAAAAAATGGTAACAAGGGACAGGAGCCAGGGCCCCTCTTTGCCGCAGGCCGGGGGATGGACGAGCACTGCAACATGGCAGAGGAAGCAGTTTCCTATAAGAGAACTCACCATCTGCCTGGACTTTGCTCTGCTGAGAAGAAGCTAGTCCACATGACAAGAAAACATTCCACAGCGGCCTCTAGTGGACAAACACAGGTACCGCAGTCTAATATATTAAATATATATAAAAAAATTTTTTTTTTTTTTTTTTCTTGACCACCATTAAAAATTATTACATTTTTTTAGTAGTTACAGGCATGCACAGAATTTTGCGGGAATACCATTAGGTAACAGACAGAAAGACAAATTAGGCTTGGGGGTCCCCCAATAGAACCAAGTTCCTGGGGGCCCCCACTTACCTGTTCCCCGCCGCAGGACTTTGTTTGGTCCACAAAAGCCCAAACTTCACCTATCACGGCAGGCATTGTAATCAAACCTTCAGGGACCGGGTTCCCAAGGATTCCACTCCCCTGGACCTGTATAGCACCCTGCACAGAAAACATCTTGGTCGTGGGTATGACCAGAGCTCTGGATCCCAGGGTCCAGCTCTCCTTGGAGAAGCATTACAGGCAAAACCTTGCTCTTCTCTGCAAGGCCCGGGTACCGACCGTTTAGCTATGAAGCTTTTTTGGTCGGATCCGGAATAGCTTACTGAGGCCCAAAAGAACCTGTACGCAAGCTCAGTGAAAAACACATGTTTCTTCTTGGCCAACACCTTAGACACTGGCAAAAAACTGAGGTGCTCCCGGATGGGAGGGGCTTATATAGGGGAGGGTACTTCCGGTTTTGGAAGTTGCCAGTGCCAGCACCTGACGGTATCTATATAACCCATTAGTAATGACTATGTCGCTCTGTGTCCCGTGATGTACGAGAAAGAAAATCATATTTTTCCGACAACAAATGTGTGATGGCAGGGTTTTGGTGGATAATCCGACCGTTTGTACGATCCTTTGAAAATTGTTGTCGAAATTTCCAACAACAAATGTGGGATAGCATGCTTTTAAATTTTCCAACAACAAATGTGTCTTGTCGGATTATCCGATCGTGTGTACACAAGTCCATCGGAAAAAAATCCAAAGAACAAACACGCATGCTCCAAACCAATGCTAACCATAAGACAACATTAGCAGAAGTTGCCCAAAGGGTGGCGCTAAAGAGCTGAAAAAACACATAGTTTTGTGTATGTTGGCCAACAATGTTTTTCCCTCTGTATGCAGAACAATTTCACGGCCAAAGCCTTTCGCACAAAATTCAACGGATTTGTCCGTTGGAAATCCGATCGTATGTACGAGGTTTAAGTTTGACTTGAACATCGGGTGTTCATCCGTTTGCCAAACTTAGAACATTATGGGGCGTTCACGGGAAATTCGAGTGCCCGTGGAACGCCCCATAATGAACGCCTAGACCGTCAATGCACTGCGAGATCGCAGTGCATTGACGGCTGCTGGATTGGCCAAAGCATGCACCTAACCTGCATGCTTTGGCCAATCACAGCGCGCTTTGGTGTGAGAGCCATGATTGGCCATAGGCACGGTGCCTTTGGCCAATCATGTCTCAGAGGGCTAAGTCCATGCCCCACACTTTGTAAGGCTGCTTACATAGCGGCTGTACATAGTGTAATGAATGAGAGCAGCAAAACTACATTTTCTAAAGGAAAAAAAAAGATGTAATTTAAAACTGCTCGCGGCTGTAATGCATTGCCGGACCCCGGCAATATACAAAAAAATCATTGAACAAAATTATGTGAGTTCCCCTCCCCCAGTCCATTACCGGGTCCTTGAGGTCTGGTATGGATATTAAGGGGAACCTTGCTCCAATATATATATTTTTTTTAAATGGCGTGGGGGTCCCCCCTAAAATCCATACCAGGCCTTTCAGGTCTGGTATGGATTTTATGAGGAACCACGTGCCAATTAAAAAAAAAATAGCATGGGGGTCCCCCCAAAATCCATACCAGGCCCTTCAGGTCTGGTATGGATTTTAGGGGAAACCCATGCCAAAATTTTAAGAAGAATTGCGTGGAGGTCCCCCCAAAAGCCATACCAGACCCTTATCCGAGCACACAACCTGGCAGGCCTCAGAAAAAGGAAGATAGAGCGCGCCCGCCCTCCTGAGCCGTACCGGGCCACATGCCTCAACATGGGGAAGGTGCTTTGGGGTCCCCCCCAAAACACCTTGTCCCCATGTTGATAGGGACAAGGGCCTCTTCCCCACAACCCTTGCCCGGTGGTTGTAGGGGTCTGCGGGTGGGGGGGCTTATCGGATTCTGGAAGCCCCGAAACCCCCTCATGTGAATAAGTATCGGGTGCATTGTACCCCCTACTCATTCACCAAAAAAAAAGTGTCAAAAAAGTAAAAATGACAGGAGACATTTTTGAAAAGGCGTTTATTAAGGGGAAGAAAAAAAAAAGTGTCCCGCGATGTCCATCCATCTTGAATTACAGCTCCGACCAAAAAAAACCCCCAAAAAAACACCTGGAAAAACTCTGCCTCTGTGGGAGGTGTCCCGCCAACTGCAGCTTTTTTTGAAATGACAGCTGTTATATAGCTGAGGGCGGGGCCACCCGGTGACGTAAATGGGAGATCCCGCCCCCTCTGACATCATGTTACGTCACATCACATGAAGTCAGGAGGCGGCGGGTCACCCGGTTATGTCACAGAGTGGCCCCGCCCTCAGCTTTATAACAGCAGTCATCGTGAAAAGGCTGCAGTCAACGGGATGCCTCCCAAGGAGGCAGAGTTTTTCAGTTTTTTTTGGGGGGGGGGGGTGTTTGGTTGGTCGGCGCTGTGATTGAAGATGGATTTACATCACGGGACACTTTTTTTTTACTTTTTTTTTTTTTTTAATAAAGGACTTATCCAAAAATGTCTCCTGTCATTTTTACTTTGACACTTTTGGAGAATGAGTAGGGGTACAATGTACCCAATACCAATTCACATAGGGGGTGGGATCTGGGGGTCCCCTTGCTAAAGGGGGCTTCCAGATTCCAATAAACCCCCCGCCTGCAGACCCCCATAACCACCGGGCTGTGGGGAAGAGGCCCTTGTCCCCATCAACATGGGGACAAGGTGTTTTCGGGGGGGGACCCCAAAGCACCCTCCCCATGTTGAGGGCATGTGGCCTGGTACGGTTCAAGAGGGGGGCGCTCTCTCGTCCCCCCCCCCTTTTCCTGTGGCCTGCCAGGTTGCGTGCTCGGATAAGGGTCTGGTGTGGATTTTGGGGGGACCCCCACTCCATTTTTTTTACATTTTGGCACGGGGTTCCCCTTAATATTCATATTAGACCCAAAGGGACTGGCATTCGACTGGGGGGGGAACCCACACCGCTTTTTTCAATGATTTTTATGTATATTGCCTGGATCCGACAATACATTACAGTTTTAAATTACCTTTTTTCCTTTAGAAATTTAATTTTGCTGTGATACTGTTATGAACATGGGAAAGAGGCGCTACTTTACAGGCAGACTAAGGAAACCCCCCCAGGCATGAAAAAGGGTACCCTGTGGTGCAGTGGTTCCCTGTCCCGGATACATCAAGGAGGAGAATAATTTGAGAGGAAAAGATGGACTTTATGGGCACGACAAATTAGTATAAAATTACTCAAGTTTTATTAAAAAATGACAAAAGAGAATAACAATTCATACAAATAAAAATGAATAGTATACAAAACTATTCATCAACCTAATATTGACACATTTAAACACATCACCCAATGACCAAAATTCAATAAAGAAATAGGGTTATACTAAGTAAAATGACAGCAAGGTCAATTCTTTCAGTATATTGGATACCAATAGACGCTAGTGGCATTGATTGGTGATGTGTCGTCAGAAATTCATTCCTAAACCCGACATGTTGCGCGACATAGATCGCTTCTTCAGGAGTTTTTTTGAATGTCTATGAATACAAATACATAACATAAGAACAATGTAAATAAATTACAAACCAAAACAAAACAAAACAAGAGAACCTGTATGTCTGACCAAGTGCTTCCAGAAACATATGATCCCCCAACAGCAATACCACTTTTGAAAACAAAGCAGAACAAGACCAGAAACAAACCAGAAAAATAGGAAGACCTCACAGATTGGAGAAGTCCACTGGATGGTTAAATCGTTTACCATAACTTACATGGGTTCAAAGGTTTTCCAAGTAAAAACGGAAGTTATAGATGGTCAAGATGGCAGTAGTAGTAGAAAGATGCCTCTGGATATCTTGAACAAACTGAACATGAACAAACACATGTGGATCAATCATATGATTATATCCAAATATACAACATGTATATAATTTAGAAGCATTGCCAGCATATTGAAAACTGACCAATTCAATGTATATAGAGAGGTTTGTTTCTGCTTACCTGGATAGCATAATATATAGCTACGGTGTAAAGCCCAATATCCGTATTTAAATCCCACTTGTAGAGGAGAAAGTAAATTGGTACATAGCATAATTGATACTGCTAGCACCTATATCTAACAGTATTGTCATGACTTGCAGTTTTGCCCAGTCTGGACTAGAAAAAAAAGGGGGGGAGAAAGGAAAGAAAAAAAATTAATAAAATGTGTAGGTGTGAGAATATCTAATAAAAAGTAACAGATTGCTGGGCTGGTAAAGTGTCATCCCCAGATAAAAACAACAGGGCAAAAGACACTGACCCATAATAGCACAAGAGAAGCCAGTTACCTTAAGATAAGATGTTAATAAATATGCCTCCGTTTGCAGGTAGCAGCCCTCGGTAGTCGGGGATCATCTGCACACTGAGCGGTAGCAGGTCCTACGTTTAAATAGGACCGGATCGCGCCAAAAAGCCACATCCGAAAAAGAGCGCCTGTCCGCACATTGCCTGTCATGGGCTGGCGTCATAACTAGGCGTCGGGATACTCGCGGTGAGCTAGGCAGTGGGCGGGGCCAGTAACATAACGTGCCCCTAATGCCTAGCAACCAGCGAGAAACAGAGGGGGACGTGTACAGGGAGGATTAGCGTGACAGCGGCGCCTGCGCATAGATGCTCACACACTCATCTTGCAGCGATAGGGAAAACAAAACCGCCCACCTCAGGACGGAAGCCACAACACCAAAACCAGGCACAATTAACACAGGTGCCCAGGCAATCGGCCATAAAGCAAAAAGGATCTACATTAACATATAGACTCATGAGTCATTATAAGGCAATCACACTTAGTGTACCACTTAATAGAGAGCTCAAACACCGATGTTCGCCATCCAGTGGTCATAGAAAGAACAGAACAGGAAAAAGTGGCATTGCAGCAAGGAGACCAAAATTGTCTCAACCAGGACCACAGGGCCAGGCATCTTTAACATATGGTCTACCATTCTCAGCACATGCGATCGCAGAGGGGACAAGAAAAACATGTCCCCCATGGGGTCACATGAAAAGGAGAAATAAATATTAAATAAAATTTCTGATATAAACAACAAAAGAAAAATTGGTCAACATATTTAACATAAAAAATAATAAATAATCAAAAATTGCATTTGTCTCAAATTCATAATATAGGCCTAAGTCTATATATAATATTATGTAATATTGTATCAAAGGGGAAATCCCCTAATCCAGCAATTAATTGGGCAGTGACTTACAACGAAAGAAAGATAACCCAAAATAACATCTTGGGCCATATTAGGAATCCCATAGAGGGGGAGAAAAGAAAAGAGAAAAGGGGAAAACAGGGGAGGGAAAAAGTTGCATAGAGGTAGTTGATTAGAACTAGAAGGGTTATAAAGAAGGAACCTAGAAAGCGCAGTTGATGAAATCATGCGTGTGTGGACAAGCCAACTCAAAGGAAAGGTTTGTATGATTGAGTTTCGTTCAATCCAGGTAGTTGCGTGGCAGCGAGTCGTTCAATCCATAGAATTTCTCTTTGTAAAATTATTTTATCCCAATTACCACCTCGTGGGTCCTTGGGGATCACTGCCAATGCAATGAAAGATACACAAGTGGTATCAAATCTGTGGTATAAATCTATGTGGCGGCTGACAGGTGTCAGCATCTTACCACTCCCTGAATAATACACATGGTCTTTGACTCGCTGCCAAAATTTACGGACTGTCTTTCCAACATAAAAGGCTCCACACACGCATGTCATCAAATACACAACCCCCTGAGTGCTACAGTCAGCTTTAAATCCAGGACAGAATCTTTCTCCATTGGGTAGGGTAAAGCTCTGTCCTGGGCAGATCCATGGGCAAAAATTACATTGTCCACATTGGTGAATCCCTTTAGTAATGTTGTTATTGATGGTAGATGCCACATAGTGGCTTGACACTAGTTTGTCTCGTAGTGAATTAGCCCTTCTAAAGGTTATCTCAGGTCTAGTGCCTAGATGTTTGCGAACTGTGGGGTCTTGATATAGCACATGCCAATGATTAGTAAGTATCGTACGAACTTCTTGATGTTGTGATGAAAAACGTGTAATCATTCGCAGAGGTGCTCGCATATCAGTTAAATTAATTCTTATTTTGAAAAAGCAAATTATTCCTTGGTTGTCGCAGGGCTTTATTATAAGCCTTGCGTAAAAGCGACTTACTGTAGCCTCTGGCTAACAGTCGAGTGCGCAACAATTGTGCTTCCCTCTGGAAGTCCTCCGTGTGGGTGCAGTTACGACAAAGTCGTATATATTGTGCATATGGTATGCTACGTATTAATGCCACCGGGTGTGCACTCGTGGCATGCAACATGGTGTTGCCTGCCGTCTCCTTACGATAGAGGCTTGTTGCTAAACAACCATCATGATCTTTATAGATTGTTAGATCTAAAAAAGTTATCTTGAAGCAGTCAAAATTAAGAGTGCATTTTAAATTGAAAGAATTGTGATTCAATGCATCAACAAAAGTCCTGAGGGATTCAGATGTACCCGCCCACACCATAATGATGTCATCAATGTATCGCATCCAGCAGACCACCTGCTCGGTATAAACCCCCATACCCTCATCCGAAAAGATGTAACGCCCCCACCCCCCAGGTACAGGTTGGCATAGGCCGGTGCACAACAAGTGCCCATGGCCACCCCCTGTACCTGGAGGAAGTGGGAACCGTCAAACCCAAACCAGTTTAGAGTAAGAACGAATTGAAGCAATGTAAGTATAAACTCGTTATACTTCCATTGAGTGTGGGGTTCTTCATATAGGAAGGTACGTATCATCCCGATGCCCCGCTCGTGAGGGATACTAGAGTATAAGGACTCTACATCCAAGGTCACGAGCAGGACATCAGGAGGGATTACCATTCCTTCGATCTTCTTTAACAAATCCAAGGTATCCCTAATGTAAGAAGACAAGCTCATTACATGAGGCATAAGGGTGGCATCAATGAGCCTGCTGGCATTTTCAGTCAAGGACCCGATACCTGATACAATTGGTCTCCCCGGTGGTTCAATAGAGTTTTTGTGAACCTTGGGTAATGAGTAAAAAGTAGCTTCTCGAGGGAATTTGTTATTAAGATAATCATACATATCCTGGTTAATTAAACCTTTCTGATAACCATCATTGATGATACATAAATAGTCATTTTTGAAGGTTGGGATAGTTGAAGCAGGGATTTTGCGATACCAACTAGTATTGGATAGGATGTTGTAACACATCCTTTCGTAATTGGCTTTGGTCATCAAGACAACGTTCCCTCCTTTATCCGATGCCTTGATGACCAAGTCAGGATGTTTACTAAGTTGAGAGATGGCTTTATTCTGGGCTAAAGTTAAATTATTGAATTGCATTGAAACTGGCATCTGCTTGATGTCACTCACTACACCTATTAAAAAAGCCCATATAGATGGATTGGTAGAGAGATCAGGGAATCTAGTAGACTTTGGCTTAAATTTGTTCAATCTAGGGAGAACAGCAACTTGTAGGGGAGTAGTTGAGGACGAGCATGTTGTGTTGACCCTGGGAGATGCAACTGCACCACCCAGGTCATCAGTCTCATTATTTTCGTCCAGTAAGAGCATTAGATCACGAAGGGCTCTGAAATCCTTCATAGTGTAGTGTTTAATGCTTTCAACAAATTCCCGCTCCTGTCTCATTCGTATGTTATCTTGATCGTAGAGGTATCTATATGTCAGATTGCGTACAAACATATAGACATCCTTAATCAATTCGTATTTATCTAAGTTGGCTGATGGACAAAAGCTTAGACCCAGTCTCAAGACTTCCAATTGCTGATCTGTAAATGAGTAGGGTGTGAGATTGATAACATCAAGTGCTACGTTTGTGGTGGTGGAGGCCCCGTCATTTGAAAATTTGGTAGAGGTGTGTAAGGAAGCGCCAAATGGGGATCTAGAGTACTTTGTTTGGTAAACACAGGTGTCTGGGGTGGAAGTAAAGAATTCAGAGGAGGTTGGAAATTGGAACTGGAAGACATAGACAATTGAGTAGAAATAGATGGATCAGAAAAAGACATATTAGAGAAAGTGGGTGCCTGTCCTGATGCTATTAGTGGTGTAGTTGATGGTCTCGGATTTTTGGGTTGTATGTTTAATAATTGGGCGGCTTGCTGAGCAATAGCCCCCATATATCTTAATTGTGAACTATTCCCACCACCATTAGAAGCGACGGCACCCCCTTCTTGTGCTTGATTTCTATTTCTCACATCAAATGAACTTTTTTTAGAATAGGGTGTATAGTACCCACCACCATGACCCCGCTTACGTGACTCTTTGGCATTTGTAACAGGTGTCGGTACTCCTCGTCTAATCGGTGGCTGTAATACAGGAGCAAACATGGAAATAGATGAATCAGATTCAGTATCGTCTTCCGTAAAACCAAAATCATTACCAACATTACGAGTTTTAACAGTTTTCTTTGGCCCTCTCCCCTGGTGGGGGTTTTGCCATTTGTATGCAAAGCCCTCCAAGAAAGCCATTCTATCCTTGGACATTTTATTTTGTTTCTTGGATATTATATCCCTAGTGATTTTGGTAATATATTCCTTGACTTCTTGCCACCGTTTGTTGTAATGAGTATGGTCCTTAAATGTATCCCCAGTAGATTGTAACAACAAAATATCCTGATCTAAACTAGTGAGTTCTGATTGGTATTGAATCACTAGTAAGTTCATTAGGTCAATGCTACATTGTGTAAGGACTTTCTCCCATGATTTTTTAAAAGCCTCAGTGTAAGTCTGAAATGAAGGAAATAGTTGTACCCGTAATCCAATCGGGCTAATGTTCTCACGGGCATATTGCTGTAAAAAGTCAATGTGCCAGTGTAAGTTGGCTTTCTTTTTGAGGAGTCTTTTCATCTTGGCCATATATTGATTGATACTGAGCTCTGGCCCAGTATCAGTGTTGACTTTGGTTTGGATTTCCTGCATGAAACCTATCCATGCCTGCCCCATAAAGTCCATATTGATCCTAGAGACGAAAAGTTCGGAATATTCCGATACCGATAAGGGGAAAAAGGTATAAATGGAAAAAGAACAAGCAACAAGGGAAAAAGGAAAAAAGAGAAATAGGGAAAAACAATTTCTTTCAGTAGTCACAGTAACAAAAAATTAATACCGTAAATACCACTGAGTTAGTTTTGAATGGGTGCTTCCACCCTAGTAATATGGAAAATTGAAAATCATATCCACCCAGAGTGGTACTGGGGGATACGATGTAATAGAAAATTGCCACGTCCCGAGATTTATAAATTGAATAATTTGAGAGGAAAAGATGGACTTTATGGGCACGACAAATTAGTATAAAATTACTCAAGTTTTATTAAAAAATGACAAAAGAGAATAACAATTCATACAAATAAAAATGAATAGTATACAAAACTATTCATCAACCTAATATTGACACATTTAAACACATCACCCAATGACCAAAATTCAATAAAGAAATAGGGTTATACTAAGTAAAATGACAGCAAGGTCAATTCTTTCAGTATATTGGATACCAATAGACGCTAGTGGCATTGATTGGTGATGTGTCGTCAGAAATTCATTCCTAAACCCGACATGTTGCGCGACATAGATCGCTTCTTCAGGAGTTTTTTTGAATGTCTATGAATAAAAATACATAACATAAGAACAATGTAAATAAATTACAAACCAAAACAAAACAAAACAAGAGAACCTGTATGTCTGACCAAGTGCTTCCAGAAACATATGATCCCCCAACAGCAATACCACTTTTGAAAACAAAGCAGAACAAGACCAGAAACAAACCAGAAAAATAGGAAGACCTCACAGATTGGAGAAGTCCACTGGATGGTTAAATCGTTTACCATAACTTACATGGGTTCAAAGGTTTTCCAAGTAAAAACGGAAGTTATAGATGGTCAAGATGGCAGTAGTAGTAGAAAGATGCCTCTGGATATCTTGAACAAACTGAACATGAACAAACACATGTGGATATGATTATATCCACATATACAACATGTATATAATTTGGAAGCATTGCCAGCATATTGAAAACTGACCAATTCAATGTATATAGAGAGGTTTGTTTCTGCTTACCTGGATAGCATGCTGGCAATGCTTCTAAATTATATACATGTTGTATATTTGGATATAATCATATGATTGATCCACATGTGTTTGTTCATGTTCAGTTTGTTCAAGATATCCAGAGGCATCTTTCTACTACTACTGCCATCTTGACCATCTATAACTTCCGTTTTTACTTGGAAAACCTTTGAACCCATGTAAGTTATGGTAAACGATTTAACCATCCAGTGGACTTCTCCAATCTGTGAGGTCTTCCTATTTTTCTGGTTTGTTTCTGGTCTTGCTCTGCTTTGTTTTCAAAAGTGGTATTGCTGTTGGGGGATCATATGTTTCTGGAAGCACTTGGTCAGACATACAGGTTCTCTTGTTTTGTTTTGTTTTGGTTTGTAATTTATTTACATTGTTCTTATGTTATGTATTTGTATTCATAGACATTCAAAAAAACTCCTGAAGAAGCGATCTATGTCGCGCAACATGTCGGGTTTAGGAATGAATTTCTGACGACACATCACCAATCAATGCCACTAGCGTCTATTGGTATCCAATATACTGAAAGAATTGACCTTGCTGTCATTTTACTTAGTATAACCCTATTTCTTTATTGAATTTTGGTCATTGGGTGATGTGTTTAAATGTGTCAATATTAGGTTGATGAATAGTTTTGTATACTATTCATTTTTATTTGTATGAATTGTTATTCTCTTTTGTAATTTTTTAATAAAACTTGAGTAATTTTATACTAATTTGTCGTGCCCATAAAGTCCATCTTTTCCTCTCAAATTATTCAATTTATAAATCTCGGGACGTGGCAATTTTCTATTACATCGTATCCCCAGTACCACTCTAGGTGGATATGATTTTCAATTTTCCATATTACTAGGGTGGAAGCACCCATTCAAAACTAACTCAGTGGTATTTACGGTATTAATTTTTTGTTACTGTGACTACTGAAAGAAATTGTTTTTCCCTATTTCTCTTTTTTCCTTTTTCCCTTGTTGCTTGTTCTTTTTCCATTTATACCTTTTTCCCCTTATCGGTATCGGAATATTCCGAACTTTTCGTCTCTAGGATCAATATGGACTTTATGGGGCAGGCATGGATAGGTTTCATGCAGGAAATCCAAACCAAAGTCAACACTGATACTGGGCCAGAGCTCAGTATCAACCAATATATGGCCAAGATGAAAAGACTCCTCAAAAAGAAAGCCAACTTACACTGGCACATTGACTTTTTACAGCAATATGCCCGTGAGAACATTAGCCCGATTGGATTACGGGTACAACTATTTCCTTCATTTCAGACTTACACTGAGGCTTTTAAAAAATCATGGGAGAAAGTCCTTACACAATGTAGCATTGACCTAATGAACTTACTAGTGATTCAATACCAATCAGAACTCACTAGTTTAGATCAGGATGTTTTGTTGTTACAATCTACTGGGGATACATTTAAGGACCATACTCATTACAACAAATGGTGGCAAGAAGTCAAGGAATATATTACCAAAATCACTAGGGATATAATATCCAAGAAACAAAATAAAATGTCCAAGGATAGAATGGCTTTCTTGGAGGGCTTTGCATACAAATGGCAAAACCCCCACCAGGGGAGAGGGCCAAAGAAAACTGTTAAAACTCGTAATGTTGGTAATGATTTTGGTTTTACGGAAGACGATACTGAATCTGATTCATCTATTTCCATGTCTGCTCCTGTATTACAGCCACCGATTAGACGAGGAGTACCGACACCTGTTACAAATGCCAAAGAGTCACGTAAGCGGGGTCATGGTGGTGGGTACTATACACCCTATTCTAAAAAAAGTTCATTTGATGTGAGAAATAGAAATCAAGCACAAGAAGGGGGTGCCGTCGCTTCTAATGGTGGTGGGAATAGTTCACAATTAAGATATATGGGGGCTATTGCTCAGCAAGCCGCCCAATTATTTAACATACAACCCAAAAATCCGAGACCATCAACTACACCACTAATAGCATCAGGACAGGCACCCACTTTCTCTAATATGTCTTTTTCTGATCCATCTATTTCTACTCAATTGTCTATGTCTTCCAGTTCCAATTTCCAACCTCCTCTGAATTCTTTACTTCCACCCCAGACACCTGTGTTTACCAAACAAAGTACTCTAGATCCCCATTTGGCGCTTCCTTACACACCTCTACCAAATTTTCAGATGACGGGGCCTCCACCACCACAAACGTAGCACTTGATGTTATCAATCTCACACCCTACTCATTTACAGATCAGCAATTGGAAGTCTTGAGACTGGGTCTAAGCTTTTGTCCATCAGCCAACTTAGATAAATACGAATTGATTAAGGATGTCTATATGTTTGTACGCAATCTGACATATAGATACATCTACGATCAAGATAACATACGAATGAGACAGGAGCGGGAATTTGTTGAAAGCATTAAACACTACACTATGAAGGATTTCAGAGCCCTTCGTGATCTAATGCTCTTACTGGACGAAAATAATGAGACTGATGACCTGGGTGGTGCAGTTGCATCTCCCAGGGTCAACACAACATGCTCGTCCTCAACTACTCCCCTACAAGTTGCTATTCTCCCTAGATTGAACAAATTTAAGCCAAAGTCTACTAGATTCCCTGATCTCTCTACCAATCCATCTATATGGGCTTTTTTAATAGGTGTAGTGAGTGACATCAAGCAGATGCCAGTTTCAATGCAATTCAATAATTTAACTTTAGCCCAGAATAAAGCCATCTCTCAACTTAGTAAACATCCTGACTTGGTCTTCAAGGCATCGGATAAAGGAGGGAACGTTGTCTTGATGACCAAAGCTAATTACGAAAGGATGTGTTACAACATCCTATCCAATACTAGTTGGTATCGCAAAATCCCTGCTTCAACTATCCCAACCTTCAAAAATGACTATTTATGTATCATCAATGATGGTTATCAGAAAGGTTTAATTAACCAGGATATGTATGATTATCTTAATAACAAATTCCCTCGAGAAGCTACTTTTTACTCATTACCCAAGGTTCACAAAAACTCTATTGAACCACCGGGGAGGCCAATTGTATCAGGTATCGGGTCCTTGACTGAAAATGCCAGCAGGCTCATTGATGCCACCCTTATGCCTCATGTAATGAGCTTGTCTTCTTACATTAGGGATACCTTGGATTTGTTAAAGAAGATCGAAGGAATGGTAATCCCTCCTGATGCCCTGCTCGTGACCTTGGATGTAGAGTCCTTATACTCTAGTATCCCTCACAAGCGGGGCATCGGGATGATACGTACCTTCCTATATGAAGAACCCCACACTCAATGGAAGTATAACGAGTTTATACTTACATTGCTTCAATTCGTTCTTACTCTAAACTGGTTTGGGTTTGACGGTTCCCACTTCCTCCAGGTACAGGGGGTGGCCATGGGCACTTGTTGTGCACCGGCCTATGCCAACCTGTACCTGGGGGGTGGGGGCGTTACATCTTTTCGGATGAGGGTATGGGGGTTTATACCGAGCAGGTGGTCTGCTGGATGCGATACATTGATGACATCATTATGGTGTGGGCGGGTACATCTGAATCCCTCAGGACTTTTGTTGATGCATTGAATCACAATTCTTTCAATTTAAAATGCACTCTTAATTTTGACTGCTTCAAGATAACTTTTTTAGATCTAACAATCTATAAAGATCATGATGGTTGTTTAGCAACAAGCCTCTATCGTAAGGAGACGGCAGGCAACACCATGTTGCATGCCACGAGTGCACACCCGGTGGCATTAATACGTAGCATACCATATGCACAATATATACGACTTTGTCGTAACTGCACCCACACGGAGGACTTCCAGAGGGAAGCACAATTGTTGCGCGCTCGACTGTTAGCCAGAGGCTACAGTAAGTCGCTTTTACGCAAGGCTTATAATAAAGCCCTGCGACAACCAAGGAATAATTTGCTTTTTCAAAATAAGAATTAATTTAACTGATATGCGAGCACCTCTGCGAATGATTACACGTTTTTCATCACAACATCAAGAAGTTCGTACGATACTTACTAATCATTGGCATGTGCTATATCAAGACCCCACAGTTCGCAAACATCTAGGCACTAGACCTGAGATAACCTTTAGAAGGGCTAATTCACTACGAGACAAACTAGTGTCAAGCCACTATGTGGCATCTACCATCAATAACAACATTACTAAAGGGATTCACCAATGTGGACAATGTAATTTTTGCCCATGGATCTGCCCAGGACAGAGCTTTACCCTACCCAATGGAGAAAGATTCTGTCCTGGATTTAAAGCTGACTGTAGCACTCAGGGGGTTGTGTATTTGATGACATGCGTGTGTGGAGCCTTTTATGTTGGAAAGACAGTCCGTAAATTTTGGCAGCGAGTCAAAGACCATGTGTATTATTCAGGGAGTGGTAAGATGCTGACACCTGTCAGCCGCCACATAGATTTATACCACAGATTTGATACCACTTGTGTATCTTTCATTGCATTGGCAGTGATCCCCAAGGACCCACGAGGTGGTAATTGGGATAAAATAATTTTACAAAGAGAAACTCTATGGATTGAACGACTCGCTGCCACGCAACTACCTGGATTGAACGAAACTCAATTATACAAACCTTTCCTTTGAGTTGGCTTGTCCACACACGCATGATTTCATCAACTGCGCTTTCTAGGTTCCTTCTTTATAACCCTTCTAGTTCTAATCAACTACCTCTATGCAACTTTTTCCCTCCCCTGTTTTCCCCTTTTCTCTTTTCTTTTCTCCCCCTCTATGGGATTCCTAATATGGCCCAAGATGTTATTTTGGGTTATCTTTCTTTCGTTGTAAGTCACTGCCCAATTTATTGCTGGATTAGGGGATTTCCCCTTTGATACAATATTACATAATATTATATATAGACTTAGGCCTATATTATGAATTTGAGACAAATGCAATTTTTGATTATTTATTATTTTTTATGTTAAATATGTTGACCAATTTTTCTTTTGTTGTTTATATCAATAATTTTATTTAATATTTTATTCTCCTTTTCATGTGACCCCATGGGGGACATGTTTTTCTTGTCCCCTCTGCGATCGCATGTGCTGAGAATGGTAGACCATATGTTAAAGATGCCTGGCCCTGTGGTCCTGGTTGAGACAATTTTGGTCTCCTTGCTGCAATGCCACTTTTTCCTGTTCTGTTCTTTCTATGACCACTGAAAGGCGAACATCGGTGTTTGAGCTCTCTATTAAGTGGTACACTAAGTGTGATTGCCTTATAATGACTCATGAGTCTATATGTTAATGTAGATCCTTTTTGCTTTATGGCCGATTGCCTGGGCACCTGTGTTAATTGTGCCTGGTTTTGGTGTTGTGGCTTCCGTCCTGAGGTGGGCGGTTTTGTTTTCCCTATCGCTGCGAGATGAGTGTGTGAGCATCTATGCGCAGGCGCCGCTGTCACGCTAATCCTCCCTGTACACGTCCCCCTCTGTTTCTCGCTGGTTGCTAGGCATTAGGGGCACGTTATGTTACTGGCCCCGCCCACTGCCTAGCTCACCGCGAGTATCCCGACGCCTAGTTATGACGCCAGCCCATGACAGGCAATGTGCGGACAGGCGCTCTTTTTCGGATGTGGCTTTTTGGCGCGATCCGGTCCTATTTAAACGTAGGACCTGCTACCGCTCAGTGTGCAGATGATCCCCGACTACCGAGGGCTGCTACCTGCAAACGGAGGCATATTTATTAACATCTTATCTTAAGGTAACTGGCTTCTCTTGTGCTATTATGGGTCAGTGTCTTTTGCCCTGTTGTTTTTATCTGGGGATGACACTTTACCAGCCCAGAAATCTGTTACTTTTTATTAGATATTCTCACACCTACACATTTTATTAATTTTTTTCTTTCCTTTCTCCCCCCCCCCCTTTTTTTTCTAGTCCAGACTGGGCAAAACTGCAAGTCATGACAATACTGTTAGATATAGGTGCTAGCAGTATCAATTATGCTATGTACCAATTTACTTTCTCCTCTACAAGTGGGATTTAAATACGGATATTGGGCTTTACACCGTAGCTATATATTATGCTATCCAGGTAAGCAGAAACAAACCTCTCTATATACATTGAATTGGTCAGTTTTCAATATGCTGGCAATGCTTCTAAATTATATACATGTTGTATATTTGGATATAATCATATGATTGATCCACATGTGTTTGTTCGTGTTCAGTTTGTTCAAGATATCCAGAGGCATCTTTCTACTACTACTGCCATCTTGACCATCTATAACTTCCGTTTTTACTTGGAAAACCTTTGAACCCATGTAAGTTATGGTAAACAATTTAACCATCCAGTGGACTTCTCCAATCTGTGAGGTCTTCCTATTTTTCTGGTTTGTTTCTGGTCTTGTTCTGCTTTGTTTTCAAAAGTGGTATTGCTGTTGGGGGATCATATGTTTCTGGAAGCACTTGGTCAGACATACAGGTTCTCTTGTTTTGTTTTGTTTTGTAATTTATTTACATTGTTCTTAGGTTATGTATTTGTATTCATAGACATTCAAAAAAACTCCTGAAGAAGCGATCTATGTCGCGCAACATGTCGGGTTTAGGAATGAATTTCTGACGACACATCACCAATCAATGCCACTAGCGTCTATTGGTATCCAATATACTGAAAGAATTGACCTTGCTGTCATTTTACTTAGTATAACCCTATTTCTTTATTGAATTTTGGTCATTGGGTGATGTGTTTAAATGTGTCAATATTAGGTTGATGAATAGTTTTGTATACTATTCATTTTTATTTGTATGAATTGTTATTCTCTTTTGTCATTTTTTAATAAAACTTGAGTAATTTTATACTAATTTGTCGTGCCCATAAAGTCCATCTTTTCCTCTCAAATTATTCAATTTATAAATCTCGGGACGTGGCAATTTTCTATTACATCGTATCCCCCAGTACCACTCTGGGTGGATATGATTTTCAATTTTCCATCAAGGAGGAGAAAGCAACCGCCTTTCGGTGTCCATTACTTATTGATGCACTACTAGACCCTCTGGGGTCCATCTATGAGGTGAGAGGCTAGTACTACTGGGGGAGCATTCAAGAAGTACCTGTATATGATATCTTCATACATCTGCAAATTTGGACTCCCTTACCTGTCCCTCTCCCCCTCTTTTCAGTTTGTCTGCACAGGAAAATAATACATTTTTGATTAAGAGACAGACTTTCTCTCTGAATCATCAGATTCTTTTGGATGCACCTTATTTATGGACCAAATTTAAATGAAAATATTTATTTATTTATTTATTCAGATGTTAGTTTGATGTGATGCACTTTAATATTAGATTTGTTTGAATTTATTCATTTGGATGCTATTATTAATTGAGTCATTTTGAGATTAATCATTTTATTATTGTTCACTAGCACTTTATATTAGAGTAATTAGCGCTACTTCATTATACATATTTATATTCACAGGTGTCGGCAACACTATCAAAGTCTAGCTGCTTTTTACGTTCCACGTAGCACTTTATTACCAAGCACTTGGTATTTAACACTTTTGGTAGCGCATTAGTACTTCACTTTTTACATCATATTATATCACAACTGCAGGCGCTGTTATATTTTTTTTTTTGCTTGATTTTTGGGCAGCAGCTGCAAGTTTTTGATCACATATATGCTTTTCACATTTGTAACAAAGCGCGAGTATTTATGGGCTTAGTGCTAGAAAAGTTTAGTTGGCTGCACTGTAATCAGGCTCACATGCTGTTATTCTGTTACTTCCCCCATCTTCTAGAACATTCTAGTATCATACTGAGAGGAAGGACAGGGCATGCAACTGAAATATTTATGGGACTCCAGCCAATCCCTGGGGAGGTATGCCCAGTATGTGGTGAGAGAGCCCATAGATACTCTGAGGCAAGAGCAGCAGAGTGTAGAGTTCCTGGGTCCACTCCTGCTGGAGGAGACCCCTGTGCAGGGAGTGGGGGACTTCTATTAGAAGTCATTAGAATGTCCCTAAGGTCCCATATAGACTTAACTGGGGGTCTGATTGAATTTAGTAGGAATGAGTCCAGCTGTCCTATGGTGGTGTGAGTCTACATCTCCCTCACTAGGAAGAACCAGGTGGATAATTGGCAGGAAGCAATGGATGATTATGTGGCTAATGACCCGTACACACGATCCTAATATCGGATGAAAACGATCGTCCGAAGAAGAAGCGTACGATTTTCGAATAGTGTGTACATTACTTTCAAGAGCCGATCATGACAGTTCATCCGATATTATTCGATCGGACAAGCACAAAATATGTCCTCGTACGATACCAGATCGTACGATTTTTGTTTAATCAGTATAGTTGTTGTCCGAAAATACAATACAAATACATTACAACACATGACATCACTTCCGATTTTTTTTTCTGTCGTACAAGAATTTGTGACTTTAGTAACCTATTCAATTTCTACTTGCGACTATTAACCAAAAAAAGTCGTACGATCTGTCGTACGATATTCAGATCGTGTGTACGGGCATAAGTGAGCCCAGTGCTGAAAAGTTAGAGACTGTGTGTACTTTTTAAACTCAGGAAGGCGTACTAGTCACCATTAGCATAGAGATGCTGTAGGACATTAATATTTGTACTGTGCAGCCAGAATGTTGAGGAGTCCTCAAGTTATTAATTTCTACAGTTTATTGGGGTATCCCGACGCATGCTCCCTCTCCCTATCCAATTTCGTTGTTCCCAATAAAAACCCAAAAAGAAACCACTGTTCTTTGGAGCCAGTGGTAGAGTGAAAATATGCTGTGTGCCTGGCTGTGTGTGCTCTAGGTGGGGAAATAGGATTGCATTTACCAGCGGCTCCTACGGTGGTGTGCTACAATAATGCTGAAAACACATAGCCTGATTCTTTTCAATACTGTACAGATTTGAGCATTGCTGTATTATCTGAAAAGCTAAAAAGTCATGCCCCCTTTTCCTGAATTATTACTACAGGTACATGCAGATATGCTGCCATAATATACATAAAGCGAAAGTCAAGTACCGTATATACTTGAGTATAAGCCGAGTTTTTCAGCACATTTTTTGTGCTGAAAATGCCCCCCTCGGCTTATACTCGAGTCTGTGGCACACATGTAGCCGCACTCCTCCTCTACAAGTGTGCAAAGTTTGTTGTCCGGGGGACCTACGGCCGAGGAGCACCAATTTTTCAAAGCCAGGCACCCCTTCCATAGACTCCCATGTTAAACGTCAGTCTAGTCACACAGCGCAAAAGATCAGGTAGGGAGATTGGGCACAGTGAGGCATGGGCACAGTGACAGTGAGGCATGGGCACATTGAGGCATGGGCACAGTGAGGCATGGGCACAGTGAGGCACAGTGAGGCATGCAGATGGACACTCTAGGCTTATACCCGAGTCAATACGTTTTCCCATTTTTTGGTGGTAAAATTAGGTGCCTCGGCTTATATTCGGGTCGGCTTATACTCGAGTATATACGGTAACTAGAATTTTTACTGATATATCCATAATATTACATACACACAAATACAAATTTGCCTAAAACCACTTTACAAATGACTTTGAAGTTGCTTGTAATGTTTTTAATTCACTAAAATAAAGACCTTCTTTAATATAGAAAAAGATGAGCGGTAAAAAAAATGTAATACTTACAGCTGTAGCAAGCGTAATAGAATCCAATTCAATTTTTCCTAAATGGCCACAAAACATGGAACTCACCACGAATAAAAGATATACCATCACTTGAGATAAGAACTGAAAGAAAATTAAAATTTATATTAAAGTGTCTGTAAACCCTCACATAAACCCAGTGACGTGACAAGCCAAAGGTAATACACAGAGTGCATATAAATTGTACCCGTTTATATACAGCCCTCTCCTCTATATCTGTTCAAAGTTCAGAATTTATACAGTTTGTCTGAGCTTCCAGAAAGCAGGGAGCTGAAGTAAGAGCTCAGTGAGAGCTAAATGTAGGAAAGGGATACACACCCCTTCACACATAAGAAACAGAGTTGAGGCTGTCAATCACAGGCTGTGTGCTGGAGCTCCCTCCTCTGTCACCTTTTTACCTCTTGTCTTGGTGTCAGGAAAAGCTGTCAGAAGTGACTCATGCAGATAGCAGAGGAACAAGGCGGACAGAAATGACACAGTGCTCTAGATAGAGACAAGTACACACTTGAAATGTTTGCCTGAATAGGCCAAAATGTTGTCAACTGTAAAACAAGGTTCATGAGATGGCCCTTATGACTAGGTATAGACTGCTGTAGAGATTTTCCCTTTGAGTCCACCTCTACTAGAGTTCTTATTCTTACGTGTAGTAGTCGAAAGAAACCAATCAGAACTTACTTTGCTGAAGTCAAATCAGGATAACATAGATTTAACCACTTGCCGACTGCCTCACGTACCTGTATGTTGCTTTGAATCTGCCGCCTAGCAGGCGCGCGCGCCGCAAGCTCCGTGACCGTGCCCGTGGGACCCGCAGACTCGATGTTCCGCAATCGTGTCACGGAACGGCAGAACGGGGAGATGCTCTCTGTCATCGGTAGCAGTGATCACTGTCGTGTCACTTGTAGCCCAGCCCTCACACAGTTAGAATCACTTCCTAGGACACACTTAAACCCTTCCTCGTCCCATAGTGGTTAACCCCTTCCCTACCAGTGTCATTTACACAATAATCAGTGCATTTTCGCACTGATCGCTGTATAAATGACAATGGTCTCAAAATAGTGTCAAAAGTGTCCGATGTGTCCGCCGCAATATTGCAGTCACGATAAAAAAATCGCAGATCGCCGCCATTACTAGTAAAAAAAATAATAATAATAAAAATGCCATAAAACGATCCCCTATTTTGTAGACGATATAACTTTTGCGCAAACCAATTAATATACGCTTATTGCAATTTTTTTTTACCACAAATATGTAGAAGAATACATATCGGCCTAAACTGAGGGAAAAAAATGTTTTTTAGATATTTTTTGGGGATAGTATAGCAAAAAGTTAAAAATATTGCTTTTTTTTCAAAGTTTTTGCTCTTTTTTTGTTTATAGCGCAAAAAATAAAAACCGCAGAGGTGATCAAATACCACCAAAAGAAAGCTCTATTTGTGGGGATGTAAATTTTGTTTGATTGCAACATCGCACGACCACGCAATTGTCAGTTAAATTGACGCAGTACCGAATCGCAAAAAATGGCCCGGTCATTGGGCAGCCAATTCTTCCGGGGTTGAAGTGGTTAAATTCAATTTATGTTTTCACTTGTATCAAAACTGAGTTGTAAAACTGAATGAATACAAAGTTTTGAGAGTGTATTGTCTCCGTGGACACATTATTTACAACCTGTATAGTGATCTATGCTGTTCCCGGGAGGTTGGCGCTAGGTGAGCGACGATCTTTCTCTTACGTTCACTGACTGACACAGCTCCTTTACTTTAGACCATCGGGTTGTTACGCCACCTTCAGGAGAGGACTAGGCAGAACATATTAACATGTACAAAAAACAGAACTTTCTAGTTCCGCCCAAGGGGCAGTCCCTTCAGTAACAACCCTCCAGCCTGCACCTTGCAGCCTCAGTTTATGTTCTAAATGAGTGAGGTAGGGGGCGCTAGTGCTTTGCATATTATCAATGAATAACAAAAACAATTTAAATATATAAACAATGATAGAAAATCAATAGTGACAATGAAAAAGTATTGTTGTTGGTCTCTGAAAATACTGGAAGATGGTTGTACTCAGATATTTCCCTGTACATTCCAACTTCCCAGATTCCAAATAGATAAAGTCCCAAGTAGATTGAATGAAACAAAAAAATATAAATAAAATGTCTCAATCCAGTGCAGAAAAATCACCAAAAACAAACAAAGTCTTGCTGTGACAGGTAAATTCTTCAAAGGAGTGCAATCTGAATCC
Source organism: Rana muscosa (assembly GCA_029206835.1). Classification (NCBI taxonomy): domain Eukaryota; kingdom Metazoa; phylum Chordata; class Amphibia; order Anura; family Ranidae; genus Rana; species Rana muscosa. Next base: position 594,833,077 of record CM055117.1, read on the forward strand.
TTCACCACAAAGACAATCAAACTTGCGACACCCAAAGTGCACAGGTAAAGTGATGAGCTTACCAGAATGTGTGGACTTCTTTAACCACTTCAACACCGGGCTTTTTTTACCACCTTAATACTGGGCCTATTCTGGCACTTCTCTCCTACATGTACAAATCATCATTCTTTTGCTAGAAAATTACTCAGAACCCCCAAACATTATATATGTTTTTTTAGCAGACACCCTAGGGAATAAAATGACGGTCATTGCAACTTTTTTTCTTGCATGGTATTTGCGCAATCATTTTTCAAACGCCTTTTTTTTGGAAAAACAATGGTTTCATGAATTAAAAAAATAACAAAAGAGTAAAGTTAGCCCAATTTTTTAGTAAAATATGATGTTACGCTAAGTAAATAGATACCTAACATGTCACGCTTTAAAATTGCGCACACTTATGGAATGGCGCCAAACTTCGGTACTTAAAAATCTCCATAGGCTATGCTTTGAAAATTTTTACAGGTTACCAGGTTAGAGTTACAGAGGAGGTCTAGTGCTAGAATTGTTGCACGCGCTCTAATGCACGCGGCGATACCTCACATATGTGGTTTGAACGGCGTTTACATATGTGGGCGGGACTTATGTGTGCGTTTGCTTCTGATCGCGAGCTACCAGGGACAGGGGCGTTTGACTTTTTTTTTTTTACCAATTTTTTTTTATTTTTACACTTTTTTTACATTTTTTTTTTGATCACTTTTATTCCTATTACAAGGAATGTAAATATCCCTTGTAATAGGAATGGTGTGTGACAGGTCCTCTTTATGGAGAGATGCGGGGTCAATAAGACCCCACATCTCTCCTCCAGGCTAGAAAGTATGAGATTGTGAAAAAAAATTCACTGATGTCATGCTTACTAGCCGCAATGGCGGCTTTGGTCACTTCTGAGGACCCGGGCGTGACGTCATCACATCGCGCCCGGGCCTCCGACGGTCATAGAGATGACTGGTGACCATCTGGTCACCAGTCATCTCTATGGTTCACCTCCGGTGGCGGAAGATTCATTCTCCGGGCCCCCGATGGCATGGGAGAGCCCGGAGAAGCACCGGATGACGGTGGGAGGGGGGGATGTCCCCTCCCCCCCACCTATAAGAACGATCAAGCGGCGGAACCGCTGCTATGATCATTCTTATGGTGCGCAGAATCGCCAGCAGAAGACAAGGATATCTGAATGATGCCCCTAGCTGCAGGCATCATTCAGATATCCCCCCACAAAGCTCAGGACGTCATATGACGTCCACCCAGGATGGGAGATCCTATCTGTGGACGTCATATTACTATGGGCGGGTAGGGAAGTGGTTAAATAAAAAGAAAGTCACACTCGCTTAAGCAGGATAGTGCCTGCACACATACAATAGACTGGATGGAATGTAATACCTCTCTCCTCCGATATCAAGGATAGGACATGGAACATAAACAAAAGACTTCCATAGTGTAACCCATTTATTAAAATAACTGTTTAAAACAAAATAGTCAAATGGCTTCTTACATTATAAAGTGCCCATCCCGGCACTGGGGCTGCAAGCTCATATGGGAAACCCAGGCTGAACCACCTCTGTGGCGGCGTGCGTTCCGGCAGCTGCTAGCTCGGATCCAGAGTTCTGGATGGGGCGTGGATACATAAATCACGTGACCAGGCTCGCTGCCGACGTACGTTTCGTTTGGATTAACGTCTTCAGGGGGCGTGCCTGGTCACTTGCGTCACGCAATATAAAGCCCTTGCATAGGGGAGGAGTCATTTGGTGGACAAGGGGATGCACCAATCACAGTGCAACCTCAGTACTGAGCTGGGCAGTACAAACTCCAAACATAATACAGAGCACGGCTATGTCTTCCCGCATGGAAAGAGCAAACAGCAAATACAATTATATATTAAAATATTATAAAAATATATTATAAAAATTACATTTTAAAGGGGAGACAATTTTAAAAGAGACATAGGATGTCAAGAACGATTGAATACTTGATTGGATGCCTCTGGTTAATACCGATATACCTCAAGCTAAACAATAGTAAATAGACGGCCAGTGGCATTTTACAAAACAGCCACTAGATGGAGTCTTATTAAAGTTCCAGCAACTTGGTTCAGTGTGAAAGGGCCCATAGGCCAAAACACTGAACCCTCCACCTGTAGCAAAACTAATTCATGTGGAAATCCACAAAAATTGGAAATAAAAATAGATTAATATATATATTAACTAAATACCTGATTGATGGCAATAGATCAAATGGTTGGACCAATAATTGAGTCCTAGAACTAAATACACATACCCCACTTGATATATTTGATTCCAAAAAAATAAAACTATATCACTAAGAGTGACGTAAAGCACTAGTCTGTCATTAGCTGTAACCATTTTGCTTTTCATGAATGTGAATGGTTCTTTTCCCAAAAAATTTTGCATATTATTATATTTTGTATGTATCTATTAATAAACTTTTTTTACATTTTATTGAATTCCTCGAATGAGTTATCTTCAACGAACACCGTTAAAAAATCCCTGAGCGAATATATGCTCAATCCCCCAATATTTTCTTCACATATACAATTGGGATAAGGTGTTCAAATATCTGTATGTAGTGTGGCCCCTATTCTATTATATCACTAATACGTAATCCATGATTGCCATGGAAAATGCTTGGATCCAAAAAAAACACATACCCAATTCTAGAAATTGTGTGGATCCCTACTAGTAACAACCCATTATTATGAGGGGGGGGGAAAGAGAGATATGGGAGATGGTTTTAATCGACTAATCGCTACATATACATTCTCCTAGAGGCTGGTTTATTCACTCATTTGATAGGAAGCAATTTAAGTCTAATTCTATATTCATACCATCTGGCTGCATACTCCGCAATTTGTATAGCCACCTGGTTTCATTTTGTGAGATAGCTCGTTTCATATGTGTCCCTCTCCAATGATTAGCAATCTTGTCTATTCCAAAAAATTTACATTGACTGGGGTCACTTTGATGATGGCTTTTAAAGTGCCCCGACGCGCTATGATTCAGGCAGCCCTTTTTGATATTGGCAAGATGTTCATTAATCCTCACTCTGAGTTGTCTTGTAGTCCGGCCTACATACTGGAGCGAACAGGGACACTCCAGGACGTAGGTGACATGATCGGAATTAATCAAAGGTTTAATTTTGAATTGTTCTTTGGTTACATTGGACTGGAAATGTGTGATTTTTTTTGTTCTGCCTAGTGAAGGAGAAGGACCTAGGAACCCTGCGGGCCCATCGGTCCATGGATTTTTTCTGTAGAAACTTGCCTTTTGCGCAAGATTAGGATCCTGGGATCTGCTATCAACAGCCGGCTGGGTGACAGGCTGGATAACCTTATCTTTGAAGTCTCCCCAGCCTGGCCAGCGAGCGTGTGCAGACCAGAGCTCCGCGCTGGGTCGGCCATGACATGCCCCTCAGGCTCCAGGGGCGGCCAGTGAGTGTAATGTTCCGGGAACACATATGACCGGGCTATTGATGTCTGCGTCACAGTGTGCCGGGTCAGCATCCACCCCGTACTGATAGTGAGTGGGTCTGTGATGGAATGTCCCCAGCTCGTCCGGAATGGTAAGTACAGCTCTCCCTGTCTCGGTGGGGCTGAGCAGCTGGGCATTACCTGGGAGGTCGATTCGGGGGTCCCTCTCCTCCCTCTCTTCTCTCCCTGTCCCTATCTCACCCCCCCTGTGGGGGATGCTGCATGGGCTGCTGAGTGGTGTGTGTGCCACATGGACAGGGGCCCCCCGGGGGGCTCTCACCTTGGGTGGGGGGCTGCGCTGGGTGGCTGTGCCCTGGGTGTCTGTTGTCTCTCCCTTGGGTGTCTGGAGGTCTGCTATGCTGATCGCTGTAGCGCAGTCTGCCGCCTTTTTTTCCTGCCTGTTTTCACTGTTTCTTTCTCTGCATACAGTTGTTTGTTGGCCATCTTTGGTGTGCCCAGAGAGAAGCATGGTCAGGAACCATTTTCTTGTAGTTTGGCGGCCATTTTCCCTGTGATTATGTCCTTTATACTGGACGCTCGGCGGCCATTTGGTGTCAGGATGATTGAAGCACATTATTTCTATTATTACATTGTAATATAAAATTAAATCATTCAACTCCCCATAATGCAGAATCAGTGGGACCCCTAAGCATGTCACCTGCCACTTCGCCTGCCACCAGGTGCCCCCAGCAGAGTCCCTCCTTACATCAGGTGCCCCCAGCAGAGTCCCTCCTTACATCAGGTGCCCCCAGCGGAGCCTCAGTCCTTACACCAGTGTCCCCAGCCTCAGTCCTTGCATCAGTGTCCCAAGCAGAGCCATAGTTACCCCCCTGTACATAGTAACACCCCCGTTACCCCCCCTGTACATAGATACTACCTGTACATATATACTACCCCCCTGTACATAGATACTACCCCCCTGTACATAGATACTACCCCCCTGTACATACCCCCACTGTACATAGTTACTACCGCCCCCTGTACATACCCCCACTGTACATAGTTACTACCGCCCCCTGTACATACTCCCACTGTACATAGTTACTACCGCCCCCTGTACATAACCCCACTGTGCATAGTTACTACCGCCCCCTGTACATACCCCCACTGTACATAGTTACTACCGCCCCCTGTACATACCCCCACTGTACATAGTTACTACCGCCCCCTGTACATACCCCCACTGTACATAGTTTCTATCGTCCCCTTTACATACCCCCACTGTACATAGTTACTACCGCCCCCTGTACATAGCCCCACTGTACATAGTTACTACCCCCCTGTACATACACCCCCTGTACATACACCCCCTGTACATACCCCCCTGTACATAGTTAATACCCCCTGTACATACCCCCCTGTACATAGTTAATACCCCCCCTGTACATACCCCCTGTACATAGTTAATACCCCCCTGTACATACCCCCACTGTACATAGTTAATACCCCCCTGTACATAGTTGCCCCCCCTGTACATACATCGCTGGCCCGGGCTTTAACACCGACATCCCTGCATACCTAGGACAGCAGACAGGTCATATGTCACCAGGAGGACACAGCACACTATAACCCACATTACATGGGGATGATGATCATAGAGATCTCTGGATGGGGACATCATCCACCTACCTCCAGGGACAGCACACAGGACTGGACACACTGGGATTGCTGGGATGAGTCCAGAGCTCAGTCCTAGAAGAAGACATGACGTACCCTCATTTTGGGCACCATACACACAAACGCTCCGGATCCTATCAGAGTGAAGAACGGAGGTCTCTCCTCTCCCGGCGGGCACTTCTCAGTATCTGGGCTGTGTACATAATCCCAGAACGAAGGGTCCTCTCCCCGCACACTGGTGACTGATGCAGAGCTTACAGGGACCGCACTTCAGAGGGAAGAACACCGACACGGCAGCCGCAGAGCAAACTCTACAAGCGGTGCCATGTGTTCAGTGGAGAGTAGGAGGAGCTAATCATTTTAAGTGTACACTGAACAGGGAAGCCGATTGGTTGCCTCTCCCTTCTCCACTGAACACACGAGGAAAAGCACCTCGCGGCAGGGATGGCAGCTATGTTTCTGTAGCCCGCCGGCCGTTTTTGGCCAAAACATTCCCGATTTTCCCGGGACAAACACAAAATACAGGCTTCTCCTGTCTGCATGGAACTAGCAGACCAGTTAGTGCAAGGCCTTAAGTACGTTTGTGACGCGGCCCTGGATACCCTCCCCCTGTTATCCACGGCTTCTGTGTCAGCAGTGGTGCTGAGGCGCCTGATTTGGCTAAAATGCTGGTCTGCAGACCAGGCATCTAAAAAAGCCTTGAAGGATCTACTCTTCCTTGGCGAATGGCTCTTTGGAGCCCCGTTGGTTGACATCATTAAGGATGCCACCGGTGGGAAGAGTACCTTACTCCCGCAGACCAGGAAGGCTAAGGAGCCACGCCGTAGGCAAGGGCCCTCTTTTTCCGCTCACAAATGACTTTTTCATCCCTCCGGGGCTTCGGCTAAATGTCCCCAGCCCGACAGGACGACCTCTGAGGGACAAAAGCGTCCCTGGAACCGCAAGCCTAACAAGCCTGCGAGCAAAAGCGCTACGGCATGAAGGTTTGCCCCCGCCCGCCACACGGGTGGAGGGTCGCCTTCGGGATTTTGCAGCCCGGTGGGCCTCTCGGCTGTCCGACCAATGGGTCTGCGAACTGAGTTCCTCTGGCTACAAGATAGAGTTCCTCTCTTGGCCACCAAACAGATTCTTCCCCTCCAGCATACCCGTGCTGCCGGCTCGTCAGGAGGCCCTCATGGGGGCGGTAAGGGACTTGCTGAGTCACGGGATGATAGTACCTGTTCCAGAGCCGGAAAAATTCCAGGGGTTCTACTCCAATCTGTTTGTAGTTCCCAAAAAGGAAGGGGTAAGCCAATCTTGGACCTAAAAGCCCTCAATTGCTTCGTGAAAGTACAGAGGTTCAGAATGGAATCAGTTCGCTCGGTAGTCGCTGCACTCCATCAAGGGGACTTCCTGGCGTCCTTGGACATCCAGGATGTGTACCTGCACATACCCATATGCCCTTGGCATCAGAAGTTTCTGCAATTTGCAGTTGGGGACGCCCACTACCAGTTCGTGGCTCTCCCTTTTGGCCTGGCATCAGCCCCCCGAGTCTTTACCAAGGTATTGGCTCCAGTTCTGGCGTTGCTGCGACAACGCGGGATCGTGATCGTAGGCTACCTAGACGATCTCCTCCTGAGAGCATCTTCCGCCTCAGAATTAAAGGAGGATGTGGCGATCACCATGCAGACCCTGCAGGATTTTGGTTGGCTGTTGAACCTAAAAAAGTCGGTGCTCTTACCGACTCAGCATTTGGAGTACCTGGGCTTACTGCTGGACTCCGTGGAAGCGAGAGTGTTTCTCCCTCCAGACAAGCTACAGACTCTCAGAGTAAACCTGTTGGTGAACCGCAGGTGGTCGTCCTGGGGCTCATGGTGGCCTCCTTCAAAGCAGTAGCGTATGCTCAGTTTCACACCAGAGTCTTGCAGAAGGAGATCTTGACAAAATGGGACAAATCTCCGTTATCCCTGGATTGGCGGATTCAGGTGAGCCAGTCGGTCAGGGACTCCCTGCTCTGGTGGCTGAGATCCCCGGCACTTCGGTCTGGAAAGTCGTTCCTACCTCTACATTGGACAGTAATCACTACGAACGCCAGCCTGTCCGGCTGGGGTGGAGTACTGGGAGTACAGTCGTCCCAGGGCCTCTGGTCGAAGGAGGAATCCAAGTTTCCGATCAATGTGCTCAAGCTACGTGCGATCAGGCTATGCCTCTCCACATGGTCAATGAGACTTCGAGGACGTCCGATCAGGATCCAGTCCGACAACGCCACGGCAGTGGCATATGTCAATCATTAAGGAGGAATAAGAAGCTCGGCCGCCGCACGGGAGGTCGCTCACATCCTTCAGTGGGCAGAGCGACATGTACCGGCCCTGTCGTCCATTTACATCCTGGGAGTGGAGAACTGGCAGGCAGACTACCTAAGTTGCCAGATGCTGGACCCAGGAGAGTGGGCACTGCATCTGGATGTGTTCAGGCTACTGTGCCTGTGATGGGGCACACCAGACGTTGATCTCCTGGCTTCCCGTCTCAATAGGAAGGTACAGAGGTTCATGTCCAGGACAAGAGATCCTTGGGCAGACGTGTCAGACGCGCTGATGGCTCAGTGGGGTCAGTACCAACTGATATATGCTTTTCCTCCGCTCAAGCTACTACCACGTCTGCTCCGCAGAGTGGAGGCCGAGGGGATTCCAGTAATTCTGATTGCCCCAGATTGGCCTCAGCGTCCCTGGTATGCAGACCTAGTGCGCCTGGTGGCGGACGCCCCCTGGCGTCTGCCGTTACGGGAGGACCTTTTGTCTCAAGGTCCGATTCTCCATCCTGCTTTACCATAGCTGGGTTTAACGGCATGGCTGCTGAGAGCCAGGTGCTAAGGAACCGGGGCCTATTGGACTCGGTGATTTCAACTATGTTGAGAGCACGGAAATCTTCTTCTCGGAAGATATATCATCGTACCTGGAAGGCCTATATCGCTATGTGGGAGGAGAAAGGATGGCGTCCGTGCTCCTATTCCGTATCTAGGGTCTTGCTGTTTCTGCAGCGAGGAGTTGACCAGAAATTGGCTTTAAGCACCATTAAAGGACAAATATCGGCCTTGGCTGTCTTTTTTTCAGTGACCACTGGCATCTCACTCTCTAGTGAGCACCTTTGTTCAGGGGGTTCGGCATGTAGTTCCTCCGGTGCGTCCATCGTTACCCCCGTGGGATCTGAACCTGGTGTTGTTGGCGCTTCAGAAACAGCTGTTTGAGAATATCAGAGAGATTCCCTTGTTGACTCTTTCCCAGAAAGTTGTCTTTCTTGTGGCCATTACATCTGCCCGGGGGGTTTCGGAACTGGCGGCTTTGTCTTGCAAGTCACCTTATCTGGTTATCCGTAAAGATAAGGTGGTGTTGCGTCCGCAACCTTCTTTTCTGCCGAAGGTGGTTTCGGCATTCCAAATCAATGAAGACATTGTATTACCGTCTCTGTGCCCTAGACCGACACATCCTAAGGAGGTAGCCTTCCATTCCCTGGACGTGATCCGAGCTTTAAGGGTATATTTGTCTGCCATGGCTCTCTTTCGGAAGTCAGACTCTCTGTTTGTTTCGGTAGCTGGTCCGAAAAAAGGCATGGCGGTCTCGTCGGCCACCATTTCCAGGTAGATCAGACAGATTGTGGTTCAGGCCTATGCCTTGAAGGGGCAGGTGCCCTCCTTTCCAGTCACGGCCCATTCCACCAGGGCAATTGAAACCTTTTGGGCTTTCCGACATCAAGCGTCTGTCGCTCAAGTGTGTAAAGCGGCGACTTGGTCGTCTGTTCATACTTTTACAAAATTCTACAAAGTAGATGTCAGTGCATCGGCCGATGCCTGTTTTGGCCACAAAGTTTTGCAGGCGGCCGTGTAATTTGCAATTGCACTTGATTTTTGTCAAGAACCACAGTTACTTTTCAGTCAATGCACTGTTGCATTGTTACCGCAAGTTCTGAGATGGTTAGATAAGGTGGTGTCTCCCCTGTTAGGGAGCACTTCTGTTTTTGTGGGTGAAGTTTTTATGCTATTTCCCACCCCTCGTTTTGACACTGCTTGGGGACGTCCCGATGGTCTAAAGTGAAGGAGCTGTGTCAGTCAGTGAACGTAAGAGAAAAAATGATTTTTGTACTCACCGTAAAATCCTTTTCTCTGTAGTTCACTGACTGACACAGCACCCACCCCTCCTATTTTTTACGTTATACTGCTTGTTGACGTACTGAGGCTGCAAGGTGCAGGCTGGGGGGTTGTTACTGAAGGGACTGCCCCTTGGGCGGAACTAGAAAGTCCTGTTTTTTGTACATGTTAACATGTTCTGCCTAGTCCTCTTGTGAAGGTGGCGTAACAACCCGATGGTCTAAAGTAAAGGAGCTGTGTCAGTCAGTGAACTACAGAGAAAAGGATTTTACGGTGAGTACAAAAATCCTATTTTCTTGTTCTTTTATTTTCCCTCTTGTGACATGGGGGATTGTTCAGCTCAAGTGATAGATACATTTTTGAGTCCACGTCAGGCATTATAGTTAAGGGCCTGGTAGCCCACATTTATTAAACGGAAAAACAAAAAGCAAAAAGGTCCATTCAGGATTCCCACGCAGAGGTTTAAACTTTGTTTAGCACTTAAATGAAAAACATACTAAGCCACCTGGCTCTCTCTTGGCCACAGTTCCTCTGCTTGTTCCCAACAGACTTGATTCTTTCCAGCCCCCTGGGCTCACTGGCTTCCTTAGTCTTCCTGACTGTCAAGGCTGGCCAACCTTTCCTAGTCCCTGGGCAAAGAATCCCCCTAACACGGGCTGCAGTCTCCCACAGGGCAGACAGCTTTCCAGACACAGATCTGTCTTTATACAGCTGTAGCAAGCTGCTTACACTCCTCCTTCCTTCCCTCACTGCTCTCACCAGTCCCTCGTTGTATGGGCTGTGTTTATCTGCGCACACAACCTGCTGGCAATCCACAAGACCCGGACACAGCGTTGGAGATCCCATTCCACCCAAAACACTTGGGGATCTCCAAACTACAGAGTCCCATCCGGAACTAACAAAACCCGGAGAGAGCTGCCAGAGCAGATTTCTCCTCTCAAAATAACTGCCCTGTAGCCTTGCAGTCACCTGACATGCAAACTCTGTGTCCTTATTGCATCCCTTTCCATAGTGACAGAGCCTCGTTCTGTCACACTCTACTTTCCCTTTTCTTCTTCTACATGCCCCGCCTGCATGTAGCGTGCTGTGGGTCACTGTCAGATTGACAGATTTGGGCCTTGTAGGTGGTATTTAATTTACTGCTAAGAGCATAGCTCCTAACTGTCCCTGATTTTATGGGACTGTCCCCGATTTGGAGCAATGTGATCTATGTAGCGGGGTCTCCGTTGAGGCCCCATGGACTATGTTACCCAGAACCCCGTTTGGCACCCAGGGTGCATTGGGCTGCCACAGAGACTCATGGGTGGGGTATAAAAGGGGAGCCCGGCCTCTTTGGACACCGCGCGGCTGGCAAGAGGACTTCCTGTGCGGACGTGCTGTGAGTGCAAGGCCTGAGGTCTGGGCCTTGCGCACTTCCAGAGAGCCTTCCACCTAGGATCCAAGATGTTCTGTGAACCCTCCTGTTCCTGAGTTAAATGTTTCAGAAACAGTGGAAGCTGACATGTCTGTTCCGGAAGAGGAACCTACAGTGTTGAAGCCAGAAACCCCAAGAGAGAGAATGGTGAAAAGGGCCATAAGGCCCCCTAGAAGGCTGACCTACCCACAAATGGGGAGGAGCTCGGAGGATACGGTGGCAACTGCCAGGAGGAGTGCAGAAAGCCCTGATCCCTCCACTGTTCATTTGGTGGAGGGCAACCCCAACTCACCCCCTGGCACAGTTAGGCAGGCCACTTATGATAGTGTGACCTGTGGGCGAGGAAGTTCACCCTCTCATTTTTGGTGGGAACTTCCTCTGCCGACATCATACGCAACTTTGTTGAATGTTGTGCGTAGTGTTTGTTGACAAATATCTTTGGGGACCAAAGAGTTTAAGTGGGGGGAGTGTGTAGCGGGGTCTTCGTTGAGGCCCCATGGACTACGTTACCCAGAATCCCATTTGGCACCCAGGGTGCATTGGGCTGCCGCAGAGACTCATGGGTGGGGTATAAAAGGGGAGCCTGTGCGGCACAGACATCTACCTGCTTGAGGGACGTCAGTGAACCGGAGATCGGGCGGTGGCAGATCCTGTGTGTGTGAACACAGCGGTGGGAGTCCCGGACTGGGATTGAGTCCGGAGGGGTGAGAGAGCACCTGCTCACAACCATACTTGAGTACTTTACTAGGCCTATAGACTGCCTTGGCCCATCGGGTGATATTTCCCTTTTCCTGTCAGGAGACTAGTTCGAGGACTGAGTCACATAGTCTCCGGGGAGTTGTTCCATTACCTTAGACCTTGTTGGATTACAAATATTGTTCCTGTATGTGCACCACCGATCATCTGGCATGCGAAGATTCCTTCTCTAGAGACTGAGTTTTAGCTAAGTCAGGTCTGACTGGGAGTTGATAGTACTGTTGGGCGCCATATTGCTAACGGGGACCCAAGCTATATGTTAGTGTGTGTTAGAACTAAGCGCGCATTATCTTTAACTACTGTTAGTATTACTGCAGGGCTCTGCATGCATGTGTTATATGTAATATTAACTGTTCACCCCCCTTTTATCTACAAGAAAACCTTTTACCTTTTCTCAAATCTGGTGTTGGAGTCTCTATATATATTTTATCACTTGAAGAAAGGTATTGTGGGATTGTGTGTAAACTGTTATAGAGTTATATAGAAATACCACCCCTAGACTAGCTGTGCCAGAGAAGGGCTGAGTAGATTGCCGGGGGTTGGCTGTGCTATGTACAGGGCCCAAAAGCAAACCAGCGGCTCCCTTAGTTTGGGGGTATCGCTACATCTGTATAGTTGTATATAAAATGCGCTTTTTATCTTTCAAAAAGTGTTTCCCAGTGCTAAATCTTTCATCCAAATTCCAAATTGTTGCATTTGTAAATTTTAAAAGTCAATATAAAGGAATAATAATAGTTAAAAAAAGCCCTTGTGATTTAATTAACCTTTTTTTGGGGGTTAATTCTCCTTTAAGGGGGTGTGGTGGGGGCATGTCCTATGCCTACATACGTTTGCTAGTAGGTGTCCCTCATTCCCATCTCAAAATGTTGGGAGGTATGCAAGAGTGAGGCTTATTCAGCAAAAAATATGTGAGCATGTATTACTTATTTTAACTGCTGAATTGAAAAATAATAGTCTTTTGTACAAGCATGTGGTAGGGCAGAGGTCGTAGGGTGGTAGCCACGTCCTCCATGCTTCCCTCCTCATTGGTCACAATGCAAGGGTTGAATGAGAGGCCTGCCCCTGATGCATTTAGGAGAAACATGCAGAGCCAATGCCCTCTCCTCCTGTCCAGCGTATCACCGCTACCTCACCCCCAGTAATGATATGGGTCCCCCCTGTGCACCTAGCACTGAATCTATGGGTGCAATTCACTTAACTCTTCTTAATCCATACCTGTGCATAGGTCGAGGACCTCTGCAGTGCCGATCTGCTCCTGTTCCTATGGGAGACAGACCTGCTCACGGAGAGAGTGCCAACAAATCCTCCTGCAAGAGGCTATCCCACCTGTCATTTACATGCTTATGACAGGCTGCTAGAGAAACCTTTGTTACCCTTGGTAACCACTTGTATCTTCACACTGTATTGACTCTTACACTGATGTTTTCATACCCCAATATGCTTAGTTGACCTGAGCTGTAGACTATGTGTGCTGGTTATTTGCATTACACCCTTTGAGTAATTTTAGACCAGGCAAAGGCAAAGTTTCAAAAGCTTTACTTAAATAACAGTGAAACAAAGGCAACAGTCCTTCCCTAAACTATATCCTAACTCAGGCTTGTGGCTTCTCAATTAAAAAAAACAGTATAGGACACCAGGGAAGCATAGAGGTTACTATGGTGACTCAAGAATCATAATAAAGTGATTAATTTGAAAAATATTATTTATTAATGGTAATCAGGTATAAAAATAAACGTCAATACCGCTATCTGATTGGTATGAACAGCTTCACAGAAACAACAGTATTCAAATCAACATCCGATGGGAGGTGTCCTTTACTGGGGTTTTTTCATTGTATTGGTTGGTTTGCTTATGGTGACAATGCCTTAACTGGTGAGTGATCTATGAGGGTACATTTATAGCACTGTGGACCTTCCTTTGAACCTGTTTTCTTTGTTTATGTAGCACTACCCCCGTAGGAGCTGCTGGTTTTATTTTTGGGTCTGCACTCTGCCTGTCAACCCCTAAAGTTTGGCTCGATCCCCTCCTTGGCACAACTGGACAATAATATGATTGTGGAGCCCAATGGCAATAGGGAACCACAATAATACCACTCAGTAATATATATATACAATATATTTAAATATTGTTACCTTGGTGCTGGTCACCTGCCCCACAGCTGCAATAGACAGAGTCCCACACAAGATGTAGCTTAACCAGTGGTAATGTGTTTACTTGGCAAAAAAGAATAAAACAATGGTTACACAGACAAGATTGACTACACACAGCTCCCTGCAAAAAGTCAATGTGATACAACTGGTACAGAATGTCTCTGCTCCCAGACACAAATAACGTGACCTGGGGTAAGATCTGAGTGAGTTTATGGTGGAGGAATCTCCCAATGCAATGGCACCAGCACTGGGACACCTCTCCACCAAGTCCCACACAACTCACCCAAACAGCGAAATAACAAAGTGATGCAAACAGTTATACTGAATATATAGGATCATAAGCTATATGGCTCCCCCCTAGTGGACAGTTCAACTGGTGAGTGTCCCATTGTAGAACTTCCGTAAATAAAGTAAGCAGATGACTGTTCCTTTAAGGTCTCATGCCCACGGACGTTTTTACAGCTGCGTTTTTTACAGCTTAAAAACGCCTGTCCATGTTATTGTATAATTTTTTATTTTTTATTTTTTTCGAAAAAAAAACAAAAAAAAAACGTTGGAGCTAAAAAAACGCGATCGCTTGCGTTTTTGCCCGTTTTTGACGCTTCGCGTTTTTTTATGCCTAACGCCGACGCTGAGGAACGCACTGGTCCTGGGTTTTTTTTACAGCTTAAAAACGTCTATGCTATTTTCAGCTCAAAAACGTCTAGGTGGGCATGAAGCTATAGACTAACATGGACAGGCATTTTTAAGCTGTAAAAAACGCCCAAAAACGCAGCTGTAAAAACGTCCGTGGGCATGAGGCCTAAATGTCAGTTAGTCTTCTGCTAGCTTTGTTGGTGCACTTATCTATTTGTATTCCAATAAACAGGGTGAAGATAAATAACAATCACTTGAAGTAGTGTATAGGCAGAACAAACACTAGTTCTTCCCAGCCGCTGTATCACTCTCAGGTGTAACGTATCCCTACTTGCGGCACTGCAGATGCCAGCAAGTACACGTGGAACTATGGAAACCACCTTCCTGTGACCCAGTTAACTATGTTGATAGGCAAGTGCCTTCTCACCAAATGAGGCCTCGCCTCGCCGGTACACTCGGTCGGGAACCTCTCCTTGTTCTCAGTCTCTCTGTAACACGGGGCCCCTGGTCCTCCGCGCAGCCGTTCACAAGGTGCCGGTGGATAGGTGACTCCGGATGCTGTGAAGTGTAGACCGGTCCCTCTCTGGCTCGATCAGTGAGGCTGTCCGCAAGGATCCCTCCGTCAGGCGATCCTCTCTCACTGTAACTTTAGGCTCAGGCTTCTCCGGCCTAGGCACGCACACAGCAGGCCTCTTGCCTGTTTAAGATGGCATCCCGAAAGAGAGGGCCGAGGCCCCGCCTCTCCCTTAAATCAGTTCTCCCAGCAGGCTGTGCGTGGCGCACTGCAGTTTGGTAGCACACCGGGGTTTGTGGGTATTGTAGTCTCAATCCAGCCCACGGCAATAGAGTCTCTGCCTCTTGAGCTACAATGCCCACCATGCTTTGTTCTTAACATGACGGAACCAAACATCTTCCAAATTATAACACAAACGAGCACCAGAGGGAGCCAAGTTCCCCATTAGGCATCAATTGCAGTCTGTTAAGATATGGTCTATAATAACACCTTGCTACATTTAGTTTTGATGTTGTGGCTGCCCCAGCATACCTGCGCAGGCAAGAGTCAATTTCTGGCTGAGTTCATGATGGCAGTATCCAGTCTTGGCATCTTCAGGGTGGACTGTAGGTCACGGCAATCCCCCTAAGCTATACAGTAGAAGGAACCTGGGGCCAGATGTTCCTTAGTTGGCACTCTCGTCTCGGCATATCAGCAGGATAGCAGGACAGACTCCGGCAGTGGTAATAGCAGCAATTGCATACTTTCAGTAACCGTTGCTCCCCCTCGGGTCTGGACCCCTGTCCCTTTTATAATACACAGAAACAGTGGATCTGACCCAGGAAAGCCCAGCAAGGAAAAAACGGAAAACACAACAATGACCCTCCCAATTGGGGCAGCATAAAACTCTACCTCGCCTACCAGCAGGCGCACTGGTTTGGTATATGCTCTCAGGTGTGTCAATAGGATGTCAGTCGTCAGTATCTGTGGCACACTTATAGACAGGTTAGTAGTTTTGTCAGATATACAGTATCTCACAAAAGTGAGTAAACCCCTCACATTTTTGAAAATATTTAATTATATCTTTTCATTTGACAACACTGAAGAAATGACACTTTGCTACAATGTAAAGTAGTGAGTGTACAGCTTGTATGACAGTGTAAATTTGCTGTCCCCTCAAAATAACGCAAAATAACGCAACAAACAGCCATTAATGTCTAAACCGCTGGCAACAAAAGTGAGTACACCCCTATGTGAAAATGTCCAACTTGGGCCCAAAGTGTCAATATTTTGTGTGGCCACCATTATTTTCCAGCACTGCCTCAACCCTCTTGGGCATGGAGTTCACCAGAGCTTCACCGGTTGCCACTGGAGTCCTCTCCCACTCCAGTGTGTTTTAGGTAGAAATAAAACGTTTTTTTGTTTAGTGTCAGTGTTAAGGTGGGGTAGTAGGCTAAAAAAGCAAAATGCATACTATTGTTTCTTCACCCTACTACAGGTACATACAACTAATAATGTACATTATGTATCACTGTAAATGTCAGGAGAAGGAGAATTTATTGTGTTTTTTTTTTGGTTGTGGGTCATTGTAATGGTACTGATCACGGACTCTGTCCATTCAGAAAAGAAAGGGGCTAGCATAAATGATATATTTACTGGTCCCTTTCCATCTTGACACATCCGCAGCATATAGAGAAAACCAATCCCCTCCATTTCCCCTCTGCAGCCGCGTAATGCCTGCAGGAGGGAGAGGTAAGGTGACCAGATTTTTAAAATAAAAACCGGGGACATATTTTTATATTTTTTTACTAGTAATCAGCGATCAGCAGCAATCAGCGACTTTTTGCCCATTACCGCCGCCGCCCACCTCACAGCCTGTCAAGTCTTACTCTCCGGGCCCCAGCTACTACTGGGTGGGGAGCGGAGGAAGATCACTCCAACAGGGAAGGCAAGAAGATAAGCAGGCAGGCGGCTGGCCGGGACTTGAGCCAAGGCAGAAGAACATGCGAGCGGAGCTGAATGGGCATGCACCCGAAACTGAAGAAATATTCCCTCCGCTCAGACCAGCACATGATCATCAGAAAGGGGCACAGATAATGGAAAAAGATACACCCCCCTAAGCTAGTAGGAGCGGTGGATCGGGGGGGTGTAATTTAGATTTTCTTTTTTTAATTCTGCACTGACTGTCTTTGAAATTGCCAGACTTGGTCCGGGGACAGTGTCGTCAATCCAGGGACTGTCCCCAGAAACCGGGGATGTCTGGTCACCCTAGGGAGAGAAGATGAAGTAGGCTTTTAGCAGCTACAGGAAGGAAAATGGAGGGAATTGGTTCCTGTATATGCTGCCACTGCCACCCCTCCTATCAAATTGTGCAGGGGAACCACACGAGTCCCCTTTAGCATAGGGCCAGGTCACAATTGCAACCAGGGGCGGATCCAGGGGGGGGCAACAGGGCAATTGCCCCCCCCCCCCGAGACCATCTGTCACACTCACTTGCTTGCTTTGTTTGTTTTTTTTGCGCCTGATCTCCCGAACTTTGTGGACCCGGTACTGGCCGGCCGTATGTTTCCTGAGCTCCAAACTTGGCACACATGTAGCCCCATGTCCTCTCTACGAGTGTGCAAAGTTTGATGTTTGGAAGACCTACAGCCGGGGAGCACTGATTTTTTAAAACCGGGCACCCCTTCCATAGACTCCAATGTTAAACGGTCATTTCTTTAGTGAATTTGCGGACCCGGTACTGGCCGGCCCTATGTTTCCTGAGCTCCAAACTTGGCACACGTGTAGCCCCATGTCTCCTCTACAAGTGTGCAAAATTTGGTGTCTGGGAGACCTACGGCCGGGGAGAACCGATTTTTCAAAGCCGGGAACTCCTTCCATAGACTCCATGTTAAACATCAGTCTAGTCATGGGCACAGTGAGCCATGGGCACAGTGAGGCATGGGCACAGTGAGGCACAGTGAGGCATGCAGATGGACACCCTAGGCTTATACTTGAGTCAATAAGTTTTCCCATTTTTTGGGGGTAAAATTAGGTGCCTCGGCTTATATTCGGGTCAGCTTATACTCAAATATATACAGTACTTGTTCTGCGGCTGCCGCTGCCTATCTGAGTCTCTCTCTCAGTTTCTCACATCAGCCGATCAGCGGCGCTGAGAGAGAGACTCGTCGAATGTAGTTACGCGGCGCACTAACACGATACCAGGAGCGGAGGAGGAGGTGGGTGGAGCCTCTTCCCTGCACTCGTTGCTAATGCCTGGGCCGCTTGGCGTCTAGCAACGAGTGACATCAGTGAGTCACGTTGGGCCGCTCTGCAGGCAGGTGCGATAGCGTGCGGCTCCACAGACGGGTAAGAAAGCGGGCGGCTTCGCTTGCGGCGCGGTTTGTTGTCGGGGGCGGCGCGGTTCATGGGCAGACCGTGCTGCTCAGTGTGTTGGCAGCGCAGGTGAGAGTGAGAAAGCAGGCTCAGTGTGGCAGCTGGCCAATCAGCTAGCCGGGAGCGGGGGAGCAGAGAGATGAGATCATCTCTCACTGCCCGTGCCTGCCCTGCATTTCTGCAGTGACTTCTGCCCTCACTGTGCAGGCAGCAGAGAGATTACATTATCTCTCTGCTGCCTGACTCTGGGAGTCTGGGACACAGCAAGAGACAACCAAAACTACACCTTAGCAGGCAAGTTAGTGACAATCCGCAAGGTGTGGCAGGCGACGTGGCAAGTGACAATCCGCAAATTGTGTCAGGTGACGTGGCAAATGACAATCTGCATCTGGTGGCAGGCAAGTGACAATCAGCAAGGTGTGGCAGGTGACGTGGCAAGTGACAATCCGCAAGGTGTGGCAAGTGACAATCCGCAAGGTGTGGCAGGTGATGTGGCAAGTGACAATCCACAAGGTGTGGCAAGTGACAATCCACAAGATGTGGCAGGTGACGTGGCAAGTGACAATCCACAACGTGTGGCAAGTGACACGCTCAGGGCTCCCACAAATTGCAGGCGACGGTGGCAAGTGACACACTCGGGGCTCCCACTGATTCTGCATTGAACTATTTAATTTCATATTACAATGTAATAATAGAAATAATGCGCTTCAATCATCCTGACACCATAACAACCATGGTGCCAGAATGATTGAAGCGCAGACACCAACCATTTCCCCGATAAATTTCTCACAAAAAAAACATATTTTTTGGCAGTGCCCCTCCCGAGAAAAGACTCTGGATCTGCCCCTGATTGCAACCCCTGTAGTTATGCTCCTGGAAGAAATTGTAGCAAGTAAATAAATAAACCTCCCAGTAATGCTATTACTAGGCTGCAGCTAGAGGAAGCTCCAATGACTTGCAGTGTGACTCCAGGAAACTGAAGCCAACAAGTTCACATTAAACTTGGAAAGCAAGTGAGCAACAGTGTTTTGTGTCTCCTCTTTGATACAGGTTAGTCACACTTTGTTTATGCTATCTTTGTTCAGTGTTGTGTTTATTCTGACATTCACTTTCTCTGTTAAGCCCCATACACACTATCAGTTTTTCTGCAGGTTTTTGTCTTCAGGTTTACCAAAACCATCTAATATGAGGTCAAACCTTAAGAGTTTCAATTCGTATGCAATCAGGCAGGCCCTTGCACTACATGGTTTTGGTAAACTTGAAGACAAAAACCTGCAGAAAAGCTGATAGTGTGTATGAGGCTTTAGTATCTTATATGTTCCTGTATAATAATAATAATAATAATAATATGTTAGTGTGATGGAGTTGATAAAATGATTATTTTATGTCTATGTTGTCTCTCTCTTTTATCCACTCAACTATTGGTATTTTCTTTTATTCTTTATTATTTTTATTATTTCTTTCCTTCATTGTGTTTTGGTATATTAGTTCAGAAGTTTGTTGCAAGTTGGGTGATTCTTGTCTCAGCTGCTCACATATTTCACAGCCCCATCCTTAGGAATTTTAGAGTAAATAGCCCCTACCCTTCTGAGTGATATATTTGCAAGGAACAATAGAAGCGCTCCTTTGCAAGAAAGGCTGATATAGCCAGACACACACACACTAAGATATATTTATACAATAATAAACTTATTGATGCTCATATTGGGAACCAGAAGAGTATTTTCATGTATGTGTGTTCTAGTATTCATGTAACAAGATGAGAAAACATTAGTATTATTTTCCTTGATTGAAAGCTGTGACAGAGATATTCATCTCAGAGTGAAGACGAGGAACAGATGTCCACTCCTCCAATTCCCCCCTCCCATCGTCTAAGCTAAAATGGCTGCTGAGCTAAAGAATGTAAAGACACGTGGAAGAAGCAGACGTCACAGGAGAAGGACTATATATGGAATGAACCAATGATATGTACACATTTGTGATGATGATTGCTTATGTCACTTAGTTTATATAAGGAACTGAGACCTTGAATAAACCTCAGAGATTAGGGAGAACCCATACTAACAAGTGTGTCTCAGTGTGTGATTCCTAGGCATGCATGCTCTAACATTACATTGAATTAGGATCAGAGGCAGAACAGGACAAACATTCTGGTTTTGGGCCAGAGGCAATCTATTACATTAGTACTGGTAACACAAACTGAAGTGCTTTTTCATGTGGCCTGCCTTATCACTATAGAGAAAGTAATCGTCTGTATAATGTGATCTATTTCTGTTTAACACATTAAACTTGGAAAGCAAGTGAGCAACAGTGTTTTGTGTCTCTTCTTTGGTACACATACTGCAGGCTGCATCTTTGTCATACCTTGCACCTAGGTCACCGATAATCCTGTAACCTTTGGGGGCTCGTCCAGGATCAGTGCAATCACAGTGCCACAAGTCACAGAGAAGGGAAGTGGCTATTACAGTAAAGTGACAGACTTCAGGGAGGCTGCATAGAACACAAAAAGGCTGATCCAACATCAGTAAAGAAGCTGCAGTGGTACATTCAGAAGCTATTGCATGCACTTTATGAGAGTCAGCTGCACTCGCTGGCTATCTTGATGCAGGAAAAAGAAGGTAAAGTGGTTCAAGTGAGATGGAGATCTGTGAGTACATCATGGAACACCAGCAGGGAGAAGAAGTATGCAATGCAAAGGACAGTGGTATGGCATACCTTATTCAAGTATGCCATATTTGTCTTTGATAAGTGAAAACAGCTATGGAAATCCTAATACAAGTGAGGTGAGAGATTGTGAACCCTCTTTCAGAGATGACAGACCATCGCAACTGACAGAAGGTGGGCTCACATTAAGGGACATAGCAGCATACCTGCCAAGAGAGGAGTTTAAAGTGGTTGCAAACCCACTTAGACAACTTGCACCTACAGGTAAGCCTAGATTAAGGCTTACCTGTAGGTGCAAGAAATATCTCCTTAACCTAAAAACACAGCACTGATGACGTCACACGCATCCGCACTAGCGGGCCGCCATCATTGCTGGTTTTCTGAATGGGATCTTGCCGGCCCGAGCGTGCATGCGTGTGACGTCATCTCCGCTCCGGCCAATTACAGCGCCAGAGCGGCGATAACAGGAAGTCACTCCGGGACAACATGTCGGCGGCCAAAGGGGGAGACGTGGACCGCTGCGGGGGCTTCCATCAGAGGTAAGTAAAACATAATCAGCTAGTATGCAAAGCAGGATCTTTATTTTTTTTCGTTTTTGAAGGGAGGGTTTACTTCCTCTAACATTTATGGTGGGCAAATATCAGACTGGGGCTTTGAAATTACCTACAGAAATATCTGTAGATAGATGAAGGTGTGAATGAAAAAAAAAAACTTATCAGAAATCATCAGAACTGTGCTAAAAATCAAAAAACCTGGAACCTTTAAAGAGATGCTAATTAATAAGGAGGGCATTTCTGTAGCAGAGCTTTAAAGGTTTTTACGTTCACACCTACAGGATAGGATCTGTTTCATGAAGTGATAAATGCAAAGTAACACGATAAAGAAACTCCACATTAGTTTGTTTACAGCAGGAGTAGGCAACCTCGGCCCTCCAGCTGTTTTGACATTACAAATCCCATCATGCCTCTGCCTCTAGGAGTCATGCCTGTGATTGTCAGGGTCTTGCAATGTCTCATGGGATTTGTAGTTTCAAAACAGCTGGAAGGCCAAGGTTGCCTTCCCCTGGTTTACAGGATCATGGGACTAAAGCAAAATCGTGCTGTAGTCATCTCAACAAGTAGGTGCGGCTATTGTTTATGATAAGAACCTGATACAAGTAGTATTCTTGTAGCAATACCCCCAGTTAAGAGGGCTGCTGGTAAAGATTTTTGGGCCTGTACACACTGCTGTCAACCCCCTTAACTGGCTCTAACCTCCCGTGGCACAGATAGCAGTAAAGATGGGATTATGAGACCCGTTAGCTATGGGATCCACAATGCCTCAATAAACATGCAATCACACAGTAGATTGGCTTAACCACAAGTACTTTTTTACTGATTATGAAATATCAAGTTAAACAGTAATACATGCGCATATGCAGAGCCCTGCAATGTTAGCTATTCAGCATATAACAGACACTGAGTTCCAATAGCAATTACACACACTAAATGTCATTTATCTATGCTCGCAAGCTTCCCCCTCGTGGGCAAGATGGTGCCCAAACATTGTCTAAAGTTCTACAGTCAGGCCTGACTATTGCAGATATGGTGCTTCCATTGGGAAGGATCTTCGCTAGCAATGGTGGTACACTTTGTAGGTTATTTCTAATCCACAGGCAACAAAACAGTTAACTTCTTGGCATATACTAAAAAGTTCAGCTAACGCTGCACAGCACACTGTCCCTCTGGTGTGCAATGTGACACTCTGTAACGGTGAATCCTGAACTAAGGACACTGGGCCTAAGATTAGTCAGTTAATCTCTGAGCAGGTGCTCTCTCACCTGACCGGACCAGTCCGTACAACCGACTTGCATAGCTGGGGCTTCAGCACACATCTCACGACACCCGTAGTCTCTGGTCCTCCTGACATTCCTTGGAGGAATGAGCGACGAAACGACACCTGGGTTCTCCCGTGAAGGTCGGAGGGCTCTCTGGATCTCAAGGCCCAAACTCCTAGGCCCAGTCCAGTGGCAGACTCGGCGTTGGTTCCACTTGCTAGGCGGGCGGTGTCCAAAGAGACCCGCCTGTAGCTCCGCTCCTCCTTATAAAGCCCTTCCCCAGCAATGCACTCTGGGTGTCCCGCTGCACACTGGGTACAGTAGTCTTTGGAGCTCCTTAAAGTGACACCCCGCTACACACTCCCCCCACTTAAAGTCTTTGGTCCCCAAAGATAAAATTGTTAACAAACTTTGTTAGCATAAGAACATACAACACAATTCACGACTACAAAGGAGCCTGGCAGAGGAACCTCCCACCAAGCTCTGGGGAGAAGGTTGTCATGCCCACAGGTCACATTAGTGGAAGTGGCCTGTCTAACTGTGCCAGGGAATGAGCTAGGGTTGCCCTCTACTAAACTCACAGTGGAAGGGACAGGCGTATTTACTGTTCTCCTTGCAGTGGCTATAGTCTCTTCTGAGCACTCCCCCATCAGAGAATACATTAATCTTCTTGGGGGGTGGATAGTTATTTTCTCCCTATGTTCTCTAGGAGCCGAGATTTCAACCGCAGGGGGTCCTTCCAATTCTCCTTCTGCCAAGTCAGGTGTATTGGATTCAACTGGCCCAGGGGCCTCTATTTCAGGTGCAGAGAGGTATAAAGAGTTTCTGGGGTCTTATTATGGAAAGAGTCTTGAGCATCCTCCCATTCCATCATGACTGGCATCCACATGTAGCTCATTTGGCTTCTTAGTGTCCGCATAGGCCAAGACGGGGGCAGTGGTCAAGCTCTCCTTCAATCTTGTGAATGCTTCTTCACATCTCTCAGTCCACTAATCTTCCACAGACTCCCCTGGCTTCCTGGGGCCTGAGTCATCCTCCTCTCCTTCTGTCTTCAAGAGTTCATTCAGAGGTTTCGCGATTTTAGCAAACCCCTCCACAAACCTTCGGTAATAGGAGCAAAACCCCAAGAACGATCGAAGCTCAGTCACTGTAGTGTACAGCCTCCAGTTTCTCTAGGTCTGTGGGCACTCCTTCTGACACAATGTGTCCCAGGTAGTGAACTGAAGACTGGTAGAACTGACATTTCTCTAGTGAGAGTTTGAGTTCTTCATCACTGAGTCTCTTCAAAACCTTCTCCAGCCTCTCTTCATGCTCCTCCAGAGTCTTCCCAAATACAATAATATCATCCAGATACACCAGTACTTCGATGAGATTGATATCCCCCACTGTCTTCTCCATGAGTCGCTGGAAGGTGGCTGGGGCTCCCGACAAGCCTTGAGGCATGCAATCAAATTCATAGAACCCCACCGGTGTAATGAATGCTGTTTTTTCTCGGTCTTCCGGATGCATAGGGATCTGATAATACCCACTCTTCAGGTCCATCACACTGAACCATTTGGCTCCAGACAAACTCTGTAGGACATCCTCTATTCGTGGGGTGGTGTACTGGTCGGTAGGCTTGTGCAATTCGTTTCGTAACAAATCGAAATTCGTCCGAATTTAGTAACTTTCGGACATTCCGAAGCATTCGAATTTCCGAACAAAGAAATTACGAATAAAACCAAATCCGAAATAAATTATACCGCAAAATAGCGAATGCCCGAATGTCTTCGGCATAATTCGTTATGAAAAAAGTTACGAATGTACGAATCCATACGAAGCACAATAACACTCACTTTGCTCTCTGCTTCTCCCTCACTGTGCAGAACTCCCTCTCAAAATGGTGTACAGGGGCGGAGGCTATAGTCGCATGTAAAAAACAAAAGTAAAATACGAGATTTCTAATCCATTCGAAGCACAATAACACTCTGCTCTGCTCTCTGCTTCTCCCTCACTGTGCTGAACCCTCTCAAAATGGTGTACAGGGGTGGAGGCTATAGCCTCATGTAAAAAACGAAAGTAAAATACGAGATTTCGAATCGTTACAAATAACCGCTATGTATTTAGAAAAGTACAAATCCATTCGAAGCACATTAGGCATAATAGGCAGCGTCGTTGTGAGAGAGACACGGAAAATTATGAATCAACGAACCCAAAAAAAGTTCCGAAACTAGGAGTTGTGTCCAGAATCAACAAAAAACAACGTACCCTACCGAAAGTACGAATTATAAATCAACGAAAAATTCAACGAAAAATGACGCTTGCGGAAATACGAATTAGTCCGAACACGAAAAATCCCGTCTAGCAAAATTACGAATGATTACGAATCAACAGGACCGAAAAGAAACAAACCGAAACTAAACTAATTTTTCCGTTGTGCACAAGAAACAAACCGAAACTAAACAAATTTTTCCGTTGTGCACAAGTCTACTGGTCGGGTATCGTTCTTCTGTTGAGGGTCCTATAATCAATACAGAGCCTCAACGACCCATTTTTCTTCCTGACCACCCCTATCGGGAAGGCGTATGGACTTCTAGACTCCGGGATGACACCGGTTCTCTTAAGCTCTGTCAGTTGCTCTCGCAGATCTTCTAGATCAGCCAAAGGGACCCGTCGGACTCTTTCTCTGAATGGCTAGTCCTCCTGCAGACGGATCCTGTGAGTGGCACTTTTTGCACGTCCCACATCGTACTCATCCTTAGAAAATATATTTTGCCACCTAGTCAACTGGGCTCTGGCTCTCTCCCTCCATGCCAGTGGCAAGGCCGTCTCTTCCAGGCAGAGCTTCTCCACAGTAGCTTTTCCCCCTTCTTCCTTCTCCAAGTCTAACAAGGCGACCGGAGTAGCAGGATTCACTTTACCCAACAGCATCCGGGCTGGGATCTTCACAGGCGTGTCGGTAGTGTTTCGGATGCTCACTGACACCCTGCCATTGGCTTTCTTGAGAGCTCTTAATGGAACTATTTCAGGGATTACTTCCAACCCCAGGTGGGTGTCCAGAGGGTCTGGTTCAAGGACCACAAAGGGGCCAGGTTGTTCCCAGGTGAGTTTCACAGTAGCCTTCAGACTGGCAACCTCACCGGGCTGTAGCATCTTCTCCTTCCTGCCCAACTTCCAGACCTTCCCCACTCCTTCTTCTGGAGCCCTTTGTTCCAACACCAGACGCTGATAGGCCTGTTGCAACATAGGGTGGATTCTGGTTGTTAGGGCGTCCTGTTCCTGCGCTATAGGGGCCAGTAATCTCCTGACCAAGTCAGTGTTTGTCCCTATTATGAGGGAACTCTTGTTGGCTCCTGGCGGGCGGGGGCAGACTACCGCCAATGTGTAGAAAATTTCTGTGTCTCCGGCTACTGAAGGGTCAAAGGCCAATCTAATTGGGAGGTATCCGTTGTATGGGAAACTCTGGGTTCCAATTCCCCATATTTGCAAATCTTCTAACTTCTGCAGGGGCAAATGCTTCAGATGTTTCTGATAGAAGTCCCGGTACAGGAGAGTCACTTGGGCTCCTGCATCAAGAATGGCCCTTGTGTATATCCCTTCTACTTGAATGGGGACTACTGGAGAGGGTCCCACCAGTTTGACAGTGAATTTCTTTGGAGAGGTCTCCTTCCTAGATTCCATGGGTTTGGCCTTCTGTGATTTCTTTTTTTTCACTCTTTTTCCTGGATCTGAGTCCTTGTTGGGCCTGGTATGCATTGATTTCCTGCCAAGCTTCAGATTTGGGCTTAGGGTCAGGATTATTGGGTTTGTGGGATGGGGAATTGTCCCCCTCTCTTCTTGGCTTCTCTTGTTCTCTGATTCTTTTGGAGTTTACTGGAACTGACGGGCACCCGGTTGACTCCTTCACCGGGACCCTCTGGAGTTTTCCGCCGGCTTGCGGAATGCACTTTGACTCTTCCTCGGGCTGGGACACACTCGGCCATAATGCCCAACCCCTCCACAGTTTAAACAAAATTCTTCTCTTCTGGCTTGTGGGGAAACGGGAGTTGGGGCATTCTGATACCCTTACTTCTTCACTTCTTCTTTTTGTGTGGCTCCAGGGTTCTTAGCCATTAAAGAGGTCAGCATTTCTAGGACTTGGGTCATTTGTGACTTCAAGATAGCCACCTCTGAGTCCCGTTCCGTGTCCTTAACCGATCTAACCTCAGCTGAGGGAGAAGAGATGGGTTTCTCAGGCGTCTGTTGGTCTTTGAGCAAAGCCTCTTCATCTCTGACTATTCGTACAAGGTCTGGATAGTTCAGAGACATGACTCCCCCAGTTGTCTTCAAATGGAGCCAGACTGGATCAGAGCGCAGCGCCCCCTTCATGACCTGCCACATCCTGTTTGAGTCTATAGCCTGTGGTACCATCCCCTTTATCAGGACTATCTGGCAGAGCATTTTGTTCAACCTCCGAACATATTCTGAAAATTGTTCCCCTGACTGTTAAAGAGTATGTTCAAACTTGTACATTAAGTCAGTAACTTTCTCCAGCTGACCGAACTCTACCCGTAGCATGGTTAGGTAGTCATAAGCAGTACAGGAAGTGTTGCTGAATCTGAGATTCTTCACCGCCTCTGCAGCAGCCCCCCTCAAACTTTTGTTTATGTGCTGTTTCTTCTGGGTTTCCGTCACTTCCCATCCTTCTACAGCCTGCATTGCTTGTTCCATCCACGTGTGAAAGTCCTCTTCCCCGAGTGGTACAGGTTGTTTTCCCGAAAACATTCTGAGCTTCCAGTAGCCAGTCTCCCCACACACTGTGTTACTCTTCTGGCATTTGGCAACTAGATCCCCTAAAGCATTAAGGAGCTCAGGGCCCAAAGCAGTCAGGGGCGCCGCAGAGGCTGTTGTACCTCTTGGCTGCTCCTCCTTAACTGTCAGTTCGGGTGGTTCTTTCTTTATGGCCTTGGCGTGCGCTAAACGGTATGCCTTCTGGTCTTTAGCCTGTACACTCTGACCTCTGAAGCTCTCAGGTATCCCTTCTCTCAATTCCACTAATGCATAGGTAAAGGAGGTCTCCGGGTCTGGCTTTAGGTCCACTACTCATGCCTTCTGACTCGGGGACAGTAACACCATGAGTCGCTCTACATCGCTCTCTGGCCAATCTTCGCCGGGGAGTTCAATAACTACCGCCATGTCTGCGGAAATGCCAGCTGCTGCGCACCACTGTGTCACTTCCAACGGATCCATGCCGGTACTTCTGGCAGGCTTGATTGCAGCGTACAGGATCCCGGACTCTGAGCCCCCACGTGTAGCAATACCCCCAGATAAGAGGGCTGCTGGTAAAGATTTTTGGGCCTGTACACACTGCTGTCAACCACCGTAACTGGCTCTAACCTCCCTTGGCACAGATAGCAGTAAAGATGGGATTATGAGACCCGTTAGCTATGGGATCCACAATGCCTCAATAAACATGCAATCACGCAGTAGATTGGCTTAACCACAAGTACTTTTTTACTGATTATGAAATATCAAGTTAAACAGTAATACATGTGCATATGCAGAGCCCTGCAATGTTAGCTATTCAGCATATAACAGACACTGAGTTCCAATAGCAATTACACACACTAAATGTAATTTACCAAAGCTCGCGAGCTTCCCCCTCGTGGGCAAGATGGCGCCCAAACAATGTCTAAAGTTCTACAGTCAGGCCTGACTATTGCAGATATGGTGCTTCCGTTGGGAAGGATCTTCGCTAGCAATGGTGGTGCACTTTGTAGGTTATTTGTAATCCACAGGCAACAAAACAGTTAACTTCTTGGCATATACTAAAAAGTTCAGCTAACGCTGCACAGCACACTGTCCCTCTGGTGTGCAATGTGACACTCTGTAACGGTGGTCCCTGAACTAAGGACACTGGGCCTAAGATTAGTCAATTAATCTCTGAGCAGGTGCTCTCTCACCCGACCGGACCAGTCCGTACAACCGACTTGCGTAGCTGGGGCTTTAGCACACGTCTCACGACACCCGTAGTCTCTGGTCCTCCTGACAGTCCTTGGAGGAATGATCGACGAAACGACACCTGGGTTCTCCCGTGAAGGTCGGAGGGCTCTCTGGATCTCAAGGCCCAAACTCCTAGGCCCAGTCCAGCAGCAGACTCGGCGTTGGTTCCACTTGCTAGGCGGGCGGTGTCCAAAGAGACCCGCGTGTAGCTCCTCTCCTCCTTATAAGGCCCTTCCCCAGCAGACCTTGCGCCGGGCAATGCACTCTGGGTGTCCCGCTGCACACTGGGTCTTTGGAGCTCCTTAAAGTGACACCCCGCTACATTCTTATATCAGGGGTTAAGTGAAACATACAGTGATATTCAAAGGGATATCAAACCATACATTTTAGACTTATCTGTCACTGATGATTCTATTCTAGAGTCCAAGTAGAAGCAGAGAGGCAAGTCAGACTGAGTGGCAATTTTAGGTCCAAATTAGCCATGACACATGTAGCGGGTATGTACTATTTAGGGGCAGCATCTGGGTGGTAGTATGACCCATATGCACTAATTGGTAGAGTAGGGCTGTGTTTTCATTCGTGTGAAGACATCAGTGGTGTTCAGTTCCCTGCGGCCCAGTAGGTGGCGCTGTCGCTTTGGGCCGGGGTTGAACCACCACTGCAGTGCAGTACCCTTTGTGACCTCTCGCAGCAGCTGTACGGCGGGGCGGGGAACCCGCTGGGCTTGCTGGGAGAGGGTATAAAGGGGGCGGACATCTTCACCACGAGGTCCGAGTTCCAGGCACCTTCAGCCTGAGGGCTGCTGTCCATGATCGGTGTCCAGGCGCCCTTGGCCTGTACACGTGGAGTTCGTGTTCCATCCCAGACACCTTTAGTCTGGGGTGAGGTACTTAACCGAAGGCCTGGGGCCCAGTACCTTCCACTAGATCCCGCGAGGGAGGGATTATCCTAAGGTGCCTCTGGTGTCGGGCACCTGAATCCAGGGCGTAAGGGACCGGAGAGGTGACCCTCCTGTAGAGCTGGTGCAGCATATTGCCAGTGCCGGGTGGGCCTCCGGAGACCGTTCGGATGGATGTCTTGCCCCAACAAGGGCCAATCCATCAAGGAAGGTAAATTCATGTTCTGCGTCAGGTGCAAGCGGTCCACCTAATCAACTCAGGTCGGTAAAACAAGTGTTGGCTTTCACCTCTGCACACTAGAGGACATAGGCCGTAGTGAACCTCACCCTCCTCCCATATACCCCTAGACAAGCCAGCCGTTCATTAACAAGGGGGCGGGGGTGAGGCCAATACACGTGGGGGCTCGTCTGGGATCGTGTAATGGAGCCGAAGCTGACGGAGCTTGAGCGTGTCTGCCCAATGGAGTTCCGAGTAGGTCGGCCATATTGGCCAACACGCCACGAGGCACACCCTCCCTGCACAGTTAGTGGGCGTGACTCAGAGAATGCCCGCGAGCTGATGCGCCAATGGGGAGAAGTCCGGCCATGTGAGGAGGATCACGTGGGGACTGTGGCGCGAACTACGCAGTGCGCAATGGAGCAGCAAGCCGTGACCATGTTCGGAAATGCCTCGTGGTTTCCAGTTTCAACCACCACGAGGATGGCTTTGACTAATGCTCCGGTTACGGATCCGGCGATCCGGCTCAAGCCCCGGGAAAGATTCGCCCTGTATTCCTGCAGAGACGTTGAGGCCCTGGGTATGATTTGTCCCAGCTGTTCGGGACTGGTGGTGCAGCTGAAGCCATTCGGGCGCTGCGAAGCCTGCGGAGAGTTCACATTCGAGGTGGAACCGTCCATTGAAAAGCCAAGAGCCATCTACCTCGACTGCACAGGCGCCACTACTCAAGAAGGAGGAATCACTGCTTGGACAGCCGTCCCCACGCGCACTGCCGGGACCTTGGAGGAGGTCTCCATCAAGGAAAGGAAATCCGAGGATGCTGCTTTGGTCACCGCAGGGTCCTTGCTCCCACTGTCGAAACGGAAGGTCGGCCTGGTTAAGGCTTCCCGTGGCCGTGGAGGAGCTTCGCCCCGCTGCTTGCCTGGCCTGGATGGATCCGGAGGGAAGAGCCCTGGACATCGTGACACTACTACAGGCCCAGGTGAGCCAGGGGTTGGGACTGTTGGTGTGGTTGAAGGTGTCGGGAGTCCACAGTCGGTGGAGCCCGCTGAGGGGGGTGACTCTGAGTCTACAAGGGGTTACCTGCCTGCTGAACTGTATGACACCTCCGACCTGGAGTCGCTCTCCGACATTGGAGACGATGCAGAGATCGACAAGATTTTCTGTCAGAAGGGCTGGGACAAGATACCTCTGTCCTCTTCCCGTACCAAAAGGGACTGACCAATGTCTGCAGAGGATAGTACACCCCAGGTGGAGGCACCAGGGTCTGAGAAGGGGTCCCGTCCCCAGTCTGCCCTTCTATTTCCGGTGCCACCTGCATCTAAGTGTGTAATTTTTGAGTAAACTCTGCGACAAAATAATAAATAATAGGTGTAAAAACACCCAGGTCAAATATATTGACCTCAAAAACTAAACTAAAACTAAAGCTGCTCCCCTGAGAAGTGAATGACTCCCAGTGATGTGTAGAATAAATGGTTAGGGGGCGCTAATAAGTGCAAATAAAAAACAAAAAACAATAGTGGCGAAATGGTTAAACATATACCAATACCTCAATTTATATACATGCAATATTGAATACTCTGAATAAGTATTCCAATATATTGTATAAACAAAAGATCAACAGAAAAAAAGTCCAAATTTTGCTGCTGAAAGAGAAATCAAGTTTTCATGTGACTTCAATACTCTGTGCTGACAACTCGGTGCTGACAAAAAACTTGAAGTGATGTATATTGTGCTCCTTCACCAAGGAAAAAAAAAAACGTACACCCAAACGTGCTGTAGTAAATCCTGCTTACCAGAGGTAGTTGACCACTTTAACTAAAAAGTAAGTCAAAATCGCTTTTACAGGGTAGTGCCTGTCCACATGGATTGGACCTGGAAAAAATCCTTCCTCCTAATACAGCCATGACCGGAAAATTAAGATGGAAACATTCCATAGTGTAAAACTGTTTTTTTATTCGTAAAAAACATAAAAAGAGCCAAATGGCTACTCACATTTACAAGTGCCTATTCCCGGCACTGGGGCTGCAGGCTCTTAGAGGAATTAAATGGAAAAATCCGCTGCGATCCGCTGCGATCGGTCCACTTGCATGGACGGCGTGCGTTCCACCTCCCTCCTTCCGTTAGCCACACAGGCCGGATGTGGGCGTAAAAAAACACGTGACCAGATACCGCCTCGACGTACGTTTCGTAGGATACTACGTCATCAGGAAGCGAGGTGCCACCTGCATCTAACACCGGGGGCCAGAGACTGTCGCTGCGGGCGCCTATGCCCAATATGGAGGTGGTCAAGGCACCTCGCCATCCGGATTGTATTGTCTTGCCGGGCGTGGGGAACAAAGCTACTATGCCTCCCTTGGCCAGGCTTCATCGCTTATTCTGTCAGAAGGTTGCCAACGAGTATGGGTGGGAATACCCATACTTGCCAAAAGAACTGTTGTACGAGGTTGAAGTTTGTCGGGAGCGTTGGTACAATGACTTTGTGTGGACACATATCAAAGTGCCACACTCACGTAGGTACCTCGCCTGCTCTCCCAAGGCATCACAACGGTTCAAGGACTGCAAGGCAGAATGGATGCTGGGTCGGCACATCCACGCAGATAAGGTGCTGATCCGCCGGAAAGATAAGGAGGATGCTGAGTATCAGATCGAGACCATGGATCAGCACTTGAAGCCCCTTGTCCTGCCGCACCCCAGGTTCTATCTGTAGGAAAAAAAAAAGACTGCTTTCCTTTGTCCTTTTTCCAAGTTGGTGAACTTTCCGGGGTTTGTGTTTTTCTTCTTCCCGGAAAATCAGTGACTGTGCCCTAGGTGAAGGGGTGTTTGTGCTCTTCGGAGGAATGGAGACTGTTTCAGTTGTTTGTTCTCCTTTGTTCCATCCCGCAAAATAATCATGGACTTTGGGGTAGTTAGGACCAAGACACAGAGAAGTTTCGTCTCAGGATTCGACAAGTGCTTTTACCGCAGCACTGTCACCAGGTGGCAGTGTTGCGCACCAACATTCACTTTTTACACATACACTTCTGGAAGGAAAGAGTTTTTTCGTTCCCCACACGAACATATGTGTCAGGGATTTGTGTGCTTAATTTTTTCTTGTTTCCCCTCTGCAGGACAACGTCCGTCAAGACCACTGAGAATGGGGCGGGTCTTAGTTAGTGATGTGGGAGGGGGAAAATGTCAATAATATTGATGTGCTGACAATATGTTGTGTGTTTGTTTTCCTTTCCCTTTCGTGTCAGGTTCAGGCACAGTGTCAGGGTTTTTTTTCTCTTTCAAAGTTTTTGTTTGCTTTTGAATTTCCCTCAGCTAGTCTCCGGATCGGGTTATGTTGGCTCCCGTTGGGGCAATGGCTTGTTCCAGACACTGGGGACCAGTGTCAAATTACTGGGGGGAGAGTGTAGCGGGTATGTACTATTTAGGGGCAGCATCTGGGTGGTAGTATGACCCAGATGCACTAATTGGTAGAGTAGGGCTGTGTTTTCATTCGTGTGAAGACATCAGTGGTGTTCAGTTCCCTGCGGCCCAGTAGGTGGTGCTGTCGCTTTGGGCCGGGGTTGAACCACCGCTGCAGTGCCGTACCCTTTTTGACCTCTCGCAGCAGCTGTACGGCGGGGCGGGGAACCCGCTGGGCTTGCTGGGAGAGGGTATAAAGGGGGCGGACATCTTCACCACGAGGTCCGAATCCCAGGCACCTTCAGCCTGAGGGCTGCTGTCCGTGATCGGTGTCCATGCGCCCTTGGCCTGTACACGTGGAGTTCGTGTTCCATCCCAGACAACTTCAGTCTGGGGTGAGGTACTTAACCGAAGGCCTGGGGCCAGTACCTTCCACTGGGTCCCGCGAGGGAGGGATTATCCTAAGGTGCCCCTGGTGTCGGGCACCTGAATCCAGGGCGTAAGGGACCGGAGAGGTGACCCTCCTGTAGAGCTGATGCAGCATATTGCCAATGTCGGGTGGGCCTCCGGAGACCATTCGGATGGATGTCTTTCCCCAACAAGGGCCAATCCATCAAGGAAGGTAAATTCATGTTCTGCGGCCGGTGGCAGCGGTCCACCTAATCAACTCAGGTCGGTGGCAGAGACCTGCGCTTAGGCCTGTGGCAGGGGCCTCAACAGTTCACCCGGTCGGTGGCAGCGACCAACCTCACGGTCGGTGGCAGAGACTGTGCGCCAAGCCTATTTGCACTAGAAGGAATAGGAGAGTTCACTGTGCCTGGACCTACACGTATCCACACCCTGTCTGTTATTTTGAAAGTTCAACTGATGCTGTTCACTTGTCAAGAAGAATAAAGGAGTGTTGGACTTTTTATGGTGTGGGGCTCTATTACTGAGAAGCAGAGGCTCCATCCAGAACACAGGCCCGAAGGTAAAACAAGTGTTGGCTTTCACCTCTGCACACTAGAGGACATAGGCCGTAGTGAACCTCACCCTCCTCCCACATACCCCTAGACAAGCCAGCCGTATGGCACAGGGAACTGAAGAGGCTATAGACTATGGCAATACCACTCATGCTTCACTTGTAGAATTAACTGCACAGGTTGCTGCCCTTGCAAAAAATGTACAATCTTTAAAGCAGGCAAGTGAAATGAGAAAGTGTAAAGATGGTCCAGCAAGGTTGTCAAAACATAAAAATAGGAATATGCAGAGATATAAACCATGTGTGAACCAACCAACATGAAAATGTAGGCATTGCTTTAACTGTAGACAAGAAGGTCATTTGGCATGATGGTGCATAAAAAAAGAAAAGCTAACGTCCGCTAGACCATAGACATACACGTATGTCAATTTATATACTGATGGCAAAACCATCAAACTTCCTAAAGGAGAAGTATGTACCATACCATACCTTCCAACCGTCCCAAGTTGCCCGTGAAAGTCCCGCTGTGGGAGGTCTGACCCGCGTCCCGGGCACCTTCATTCCAGGACAAATCAGTGTCCCGGAATTGCCCCCTTGACCGATCTGATGCCTCCTAAAAAATGCCACTGCATCGCCGCTGTCCCTCACTGCCCACTGTACTAGATCTGGCCGAGTCCGCTTTATTTCACCCCCAGACGCTGCCTGGTTCACTGCCAAAACAACTGGTTGCTAGGCACGGCCCGCCTGGCGTCTAACAACCAGTGACGTCATGACGAGGACCAGAAATCAGAGTGAGCCGGAGGAGGAATCCTCCTCCTCGCGCCTAAGCACTGCCCCTGACTCCGCGTCTTCCCTGAAGGCTGTTCCTGGAAGAAAGGTAGGAGAAATGCTCCCTGCACTGCCCTGAATACGCTCATGACCACTCTGCTCCCTCCCATACACTGCCCCCCTCCAGTCATGCTGTAAGTCCCCGCATACTGCCCTCCACCTCCCCCCTCCCATTATACTGCCCTCCACTGCCACCCCTCCCATTATACTGCCCTCCAATATCACCCACTCCCATCATACTGCCCCCTCCCATCATACTGCCCTCTACTGCCCCCTCCCATCATACTGCCCTCCACTGCCACCCTTCCCATTATACTGCCCTCCACTAACCCCCTCCCATTATACAGCCCTCCACTAACCCCCCTCCCATTATACAGCCCTCCACTAACCCCCCCTCCCATCATACTGCCCTTCACTACCACCCATCCCATCATACTGCCCTCCACTACCACCCCTCCCATTATACTGCCCTCCACTAACCCCCCTCCCATCATACTGCCCTCCACTAACCCCCCTCCCATCATACTGCCCTCAACTAACCCCTCTCCCATCATTCTGCCCTCCACTACCACCCCCTCCCATCACACTGCTACCCTTCCATCATAGTGCCCTCCACTGCCCCCTCCCATCATACTGCCCTCCACTGCCACCCTTCCCATTATACTGCCCTCCACTAACCCTTCTCCCATTATACTGCCCTCCACTAACCCCCCTCCCATCATACTGCCCTCCACTACCACCCCTCCCATCTTACTGCCCTCCACTACAACCCCTCCCATCATACTGCTCTCCACTACACCCCTCCCATCATACTGCCCTCCCTCCCATCATACTGCCCTCCACTACCACCCCTCCCATCATACTGCCCTCCACTAACCCCCCTCCCATTATACTGCCCTCCACTACCGCCCCTCCCATCATACTGCCCTCCACTACCACCCCTCCCATCATACTGCCCTTCACTACCACCCCTCCCATCATACTGCCCTCCCTCCCATCATACTGCCCTCCACTACCACCCCTCCCATCATACTGCCCTCCCTCCCATCATACTGCCCTCCACTACCACTCCTCCCATCATACTGCCCTTCACTACCACCCCTCCCATCATACTGCCCTCCCTCCCATCATACTGCCCTCCACTACCACCCCTCCCATCATACTGCCCTCCACTAACACCCCTCCCATTATACTGCCCTCCACTACCACCCCTCCCATCATACTGCCCTCCACTACCACCCCTCCCATCATACTGCCCTCCCCCCCATCATACTGCCCTCCAATAACCCCTCTTCCATCATACTTCCCTCCACTAACCCCCCCTCCCATTATACTGCCCTCCACTACCACCCCTCCCATCATACTGCCCTCCACTAACCCCCCTCCCATTATACTGCTCTCCACTACCACCCCTTCCATCATACTGCCCTCCACTACCACCCCTTATATCATACTGCCCTCCACTACACCCCTCCCATCATACTGCCCTCCACTACCTCCCCTCCCATCATACTGCCTTCCTTCCCACCATACTGCCCTCCACTAACCCCTCTTCCATCATACTGCCCTCCACTAACCCCCCTCCCATTATACTGCCCTCCACTACCACCCCTCCCATCATTCTGCCCTCCACTACCACCCCTTCTATCATACTGCCCTCCACTAACCCCCCTCCGATCATACTGCGCTCCACTAACCCCCTCCCATCATACTGCCCTCCACTACACCCCTCTCATCATACTGCCCTCCCTCCCATCATACTGCCCTCCACTACTACCCCTCCCATCATACTGCCCTCCACTAACCCCCCTTCCATTATACTGCCCTCCACTACCACCCATCTCATCATACTGCCCTCCACTACCACCCCTCCCATCATACTGCCCTTCACTACCACCCCTCCCATCATACTGCCCTTCACTACCACCCCTCCCATCATACTGCCCTCCACTACCACCCCTCCCATCATACTGCCCTCCCTCCCATCATACTGCCCTCCTGTCACGGATGCCTAACACGGCATCCAGCACAGAGTACGCAGATCAGTGGGCTGCACTAAAGGAATTAGGCACAAGGTAAGTAAATATATATATACGTTTATTGAAAGGATAATTCATAAATAATAAGGCAACCAGCAAACAACCACAGTGACACACAAAACAACTCCCTACACCAACGTGAATATAGGTTTGAGATTTAAGCATAAATGTAATCAAGCCAGGGTCATACACAAGAGATCAGTCCAATTGAACAGGGAGCCGGAAGGGACAACAGGAGGAAGGGATGAGTCTGCAAGACAGGGGTCCAGGGATGGATGCAGGGTTCAGGAACACAGGACACAAGGTACAGGATAACAGGTCACAAGGTTAAGGTTCAGGTTCAGGTTCAGGCATACAGGTCTGGGTTCCAAGACAATACCAGAGCAAATGCTTTAGTGTCTGCTGGGTATTTATACACACCTCCTGCAATCAGTCTCAGGTGACGCCTGATTGCAGGAGATGATTTAGGCTCCAGACAAATGGGAGACACCCGCTGGTGGCCACCAGAACTGCACCCTTTGGTGCTGAAAGCATTAGCACCACCAGCAGGTGACCCAGGCAATGACACTGATCATGACAGTTCCCCCTCCCAAGGAGTGGCCTCCGGACGCTCCATTCTGCCCTTGATCTGGCAGGGCTGGTAGGTGCGGAAAGGTCCCAAAAAGTCTCCCCTGTGTCTGCGGACTACTTGTGCTCCTCCGGCCAGAGTCCTTAAACCTACTGGGAGGCGTGGCACCTGAGTCCGGCAATGGAACACGCACCCCACCACCAGGGTCTGGAAGTTGGGATCTGGAAATGAAAACAGGCAGGGCAATGTGCATGAACCTAACGGAGGCGAACAACACAAGGGCATCACAGTCAGGCTGGGAATCAAGCAGGGCAAAATCAGCGGCAAGCCGGGCATCGAGAACTGGTTTAGCAGGCACCATGTCAGCGGGCTGGGCAAATGGCGCTGGGTCTTTAAGCTGGCCACCGGGCAGAGGCACTTCAAACTGGCCACCGGGCAGAGGTTCAGCAAGCCAGATGGCAGGCACTGGTTCAGCGGGCTGAAAGACGGGCACCAAAACGTCAGGCTGGGTGACGGGCACCGAAAATCCAGGCTGGAACAGGTTGGCTGGTGTGGAAACAGGCTGGAACAGGTTGGCTGGTGTGGAAACAGGCTGGAACAGGTTGGCTGGTGTGAAAACAGGCTGGAACAGGTTGGCTGGTGTGAAAACAGGCTGGAACAGGTTGGCTGGTGTGAAAACAGGCTGGAACAGGTTGGCTGGTGTGAAAACAGGCTGGAACAGGTTGGCTGGTGTGAAAACAGGCTGGAACAGGTTGGCTGGTGTGAAAACAGGCTGGAACAGGTTGGCTGGTGTGAAAACAGGCTGGAACAGGTTGGCTGGTGTGAAAACAGGCTGGAACAGGTTGGCTGGTGTGAAAACAGGCTGGAACAGGTTGGCTGGTGTGAAAACAGGCTGGAACAGGTTGGCTGGTGTGAAAACAGGCTGGAACAGGTTGGCTGGTGTGAAAACAGGCTGGAACAGGTTGGCTGGTGTGAAAACAGGCTGGAACAGGTTGGCTGCTGTGAAAACAGGCTGGAACAGGTTGGCTGCTGTGAAAACAGGCTGGAACAGGTTGGCTGCTGTGAAAACAGGCTGGAACAGGTTGGCTGCTGTGAAAACAGGCTGGAACAGGTTGGCTGGTGTGAAAACAGGCTGGAACAGGTTGGCTGGTGTGAAAACAGGCTGGAACAAGTTGGCTGGTGTGGAAACAGGCTGGAACAAGTTGGCTGGTGTGGAAACAGGCTGGAACAAGTTGGCTGGTGTGGAAACAGGCTGGAACAAGTTGGCTGGTGTGGAAACAGGCTGGAACAAGTTGGCTGGTGTGGAAACAGGCTGGAACAAGTTGGCTGGTGTGGAAACAGGCTGGAACAAGTTGGCTGGTGTGGAAACAGGCTGGAACAAGTTGGCTGGTGTGGAAACAGGCTGGAGCGGATCGGCTGGTGTGGAAACAGGCTGCAACAGGTCGCTTGGTTTGGAAACAGGCTGCAACAGGTCGCTTGGTTTGGAAACAGGCTGCAACAGGTCGCTTGGTTTGGAAACAGGCTGCAACAGGTCGCTTGGTTTGGAAACAGGCTGCAACAGGTCGCTTGGTTTGGAAACAGGCTGCAACAGGTCGCTTGGTTTGGAAACAGGCTGCAACAGGTCGCTTGGTTTGGAAACAGGCTGCAACAGGTCGCTTCTTTTGGAAACAAGCTGCAACAGGTCGCTTGGTTCGGAGACAGGCTGCAACAGGTCGCTTGGTGCGGAGACAGGCTGCAACAGGTCGGCTGGTGCGGAGACAGGCTGCAACAGGTCGGCTGGTGCGGAGACAGGCTGCAACAGGTCGGCTGGTGCGGAGACAGGCTGCAACAGGTCGGCTGGTGCGGAGACAGGCTGCAACAGGTCGGCTGGTGCGGAGACAGGCTGCAACAGGTCGGCTGGTGCGGAGACAGGCTGCAACAGGTCGGCTGGTGCGGAGACAGGCTGCAACAGGTCGGCTGGTGTGGAAGCAGGCTGGGTTACTGGCAGGATCGTGTGAGTTGGAAAGAACTTCCGTTTTTTCTTTGGTTTAGCCACCGAAGATTTGTACAGTATATGTATACAGGGCTGTAGGTGGTGGATGCAGCTGGTAGAGGCAAAGAGCGGAAGGATGGTGAAGCAGAGGGTGCAGATTTTGAAGGGGGTCTTAGGGGAACTGATGGAGGCAGCCGAGAAGAAGCAGGAGGGTTAAAGGCAGGGTAAGTGCAGCAGGAGGAAACAGGGTACTGGTACTTCATTGGTAGGAGGGTGTATTGGTTGGCCACTGTGGTAGTTGGGGGTAAAGGAGACGCAGACATCTCAGCAGGCTGGTGTCTAGACACAGAAATGGGTGGCAGGGAGCCGACAGGGGCTGAGTACAATAAACTTGACCAGGCCTGTAGTAATGGTTGCACAAAGTTAGGTTTGCACACTGCTTGTCTGACCAGAGACTGCACTGACTCAATACACGCTGCAAGCACCTGTGTAGGACAAGTTGAGTACTGCTCAAGGAAAAAAACTGAGTCATCTTCCAACAGCCACACCAAGGACTCTACCTGAGCTGCACTAAAAGGGGGTGTATAGTCATCGTCTCCACTGGAGGCATCAGACATGGCCAACTCTGTACAGATCCGAATCAATGGCTGTACGTCCTCAAACAGGAACCTGCCCTGATCCACAAAAACATGAGCTAGGCGGATGTATTCCAGCAACTGCTCTCTAGTGTGTTCACTTAATGTCTGAGAACAAAATTCCTTGTCCTCTGTTGCCAGGAGCGACAAATACAGAATATCTTCAAGCTGCATTTCTTAAGCAATAGCAAGTGCCCAAACCCAATTCCCAAGTGCAGCCGATCTGCTTGAATGGCTCTGGTATTCTGTCACGGATGCCTAACACGGCATCCAGCACAGAGTACGCAGATCAGTGGGCTGCACTAAAGGAATTAGGCACAAGGTAAGTAAATATATATATACGTTTATTGAAAGGATAATTCATAAATAATAAGGCAACCAGCAAACAACCACAGTGACACACAAAACAACTCCCTACACCAACGTGAATATAGGTTTGAGATTTAAGCATAAATGTAATCAAGCCAGGGTCATACACAAGAGATCAGTCCAATTGAACAGGGAGCCGGAAGGGACAACAGGAGGAAGGGATGAGTCTGCAAGACAGGGGTCCAGGGATGGATGCAGGGTTCAGGAACACAGGACACAAGGTACAGGATAACAGGTCACAAGGTTAAGGTTCAGGTTCGGGTTCAGGTTCAGGTTCAGGTTCAGGTTCAGGTTCAGGTTCAGGTTCAGGTTCAGGTTCAGGTTCAGGTTCAGGTTCAGGTTCAGGTTCAGGTTCAGGTTCAGGTTCAGGTTCAGGCATACAGGTCTGGGTTCCAAGACAATACCAGAGCAAATGCTTTAGTGTCTGCTGGGTATTTATACACACCTCCTGCAATCAGTCTCAGGTGACGCCTGATTGCAGGAGATGATTTAGGCTCCAGACAAATGGGAGACACCCGCTGGTGGCCACCAGAACTGCACCCTTTGGTGCTGAAAGCATTAGCACCACCAGCAGGTGACCCAGGCAATGACACTGATCATGACACCTCCACTACCACCCCTCCCATCATACTGCCCTTCACTACCACCGCTCCCATCATACTGCCCTCCCTCCCATCATACTGTCCTCCACTACCACCCCTCCCATCATACTGCCCTCCACTAACACCCCTCCCATTATACTGCCCTCCACTACCACCCCTCCCATCATACTGCCCTCCACTACCACCCCTCCCATCATACTGCCCTCCACTACCACCCCTCCCATCATACTGCCCTCCCTCCCATCATACTGCCCTCCAATAACCCCTCTTCCATCATACTTCCCTCCACTAACCCCCCCTCCCATTATACTGCCCTCCACTACCACCCCTTCCATCATACTGCCCTCCACTACCACCCCTTCTATCATACTGCCCTCTACTAACCCCCTCCCATCATACTGCCCTCCACTAACCCCCCCTCCCATTATCCTGCCCTCCACTACACCCCTCCCAGCATACTGCCCTCCCTCCCATCATACTGCCCTCCACTACCTCCCCTCCCATCATACTGCCCTCCCTCCCACCATACTGCTCTCCACTAACCCCTCTTCTATCATACTGCCCTCCACTAACCCCTCTCCCATTATACTGCCCTCCACTACCACCCTTCCCATCATACTGCCCTCCACTACCACCCCTTCTATCATACTGCCCTCCACTAACCCCCCTCCCATCATACTGCCCTCCACTACACCCCTCCCATCATACTGCCCTCCCTCCCATCATACTGCCCTCCACTACCACCCATCCCATCATACTGCCCTCCACTACCACCCCTCCCATCATACTGCCATTTACTACCAACCTCCCCATCATACTGCCCTCCACTACCACCCCTCCCATCATACTGCCATCCCTCCCATCATACTGCCCTCCACTACCACCCCTCCCATCATACTGCCCTCCACTAACCCCCCTCCAATTATACTGCCCTCCGCTACCACCCCTCCCATCATACTGCCCTCCTCTACCACCCCTCCCATCGTACTGCCCTTCACTACCACCCCTCCCATCATACTGCCCTCCACTACCACCCCTCCCATCATACTGCTCTCCCTCCCATCATACTGCCCTCCACAACTACCCCTCCCGTTATACTGCCCTCTGCTAACCCCCCTCACAATATTCTGCCCTCCACTACCACTCCTTCCATCATACTGCCCTCCACTACCACCCATCCCATCATATTGCCCTCCACTAACCCCCCCCTCCCATTATACTACCCTCCACTGCCCCCCCTTCCATTTACATTATACTGCCCTCCACTGCTCCCCCTCCCATTATACTATCCTCCACTGCCCCCCTCCCATCATACTGCCCTCCGCTACCACCCCATCCCATCATACTGTCCCCCTCCAATTATACTGCCCTCCACTGCCACCCCTCCCATTTATATAATACTGCCCTCCACTGCCACCCCTCCCATTTTACTGCCCTTCACTAACCCCACTCCCATTATACTGCCCTCCACTAACGCTTCTCCCATCATACTGCCCTCCACTAACCCCCCTCCCATCATACTGCCCTCCACTACCACCCCTCCCATCATACTGCGCTTCGCTACCACCCCTCCCATCATACCGCCCTCCACTAACCCCCCTCCCATCATACTTCCCTCCACTAACCCCCCTCCCATCATAATGCCCTCCACTAACCCCCCTCCCATCATACTGCCCTTCACTAACCCCCTCCAAATATACTGCCCTCCACTAACACCCCTCCCATCATCCTGCCCTCCGCTACCACCCCTCCTATCATACTGCCCTCCACTACCACCCCT
Source organism: Rana muscosa (assembly GCA_029206835.1). NCBI lineage: Eukaryota > Metazoa > Chordata > Amphibia > Anura > Ranidae > Rana > Rana muscosa. The sequence continues at coordinate 594,875,858 of CM055117.1, forward strand.
CCCATCATACTGCCCTCCACTAACCCCCCTCCCATCATACTGCCCTTCACTACCACCCCTCCCATCAAACTGCCCTCCACTACCACCCCTCCCATAATACTGCCCTCCACTACCACCCCCTCCCATCATACTGCCCTCCACTGCCTCCCCTACCATCCTACTGCCTTCCACTGCTACCCCTCCCATCATACTGCCCTTCACTGACACACCCTCACATCATACTGCCCTCGACCCTATCATACTGCCCTCTACTGCCACCAACTCCCATCAAAAACTGTAAAAAAAACTGTAAAAAATAAGATTGTAAACTAAAATATAATGGTAAAAAATAGCAAAAAAACAAAACAAAAATTAAAAACTACTGATCCTATCCACTGCCCTACTGATTATGTCCACTGCCCTACTGTCCACGTCCACGTCCACTGCCCTATTGTCAGTGGCGTCACTAGGGTTGGTGTCACCCGGTGCAAAAAAAAATGGTGTCACCCCCCAACAACTATAGTCCCCCCTCAGTACAGACCCCCCTCCACTAACTACAGACCCCCCTCCCACAGTATAGATCCCCTCCCTCAGTACAAACCCGCTCCACTAAGTACAGACTCCCCGCCATCAATATAGACCCACCTCCCTCAGTATGAACCTCCCCCTCAGTACAGACACCCCCACCTCAGTGCAGACTGCTCCATAAGTACAGACACCCCCACCTCAGTGCAGACCGCTCCATCAGTACAGACACCCCCACCTCAGTGCAGACCCCCTCAGTTACAGACACCCCCTCAGTTACAGACCCCCCTCGTACAGACAACCCCCTCAGTACAGACACCCCCCTCAGTAACAGACCCCCTCAGTAACAGACACCCCCTCAGTTACAGATCCCCCCTCAGTTACAGACCCCCCCTCAGTTACAGACCCCCCCTCAGTTACAGACCCCCCCTCAGTACAGACACCCCCCTCAGTACAGACACCCCCCTCAGTACCAGACCCCCCCCCTCAGTACAGACACCCCCCTCAGTACCAATCCCCCCTCAGTACAGACACACCCCTCAGTACAGACACCTCCCTCAGTAACAGACCCCCCTCAGTAACAGACACCCCCTCAGTTACAGATCCCCCTCAGTTACAGATCCCCCCTCAGTTACAGACCCCCCCTCAGTACCAGACCCCCCCCTCAGTACCAGACCCCCCCCTCAGTACAGACACCCCCCTCAGTACCAGACCCCCCCTCAGTACCAGACCCCCCCCTCAGTACAGACACCCCCCTCAGTACCAGACCCCCCCTCAGTACAGACACCCCCCTCAGTACCAGACCCCCCTCAGTACAGACACCCCCTCAGTACAGATACCCCCCTCAGTACAGACACCCCCCTCAGTACCAGACCCCCCTCAGTACAGACACCCCCCTCAGTACAGACACCCCCCTCAGTACCAGACACCCCCCTCAGTACAGACACCCCCCTCAGTTACAGCCCCCCCTGGTGCAAACTCCCTCTTGTGCAGACCCCAGCAGTACAGACACCCCCTTCCCCCATCAGTAAAGATGCCCCCCTTACCTTTCAGACCTCAGAACAGAGCGGCAGATACACACAGCGGTGTGTCTCTCGAGCGCGGGCTCCTCCTCCTCCTCTGTGGATGTAAACATAGAGGAGGCAGAGGGGGCGGCGGCTTCCTTCCGCTCCACTGAGGGACACAGCCGCAGCGTGAGCCTAAGGCACAGGGCAGCGGGCGGGCGATGTCAGTGTGGCCGCTGCGCTACCCACGGGTGTCACCCCTCTGGTGGGTGTCACCCGGGTGCGGCCCGCCCCCCCTCGCACCTGGCTAGCAACGCTAGTGCCTATTGTCCACGTCCACTGCCCTACTGACAATGTCCACTCCTCTGACAATGTCCACTGCCATACTGACAATGTTCACTGCCCTACTGACCACTTCCACTGCTCTACTGACCATGTCCACTGCCTTACTGACACCATTCACAGTCCACACTGACACCACTGGCGGAACTAACAGCAAAGGTTGCACTTGCGACTGGGCCCTGGCCTTCTGCCACCATGGCGGGGCCCAAGACTTCAGGACTGCACAACATGTGAAAGGGATCCGCTGTGGGACCATGAAGGGTGGTGGGATCAGTGGGAAGGGCTCTGGGCTCGGAGGGAATGGCCCAGGCCGGAGGTTGGGGGGCCCTTCATTGTTTCTTGCACCAGGGCCCTGAAGATTCTAATTACGCCTCTGCTGCCCCCTGTATATAGCTCATTCCAGTACCCTGCAACTTGTATATAGCCCATCTCAGAACCCTGCACCCATTATATAGCTCATCCCAGAACCCTGCACTCTGTACATAGCTCATCCCAGAACCTTGCACTCTGTACTTATCTCATCTCAGAACCCTGCACCCTGTATATAGCTAGTCTCAGAACCTTGGACCCTGGACCCTGTATATAGTGTTGGAGATATCTCATCCCAGAACCTTGCACTCTGTACTTATCTCATCTCAGAACCCTGCACCCTGTATATAGCTCATCTCAGAACCCTGGACCCTGTATATAGTGTTGGAGATACAACAAACTTTCAGCTTAGCCTATTGTATTTGACTGCAGTTCAGAAAAAGGACACAAGATGTCGCTAATGTTCAGTGATGTGCTATGCTATGTATTTCTCTGATGTGTTGTATTTCCTGTACATAGTGATGTACTTGTTGGTTTCTTTTTCCTGTCTGTGATTCTTCTTACAATGTGAAGTGACATATTTGCTAGTGTGGTTATGTTCCAATAAAGAAGCCAGTTCCTGACTCCGCTGCACCTATCAATCGTACTTTGCAACATATAGGTCATCCCAGAACCTTGCACCCTTTATATAGCTCATCCCAGAACCCTGCACTCTGTATATAGCTCATCCCAGAACCATGCACCCTGTATATAGCTCATCCCAAAACCCTGCACCCTGTACATAGCTCATCCCAAAACCCTGCACCCTGTACATAGCTCATCCCAAAACCCTGCACCCTGTACATAGCTCATCCCAAAACCCTGCACGCTGTACATAGCTCATCCCAGAACCCTGCACGCTGTACATAGCTCATCCCAGAACCCTGCACTCTGTACATAGCTCATCCCAGAAACCTGCACTCTGTACATAGCTCATCCCAGAAACCTGCACTCTGTACATAGCTCATCCCAGAAACCTGCACTCTACATAGCCCATCCCAGAACCCTGTACTCTGTACGTAATGCACTCCAAACACTGCATGCTTTTATCCTTTTTTTAAATGAATGTGGTGGGGTTTGTATGTATCCATGAGACTCTTGCTTGTGGAACAATAAATAAAAGCATATTTTATAGGTACAAGGAAGCCCGAGTTTTGTTTAATGCCGCCCCTTAAGCTCCTCCCACTGTCAGAAGTTTGACCACACCCACATTTGCCGCAGCGCTATGCAAGGTTACTTCCTTCCTCAAGTGTCCCTCATTCTGAAGTTCAAAAGTTGGGAGGTATGCCATACTGTGTAACATTTGTTCCTGGCCTGGGGAGGGAACAGTGCTGTTTGAGCCATCACTACCCAGTCAGCTGCCTGAGGTTCTAGAAACATTCCCAGCGCTTGTGAATTTGCCACCCAATTTGTAAACTGAATCTACAAACAGGGCATATAAAGTGGATTAAGATTCCTGTCCAGAACACCACCAAACATACGGTGTACATTTTACCAAGGACCATGCTGGATATGATCTACCCAGTTTTAGAAGACATCTCAGTGGATGAAATGAAAACTACAAACCAGGCAGAACAAAAAAAAAGGTGTATCGCTGCCAATGCAAACAAGCGCCCAAGTCACACACGGCCAAAAGTGCAATCCACCAGTGGATTTACAGCATCTCACAGAAGAACAACAGATACTTGCTAGGACACTGTTATATGAAGAATCAGAAATGTTTGCAAAAGAGGAGGGGGAAACTGAATGTATTCCCAATTCAAATCTTCAGATAAACTTGATAGATAAGGCACCAGTGCAAAAGTCTTAAAACTCCATACCAAAATCCATGTACCAGGAAGTAAAGACCTACATTCAGAAACTGTTGGAAAGGGGATGGATACGAAAGTCCAAATCTCCTTACTCTATAGTTTGTGTAAGAAAAAAAAGATGGGAGACTATGGGGGTGATTTACTAAGAAGAAGGCGCTGCGCCAGTTCGTAGATTAATTGGTGCGCCGGAAAATTCATTAACCGAACATGCGAACTGGCGCACATTGAAGCGCAAATAGTGATAATAAATACCTGCATATGTAAACTGCAACTGGTGCTAGGGTAACTGCGGTTTACTCATTGATAATAGCGCACACCCAATCCAATTGGTTAATTTCATCTAATTGGATGTGTCTTGTTTGGCAATTAGTAGGTGTTCTCAGTTAATTAACCCTTTTGATGCTAATTTCTTTCCTATCACTTCTAATATCTTTGAATTTTTTTTTTTCCCCTCAAATCTTTCAATACATTACAAAGAACAGACAAGTGTTTCTAAACCCAATAAATTTATATTTTCAGATCTTGATCTTTAAAGGTGACCATACACTGCAATTAGTTAGATCTTAGCTAAATTAGATTTAGTGCAAGAGCCTGTTTGATTTCCTATAATGTGAATTACTGTAATTGTTCGAGTGCATCTTCCTATTACCTATTCTGCCTAAATATTGAGTTGTACAGAGATTGGCAAAACAGGTTGCATAGTGCATGACCCTCTTAAAGCGGAGTTCCGACTAAAGAAAAAAAATTAAAGTCAGCAGCTACAAATACTGCAGCTGCTGACTTTTAACCTCCCTGGCGGTATGATTCTGGCAGATTTTAGGTGCTGAAAGCGGTACCATTATTCTGCATGGAAATTTGGCGTTTTATATTGCAGGCCTGTAATTCTTAGGAATAACTCACTTAAATCTGTCCAAACCAGAGTCTAGCAGACATCCCGGGTATGATAAAGTTCAAAAAACAAAATCATAAATTATAATATAATAAATAACTATAAAATAATTATAAAAAATGTAGCGGGTATATGCTTTTCTATTATGTTTAAATTTGGTGGGGGATCTGTGATGTGTGGTTCCCTGGGGCCCAGCGGGTGGCGCTGTCACTTTGGGCCCGGGGTTGAGCCATCATTGCAGTGGCACACCCTTTTTGGCCTCTCGCAGCATGAGTACAGCGGGGCGGGGGCTCCGCTGGGCTTGCTGGGGGAGGGTATAAAGGGGTCGGCCATTTTGGTCACGGGGTTGGTTCGTCGAGTCCCAGGCACCTTCAGCCTGAGGGATGTGGTTCGTGGTCAGTGTCCAGGCGGCCTAGGCCTGGACACCCGGAGCTCGTGTTCCACCCCAGGCACCTTCAGCCTGGGGTGAGGTACTCGGTTGGAGGCCTGGGGCCCAGTGTCCTCCGCTGGGCTCCGCGAGGGAAGGATTTCCTAGGGGACCCCGGGAGTGGGGTACCCGAATCCAGAGGCATAAGGGACCGGAGGAGCTTCTCACCCGAAGACCTGGTGCAGCAGATTGCCGGTGCCGGGTGAGCCTCAGGAGACCGCCCGGAGGGGTATCTTCCCAAACAGGGGCCGAATGCAGTCAGGAGGAAGGTTCACCGTTCATCCGGTCGGTGGCAGCGACCAAGATTCTCAACAGGTGGCATAGATCATGTGCCAAACCTATTCGCTGATAGAGGAATAGGAGAGTTCATTGTGCCTGGGCCTACTCGTATCAACACCCCCTGTCTGTTCTTTGAGGGAGTCCAACTGATTGTGTTTCATCCTGACATTGAAGAATAAAGGAGTGTTGGACTTTTATTGGTGTGGGGCTCATTTACTGGCAGACACTGTTCCACAGAAGGAGGGGAGGCTTCTAGCACCGAACACCGACCCGAAGGTAAAGGAACTTTGCTTACACCACATAAACACCTGCGGTGAAGGCTTGGCGTGGTGACCCCGCTCTCTCTCCTCCAAGGTACCCCTAGACAAGCAGAAACCAGCCAACAGTAGAGTGAGAGAGGGGAGGCTGCTACACGTGGGGGCTCGGGTCCGGGATGGTGTTCGTGTTACTATGGAGCTAGAACGGACGGAGTTTGAACGTGTCTGCCCGGAGGAGTTCCGAGTAGGTCGGCCATATTACTGGCCAAAGTGCAACCATGCTCGAAGTCGTGAGTGTGACCCTAAGAAGGGGAAGGACTATGCAGAAGAGCGAGAAGAGGGGGGAGTCCAGCCGTGTGAGGTACTACACGTGGGGGCTTCTATTGCACTGCGCCACAAGGCACACCCTCCCTGCTCAGTTCGTGGGCGTGACCCAGGGAAGGAAAAAGCCCGTGAATTGGAGTGCAAGAGGGGAGGAGTCCAGCCGTGTGAAGGACTACACGAGGGGACTTTGGCGCCTAACTTGCAGTGTGCAATGGATCAGCAGCGAGTCACCATGTTCGGAAATACATTGTGGATTCCACTTCACCCTTCTACCACGACCTTGACTACTGCTGCTCCGGTGACCGATACGGGGATCTGGCTAAAGCCCTGGGGAATATTCGCCCTGTACTCATGCATGGACGTTGAGGCCCTGGGTTTGATTTGTCCCGGCTGTTCGGGACTGGTGTGTCAGCTGAAGCCATTCAGGCAATGTGAGGCCTGCGGGGAGTTCTTATTTGAGGTGGACTCAGCTATCGAAAAGCCAAGAACCATCCACCTCAACCGCACTACAGGCAGCACCACTCAAGTAGGAGGAATCACCGCTTTGACAGCCATCCCTGTGCGCACTGCAACGACCGCGGGGGAAGTCGCGATCAACGAAGTACGGGAGAAATCCGAGGATGCTGACTTGGTCACCACTGTCTCACAGTGTCCACCGCCCAAGAGGAAGACTGGCATGGTAGCCCCGTCCAACGGTCGCGGTGGATCATCCTGCCCGCCTACGCCCGGCCCGGATGGATCCGGTGAGAGGAGTTTCTCGGACATCCCGTCTCAAGTAAAAGCCGAGGTAAGCCAGGCAGAGGGACTTGGTGTGTGGGCGGAGGTGTCGGGGAGTCACGGCCCTGTGTGTCCGCGGGAGGTGGCAGTTCAGTCTCTACTACAGGCTACCTGCCCGCGGAGGAGTGTGACACCTCCGACCTGGAGTGGCTCTCCGATCTGGGAGACGATGTTGCCATAGATGAACTCTTTGCCAGCAAGGGTTGGGACAAGATGCCTCTCTCCTCATCCCGCAAGCTAGGGATCCACCCATGTCTACAGGGGATAGTACACCCCGAGTGGAGGCACCAGCGCCTGAGGAGGGATCCCGTCCCCGGCCTACCCTCACATCCCCGGTGCCACTTGCACCTAACACCGGGGATAAGAGACTGTCGCTGCGGGCACCTATGCCCAGAACGGAGGTGATCAGAGCACCTCGTCACCCGGATGCTATCGTTTTGCCAGGTGAAGGGGACAAAGACACAATGCCTCCACTGGCGAGACTACAACGCCTATTTTGTCAGAAGGTTGGAGCTGAGTACGGGTGGGAATACCCATTCTTGTCTAAGGAGTTGTTGTATGAAGTGGAAGTTTGCCGGGAGCGCTGGTACAATGACTTTGTGTGGACCCACATTCAGGTCCCACATGCCCGTAGGTACCTTGCGTGTTCTCCCAAGGCATCTCAGCGTTTCAAAGACTGCAAGGCAGAATGGATGCTGGGGCGGCATATCCACGCGGACAAGGTGCTGATCCGATGCAAGGAAGGGGAAGATGTTGAGTACCATCTGGAAACCATGGACCAGCATTTGAAACCACTTGTCCTGCCGCACCCTTGCTTCTATCTGTAGGAGATAAAAGACTCCGTTTGCCGCTTAATGTTGCTGAACTCTCCGGGTTTGTTGTTTGTTTCCCGGGAAAACTCAGTGACTGTACCCGAGCTAATGGGTGTTTGTGCTCTTCGGAGGAATTGAAGGACTGTTCCTGTTGTTGTTCTTCATTCTCCAACAAGTGATCTTGGACTCTGGGGTAGAGAGGGCCAAAGAAGAAGAGGTCTCTACAAGTGCAGTTACCGCGACGCTGTCACCAGGTGGCAGTGTCGTGCATCGGCATTCACTTTTCACACACACACTTTTAGAAGGAAAGGATTTCTCTACGGAGAGGTTTTTTCGTTCTCACACGAACATATGTGTCAGGGTTGTGTGTGTTTAATATTTATTTTCCCCTCTGCAGGAGAGCATCCCATTAAGACTGCTGAGAGTGGGGCGGGTTTTAGTCATTGATGTGGGTAGGGGAAAATGTAATGATGTGACTTTTATATATGTTTCAAGTTATATGTTATTTGTTCCCTTCCCCTCCCCTTTTTGTTGAGGCTCAGGCACAACTGCTCTAGGTAGTTATTTTTTTTCAAAATTTTGTTGATTCTCAACAGGTGGCATAGATCATGTGCCAAACCTATTCGCTGATAGAGGAATAGGAGAGTTCATTGTGCCTGGGCCTACTCGTATCCACACCCACTGTCTGTTCGTTGAGGGAGTCCAACTGATTGTGTTTCATCCTGACATTGAAGAATAAAGGAGTGTTGGACTTTTATTGGTGTGGGGCTCATTTACTAGCAGACACTGTTCCACAGAAGGAGCGGAGGCTTCTAGCACCGAACACCGACCCGAAGGTAAAGGAACTTTACTTACACCACATAAACACCTGCGGAGAAGGCTTGGCGTGGTGACCCCGCTCTCTCTCCTCCAAGGTACCCCTAGACAAGCAGAAACCAGCCAACAGTGGAGTGAGAGAGGGGAGGCCGCTACACGAATAATAATATAATAATAATAAAAGTGTTTTTCAGTGTTTGATGACGAATTTCCCCACAAATCGCTATCGCTTAATTCTGCGAGTGATTCTAATTTATTATCGCTGTTTTCTAGCTGGTCTAAAACCACTTTTGACATAAAGGGACACTTTTTGGTTGCTATGGACAATCTCCAAATTCCAGGCAGAAAGAACAGTTTTTATTATATAAAAGTGCATGCAGGACACTGGGCTGACCACAAAGGGGGTGTGTAATTATTTTATACAGTACTGTAATCTGTAAGATTACAGTATACTGTATGTGTATTGTGTTTTAACTTTTTTGAATTTGGCGCCGATCTCCGCCCCCGTGCGCCGTAACGTCGCAGGGAACGGAGCTCGGCGGCACTCGGCACTGTGTGAATCGAGCGAGGAGACAGCTCGATCACACAGCGGAGAGGCATCGCAGGATCCAGGGGACAAGGTAAGTAACTCTGCCTGGATCACTGCGATGCAATCCCGAGTCTGGCTCGGGGTTACCGCTTTTGGTGCTGAAACTTCACCCCGAGCCAGACTCGGGAATACCGCCAGGAAGGTTAATAATCGGACACTCACCTGTCCCAGGGTCCAGCGATGCGGGGGAACGAAACTCTGCTCGTCTCGCCCTCCTCTCCGCGGCACCAGCATCACTACTGTGGGCGCCCGGCTGTGGCTCCACAGCCGGGCACGCACTGCGAGTGCGCGAGCCGTGCACTGTGATTGGCCGAGCAGTCATCTGGGACCTGTGACGTGTCCCCGATGATTCCCGAGAGGGAGGGGGAGAGGTGGCCTTCGTTCCGGCACCACTGTGCCCAGGGAGGAAATCTAAAAAGAGGGTTTCCGCTCACCCCCCCCCCCCCAAAAAAATTACATGCCAAATGTGGTATGTCAGAGGGTCACCTTCCCTTAAAGCAGAAGTTCAATTTTTGGGTGGAACTCGGCTTTAAGTGCCAAATTTGGAATGCAGATGTGCCATGACCCACTCGTATTTTCCAAACTATATTTCTTGGGCATCACTGCCATTACTTGTAAAAAATAATAATAATAATAAAAATCCCATAAATCTATCCGCTATATTGTAGATGTACAAGAATACATATTTGCCTAAACTGATAAAGAAATTAGCTTTTTTTTTTATTTGGGGATATTTACTAAATTTTGAGCAATTTTGAGCAAGTTGGACCAACAATCCGACCGTGTGTACGCTCCATCGGACAAACTTTTTTGTTTTGTTTTTTGTTTTCATCGGACAAAAGTTGGGTCTGCAAACGGACAAACTTTTGGCCAACAAAAGTCCGATGGAGCAAAGTCTGACCGTGTGTACAGAAAACCATAGGACTTTTGTCCGATGGACAAAACAAATAATGTTAAAATCAACCAACAATAGCAGAAGTTGACCAAAGGGTGGCGGTAAAGAGCAGAAAAGAGCAGAAAAACCATGTGATGTTGCAAAAAGTTTTGGGAAAGTTTGCAGAAAAGTCCTGTGGTGTGTATGCTATGGGGGTTCCCGGCCAACTCCGTTCGGACAAAAATCCAGGGAAAAGTCTGATGGAAGTCCGACCGTGTGTATGGGGCTTAATGCATACCTATATTGAGCCAAGCTGAATCAATGTAAGTATGCTATATAAATAATTCCTAAAGTTCAGCATTACAAAAAATGGCACCCTTAGCAATCTAAATACCACAAGCAGTAAAAACGCATTAATTAAAGTCATGTCTTACCATAGGTAGGGCCAATCCAAGCTGCTCCTTTGCTTCATTACAGAATCCATGAGGTACCAGTTTACAAAACAATCTGTTAATTCCATGAGGTTTGTCTGATAGAGGAGAGGTCTCCTTGGCTTCCTCTTTGTGTCTTGTCATAGTTTTTGGAGATTCTCATTGATAGAATTAAAATTTTGTAAATCTCTTACACTAAAGAATGCAGTGAAAGGTGAATTGTGCACTGACACACTGAACATTTGAACAGGCTCAACCTGGAGAGGTGAAGAGTTAGAGAATTCTTCTCTGCATATTTCACAGATTACACTCAATGGGAGGAGAACACACGGTAACCTGATCAACAAGCTATGCAGATCAATGACCAGTGACCTCTCTATGGAAAAAAAATCTAGACATGGATGCATCGTTAACCACTTAATGACCGCTCACGGCATATATACATCGGCAGAATGGCTCGTACAGGCACAATCACGTACCTGTACATGGCCCTTTAACTGCCTGCCGTGTGGTCGTGCGCACGCCGGCGGCGGCGCGCTCGCGACCCTGCAGTCATCCCCGTAAGTCGGACCGCGGGTCCCGTGGACTCGATCGCCGCGGGGAATCACGCCCTTAGGCACACTTAACCCCTTCAGCGCCCCTAGTGGTTAACCCCTTCACTGCCAGTGTCATTTTTACAGTAATCAGTGCATTTTTATTGCACTGATCGCTGTAAAAATGACAATGGTCCCAAAAATGTGTCAAAAGTGTCCGATGTGTCCGCCATAATGTCGGAGTCAGGAAAAAAAACCGCTGATCGCCGCCATTACTAGTAAAAAAATTTTTTTTTATAAAAATGCCATAAAACGACCCCCTATTTTGTAAATGCTATAACTTTTGCGCAAACCAATCAATAAACGCCAATTGCGATTTTTCTTTTACCAAAAATATGTAGAAGAATACGTATCGGCCTAAACTGAGGAAATTTTTTTTTTATATATATATATATATATATATTTTTGGGAATATTTATTATAGCAAAAAGGAAAAAATATTGATTTTTTTTCAAAATTGTTGCTCTATTTTTGTTTATAGCGCGACAAATAAAAACCGCAGAGGTGATCAAATACCACCAAAAGAAAGGTCTATTTGTGCGGAAAAAAGGACATCAATTTTGTTTGGGAGCCACGTCGCACGACTGCGCAATTATCAGTTAAAGTGACGCAGTGCCGAATCGCAAAAAGGGGCCTGGTCTTTATGCTGCGTATTGGCCCGGGGCTTAAGTGGTTAAAAAATAATATTTTTTTTAGTTAAGGATGAAGTTTAGTCAAAAAATATTTAATAAAATAATGCAAGGAGCACTTCATAGTATGAATGGAAGATGGGCAGATGATTGAAATATCTGCCTTCTCCATTTATGGATCCCTTTTTAATCATAGGAGCTATAGTACAGCTTCAATGAATAGAGGAGATGGGGGGGGGGGGCGGGATTGCCGACGTAGTACTCTTGATAATTGCATATGACAGGTATATTGACTCTATTAACCCTCACTACACTGGAAGATTAGGTCAGCGGGGGTAGGGGGACCGGAGGATGAAAGATTTCAACTAAAGCAGGAGCCAGCAACAATAGGGACACATCACAATGACTGTAAGTAATGTTCCTTATGGTGATTTATTTTTTTAATTTCTGACTAAACTTAGGCAGGCCATACATTTTTGATCTTTTGCTAAATGCAATTTTGTCATATTCTCCCATCAACAGCCATTGTTCATGGGGAAATCCCTCTCAGCTCTATTGTGTTCTGCTGATGGGGAGAGCAGGATGTCTTCCTCACCAGCAGAATACAAGGATTACAGCTGGTGACTATAGCTGTCAGCAGTGATTGGGCGGAAAAAAACACCCCAACGGTCTGGTTGTACTGAAGTCGATCGATGGAATGACTTCAGTACAACCAGCCTGCCCATAGATGGATCGAACTTTGGTTGGTTCCTGCTGAACTGGCTGAATTTTGATCCATCTGTGGCTTTCAAGGTAATTAATTATTTCCTAAACTGCCAGAGGCATGTTACAAGCAAATATGTGGTAAGGCTGGCCGCAGGCCAGCCTGTATTTGTGGGAGGAGACTGAGAGGGCTACTTAAGCCTCCTCCCCTGTCGGGTCTGGGTTGCCGTCATTTCTGGGCTGCAGCCAGCCCCTCCTCCTGCCGTCATTTTTCGGGGACCGTGTCACTTCCGGTTACGGCTGATCGACCAATGGAGTCTTGTGGCGGTTCCTCTCCCGGTGCTCACGCCGGGTATCAGGGGGGGGGGCTGCCTGCCTGCCTGCTATCCCGGTCCTCACGCTGAGCAGCAGGGGTAGGGGGAGCCACTCACCGCCCGTTTCTCACGCCGCTCCATCTGGGGGGGGGGGCACTCACCGCCAGTTCACCTCCCTGGATCTCATGTCAGGCATGGAGGGGATTCCCGCATGCCTCCCAGTTCTCACGCCGGCTGCGGGGGGCGCTCACCCGCCTGCTAACCTCCCGGGCATCCACCGCCTCAGTTTAGTCTGGGGGGGGGGCTTTTTTAGTCCTCGGGCCCTGCTTAGCCAGCCGCCATGGATTGCACAGCACTCCCAGCAGTCCGCTGTCCCCCACCGTCAGGTGTTACCACCTTGCCACTTAGTATTCTTGACATAAGCCAGTTTTTTCCATGCATGTCAGAAGAGTTTCTATGTTCAGCGCGGTGGCTTGGCGGCTGGTGTCCTTGCAGGGCCGCCCTCCTTCTCCCTGTCTTCATGGGGCTCTAGCTGACTCGTCCCAGGCTCATGTTGGCAGCATGGGGGTGGGAGGCTGTCCACCTGTCACATCTCCCGGGCTCGAAGTATCAAGAGGGAGGGGGGCGTCCATGCTGGTGTCAGGAGGGGGGGGGCGTCCATGCTGGTGTCAGGAGGGGGGGGCGTCCATGCTGGTGTCAGGAGGGGGGGGGGCATCCATGCTGGTGTCAGGAGGGAGGGGCGTCCATGCGGGTGTCAGGAGGGGGGGGGGCGTCCATGCTGGTGTCAGGAGGGGGGGGCGTCCATGCTGGTGTCAGGAGGGGGGGGCGTCCATGCTGGTGTCAGGAGGGGGGGCGTCCATGCTGGTGTCAGGAGGGGGGGGCGTCCATGCTGGTGTCAGGAGGGGGGGGCGTCCATGCTGGTGTCAGGAGGGGGGGGCGTCCATGCTGGTGTCAGGAGGGGGGGGCGTCCATGCTGGTGTCAGGAGGGCGGGGGCCATCCATGCTGGTGTCAGGAGGGCGGGGGCCATCCATGCTGGTGTCAGGAGGGCGGGGGCCATCCATGCTGGTGTCAGGAGGGCGGGGGCCATCCATGCTGGTGTCAGGAGGGCGGGGGCCATCCATGCTGGTGTCAGGAGGGCGGGGGCCATCCATGCTGGTGTCAGGAGGGCGGGGGCCATCCATGCTGGTGTCAGGAGGGCGGGGGCCGTCCATGCTGGTGTCAGGAGGGCGGGGGCCGTCCATGCTGGTGTCAGGAGGGGGGGCCGTCCATGCTGGTGTCATGGGGGGGGCTGTCCATGCTGGTTTCATAAGGAGGGGGCCGGCCATGCTGGTGTCGAGTTCACCTCCCTGGAACCCACCCCGTGCATCATGGTGGGGACACCTGCCCGCCTCCTGGTTCTCACCCTGGCTCCATGGGGGGGGGGGCGCTCACTCGCCTGCTCACCTCCCGGTACTCACGTGGGGTATCATGGGGAGGGGGGTTGCGTTTTGCCCCAGTTTTTTCTTCCCCAGTATTTCTGTTATTTCATTTCCACCCCAGCATTTCTGTCGTTTCATTTTGCCCCAGCATTTCTGTCATTGCGTTCTGCCCCCAGCATTTCTGTCATTGCGTTTCTGCCCCCAGCATTTCTGTCATTGCGTTTCTGCCCCCAGCATTTCTGTCATTGCGTTTCTGCCCCCAGCATTTCTGTCATTGCGTTTCTGCCCCCAGCATTTCCGTCATTGCGTTTTCTGCCCCCGCATTTCTGTCACTGCGTTTCTGCCCCAGCATTTCTGTCACTGCGTTTCTGCCCCAGCATTTCTGTCACTGCGTTTCTGCCCCAGCATTTCTGTCCTTGCGTTTCTGCCCCAGCATTTCTGTCCTTGCGTTTCTGCCTCAGCATTTCTGTCCTTGCGTTTCTGCCTCAGCATTTCTGTCCTTGCGTTTCTGCCTCAGCATTTCTGTCATTGCGTTTCTGCCTCAGCATTTCTGTCATTGCGTTTCTGCCTCAGCATTTCTGTCATTGCGTTTCTGCCTCAGCATTTCTGTCATTGCGTTTCTGCCTCAGCATTTCTGTCATTGCGTTTCTGCCTCAGCATTTCTGTCATTGCGTTTCTGCCTCAGCATTTCTGTCATTGCATTTCTGTCGTTGCGTTTTGCTGCCCCAGGATTTCTGTCGTTGCGTTTTGCTGCCCCAGGATTTCTGTCGTTGCGTTTTGCTGCCCCAGGATTTCTGTCGTTGCGTTTTGCTGCCCCAGGATTTCTGTCGTTGCGTTTTGCTGCCCCAGGATTTCTGTCGTTGCGTTTTGCTGCCCCAGGATTTCTGTCGTTGCGTTTTGCTGCCCCAGGATTTCTGTCGTTGCGTTTTGCTGCCCCAGGATTTCTGTCGTTGCGTTTTGCAGGCCCAGGATTTCTGTTGTTGCGTTTTGCAGGCCCAGGATTTCTGTCGTTGCGTTTTGCTGCCCCAGGATTTCTGTCGTTGCGTCCAGTCTCAGCATTTCCGTCGTAGCGTATCTGCCCCGGTTTTTCTGTCATGGCGTTTCTGCTCAGCGTTCTGCCCCAGGTTTCTGGTATTGCGTTTCTGTCTCAGCGTTGCAGTCTCAGCATTTTCCGTCTTCACATTTCTGCCTCAAACGTTTCGGTCTCCGCATTTCTGTCCTTGCGTTTCTGCCCCAAAATTTCTGTCGTATCGCTTCCGCCTAAGCGTTCAGTCTCAGCATTTCCATTGTTACGTTTCGGTTTTAGCTTTTCAGAGGGGCATTGTGGTTCAGTCACGGCATACTCCGGTAGCTGTTCTTATCTTCGTTGGTTACCATGTATCTTTGTATCTTCGTCCATGTTTGTACCTGGGTTAGTTAGGGCTCACATTTTGGGATCTGTCACGTCTACAGATCCATACGGGCTGAGGTTTCGTTTGTTAAATGATTGTTGACCACAATCTTCTCGCCCGTATACCATACGTCATACGATGCACCTTCATTCATTACACCTATACGATCACCCACCACGGTCCGTGGGTACACCAGCCCTGAGTGTTCAGTGTAATTACCTGTCTCTGCGCTACAGGTTACTCTGGCTCACTCGCCACGCACACAAGGGTGGGGTCATCAGGTTTCATGTACGCGCGGTGGTCTTGTCACTTCATGCAGGGCAAGGCTAACACGTTTCACATCAGGGTATGATGCTTGCTCATAGGATTTCTGGCTGCGTTTTGCTGCCCCAGGATTTCTGGTGGTCTTGTCACTTCATGCAGGGCAAGGCTAACGCGTTTCACATCAGGGTATGATGCTTACTCATAGCTCATAGGATTTCTGGCTGCGTTTTGCTGCCCCAGGATTTCTGTCGTTGCGTTTTGCTGCCCCAGGAATTCTGTCGTTGCGTTTTGCTGCCCCAGGATTTCTGTCGTTGCGTTTTGCTGCCCCAGGATTTCTGTCGTTGCGTTTTGCTGCCCCAGGATTTCTGTCGTAGCATTTCCGCCTCAGCATTCAGTCTCAGCATTTCCGTTGCAACGTTTCAGTCTTAGCGTTCCAGAGGGGTGTTGTGGTCCAGTCACGGCATACTCCGGTAGCTGTTCTCTTCTTTGTTGGTTACTATGTATCATGTTATCTTCGTCCATGTTTGTACCTGGGTTAGTTAGGGCACACATTTCCGGATCTGTCACGTCTACAGATCCATACGGGCTGAGGTTTCGTTTTTAATGATTGTTGACCACAATCTTCTCGCCCGTATACCATACGTCATACGATGCACGTTCATTCTTACACCTATACGATCACCCACCACGGTCCGTGGGTACACCAGCCCTGAGTGTTCAGTTAATTGCCTGTCTCTGCGCTACAGGTTACTCGGGCTCACTCGCCACTCACACAAGGTGGGGGGGGGTCATCCGTCATCAGGTTCATGTACGCGCGGTGGTCTTGTCACTTCTGCATGTTCTCTTCTTAGGTAGGCTCGTTGTTGTTCTCATGTCTGGTTGTCTGTCATTTCTCTGGTTTGTGTTCTCAGGTTGGGCTGCGCTGGCATCTTCGCCTTCATCAAACATTGCTTGCACTCGCTTCCATCAGTCCTGCCCGTTGCCAGGGCTAGTTGATTGGTGCGGATGTCATTCATCACTGGGTTCACCCTTGGGTAGGAAGCAGTCTTAATTTTACTAAAATCATCGTTCTGTTGCTGAGGCCCTGGTCACCACCTAGGGTTTCACAGTCTTTCTCGGGGTGTGTGCTGAGCCACGGCCCCTTGTCGGCCACAGGGGTGGGTTTGGGGTTCCGCTAGCGGCTCTGATCTTTTGTCTAGGCATGTCTGCATCATGCCATGAGACTTCTTGCCCGGGATGGAGTCTGACCTTCCTTTCTCGGTTCAGGATTCAGTCGCTTGTCAGGTCACAGGCGGTGGCACGATCCGATTGAATCAGGTGGGACCAGTGTTCTGTGTCTGGCATGTTTCTCCCATGCTTGACGATGCTCATTGCCGTGGCGCTTGGCCTTTTCCGCCTACTCCGGCAACCCATCCTCCAGGTATCCAGTCCTACAACTCCTGCCAGTCGTCAATTTTTGCCCTCTCCCTCTCTTCCCCATACCTAGTATGGGTAGGCCGGAGGCACATCTTTGATGTCCGGTTGGAGTATTACGATCTACTCGCCCATCGGTTGCAGAGGCTCCTCGGGCCAGCCTTTGCTTCCTTTCCCCCACGTATCCTCTCATTTGCTAGCAGGTCATTCTCATGTTTGGATTGTGCCGGGCATCAGGCTTATTCCATTCTTGCACGGGACCGGGTTCAGATACTGTTGCGTGCTACTTCTCTGTTCGTTACCTTCCCTTCTTCACCTACAGTTGTCTCTTTTTGCCCACTTTTCAGGCATACTGACCAGCTAGGCCAAGGCACACCTCAGGCCTTGGTGCATTAGGGTTATCACTGTCACACTCGAGGACTCGAAGACTCTGACGACAAGTGGTAAGGCTGGCCGCAGGCCAGCCTGTATTTGTGGGAGGAGACTGAGAGGGCTACTTAAGCCTCCTCCCCTGTCGGGTCTGGGTTGCCGTCATTTCTGGGCTCCCACCCACCCGTTCCCCCAGATTCATGCATACTCATTCTATTTTCCTTATTCTTATTACATTCAGGGTATGCCCACTTTTCAGGCATACTGACCAGCTAGGCCAAGGCACACCTCAGGCCTTTGTGCATTAGGGTTATCACTGTCACACTCGAGGACTCGAAGACTCTGACGACAAATATAGTATATGTAAATATTTTCCTTGTGCCTCAAGAAAACATAGGAAATTTAAATGGAAAAGAAATACTACTTTTTACTAAATACATGCAACGCACTTTATTGACTGTGTGCAGAAATCTGGATCTCCAGCCAAACCCTTGCCTGAGCAGCCTCTCCTGCTCCAAACAGAACTTGACTTGGCAGTAGCTAAGAGGTAGAAGTCACAGTGATAGCATTAATAGTACTTGGATGGGCTCAGAAGGAACCATCCTAAAAGAGAGATGAGTATTTTGGGAGGGGTTGAAATTATATTTCTATTTTTACAGTAACAAGAAGAGGGACTGACAAACCAACAAAATTGTTTACTTTAGGTCTACTATCAAAAGTGTAAAAATGTGTTTTATATACCGCACTATCCGCACACAAAACAGCAGCAGCTAGCACAGCATGTGACAACAAGCCAAAAAACTAAATGATATAAAGATGTGCAGCGCTAAATGGAAAAAGTCCTGGAAAGGACTATGTGATAAATCGTGTTTAACAACTATTGAAGCTTATAAAAATTCTAAATAGACCACACAATAAAAAGGTAACAAAATAAGAAATTGCAAATACATTAATTAAAACATTGCAAAAAAATCCAGCTGGGTGAAATTAGTGATATTGGTGAAGCAATAGTCCAGACAGATAATTATGAATCTTCAAAGTGACCGTGAAGATAAAAGATGGAGACAGCCACCACCAATAGGAATGAAGCTTACCACATTAAATGGACTCAACTGGGCATATGCGGAATGAGTCTTGAAGGCTGTTTGGTGACACTGCACCAAGAATGGATGACGTCAGCACTGGAGGTAACAGACACCAGAATGTGGAAATCACAATTTCATCTCAGGGACTTGTAGCATTGGACCAGGACTCAAGGGTAAATTCAATGGCAAAGATGGTCGGGTTTACCAAAAACAAGGAAAGAGTAGTGTAAATCCGTTTAACAGGAAAGCATTTATTTGAAAAAAGATAAAAAACACACTCACATTTGAGTAGAAGTATGAAGCGCTTATAGAAATGGGGATGTTTAACGCAGTAGTAACTGTAGATTCAAACCCAACGCGTTTCAACTACTATCAAAAGCAAGTTAAAATTATTAATTCTAAAATTTCCTATTAATGTCCTAACAGATGGTGTTGATTTGTGAAATTGTGTGCTCCAGGTACATTTTCAAATTATTGCATGACTAATTATTTTGCCCAGTGCCATTGATATACACCATTGAATAGTAAGTGCAGAATCAAGGATTACAACTAAAGCATCCTTTCTGGTACAACAGCAGCAGCAGAGGCTGGCAATGTAACACCATGCCAGCATTTAGTTCTAAACCGCTCTTGCAAAACAAAACAAAACAAAAAACATATATTGCATTATGTCTAGACCTCAAAAAATCTTCTTTTGATTGTTTATACTAATGCAGGGAAGAGTTCACACCTCAAAGTACAAATAGAGGGCTAACAAATAGTGTTATATTTTTCACTAAGATGTTATAGCACCTTAACAGAAAAATCTGTTAATAGTTGCCTAAAACATAGTAAAAAAAACGTGTTGCGCTGTCTAGTGAAAATCACGAGCGTACTGACGTTACAACTATTTCCTGCCCTGCCGACGTACATTTCGTCTGAATAGACTTTTCTCTTACCGCCCATAGACTTACACAGCATCTTCAATCTTGACAAATTGGGTTATGTTCCTGCTCATAGGAGAAGACTAGGCAGAATGTTAGATGTTTTAACATACATTCCCTTACCAGAGCTGAACAGCCCCGCCCAGGGGGTGGTCCCTCTGGACATAACCCTCCTACCTGCAGCCAGCAGCCTCAGTTTTTTTTCTGCCTAGCAGAGGAGAGGACGTGGCTCTCTTCACAGCCAGTCTCTTGAAGAAATGTTTTGTTCTTTTTTGAACTTTTATTATTTGATTTTTGTGATTCTTCTATCAACTCTCAGCTGGGCAACAGGTTGGGTAGTTCTCTATCCTCATAGTCTTCCCAGTCTGACCATCGAGCATGCTGATCCTCGCTCTGCGTGAGATCAGTTCACGACATACCCCATGGCTCCAGGGGTGGCCGGTGAGCTTTTTGCTCCAGGGTTCACATAAGATTGAACAGTTTTGCTGTATCTTTCGCAGTGGACTGACCGACAGCTACTCAGTACTGCACTGTGATAGACCTGTCAGGAACACACCAGTGGGTCCTAGCTGGACGGGTAAGTATTGTTTCCCTGCCTCAGCAGGTGAGTACATGCTGTGTGTTCCTATGGTAGGGGAGTTTTCCCTGTCTCCCCCTTGTTTTTTTGCTACTCTCTGTCACCTACACTATGGCGGTGCGCTGACTCGGGGTGCCTGGGGGTCTCTCTGTTCTGGTGGGGGTCCACAGGGGTCTGCATTGAGGTGTTGGGGGTTTAGCTGTGTCAGCTTGGGCCTTGCGCGCTGTTTGGTGCCTTGTTTTGCCTGTGTTTTACTTTACATTGAAAACCGCATTGGCGCCCATCTTGCCGTAGCCGCCCTATGACACATTTGTAATTGCGGCGGGCATTTTCTTGTAGCCGCGCACTCTTTTGTGCTGGTTTGGCCTCTATCGCTGACTGGAATGGTGCGATTTTTCTCACAGTCTCCTCACTGTTCACTCACTGAGGGCAGACATAGGCAGCGGAACTGAGCGGTCCTGGCCGGGTTGGTGAGTCCCCTGGGTAACCCCCCACAGTCAGTGCAGCCGGAGGGTGGACTTTCTCTCTCATATGGACAAAGTCTCAGAGGGTGGTGGTATCATGGAGTCAGTGTCACCTGCTTCCCCTTTCATGTCAGAAGCAACTGGCAGTGCTACTGCACCTGCGGTCCCTATGGACCAGTTGTCGGCTGTCCTGGAATCATTTGTTGCCCGGATGGAAGCGGTGTGTGAGTGCAAGGCAGCTATAAAGCGCCCTCTCCCCCCACCATCTCCAGGGAAGTGCTCTGATTCAGATATGGGCATTGCTACGGCACAGGACCTTAGCTCTGAATTTTTTGATATTTTTGACCAGGACATTCCTTGTGAGGAAGACTCCTTATCTGGGTCAGTACATGACAGGACACTTGTTAGTGAACGCATTGATGCTGTGAGGGACACTATCAAGCTGGATGCTGCGGCTGAGGAGCCCGTGGTGGAGTCAGTCTCCTTTTGGTTCTTTTCAAGCTAAGCCTTCTAAAAAGGTTTTTCCCTATACACCTTTTTTTGACAGATTCATAGACCAGGTTTGAGACAAACCACAGAAGACCTTTGCGGTCTCGCAGCGTCTGGCGGTTAGGTACCCCTTTGAGGACAACCTGATTAAAAAATGGGCCTCTCCTTTGGTGGTCGACCCCCCGGTCGCCCGGTTGAATTAAGCCACAACTCTCCCGGTTGAGGGGACCCCTGCTTTTAAGGACCCTACTGATAGGAAGTCGGAAATGGTGAGCAGAGCCATGTTCACCATGTTGGGATCCGTGCTGCGTCCTCTTGTAGCGGCGACCCTGGTGACTCAGACACTCACGGAATGGGCGGAGCTTATGCACCAGTATGTGCAGGAGCATAATCTTCCTCCGGAATGCATTACACTGGCAGACCAAATGGTACAGGGCCTGGTGTATGTGTGCGATGCCACTATGGTTGTTGCCCCCCTAATTTCTAGGGCCTCAGTGTCTGCGGTGGTTTTGCGTCGCCTAATCTGGTTGAAATGCTGGTCTGCTGACCTGGCCTCTAAGAAGCTCCTGACGGATTTGCCTTTAAAGGGCGGAAGGCTATTTGGTGCTTCCCTGGATGACATTATTAAAAATGCCACGGGGGGTAAGAGCACCCTTCTTCCTCAGCCTCCTAAGGCGAAGGAGCCGCGCCGTTAGCCGGGTCCCTCCTTTCCCACTCAGAAGCGTTTTTTTCATCAGTCAAATCCCGGGGGAAAAATTCTCCCGGACTGACAAGGGTGCGGCTGGGGGACAGAAGCGTCCCTGGGTGTGTAAGCTGACCAAGCTGGCAAACAAGCCCGCCACCGCAGGTTCGCGGATTGGTAAATATGAGAGGTGGGTATGCGAGGTGGTTACCTCGGGGTACAGGATAGAGTTCCTTTCCTGGTCACCAGACAGGTTCTTTCCCTCAAATCTCTCTCTCCTTCCAGCGCATCCGGCTGCCCTGTTAGGGGCAGTGCAGGACTTGCTGAGGTGCGGAGTAATTGTGCCGGTACCATCAAAAGAGAGGTTTCAGGGATTTTATTCAAATCTGTTTGTGGTCCCAAAGAAGGACGAAGTCCGTCCAATTCTGGATCTCAAGGCCCTAAATGCCTTTGTGAAGTTTCGAAAATTCTGCATGGAATTCATTCGCTCTGTGATTGCTGCGCTCCACCGGGGGGATTTTCTGGCATCCTTGGACATCAAGAACGCCTACTTGCATGTCCCAATCTGCACGGGTCACCAGAAGTTTCTGCGCTTCGCTATAGGCGTAGACCACTATCAGTTTGTGGCTCTTCCCTTCGGTTTGGCGTCAGCACCGCGAGTTTTCACCAAGGTGCTTGCCCCGATTCTAGCTTTGCTGAGACAGTGAGGCATTGCTATCGGGGGCTATCTAGACGATCTTCTTCTGAGAGCAGACTCTGGCTCAGAATTAGAGGAAAATGTGGTGATAGCCAGTCAGGCCCTCCGAGAATTTGGCTGGCTGATGAACATTCAGAAGTCGGTCCTGGTTCCGACTCAGCATCTGGAGTACCTAGGATTGATCCTGGACTCCTCGGAGGTGAGGGTATTCCTACCCTTGGACAAATTACAGACTCTTCAATCTGCGGTACGGGTGCTGATGTCCCGCAAATGGTCGTCACTCCGTTTTTGCATGAGGGTCTTGGGACTCATGGTGGCTTCCTTCGAGGTGGTACCGTATGCCCAATTCCACACTCGAGTCTTACAAAAGGAGATCCTATCTTGCTGGAACAAGTCTCCGTTATCGCTGGATCGTCAGATTCAGGTGAGTCACCTGGTCAGGGCATCCCGTTCCTTCCTGTTCAGTGGACTGTGATCACAACGAACGCCAGTCTTTCGGGCTGGTGCGGAGTCTGGGGAGTTCTGTCAGCTCAAGGGTTCTGGTCTCCGGACGAGTCCTGTCTGCCGATCAATGTCCTGGAACTCCGGGCAATCAGACTGTGCCTCTCCTCGTGGTCGAGGAGACTGCAGGGACGCTTGGTCAGGATCCAATCAGACAACGCCACAGCAGTGGCTTATGTCAACCATCAGGGGGGAACTCGGAGCTCAGCAGCGGCGTCCAAGGTCGCTCACATCCTAAGGTGGGTGGAAAAAAGCGTGCCGGCTCTGTCGGCCATTTACATTCCAGGAGTAGACAACTGGCGGGCGGACTATCTGAGCCACCAGATGTTGGACCAGGGGGAATGGTCCTTGCACCTGGAGGTGTTTCACCTCCTTTTCCGGAGGTGGGGCACGCCGGATGTGGACCTATTGGCCTCTTGACTCATTCGCAAGGTGTCGAGATTCATGGCCAGGTCCAGGGATCCCTGGGCAGACGCGTCAGACGCGTTGGTGGCCCTGTGGGGTCGGTATCGGCTGATTTATGCCTATCCTCCACTGAAGCTGCTTCCACGATTGCTTCGCAGGGTGGAGGCCGAGGGGATTCCGGTAATCCTCATCGCTCCGGATTGGCCTCTGCGTCCTTGGTACGCTGATCTTTGCGCCTAGTGGCGGACGTTCCATGGCGACTGTCGATGCAGGAGGACCTTCTGTCTCAAGGTCCCATACGTCATCCTGCTTTACAGTCGCTGGCTTTAACGGCATGGCTATTGAAAGCCAGGTGCTGAGAGAACGGGGTCTCTCGGATTTGGTCATCTCGACCATGCTGAGGGCACGGAAATCTTCCTACAGGAAGATATACCACCGTACCTGGAGGGCCTACATCGCTATGTGCGAGGAGCTGGATTGGCGTCCACGGACGTATTCCGTTCCCAGGATCTTGCTGTTTTTCAGCGTGCTGTGACCCAAAAGCTTGCCTTAAGCACCATTAAGGGTCAGATTTCAGCTTTGGCTATTTTCTTTCAGAGGCCACTAGCGGGCCATTCTTTGATTAGTACCTTCATACAGGGGGTTCGACATGTGCTCCCCCCTGTTAAACCACCTCTTCCTCCTTGGGATTTGAATTTGGTGCTCTCGGTTCTTCAGGAACCTCCTTTTGAAAACATCAGAGAGATTCCTCTCTTAACTTTATCTCAGAAGGTGGCTTTTCTGGTAGCCATTACTTCTGTCAGAAGGGTTTCCGAGTTGGCGACCTTGTCTTGCAAACCGTCATACTTGGTCCCCCATAAGGATAAGGCGGTGCTACGCCCGCAGCCTTCTTTTATCCCAAAGGTGGTCTCGGCCTTCCATCTTAATGAGGACATCGTGCTTCCGTCCTTATGTCCTCGTCCGTCGCATCCCAGAGAGTTTGCGCTCCACACGTTAGCTGTGGTACGTGCCCTGTGGGTGTACCTGTCTGCTACGGCTTTGATTAGGAAGTCTGACTTGCTGTTTGTGTCTGTGTCTGGTCCAAAACAGGGCCAAGCGGTTTTGTCTGCCACCATTTCTCGTGGATCAGGCAGACTGTCATACAGGCCAATGCCTCCCTTTCCGGTTACGGCGCATTCAACCAGGGCGATTGGTGCTTCCTGGGCTTTCCGACATCAAGCGTCTGTTGCACAAGTGTGCAAGGCAGCAACCTGGTCATCCGCACATACCTTTTCAAAGTTTTAGAAGGTTGATGTGGGTGCATCTTCTGATGCTTCCTTCGGCCGCAAGGTTTTGCAGGCAGCTGTTTAATGTTTAGACTCCGCCGTTTAGGAGCTCTGCTTGTTTGGGGTAAAGTTTGGTTTTTTCCTTGATACTGTTCCCACCCCTCGGTCTTTGACACTGCTTTGGGACGTCCCACTTTGTCAAGATTGAAGATGCTGTGTCAGTCCATGGACGGTAAGAGAAAATAGGATTTTTTTGTACTCACTGTAAAATCCTTTTCTCTGACGCCCATGGACTGACACAGCACCCACCCCTCCTTTTTTGAGTTTGTACTGCTTTAATACGAACTGAGGCTGCTGGCTGCAGGTAGGAGGGTTATGTCCGGAGGGACTGCCCCCTGGGCGGGGCTGTTCAGCTCTGGTAAGGGAATGTATGTTAAAACATCTAACATTCTGCCTAGTCTTCTCCTATGAGCAGGAACATAACCCACTTTGTCAAGATTGAAGATGCTGTATCAGACCATGGACGTCAGAGAAAAGGATTTTACGGTGAGTACAAAAAAATCCTATTTTTCTGTAATGCCTCACAGAAAAGTCTATTCAGACTAAATGTACGTCGGCAGGGCAGGAAATTGTGGTGACGACAGTGTATTTCAAAATGCCTGTGATTTCAGTTTTGTTGTAAGTAGTATTTTAATAAATTGCCCGTTTTTAATTTTGACCTTGCGCAATGAGTTTTCCTTTTCTCATATGATTAATGGTTGGATCACTTTCTGTGGTTATCCTGTGATTATCATCTGTGGCTCGTTTTCACCAACGGTTTCATACGATGAGGCTGGATAAGCCAAGATGATCTGCACCTAATGTGAGGGGTAACAAAGCTCACAGATGCAAATATAGACCTTGATAGGTCTTTGCATCTGGTAAGAAGACATTTTTTTCCTTATCTATCCAAGCACTGGGTGTTGCACTGAATTCAAAAATGTTGCACTTTATTATTATATGGACTTTGGTGTTTCATATATTTATATAATTCATTATATGATATACTATTGTAGCGGGCATGTGGTTTTGAATTTTGTTTGTTCGGGTCAGAATATCAGTGATGCTCAGTTCCCTGCGGCCCAGAGGGTGGCGCTGTCGCCCTGGGCTGGGGTTGAACCATTACTGGAGGGCCGTGTCCTTCTGTGGCCTCTCGCGGCACCTGTACAGCGGGGTGGGGAACCTGCTGGGCATGCCGGGAGAGGACATAAAAGGGGCGGACATCTTGGCCACGAGTTCTTCGAGTCCCAGGCACCTTTAGCCTGAGGGCTGCTGTCCGTGGGCGGTGTTAAGGTGGCCTAGGCCTGGACACCGGGAGTTCGGGAGCCATCCCAGACATCTTCGGTCTGGGGTGAGGTACTTGTCCTAGCCTGGGGCCCAGCTTCTTCCACTGGGTTCCGCCTGGGAGGGATCGTCCTAGGGTATCCGGGGGATGGATACCCAAATCTAAGACGCAATGGACTGGAGGGTGGCCTCTCCGAAGACCTGGTGCAGCAGACTGCGGGTGACGGGCGAGGGCCTCCGGAGACCGTCTGGAGGGATGCCCTCTCAAACAGGGGCTGATACACACGGAAGGTGGTTCTATTGAGGAAAAGTCTGGCAGAGACATTCTTCCTAAAGGTCGCAAGCAAGGACCATTATCTACAGGCCTGTGACAGGGGCTGCAACAGTTCACCCGGTAGGCGGCAGCTACCACTTCACGGTCGGTGGCAGAGACCGTGCGCCATGCCTATTCGACTCATTACAGGAATAGGAGAGTTCACTGTGCCTGGGCTTATTTGTATCCACACACCCCCCCCCCCCCCTGTTCGTTTAAAGGAAGTCCACTGATTGTGTGACATTCTATGCTGTGGAAATAAAGGAGTGTTGGACTTTAGTGCTGTGGGGCTCTTTTAATACAGACACTGTTCCAGAGAAGGAGCTCTTACTGCAGGATACCGGCCCGAAAGGTAACAGAACTTTGCATACACCTACTACATTTGTGGTGAAAGCTTGGCGTAGTGCCCCGCCCCTCTCTCTCCTCCGAGGTACCCCTAGACCAGAGCCGGAGCAGCCGTTAAAGACAGACGGAGAGAGAGTGGGGGTACGCTACACTATCATTAAAATTTTTGCTTTTTATTTTAATTTAATTGATTTTCACTAGACAGTGCAACATGTTTTTTTTTATATGTTTTTGGATGTTGTGGTGTACAATGTTGTGAGTGCTGCTGTCAATTAATAATTGTATTTCATTAAATTCACACACACACTAAGCGCATATTTTTTTCTTTATACAATAGTTGCCTAAAACAACTATTTTTTTTATTATGTTTGCTAAAATTGCTAAAATTGACCTAAGACAATATACTTTTTCTGTGAAGTGAAATGTTCTTCTGTCCGTTGTAGGAATGGCAAATGTCATTCACCAAAGTACTGCGCTTTTGTGCACAAGACACTTGTATAACTGATATACACCTAATGAAACATGGAAATTAGACTTCCTACAAAAGTGTTACTATATGAACAGTAAATTACATTTTTGCCATTTAAATCCGTATCAGCCTGAATGTATCTGCAGTTAAGTATACTAGTTTATGATATTCGTGTCTACTTTTATTGTCCTTCACAACAATAGAGACAGAAAGAAGAAACTAAAAGTAGTAAAACAAGCCTTTCTAGTGGAACCCTCTTAAGCCCTTGTTTTCCTGTGTCATAAATTACCACCTATTGGAATGTCATCTGACAACAGGTTTGCCCTATGAATAGCCCCAAGCAGAGGTACACTTGGGACTCAGATGACACAGGTGGGCCTTGCCTACCTGCCAAAACTGAAAGCATGCGCTCTTTAGTTTCAGAGCCATAATGGGCAATTGTATATTACTTTGGATTTGTATATTACTTTGGATTTGTGTTTTAGCTTAGCATATGTGACGTCAAAGAGAACTGTGTACTTGTGTCCTAGTAACTGCCCAAAAAGTAATTCCCAAAGTCATCTTCATAGCTGAATGGCAGTCAATCAGAGAACTATGGCATATGGCAAGCTGTTTTTTAAAAACTTACATACTGGTGAATGTGTGCTAATTGGTAACCATTTGGCCCTATCCACACTGACGAACAGATCGGGTCCACCTGTCAATCTTTCAGGCTGACCCAATAGGACCATCCATTGCTCTCTATGGAGCGGCAGATGTCAGTGGACATGTGCGCATGTCAGCGGCGGCGGCCCACCAACATTCAATTTGATCCTGTCTGCTAAAAACAGACGCATGGGGATTCCCATCCCCATCCGTCCGGCAAATCAGATCGGATGACAATCGGATATAAATGGACAGGCAATCTGTTTCCATCCGACAGCCCATAGAGGACAGTAGGCTTTGTCCATGTCCGCTCTGCATCTGCGGAGTGGACACTGACCTGTCATCTGCCTGCTCAGCGGGGATCAGCGGAGAGATCCCCTGCTGAGTGGGTGGATCTGCTGGCGACTCCAGTGTGAAAGGGGCCTTTATCTATGGAATACAGTAAACTTTTAATTAAATCCCCTATTCTGAATTATTTTCGTCTATATTTTTAAATGTTAAAAAATGTAGTAAGTAAAATATACTATGAAAAGGTTAGTGGTAAGGTACCCATAGATTGCATTTACCCAGTTATGAGTTTTTATATATGAAAGTATATATTTTTTGTAAAATGATCTTATATTTAGGTGACTGGATTGTGCATGCATAACAGCCATCTAAAGTTACTAGGAAGCTTTACAGCTAAAGTGACCCTATCATATTGGGACTTAAACTAGAATAAAGTGACCTTCTAAAACTTTTCCAGTGGTCCGTTTGTTAAAACTCTGCCTGGTTGCTGATTCCCAGCAGCTGCAGTTATCCAAAACTTCTGGCGTGTAGAATACCGACACCACCACTGCACGCTCTGGTTCTACCTGCCAGCTCATACACCCTGTAGACTGTGTAGAGACATACAAGTTGGAAAGAAGAATTAAAAGTGTTGGATATCTACAGCAGCCAGGGATCTGCAGTACAGAAGTGTTTTAAAGAAAAGGCCATTGAAAAGGTAAGTACCGTATATAGCATTTTGTGTTACAATGTGGCTTTGTTTTACTTTTGACCCTGTATTGAAAGAATCACCTAAATAGGATATTGTAGCTCCCAATGAAAAGTCACTAACAACTCTTCACTAAAAGTTTCCTGTATATCAATAATAAAAACATACTTACAAAGTTCATACTTGCTAACAGCCCCGTATCTGCCTGGGCCTCCTGGGATCCAACCTACAGGGGCAGCTGTCATGTCCCTTTCAGTGGAGCCTGGTGGGTTCTTCTTTTGGGGGGCGGAAAACAAATGTCAGCCCCCTTGGGTGGCGTGGCACGGCACTGAAACAGCATCCAATAGGATCACCTGACGCTTTGGCCGATCGGGAAACAGGTCTCACAGACCTGCCTCCTGATTGGCGGGGAGGAACTTTAGTGTGATAATAGCTCTGCGCTCCGAGCTCACCCTTTTTTAAAGTCTATTAGATCCTCTGGCTCTAATCAGGTGCTTAAAAAAAAACACCCACCCCACATTGGAATCCATGGTCCGGTGCCACTGATATGTAGATCAGGGGGCTGGACGTACGGATAGGGGAGGCGGCGACCGTGCGCCCCCTATGGACGGACCGCCAATAGACTCCCTTTCCTTAATGATAAATAGGTAAACCATAATCTCCTTTCCTCCTGTCTCCCCCCAGCAGTCTCCAGTGTTCTCCCTAGGCCAACATGAGGAATTGAAAACTGAGGTTGACAACAGAAGAAAGGCTGTACCTGCTCTGCCTCACACGCAGGGGCGTTGCTAGGTCTACAAAAGATCTGGGGCTAGAGCCCATAGTAGCGAAATAAAGAGCCATACGCTTGGGCGGGCATACACATGTATATAATATACATGTGTGTGATATAAATATATATATATATATATATATATATATATATAATCTCGTTAAATATCTGATGCCGCGTACACACGATCGAAAAAACCTTGGATGGTTTTTCAGACGGAATTCCGCTTAAGCTTGGCTTGCATACACACGGTCACACAAAAGTTCTCTGAACTTTCGACCGTCAAGAACGCAGTGACGTACAACACTATGCGAGCCGAGAAAATGAAGTTCAATGCTTCCGAGCATGCGTCAAATTGTTTCCGAGCATGCGGTGTCTTCTCTCTCTCTCCCTCTTGGGCTCTTCCCGGCTGCCCAGGCCTCCCACTCCCTGTTTGATGCCGTTGCTCTGCACTCCAGGCCGCCACCGGACCAGCGGTGGGACGCTCCAGTCCAGGAGTAGCAGGTCAAGCCCCACGAGCACTAGCACGAAGGAGAAGGAAGTGGAATCCTCCCACTTTGAATGCTGGGCACAGTGGGCAGGAAGGGAGTTGCAGCTGTGACGTCACTGGTAGCTAGACGCTAGGGGGCTATAGCAACCAGTAACCAAGAGTAGAGTCAGGTGGAGGTGGGGGGGAGCCAGGGCCAGCACTACCACAGCTCAGTCCGCCCCTGTCTTCTGCATTCTGGACCGGGACAAGAGACTCGGAGCTATGGGCCCCAGACTCTGGGCTGTAGCCCCAATAGCCACCCCCTAGCGACACAAAACCCAGAGGCAAAGGATATCTACTGTCAGATAGGGAGTGAGTGTGTGGAGTTGCTGGGCTGAACCTACAGGAGGATCGAGAGAGGAGGTAAGTCTGTGGGGTAGACACTGGTGCTGTGTGTTGCTGCAACCAATTTAAGTTGTTGCCTCCAAGACCAATGCAGTGCTGGAGCTCAAGAGTAGGGATGAGCTCGGTGTTCGAGTCGAACATACGTTCGACTCGAACATCGGCTGTTCGATCGTTCGCCGAACAACGAACGATTTGGGCCGTTCGCGCCTAATTCGCAGCCCACAATGCACTACGCCATCGCAGTGTCATCCAGGCGCTGTGATTGGCCAAGCATGCACTGTGACCCCGCATGCTTGGCCAATCACAGCGCCGGCAGCGAGGAGAGCAATGATTGGCCACAGGCAGGATGCCTGTGGCCAATTATTGCTGAGGGTGTTTAGTACACGCCCCACACTATAAAAGGCCGCCAGCACGGCGGCCTAGTGTAGTGTGTTCCGGAGCAGGGAAAGAGAAGCATAGGCAGGGACAGTGACATTTTTTTTTCTTGCTTAACCTGGATTCCTTTAGTTTAGGGAAAGAGAAGGATAGGTAGGGAGAGTGTCAGTCTGTTTTACTGTGCTAAACCTTGTTTGTAGGGACAGGGAAGGACAGTGAGGGAAATTCTCATTGTGCTATACTGTGCTAAAGCATTCATCATCAACCATCTTTAAAAAAATGTTTTTATAGGGACAGAAAACTATAGGTAGGGAGAGTGTCAGTGTGTTTTACTGTGCTAAACCTTGTTTGTAGGGACAGGGAAGGACAGTGAGGGAAATTCTCATTGTGCTATACTGTGCTAAAGCATTCATCATCAACCATCTTTAAAAAAAAAAAATTTTTATAGGGACAGAAAACTATAGGTAGGGAGAGTGTCAGTGTGTTTTACTGTGCTAAACCTAGTTTGTAGGGACAGGGAAGGACAGTGAGGGAAATTCTCATTGTGCTATACTGTGCTAAAGCATTCATCATCAACCATCTTTAAAAAAACATTTTTTATAGGGACAGAAAACTATAGGTAGGGAGAGTGTCAGTGTGTTTTACTGTGCTAAACCTTGTTTGTAGGGACAGGGAAGGACAGTGAGGGAAATTCTCATTGTGCTATACTGTGCTAAAGCATTCATCATCAACCATCTTTAAAAAAACATTTTTTATAGGGACAGAAAACTATAGGTAGGGAGAGTGTCAGTGTGTTTTACTGTGCTAAACCTTGTTTGTAGGGACAGGGAAGGACAGTGAGGGAAATTCTCATTGTGCTATACTGTGCTAAAGCATTCATCATCAACCATCTTTAAAAAAACATTTTTTATAGGGACAGAAAACTATAGGTAGTGTGAGGGGGTTAGCTCGGCAGCGGGTGTGTGTGACCCCCGGGATGGGCTCCCCACACAAAAACAGGCCCAGCAAACGGAGGTTGTGGTTTTCAAAATCAAAAAGGTGCGGTTTATTTTCTATTTACAGTGACAAAACACAGCAAAGCAAAAGAAACATAAACAAAATAAATCCTGGTCAACTTGACCTCTGACTAAACATACAGGTTTCCTAACTAACAACTGGGATCAGCCTAGTGCTGTCCTAGTCCCTAAGTCCCTGGTTTTAAATGTCCAAGCAAATAGCCACACAGGCTTTGTCTCACCGCACAGGGGTTCACTCTCCCTAGACAGTCCACACAGGTCTGGTTCCAGGCATGAGCTAACACCTAATGAATCTGGGAGTTCTTATAGAGGCCTAAATGAGCTGACAAGCTTCAGCTGGTCTCATCAACTCCCTGTCTGCACGACGCCCCACACTCTCCCTAGAGGTATGAGTCATCCATGAGCCCACTAGCCTCAGCTGGGCTTATACAACTCTCCACCTAGTTGTATAAGTTGGCGTAAAGCCTGAATCTGGGCGAAATATATCTACCCCCCTGGATGCAACCAGGTGACTTTACCTTCCTGCTGTCACATACCCCCCCCCTCTTGTTTTAACCTCGGGGTTGGAACACCAGCAATCAGGCATTCATGTACTCGAGACAAAGCATCCACATTCCCCATTTGAACACCAGGGCGATGCTTTACTGTGAAGTTGAATTCCTGGAGGGCCAGGAACCACCTATTCACTCTATCCTAAAAGAATTGAGCTCTGTAATTTCAAAGCCATTGTATTTAATTTTTAGGGACTCATTAATGACAGGAATAGTACCACTGGATTGGCGCAGGGCCAATGTGGTGCCTATATTTAAAAAGGGAATTAAGTGTTTACCAAGTAACTATAGACCTGTTAGTTTAACTTCTATAGTTGGGAAAATACTGGAGAGATTAATAAAAGACCACATAGATGAGTTCTTGCTGGAAAAAAACTATTTAAGCAACAGACAGCATGGATTCATGAAAGACAGAAGTTGTCAAACAAACCTGATTTCTTTTTATGAAGAGGTAAGTAAGACCTTGGACAGAGGGGTGGCAGTGGACGTGGTATACTTGGATTTTGCAAAAGCGTTCGATACAGTTCCCCACACACGGCTCATGTGTAAGGTAAAGTCTACAGGATTGGAAATATCAGTTTGTAAATGGATAGAAAACTGGCTAAAAGACAGAATTCAGAGAGTAGTGGTTAATGATTCTTACTCTGAATGGTCCAAGGTTATCAGTGGTGTACCCCAAGGTTCAGTGCTGGGACCCTTACTTTTTAATATGTTTATAAATGATATTGGGTCTGAGATCAAAAGTAACATTTCTGTCTTTGCAGATGACACCAAGCTATGCAGTGGAATAACGTCCTTACAGGATGTCGCCAATTTACAAGCCGACCTCAATGCTCTGTCTAATTGGGCGACTATGTGGCAGATGAGGTTTAATGTTGATAAATGTAAAGTTATGCACTTGGGGGCTAATAATATGAATGCATCATACATACTAGGGGGAGTACAACTGGGGGGATCCGTAGTGGAGAAGGATCTGGGGGTTTTGGTAGATCATAAGCTCAATAATGGCATGCAATGCCAAGCTGCGGTTTCCAAAGCGAGCAAAGTCCTTTCTTGTATTAAGAGAGGTATGGTCTCCAGAGAGAGAGATATCATTTTGCCCCTGTTCAAATCATTAGTAAGACCTCATCTGGAATATGCAGTTCAGTTTTGGGCCCCAGTTCTCAAAAAGGATATTGGGGAACTGGAGAAAGTGCAGAGAAGGGCAACCAAACTGATAAGAGGCATGGAGGAGCTCAGCTATGAGGAGAGATTAGAGGAACTGAATTTATTCTCTCTTGAGAAGAGGAGATTAAGGGGGGATATGATCAACATGTACAAATATATAAGGGGTCCATATAGTGAACTTGGTGTTCAGTTATTCACTTTACGGTCAACACAAAGGACAAGGGGGCACTCTTTGCGTCTAGAGGAAAAGAGATTTCACCTCCAAATACGGAAAGGTTTTTTCACAGTAAGAGCTGTGAAAATGTGGAATAGACTCCCTGCAGAGGTGGTTCTGGCCAGCTCAGTAGATTGCTTTAAGAAGGGCCTGGATTCTTTCTTAAATGTACATAATATAACTGGGTACTGACATTTATAGGTAAAGTTGATCCAGGGAATATCCGATTGCCTCTCGGGGGATCAGGAAGGAATTTTTTTCCCTGCTGTAGCAAATTGGATAATGCTCTTCTGGGTTTTTTTGCCTTCCTCTGGATCAACTGTGGGTATAGAATTGGGTATATGGGATTGTACGATATATGTTTATTTTTATTTTTTTATTTTTATTTTTTACGGTTGAACTGGATGGACTTGTGTCTTTTTTCAACCTGACTAACTATGTAACTCTTCTATTTGTTTCCTTGTTTTGAGCCATCCACTTTAACGGAGCGTGATCCGTAACCATGTCAAAGTGCCTACCTAGCAGGTAGTACCGAAGGGAATCTAGAGCCCACTTCACCGCTAAACACTCCTTTTCAACGGTGGCGTAATTTACCTCATGGGACTTCAACTTCCTGCTGAGGTAAATGACTGGGTGCTCTTCCCCGTTCCAGACCTGGGACAATACTGCTCCTAACCCCACATCTGACGCATCACTTTGTACGACAAAGTCTTTAGAGAAGTCGGGTGAGTACAACACTGGCTGGCTACATAAGGCTTGTTTCAAGAATTGGAATGCTGCCTCAGCCTCGGGGGTCCATTTAATCATGACCGACCCTTTCCCCTTCGTCAGGTTGGTTAGGGGCACAGCCTTAGAAGCAAAGTGGGGAATGAATCGCCGATAATACCCAGCGATTCCCAGAAAGGCTCGTACCTGCTTCTTGCTGTTGGGACGTGGCCAACTCTGGATGGCCTCGATTTTGTTGAGTTGGGGTTTTATTACTCCCCTCCCAATGGTGTACCCAAGATATTTGGCCTCCTCCTGCCCAATGGTACACTTCTTGGGGTTAGCCGTAAACCCCGCTTCCCGAACAGAGTCCAGGACTGCTTGCACTTTTGGCAGATGTGAGGCCCAATCTGTGCTATGGACAATTACGTCATCCAGGTAAGCCGCAGCATACTTCCGATGGGGCCTCAGCATCTGGTCCATTTTAAGCTGGAATGTGGCCGGCGCATTCTGTAACCCGAACGGCATTCTTTTATATTGGAACGCCCCGTCTGGGGTTACAAATGCGGTTTTCTCTTTGGCCGACTTGGCCAGGGGGATTTGCCAATACCCTTTTGTGAGGTCAAGAGTCGTCATGTATCGGGCTGTTCCCAGCCGGTCGATCAACTCATCAATACGTGGCATGGGGTAGGTGTCAAATTTTGTAACTTTGTTCAACTGACGAAAATCGTTACAAAATCGCCAGCTCCCATCCGGTTTAGGCACCAACACAATGGGACTAGACCAATCACTTTGGGACTCCTCTATCACCCCTAAGTTCAGCATTTTCTGTACTTCCTCCCGTATTGCCTCCCGTCGGGCCTCTGGGATCCGATAGGGTTTTAACTTCACCCTTTCACCGGGTGGGGTAATGATGTCATGCTCTACCCCAGATGTTTGTCCCGGCAGCTCAGAGAATACCTCCTTGTTGCGAAGCACAAACTCCTTAACCTCCTGTTGTTGGGGTTGTGACAAGGTGGCTGCTATTCCAACCTCAGGAATCACGCAACCAGTTTGAGCTGGTGACCAAGTGTCTGCGACTAGGGACTCTCTATCCCTCCAGGCTTTCAACAGATTAACGTGATAGATCTGTTCGGGCTTTCGCCTTCCTGGTTGTCTGACCTTGTAATTCACTTCGCTCACTTTTTCCATTATCTCATAGGGGCCTTGCCATTTGGCAAGGAATTTACTTTCAACCGTAGGGACAAGTACCAGTATCCTATCCCCCGGGGAAAAGGTACGGGTCTTGGCTCCACGGTTGTACACTCTCTGCTGTGCTAACTGCGCTTGGGCCAAATGTTCCTTCACGATGGGCATTACCTGTGCAATTCGGTCTTGCATCAGGGCGACATGCTCAATCACACTCCTGTGGGGAGAACTCTCACTTTCCCAAGTTTCCTTGGCAATATCCAACAGCCCTCTTGGGTGTCTCCCATACAGTAACTCAAAGGGGGAGAATCCCGTAGAGGATTGGGGCACCTCCCTAATAGCAAACATCAGATAAGGAAGTAGACAGTCCCAATCCTTTCCATCTCTATCCACCACTTTCTTCAACATTTGTTTTAGGGTTTTGTTGAATCTTTCAACCAGCCCATCGGTTTGGGGGTGATACACAGATGTACGTAATTGCGTCACTTTGAACAATTTACACAGCTCCTTCATAACCCGGGACATAAAGGGTGTACCTTGGTCCGTAAGCAGTTCTTTACAAATACCCACCCGGCTAAACACAAGAGATAGCTCTTTGGCTATGGTTTTGGCCGAGGTATTTCGGAGAGGGATCGCTTCTGGATAACGGGTGGCATAGTCCATTATAACTAATATGTACTGGTGCCCCCTAGCGGACTTGATTATAGGACCTACCAAATCCATGGCGATCCTCTCAAACGGGACCTCAATGATGGGTAGAGGGACCAGCGGGCTACGGAAATGTGGCATCGGGGCCAACCTCTGACACACAGGGCAGGAGGAACAATAATTTTCTATGTCCTTCATCACCCCCGGCCAATAGAATCTCTGTAATACCCTCTCTCGGGTTTTCTCTGTCCCCAGATGACCTCCAAGAATGTGCCCATGGGCCAACTCCAACACCAACTTCCTGTAAGGTTTGGGCACCACAAGCTGCTCAACGGTTTCTTCTGCCCTTTTTGCCACCCGATACAGTAGGTCCTTCTCTACGCTGAAGTATGGGTAAGTGCAGGTATTATCTGGGTTCACTAACTCGCCATCTATTTTCACTACGTTTTCCCGTGCCTTTATTAGGGCGGGGTCTCTCAACTGTTCTGTGGCAAAGTTTTCCCTGTGAACCTCAAGATCAGAAAACTCCACAGACGGTAGGTTTTCGTCTGAGGAGGTGGGCTCCTCTCCAGTTTCTTGAGTCTCCCCTGCCAATACTGATAAGGGAAATTCCGGAGAGTCCTCACCACTCTCAGGGGAGTTCTGGCTATCACATTCCTGGTACATAGGGGCACCAGTGGGGGGCTCAGGATCATCCCACAGTTCCCAGAACTTCGGAAAATCCCTTCCCACAATGGCGTCATGCGGTAACTGAGATACTAAGCCCACTGGATGAGAGAGGGTACCTTTGGGGGTCTCGAAACACACTGTAGTCACTGGATACTCTCGGGTGTCCCCATGCACACAAATAACAGCTACCTTGCTATTCCCAGAGACCTCTGTTTTAACTAACTCAGCCTTTATCAGGGTCACAAGGCTACCTGAATCCAGCAATACCACAACATTTCTACCATTAACACACATTTTGCATAAATGTTTCTCAGTTCCTCGAATGGCAGTGCATGCGACTGTCGCACACAGCGACTGACGTCTGCCCGTCAGAAAGTCACACTGCATGGGTTCCTCCACAACCGGGCAATTGGCTGCAATATGTCCCGCTTGCCGGCAGCGGTAGCAAACGATCCTTCTTGCCGCCTCTTGAGCCGCTGATTTCCCAGGCTGTTCTCGCCAAACTTGGGGTAGAGCTCCCACCCTCTCACTCTCTCCACCCTCACCCCTTGGAATCCTCTTATCCGCCCCTGGGGATGGTCTGGTCTTAGGGTGGAAAGTCCGAGTGTCTCTGGAAGAGGCCGTCAGGTTCTCTGTAGCCAAGTATTTCTCCACACGATCCACAAGACCATCGGCCGTCTCTGGGTCTCCATGGCTTACCCACTTTTGGATGGCAGTAGGAAGAGCTCTCAAAAATCGATCCATTACAACACGTTCCACAATCTTTGGTGCGGACAAAGTCTCTGGCTGTAGCCACTTTCTGCTCAGGTGAATGAGATCATACATTTGAGACCTGGGGGGTTTTCCAAGCTGGAAAGTCCAGTTATGCACACGCTGAGCCCGGACAGCCTGGGTGACACCCAGCCTTGCCAATATTTCAGCTTTTAGCATCACATAGTCTTTTGCTTGGTTAGGCTCTAGGTCATAGTAAGCTTTCTGCGATTCACCAGTTAACAGAGGAGCCACCAGTCCAGCCCACTGCTCCTCAGGCCACTTTTCTCTTTCAGCGGTCCTTTCAAATGTGGTCAAAAATACCTCTGGATCATCCTCTCCAGTCATTTTTGTCAATAAACGACTCACCCCAAAGGACGCGGTATTAGTGGGACGGCTTTCCTCACTGGTCTGCGGACGTTGCTGCATTACTGCTTCCATCTGTTGTTGTAGTCTCTGCTCTTGCTTCTGCAACAGGTCTATGAAGCGGGCCTCAGATTGCTGCTGGGCTTGTTGCTGAGCCTCCAGACTCTGTTGCAAAGTTGCGTTTGTCTGCTGCTGGGCTGCAAGGCTCTGTTGATGAGCTTGCTGCTGGGCTGCGAAGTTCTGTTGTTGAGCTGCAAGGCTCTGTTGATGAGCTTGCTGCTGGGCTGCGAAGCTCTGTTGATGAGCTGCAAGGCTCTTTTGTAAACCTGCATTTGTCTGCTGTTGATTGGCATTTGCTAGAGCCAGCTGCTTCAGTATCTCCTCCATGCTGGCTTAAAAAAAAACTGCCACTGGTTCTCCACCAACTGTGAGGGGGTTAGCTCGGCAGCGGGTGTGTGTGACCCCCGGGATGGGCTCCCCACACAAAAACAGGCCCAGCAAACGGAGGTTGTGGTTTTCAAAATCAAAAAGGTGTGGTTTATTTTCTATTTACAGTGACAAAACACAGCAAAGCAAAAGAAACATAAACAAAATAAATCCTGGTCAACTTGACCTCTGACTAAACATACAGGTTTCCTAACTAACAACTGGGATCAGCCTAGTGCTGTCCTAGTCCCTAAGTCCCTGGTTTTAAATGTCCAAGCAAATAGCCACACAGGCTTTGTCTCACCGCACAGGGGTTCACTCTCCCTAGACAGTCCACACAGGTCTGGTTCCAGGCATGAGCTAACACCTAATGAATCTGGGAGTTCTTATAGAGGCCTAAATGAGCTGACAAGCTTCAGCTGGTCTCATCAACTCCCTGTCTGCACGACGCCCCACACTCTCCCTAGAGGTATGAGTCATCCATGAGCCCACTAGCCTCAGCTGGGCTTATACAACTCTCCACCTAGTTGTATAAGTCGGCGTAAAGCCTGAATCTGGGCGAAATATATCTACCCCCCTGGATGCAACCAGGTGACTTTACCTTCCTGCTGTCACAGTAGGGAGAGTGTCAGTGTGTTTTACTGTGCTAAACCTTGTTTGTAGGGACAGGGAAGGACAGTGAGGGAAATTCTCATTGTGCTATACTGTGCTAAAGCATTCATCATCAACCATCTTTAAAAAAACATTTTTTATAGGGACAGAAAACTATAGGTAGGGAGAGTGTCAGTGTGTTTTACTGTGCAAAACCTTGTTTGTAGGGACAGGGAAGGACAGTGAGGGAAATTCTCATTGTGCTATACTGTGCTAAAGCATTCATCATCAACCATCTTTAAAAAAAAAAATTTATAGGGACAGAAAACTATAGGTAGGGAGAGTGTCAGTGTGTTTTACTGTGCTAAACCTTGTTTGTAGGGACAGGGAAGGACAGTGAGGGAAATTCTCATTGTGCTATACTGTGCTAAAGCATTCCTCATCAACCATCTTTGAAATCCTTGTTTTTTGGACAGTCAGGGAAATTGTCATTGTGCTATTCTGTGCGAAAGCAATCATCCTCAACCATATTTAGAAATCCTTAAGTAAAGGGACAGAGAAGGACACCTGAAGGTAGCCCTTATTGCTTTTTTCCCATCCCCTGCAGGCCATCCATTAGAATGTCTGGAAGGCAAACAAGGAGAGGCAGACAGTCAGGAGGCAATAAAAGAGGGCAAGCAGGCTCTGTGTCTGGGGGCAACAGTGCTGGTCGTGGACGCGGTGCATTGTCATCAGCACATGGCCATGGGACACGCTTGTCCTTCTTTTCGGCAGCTGGACATGTTGAGCCACATCATGCCGAAGACTTGGTAGAGTGGATGACCAAGCCCTCCTCCTCCTCCTCATCCTCTCTCACCCAGGCTCAGGGTACTGGCAAAGCAGCTGCCAAAGCGTCCTCTTCCCTGGTATCAATGTCAGACTCATCATCAGTCACTCCTTCCCTAGACCCACCATGTCCTCCTCCTGAGGAGTCCCCCGAACTGTTTGAGCACAGTGTTGGGTACATGCTCCAGGAGGATGCCCAGCGTTTCGAAGGGTCTGATGATGAAACCCAGCTAGAGGAAGGCAGTAGCGTGAGAGCAGACAGAGGGGATGCTCAAGAAGGACACCAATCTGGCAGTCATGTTCCAGCAGCTGCAGCATACTGCCAGATTGGCTCCAGTGATGAGGAGGGAGGGGATGATGAGGTCACTGACTACACGTGGGTGCCTAATAGGAGAGAGGAGGAGGAGGAGGATGAGGAGGAGGCACATCTCCAACGAGGCAGGATGCCCTTTGGTGGCCAGCGTAAGGGCAGTACACCGACGGAATCACACCGCAGAGCTCCGCCTGTGCAGGGCACTGCCTCTGCCCGTCATTCAAAAAGTTCTTTGGTGTGGGCCTTTTTTGAGGCTAGTGCATCAGATCGCACAGCTGCTGTTTGCAACATATGTCTCAAGCGTATATCGCGTGGCCAAAACATCAGCCGCTTGGGTACCACATGCCTGACCAGACATATGTTGACCTGCCATGCAGCTCGTTGGCAAGCCTACCTCAAAGACCCACACCAAAGAACAAAGCGGACCTCTCCTTGCACCGCATCAGCTGGGATCTCCAACCCCACTATAACTTCAGTCCTCTCTGAAACATGCACTGAGAGGAATGAAGGTGTAGAATTAGGTGTGTCACAGCCAAGTACTTGCGGCCACTCTGCTAGCAGTACACCGACGTCCGATTCTAGCAGGCAAATTTCCCTGCCCCAGCTGCTGGACCGTCGAAAGAAGTTCACTCCCAGCCATCCACATGCCCAGCAGTTGAATGCTAGCTTGGCTAAATTGCTAGCGCTTCAACTGCTGCCTTTTCAGTTGGTAGACTCGGCCCCCTTCCGTGAGTTTGTGCAATGTGCGGTTCCTCAGTGGCAGGTTCCCAAATGCCACTTTTTCTCACGGAAGGCTATTCCGGCTCTCTACCGGCATGTGGAAGGCAATGTCTTGGCCTCGCTGGACAGGGCGGTCAGCGGTAAGGTGCATATTACCGCTGACTCATGGTCCAGCAGGCATAGACAGGGACGTTACCTTTCTTTCACGGCCCATTGGGTCACTCTTTTGGCAGCTGGGAAGGATGCAGGACAAGGTGCAGTAGTGTTGGAGGTTGTTCCACCGCCACGCCTCCAAAATGCTACTACTGGTTGTGACACACCTCTCTCCTCCACCCCCTCCTCTTCTTCTTCCTCTATGGCCTCTTCCTGTGCTTTGTCCTCTGAACCAGCGGTGCTCCGTAGCCGTTCAAGGGGCTACGCAAGTACGCAGGCAAAAAGATGCCATGCCGTGCTTGCGCTGGTGTGTTTGGGGGACAGAAGCCACACTGGGGCAGAGGTCCTGTCTGCTCTGCAGGGCCAGGCCGAGAGGTGGTTGACGCCACGCCAGCTTAAGCCAGGAATGGTGGTTTGCGACAATGGCACCAACCTCCTCTCCGCCCTCCGACAGGGACAACTGACCCATGTGCCCTGTGTGGCTCACGTCCTTAACCTGGTGGTGCAGCGGTTCTTGGGCAGGTACCCAGGCTTACAGGATGTCCTGAGGCAGGCCAGGAAAGTCTGTGTGCATTTCCGCAGATCTTATGATGCCAGTGCTCGCCTGGCTGAGCTGCAAAAGGAGTTGAACCTGCCCAAGAACCGCCTTATATGTGACATGCCCACCAGGTGGAACTCAACGTTGGCCATGCTGCAGCGGCTGCACATGCAGCAGAGGGCCATCAATGAGTACCTGTGCGACTACGGCACCAGGACAGGGTCAGGGGAGCTTGGTTTTTTTTCTCCATGCCAGTGGGGCATGATCAGGGATGCATGCACTGTCCTGGCACCATTTGAGGAGGCCACGAGGATGGTGAGCAGTGACAGTGCATGCATCAGTGACACTGTACCTCTTGTCCACCTGTTGGAGCACACGCTGCGTGGAATAATGGACATGGCACTTGAGGCAGAACAGAGGCAGGAAGAGGAGGACTTCCTTGCCTCTCAAGGCCCCCTTTACCCAGACAGTGTTCCTTCTGTCCCACCCATCGCACAGGAAGAGGAGGAGGAGGATTGTGTCAGCATGGAGGTGGAGGCTGGCACTCAGCATCATCAGCAGCAGTCTTTTAGGGATGATTTACAGTCCCAAGAAACCAGTGGACTTGTACGTGGCTGGGAGGAGGTGGCTGCGGATCATGTCGTCCTTAGTGACCCAGAGGACTCCGGACCGAATGCCTCAGCTAACCTACGCTGCATGGCCTCCCTGATCCTGCAAAGTCTGCGGAAGGATCCTCTTATTCTTCGGATCAAGGAGAGGGACCATTACTGGCTGGCCACTCTCCTTGATCCACGGTACAAGGGTAAGGTTGCGGACCTTATGTTACCGTCGCAGAGGGAGCAGCGGATGAGACAACTCCGGGAGGCCTTGCAGAAAGGTCTGTGCAACGCGTTCCCAGAGACTGGGAGGTTACAAACTCCTGGTCCTGGACAACGAGTTGCTGAGGCTTCGGCCAGTCAAAGAAGGAGCGGTGGGGAAGGTGGCCGTCTGACCGATGCGTTCAGACAATTCTTTAGTCCGCAGCCCCAAAGTATGATCGGTTCCAGCAACCATCGCCAGCGTCTGATAAACATGGTGCAGGAATATCTAGGGGCAAGGTCAGACTTGGACACCTTCCCCACCGAAAATCCTCTGGCTTACTGGGTCTTGAGGATGGATCACTGGCCAGAGCTTGCACAGTATGCAATTGAGCTACTGGCCTGTCCTGCATCCAGCGTTCTTTCGGAACGCACATTCAGTGCTGCTGGAGGATTTGTCACGGATCACAGGGTGCGCCTGTCCACCGACTCGGTTGATCGACTGACTTTCATCAAGATGAACAAGTCTTGGATCACCACCAGCTACCACACACCTGATGCTGATATAACAGACTAATTGATTTTAACATGTCACATCCCTTCAAGACTGATGCTGATGCTGAGTGCCTGTGCTGTTATGTTGACTGGCTATCCTCCTCCTCCGAGTCCTCAATGATACGATTGATGATGATAGCTTGGAAGATCATTTTTGTTTATGGGTGCCGCCACCAGTGCCTAACGCCCAATTTTTCAGCCCCTGTTTAACAGGAGCGTGTAATTACAATTTTTGAAGCAATACTTTGCAACAGGGCTCATTGCTGTGCTCCAAGTACA
The DNA here is from genome assembly GCA_029206835.1 of Rana muscosa. Lineage (NCBI taxonomy): Eukaryota > Metazoa > Chordata > Amphibia > Anura > Ranidae > Rana > Rana muscosa. Next base: position 594,919,084 of record CM055117.1, read on the forward strand.
GTATCTGTGAGGGGTTGCAGTGTTGTGCCACCAGTGCCTAAGGCCCAATTTTTCAGCCCCTGTTTAACAGGGGCGTGTAATTACAATTTTTGAAGCAATACTTTGCAACAGGGCTCATTGCTGTGCTCCAAGTACAGTATCTGTGAGGGGTTGCAGTGTTGTGCCACCAGTGCCTAAGGCCCAATTTTTCAGCCCCTGTTCAACAGGGGCATGTAATTACAATTCTTGATCTAATAATTCACAGCAGGGCCCATTGCTGCACCCACCAAGAGTAACTCTGAGGGCTTACAGTGTTGTGGCAACGCCACCACCACCACCACCACGAAAGGCCCAATTTTTCAGCCCCTGTTCAAAAGGGGCATGTAATTACAATTCTTGATCTAATAATTCACAGCAGGGCCCATTCCTGCACCCACCAAGAGTAACTCTGAGGGCTTACAGTGTTGTGGCAACACCACCACCACCACCACCACCACGAAAGGCCCAATTTTTCAGCCCCTGTTCAACAGGGGCATGCAATTACAATTCTTGATCTAATAATTCACAGCAGGGCCCATTGCTGCACCCACCAAGAGTAACTGTCAGGGCTTACAGTGTTGTGGCACCAGCACCACCATCAAAGGCCCAATTTTTACTATCACTGTTCAACAATTATATGTAATTACAATTCCTGATATAATAGTTGACAGCAGGGCGTTCCAGCACCAACCAAGAGTAACTGTGAGTGCTTACAGTGCTGTGCCAACACCAACAACTAAGGGGCCTATTTCTGCAGAGTATATACGGCAGGTCCCTACTTTCAAACATCCAACTTACAAACGACTCCTACTTGCAAACGCAAGAAGACAACAGGAAGTGAGAGGAAATCTACCCCTAGGAAGGAAAATTCTCTCCTGTAAGAATTAATATGGGAGAAAGGTGTCTCCTCTGTACTGATGCTTTATCACCAATCCTTGTTTCAAGAAAAACACCACATTTCAAAAACAGTTGTCATTGGGACGGAAAGTGAGGTGAAATGTTCTGAACAGGGGCACAGACAGCAAAACAAATGTTACAGGGGTGATAACCCTTACCTATGTTTTCCAAAAAGTTTAAAAATAGATTTTTGGGCTGGAGCTACACTTAAACAATGTACCTGTTCAAAATTACAAACAGATTCTACATAAGAACAAACCTACAGTCCCTGTCTTGTATAAACCCCCTGTATACGGCTGTTCAGAGTATATAGGGCCTTTTTTATTTTATGTGCGGGGTTCCCCTTAATATCCATACAAGACCCAAAGGGGCTGGTAATGGGCTGGGGTAGGGGGGGGTGGGGTCATGGGGTAGCTATGCCATTTTTCTTAAAGATTTTCATCCATATTACCGGGACCAGACATTACATTAAAGCCGCAAGCAGTTTTAAATGGCTTTTTTTTCCTTTAGAAGTGTCATTTTGTGCAGGGACAGTTCTAAACACGGGAAACACGTGGCACTTCACAGGCATACTTTAGACACCCCCCAGGTACGATATTTAAAGGAATATTTGACTTTTTTTTTTTCACTTTATGCATCATTAAAATGACTGCTCCCGAAAAACGACCGTTTTTAAAACTTCTTTTTGCATTGATACATGTCCCCTGGTGCAGAACCCGGGTTCCCAAACCCTTTTTAGGACAATAACATGCATAATAGTCGTTATAATTAGCACTTTAGAATTCGAACGTTCGCATCCATTGTATTTAATAGGGTTCTAATGTTCGTACGAACTTTCGGTCCGTTCGCGGGTTCTGGTGCGAACCGAACCCGGGGGTGTTCGGCTCATCACTACTCAAGAGCCATTGTATTAGTCATACCTCTCCCTCCAGGTGACAGACATCTCTACCCAGCTATTTCCCTCCACCTCACACACCTAAAAAGCTGATACATATCACCTAGTTCACAGGCAACACTCCTAGTGACATCTAACGATGACCCCTCCCTCGCTCCGCTATCAAACCTTTTTCTGAGGTCTCTTTCTGTCCCCTACCTCCACAACATTCCTTATTTGACCATCCCATAGATACCCTTTCTGAAAGACATACTGTAACTAACTGCCTCACTGACCAATAGTCACCTCTCTCCAGCGCCATACACACTCCTATTCCTTTCCAATAGACATCACTCTCCAGTTGCCCCATCTACTGATTGATATCCCTCCATGGCCTCCTCTCACTCCTTTACTGACAGAAATCTCTCCCCAGCCTGTCCCTTTACACCCTCCCTCCTGCTGATAAAATTTCCTTACAATTTTTATACACTCTAGTCCTCACAGTAACCACTCTGCAGTCACCACACCACTGCAAACCCTGGACATGCTGCTCCAACACTATTACATGACCCTTTTCCATATAACATACTGTATATCATTCCCAGCCTGCTCACCCCCACCCACACAAATGACAATCATCCTAGCTGAGTAAAACCTATAGCTGGCTGCACAATACCATCTAATTGCATATAGCTCTTCTACACTGCAAATACTGTCCACCTTCATATCATAAGCGCTGTTCTTCCTGCATACTGCCTGCCATCATACCTTCAATACTATGGTCCTGCATATAACTGTATACTACCCACCACCATATACAGGTACAGTGCATTCATCTCCTGGATATACCATCCACCATTACACCCTCCTTACTCCTCTCCTGCCTATGTTGTCTATCATCATACCTTCTGCATTTTTTTACTGCACATAACATCATACGTTCTGCACTCCTTTCCAGGACATAACACCATACCCTCTACACATCTTTCCTGCACATACCATCTTATCTTCCGTACCCCTCTCCTGTTCACAACAGCCACCATCATACCCTCCACATTCCTCTGCTGCACAAACTACTCACCATCATACCCTCCAATTTCTTCTCTTGCACTTACCGCCATCTTTCATACTATCAGCCCTATTCTCCTGCACTTACTGCCAACCATCTGCACTCCTTCTCTACACATATGGTCTGCTTCAACACCCTCCACACTTCTCTCCTGCACGTACTAACAATGGGGATGAGCCGAACACCCCCCAGTCCGGTTCGCATAACAACATGCGAACAGGCAATAAATTTGTTCGAACATCCGAACACCGTTAAAGTTTATGGGACTCGAACATGAAAAATTGAAAGTGATAATTTGAAAGGCTTATATGCAAGTTATTGTCATAAAAAGTGTTTGGGGACCCGGGTCCTGCCCCAGGGGACATGTATCAATGCAAAAAAAAATGTAGCGCTTTTTTCTTGTGCTTAGAACTGTCCCTGCACAAAGCAGTGGCGGTGCGTCCATAGAGGGCCCCTCTCGCTCCCGCACCGCCACTGAAAGACATGCATTGCATGAATCTGTGTATTGTCACCGCTGCTGCGCTGCCCACTATACATATGGCCGGCCTCCTGGTGAGCGCCGGCCATATGAATTAGAGCGGCGGCCGGCAGTGGGTGTAACTTGGAAGTGTCTATCAGAGCCAGCGGCTCTGATAGGCTTTCCGAATACAGCTCTCACGCTGTATTCGGCTTCCAAAAACTCCTCCCAGGTACGCACGGGGGTGCGTTCCTGGAAGAAGACTGTGTGGAGGTTTCAGCCAATCAGGTTCACCGGATCTGGTTACCGGTAACCTGATTGGCTGAAGCGACATCGAGGGCGGGAGAACACATCGAGGACGGCGCGGACCGAGGAAGGTAAGTGCAGGGCTAAGGGGGGGACAGGCTGCATTTGGGGGGACAAACTTGCTGAATATGGGGCACAAACTGGCTGAATATGGGGCACAAACTGGCTGAATATGGGGAACAAACTGGCTGAATATGGGGGGAACTGGCTGAATATGGGGCACAAACTGGCTGAATATGGGGCACAAACTGGCTGAATATGGGGGACAAACTGGCTGAATATGGGACAAACTGGCTGAATATGGGGGACAAACTGGCTGAATATGGGGGGAACTGGCTGAATATGGGGGGAACTGGCTGAATATGGGGCACAAACTGGCTGAATATGGGGGGAACTGGCTGAATATGGGGCACAAACTGGCTGAATATGGGGCACAAACTGGCTGAATATGGGGGACAAACTGGCTGAATATGGGACAAACTGGCTGAATATGGGGGACAAACTGGCTGAATATGGGGGGAACTGGCTGAATATGGGGGGAACTGGCTGAATATGGGGCACAAACTGGCTGAATATGGGGCACAAACTGGCTGAATATGGGGGACAAACTGGCTGAATATGGGACAAACTGGCTGAATATGGGGGACAAACTGGCTGAATATGGGGGGAACTGGCTGAATATGGGGGACAAACTGGCTGAATATGGGGGGAACTGGCTGTATATGGGGGACAAACTGGCTGAATATGGGGGGAACTGGCTGAATATGGGGGACAAACTGGCTGAATATGGGGGGCACTGGCTGAATATGGGGGACAAACTGGCTGAATATGGGGGGAACTGGCTGTATATGGGGGACAAACTGGCTGAATATGGGGGGAACTGGCTGTATATGGGGGACACGCTGGCTGAATTTGGGGGGAACTGGCTGTATATGGGGGACAAACTGGCTGCATTTGGGGGGAACTGGCTGTATATGGGGACAAACTGGTTGTATATGGGGGCACACTGGCTATATATATGGGGACACACTGGCTGTATATGGGGGCACACTGGCTGTATATATATGGGGGCACACTGGCTGTATATGGGGGCACACTGGCTATATATATATATATATATATATATATATATATATATATATGGGGGCACACTGGCTATATATATGGGGACAAACTGGCTGTATATGGGGGCACACTGGCTATATATATATATGGGGGCACACTGGCTGTATATGGGGGCACACTGGCTGTATATATATGGGGGCACACTGGCTGTATATATATGGGGGCACACTGGCTGTATATGGAAACAAACTGGCTGTATTTGAGGGGGCAAACAGGTGGCGTTTGGGCACAGTGGCTGCGTTTAATGGGCACAGTGGCAGCAATTGATTTTTTTTCAGTTTGTTTGCGCCCCCCCAAAAATTTTGAGCACCAGCCGCCACTGGCACAAAGTGTAATTTCTGAAAGAAAAAAAGTCATTTAAAAGCACTCGTGGCTATAATGAATTGTCGGCTCCCGGCAATACAGAGAACAGTCATTGAAAGTCATTGATATAAAAAAATAAAAATAAATGCGTGGGGGTTCCCCCAAATTCAATTACCAGGCCCTTCAGGTCTGGTATGGATATTAAGGGGAACCCTGCGTCAAATAAAAAAAAAATTATGTGGGGTTCCCCCCAAATATCCATACCAGGCCCTTTATCCGAGCACGCAACCTGGCAGGCCGCAGAAAAAGAGGGGGGACGAGAGAGCGCTCCCCCCCTTCCTGAACCGTACCAGGCCACATGCCCTCAACATGGGGAGGATGCTTTGGGGGTCTGTGACCCCTCAAAGCACCATCTCATGGGGGTTTCCCGTGACGCGTTAGAGGGGGCAGGATGGGTAACCCCGCCCCCTCTAACGCATTATTGGGGGTTTCCGACCTCGGTAATAAAAGAACTGTCACCACTGCTTGCGCGTCATTAGCCGGGAGGCTCCGGTGCAGGGAAGATGTGCGTTATTCATCGCTGGAGACTCGCTGCATCACTGGAGAATGATTCATGGGTCGTCACTGGACAGACTGCATTACAACGCTGGAATGGCTTTTTTTATTTTTTATTTTTAATAAAGGACTTTTCACAACGGTGTCTGTGTGTTTTTGAAATTTTTGGACACTTTTTTTTGTGAAATGGTAGGGGTACAATGTACCCCGTTACCAATTCACATAGGGGGGGTCGGAATCTGGGGGTCCCCTTTGTTAAAGAGGGCTTCCAGATTCTGATAAGCCCCCCACCTGCAGACCAGGGGCGGATCCAGGGGGGGGCAACAGGGCAATTGCCCCCCCCAAGACCATCTGTCACACTCACTTGCTTGCTTTGTTTTGTTTTTTTGCGCCTGATCTCCCGAACTTTGTGGACCCGGTACTGGCCGGCCGTATGTTTCCTGAGCTCCAAACTTGGCACACATGTAGCCCCATGTCCTCTCTACGAGTGTGCAAAGTTTGATGTTTGGGGGACCTACAGCCGGGGAGCACTGATTTTTTAAAACCGGGCACCCCTTCCATAGACTCCAATGTTAAACGGTCATTTCTTTAGTGAATTTGCGGACCCGGTACTGGCCGGCCCTATGTTTCCTGAGCTCCAGATGCAGATGGACACCCTAGGCTTATACTTGAGTCAATAAGTTTTCCCATTTTTTGGGGGTAAAATTAGGTGCCTCGGCTTATATTCGGGTCAGCTTATACTCAAATATATACAGTACTTGTTCTGCGGCTGCCTCTGCCTATCTGAGTCTCTCTCTCAGTTTCTCACATCAGCCGATCAGCGGCGCTGAGAGAGAGACTCGTCTAATGTAGTTACGCAGCGCACTAACACGATACCAGGAGCGGAGGAGGAGGTGGGTGGAGCCTCTTCCCTGCACTCGTTGCTAATGCCTGGGCCGCTTGGCGTCTAGCAACGAGTGACATCAGTGAGTCACGTTGGGCCGCTCTGCAGGCAGGTGCGATAGCGTGCGGCTCCACAGACGGGTAAGAAAGCGGGCGGCTTCGCTTGCGGCGCGGTTTGTTGTCGGGGGGCGGCGCGGTTCGTGGGCAGACCGTGCTGCTCAGTGTGTTGGCAGCGCAGGTGAGAGTGAGAAAGCAGGCTCAGTGTGGCAGCTGGCCAATCAGCTAGCCGGGAGCGGGGGAGCAGAGAGATGAGATCATCTCTCACTGCCCGTGCCTGCCCTGCATTTCTGCAGTGACTTCTGCCCTCACTGTGCAGGCAGCAGAGAGATTACATTATCTCTCTGCTGCCTGACTCTGGGAGTCTGGGACTTAGCAAGAGACAACCAAAACTACACCTTAGCAGGCAAGTTAGTGACAATCCGCAAGGTGTGGCAGGCGACGTGGCAAGTGACAATCCGCAAATTGTGTCAGGTGACGTGGCAAATGACAATCTGCATCTGGTGGCAGGCAAGTGACAATCAGCAAGGTGTGGCAGGTGACGTGGCAAGTGACAATCCGCAAGGTGTGGCTAGTGACAATCCGCAAGGTGTGGCAGGTGATGTGGCAAGTGACAATCCACAAGGTGTGGCAAGTGACAATCCACAAGATGTGGCAGGTGACGTGGCAAGTGACAATCCGCAACGTGTGGCAAGTGACTCGCTCAGGGCTCCCACAAATTGCAGGCGACGGTGGCAAGTGACACACTCGGGGCTCCCACTGATTCTGCATTGAACTATTTAATTTCATATTACAATGTAATAATAGAAATAATGCGCTTCAATCATCCTGACACCATAACAACCATGGTGCCAGAATGATTGAAGCGCAGACACCAACCATTTCCCCGATAAATTTCTCACAAAAAAAACATATTTTTTGGCAGTGCCCCTCCCGAGAAAAGACTCTGGATCCGCCCCTGCTGCAGACCCCCACAACCACTGGGCAAGGGTTGTGGGGATGAGGCCCTTGTCCCCATCAACATGGGGACATGGTGCTTTGACCCCCAAAGCATCCTCCCCATGTTGAGGGCATGTGGCCTGGTATGGTTCAGGAGGGGGGGCACTCTCTTTCGTCCCCACCTCTTTTCCTGCGGCCTGCCAGGTTCCGTGCTCGGATAAAGGTTCTGGTATGGGTCTGGTATGGATTTTTAGAATGCATTAAGATTAAAAAAAACTGCCTTTACAACTCCTTTAATTACTTATTTTTTTATGTATGTAGTGTTTTTCCACTATTTCTTTAGCGTACACATGATTATTCACATAGTTACTGCCCTTAGTCCTCTATAACCACATCACCTCTTACCCCTGTACTCCCTCTATGGACTACAGCAGCTAATTTTTACACTGGACCTTTTTTTTGGACAATATGTTTGTCACTACAAATGTTTCAAACCCTCTACTGCAAAATTAAGTGGGGTTTATTTACTAAAGGCAAATCCCACTTTGCACTACAAATTCACTTGGAAGTGCAGTCATTGTAGATCTGAGGGGGACATGCAAGGAAAATAAAAAACAGCATTTTTGCTTGTACATGATTAAATGATAAAATCAGCAGAGCTTCCCCTCCTTTCAGAACTTATCCTCAGATTTACAGCGACTGCACTTCCAAGTCCACTTGCAGTGCAGCGTAGATTTGCCTTTAGTAAATCAACCCCACTGTGTAGTACATGGTTAAACCCGCATGTTAAACCCCCTTCCTGTCCAGGCCATTTTTCAGGTTTCAGCACTATCATAATTTGAATGACAATTACTCAACATGCATGTTTTTGTTGAGACAGATAGAGTTTTTTTTTGATGGTATTTAACCGGTTATTGACCGCCCGCCGCAGTTTTACTGTGGCAGGTTGGCTCTCCTGTGCGAATCGCCGTCATTGTACATCGGCTCGCGCAGGCGCAGTTGCAAGCTGTGGGAGCGTGCCCGCAGGTTGGGTGGACTCGATGTTCCCCTGAGACCCGCGATCACCTAGTAAACAAGGCGGATCCCCATTCTGACAGAAGACATGACAGAGATCTACTGTTCCCAGTAATCGGGAACAGTGATCTCTGTCATGTCCCAAGCAGCCCATCCCCCCACCTCTGCTCTTGCTCCTAGATATTCCTGCACCATATAATGCAGATGCTGGCAATGGTTGCTTGAACCAATCAGACCTTGGTGCTGAGGACTGAAAAATTGTTTAAAGGCATCGGTCAGCTGGCCACCTTCTCCACCGCTCTTCCTCCGACTGAATGAAGCCTCAGCAACACATTGTCCATGTCCAGCACCAGGAAATGGTAACCTCTCAGGGTCTGGAAATGCGTTACACAAACCTTTCTTCAAGGCCTCCTGAAGATGTTTCATTCTATGCTCCCTCTGCGAAGGCAGAATGAGTTCTGCAACTTTACCCTTGTAACGTGGGTCAAGAAAGGTTTCCAGCCAGTAATGATCCCTCGCCTTGATACCATGAATCCTAGGGTCCTTTTGCAGGCTTTGCAGAATCAGGGAGGCCATGCAGCGTAAGTTTTCAGAGATATTCGATTCTGAGTCCACTGGGTCACTAAGGATTACATTATCCGTAACTACCTCCTCCCAGCCACGTACAACTCCTTGGGTTTCTGGGGACTTAAAACCATCCCTTGAAGACTGCTGCTGAGTGTTATCCTCTACATCTATGCTGACACAATCCTCTTCCTCCTCCTCCTCCTCTTCTTCCTGTGTGTTTGGCGGGCCCGCAGGAATGATATCTGGATAAAAGGGGTCTTGAGAAGAAAGGAAATCCTCCTCTTCTTCCCGCTGTTCTGACTCAAGTGCCCTGTCCATGATTCCAAGAAGCCTGTGCTCCAGCAGGAAGACTAGAGGGACAGTGTGACTGATGCATGCATTGTCGCTGCTCACCATCCTTGTGGCCTCCTCAAATGGTGATAGAACAGTGCACGCATCCTTGATCAGTAGCCACTGGCGTAGTGAAAAAAGCCAAGCTCCCCTGACCCTGCAGCATTGCCAATGTTGAGTTCCACCTGGTGGGCATGCCACAAATGAGGCAATTGGTGGGCAGGTTGCATTCCCTTTGAATGTCAGCCAGCCGAGCACTGGTATTGTATGACCGGCGGAAATGACCACAGACTTTTATGGCCTGCCTCAGGAGATCTTGTAAGCCTGGGTGCCTGGTCAAGAACCCCTGCACCACCAAATTCAGGATGTGTGCCAAACATGGAACATGGATCAAGTGTCCCTTTTAGAAGGCGGAGAGAAGGCTGGTGCCATTGTTGCATTCAACCATTCCTGGCTGAAGCTGGCGTGGCGTCAACCACCTCTGGGCCTGCCCCTGCAGAGCTGACAAAATCTCTGCCCCAGTGTGGCTCCTGTCCCCTAGGCAGACCAACTCAAGCACCCCATGGGATCATTTAGCCTGACTGCTTGCGTAGCCCCTTGAACGCTTACGGAGCACTGCTTGTTCAGAGAACAAATCTACAGAAGAGGCCATAGAGGAAGAAGAAGAGGAGGGAGTGGAGGAGAGAGCTGTGGCAGAATCACCACTAGCATTTTGGAGGCATGGTGGCGGAACAAGCTCCAACAACACTGAACCCTGTCCTGCATCCTTCCCAGCTGCCAGCAGAGTTACCCAGTGTGCAGTGAAGGAAAGGTAACATCCCTGCCAATGCCTGCTGGACCACGAGTCAGCGGTAATATGAACCTTACTGCTGACCGCCCTGTCCAACGAGACCAAAACATTGCCTTCCAAATGTCGGTAGAGAGCCGGAATGGCCTTCCGTGAAAAGAAATTGCGTTTTGGAAACTACCACTGAGGTACAGCACATTCAACAAATTCACGAAAAGGGGCAGAGTCTACCAGCAGAAAAGGCAGCAGTTGCAGTGCTAGCAATTTGGCCAAGCTAGCATTTAGACGCTGAGCATGTGGATGGCTGGGACCAAAAACATTTTTACGGTTCAGCAACTGGGGTAGGGAAATTTGGCTGCTAAAATCAATTGGTGGTGTACTGCTAGCAGATTGGCTGCAAGTACTTAGGACACCGATTGCTATACCTTCATTCCTCTCAATGCAGGTTTTGGAAGGACTGGAGGTATAGTGGGGTTGGTGATCCCAGATGAGGAGCAAGGAGAAGTCCGCCTTTTTCTATAATGTGGGTCTTTCAAGTGCTGTTGCCAACAGACTGCATGGCAGGTCCTCATATGTCTGGTCAAGCATGTGGTGCCCAAGCTGCTGCTGTTCTGGCCACGCTTGATGTGTTGAAAAAGGCCCACACCAAGGAACTTTTAAAAGTCAGCAGGGATTCAACAGTGCCCTGCACCTGCGGAGCTCTGCGGTGTTATGCAATAGGGTGGCTGCCCGTAAGCTGCCCCCTAGAGGACATCCTGCCTCGTTGGAGTTGTGTCTCCTCCTCCTCTCTTCTCTCAGGCACCCAAGTGCAGTCAGTAACGTCATCATCCCCTCCCTCCTCATCACTGGAGCAAACTTGGCAGTATGCTGCAGCTGGGGAAACATGACTGCCAGTTTCTTGTCCTTCTATGGCACCCCCTTTCTCTAGGCTTATGTTACTCCCTTCCTCAACCTGTGAACCAACATCGGAGCCTTCAAATCGCTACGTATGTGGTCGAATAATTCTGGGGACTCCTCCGTGCATGATGATGGGGCTATGGAAGGAGTGACTGTGGACAAGGAGCCGGTGGAATAGGCCTCCTTGGCATCTGCTTTGCACTATGACCCGCATGCTTGGCCAATCACAGCGCCGTCTGTACAGAGAGCCGTAATTGGCCAAAGCCAGGGTGGCTTTGGCCAATCATGGCTCAGAGGAGTAGGTACACGCCCCACACTATATAAGGCCGCCTGGAAGTCGGCCTTGTGTAGTGTGTTGGTGTTTGTGAAAGAGAGAGTTACAAAGAGAGAGACAGTGTCATTTATATTGAGTTAGATAGAGCAGGCAGGCGAGTCAGTTAGCTGCTGTTACAGTGTGTAGAGGATATATATGCATCCTAGGTGTTGTATATATATTTATACACTGTATTGAGTTTAGCTAGATCCGTTCCTGTTAGTCTCTATACTGTGACAGGCAGGCAGGTGATTGTGCTAGCTGCAGACGGTCAGTGTTTCACTTAGTGTACTACTGTGTGCTTTGCATAGCGTTCACCTAAAGCTCACCTGATTACAGTTATTCTCTATACTGTGACAGGCAGGCCGGTGATTGTGCAAGCTGCAGACAGTCAGTGTTTCACTTAGTGTACTTAGACCGAGACCGCGACCGACCAGACCAGTGCCCCTGCCTGCCTGCTCTGCCCAACTGAGTGACTGTGGACTGGAGCAGCCGCCCTGCTGCTGCTGCCCATGGTGCGTCTTCTTTGGAGTCAGACTCGGACACCTGCCTGCCCTCAGTGCCCTGGCCTGGTCTGTCTCTGAGGGGGAGCCTGGAGAGGAGTCAAGAGTGGGAGCGCCGCCAGATTGGGGATCATGAGAGAAGTCAGATGTGTGTGGACTGTGTAGCGGAGACTATAGAATAAAACCAGAGTGGCCAATCTGGAGTTGCCTGACTGAGCCCTGCATGGTGCACCTGTGAGGAGATGTGATTTATATTCTATGGTGGAAACATTTTAGACAGCAAAGGCAAAAGACTGCTGTATTTTATTAATTTATTACTTTTCTTTGTAAAAAAAGTGACAATGTGACTTTTGGAGAGGATTGGCGTGAAATTCAGGAGAGAAGTTACTAGCGATCTAACACTCTAGAGACCCTGGCAGGGGTAAACAGCCATCTGCTTTCATTGATCTCTGAAGGGATCAATGGTTCTGGTAAGCAGCAGTAAGAACTGGTGGTGGTGGAACCTCTCTCTATCAAGGACATAGCACTATTCATTGGGTGTTTGATGTTTGAAGTCACTTATGTTCCAACAAGGAAATTCTTATCCACATCATTTTGTTTTGTTTTTCAAGGGGTTACTATTACCTCATTTATTCATGGGACTTGGTTCATTCATTCAAGGGACTTTGTTCTCCACATTTATAGGAGTTTCTTGATTGTTTTTGGCAATAGAGATTGAGCTCTTGATATTCTGTTTCTGAACCCACAGTGGCAGTGTTTTTTATATGTGCGCAGCTTTTTCTTTTTAATATTATCTTTACTGTGTGTGTCTCACATTTAAGTTGCAGCCTATTGTTCATTATCACTATTAATTTTAATTAAATTTATGAGTGGTATTTCACTATTTAGACAGCGCAGTATTTATTCACACTTATACATTCTCTATACTGTGACAGGCAGGCTGGTGATTGTGCTAGCTGCAGACAGTCAGTGTTTCACTTAGTGTACTACTGTGTGCTTTGCATAGCGTTCACCTAAAGCTCACCTGAATACAGTTATTGTCTATACTGTGACAGGCAGGCCGGTGATTGTACAAGCTGCAGACAGTCAGTGTTTCACTTAGTGTACTACTGTGTGCTTTGCATAGCGTTCACCTAAAGCTCACCTGAATACAGTTATTCTCTATACTGTGACAGGCAGGCCAGTGATTGTGCAAGCTGCAGAGAGTCAGTGCATAGCATTCACCTAAAGCTCCCCTGAATACAGTTAGTGACTATTATAGTGGTGTTCTCATAATAAAACCACAAGTAGAGAGCTGCAAGTGTGCTGTGTCCTCTGCACAGTTTCACCTAAAACTAACTGAAAACAATTGCTGCTTTTCCCATAGTAACACCACAGCAGGCCATTAGTATGTCTGGAAGGCAAACAATGAGAGGCAGACAGTCACGAGGCAATAAAAGAGGGCAAGTAGCCTCTGTGTCTAAAGGCAACAGTGCTGCTAGTCGTGGACACGGTGCATCCTCATCAGCACGTGGCCGTGGGACACGCTTGTCCTTCTTTTTGGCAGCTGGCCATGTTGAGCCGCAACATGCTCAAGACTTGGTAGAGTGGATGACCAAGCCGTCCTCATCCTCCTCATCCTCTCTCACCCAGGCTCAGGGTACTTTGTCTGGCAAAGCAGCTGCCAAAGTGGCCTCTTCCCTCGGCTCAATGGCATCAGTCACTCCTTCTCTAGCCCCACCATGTCCTCCTGAGGAGTCCACCGAACTGTTTGAGCACAGTGTTGGGTACATGCTCCAAGAGGATGCCCAGCGTTTTGAAGGCTCCGATGATGGAACCCAGCTGGAGGAAGGCAGTAACGTGAGCTCAGAGAGAGGGGGTAGTAATGTGAGCCCAGAGAGAGGGGGTGCCCAACAAGGTCAGCTATCTGGCAGTCATGTTCCCCCAGCTGCAGCATACTGCCAGATTGGCTCCAGTGATGAGGAGGTAGGGGATGATAAGATCAGTGACTCCACGTGGGTGCCTGATAGGAAAGAGGAGGAGGGGGAGGAGGAGGCACATCTCCAACGAGGCAGGATGCCCTCCAGGGGCCAGCTTAAGGGCAGCACACAGACTGCATCACACCGCAGAGCTCCGCATGTGCAGGGCGCTGCTGTCTCTGTGCGTTATTCAAAAAGTTCTTTGGTGTGGGCCTTTTTTCAGACGTGTGCAGCAGATCGCACCGTTGCCATTTGCAAAATATGTCTAAAGCGTATCTCGCGTGGCCAAAACATCAGCCGCTTGGGCACCACAAGCATGACCAGACAAATGTCGACCTGCCATGCAGTTCATTGGTTAGCACACCTAAAAGACCCACACCAAAGAACAAGGCGGACCTCTCCTTGCTCCTCATCAGCTGGGATCTCCAACCCCACTATACCTTCAGTCCTCTGAAACCTGCACTGAGAGGAATGAAGGTGTAGAATTAGGTGTGTCACAGCCAAGTACTTGCAGGCAATCTGCTATCGGTACACCGACGTCCGATTGTACCAGGCAAATTTCCCTGCCCCAGCTGCTGCACCACCGAAAGAAGTTCGTTCCTAGCCATTCACATGCCCAGCGGTTGAATGCTAGCTTGGCTAAATTGCTAGCACTTCAACTGCTGCCTTTTCAGTTGGTAGACTCTGCCCCCTTCCGTGAGTTTGTGGAATGTGCGGTTCCTCAGTGGCAGGTTCCCAAACACCACTTTTTCTCACGGAAGGCGATTCCGGCTCTACCGTCATGTGGAAGACAATGTCTTGGCCTTGCTGGACAGAGCGGTCAGCGGTAAGGTGCATATTACTGCTGACTCATGGTCCAGCAGGCATGGACAGGGACGTTACCTATCTTTCACGGCGCATTGGGTGACTCTGCTGGGAAGGATGCAGGACAAGGTGCAGTAGTGTTGGAGGCTGTTCCGCCACCACACCTCCAAAATGTTACTACTGGTGATTCTGACACACCTCTCTCCTCCACCCCCTCCTCTTCTTCTTCCTCCATGGCCTCTTCCTGTGCTGATTTGTCCTCGGAACCAGCGGTGCTCCGAAGGCGTTCAAGGGGCTACACCAGTACGCAGGAAAAAAGATGCCATGCGGTGCTTGAGCTGGTGTGCTTGGGGGACAGGAGCCACACTGGGGCAGAGATTCTGTCAGCTCTGCAGGGGCAGGCTCAGAGGTGGTTGACACCACGCCAGCTTAAGCCAGGAAAGGTGGTTTGCAACAATGGCACCAACCTCCTCTCCGCCCTCCGACAGGGACAACTGTGCCCTGTTTGGCTCACGTCCTTAACTTGGTGGTGCAGCGGTTCTTGGGCAGGTACCCGGGCTTACAGGAGGTCCTGAAGCAGGCCAGGAAACTCTGTGGGCATTTCCGTCGGTCATATAATGCCAGTGCTCCGCTGGCTGAGCTGCAAAAGGATTACAACCTTCCCAAGAACCGCCTAATCTGTGACATGTCCACCAGGTGGAACTCTACGTTGGCCATGCTGCAGCGGCTGCACACACAGCAGAGGGCCATCAATGAGTATCTGTTGCAATATGGCACCAGGACAGAGTCAGGGGAGCTTGGATTTTTTCCCCACGCCAGTGGGCCATGATCAGGGATGCATGCACTGTCCTGGCACCATTTTAGGAGGCCACGAGGATGGTATGCAGTGACAGTGCATGCATCAGTGACACTGTCCCTGTTGTCCACCTGTTGGAGCACACACTGCGTGGAATAATGGACAGGGCACTTGAGCAGAACAGAGGCAGGAAGAGGAGGACTTCCTTACCTCTCAAGGCCCCCTTTATCCAGACAGTGTTCCTGCTGGCCCGGCTATCACACAGGAAGAGGACGAGGAGGAGGAGGAGGAGGATTGTGTCAGCATGGAGGTAGAGACTAGCACTCAGCATCAGCAGCAGTCTTCAAGGGATCAATTACAGTCCCAGACACCCATGGACTTGTACGTGGCTGGGAGTAGGTGGCTGCTGATCATGTCGTCCTCAGTGACCCAGAGGACTCCGCACCGAATGCCTCAGAAAAACTTAGCTGCATGGCCTCCCTGATCCTGCAAAGCCTGCGGAAGGATCCTCGTATTCAAGGAGAGGGATCAATACTGGCTGGCAACCCTCCTTGATCCACGTTACAAGGGTAAGGTTGCGGACCTTATCTTGCCATTGCAGAGGGAGCAGAGGATGGGGCATCTTCGGGAGGCCTTGCAGAAAGGTCTGTGCGATTACAAATTCCTGGTCCTGGACAACGTGTTGCTGAGGCTTCGGTCAGTCAAAGGAGGAGCGGTGGAGAAGGTGGCCATCTGACCGATGCGTTCAGACAATTTTTTAGTACGCAGCCCCAAGTATGCAATTGAGATACTGGCCTGTCCTGCATCCAGCGTTCTTTCGGAACGCACATTCAGTGCTGCTGGAGGCTTTGTAGCCGATCATAGGGTGCGCCTGTCAACCGACTCGGTCGATCGACTGACCTTCAAAAAAATTAATCAGTCTTGGATAACCACCAGCTACCAAGCACCTGATGCTGATGTAACAGAATAATTTTATTTTAAATGTCAGATCTCTTCAAGACTGCCTATGCTGATACAGAGTGACTATCCTGTTATGCTGTGTGACTATCCTCTTCCTCCTCAATAATCATGCTGATAGCTTGAAAGAACCTTTTGGTTCTGGGCACCGCCACCAGTGGCTAAGGCCAAATTTTTCAGCCCCTGTTTAACAGGGGCGTGTATTTACAATTTTTGATGCAATGCTTTGCAGCAGGGCTCATTGTTGTGCTCCAAGTACAGTATCTGTGAGGGGTTGCAGTGTTGTGGCACCAGCACCAGTGCCTAAGGCCCAATTTTTCTGCCCCTGTTTAACCACTTCCCGCCCAGTCAATAGCAAATTGACGTCCGGGAAGTGGTTCTGTTATCCACACTGGACGTCATATGACGTCCTGCGGGATAACAGCCGCCGCGCGCCCGGGGGGGCGCGCATCGCGGCGATCGGTGGAGCGGTGGGTCAGTCTGACCCACCGCTACACTGATCTCGGTAAAAAGCCTCCGTCGGAGGCTTTTTACCATGTGATCAGCCGTGTCGAATCACGGCTGATCAGGAAGTAAACAGGAAGAGCCGTTGTTCGGCTCTTCCTCACTCGCGTCTGACAGACGCGAGTAGAGGAGAGCCGATCGGCGGCTATCCTGACGGGGGGGTTCGCGCTGATTGTTTATCAGCGCAGCCCCCCCTCGGATACCCACACTGGACCACCAGGGAAGCCCCCAAGGACCACCAGGGAAGCCCTAAGCATGTGGATGGCCCCCATGGCCATCCACATGTAGTAAAAAATATATATATATAAAAAAAACATAAAAAAATATGCCAATCAGTGCCCACACATGGGCACTGACTGGCACGATCATGCCAAGAAAATAATGTGTGGTGGCTGGCATTGCTAGGCAGCAGTGTCACCAGTGCCACCTACTAGTGTCCATCAGTGCCACCTATCAGTGCCCATCCGTGCCCATCTGTGCCCATAAGTGCCCACCTATCAGTGCCCGTCCGTGCCACCTATCAGTGCCACCCATAAGTGCCCATCAGTGCCGCCTAAAAGTGCCCATTAGTGCCGCCTATGAGTGCCCATCAGTGCCGCCTAAAAGTGCCCATTAGTGCCGCCTATGAGTGCCCATCAGTGCCGCCTATGAGTGCCAATCAGTGCCGCCTATGAGTGCCAATCAGTGCCGCCTATGAGTGCCAATCAGTGCCACCTATGAGTGCCCATCAGTGCCACCTATGAGTGCCCATCAGTGCCGCATACCAGTGCCACATATCAGTGCCCATCAGTGCCGCCTATCTGTGCCACCTCATCAGTGCCACCTCATCAGTGCCACCTCATCAGTGCCACCTCATCGGTGCCCATCAGTGTCGCCTTATCAGTGCCCTTCAGTGCCGCCTTATCAGTGCCCATCATTGAAGTAGAAAAGGTACTTATTTACAAAAAAAATTAACAGAAACAAAGAAAAACATAGTTTTTTTAAAAATTTTCGCTCTTTTTTTATTTGTTATATAAAAATCGCAGAGGCGATCAAATACCACCGAAAGAGAGCTCTATTTGTGGGAACAAAATGATAAAAAATTTGTTTGGGTACAGTGTAGCATGACCGCGCAATTGTCATTCAAATTGCGACATTGCTGAAAGCTCAAAATTGGCTTGGGCAGGAAGCTGTATAAGTGCATGGTATTGAAGTGGTTAACAGAGGGGTGTAATTACAATTTTTGATGCAATACTTTGCAACAGGGCTCATTGCTGCGCTCCAAGTACAGTATCTGTGAGGGGTTGCAGTGTTGTGGCACCAGCATCAGTGCCTAAGGCCCAATTTTTCTGCCCCTGTTTAACAGGGGCATGTAATTACAATTCTTGATCTAATACCTTGCAACAGGGCTCATTGCTGCGCTCCAAGTACAGTATCTGTGAGGGGTTGCAGTGTTGTGGCACCAGGACCAGTGCCTAAGGCCCAATTTTTCTGCCCCTGTTTTACAATTCTTGATCTAATAATTCACAGCAGGGCCCATTCCTGCACCCACCAAGAGTAACTGTGAGGGCTTACAGTGTTGTGGCAACACCACCACCAAAAGGCCCAATTTTTCTGCCCCTGTTCAACAGGGGCATGTAATTACAATTCTTGATCTAATATTTCACAACTGGGCCCATTCCTGCACCCACTAAGAGTAACTGTGAGGGCTTACAGTGTTGTGGCACCAGCACCACCAAAGGCCCAATTTTTCCTACCACTGTTCAACAATGGCATGTAATTTCAATTCCTGATATAATAGTTCACAGCAGGGCATTCCAGCGCCCACCAAGAGTAACTGTGAGGGCTTACAGTGTTGTGGCAACACCAACACCTAAGGGGCAAATTTCTGCAGAGTATATATACGGCAGGCCCCTACTTTCAAACATCCAACTTACAAATGACTTCTACTTTCAAACGGAAGGAGACAACAGGAAGTGAGAGGAAATCTACCCCTAGGAAGGGAAATTCTCTCCTGTAAGAGTTAATATGGGAAAAGGGTGTCTCCTCTCTACTGATGCTTTATCACCAATCCTTGTTTCAATAAAAAAAACAAATTTTCCAAAAACATTTGTCATTGGGACGGAAAGTGAGGTGAAATGTTCTGAACAGGTGCACAGACAGCAAAACAAATGTTACAGGGGTGATAATAACCCTTCCCTATGTTCTCCAAAAAGCTTAAAAATATATTTTTTGGCTGGAGCTACACTTAAAAATGTACCTGTTCCAAATTACAAACAGATTCTACTTAAGAACAAACCTACAGTCCCTCTCTTGTTTGCACCGCCTGTATACTGCTGTTCAGAGTATATAGGGCCTTTTTTTATTTTGGGTGTGGGGTTCCCCTTAATATCCATACAAGATCCAAAGGGGCTGGTAGTGGGCTGGGGTGGGGGGGGGTACCCATGCCATTTTTCTCAATGATTTTTATCCATATTGCCGGGACCAAAACATTACATTAAAGCCGCAAGCAGTTTTAAATGACTTTTTTTCCTTTAGAAATGTCATTTTGTGCAGGGATAGTTCTAAACACAGTAAACACGTGCCACTTCACAGGCATACTTTAGACATCCCCCAGGTACGATATTTAAAGGAATATTTCACTTTTTTTTTTTTCACTTTATGCATCATTAAAATCACTGCTCCTGAAAAAACGGCTGTTTTTAAAACTTCTTTTTGCATTGATACATGTACCCTGGGGCAGGACCCGGGTCCCCAAAACCTTTTTAGGACAATAACTTGCATATTAGCCATTATTATTAGCACTTTTGATTTCGAACGTTCGCGTCCATTGTATTTAATAGGGTTCTAAAGTTCGCACGAACTTTCGGTCCGTTCGCAGGTTCTGGTGCGAACCGAACAGGGGGGTAATTATAACACATTGATCTTTTCATGTTTCCTTGCTTATTTTGATATACAGTACCTGTTATTGATTTCTTGTGATACTTAGATTGCTCTTCCCCCAATATAATAAACATTTAGATTTTTCTTTAATTTTTGTTTTTCCAATTTAATAATTTCTTGTTTGGTGCTATAGTAGCTTACCATTTTTTTACGTGCTTTAACACTTAATCCTTCTGCAGTTGTATAACTGTTGGGCTTCGTAAAATGCAGACTATTGTCTGAAAGTTAGTTATCAATATACAATTATTATTTTGTCCATGGGAAGGAATTGATCCTTTCATTTTATTCATATACGTAGCAATGTACCTTAGCGAGTGTTGCATACGATCTTTTATTTTATGTAAGATTATTGTCCATCCACCAATCTATTTATTGTGAATACATGTCTAGTGAATAAATATTAATTTAATTCCATATTTAGTCTGTATTCATAGTGATTGATTTTTCCCTAAAGAATCTGACTGGTCGACAAATTACTCAATATAATTAATTGTTCAGGCAATTCCTGATGCAAATGCATAACATACCTTTCCTCAATGATCCACATAAAGGTTGTGCTTCTAACCCAATAGATATTGGTAACTTCTTCAGAAATGTACATGCATCTCTCTATAATTTAAAAGACTCATTGGAATTCTATCATCCTACACTGGAACAAATCAATGATTTGCACCGTTCACTACTACCAAAATAGATTCAATCATTACAACCCTCCCACAACACACACTCACACAAATCCCCAGGGCTGTACTGTATGGTTTTACAAATGAAGACTATAAGACATTCACAAACATATTTACACTTTATCTCTGCTCATTTGCAAATCGTGCAGTAGCAGTTTGAACTTTCCCTAAAGAACTTTTCCTAGAAGCACTTACAATCCCTAAACCAGAACCACATACTGACCTAGTTTACTTTCATCCTATCTGACTGCTGAACACTGATAAAATAATCTCCACCAAACTTTTAGCACACAGACTCCCATTTGCTAACCATCCCGACATGGTCGGGTTTGTACCTCAAACAAGTACTAATAAAATTTGGTCTTAGTGGCCCATTTGTATCAGCGAATCCTTGCACTCTATTCTAACCCCAGTGCAAAAATATAGACCTCTCAAAAGCTTTCTGCAAAATTTTCAGTAACATACCAAATGGTATGAGGCGGGGTGTCCCCTCCCCCCCCCCTTATTTTAGCAATACTTAGTGAGCCATTAGCTGAATCCAATCACTCAAGCCCAAATATCTCTGGCCTGATGGTTGGTTGCATATTGCACAAATTAGGCCCATTACACGCATGACATATTAATTTCCATGAATAATCCTATACTAATCTCATGCATTCCCTCTGTGAGACATTCTCATAACCTTTGGAAAGCTCTTGCATTGTAGGCCTCATTCACACAGGATGACTTTTTCACTCCCCGGATGCCTTCACTCCAGGGGAGGAAAAGCAGCATTAAACTCACCTAATGCCATGTTTTTCAAACACGTTTAGGCGCTTCAAGCATCTGGGTATTCATCCATTCCATTGGCCAGAATATGAATTTATTCTGTCCACTGAAATAAAAGAATGCTGAAGTGCTAAAAGCGCCTAGTGTTTACGTGCATTTAGATGTGTTTTGGCGTGTCTGGTATTTTTTGTAGTGAAACACATCTCTCCTGATTGCTCCTGCCTCTAAACTATTGTAAAACTGCACATTTTAGAGTGGCCTTTTGTTGTAGCCAGTTAGGGACTAGGGAATGGGATGTTAGAAAAAGACTGCACTTTATGTTAAACTGTAGTGTTATTTATGGATCGGTAAAGCTTTTGAAACCTAGCCTTTGCCTGGTCTGAAGTTACTCAATAGTAGGGATGAGCTTCGAGTTCGAGACAAACTCATGTTCGACTCGAACATTGCCTGTTCGCACCGTTCGCCGAACAGCGAACAATTTGGGGTGTTCGCGGCAAATTCGAAAAGCCACAGAACACCCTGTAAAAGTCTATGGGAGAAAGCTAAAGTGCTAATTTTAAAGGCTTATATGCAAGTTATTGTCATAAAAAGTGATTGTGGGACCTGGGTCCTGCCCCAGGGGACATGTATCAATGCAATTTTTTTTTTTTAAACGCCCGTTTTTTCGGGAGCAGTGAATGCTTAAAGTGAAACAATAAAAGTGAAATATTCCTTTAAATTACGTACCTAGGGGGTGTATATAGTATGCATGTAAAGTAGCGCTTGTTTCCCGTGCTTAAAACTGTCCCTGCACAAAGTGTCATTTCTGAAAGAAAAAAAAGTAATTTAAAAGCACTCGCGGCTATAATGAATTGTTGGCTCCCGGCAATACAGAGAAAAGTAATTGAAAGTCATTTACTTCAATTACCAGGCCCTTCAGGTCTGGTATGGATATTAAGGGGAACCCTGCGTCAAATAAAAAAAAATTACGTGGGGTTCCCCCCAAATATCCATACCAGACCCTTCATGTCTGGTATGGATTTTAAGGGGAACTCCAGCCAAATTTTTAAAACAAATGGCGTGGAGTTACCCCCAAAAATCTATACCAGACCCTTTATCCAAGCATGCAACCTGGCAGGCCGCAGGAAAAGAGGGGGGATAAGAAAGCGCCCCCCCTTCCTGAACTGTACCAGGCCACATGCCCTCAACATGAGGAGGATGCTTTGGGGGTCTCAAAGCACCATGTCCCCATGTTGATAGGGACAAGGGCCTCATCCCCACAACCCTTGCCTGGTGGTTGTGGGGGTCTGCGGGCGGGGAGCTTATTGGAATCTGGAAGACCCCTTTAACAAAGGGGACCCCCAGATCCCGGCCCCCCCCTATGTGAATTGGTAAGGAGTACAATGTACCCCTACCATTTATCAAAGAATGTGTAAAAAAAACACACAGACACCGTTGGGATAAGTCCTTTATTAAAAATAAAAAAAATAAAAAGATTCCAGTGGTGGTAATCCACTCTCAGTCTCCACTCCAATGCTGTCGGTATCCTGCGATGGGTGATCTCCTCTCCGGGGTCCAGCGATGGATGATCTCTCCTCTCCAGGTCCAGGCTCCAACGATGAGATGTCCAGCGCGGTGAGGAACAGCAAGCATCCTGTCTCCAGCGGACGTGGGGGGGGTTCTGTATTGTTGGGGGGGGGGCAGGACCCGAGTCACCAAACACATTTTAGGACAATAACTTGCATGTAAGCCTTTAAAATTAGCACTTTAGATTTTTCATGTTCGAGTCCCATAGACTTTAACAGTGTTCGGATGTTCAAACAAATTTATTGCCTGTTCGCATGTTCTGATGCGAACCGAACTGGAAAGGAGACACCCAAGCTATTTGCTGAGAGGCATGTTGAGCCCATTGAATATTTTTTTTTTGTCCCAAATGATTGAATAATGACAAAAAGAAAAAAATGTACAAAAAGTTGTCACTAAATGATATATTGCTCACACATGCCATGGTTATATGTGGAATTGCACCCAAAAATACATTCTGCTGCTTCTCCTGAGTACGGGGATACCACATGTGTGGGACTTTTTGCGAGCCTAGCCGCGTACGGGGCCCCAAAAACCAAGCACCGCCTTCAGGATTTCTAAGGGCGTAAATTTTTGATTTCACTCCTCACTACCTATCACAGTTTTGAAGACCATAAAATGCCAAAATAGCACAAAACTCCCCCAAATGACCCCATTTTGGAAAGTAGACACCCCAAGCTATTTACTGAGAGGCATGTTGGGTTCATGGAATATTTTATATTTTGCCACAAGTTGCGGGAATATGACAAACTTTTTTTTTTTGCACAAAGTTGTCACTAAATGATATATTGCTCACACATGCCATGGGCATATGTGAAATTACACCCCAAAATACATTCTGCTGCTTCTCCTGAGTACGGGGATACCACATGTGTGGGACTTTTTGGGAGCCTAGCCACGTACGGGACCCCAAAAACCAAGCACCGCCTTCAAGGTTTCTAAGGGCATAAATGTTTGATTTCACTCCTCACTACCTATCACAGTTTTGAAGGCCATAAAATGCAAAGATAGCACAAAACCCCCCAAAATGACCCCATTTTGGAAAGAAGACACCCCAAGGAAATTGCTGAGAGGCATGTTGAGCCCATTGAATATTTTTTTTTTGTCCCAAGTGATTGAATAATGACAAAAAGAAAAGAAAATGTACAAAAAGTTGTCACTAAATGATATATTGCTCAAACATGCCATGGTTATATGCAGAATTGCACCCCAAAATACATTTGGCTGCTTCTCCTGAGTACGGGGATACCACATGTGTGGGACTTTTTGAGAGCCTAGCCGCGTACGGGCCCCCGAAAACCAAGCCCAGCCTTCAGGATTTCTAAGGGCACAAATTTTTGATTTCACTCCTCACTACCTATCACAGTTTTGAAGGCCATAAAATGCCAAGATAGCCCAAAACCCCCACAAATGACCCCATTTTGGAAAGTAGACACCCCAAGCTATTTGCTGAGAGGCATGGTGAGTATTTTACAGCTCTCATTTGTTTTTGAAAATGAAGAAAGACATTTTTTTTTTCTTTTTTCAATTTTCAAAACTTTGTGACAAAAAGCGAGATCTGCAAAATACTCAACATACCTCTCAGCAAATAGCTTGGGGTGTCTACTTTCCAAAATTGGGTCATTTGGGGGGGTTTTGTGCCATCTGGGCATTCCATGGCCTCCGAAACTGTGATAGGCAGTGAGGAGTGAAATCTAAAATTTACACCCATAGAAATTCTGAAGGCGGTGCTTGGTTTTCGAGGTCCTGTACGCGGCTAGGCTCACAAAATGTCTCACACATGTGGTATCCCGTACTCAGGAGAAGCAACAGAATGTATTTTGGGGTGCAATTCCACATATAACCATGGCATGTTTGAGCAATATATAATTTAGTGACAACTTTTTGTACTTTTTTTTTTTTTTTGTCATTATTCAATCACTTGGGACAAAAAAATAAAAATTCAATGGGCTCAACATGCCTCTCAGCAAATAGCTTGAGGTGTCTACTTTGCAAAATGGGGTCATTTGGGGGGGTTTTGAACTGTCCTGGCATTTTATGCACAACATTAGGAAGCTTATGTCACACATCATCCACTCTTCTAACCACTTGAAGACAAAGCCCTTTCTGACACTTTTTGTTTACATGAAAACATTTTTTTTTGCAAGAAAATTATGTTGAACCCCCAAATATTATATATTTTTTTGAAGCAAAGGCCCTACAGATTAAAATAGTGGGTTTTGCATTTTTTTTTTTTTCACACAGTATTTGCGCAGCGATTTTTCAAACGCATTTTTTTGGGGGGAAAACACACTTTTTTTATTTTTAATGCACTAAAAAACACTATATTTCCCAAATGTTTGATGAAATAAAAAAGATGATCTTAGGCCGAGTACATGGATACCAAACACGACATGCTTTAAAATTGCGCACAAACGCGCAGCGGCGACAAACTACATTCATTTTTAAAAGCATTTAAAAGCCTTTACAGGTTACCACGTTAGATTTACAGAGGAGGTCTACTGCTAAAATTACTGCCCTCGATCTGACCTTCGCGGTGATACCTCACATGCATGATGCAATTGCTGTTTACATATGACACTAGACCGACGCTTGCGTTCGCCTTTGCGCAAGAGCAGGGGGGGACAGCAGTGCTTTTTCTTTTTTTTCTTTTCTTTTTTTTTTTTTTTTATTATTTATTTTGCTTTTTTATTTTATTTTTAAACTGTTCCTTCCATATTTATTTTTTTTACCATTTTTATTGTTATCTCAGGGAATGTAAATATCCCCTATGATAGCAATAAGTAGTGACAGGTACTCTTAGGTTAGACCCTAGATCTTTCCTCTGCCCTCAAAGCATCTGACCACACCAAGATCGTTGTGATAAAATGCTTTCCCAATTTCCCAATGGCGCTGTTTATATCCGGGGGGGGCATTCCCTCCCACTGCTTGTAAAAGGAGTCTAGAGGCTAATTATCCGCTAGAATTGCTTTTACATGAAAGCCGGCCACTGGCTGAAAAGAATGATACCAAGATGATACCTAAACCTGCAGGCATCATTCTGGTATAAACATTTAAAGTCCAGCAACATACCAGTACGTTGCTGGTCCTTGTTGGACATGTATTGTAATCTTTTTTTTCATGCAGCCTGTTGGCTGAACGAAAAAAAGAGATTGATCGGTGGGTATGCCCACCATTAGAATACCTCCCTTCATCCACCCACTTCTAATGATGGCCATACATGCACCATTTATATATGCCGAAGCATGGGGGCATCCTCCCACAAAAAAGTTATGCCGTGTACACACGGTCGGACTTTTCCACGGGCAAGCCTCCGTCGGAATTTCGACCGTATATATGCGGCATTAGGAACAAAATCGCTCCTCCGCCCCTGCTGCCCCCATGCTTCGGCATATATGCCCTTTTTTTTAACTGTGGTGGTGAAATCACCTCCTACAGCGCTGGAGTCACGACTTTATGTATCGTGGGAGCAAACGCTGTTGCTGTCAAGATAAATAGATCCGCTCTGCAACTGAATGGTGTACCTGCTAAGCAAATGATGGTTAACATTAAAACAAAGTAACATTACAGTACAACAGTAAGACCTTACCATACCATACCTGCAAAGCAAATACCAAAACAAAACCTAGTAAAAAATAAAAAAAATTTTTAACGCAACCTGTGCCTAAAATATATATGTGCCGAAGCATGGGGGCATCCTCCCGCAAAAAAGTTATGCCGCGTACACACGTTCGGACTTTTCCACGGGCAAGCCTTCGTCGGAATTTCGACCGTATGTACGCGGCATAAAACGCTATACCGCGTACACACGGTCGGACTTTTCCACGGGCAAGCCTCCGTCGGAATTTTGACCGTATATACGCGGCATTAGGAGAAAAATCGCTCCTCCGCCCCTGCTGCCCCCATGCTTCGGCATATATGCTCTTTTTTTTAACTGTGGTGGTGAAATCACCTCCTACAGCGTTGGAGTCACAGCTTTATGTATCGTGGGAGCAAACGCTGTTGCTGTCAAGATAAATAGATCCGCTCTGCAACTAAATGGTGTACCTGCTAAGCAAATGATGGTTAACATTAACACAAAGTAACATTACAGTACAACAGTAAGACCTTACCATACCATACCTGCAAAGCAAATACCAAAACAAAACCTAGTAAAAAATTAAACATTTTTTTAACGCAACCTGTGCCTAAAATATATATATGCCGAAGCATGGGGGCATCCTCCCGCAAAAAGTTATGCCGCGTACACACGATCGGACTTTTCCACGGGCAAGCCTCCGTCAGAATTTCGACCGTATATACGCGGCTTTAGGAGCAAAATCGCTCCTCCGCCCCTGTTGCCCCCATGCTTCGGCATATATGCTCTTTTTTTTTAACTGTGGTGGTGAAATCACCTCCTACAGCACTGGAGTCATGGCTTTATGTATCGTGGGAGCAAACGCTGTTGCTGTCAAGATAAATAATTCCGCGCTGCAGTTGAATGGCGCACCTGAAAACAAAAAATTACATACCTGAAATGCAAGCATGATAAAACATTGCAGAATGGAATACAGTAAAAAAGAGCAGAACAATAGAGAGAAAATAGAGAGAGAGAGAGAGAGAACAATAAAACGACAACTATTTTTGTTTTTTTTATTTTATATTTTTTTTGTGTTTTGTTTTTTAAGTTTTTTTTCTTTCTTTTTTACACTTTTTTTTTGTATTTTTAACAACTGTAATGGTTCGGGTCTCTCAAAATGTAATGGCATCTTGGGAGACCCTGTGTAAGTGTGTCCTAGTCTGTGAAATGCTGTACCCTACGCTAAAACTTCACTTTTGAGTGGTAGCGTTCAAAACATTCACCAAGGCAAAGACCAGGCTTGTCAAGACAGAGTGGACAATAATGACGGGTGTCACGCCTAAATCCGCGCTTGCTACAGACACGACATCTTTTTTGGGGGGCTCGTTGGGTAGGGGTACTCGGGAGGACATACGTATAATGCCTCTCATGCAGCCGGCTTACTGCATTTGGTTGGGGATGGTGAGGTGCAGAACCGCCTGGATACAGGAGTTCTGTGACAATCTCATTCTGGAATTTTAGAAGAGATAAAGTCCCGCCTGAAGCTCTGTATAGCACATGAGCGTTCAGCAAAGCCAATTGGAATAAGGATAGAGACACTTTTTTGTACCAGCGTCTCGCCTTACGGTCAATTACATACGGCGCCAACAACTTGTCGTTGAGGTCCACCCCTCCCATATTTTTGTTATATTCGTGGACACAGAGGGGTTTCTCCACAACACCAGTTGCCGTAGGAATTTGGACTGTCGTGTCTGCATGAAGGGAGGTAAGAAGGAAAACATTCTTATTGTCCCTCCACTTCATAGCGAGCAAGTTATTACACTTTACGCAGGCTCTTTCCCCCAGCCTAAGACGGGCATCTACAAGCCGCTGGGGAAAACCCCGGCGATTAGGTCGCACGGTGCCACATGCTCCAATCTGATGACCAAACAAGTGACTAAACAGTGGCACGCTCGTGTAATAATTGTCCACATACAAGTGGTACCCCTTTCCGAATAAGGGTGACACCAATTTCCACACTATCTTGCCAGCGCTCCCTATGTAATCCGGGCAGTTGACCGGCTCAACCTGACTATCTTTTCCCTCATAAACCATAAAGCTCCATACATAGCCTGTTGCCCTGTCACAGAACTTATAGAGCTTGACCCCGTATCTGGCACACTTGCTGGGAAGGTACTGCTTGAAAGACAAGCGGCCAGAAAATTGAATCAGGGACTCATCAACACAGACAACTTGATCGGGAGTAAACAAGGCTGCAAAACGTTCGTTGAAGTGGTTTATGAGGGGCCGAATTTTATAGAGCCGGTCGTATTCAGGGTCCCCATGTGGACGACAAAGTTCATTGTCGTTGAAGTGCATGAACCGCAAAATCTGCTCGTATCGTTTCCTGGGCATGGAGGCAGAGAACACGGGCATGTGGTCAATTGGGTGCGTGGACCAATAAGCACGCAATGACGGGAATTTATGTGTGCCCATGTTGAGGGAAAGGCCCAGAAAGGTCTTAAATTCGGAAACCGTAATTGGTTTCCAATCTTTGGCAATGGAAGGCAACTGGGGATTAGCAGCAATGAATTGACCAGCATATAAATTACTCTGGTCCACAATAGATCTATAGAGATCTTCTGTGAAAAACAGTGAATAATAATCAATTGGCATAAAATCAGCTGTATCCACCTGAATACCGGGTTGGGCAGTGAATGGGGGAAGTACGGGTTCTGCAGAAGTGGCGGGCACCCAATCAGGATAGGCGAATTCTGCAGGAAGAGCACTATGGGTACGACGGGCCTGCCTTTGTCTTCTTATTGATGGCAGCGGGACACTACTTGTGCTTGCCACCTCGCCAGCTTGAACTGCACTTATGGGACTCGCCATGTGATACTGCAGTGCTGGATGTACGCCCAGGCTGTACTAGGCCGCTGGTGCTTGCCAATTCACCAGAAGGAATAGCGGCGCTAGTACTACTCTGCTCCATGATACGAGAGCCCTGCGGTTCTTGCTCCTCAACAACTTCAGAAGATCGGGATCAGGTACGCCTGACCTTAGCAGGGACCTCAACTTCGTCGTCAGAGCTATCTGACGTGGGGCCGCTGACGTCACTGTCTTCTACGGGAAGATATTCTGAGCCTGAATCTGACAGATACGTGACCTCCTCTTCACTATCTGTCATGCTCAGAATCTCGTAGGCCTCTTTACTAGTGTACCTTCGTCTTGCCATTTTGGGCTCTAAATTTAGGGGTACACTAGTAAGATTCACAGGAAAAAAAGCACCTGACTGTCGTCAGCAAATATATCAAACGCTACAAAAAAAACTGTTAGCGATCGCAGGGATCAGGCCTGTCTCTGCGAACGCTGCAGTTATGTGTTCTGTGTTTGGTAAGTGACAGTGATCGATCGATACTGCACTTGGGTGGGCTGGGCTGGGCTGGGCTGGGCGGAGGGGCTAAACGCAGGTGCTAGCAGGTATCTGGGCTGATCCCGCTAACACTGTGTTTTTGGGAACCCTAAACCGCTGGGGACACTAGTATAGATCTGATCAGATATTGATCTGTTCAGATACTATACCACTAAGGGAGGTGTATGCTTTGCGCGTGGGTGTTAGCGTTACTGGCACTAACCTAACGCTGCCTGGGGTGACGCAGACCCTCTCTGGCGCTAAAACCTAATTGATCTCACCCGCCGGGTGATCAGGGGGTTAAACCTTTATTGGGTTATATACGGCGGGTGCCCTGATGCTATAAAAAGCAAACTAACCAACCAGCGTCACCCGTAACCTTTATATGGTGATCACTGGTGAAAGGGTTTAACTAGGGGCAATCAGGGGGTTAAAACCTTTATTAGGTTAAATATGGGGGTACCCGACGCTATATAAAAACCTGACGGGTTACCTAAATAACTAAATAACTAACTGGGTAACCAGTGTCACCAGTGACGCTTATACGGTGATCACTGGTGAAAGGGTTAACTCTAGGGGCAATCGGGGTTAAAATAATATATGGGGGTACCTGACCCTATAAAAACCTGTGGCGAAACTAAAAATAAATAACTGGCTATCTAGGGCACCACCGGCACTAAATACAGCGATCGAAAATACGATCGCTTAGTGACGCTGGCGTTAGGGGGTGAAAGGGTTACCTGGGGGCGATCAAGGGGTTAAACCTTTATTAGGGGGGGTTAGGGGGCTACCCTGGACCTAAAGGGGCCTAAACCTAACTGCCCTGCAACTTTTTACTGTCACAGATGACACAAAATGCAGTGATCAGTAAAATAAATGATCACTGCAATCAGTGACACTGTGATTGGGGGCTGGGGGGTGACCTGGGGGGTGATCTGGGGGTGACTGGGGGGTGAAATGTGTGCCTATGTGTACCTATGTGTCAGTGGACTGTTGGTGCACTAACCTGCGTCTTCTCTCCTCGGCGCTGCGGACGAAAAGACCGCGCGAGGGAGATGACATCACTTCCTCCTGCTTCCTCTGCCTGTGTTTACATTACACGGGCAGAGGGAGCATTTTCATTCGCCGGGAGCGATCGCGAGGGGGTAGCCGGAATCGAATGGCCGTCCCCTCATCTCGGATCGCTCCCCAACGATAAACGGCCACTCACTGTATAGGAGGGGTGTCCGATCGGACCCCCCAACTGTACAAAAGCGATCACGTACACTGTACGTGATTGTGCCTGTCGGTGCCATTCTGCCGATGTACATATACAGTGAGCGGTCGTTAAGTAGATAATATACCGAGGGTACCCCATATGTAAGACAGTGACCCTATCTAAAGTGTCTAGTGTAGTATAGAAGAACCCTGGGGTAGGCCTTTCATGTGACACACGCTTGGCGCCCAATAAGGAGGGGAACATGGAGGACATGACTACCATCACACGGCACCCACATACCCCTGCCTGCATACACACCTCAACTTGAAAAGAAAGTCTCTTGAACCTCGTTTTTTTGTGGGTACCTAACTCTTACTTATTTGTGAATAAACCTGACATTCCCTGGAAGTAATATTTTTAATGCCATCTACCCTGCTTTATTGATTAATGTTTGGTAAGGAATTGACCAACCCAAGTAGCCTTATAAAAATGTTTATACATCAAAATATCTTTTATTTGTTTTGGTCCCTCCCTATATCATTACCTTTAATATATCTCAGAGGAAAGGAAAAACGTACCGCTCAAAAGCTTGAGAATTCACCAAATAGCTGCTTCCGCCCGGTCACTCACACAGGTGCTGGCTCTGCACTGATGCATGGGAGAAAAAGAAACCCTGGACTGCCGCACTCTGTATAGACAGTTATTTATTCCAAAATTTCAGGTAAAAAATCCAAATTCAAAATAAATCCATAAATCCAAAACAACAAATGCAGATGGTGTGCATGCAGGGAAGGGTGGCTAACGCGTTTCACGTCACGAATTGACGCTTACTCATAGCTAGGGTGTGTGGGAATCAATAGAGGTATAAATGAAAAATAAAGTAACTTTACACCAATCAGTACTGAAATAATGAACTCCTGTAGAATAGGGGAAAATCGATCCGATCTCTGTAAAAAGTGAGAAACAGCCTGTAGACCCAAAGTATGGGGTATGGAGGAATAAAGACTTGTGACATCACAAGTGATCCACTGACAGTTTTCATTCCATGTGATGTCATTCAGTTTGGTCAAAAGGTCATTGGTGTCACTGATGTACCCTGGTAAGTCCATAACCAAAGGTTGGAGTTGTTCATCCACCCATTGCCCTAAACGTTCATTTAAGGAATTGATTCCTGCTACAATCGGTCTGCCCGTAAGAGGTGTAAGGCCCTTATGCAGTTTTGGTAGGTGATGAAAGATGGGCATGACAGGGAAAGGTGGGATCAAAACTTCTTTTTCCTTTTCTGTGAAGACTCCTATTAGGACTGACCTATCCAATAACGCAGAGAGTTCTTTCTTGAAGGATTCTGTGGGGTCACCTCTAAGCTTATGATAAGTGGTAGTGTCCGACAATTGCCTTAAAGCCTCTTGTTTGTAGATAGTTGCATCTAGGACAACCACCACCCCGCCTTTATCTGAGTTCTTTATAACTATAGAGGGATCCTTTTGTAGTTTATCTAACGATATTTTTTCATCATTATGGTTTTTTGGAGTATTTGTAAATTACTATTATTATTATTATTTCAATTCACACGAATATCACATAATAATTATTTCACATACATGAATATATTTACATCTATGGCTCACCATCTCCAAAAAACATTTTCACATTTTCACTTTTCATTTATTTTTTCATTTAAAAAGATTTTTCCGTTCATTTTTTGAACTTAATTAATTGACATTCATACTTATCACTGTCATATTCATTCACTTTAAATAATATATAGACACACTTTGGTGTGTCTATGTTTAAGCATTAAGTGTTTAGTTTATAATTTATACACATTTTGTAATTTTGTATTTTTGTGAATGGTCTTCAAAAGAGTGCTATTCCCTTCCCCCCTCTCCCTTTCTTGGGAGTGCCGAAATCAAACATAAGGTTATCCCAGTCAGCTGTGTTCTTTCAGTACTGATTGGTGTAAAGTTACTTTATTTTTCATTTATACCTCTATTGATTCCCACACACCCTAGCTATGAGTAAGCGTCAATTCGTGACGTGAAACGCGTTAGCCACCCTTCCCTGCATGCACACCATCTGCATTTGTTGTTTTGGATTTATGGATTTATTTTGAATTTGGATTTTTTACCTGAAATTTTGGAATAAATAACTGTCTATACAGAGTGCGGCAGTCCAGGGTTTCTTTTTCTCCCATGCATCAGTGCAGAGCCAGCACCTGTGTGAGTGACCGGGCGGAAGCAGCTATTTGGTGAATTCTCAAGCTTTTGAGCGGTACGTTTTTCCTTTCCTCTGTTTCTACCTGGACTTTGCCCATTTTTGTACCTGCCCAGCTTCAATATTCTCCAGCTCCGTAATTCCTTAATACATAGTGTTTTATACACAATGGATTACCCCGTCACCATGACACATACCGAATCCACCACCACTACAACAACCACAGGAGTAGACACAGGGTTTAGCCGAACTCTAACCGCCCCAGCTAACAATCCCTTACGCTCCAGCCAGCAACTTTTTTCACAAACAGCGGATGTAGGCGATTTCTCTCTGAGACGCATATTCCGCAAACTTGAGAGCCTTATGGCAAAGGAAATAAGGGCGTTCTGGGATGTTAATACACTCACGGAATATATCACTATGGAACAAATACCTCGAGGACTACGCATTAAGAAGTTTCCCACGTTTGATTTTCCAGACGAGGATACAAAAATGAAATGGACTAATACCCTTTCTGCTTGTTCGTTTGAACTGATGAAAATCATTGTGAACTTTAAACAAAAAGAATTGAATAGGGTACAGGATGAAATGTCCATGATACAGAAGGAACTAGTGGATCAACAGGGACAACCTGGATATTCGGATTTAGACATGCAGCTGAACAAAAAAATGGATAAACTAGAAAGAGGAGTAATTGCTACTAAAAAAGAGAAAAAGACCAGAGATCAGTTAGATTATGATGCAAATAAAGTTTATACTTGGAAGAAGCCAATATTTCACGCGAACCGCCCACGAAAAACTCCAAGCAAAAAGCGGGTCAGTTTTTCAGATACGGAAGGTGAACCCCCAAATGACACTTTTGCAGCGACTGGATCTGACTCTTCCTCTGACAGCTCCAAACCCGAATACACACGTAAAGATCAACCGGTTCCTTTAAACCCTCACGGTCAGAATCACAGCAAGAAAAACAAGAAGAAAAACAACAAAAAAACAAGAAAACCAGGAGAGGCGGAAAGAAACACAGAAGACAACAGAGGAAATCGCTACCCTCTACGGGATCGCAAGTAGCTGAAATATCGAATGTAATGAATCTGTCGGGATGTCCTTTAACCGAATCAGATATTCTATTATTGTCAAAAGGCTTGAATTTTTGTCCATCCAATCACTTTAACCTCTTCAACACCATCATAGATGTCAACAGATTAGCAAGAGTTCTCACACTGCAAAAACATTACTTTTCTGAACAAGATATTTCATCGCCAGGCTTTTCCACAGAGGACTCCACCATGGGTGAGTGTATACCTTATTCTAATCATTTCATTGACGTATGTGCTTTGATGGACTTGACAGATCTTGCTGGTGAATCAGATATAGTCAGAGAAGATATGGATGTTTTTGGTCCAGGTCATAACCCAGTTCATTTTAAGGTTAAATCAGACTTTTATCCGATAAATTCCAGAGGAAAGGACATGGATTTATACCAAAAATTAGTAGAAAGGGATTTATCCCTTTTGGCTAAAAATATATCTAAAACATCCAGCAAAAAGGGTTTTGATAATTTGTCTGTTGAAGAAAAAATATCGTTAGATAAACTACAAAAGGATCCCTCTATAGTTATAAAGAACTCAGATAAAGGCGGGGTGGTGGTTGTCCTAGATGCAACTATCTACAAACAAGAGGCTTTAAGGCAATTGTCGGACACTACCACTTATCATAAGCTTAGAGGTGACCCCACAGAATCCTTCAAGAAAGAACTCTCTGCGTTATTGGATAGGTCAGTCCTAATAGGAGTCTTCACAGAAAAGGAAAAAGAAGTTTTGATCCCACCTTTCCCTGTCATGCCCATCTTTCATCACCTACCAAAACTGCATAAGGGCCTTACACCTCTTACGGGCAGACCGATTGTAGCAGGAATCAATTCCTTAAATGAACGTTTAGGGCAATGGGTGGATGAACAACTCCAACCTTTGGTTATGGACTTACCAGGGTACATCAGTGACACCAATGACCTTTTGACCAAACTGAATGACATCACATGGAATGAAAACTGTCAGTGGATCACTTGTGATGTCACAAGTCTTTATTCCTCCATACCCCATACTTTGGGTCTACAGGCTGTTTCTCACTTTTTACAGAGATCGGATCGATTTTCCCCTATTCTACAGGAGTTCATTATTTTATGTTTGGAATATTTGCTTACTCATAATTTTTTTATGTTTGACGGGGACTATTACCTCCAAAAGTGCGGAGCCTCGATGGGAGCCAAGTTCTCTCCATCCCTGGCCAATCTCTACATGGGATGGTGGGAAAGACTGCGCATTTTTGGGCCTCATAGTCCCCGTCGCAGAGATACTTTATTTTTTTGTAGATTTATAGACGATCTCTTGTTTATAGTGAATGACCCATCATGTGATCTAGAAAGATGGCTAGCATACATGAACGATAATACACTCAATCTACGCTTCACTGGTACACTCAACAAAAACACTATTGAATTTCTAGACGTTAAGCTGTCAGGTGAAAACAATGCTATTTTCTCCAGTTTATACAGAAAACCCAATGCAGGGAACACGCTGTTGAGAGCAGATTCCAGTCATCCTACACATACTATCAATAGCATCCCTATTGGACAGTTCCTGAGGCTAAGGAGATTGTGCAGCAGAAACACTGACTTTGAAAATGAAGCCAAAGCTATGTCTAGTAGATTTGAAGAAAGGGGATATCCCACACCTGTTATAGAAAAGGGATTATCCATTGCCAGGAATACATCTCGTGATTCCTTGTTGTCTAAAAAAGCAGATCACGCACATGGAGAGGATAGAAATAAAGACAGAGACAGAATCAGAGAGACTA
This sequence comes from Rana muscosa, assembly GCA_029206835.1. Lineage (NCBI taxonomy): Eukaryota > Metazoa > Chordata > Amphibia > Anura > Ranidae > Rana > Rana muscosa. Next base: position 594,955,147 of record CM055117.1, read on the forward strand.
ACAAAAAGAAAAGGAAAAGCAAACATAGATCCAGAAATAAAAAGAAAAACAATATCGACAACGGTATCCCCACGTTTTCCACCCCATATAGTGCTGAATTCCAGAATGTCAAACGCATAGTCATGAAATATTTACCTATACTAACACATGACCCTATATATGATAAAATATTACAGAAGGGCATTCGTACGGTTTCCAGAAGAGCACCATCTCTTGGAAACCTACTATCTCCTAGCCTTTTTTCTAGTAAGAACACCACGAAACACTGGTTATCATTTAAAGGGACATTTAAATGTGGGGGAACACACTGTGTTTATTGTCCATTCATACAGAAAGGTGACACTATTACATCCATGTCCACTGGCAAAACACATAAGATAGATTCTTTCATCAATTGTAACACTAGCTACATCATATATGCCATCACATGTACACAGTGTTCCATACAATACATTGGGAGAACTACCAGACGCCTCAAAGATCGGTTATACGATCATCTTTACGATATTGATAAGGACCACATGACCAACGTAGCACGACATTGGAACGAGGTTCATCATAAAAACACCTCCAGCCTCACTATACAGGGAGTGGAAAGGATCACCAGACCCGTTAGGGGTGGGGACAAATTTAATACACTATGCAGACAAGAAGTTCGGTGGATCTTCCTACTAGACACTAGACGCCCCACAGGGTTAAATTATGAATGGGATGTATCACATTTTTATTAAATTATCTGTGAAGATGCATCCCATATGGATAGCATATAAGTTATCATGATAACTTGCTTCATTGTTACAATGATCCTCTCATTTAGTGTTGGTTTTTCCTTATACTGCTTGTCTTCACAATTTGAACAAAAAACATTTTTTTGTCATTTATTTCATAATTTACAACTGCAGTTGCGAAATTATGCATTATTGCATTCATATTTCGCACTTTTCATGGTCCACACATGCACATCTTTGGGCATATAGTTTTTTTTTTTTTTTTTTTTTTTTTTTTTTTCTCTCCAACTCGAAACATGAGCCTGTCTGCACAGTGTCCTGTCCCCTTTTTTTGTAATGAGTACCAGTGTTGTGTTTTTTTTTTTTTTTTTCTCTCCAACTCGAAACATGAGCCTGTCTGCACAGTGTCCTGTCCCCTTTTTTTGTAATGAGTACCAGTGTTGTGTTTTTTTTTTTTTTTTTTTTTTTTTTTTTCTTTTCTTCCCATAACTTGTTTTCAAGACTTTCGCACAGAGGACCCCTTTTTTTTTGAGATTTATAGCATAATTTGCAAGGATGTGCTTTATTGCATTGGAATTTTGCAAATTTAGTACATATCCTGTCCTTTGGTGCGTTTAGACTTGAAACATGAGCCTGTCTGCACAGTGTCCTGTCCCTTTTTTCTAATGAGTATCATTGGTGTTTCTTGTCCTCCAGAGGATTTTTGGAGATCAATCATTGTGAGGCCAAGCATCATTGTATCTGTTCTACCTCTGTTTACATCTACCTTTGTATACATATTTGTAAACACATATTTGTAAACCTTTTTTATTTTTATTTTGATTTTTTCAAATCAATGATGGCCAATTACTCCAATCATTTGTCGCCGTGTTTGTATGGACGTAACTCTAATGTAATATATCTACATAGGATAAAAATATCCTTTTGATTTTTTTCAATTTTTGATATTATATTTTTTTATATTTTTTACATTTTTGTTTCTTTATAAATGCCCATACACCACGACGACAATTTTCGAGCTATTATCAACTACCAGTCCTCGGACTAATAGTAATTCCGTTCTTAATACATATTTGAAATTCCGTGATTATGAGCATCGGCTTCCAGTACTTAGGTACCATAGTGTCTATGCACATGCCCGGCCACCATGCACACTTTTATATGTTCATATATTATTTAATTTTTGATTTTGGATAAGTGCGGTGATTGACATGTGCATACACACTATTTTAACAGATTCCCTTGACAATTAAGGTTAATATCATGATTTTATTATTATTTGAATATTGGGTTTACATCTTAAACCGCAGAGATGAGGGTACATCTATGCAAAGATGCATGGTCATCCTGCTAGATAGTATTGTGTGTGGTTCAATACCATTTCCCTATATGGATCTGAACATCCGAATTTCCTTACACACATTTTCATGTACCCCCCTTGCATGATTTTATTGTATATTATCGTGCATATCTTTGTACATTCTTATACTCATTTATTACACATTTCTTATTTATGTTTATGTTTAAAGTTGAAAGTCCAAGGTTCATGTGTGCATACAGGAGAGACATGTGTCTCCGGTAAATGCATATATTCACACATGATATTTATTTGAATTTTATTGATTTATCCATGTTTATTTTGTTCTATGGCATATTGTATTATATCCATTGACCCATTACAAGGCGGATTATATTATGTTATATAGCACATTTATAGACATTCATATATGGACATTTCTTTACACTTTATACACACACATATATCTCCCTCATGATCACTTATCATTTATTTATTCATATTTATCATTCTTCACATTTCCCTATGTAATTGTCACACAGTCTGTTTGGCAGTAGCACGCATTGTGCACATTTTGTGCATTTAAATTTTATTATTTATTAATTAATTCATCATTATGGTTTTTTGGAGTATTTGTAAATTACTATTATTATTATTATTTCAATTCACACGAATATCACATAATAATTATTTCACATACATGAATATATTTACATCTATGGCTCACCATCTCCAAAAAACATTTTCACATTTTCACTTTTCATTTATTTTTTCATTTAAAAAGATTTTTCCGTTCATTTTTTGAACTTAATTAATTGACATTCATACTTATCACTGTCATATTCATTCACTTTAAATAATATATAGACACACTTTGGTGTGTCTATGTTTAAGCATTAAGTGTTTAGTTTATAATTTATACACATTTTGTAATTTTGTATTTTTGTGAATGGTCTTCAAAAGAGTGCTATTCCCTTCCCCCCTCTCCCTTTCTTGGGAGTGCCGAAATCAAACATAAGGTTATCCCAGTCAGCTGTGTTCTTTCAGTACTGATTGGTGTAAAGTTACTTTATTTTTCATTTATACCTCTATTGATTCCCACACACCCTAGCTATGAGTAAGCGTCAATTCGTGACGTGAAACGCGTTAGCCACCCTTCCCTGCATGCACACCATCTGCATTTGTTGTTTTGGATTTATGGATTTATTTTGAATTTGGATTTTTTACCTGAAATTTTGGAATAAATAACTGTCTATACAGAGTGCGGCAGTCCAGGGTTTCTTTTTCTCCCATTTAATATATCTCACCAAACTCTTAAGACTTTCAAATTATTTCATGGGGGCAACAAGAAAGCACAAATCAGGAAAATCTCTCTCTATGCCTCCAAATCCGGGGCTGGCATGAGATCCCCTGACATAGTAAAATACTATAGAGCTACTGTTCTGGACCATCTAAGACATTGGAGGTTCCCAATTCCCCACAAGTATTGGGTACAAATAGACAGACCAAAACTTCCTTGGGCCTATTTAGGAGCTACTACATTAAAAGAGAAGTATGGGACTCCTAAAAAAAAAAAAAAATTATACTCACCTAGGTGAATGCAGCAACAGTTTCAATGCTGCATCTTTCCCTCGCCAGCTAAAGACCGAGAACTGAGCTATCAAACACAGCTGATCGCTCAGCTTTAGGTCTTCAGGCTGCATAGAGCTCTGCCCCTCCAGTTGGGGGCAGGGGTGGCTGTTACATCGGGTTCTTTCCCAAGCCTGGACCAGTTTTTGACATCGGCCGACAGCAGGCTTTAGCTGCTGTTGACTGTAAATGGGTCACAGAAGTGAAGAATGATGTGTTAAAGGAGACGTATTGCCAAAGCATTTTTGGCTATACTTATCCTTTAACATGTCGATTTACCAGAACCTACTTAGACATCATCAATGCAGCCTTGCATATATAGCAATCTATATCTTGAATTTTTTGTGTTACCTTGTGTTAAACATTTACAATGCATCTGCAATCTATAACCTCACACCTTCAAAGTCTCAGACCTAAACTTAGTGTAAACCAATGGGACTTAGCTGGACTCCATTTAACAAGTAAACTCCATTCAGACTTAACTATTAAATCTAATGAGGGCCCCGTAACTACTTACTTCAAATATACAAAGATCTCTACAGGGTTCTATCCTCAGACACTTTTTATCCTCCATGCAATTCAGTCCCAACTCCTTCTTAAAAATCATTTATCGGTTTGTATTAACCCAAACCAAAAAATAATTTCTTCAATAGAGCACAACAAGATAAACTCCCAGTGATGCTAAAATGTGAATCTGAACTACTGCCACTGCCCAACAAGGGTATTCTGCCTTTGAAAGCTTCTAAATGTTATTCTTATTGGGAAACATTGGGGAAAAAATTCTATAGGTGGTATTTTACACCTTAAAATGGTGCTGTGTTTTTCTCTATGACATTCATCACTTTGCTGCAGGGATTGTGGTCATATATTGGATCTTTATTCCACATCTAGTGGAAATGTGAAGTAATATCTCTTTTATGATAACATATCTTCAAGTTCATATAATCTTTTACCCCTTCCTCTTCCTTTCCAGAACCAGCTTTGGCACTATTTGGCTTAGGAATAGATACATTATACTTCAAAATTCCTCCAATGGATTCTAAAGGCAACACATTTTTTTCCCTGTAGTTATTTGTACCCATAATTTCCCATCTTGGTGACGCACCTTCTCGTTTGGGGGAGATCTATTTGGGTACACCCAGCATGGAAATTCCATTCCCTTCAATGTTATCATGTGGGTGAAGGCCTTTGTTATTGCTGTATATGAGTGACTCTGTCCCTCAATCTAGGCCAGGTATTTTGAATGGATGATCGGGAGCAGAGTATTATCACTCTGTCTGCTCCCTCCTTACCATTAGAGAGGGAGGAGGTGGAGTAGCTTCCATGTCGGCAGCGTCCCAGAAGTAACATCATGTGCAATGAGCTATGATATCCTGATGCCACTCGACGCAATGTGTCATTACATTGTGTTCATGGTGGGTGGGTGGGATGCTGGAGATTGCAATAGTGGTGCCATCTTGTGTCTCCAGGGTGGAGGCTGTTACTTGGACCACGTTGTTTCTCAAATGCGGTATTAATTGTTTAATATTTAATTGGTCTATCACCATATGTGCACTATATAGAACTTCTTTTAAAGATCATTATGGTCCGAAGGTCATGCTGTATGCAATGTCTGGTGCTGTATATTGTGATTGGGGCATTTAAGACCAAGTCAACTTTGTGAGTATATGGAGTTTATCCTTATATAATCCACCTACTTGTTAAAGTATTGGGGGTATGGTGAAATTGTTATGACTGCATGTTTGTAGGTTACTAGGGATGGGCTTTATGTTCGGGTTGAACATGAGTTCAACTTGAACATTGGCTGTTTGCCCGTTCCCTGAATAGCGAACAATTTGGGGTGTTCGCGGCAAATTCGAAAGCCGCGGAACACCCTTTAACCACTTCAATACCCGCCTATAGTCAAATGACGTCATATGATGTCCTGGGATTCCCGGCTGTCTGGGGGGCGCTCCCGTGGCATCGCTGGGGACCCGGTGCGCATGCCCAGCGGCCGCGATCTCCGCCGGGCACCCACAATTGCCCGCAATCTGTCAGAGGTGAGGAGACCAATAGATTGTTTCCAGTAGGCTTGTGCAATTCGTTTCGTAACGAATCGAAATTCGTCCGAATTTAGCAACTTTCGGACATTCGGAAGCATTCGAATTTCCGAACAAAGCAATTACGAATAAAACCGAATCCGAAATAAATTATACCACAAATAGCGAATGCCCGAATGTCTTCGGCATAATTCGTTATGAAAAAAGTTACGAATGTACGAATCCATACGAAGCACAATAACACTCACTCTGCTCTGTTCTCTGCTTCTCCCTCACCGTGCTGAACTCCCTCTCAAAATGGTGTACAGGGGCGGAGGCTATAGCCGCATGTAAAAAACGTAAGTAAAATACGAGATTTCTAATCCATTCGAAGCACAATAACGCTCTGCTCTCTGCTTCTCCCTCACCGTTCTGAACCCTCTCAAAATGGTGTACAGGGGCGCAGGCTATAGCCGCATGTAAAAAACAAAAGAAAAATACGAGATTTCGAATCGTTACAAATAACCGCTATGTATTTAGAAAAGTACAAATCCATTCGAAGCACATTAGGCATAATAGGCAGCGTCGTTGTGAGAGAGACACGGAAAATTAAGAATCAACGAACCCAAAAAAAGTTACGAAAGTAGGAGTTGTGTCCAGAATCAACGAAAAACAATGTACTCTACCGAAAGTACGAATTATAAATCAACTAAAAATTCAACGAAAAATGTCGCTTGCGAAAATACGAATTAGTCCGAACACGAAAAATCCCGTCTAGCAAAATTACGAATGATTACGAATCAACAGGACCGAAAATAAACGAAACGAAACTAAACAAATTTTTCCGTTGCACAAGTCTAGTTCCCAGTACAGAGGAACACAGATTGGTCTCCTCCCCTTGTGAGTCCCCTCCCCCTACAGTTAGAATCACTCCCTAGGGAACATATTTAACCCCTTGATCGCCCCTAGTGTTAACCCCTTTCCTGCCAGTCACATTTACACAGTAATCAGTGCAGTTTTATAGCACTAATCGCTGTATAAATGTGAATAGTCCCAAAAATGTGTCAAAAGTGTCCGATATGTCGCCGCAATGTCACGGTCACAATAAAAATCGCAGATCGCCGCCATTACTAGTAAAAAAAAAAAGATGCAATAAATCTATCCCCTATTTTGTAGACGCTATAACTTTTGCGCAAACCAATCAATATACGCTTATTGCGATTTTTTTTACCAAAAATATGTAGAAGAATACATATCGGCCTAAACTGAGGAAAAAAATAAATAAAAAATTTGTGATATTTATTAAATCAAAAAGTAAAAAATATTGTGTTTTTTTTCAAAATTGTTGCTCTTCTTTTGTTTATAGCGCAAAAAATTTAAAACGCAGAGGTGATCAAATACCACCAAACGAAAGCTCTGTGGGGAAAAAAGGACGTAAATTTTGTCTGGGAGCCACGTCGCACGACCGCGCAATTGTCATTCAAAGTGCGACAGCGCTGAGAACTAAAAATTTGTATGGGCAGGAAGGGGGTGAAAATGCCCTGTATTGAAGTGGTTAAAAGTCTATGGGAGAAATCAAAAATGCTAATTTTAAAGGTTAATATGCAAGTTATTGTCATAAAAAAATGTTTGGGGACCCGGATCCTGCCCCAGGGAACATGTATCAATGCAAAAAAAAGTTTTAAAAACTGAATTTTTTTCGGGAGCAGTGATTTTAATAATGCTTAAAGTGAAACAATAAAAGTGACATACAGTCAGGTCCATAAATATTGGGACATCGACACAATTCTAATCTTTTTGGCTCTATACACCACCACAATGGATTTGAAATTAAACTAACAAGATGTGCTTTAACTGCAGACTTTCAGCTTTAATTTGAGGGTATTTACATCCAAATCAGGTGAACGGCTAGGAATTACAAAAGTTTGTATATGTGCCTCCCACTTTTTAAGGGACCAAAAGTAATGGGACAAATGGCTGCTCAGCTGTTCCATGGCCAGGTGTGTGTTATTCCCTCATTATCCCATTTACAAGGAGCAGATAAAAGGTAAAGAGTTAATTTCAAGTGTGCTATTTGAATTTGGAATATGTTGCTGACAACTCTCAATATGAGATCCAAAGAGCTGTCACTATCAGTAAAGCAAGCCATCATTATGCTGAAAAAACAAAACAAACCCAACAGAGAGATAGCAATAACATTAGGTGTGGCCAAATCAACTGTTTGGAACATCCTTAAAAAGAAAGAACGCACCGGTGAACTCAGCAACACCAAAAGACCCGGAAGACCACGGAAAACAACTGTGGTGGATGACCGAAGAATTATTTCCCTGGTGAAGAAAACCTTTCACAACAGTTGTCCAGATCAAGAGCACTCTCCAGGAGGTAGGTGTATGTGTGCCAAAGTCAACAATCAAGAGAAGACTTCACCTGAGTGAATACAGAGGGTTCACCACAAGATGTAAACCATTGGTGAGTCTCAAAAACAGGAAGGCCAGATTAGAGTTTGCCAAACTACATCTAAAAAAGCCTTCACAGTTCTGGAACAACATCCTATGGACAGATGAGACCAAGATCAACTTGTACCAGAGTGATGGGAAGAGAAGAGTATGGAGAAGGAAAGGAACGGCTCATGATCCAAAGCATACCACCTCATCAGTGAAGCATGGTGGTGGTAGTGTCATGGAGTGGTCATGTATGGCTGCCAATGGAACTGGTTCTCTTGTATTTATTGATGATGTGACTGCTGACAAAAGCAGCAGGATGAATTCTGAAGTGTTTCGGGCAATATTATCTGCTCATATTCAGCCAAATGCTTCTGAACTCATTGGACGCGCTTCACAGTGCAGATGGACAATGACCTGAAGCATACTGCGAAAGCAACCAAAGAGTTTTTTAAGGGAAAGAAGTGTAATGTTATGCAATGGCCAAGTCAATCACCTGACCTGAATCCGATTGAGCATGAATTTCACTTGCTGAAGACAAAACTGAAAGGAAAATGCCCCAAGAACAAGCAGGAACTGAAGACAGTTGCAGTAGAGGCCTGGCAGAGCATCACCAGGGATAAAACCCAGCGTCTGGTGATGTCTATACGTTCCAGACTTCAGGCTGTAATTGACTGCAAAGGATTTGCAACCAAGTATTAAAAAGTGAAAGTTTGATTTATGATTGTTAATCTGTCCCATTACTTTTGGTCCCTTAAAAAGTGTGAGGCACATATACAAACTAAACATTTTGTGCAGGGGCAGTTCTAAACACGGGAAACTTGCGCTACTTTACAGGCATACTATAGACACCGCCAGATACAAAATTTAAAGGAATACAGTCAGGTCCATAAATATTGGGACATCGACACAATTCTAATATTTTTAGCTCTATACACCACCACAATGGATTTGAAATTAACCAAACAAGATGTGCTTTAACTGCAGACTTTCAGCTTTAATTTGAGGGTATTTACATCCAAATCAGGTGAACGGTGTAGGAATTACAACAGTTTGTATATGTGTAGGTAAATTAAATTAAACTGCGCTAGAAACCACAATCCACAAGTGTTAAAGCTGCCAGCACTCAAACGAACAAAGTGAATGAAAATAAAGGACAGGGTAGTGCGGCGCTGTACTAATAGAGGATATCACTAAATAAAGTGATATTCTAACATAAAAAGAAAAATGCATAAGTCAGTGCATAAATCAAAAATATACCACAACAAAATATGGTGTGGAAGCTTCCACAGGAATAATCCACATAGTATCAGTGCATGAATCAAATAACCAAAAAGGTATGGTGTGGGTGCTTCCACTTAAGGAATCCACACACTACACGTGCTAAGTGAAACAACACAGTGCCTATAAACAGTCCTAAAAGTAAATAAAAAATAAAATAAAAAGCAACAGTCCATACAGTGGAAAAAATAGAGTCTCTGAGTGTGTTAATGGTGCACTCAGCTGGAAGTGAACACAGCCCCACTGAGGGTAAATTTAAATAAAAAATAAACTGATATATATCACAAGTCCAAATCCCTCAGACTCATTTCAAGGGCAGCTAGCTTCCCACGGATTGACCACATGTGAAGAACCAAAATGTTGTCTGATGAGTTCAAATCATAAAACACTTGAGATAGTGAACAAGTGGGGTACTCTTACCACAAATGATGGACTAATCTACCATACGGTAGTAAGTCAGATAGGCTTGAGGTCTCACAGACCATGGGTAATGGAACAGGATGCCATGGATGTCTCGATCCGTCCAAGAGAGGGTAGTGCAATGCGCTGAATGACTGGTAGAAACTCCTCCAGCGAACCGAGCTCTAAGGATAAAAGATGGGACAAAATAGAGACAAAAAGGGGAAGTCTCCCAATGGTGCAGGTCAATAAAACCGTATCAGGTTTATTTAGTAAAAATGTCATACAGGTGGTTGACAAATATAAAAAGTGATCACGATCTAAAAAGCAATGTGGGGTACAGCAAGACCCACCCAACGCGTTTCGACTTCAAAGTCTTCAACAGGGGTATATTGCTGCACCCTCCACATTGCCAACATTTATAGACTATGAGAAAGGTTGATCCACCCCTCAAAGATGGAGTCAAGACAGGAAATAACATCAAAATCCCCGCCCTCAACTCAAATGAATGTCACAGTACAAATATACATGTTTATATATATGCCTACTAACATACACTGTCTAAGAAACTTGTCATAAAATAATAAAAATAAAAATAAATGGAATGACCCACTGTGCAAGTCTCTTTAGAAACAATGAACCAATCAAGGGTCTGAGCAGAACTAGCTGAATCCCACCCAAGGCGACAACCGATAGAAAGTAAATCCACCTCATGACACATGGTGTGGGCGGTTACTTCCTATAACCATATTATAATGCATGGTGGTGTCCCCACAGGAGTAGTCAAGGGAAGCTAGTCTGTCTCAAATATGGGGTGGACCGTAGGCCCACTATAATGGGGATTACACATTACCCCATTGACAGATCGATGTGACTCCCAATCGGGCTAACAAGGTCGCACTAGTGTATCCCATTCATTGGCAGATGGCTCTCTGCACAATGCGATTGGGCTGCCTCGGAAAGCACCGTCCCAACCAAAGGGAGACTCTGTGTTGGCGTAATGTCACGACGCACGTCCCGCTCCACTGGGTAATACTCCCAGGCGAGCGTGACGCTGTGACGCGAATCACGCCGAAGCGACACTCCACCCACCGGTACATGTGACCCGCAGTGAGCGTGACGCCGTGATGCAAATCACGCCAGGGTAACGCTCCACCCACAGGTACATATGACCAGTGGGGGGAATCGCAGCAAATAGTCTCAAGGTGTTGCAAGGGCGCAGAGACGCCCCCTGAGCAGATAGGGGAGGAGACTGCGCCGTGGCAACTAAAGGAAAAAACAGTGAAAGCACTACTCCATCTTGTGGACAAAAAGAAGTTGACTAGAGGAAAAATGCATATAGCATATGAATTAAGAATGTCACATACTGATGTCTGGACGCAGGAACGCCCCCCCAAAGAATATATAGGGGAAGAAGCGGCATCCCGACATCATAGATGGAAATCATAGGTTTAATATTAGCCATCTAGTAGTTGAAAAATTATTGATTCATTGGCTGATAAAAATGATATCTACATGACACAAACGCACATTCACTCGCCCAGAAAGAAATGTGTGAGTGGTCATGAACCAAAAAATATATAAGTGGAATGACCTGTACAGTTAAAAGGCTAGTCAGAAACCACATTCACATATCTAGGTATAAAAATACCACATAACCACAGCATAACACCACCTGAAAAAGTGCGTGCAAGCTGTGAGAAGTAAATTAAATGTTACCTAATTTAATGTAACTAAATGGACCTAGATCTTGATACCACAAGGATACCAAGAGCCCAGGCTACTCGCACCCGGTTGATGAAACAATTGATGTCCCATTCAACGTTCATACCGTGGGGTGAGTAACACCTGAGCTTGTGTATCCAAGAAGTCTCAAGTCTAGAGACACCCCGTAAGCAGGAATCGCCCCTCCAATGGGGGACGAACCTATCTATCACCTGAAACTGGGTGCCTTTAGGATCTTTAGCATGGTGTTCCAAGTAGTGACGAGAGACTGGGTGTTTATCACAACCTTTGCGTATTTTGGCCAGGTGTTCATTTACCCTGATTGAAAAATTTCTAATTGTACGTCCCACATACTCGAGTTTGCACGGACAAGTAATCAGATACACTATGAACCTCGTCACACAGGTGGTAAAGTGCCTCATAGTGTAACTACGTCCTGTGGTGCTTGATGTAAATGTATCGGTCCTACGTCTACCAAAGACGTTGACCATACATACATTATGTTTCCTGCACTGATAGTAACCATTAGCTTCTGGAAAAAATGAAACCTTTTTGGGGGGATCAATCGTGTTAGGAGCCAAATCACCCTGAATTGAACGTGCGCCCCTAAAGATAACTCCTGCTCGTTCTGGAAGTGAGGGTCCAAGGATTCTATCGCTCTGAAGAACCTTCCAGTGTCTGTTAAGGATTTGTTTTATTTCACCATGTTGTATAGAAAAAGAGGTGAAAAAGGACCATTTATATTTCTCATCTCTGGTGGTAGTTGGTTTAGCCACCAGGAGAGAAGCCCTATTTATCTTAGACACCGCAACGATGTCTACGTTCAATTCGATGGAGCTATATCCTTTGTCCACGAATCGTTGTTTTAAAATACTGGACTGAAGAAAAAAATCTCTTTCGTGAGTACAGTTCCTCCTAAGGCAAAGGAACTGTCCCCGGGGGACCGACCCTAACCATTGATGGTAGTGGCAACTATCGACAGGGATGTACCCATTCACTTGACTACTCCTGTGGGGACACCACCATGCATTATAATATGGTTATAGGAAGTAACCGCCCACACCATGTGTCATGAGGTGGATTTACTTTCTATCGGTTGTCGCCTTGGGTGGGATTCAGCTAGTTCTGCTCAGACCCTTAATTGGTTCGTTGTTTCTAAAGAGACTTGCACAGTGGGTCATTCAATTTATTTTTATTTTTATTATTTTATGACAAGTTTCTTAGACAGTGTATGTTAGTAGGCATATATATAAACATGTATATTTGTACTGTGACATTCATTTGAGTTGAGGGCGGGGATTTTGATGTTATTTCCTGTCTTGACTCCGCCTTTGAGGGGTGGATCAACCTTTCTCATAGTCTATAAATGTTGGCAATGTGGAGGGTGCAGCAATATACCCCTGTTGAAGACTTTGAAGTCGAAACGCGTTGGGTGGGTCTTGCTGTACCCCACATTGCTTTTTAGATCGTGATCACTTTTTATATTTGTCAACCACCTGTATGACATTTTTACTAAATAAACCTGATACGGTTTTATTGACCTGCACCATTGGGAGTCTTCCCCTTTTTGTCTCTATTTTGTCCCATCTTTTATCCTTGGAGCTCGGAGAAGTTTCTACCAGTCATTCAGCGCATTGGACTACCCTCTCTTGGACGGTTCGAGACATCCACGGCATCCTGTTCCATTACCCATGGTCTGTGAGACCTCAAGCCTATCTGACTTACTATCGTATGGTAGATTAGTCCATCATTTGTGGTAAGAGTACCCCACTTATTCACTATCTCAAGTGTTTTATGATTTGAACTCATCAGACAACATTTTGGTTCTTCACATGTGGTCAATCCGTGGGAAGCTAGCTGCCCTTGAAATGAGTCTGAGGGATTTGGACTTGTGATATATATCAGTTTATTTTTTATTTAAATTTACCCTCAGTGGGGCTGTGTTCACTTCCAGCTGAGTGCACCATTAACACACTCAGAGACTCTATTTTTTCCACTGTATGGACTGTTGCTTTTTATTTTATTTTTTATTTACTTTTTGGACTGTTTATAGGCACTGTGTTGTTTCACTTAGCACGTGTAGTGTGTGGATTCCTTAAGTGGAAGCACCCACACCATACCCTTTTGGTTATTTGATTCATGCACTGATGCTATGTGGATTATTTCTGTGGAAGCTTCCACACCATATTTTGTTGTGGTATATTTTTGATTTATGCACTGACTTATGCATTTTTCTTTTTATGTTAGAATATCACTTTATTTAGTGATATCCTCTATTAGTACAGCGCCGCACTACCCTGTCCTTTATTTTCATTCACTTTGCTCGTTTGAGTGCTGGCAGGTTTAACACTTGTTGATTGTGGGTTCTAGCGCAGTTTAATTTAATTTACCTACACATATACAAACTGTTGTAATTCCTACACCGTTCACCTGATTTGGATGTAAATACCCTCAAATTAAAGCTGAAAGTCTGCAGTTAAAGCACATCTTGTTTGTTTTTTGTTTTTTTTTCAAAATCTTTTTTATTGAAAGTTATATCAGCGTACAAAATTAGCCCACGCAGGGGCCGAATATTCGCCCACGCAGAGGCAATTCCTCTGTTGCGGCATTACACCACAACAGGACACAACACATAATACAAACATCCTATCTAAACTTATACTATAACCCCAATGTGGGGAGAGGTTCAGCTCAGTATAATCTGTACTCAAATTGATATTGACAGGATAATGCAACATGAGAATATGAGAATAGTTGGGTCAATGATTTACAGACTAAAGATATATTATCAATCTAGGCACTGGTTACTGCATCGTTTGTCGTAGTATTATCATCCAGCCAACAATTCCAGACCTTCTCAAATTTTTGTGGACATCCCCTGTTCGAGTTAGTGGCTTTATATAGGGGCAAACTGGCATTCACTAGGTTTTTCCAGAATCTGACAGAGGGGGGAGACGATTGTTTCCAGTTCATAGTAATGGCTTTACGAGCATAATATAGTAACAGGGATATGAGTATTTTCCTGGCTCTGACCATTGGCAGTTGTTCCACCAGCCCTAGCAGACAGTATATAGGATCATAAGGAATGCGTGTCCTAGTGACCTTAGTAATTACCTGGAGTACTGCTTTCCAATAATGTGCAATAGCCGGGCACACCCAAAAAATGTGGAAAAAGTCCCCTGGTTGATAGGAGCAACGCCAGCATGCCGGAGAATGCGCCGGTAACATCTGGTGCAACCTGTGAGGTGTGTAGTGAGCTCTATGTACAATTTTGTATTGGACCAATTTGTCCCTTGCGGAGACCAGACGGGAGAAGGGAAAATCCCAGATCTCCCTCCAGTCGCCCTCATCCAGCCCCAGGTATGTCCCCCATTAATTTCCTGCGGAGGGAGGACAGCTCAGGGACGGCAGCAACCAACAGGGAACCATAGAGCTGAGACGTGGGCTTCTCTAGGTCTTTTACCCGGAGGGTGGACTCGAGCTCAGAGTATACCAAGTCAACTGGTTGGCCTAAAAATTGACACCTGTAGGCATGAGCAATCTGAAGATACCTAAAGTGGGCTTGTGCAGGCAGATGAAATTTGGTACATAGAATGTGAAAGGGGGTGAGCTCTCCATTGGTGATAATATGTTTAAGGGTTAATATTTTGTATTTGGCCCAGGCCTGCGGATCCGGGATAGTGTTGAAATGTGATAGGTTAGGATTCAGCCCCAAGGGGGTGTGAGGAGACCAGGAGTTCGGCTGGGGTGCCCTCAGCTCCTCACCCACCTTACATGACATCTTGTTTGTTTAATTTCAAATCCATTGTGGTGGTGTATAGAGCTAAAAATATTAGAATTGTGTCGATGTCCCAATATTTATGGACCTGACTGTATTCCTTTAAATTTCGTACCTGGGGGTGTCTATAGTATGCCTGTAAAGTAGCGCATGTTTCCCGTGTTTAGAACTGCCCCTGCACAAAATGTCATTTCTGAAGGAAAAAAGTAATTTCAAACTACTCGCGGCTATTAACCACTTGACGACTGCCGCACGACAATATACGCCGACAGAATGGCACGGCTGGGCATAAGGGCATACAGGTACGTCTCCTTTAAGATTCCAGCCGTGGGTCGGGAGCTCCGTGACCACGCTAGCGGGACCCGATCGCCGCCGGTGTCCCGCGATCGGGTCACAGAGCTGAAGAACGGGGAGAGGTAAGTGTAAACAAACATCTCCCCGTTCTTCCTAGTGGCACTGTCAGTGATCGCCTGTTCCCTGTCATCAGGAACAGCGATCAGTGACGTGTCACGCCAAGCCATGCCCCCTAACAGTTACAAGCAATCCCTAGGACACACTTAACCCCTTCCGCGCCCCCTACAGGTAAACCACTTCACTGCCAGAGAAATTTTTACAGTAATCATTGCATTTTTATAGCACTGATAGCTGTAAAAATGACAATGGTCCCAAAATGGTGTCAAAAGTGTCCGATGTGTTCGCCATAATATCGCAGTCACAATAAAAATCGCTGATCACCGCCATTACTAGTAAAAAAATTAATTAATAATAAAAAGGCCATAAAACTATCCCCTATTTTGTAGACGCTATAACTTTTGCGCAAACCAATCAATAAACGCTTATTGTGATTTTTATTACCAAAAATATGTAGAAGAATACGTATCGGCCTAAATTGAGGAAAAAATATGTTTTTTTATATATTTTTTGGGGATATTTATTATAGCAAAAAGTAAAAAATATAAAAGTTTTTTCAAAATTGTTGATCTATTTTTGTTTATAGCGCAAAAAAATAAAAACCGCAGAGGTGATCAAATACTACCAAAAGAAAGCTCTATTTGTGGGAAAAAAAGGACATCAATTTTGTTTGGGAGCCACGTCGCACGACCGCGCAATTGTCAGTTAAAGCGACGCAGTGCCGAATCGCAAAAAGTGGCCTGGTCTTTAACCAGTGAAATGTTTCGGGGCTTAAGTGGTTAATGAATTGTCGGGTCCTGGCAATACAGATAAAAGTCATTGAAAAAAATGGTATGAAGATTAACCACTTCCCGCCCAGTCAATAGCGAATTGACGTCCGGGAAGTGGTTGCAATATCGATACTGGACGTCATATGACGTCCTGCAGGATAATGCCTTGCGCGCTCCCGCGGGGGCGCGCAGCGCGGTGATCAGGGACGGCATGTGTCCCTCGGACACAGCGCTTCCCCGATCACGGTAAACAGCCAATTTCATTGGCTGTTTACCATGTGATCGGCTGTGTCAAAGTCACAGCCGATCACCTGTCAAAACAAACTCGGCGGCGCGCTCCGTGCGCGCCGCCACAGGCTTGCAGAGCGGGGATCGGGGAAGGCGAGTGTCCCTTGGACACAGCGCGTCCCCGATCAGAGTAAACAGCCAATGAATTGGCTGTTTACCACGTGACCGGCTGTGTCCAATCACAGCCGGTCACAAATGTAAACAAACTCCACAGGAGTTACTACCTGATCCCTGCTCTCTCCTCACACACCGATCTGTGAGGAGAGAGAAGAGATTAGTAAGTTAGCTCAGTGTAGTTTGTCTACATAAGTTTACAGTGCACAACACGCCCCCCCCCCATAAAGAGGACCTGTCACACAGCCCAGCACATCAATCAGCCCAGCCAATCAGCCCATCTGTCAATCAGCCCATCTGTCAATCAGCCCATCTGTCAATCAATCAGCCCATCTGTCAATCAATCAGCCCATCTGTCAATCAATCACCCCACCTGTCAATCAATCGCCCCACCTGTCAATCAATCACCCCATCTGTCAATCAATCAACCCATCTGTCAATCAATCAATCAGCCCATCTGTCAATCAATCAGCCCATCTGTCAATCATCTGTCACAGGCCCACCTCCATCGGTACCGCCATTGGCACCGCCACACAGGCTACCAGTACCGCCATCGGTACCAGTACCACCACCAGTACCGCCACCAGGCCCAGCATCTATACTGCCACACAGGCCCGCTACCAGTATCACCACTAGTGCCGCCATCGGTACCACCACCAGTACCACCACCCGTACCACCGTCGGTAGTGCCACCACCACCTGTACCACCACCTGTACCGCCATCGGTACCATCACCACCCGTACCACCACCACCTGTACCGCCATCGGTACCACCACCACCTGTACCGCCATCGGTACCACCACCACCCATACCGCCATCGCTACCACCACCACCCATACCGCCACCTGTACCGCCATCGGTACCGCCGCCACCACCACCACCCGTACCGCCATCGGTACCACCACCACCTGTACCGCCATTGGTACCACCACCACCCATACTGCCATCGGTACCACCACACAGGCCCACCACTAGTGATGAGCCGAACACCCCCGGGTTCAGTTCGCACCAGAACCCGCGAACGGACCGAAAGTTCGTACGAACATTAGAACCCTATTAAATACAATGGATGCGAACGTTCGAATTCTAAAGTGCTAATTATAACGACTATTATGCATGTTATTGTCCTAAAAAGGGTTTGGGAACCCGGGTTCTGCACCAGGGGACATGTATCAATGCAAAAAGAAGTTTTAAAAACGGTCGTTTTTCGGGAGCAGTCATTTTAATGATGCATAAAGTGAAAAAAAAAAAGTCAAATATTCCTTTAAATATCGTACCTGGGGGGTGTCTAAAGTATGCCTGTGAAGTGCCACGTGTTTCCCGTGTTTAGAACTGTCCCTGCACAAAATGACACTTCTAAAGGAAAAAAAAGCCATTTAAAACTGCTTGCGGCTTTAATGTAATGTCTGGTCCCGGTAATATGGATGAAAATCTTTAAGAAAAATGGCATAGCTACCCCATGACCCCCCCCCCTACCCCAGCCCATTACCAGCCCCTTTGGGTCTTGTATGGATATTAAGGGGAACCCCGCACATAAAATAAAAAAGGCCCTATATACTCTGAACAGCCGTATACAGGCGGTGCATACAAGACAGGGACTGTAGGTTTGTTCTTATGTAGAATCTGTTTGTAATTTTGAACAGGTACATTGTTTAAGTGTAGCTCCAGCCCAAAAATCTATTTTTAAACTTTTTGGAAAACATAGGTAAGGGTTATCACCCCTGTAACATTTGTTTTGCTGTCTGTGCCCCTGTTCAGAACATTTCACCTCACTTTCCGTCCCAATGACAACTGTTTTTGAAATGTGGTGTTTTTCTTGAAACAAGGATTGGTGATAAAGCATCAGTACAGAGGAGACACCTTTCTCCCATATTAATTCTTGCAGGAGAGAATTTTCCTTCCTAGGGGTAGATTTCCTCTCACTTCCTGTTGTCTTCTTGCGTTTGCAAGTAGGAGTCGTTTGTAAGTTGGATGTTTGAAAGTAGGGATCTGCCGTATATACTCTGCAGAAATAGGCCCCTTAGTTGTTGGTGTTGGCACAACACTGTAAGCACTCACAGTTACTCTTGGTTGGTGCTGGAACGCCCTGCTGTCAACTATTATATCAGGAATTGTAATTACATATAATTGTTGAACAGTGGTAGTAAAAATTGGGCCTTTGATGGTGGTGCTGGTGCCACAACACTGTAAGCCCTGACAGTTACTCTTGGTGGGTGCAGCAATGGGCCCTGCTGTGAATTATTAGATCAAGAATTGTAATTGCATGCCCCTGTTAAACAGGGGCTGAAAAATTGGGCGTTAGGCACTGGTGGCGGCACCCATAAACAAAAATGATCTTCCAAGCTATCATCATCAATCGTATCATTGAGGACTCGGAGGAGGAGGATAGCCAGTCAACATAACAGCACAGGCACTCAGCATCAGCATCAGTCTTGAAGGGATGTGACTTGTTAAAATCAATTAGTCTGTTATATCAGCATCAGGTGTGTGGTAGCTGGTGGTGATCCAAGACTGGTTCATCTAGATGAAAGTCAGTCGATCAACCGAGTCGGTGGACAGGCGCACCCTGTGATCCGTGACAAATCCTCCAGCAGCACTGAATGTGCGTTCCGAAAGAACGCTGGATGCAGGACAGGCCAGTAGCTCAATTGCATACTGTGCAAGCTCTGGCCAGTGATCCATCCTCAAGACCCAGTAAGCCAGAGGATTTTCGGTGGGGAAGGTGTCCAAGTCTGACCTTGCCCCTAGATATTCCTGCACCATGTTTATCAGACGCTGGCGATGGTTGCTGGAACCGATCATACTTTGGGGCTGCGGACTAAAGAATTGTCTGAACGCATCGGTCAGACGGCCACCTTCCCCACCGCTCCTTCTTTGACTGGCCGAAGCCTCAGCAACTCGTTGTCCAGGACCAGGAGTTTGTAACCTCACAGTCTCTGGGAACGCGTTGCACAGACCTTTCTGCAAGGCCTCCCGGAGTTGTCTCATCCTCTGCTCCCTCTGCGACGGTAACATAAGGTCCGCAACCTTACCCTTGTACCGTGGATCAAGGAGAGTGGCCAGCCAGTAATGGTCCCTCTCCTTGATCCGAAGAATACGAGGATCCTTCCGCAGACTTTGCAGGATCAGGGAGGCCATGCAGCGTAGGTTAGCTGAGGCATTCGGTCCGGAGTCCTCTGGGTCACTAAGGACGACATGATCCGCAGCCACCTCCTCCCAGCCACGTACAAGTCCACTGGTTTCTTGGGACTGTAAATCATCCCTAAAAGACTGCTGCTGATGATGCTGAGTGCCAGCCTCCACCTCCATGCTGACACAATCCACCTCCTCCTCCTCCTCCTCCTCTTCCTGTGCGATGGGTGGGACAGAAGGAACACTGTCTGGGTAAAGGGGGCCTTGAGAGGCAAGGAAGTCCTCCTCTTCCTGCCTCTGTTCTGCCTCAAGTGCCCTGTCCATTATTCCACGCAGCGTGTGCTCCAACAGGTGGACAAGAGGTACAGTGTCACTGATGCATGCACTGTCACTGCTCACCATCCTCGTGGCCTCCTCAAATGGTGCCAGGACAGTGCATGCATCCCTGATCATGCCCCACTGGCGTGGAGAAAAAAAAACAAGCTCCCCTGACCCTGTCCTGGTGCCGTAGTCGCACAGGTACTCATTGATGGCCCTCTGCTGCATGTGCAGCCGCTGCAGCATGGCCAACGTTGAGTTCCACCTGGTGGGCATGTCACATATAAGGCGGTTCTTGGGCAGGTTCAACTCCTTTTGCAGCTCAGCCAGGCGAGCACTGGCATTATAAGATCTGCGGAAATGCACACAGACTTTCCTGGCCTGCCTCAGGACATCCTGTAAGCCCGGGTACCTGCCCAAGAACCGCTGCACCACCAGGTTAAGGACGTGAGCCACACAGGGCACATGGGTCAGTTGTCCCTGTCGGAGGGCGGAGAGGAGGTTGGTACCATTGTCGCAAACCACCATTCCTGGCTTAAGCTGGCGTGGCGTCAACCACCTCTCGGCCTGGCCCTGCAGAGCAGACAGGACCTCTGCCCCAGTGTGGCTTCTGTCCCCCAAACACACCAGCGCAAGCACGGCATGGCATCTTTTTGCCTGCGTACTTGCGTAGCCCCTTGAACGGCTACGGAGCACCGCTGGTTCAGAGGACAAAGCACAGGAAGAGGCCATGGAGGAAGAAGAAGAGGAGGGGGTGGAGGAGAGAGGTGTGTCACAACCAGTAGTAGCATTTTGGAGGCGTGGCGGTGGAACAAGCTCCAACACTACTGCACCTTGTCCTGCATCCTTCCCAGCTGCCAAAAGAGTGACCCAATGGGCCGTGAAAGAAAGGTAACGTCCCTGTCCATGCCTGCTGGACCATGAGTCAGCGGTAATATGCACCTTACCGCTGACCGCCCTGTCCAGCGAGGCCAAGACATTGCCTTCCACATGCCGGTAGAGAGCCGGAATAGCCTTCCGTGAGAAAAAGTGGCGTTTGGGAACCTGCCACTGAGGAACCGCACATTGCACAAACTCACGGAAGGGGGCCGAGTCTACCAACTGAAAAGGCAGCAGTTGAAGCGCTAGCAATTTAGCCAAGCTAGCATTCAACCGCTGGGCATGTGGATGGCTGGGAGTGAACTTCTTTCGATGGTCCAGCAGCTGGGGCAGGGAAATTTGCCTGCTAGAATCGGACGTCGGTGTACTGCTAGCAGAGTGGCCGCAAGTACTTGGCTGTGACACACCTAATTCTACACCTTCATTCCTCTCAGTGCATGTTTCAGAGAGGACTGAAGTTATAGTGGGGTTGGAGATCCCAGCTGATGCGGTGCAAGGAGAGGTCCGCTTTGTTCTTTGGTGTGGGTCTTTGAGGTAGGCTTGCCAACGAGCTGCATGGCAGGTCAACATATGTCTGGTCAGGCATGTGGTACCCAAGCGGCTGATGTTTTGGCCACGCGATATACACTTGAGACATATGTTGCCAACAGCAGCTGTGCGATCTGATGCACTAGCCTCAAAAAAGGCCCACACCAAAGAACTTTTTGAATGACGGGCAGAGGCAGCGCCCTGCACAGGCGGAGCTCTGCGGTGTGATTCCGTTGGTGTACTGCCCTTACGCTGGCCACCAAAGGGCATCCTGCCTCGTTGGAGATGTGCCTCCTCCTCATCCTCCTCCTCCTCCTCTCTCCTATTAGGCACCCACGTGGAGTCAGTGACCTCATCATCCCCTCCCTCCTCATCACTGGAGCCAATCTGGCAGTATGCTGCAGCTGCTGGAACATGACTGCCAGATTGGTGTCCTTCTTGAGCATCCCCTCTGTCTGCTCTCACGCTACTACCTTCCTCTAGCTGGGTTTCATCATCAGACCCTTCGAAACGCTGGGCATCCTCCTGGAGCATGTACCCAACACTGTGCTCAAACAGTTCGGGGGACTCCTCAGGAGGAGGACATGGTGGGTCTAGGGAAGGAGTGACTGATGATGAGTCTGACATTGATACCAGGGAAGAGGACGCTTTGGCAGCTGCTTTGCCAGTACCCTGAGCCTGGGTGAGAGAGGATGAGGAGGAGGAGGAGGGCTTGGTCATCCACTCTACCAAGTCTTCGGCATGATGTGGCTCAACATATCCAGCTGCCGAAAAGAAGGACAAGCGTGTCCCATGGCCATGTGCTGATGACAATGCACCGCGTCCACGACCAGCACTGTTGCCCCCAGACACAGAGCCTGCTTGCCCTCTTTTATTGCCTCCTGACTGTCTGCCTCTCCTTGTTTGCCTTCCAGACATTCTAATGGATGGCCTGCAGGGAGATGGGAAAAAAGCAATAAGGGCTACCTTCAGGTGTCCTTCTCTGTCCCTTTACTTAAGGATTTCTAAATATGGTTGAGGATGATTGCTTTCGCACAGAATAGCACAATGACAATTTCCCTGACTGTCCAAAAAACAAGGATTTCAAAGATGGTTGATGAGGAATGCTTTAGCACAGTATAGCACAATGAGAATTTCCCTCACTGTCCTTCCCTGTCCCTACAAACAAGGTTTAGCACAGTAAAACACACTGACACTCTCCCTACCTATAGTTTTCTGTCTCTATAAAAAATGTTTTTTTTAAAGATGGTTGATGAGGAATGCTTTAGCACAGTATAGCACAATGAGAATTTCCCTCACTGTCCTTCCCTGTCCCTACAAACAAGGTTTAGCACAGTAAAACACACTGACACTCTCCCTACCTATAGTTTTCTGTCCCTATAAAAAATGTTTTTTTAAAGATGGTTGATGATGAATGCTTTAGCACAGTATAGCACAATGAGAATTTCCCTCACTGTCCTTCCCTGTCCCTACAAACAAGGTTTAGCACAGTAAAACACACTGACACTCTCCCTACCTATAGTTTTCTGTCCCTATAAAAATTTTTTTTTTTAAAGATGGTTGATGAGGAATGCTTTAGCACAGTATAGCACAATGAGAATTTCCCTCACTGGCCTTCCCTGTCCCTACAAACAAGGTTTAGCACAGTAAAACACACTAACACTCTCCCTACCTATAGTTTTCTGTCCCTATAAAAAATGTTTTTTTAAAGATGGTTGATGAGGAATGCTTTAGCACAGTATAGCACAATGAGAATTTCCCTCACTGTCCTTCCCTGTCCCTACAAACAAGGTTTAGCACAGTAAAACACACTGACACTCTCCCTACCTATAGTTTTCTGTCCCTATAAAAATGTTTTTTTAAAGATGGTTGATGAGGAATGCTTTAGCACAGTATAGCACAATGAGAATTTCCCTCACTGTCCTTCCCTGTCCCTACAAACAAGGTTTAGCACAGTAAAACACACTGACACTCTCCCTACCTATAGTTTTCTGTCCCTATAAAAAATGTTTTTTTAAAGATGGTTGATGAGGAATGCTTTAGCACAGTATAGCACAATGAGAATTTCCCTCACTGTCCTTCCCTGTCCCTACAAACAAGGTTTAGCACAGTAAAACACACTGACACTCTCCCTACCTATAGTTTTCTGTCCCTATAAAAAATGTTTTTTTAAAGATGGTTGATGATGAATGCTTTAGCACAGTATAGCACAATGAGAATTTCCCTCACTGTCCTTCCCTGTCCCTACAAACAAGGTTTAGCACAGTAAAACACACTGACACTCTCCCTACCTATAGTTTTCTGTCCCTATAAAAAAATTTTTTTTTAAAGATGGTTGATGAGGAATGCTTTAGCACAGTATAGCACAATGAGAATTTCCCTCACTGGCCTTCCCTGTCCCTACAAACAAGGTTTAGCACAGTAAAACACACTAACACTCTCCCTACCTATAGTTTTCTGTCCCTATAAAAAATGTTTTTTTAAAGATGGTTGATGAGGAATGCTTTAGCACAGTATAGCACAATGAGAATTTCCCTCACTGTCCTTCCCTGTCCCTACAAACAAGGTTTAGCACAGTAAAACACACTGACACTCTCCCTACCTATAGTTTTCTGTCCCTATAAAAATGTTTTTTTAAAGATGGTTGATGATGAATGCTTTAGCACAGTATAGCACAATGAGAATTTCCCTCACTGTCCTTCCCTGTCCCTACAAACAAGGTTTAGCACAGTAAAACACACTGACACTCTCCCTACCTATAGTTTTCTGTCCCTATAAAAAATGTTTTTTTAAAGATGGTTGATGAGGAATGCTTTAGCACAGTATAGCACAATGAGAATTTCCCTCACTGTCCTTCCCTGTCCCTACAAACAAGGTTTAGTACAGTAAAACACACTGACACTCTCCCTACCTATAGTTTTCTGTCCCTATAAAAAATGTTTTTTTAAAGATGGTTGATGATGAATGCTTTAGCACAGTATAGCACAATGAGAATTTCCCTCACTGTCCTTCCCTGTCCCTACAAACAAGGTTTAGCACAGTAAAACACACTGACACTCTCCCTACCTATCCATCTCTTTCCCTAAACTAAAGGAATCCAGGTTAAGCAAGAAAAAAAATGTCACTGTCCCTGCCTATGCTTCTCTTTCCCTGCTCCGGAACACACTACACTAGGCCGCCGTGCTGGCGGCCTTTTATAGTGTGGGGCGTGTACTAAACACCCTCAGCAATAATTGGCCACAGGCATCCTGCCTGTGGCCAATCATTGCTCTCCTCGCTGCCGGCGCTGTGATTGGCCAAGCATGCGGGGTCACAGTGCATGTTTGGCCAATCACAGCGCCTGGATGACACTGCGATGGCGTAGTGCATTGTGGGCCGCGAATTAGGCGCGAACGGCCCAAATCATTCGTTGTTCGGCGAACGATCGAACAGCCGATGTTCGAGTCGAACGTATGTTCGACTCGAACACCGAGCTCATCCCTACCCACCACTAATACCTCCATCGGTACTACCACACAGACCGCCACCACTACCACCAGCAGTACCATTACACAGGCCCACCAATAAGCACTGCCATAATGTCCCAAAGGGTTTACACACCTGAGGAGGCATATGCCATTCTTGCCATGTCGGATGATGAGAGCAGCGGGGAGCTCCCATTATCCGATTCTGGTTCGGAATACGAGCCAGTGGAGGATAGTGGCTCAGAGTCCGAGTCCCCGGAGGAAACCGTCCCTCCCAAAAGAATGCGATCGGCACCAAGATCAGCACCAAGATCAGCACCAAGATCAGGAGAACTGCCCACCACCAGCAGCGCCATACCCCAGGAAGAGGAGCCCAGTACAAGCAATGGAAATGCACGCCCAACCCGAAGAATCCAGCCCCAATCCTACCTTCCCGATGCCCTGGCAAACCCCTTATGGTTGCCTGCCAACTCAGGATCCGCTATCATCCCCCCTTTCACCGCATAGCCAGGTGTGCAGCCCGACACTACAATTTTTTCTAAATTTGATTATTTTTGTTTATTTTTCCCACAAGATTTGCTGCAGAATATAGTGGATCAAACGAATCTGTATGCATCCCAATTTATTGCTGCCAACCCTGATTCTTCCTACGCCCGCATGTTCCAGTGGCGGCGTCTAACATTGGAGGAATTTAAATTATTTTTGGGCCTTATGTTCAATATGGGGCTTACAAAAAAGAACGAAGTCCATTCATATTGGTCCAAACGCCCCATCCAACACATGCCCATATATTCCGCTGTCATGTCCAGGAAAAGATACAACATGATTATGCGCTTTCTCCACTTCAATGACAATTCACAGTGCCCTCCCCGAGATCATCCCAACTACGACAAATTGTACAAGATACGCCCCCTAATCAATGCCTTTTCCCAGCGATTTGAAGAAGTTTTCATCCCAGACCAAAAAATTTGTGTGGACGAGTCCCTCGTACATTTCACCGGCCGACTGCAGTTCAAGCAGTACATACCAAGCAAGAGAGCCAGGTATGGGTTAAAATTAAATAAATTATGTGATCGAGCCACTGGATACGTCTGCAAATTCAGGATCTACGAAGGCAAAGACTCCCAGCTCCAGCCCCGTGATTGCCCCACATATATTGGAACCAGTGGGAAAATTGTCTGGGAGTTGGCATACCCCCTGTTCGGAAAAGGTTACCATTTATATGTTGATAATTATTATACCA
The DNA here is from genome assembly GCA_029206835.1 of Rana muscosa. Taxonomy (NCBI): domain Eukaryota; kingdom Metazoa; phylum Chordata; class Amphibia; order Anura; family Ranidae; genus Rana; species Rana muscosa. The sequence goes on from CM055117.1 coordinate 594,981,591, forward strand.
GCCTGCCCCTTTTTCGCCACCTTTACAGTAAACAAACCCCGGCCTGCGGTACCTTAAAAAAAAAACGGAAGGGATTCCCACAAAATTTATTGACAAAAAATTGCGACCTGGAGAATCGGCATCCATGAGGAACGAGGAGGTGTTGGCCATGAAGTGGAGGGACAAGAAAGATGTCCACATCCTCTCTACGATCCACAATGACACCATGGTGGAGATCCCAAGAAGATGTGGCTCCATTGTAAAGCCTGAATGTGTCCACGGCTACAATTTGTACATGGGGGGGGGTGGATTTAAACGACCAGATGCTACAGCCCTACTTATCAACCAGAAAGTCCCATTATTGGCACAAAAAAGTTGCGTTTCACCTGTTTCACATGGCCCTTTTTAATTCGTTTGTCTGCTACCAAAAAGCAACTCAAAATCACCGACTCCACTACCTCCAATATATCGAAGATATCATCGATGCCCTCATTTACCAACAAGATCCCGCCCCAGGAAGCATTCGCTCTGATAGTGTGAGTCGGCTTCACGAGCGACACTATCCCTTTAGCATCCCCCCCACAGAATCTGGAAGAAGACACCAAAAGAAATGCCGTGTATGCAGCAGAGGAGGAGTAAGAAGAGACACCAGCTATTATTTTCCCGATTGTCCCTCCCAACCTGGCCTGTGCTTCGGAAATTGCTTCAAAAATGATCATACATCCATTAGTTCCCCTTATTATTAACAGACTGCCATTTCCCTATTTGCCTGCTACCATGTTACTAACTACCTTCCATGTTAATTAACTGACCCTGGCCTGTTTACCGACGATGCCTCTGCCTGCCGATTTAAACCACGTTTCTGACTTCCACGTGTACCGACCTTGGCCTGTTAATCGACCATGTTTTTGCCTGCCACTTGGACTGATCTTTTGGCCATCTACTTTTAGTACACAGGGGTCTCACATATGTGAGGGGCTTCAGAATAGCGTTCTGAGTAGAGAAAACCAGTTTTTCGTTTTCTGTGCTCCAAGAACAGGGTCTGGTTGCCCGGAGGCTTCAAAGCGATTTGGGTGGGAGAAGCCTCTACCCCTGTCCCCCTGGCCCTAAGCTTGATGGTCCTTCCTGCTGCCTGGACCAATAATTTGGCTGTGCTGACCATATTACTGCCTGTAATGAGCCATGACATTATGGACCATGTTTCTTCCTGCTGCTTGGACCAATACTTTGGCTGTGTTGACCATATATCTGCCTGCTGCCTCTACTGACTTTGGACAGCATTTCTGCCGGGACACCTCTGCCTGCTACCTGGACCTGTGCTTTGGCTGTGCTCTGGCTGTGCTGACAGTATCTCTGCCTGTGCGAACTATGGACAGTATTCCTGCCTGCTGCCTGGATGATTGCTTTTGCTGTCGCTGACCTCATCCCTGCCTGCTGCCTGGACCGATGCTCTCCTCTGTGGACCACTGCACTTCTAAAACCACAGGTAATCTTTTGTTATTTGGTATGTACCTGCTATGTGTTAGATATATGAAGGGCCTTCAAAAATGTGATCGGTAGTCAGAAAATGATATGTGCAATTAATGCTGCTAGAATGCCTGGAGGTGCTACTTGGATGTTGGGCCTCTGTATGTGGCCAGGCTGTGTAAAAGTCTCAAACATGTGGTATCGCCATACTCAGGAGGAGTAGCAGAATGCATTTTGGGGTGTAATTTTTGCTATGTACATATTATGTGTTAGAAATATCTTATAAATTGACAACTTTGTGTAAAAAAAATGCATTTTAATTTTTTCTCCACATTTTCCAAAACCTTCTGGAAAAAAATGAACAGTTCAAAAGACTCATAATGCCTCATAGATTATACGTTGGGGTGTGTGCTTTAAAAAATGGGGTCATTTTGTGGAAAATTCTATTGTCCTGGTGCTCCAGGGCCTTCAAAATTGTAATAGGTGGTTGAGAAAGGATATGTGCGATTTATGCTTGTAGAACGCCTGAAAGTGCTACTTCAATGTTGGGCCTCTGTATATGGCCAGGCTGTGTAAAAGTCTCACACATGTGGTATCGCTATACTCAGGAGGAGTAGCAGAATGCATTTTGGGGTGTTATTTTTGCTATGTATATGCTATGCGTTAGAAATATCTTATAAATGGACAACTTTGTGTAAAAAAAATGCATTTTCATTTTTTCTCCACATTTTCCAAAACCTTCTGGAAAAAAATGAACCGTTCAAAAGACTCATAATGCTTCAAAGATTATACATTGGGGTGTGTGCTTTCCAAAATGGGGTCATTTTGTGGAAAATTCTATTGTCCTGGTGCTCCAGGGCCTTCAAAATTGTAATAGGTGGTTGAGAAAGGATATGTGCGATTTATGCTTGTAGAACGCCTGAAAGTGCTACTTCAATGTTGGGCCTCTGTATATGGCCAGGCTGTGTAAAAGTCTCACACATGTGGTATCGCTATACTCAGGAGGAGTAGAAGAATGCATTTTGGGGTGTTATTTTTGCTATGTATATGCTATGCGTTAGAAATATCTTATAAATGGACAACTTTGTGTAAAAAAAATGCATTTTCATTTTTTCTCCACATTTTCCAAAACCTTCTGGAAAAAAATGAACCGTTCAAAAGACTCATAATGCTTCATAGATTATACGTTGGGGTGTGTGCTTTCCAAAATGGGGTCATTTTGTGGAAAATTCTATTGTCCTGGTGCTCCAGGGCCTTCAAAATTGTAATAGGTGGTTGAGAAAGGATATGTGCGATTTATGCTTGTAGAACGCCTGAAAGTGCTACTTCAATGTTGGGCCTCTGTATATGGCCAGGCTGTGTAAAAGTCTCACACATGTGGTATCGCTATACTCAGGAGGAGTAGCAGAATGCATTTTGGGGTGTCATTTTTGCTATGTATATGCTATGCGTTAGAAATATCTTATAAATGGACAACTTTGTGTAAAAAAAATGCATTTTCATTTTTTCTCCACATTTTCCAAAACCTTCTGGAAAAAAATGAACCGTTCAAAAGACTCATAATGCTTCATAGATTATACGTTGGGGTGTGTGCTTTCCAAAATGGGGTCATTTTGTGGAAAATTCTATTGTCCTGGTGCTCCAGGGCCTTCAAAAGTGTAATAGGTGGTTGAGAAAGGATATGTGCGATTTATGCTTGTAGAACGCCTGAAAGTGCTACTTCAATGTTGGGCCTCTGTATGTGGCCAGGCTGTGTAAAAGTCTCACACATGTGGTATCGCTACACTCAGGAGGAGTAGCAGAATGTATTTTGGGGTGTAGTTGCAATTATGCATATGCTGTGTGAGAGAAAAAAACTGTTAATATGACCAGTTTGTGTAAAAAAAAAAAAATTCAATTTTCCCAAGAATTGTGGGAAAAAAATACAACTTCAAAAAACTCACCACGCCTCTTAGTAAATACCTTGGACTGTCTACTTTCCAAAAAGGGGTAATTTGGGGGTATTTGTACTTTCCTCGCTTGTTAGTGTCTCAAGAAATGAGATATCCCTTCAGTACATCAGGCGTGATCAGATGTGATAAATTTTCAGTGATTGCCACCATAGTTTGTAGACTCTATAACTTTCACAAAGACCAAATAATATACACTAATTTGGGTTCATTTTACCAAAGATATGTAGTAGTATACATTTTGGCACAAATTTATGAAGAAAAATTACTTATTTGCAAAATTTTACAATAGAAACTAAAAAAAAGTTTTTTTTTTTTTTTAAAAATGCTGTTTTTTTGCTTATATCGCAAAAAATAAAAAAACCCAGTGGCGATTAAATACCACCAAAAGAAAGCTCTATTTGTGAGAAGAAAATGATAAAAATTTTGTTTGGATACAGTGTAGCATGACTAAGTAATTGTCATTCAAAGTGTGAGAGTACTGAAAGCTGAAAATTGGTCTGGGCGGGAAGGTGCATAAGTGCATGGTATTGAAGTGGTTAAGGGGAACCCCGAACCAAAATTAAAAAAAAAGCATTGGGTCCCCCCAAATTCCATTACCAGGCCCTTCAGGTCTGGTATGGATATTAAAGGGAACCCTGCACCAATTTTTTTTTAAAAATGGCATAGGGGTCCCCCTAAAAAATCCATACCAGACCCTTTAGGTCTAATATGGATTTTAAGGGGAACCCCGCACCAAAATAAAAAAAAATTGCGTGGGGTTCCCCCCAAAAATCCATATCAGACCCTTATCTGAGCACGCAACCTGGCAGGCCGCAGGAAAAGAGGGGGGGCGAGAGCGCCCCCCCCTCCTGAACCGTTCCAGGCCACATGCCCTCAACATGAGGAGGATGTCCCCATGTTGATGGGGACAAGGGCCTCATCCCCACAACCCTTGCCCGGTGGTTGTGGGGGTCTGCGGGCGGGGGGGATTATCAGAATATGGAAGCCCCCTTTAACAAAGGGGACCCCTATGTGAATTGGTAATGGGGTTACCTTACCATTTCACAAAAGAAAGTGTCAAACATTTTAAAAACCACACAGACACAGTTGGGACAAGTCCTTTAATAAAAAGAAAAAAAAAAAAGAATGAAAAAATTCCTACGATGTAATCCAGTCTTGAACGATACAGAGAAAAAAAAAAGCCGGCTCGATCCTCTCTCCATGGGAGGTACCCACGGAATGACGCTCTCCCTCCGTGACAGTTTTTTTAAAGCTGAGGGCGGGGTCACCCGTCACTTGCGCCCCCCTTCTGAACCGTACCAGGCCGCATGCCCTCAACATGGGGGGTGGGTGCTTTGGGGCAAGAGGGGGGGGGGGGGTGTTCGCTCATCCCCACCCCCTTTCCTGACCGGCCGGGCTGCGTGCTCGGATAAGGGTCTGGTAAGGATTTTGGGGGGACGCCCACGCCATTTTTCCGGCGTAGGGGTTTCCCTTAAAATCCATACCAGACCTAAGGGCCTGGTATGCTCTTAGAGGGGAACCCATGCCGGTTTTTTATTAAAAATTTGGCATGGAGTTCCCCCTCATGATTCATACCAAACACAGTGTCTGGTATTGGCGACACAATATCGCGGTCACCTACTGTACACTACCCCTCCTCCCCCCTCCCCTCTCCCAGGTCAGCAATTGCGCAGCTACAACACAAACAAACCGCTGAATTACTGATTTATATCTTGTCAAAGACTTTGGAGCTCAAAAACGCTACTCACAACTGTGAATCCAGCCTTATTGTTTCACGTTAAGCGTTATTAAAATCACTGCTCCCGAAAAAACGTCCGTTTTTAAAACTTTTTTTTGCATTGATACATGTCCCCTGGGGCAGGACCCGGGCCCCCAAACACTTTCTTTGATAATAACTTGCATATTAACCTTTAAAATTAGCACTTTTGATTTTTCATGTTCGTGTCCCATAGACTTTAACGGTGTTCGCGTGTTCGAACAAATTTTTTGCCTGTTCGCATGTTCTGGATGCGAACCGAACTGGGGGGGGGGGGGCTCATCCCTAGTAGTTACTATTTGTTTTGTTGGTGTTTTTTTACTAAAAAGACTTTTCCTTATTACCATTAGAATTTAAATGATGTATTCCTCTCAGCTTATTGTAGCTATATTGAGGGATGCTGTATTATAGAGGATTGACCTATATACTGTGAACAGTTAGTTATACACTTGGTGTGTGAGATTGGCTTATATTTTATTGATATATACAATGGTTCAGGCTGGCCCATGCAATCTTTGTGTATTCATTGTAACACAGGGGGACCATTAGCTCTAGTGGTAGATGAGTTTTCAGGTGATTCATGGTAGTCAGGAACTATATTTGAGGGCAGGGCAGCCCATGTTTATTAGAAAAGACAAAAACAAAGCAAAAGTACAACATATGTTTCCCTCACAGGGGTTCTCTTCCAGCACTCTGCACAACCAAAAATACTAGCCCACCTGGCTCTCTCTCTTTAGCAATACCTCTGCTATTTGTGCTGGTCACGCAGACCACAGGATTTTTCAGTGTGGACGGCTTCACACTAACGCACCCAGCTCTTCTGGCCTCAGGTCGTTTACTGCCTCTTACAGACACACAGGCTTTAGCTGCCACATGCAGCCTCTCTGACTATTGGAGACCTCCTGTCTCCCTTGGGTGGAGCAGTCTCCAACTGGGAGCCCTGAGGTATTATTATACCTTCATTATAAGGGCTGTGCTCACCCGAGCAAATATCCTACTGGTCCTCCCCTAAAATGAGGGAATAGTACAAATACCCCCAAAACAACCCCTTTTTGGAAAGTAGACAGGTTAAGGTATTTAGTAAAAGGTATGGTGAGTTTTTTGAAGTTGTATTTTTTATTTTTTAAACAATACATTTTTATTTGTGTAGCGGCCTCACCCCCTTTTCTCTGTCTAGGGGTATGTTGTAGGTGAGGGTGAGATGCGCTACGGCCCATGTCCTCCCCATTGTAGCAGGTGAGGTGAAGGCCAGTACCAAGTATTCTTCTCGGGCCTGTGTGTTTCTATTCACAACCGAGTCCTGCTGTGCTGACACTCCCCTTCACTCCCATCAACCAGAGTTCCACACACCGATAAGGATCCAACACTTCTTTTATTGTAACACACACAATAAACCGTTCTTTGTTCGCCAATTAGTTGAGATCCATAAACAGTTCAAAACGGTGGGGTGAGCAGGTCGAGGCACTGTTCTAATGATAAACTAAACCACTGTGGTTTCACCAGCGGTTACTATAGCCATTAGCTAGAGAGAGGAACTTGAAACGTATGAGTCTCTACCAGCGACTCGGAAGAACATAAATGGAGTACCTTCGCTGCGTTGCGGCCCCTGTCAGGGGGAAGATGTCCCTCCAAGGAAGTTACCAGAGGCCCCTCCGTCACCGGGTTGATGCTGCTCCGGACTCTTCAGACGGGTAACCTCTCTGGCCTCCTCACCTCAGACATGGGCCCCATCCACCTCAGGGTCCCTCGGACTCATCCACCCTTGCAGAGCCCAGTCGAAGTTACTGGGCCCCAGGCCTCTGGTGTAGTACCTCACCCCAGGCTTAAGGTGCCTGAGATGGACGCCAACACTGCTCCAACCAGGCCATGGGCGCCTGGGCTGGAACTCCGGACCAACCGCACCCAGGCCTAAGGTGCCTGGGCGCCGGATGTAGAAGACCTCATGGCGAGGGCGTCTCTCCCCTTTATCTCCCCCCGTGATGCCACAGCAGGTTCTCTGCCCCCGCTGTACCACCGCCGGAACGGGACAAAAAGGACAGCACTGCGGCAGTGATTCTACCTCGACCTGTGGGAACACCGCCACCCCAGGCCAAGGAGAATAGTACACCACCAAAGTCCTCCACGACTGAAAGTGGTCCAAATCCTCTATGATTTACACACACCTGGGTCATACTACCACCCAGGTGTATCCCCCTAAATTTAGACCCCCGCTACACTCTCCCCCTAGTGATTTGACGCTGGTCCCCAGCGTCTGGTGCAAACCCATGTCTTCCAAAAAGTGGTAACATAAGCCTGACCCCAGAGGCCATCCCTCAAAATTTGAATCCCAATTGTGCCAAGACCTGCTCAAGGGAAAGGGAACATGAAATAATAAAACTTTTCAATAAAACCATCTGAACATATACACATATACAATCCCTCTCATTACTGTCTAAGAACCACCCCACACTCAGCAGTCTTGACAGATGAATCTCCTGCAGAAGGGAAACAAAATACAACATCCTGACACATTTGTGTTAATTTGAAATGAATGGGTCCATCAGCCGAGGGACCCATTCGCTCCAATGAGTAAGGTGATGCAAATGTAAAAAAAAAAAAACAGCCGTTGCGCAACACTGCCACCTGGTGACAGTGCCGCGGTAATGACACTTGGTGAAATCTTCCAGGCAACCTTCCCTCTTCCTGCGTCCCTACTCTGATTCTACCCCAAAGTCTGTGTCTCTGATGTATGAAGAAAGAGAGAACAAAACAAAACAGCTCTCATTCCTCCAAAGAGTAGAAAAGCCCAAATAAAAAACTAGGGCCCAGTTCTGATATTCTGGTAAAACACTTCCAGAAAGTTCAACAACAGAAGAACATACAGGGGAGTTTTTTTTTTCTCCTTACAAATAAAATTTCGGGTGCGGCAAGAACAGGGGCTTTAGGTGCTTATCAAAGACTTCCACTGAATAATCAATGTCCTCTCCATCCTTCCAGCAGATAAGCACCTTGTCTGCGTGGATATGGCGGCCCCACATCCATTCTGCTCTACAGTCTCTGAATTGTTTGGACACTGATGATGAACAGGACAAGCACCGACGAGCATGCGGCACTTTAAGCTTCTCCCAAACAAACTCGTCGTACCATCTCTGTCTCAGGACTTCGACCTCAAAAAGCAAGTCCCGAGGCAAGTAAGGATATTCCCATCCGTACTCGCGGGCGACCCTCTGGCAGAATAGCCGCTGCAGTCGGGCCAAAGGAGGCATTGTGGCCCGCTCACCTTCTCCTGGCGGAACAAGGGCCTCTGGATGCCGAGGTACTTTCACTACCTCCGTCGGTTTGAATCTTGGTGCCCGTAGTGATGCGCGCTGTGTCCCCGCCACCGGAACGGATGATGCTGCAGGTAGCGGAATGACAAGCGAAGGACTAGGCTTCCCCGTGAGCTCCGGGGCTTCCACCCGGGGCGTGCTGTCTCCCGTGGACATGGGCGAATCCCGTGGTGTACGTAACACAGGCAATGGCATTTTGTCCCAGCCCTTGCGGTGAAAAAGTTCATCTATTTCACCATCCTCTCCACAGTCCGACAGCGATTCTAGGTCGGAGGTGTCATATATCTCTGCGGGGAGGTAGTCCCTAGTAGACGTACAACTACCCTCCCTAGCGGGCTCCACCAGCTGTGGACCCCCGACACCTCCAACCACCACCACAATCCCAGCCCCTGGCTCACCTTGACCTTTCGTAGAACTGGGATGTCCAGGACTCTTCCAACCGGATCCATCCAGGCCCGGCAAGCGATGGGGTGAAGCTCGACCACGACCACAGGATGCCTGTACCAGGCCAACTTTCCTCTTCGGAGGTGGAAGCAGGGAATCTGTGGTGACCGAAGCAGCATCCTCGGATTTCTCTTTCTCAGTCTCTGGTTGGGCAGTCACATCGCCCTGGTCAGTGTGTACGGGGACCTCCGCAAAGGCCTGGATCTCCCCTTCCGGAGTAGCGGTACCTGTGAGGCAGTTGAGGCGAAGGGCCCGGGGCCTTGCTGTGGATGTCTCCACCTCGAATAGGAACTGCTTGCATGCCTCGCAACGCCCGAATGGCTTCAGGTTGACCACCAGTCCCGAGCACCTGGGACAGATCACACCGAGGGCCTCCGTGTCTCTGCAAGTGTACAGAGCCAACTGCCCTCGGGGTCTAAGTCTTATCCCCGTGTCTGTAAGGGGAGCAGCAAAAGCAGTCATCTTCGTGGGGTAGGGAACCGGAAACCACTGGGAGCTTGAGGCCATCCCGACTATCTGCTGCTCCATCACGCACTGACCACGTGCCGAAGTCTCCACGTGTATCTCCTCACATGGCCAGACTCCTCCCACAACTTGCACTTTTTCGCAGGCTTCCACCAGTCTCCGCCCACGAACTGCACAGTTATGGGGTGCCTCATGGCGCAGTGCAGTAAAAGCCCCCACATGTAGTACGTCACACGGCTGGACTTCTCCCTCTTCTCGCTCTTCTGCATGGGCCTTTCCCATCTTAGAGTCATGTCCACAAATTTGAGCAGGGATGCACTCTGGCCGATCACATGGCCGACCCACTCGGAACTCCTCCGGGCAGCAAAGTTCAAACACAGCCATTCTCAGTTCCATGGTTAAAACACACATCATCCCGGACTCACGAGCCCCCACGTGTAGCGGCCTCACCCCCTTTTCTCTGTCTAGGGGTATGTTGTAGGTGAGGGTGAGATGCGCTACGGCCCATGTCCTCCCCATTGTAGCAGGTGAGGTGAAGGCCAGTACCAAGTATTCTTCTCGGGCCTGTGTGTTTCTATTCACAACCGAGTCCTGCTGTGCTGACACTCCCCTTCACTCCCATCAACCAGAGTTCCACACACCGATAAGGATCCAACACTTCTTTTATTGTAACACACACAATAAACTGTTCTTTGTTCGCCAATTAGTTGAGATCCATAAACAGTTCAATACGGTGGGGTGAGCAGGTCGAGGCACTGTTCTAATGATAAACTAAACCACTGTGGTTTCACCAGCGGTTACTATAGCCATTAGCTAGAGAGAGGAACTTGAAACGTATGAGTCTCTACCAGCGACTCGGAAGAACATAAATGGAGTACCTTCGCTGCATTGCGGGCCCTGTCAGGGGGAAGATGTCCCTCCAAGGGAGTTACCAGAGGCCCCTCCGTCACCGGGTTGATGCTGCTCCGGACTCTTCAGACGGGTAACCTCTCTGGCCTCCTCACCTAAGACATGGGCCCCATCCACCTCAGGGTCCCTCGGACTCATCCACCCTTGCGGAGCCCAGTCAAAGTTACTGGGCCCCAGGCCTCCGGTGTAGTACCTCACCCCAGGCTTAAGGTGCCTGAGATGGATGCCAACACTGCTCTGACCAGGCCATGGGCGCCTGGGCTGGAACTCTGGGCCAACCGCACCCAGGCCTAAGGTGCCTGGGCGCCGGATGTAGAAGACCTCGTGGCGAGGGCGTCTCTCCCCTTTATCTCCTCCCGTGACGCCACAGCAGGTTCTCCCCCCCCCCCCGCTGTACCACCGCCGGAACGGGACAAAAAGGACAGCACTGCGGCAGTGATTCTACCTCGACCTGTGGGAACACCCCACCCCAGGCCAAGGAGAATAGTACACCACCAAAGTCCTCCACGACTGAAAGTGGTCCAAATCCTCTATGATTTACACACACCTGGGTCATACTACCACCCAGGTGTATCCCCCTAAATTTATACCCCCGCTACACTTGTTTATAATGAACATCATTACAAATATTCAGTAACATGAAGTTGTAATTTTTTACCACAATTTTTTGGAAAATGAAGAAGTAAAATGTGTTTTTTTTTCCACAAAAGGTGTCATTTTAACCACTTGGCAACCACCTGCCGACAAATAACTTCGACAAGGTGGTTGCTTAACTCTGGGAGGACGTTATATAACGTCCTCCCAGAATCGCGCTCCCGCTCGCCCCCTGGGGCACGCACACGGGAATCTCCGTGACCGCCGGGTCCAGAAGACCCGGCGGATCACGAATCGCGGTAAATCGCCACTGATAGCGGTCGTTTACCACGTGATCACTCCGTCAAATGACATATCATGACGCCGGTTCCTCCCTCCCCTCTCTGTACCGATCGGTACAGTGTGAGAGGAGAGGGGAGGGAGCGGATCATGTCAGCTCCCTCCCCCATGTCAGGTGTGGGCTGGATCTGTGACAATTGCAGTCACAGATCCAGCAATCCATCCATCCATGCTCAGCCATCCCTGCCAATACTCTGCAAATTACCCTGCGCAATACTCTGCAAAATACTCTGCAATACCCTGGTGCAATACTCTGCAATACCCTGGTGCAATACTCTGCAATACCCTGGTGCAATACTCTGCAATACCCTGGTGCAATACCCTGCGCAATACCCTGCGCAATACTCTGCAATACCCTGCGCAATACTCTGCAAAATACTCTGCAATACCCTGGTGCAATACTCTGCAATACCCTGGTGCAATACTCTGCAATACCCTGCACAATACTCTGCGCAATACTCTGCAATACCCTGCGCAATACTCTGCAATACCCTGCGCAATACTCTGCAATACCCTTCGCAATACCCTGCGCAATACTCTGCAATACCCTGCGCAATACTCTGCAATACCCTGCACAATACTCTGCAATACCCTGCACAATACTCTGCAATACCCTGCACAATACTCTGCACAATACTCTGCAATACCCTGCACAATACTCTGCAATACCCTTCGCAATACCCTGCGCAATACTCTGCAATACCCTGCGCAATACTCTGCAATACCCTTCGCAATACCCTGCGCAATACTCTGCAATACCCTGCGCAATACTCTGCAATACCCTGCACAATACTCTGCAATACCCTGCACAATACTCTGCACAATACTCTGCAATACCCTGCACAATACTCTGCAATGCTCTGCAATACTCTGCGCAATACCCCCTGTGCAATACCCTGCAATACTCCGCAATGCCCGGCAATACTCCGCAATGCCCGGCAATACTCCGCAATGCCCGGCAATACTCTGCAATAACCACTTCCCGCCCGCCGGCCGTCATATGACGTCCTTGACTTTGTGCGGGGATATCTGAATGATGGGAGCAGCTACAGGCATCATTCAGATATCAGCTTTTTTAGCCGGCGATTCCTTACACCATAACAACAATCATAGCGGCTGTTCCGCCGCTTGATCATTCTTACGGGAGGCGAGAGGGGATGTCCCCCCCCCGCCACCCTCCGGTGCTTCTACCGACTCACCGCTATGATCAAAGCCAGGATTGTTTTTTGTTTTTTTGGGGGTTTTTTCAGGCTTCCCAGCCTAGAGGTGAGATATGGGGTCTTATTGACCCCCCCCCATATCTCACTGTAAAGAGGACCTGTCATGCCATATTCCTATTACAAGGGATGTTTATGTTCCTTGTAATAGGTATAAAAGTGATCAAAAAAAATTTTGGGGCGGAAAAACATGTCAAACTAAAATAAATAAAGTAAAATGAACAATAAATTTTTTTATTTTTTTTGTAAGCGCCCCTGTCCCCGTGAGCTCGCATACAGAAGCGAACGCATACGTAAGTCCCGCCCACATATGAAAACGGTGTTCAAACCACACATGTGAGGTATCTCTGCGAACGTTAGAGCGAGAGCAATAATTCTGGCCCTAGACCTCCTCTGTAACTCAAAACATGTAACCAGTAAAAATATTTAAAACGTCGCCTATGGGAATTTTTAAGTAGCGAAGTTTGGCGCCATTCCACGAGCGTGTGCAATTTTGAAGGGTGACATTTTAGGTATCCATTTACTCGGCGTAACTTCATCTTTCACATTATGCAAAAACATTGGGCTAACTTTACTGTTTTTTTTTTTTTAGCACAAAACATTTTTTTTCCGTAAAAAACGCGTTAAAAAAATTGCTGCGCAAATATCGTGCGAGATAAAAAGTTGCAACGACCACCATTATATTCTCTAAGGTCTTTGCTAAAAAAACATATATAATGTTTTGGGGCTCTATGTAATTTTCTAGCAAACAAATGATGATTTTTACATGTAGGAGAGAAATGTCAGAATTGGCCTCGGTGCTCCAGAACGCCTGAAGGTGCTCCCTGCATGTTGGGCCTCTGTATGTGGCCACGCTGTGTAAAAGTCTCACACGTGGTATCGCCATACTCGGGAGTAATAGCAGAATGTGTTTTGGGGTGTAATTTGTGGTATGCATATGCTGTGTGTGAGAAATAACCTGCTAATATGACAATTTTGTGAAAAAAAAAAAAGAGAAAAAAAAATCTTGATTTTGCAAAGAATTGTGGGAAAAAATGACAACTTCAAAAAACTCACAATGCCTCTTTCTAAATACCTTGGAATGTCTTCTTTCCAAAAAGGGGTCGTTTGGGGGGTATTTGTACTTTTCTGGCATGTTAGGGTCTCAAGAAATGAGATAGGCCGTCAGTACTTCAGGTGTGATTAATTTTCAGATATTGGCACCATAGCTTGTGGACTCTATAACTTTCACAAAGACCAAATAATTTGCACCAATTTGTACTTATTTTTACCAAAGATATTTAGCAGTATAAATTTGGGCCAAAATTTATGAAGAAAAAATAGTAATTTGCTAAATTTTATAACAGAAACGAAAAAAAAATCATTTTTTTACAGAATTTTCAGTCTTTTTTCTCTTATAGCGCAAAAAATAAAAAACCCAACGGTGATTAAATACCACCAAAAGAAAGCTCTATTTGTGTGTAAAAAAGGACAACAAATTCATATAGGTACAGTGTTGTATGACTGAGTAATTGTCATTCAAAATGTGAGAGCACCGAAAGCTGAAAATTGGTCTGGTTATTAAGGGGGTTTAAGTGCCCAGTGGTCAAGTGGTTAACAAGGTATTTCTCACACACAGCATAGACGTACCTTCAATTTCACCCCAAAACACATTCTTGTTGATGTTTTTACTGTCTATATAATGTGGTATTTGGGGATTGTTTAGCTCAAGTGTAGCACCTGCTAGCGAGAACAATCCATGCCAGAAGTTCAATTTCAGGGGTTGATGGCCCAATTTTGCTAAAGTGGAGGTCCACCCGATTTTTTTTTTTTTAAAGCCAGCAGCTACAAATATTGCAGCTGCTGACTTTTAAAAAATGGACACTTACCTGTCCAGCGTGCCCGCGATGTCAGCAGACGAGGCTGAGCAATCGCTCGGTCCTCGGATGCTTCCGCCTTGCGGCTTCACAAAAGTTCAAAACAAAATCAAAGGTTTTCCCTCGCAGGGGGTTTTCAACGTCCATACAAAATAATGATAAATTCAGCCTCCAGGCTTATACATACAGCAGTGCTGCTCAGGCCTTCCACTTCAGGCTCTCGTCTGTCTCCTACAGACTATTCCCTTGCCAACACCATCCATTTAGATAGCAGCCCCTCACTGATCTGATCCTCAGACTTGGGTCTCTGGCTTCCACTGTGCACACAAGCACTCTCTGGCTTCTTCAGTGCACACCTGCACTCTATGGCTTCCCCAGTGCACACCTGCACTCGTTGGGAGGGTGGAGCCCAGAATGCTGGTCCTGAGTCTACTATCAGACCCACATACACCTGAACAATCAGTGTGCCGTTGAGTCTCAAAACCCGGATCCAGGACCGGGGATTTAATCCCACCCGGATCTCTAAGAAATCCCCAGGCTCCAGGTCCCAAAGTGGACTTTAGTAAACAATGAGGAAACTGAAAAGCCAGTTTCCTCCCAAACAAGAAAATACCCAGGAGCCCCTCAATCTGCCTGGTTGAGAATCCTGTATTCATACACTGGTGGGGTACCACACTACCACAATACATATAGGGGCCCAAAATCCAGTGAGCATCTTTAGAGTTTCAAGTGGTATAAATTTGGCATCTAATTTCCTAACTACTTATCATATTTGAGATCCTGAAGTGCCAGGACAATGGAAACACCAACAAAATTATAAAATTTGGGAAAGCAAACCCCCCAATGTATTTTCTAAGAGGCATGGTGAATTTTTTTTTTAGATCACATTTTATGCCACCAGTTTTCGAAAAGTGTGGATATAAAATTAATTTTATTTTTATTTATTTTTTACACAAAGTTCTCAATATTTGTCTTACACACAACATCCGCATACTTAGAATAACATCATAAAACACATTCTGCTACTCCTCCCGAGTATGGGGTTACCACATGTGTGAGACTTTTTTACAGCCTAGCTAGCTGAAGAGGCCCAAAATGCAAGGAGCAGCTTCAGACTTTCTAAGGGCATAAATTACACATCTAATTTCCTGACTACCGTTCACATGTTTGAAGGCCCTGAAGCACCAGGACAGTGAAAACACCCACAAAATGACCCCATTCTGGAAAGCAAACACAACAAAGGCATTTTCTAAGAGGCATTGTGAGTCTTTGGAAAATGTCATTTATTGGCACAAGTTTTTGGAAAAAAGCAGAAAGAAATCTGGAAGGGAGATCATTGTGCAACAAATGAATTGTTAAAACTATGTCATAACATACAGTATGTACTCTGAAATTGCCTCATCTGGCACCCAATATAACCAACCAAACAAAGCTTGCAGAAGCGCCACTACACCCCTGAATACCGGAGCTACCATGTGTTCGTTCTCTCTCTCTCTCTCTCTCTCCCTCTCTCTCTCCCTCTCTCCCTCTCTCTCCCTCTCTCCCTCTCTCTCCCCCGTGTGTACTTTTGTACCTTTAAGCTAGATGTATGGGCTTCTATAGCTGATGATCAGCAAGTCTCGTACACTTGAAGTCCCACCACTGCACCCCTAGAATATGTGAAAAATACCAGTAATGCTGCCACCTTGAATAATATAGATAATGTAATCAGTATTTTGACCTCTATCAAACCTAGATAGTGTAAAAAGTATAGTGGCGCTCAAATCACAATAATACAATGATAGATAGAGATGACTTCATATACATTAATTAATATGCAAAACTCAATGCAATATTATCACCTTGTGACAAGTGAAAAATACTTAAAAAATAATTATATATAAAAGTCCATCAAAAATAAAAATAATCCAATAAATTGATTCAGTGTAGTTCTTCCTATTTCATCCACCACACCCGTATGTGCAAGTGATTCCGCTCCCTTCAGATAACGCACTCACCAACTTTAAATGCCTTACACTCTCGTGCTTGGCTTAAACGCTTTCAACCACACAAGAAGGGTTAAATTAACTCCGTTATCCAGCAGTGAACATAGATCAGGATCTATCCACATCTAAATAATAAAAAGTGCTCCAAATAGTGTGATAACGTAAAACCAATTTAATAAAACAATGTGCAATCTTCAACCATTACACTCACATCAATATACTTCAAAGCAAGCAGATAAAACCACAGCAAATCTTCTATTAAATGTCAGCAGTGGTGTGTTGTGGTCATGGCGGACCCGAGGTGTTCGGATTAAATCTCACTCTCACCCACTCCTCAAGCTCGGACCTTCACTTCCTAGTCTGGTGTGCAGCGTCATGTGTTACAAATGATTGCCGTACAGCCAAGCCCGAGATGTTTCGTCATACAGACTTATTCATGGGATTGGCTGTGCGGCACAGCAAGCATTCCTTTTATACCCACCACGTCAATCACTGACGGAAGTATCTCCACAGCGCATGCGCTCACCTCGTGTCCCCGCGCTCACAATACCCCAAACTCTCAAAGTCGATTCTAATCAATTCACAGGACATCATACACGGATCTGCCACAAACGCATAATGGTCACTCTAACATTGTCACCACTAGAAAAGATTCAGCACTTTAAAGCTAAAACAAACACCATATTTTTTCATCACTTAAGTGCAAATTCCTAAATAATTGTTGGTAATGTCAGAGAGCTAAATTGATAAAATACAATAACATACATTAAATTCAATTCAATTTAAAATTAAAATAGATGAATGACTGATAGTTAACATGACTCCTTAGTTCGCGTAAACCTAGTTCAATAAAAAATATGTAATGGGATGGTATGTTTCACATATAAACATCCACTGGTAGGTTGTTACAGCAAATCATCCCTTTTTCTTCCTATTTCTACCTATATTTCATTAATATTGTTACACCCCATAAAAACTATATACAATCCATAAAATATATATGAAAAGTATAAAGAAATAAAGTTATATATATAAAAATATGTAGGAAGATATCTTCATTAATTTATCAGAGCAATTTGGCTACAATTAATTAATTTACAAATCAATTATGATTAATTAGAAATTATTGATGAAACAGTTGAGGTCTACCTCAGTATTCAAGCCTCTGGGGAAGAGACATTTTAACAAAAAAATCCACAAGTTTTCCTTTGGGACAAATCCAGTACCCTGTTTGAGCCCCTTCAAGAAGGGAACACGCAATCTATCCCACAAAACTGTAATAAAGTGGGGTCTTGGTCATGTTTATCTTTAAAATGTAGGGAGACACTATGATATTTGAAACCCTTTTTTATATTGGCTAGATGTTCAGCAATCCGTACTTTCAAAAGTCTTTTTGTTCTCCCCACATAAAATAACCCACATGGGCATCACAATAGGTACACCACATGTGAGGAATTGCATGTGTTAAATCAATTTATCTCAAATGTTTCCTGATCACTATTCGTAATACTACTGCTTACTTTGACAGTTCTACAGAATATGCATTTCCTACATGAGTAGAATCCTTTTAGATCAATTTTAATTGTTTTGCTGGCCAGGTGGGTCCAAGATTTTTCTTATCACCTGGCCACCAAAATTCGGTGCTCTTCTGTATAAAAGTTTTGGTTGATCTGGTAGGACTCCCCCCAAGTGCCTATCTCTGCATAAAATTCTACTGCAGATTCATAGACGGCCTCCTGATCGTTTGGGAGGGGTCAGAGGAATCTGTGGTGGAATTTTTAGGATGTTTAAACAATAATAAAAATAATATAGTTTTGGATTACCAAATAAGTGACAAAATTGTCATCTTTTTGGACGTGACCACTGAGGAGAATTTGAATGAACTGAGCACCAGGGTGTACTTCAAACCGACTGATCGGAACAGCTATTTATCTATTAGGAGTGGACACCACCCATGCTTAGGGTACGACGAAATTGTACTAAACAAGAGGACTATTATATACACAAGCAAATATCCTTAAAGAAAAATGTATACAAAAAGGACATAGAGAAAATACTTTGAATGAAACAATCCAGGAAGTAGAAAATATACCAAGGGATCAATGCTTAAAGAAAAAAGAAGGACACTAAATACTAAATGATCAACATCAATGGGGATTCATATCAAATTTCCATTACCAGTATAAGGAAATCGAAACCATTTAAAAAAAATACTTGTACATTTTATGCAGAGATAGGCACTTGAGGAGTCCTACCAGATCAACCAAAATGTATATACAGAAGAGCACCGAATTTTGGTGACCAGGTGGTAAGAAAAATCTTGGACCCACAAACAATTAAAATTTATCTAAAAGGATTCTACTCATGTAGGAAATGCATATGTTGTAGAATTGTCAAACTAAGCAATAGTGGTATGTCCAGTATTACGAATAGTAATCAGGAAACATTTGAGATAAATTAATTTATCACATGCAATTCCTCACATGTGGTGTACCTATTGTGGTGACCCTGTGGGTTATTTTATGTGGGGAGAACAAAAAGACTTTTAAAAGTACGGATTGCTGAACATTTAGCCAATATAAAAAAGGGCTTCAAATATCATAGTGTCTCCCTACATTTTAAAGATAAACATGACCAAGACCACACTTTATTACAGTTTTGTGGGATAGATTGCGTGTTCCCTTCTTGGAGGGGCTCAAACAGGTAAGGGATTTGTCCCAAAGGGAAACTCATGGATTTTTTTGTTAAAATATCTCTTCCCCAGAGGCTTGAATATTGAGGTAAACCTCAACTGTTTCATAAATAATTTCTAACTAATCATAATTGATTTGTAAATTAATTAATTATAGCCAAATTGCTCTGATAAATTTATGAAGATATCTTCCTACATATTTTACATATATATATATATATATATATATAAAACTTTATTTCTTAATACTTTTCATATATATTTTATGGATTGTATATAGTTTTTATGGGGTGTAACAATATTAATGAAATATGGGTAGAAATAGGAAGAAAAAGGGATGTTTTGCTATAACAATCTACCAGTGGATGTTTATATGTGAAAAATACCATCCCATGACATATTTGTTATTGAACTAGGTTTACGCGAACTAAGGAGTCATGTTAACTGTCAGTCTTTCGTCTATTTTAATTTAAAATTTTATTGAATTTAATGTATGTTATTGAACTTTATCAATTTAGCTCCCTGACATTACCAACAACCATCTAGGAATTTGCACTTAAGTGATGAAAAAATATGGTGTTTGTTTTAGCTTTAACATGCTGAATCATTTCTAGTGGTGACAATGTTAGAGTAACCCCTTATGCGTTTGTGTCAGATCCGTGTATGATGTCCTGTGAATTGCTTAGAATCGACCTAGAGATCGGGGGAATTGTGAGCGTGGGGACACGAGGTGACTGAATGCACTGTGGTGATACTTCCGTCAGTGATTGACGTGGTGGATATAAAAGGAATGGTTGCTGTGAAGTACAGTCAATCCCATGAATAAGTCTGTATGACGAAACATGTCGGGACGTGGCTGTACAGCAATCATTTGTAACACTTGACGCTGCACACCAGACTAGGAAGTGAAGGTCCGAGCTTGAGGAGCAGGTGAGAATGAGATTTAATGCGCACACCTCGGGTGCGCCGTGACCACAACACACCACTGCTGACATTTAATAGAATATTTGCTGTGGTTTTATCTGCTTGCTTTGAAGTATATTGATGTGAGTGTAATGTTTGAAGATTGCACATTGTTTTATTAAACTGGTTTCACGTTATCACACTATTTGGAGCACTTTTTATCATTTACATGTGGAGAGATCCTGATCTATGATCTATGTTCACGGCTGGAAATCAGAGTTAATCTAACCCTTCTTGGGTGGTTGAAAGCGTTTAAGCCAAGCACCAGGGTGTAAGGCATTTAAAGTTGGTGAGTGCGTTATCTGAAGGGAGCGGAATCAAATGCACATCTGGATGTGGTGGATGAAATAGGAAGAACTACACTGAATTAATTTATTGGATTATTTTTATTTTTGATGGACTTTTATATATCATTTTTAAGTATTTTTCACTTGTCACAGGGTGATAATATTGCATTAAGTTTTGCATATTAATTATTGTATATGAAGTAATCTCTATCTATCACTGTATTATTGTGATTTGAGCGCCACTATATTTTTTACACTATCTAGGTTTGATAGAGGTCAAAATACTGTATACATGTGTAGCGGGGTGTCATATTTAGGGGGAGCATCTGAGTGGTAACTAGGCTCAGATGCACTAATTGTTAGGTTTCATGGACCATTTCTATCCCTGGGAGATAGTACTGGTGTGTAGTTCCCTGGGGCCTATGGGTGGCGCTGTTGCCATGGGCTCGGGTTGAACCGCAGTACAGGGTTGTGCCTTTTTTTTGTCCCCTCTCGGCAGCAGTACGGCGGGGCAGGGAACCTGCTGTGCCTGTCGGGAGAGGATATAAAAGGGGGCGGCCATCTTCCAGAGGGTCTTCGTTCGTCCACGCCCAGGCACCTTAGGCCTGGGTGTGTGTGTGTCGCCTCCGGGTTCAATGAGCAAGTTCAGGAACCCAGGAAATTATGGAAAATAGAGTTAAAGGGGTCCACACCTGCATCTGAGCATGGTGGGTATATGGACACTCTGTGCAAAATTATATAATTTTACTTATGCGCTGGTATGTACATATACGTGCAACTATGGGGAACTGCTGCACCACTGACAATAGTAAACACCTACTACATAAAAATGAATGTATAAATAAAATAATTGTGCACTGTTCAAATGATGATAATTACACAAATAATACTTCTAATAATCCATATAACACTGTGCCAAGTGGTTACATATACAGTGAAAAATTTGTGACAATGCACCCTGAGATACCCTGAGGAAGTCAAGTGAAAGGCAGTGGCAGCTGGTGCTCAAAATTTTTGGGAGGGTGCAAACAAACTGAAAAAAAAAAAACCATCAAGCGCAGCCACTGTGCCCATAAATTGCTGCCACTGTGCAATCAAACGCAGCTACTGTACCCATCAATTGCTGCCAGTGAGCCCCATCAATTGCCACCACTGTGCCCCATCAAGAGGAAGATGGGTCTTGTGAAAGCTTCCCGCGGCCGTGGTGGAGTAACGCCCCAGCGCATACCCGGAACGAATGCATCCGAAGGGAAAAGTCCCGGACATCCGAGTTCTTCTGCAAGCCGAGGTAAGCCAGGGGGAGAGACTTTGTTAAAGGCCCCTAGCCCTGGGGATTCACATGCTAGTGAGTTAGCCAGAGGGGGTGAATCATCCTTCACCAGGAATTACTTCCCTGCGGAAGAGTACGATGCCTCCGACCTAAAATCCATCTCTGATGCGGGTGATGACGCCGCAATTGATGAACTGTTTGAGAAGAAGGGATGGGACAAGATGCCCCTGTCCTTGTTAGGGATGAGCCAAACACCCCCCGGTTCGGTTCGCACCAGAACCTGCAAGCGGACCGAAAGTTTGCGCGAACGTTAGAACCCTATTAAATACAATGGACGCGAACGTTCTAAATCTAAAGTGCTAATTATAACAGCTAATATGCATGTTATTGTCCTAAAAATGGTTTGGGGACCCGGGTTCTGCCCCAGGGGACATGTATCAATGCAAAAAGAAGTCATTTTAATGATGCATAAAGTGAAAAAAAAAAGTGAAATATTTTAAATATCGTACCTGGGGGGGTGTCTAAAGTATGCCTGTGAAGTGGCATGTGTTTCCCGTGTTTAGAATTGTCCCTGCACAAAATGACATTTCCAAAGGAAAAAAAGCCATTTAAAACTGCTTGCGACTTTAATGTCATGTCTTGTCCTGGCAATATGGATGAAAATCTTTGAGAAACATTGCATGGCTACCCCATCCCCCCCCCCCCCCACCCCAGCCCATTACCAGCCCCTTTGGGTCTTGTATGGATATTAAAGGGAACCCCGCACCCAAAATAAAAAAAGGCCCTATATACTCTAAACAGCAGTATACAGGTGGTGCAAGACAGGGACTGTAGGTTTGTTCTTAAGTAGAATCGGTTTGTAATTTTGAATAGGTACATTGTTTAAGTGTAGCTCCAGACAAAAAATATATTTTTAAGCTTTTTGGAAAACATAGGGAAGGGTTATCACTCCTGTAACATTTGTTTTGCTGTCTGTGCACCTGTTCAGAAGATTTCACCTCACTTTCTGTCCCAATGAAAAATGTTTTTGGAAAAGTGGGGTTTTTATTGAAACAAGGATTGGTGATAAAGCATCAGTAGAGAGGAGACACCTTTTCCCATATTAATTCTTACAGGAGAGAATTTCCCTTCCTAGGGGTAGATTTCCTCTCACTTCCTTTTGTCTCCTTCCGTTTGCAAGTAGGAGTCGTTTGTAAGTTGGATGTTTGAAAGTAGGGGCCTGCCGTATATACTCTGCTGAAATTTTCCCCTTAGATGTTGGTGTTGCCACAACACTGTGAGCCCTCACAGTTACTCCTGGTGGGCGCTGGAACGCCCTGCTGTGAACTATTATATCAGGAATTGTAATTACATGCCATTGTTGAACAGTGGTAGGAAAAATTGGGCCTTTGGTGGTGGTGCTGGTGCTACAACACTGTAAGCCCTCACAGTTACTCTTGGTGGGCGCAGGAATGGGCCCTGCTGTGAATTATTAGATCAAAAATTGTAATTACATGCCCCTGTTGAACAGGGGCAGAAAAATTGGGCCTTAGGCACTGGTGCCACAACACTGCAACCCCTCACAGATACTGTACTTGGAGCACAGCAATCAGCCCTGTTGCAAAGTATTGCATCAAAAATTGTAATTACACGCCCCTGTTAAACAGGGGCTGAAAAATTGGGCCTTAGTCACTGGTGCCACAACACTGCAACCCCTCACAGATACTGTACTTGGAGCACAGCAATAAGCCTTGTTGCAAAGTATTGCATCAAAAATTTTAATTACACGCCCCTGTTAAACAGGGGCTGAAAAATTGGGCCTTAGGCACTGGTGCTGGTGCCACGACACTGCAACCTCTCCCAGATACTCTAGTTGGAGTGCAGGAATGAGCCCTGCTGCAAAGCATTGCATAAAAATTTGTAATTACATGCCCCTGTTAAACAGGGGCTGAAAAATTGGGCCTTAGCCACTGGTGGGTGCACTCAGAAACAAAAATGTTCTTCCAAGTTATCATCAGGAATCGGATCATTAAGGAGGAGGAGGATAGTCAATCAACATAACAGGACAGTCACTCAGCATCAGCTTAGACAGTCTTGAAGGGATGTGAAATTTCAAAATAAATTATTCTGTTATATCAGCTTCAGGTGCTTGGTAGCTGGTGGTGATCCAAGACTGGTTCATCTTTATGAAGGTCAGTCGATCAACCGAGTCGGTGGACAGGCGCACCCTGTGATCCGTGACAAAGCCTCCAGCAGCGCTGAATGTGCATTCCGAAAGAACGCTGGATGCAGGACAGGCCAGTAGCTCAATTGCATCCATCCTCAAGACCCAGTAAGCCAGAGGATTTTCGGTGGGAAAGGTGTCCAAGTCTCACCTTGCCCCTAGGTATTCCTGCACCATGTATATCAGACGCTGGCGATGGTTGCTGGAACCGATCATACCTTGGGGCTGCGGACTAAAAAATTGTCTGAACGCATCGGTCAGACGGCCACCTTCCCCACCGCTCCTTCTTTGACTGACCAAAGCCTCAGCAACTCGTTGTCCAGGACCAGGAGTTTGTAACCTCACAGTCTCTGGGAACGCGTTGCACACACCTTTCTGCAAGGCCTCCCGGAGATGTCTCATTCTCTGCTCCCTCTGCGACGGTAAGATAAGGTCCGCAACCTTACCCTTGTACCGTGGATCAAGGAGAGTGGCCAGCCAGTAATGGTCCCTCTCCTTGATCCGAAGAATACGAGGATCATTCCGCAGACTTTGCAGGATCAGGGAGGCCATGCAGCGTAGGTTAGCTGAGGCATTCGGTCCGGAGTCCTCTGGGTCACTAAGGACGACATGATCCGCAGCCACCTTCTCCCAGCCACGTACAAGTCCACGGGTTTCTTGGGACTGTAAATCATCCCTAAAAGACTGCTGCTGTTGATGCTGAGTGCCAGGCTCCACCTCCATGCTGACACAATCCTCCTCCTCCTCGTCCTCTTTCTGTGCGATGGGTGGGACAGAAGGAACACTGTCTGGGTAAAGGGGGCCTTGAGAGGCAAGGAAGTCCTCCTCTTCCTGCCTCTGTTCTGCCTCAAGTGCCCTGTCCATTATTCCACGCAGTGTATGCTCCAACAGGTGGACAAGAGGTACAGTGTCACTGATGCATGCACTGTCACTGCTCACCATCCTCGTGGCCTCCTCAAATGGTGCCAGGACAGTGCATGCATCCCTGATCATGCCCCACTGGTGTGGTGAAAAAAACCAAGCTCCCCTGACCCTGTCCTGGTGCCGTAGTCGCACAGGTACTCATTGATAGCCCTCTGCTGCGTGTGCAGTCGCTGCAGCATGGCCAACGTTGAGTTCCACCTGGTGGGCATGTCACATATAAGGCGATTCTTGGGCAGGTTCAACTCCTTTTGCAGCTCAGCCAGCCGAGCACTGGCATTATATGATCTGCGGAAATGCACACAGACTTTCCTGGCCTGCCTCAGGACATCCTGTAAGCCCGGGTACCTGCCCAAGAACCGCTGCACCACCAGGTTAAGGACGTGAGCCACACAGGGCACATGGGTCAGTTGTCCCTGTCGGAGGGTGGAGAGGAAGTTGGTGCCATTGTCGCAAACCACCATTCCTGGCTTAGGCTGGCGTGGCGTCAACCACCTCTCGGCCTGCCCCTGCAGAGCTGACAGAACCTCTGCCCCAGTGTGGCTCCTGTCCCCCAAACACACCAGCGCAAGCACGGCATTGCATCTTTTTCCCTGCGTACTTGCGTAGCCCCTTGAACGCCTACGGAGCACCGCTGGTTCCCAGGACAAAGCACAGGAAGAGGCCATGGAGGAAGAAGAGGAGGGGGTGAAGGAGAGAGGTGTGTCACAACCAGTAGAAGCATTTTGGAGGCGTGGCGGCGGAACAACCTCCAACACTACTGCACCTTGTCCTGCATCCTTCCCAGCTGCCAAAAGAGTGACCCAATGGGCCGTGAAAGAAAGGTATCGTCCCTGTCCATGCCTGCTGGACCATGAGTCAGCAGTAATATTCACCTTACCACTGACCGCCCTGTCCAGCGAGGCATGGACATTGCCTTCCACCTGCCGGTAGAGAGCCGGAATCGCCTTCCATGAAAAAAAAGTGGCGTTTGGGAACCTGCCATTGAGTAACCGCACATTGCACAAACTCACGGAAGGGGGCCGAGTCTACCAACTGAAAAGGCAGCAGTTGAAGTGCTAGCAATTTAGCCAAGCTAGCATTCAACCGCTGGGCATGTGGATGGCTGGGAGTGAACCTCTTTCGACGGTCCAGCAGCTGGGGCAGGGAAATTTGCCTGCTACAATCGGACGTTGGTGTACTGCTAGCAGAGTGCCCGCAAGTACTTGGCTGTGACACACCTAATTCTACACCTTCATTCTTCTCAGCGCAGGTTTCAGAGGACTGAAGGTATAGTGGGGTTGGAGATCCCAGCTGATGAGGAGCAAGGGGAGGTCCGCTTTGTTCTTTGGTGTGGGTCTTTAAGGTACGCTTGCCAACGAGCTGAATGGCAGGTCAACATATGTCTGGTCAAGCATGTGATGCCCAAGCGGCTGATGTTTTGGCCATGCGAGATACGCTTGAGACATATGTTGCAAATAGCAGCAGTGCGATCTGATGCACTCGACTCAAAAAAGGCCCACACCAAAGAACTTTTGGAATAACGAGCAGAGGCAGCACCCTGCACAGGCGGAGCTCTGCGGTGTGATTCAGTCGGTGTGCTGCCCTTACGCTGGCTCCCGGAGGACATCCTGCCTCGCTGGAGATGTGCCTCCTCCTCATCCTCCTCCTCTCTCCTATCAGGCACCCACGTGGAGTCAGTGACCTCATCATCCCTCCCTCCTCATCACTGGAGCCAATTTGGCAGTATGCTGCAGCTGCTGGAACATGACTGCCAGATTGCTGTCCTTCTTGAGCATCCCCTCTCTCTGCGCTCACGCTACTGCCTTCCTCTAGCTGGGTATCATCATCAGACCCTTCAAAACGCTGGGCATCCTCCTGGAGCATGTACCCAACACTGTGCTCAAACAGTTTGGGGGACTCCTCAGGAGGACATGGTGGGTCTAGGGAAGGAGTGACTGATGATGACATTGATACAAAGGAAGAGGACGCTTTGGCATCTGCTTTGCCAGTACCCTGAGCCTGGGTGAGAGAGGATGAGGAGGATGAGGAGGACTTGGTCATCCACTCTACCAAGTCTTCGGCATGATGCGGCTCAACACGTCCAGCTGCCGAAAATAAGGACAAGCGTGTCCCATGGCCACGTGCTGATGACGATGCACCGCGTCCACGACCAGCACTGTTGTCTCTAGACACAGAGCCTGCTTGCCCTCTTTTATTGGCTCCTGACTGTCTGCTTCTTCTTGTTGGCCTTCCAGACATAGTAATGGTCTGCAGGGAGATGGGAAAACCAAGAATTGGAGTAGTGTATATTGTGCTGGAGGCACACAACACCCACTAACTCCTGCAGATGCCTTTATTAGAGAACACCAGCAATAAAGGGTAGATACAGGTGTATACTGTGCTGTGCTGGAGGGACACAACACCCACTAACTCCTGCAGATGCCTTTATTAGAGAACACCAGCAATAAAGGGTAGATACAGGTGTACACTGTGCTGTGCTGGAGGGACACAACACCCACTAACTCCTGCAGATGCCTTTATTAGAGAACACCAGCAATAAAGGGTAGATACAGGTGTATACTGTGCTGTGCTGGAGGGACACAACACCCACTAACTCCTGCAGATGCCTTTATTAGAGAACACCAGCAATAAAGGGTAGATACAGGTGTATACTGTGCTGGGGCACACAACACCCACTAACTCCTGCAGATGCCTGTATTATAGAACAGCAAAAAAGTGTAGATACAGGTGTATACTGTGCTGGGGCACACAACACCCACTAAATCCTGCAGATGCCTTTATTAGAGAACACCAGCAATAAAGGGTAGATACAGGTGTATACTGTGCTGGGGCACACAACACCCACTAACTCCTGCAGATGCCTGTATTATAGAACAGCAAAAAAATGTAGATACAGGTGTATACTGTGCTGGGGCACACAACACCCACTAACTCCTGCAGATACCTGAGAAAAGAACACACTGTCCCTGCCTATCTAGCTTAGAGAACAGCAATAAAGGGTAGATACAGGTGTATACTGTGCTGGAGGCACACAACACCCACTAACTCCTGCTGATGCCTGAGAAAAGAACACACTGTCCCTGCCTGCCTATCTAGCTTAGAGAACAGCAATAAAGGGTAGATACAGGTGTATACTGTGCTGGAGGCACACAACACCCACTAACTCCTGCAGATGCCTGAGAAAAGAACACACTGTTCCTGCCTATGTAGCTCTTTCCCTAAACGCCGGAACACACTATACAAGGCCGCCGCGCTGGCGGCCTTTTATAGTGTGGGGCGTGTACTAAACCCCCCTGAGCTATGATTGGCCACAGGCATCCTGCCTGTTGCCAATTATGTCTCTCCTCGCTGCCGGCGCTGTGATTGGCCAAGCATGCGGGGTCACAGTGCATGCTTGGCCAATCACAGCGCCGACAATGCAGTGCGATGGCGCAGTGCATTGTGGGCCGTTCGCGTCACACGAATTTGGCACGAACAGCCCACAAAGTTCTGGTTTTGCCGAACAGACGAACAGGCGATGTTCAAGTCGAACATGCGTTCGACTCGAACACCGAGCTCATCCCTAGTCCTTGTTTTGTAGGCCTAGAGACCCACCCATGTCTACGGGGGAAAGTACACCCCGGGTGGTGGCTTCCGAGTCTGAGGAGGGATCTGTCCCCTTGCCTGCCCTTCCACCGTCGGAGGCACCTGCTTCCACTACTGCTACGAGACGGGTGTCACTGCGAGCCCCTGCAACTAGCCCTGAGGCAGAGAAAGTGCCTCAGCACCCAGATGCCATTGTCTTGCCTGGCTCAGAAGACCGCGCTACCATGCCACTGCTGTCCCGCTTGCAAAGACTGTTTAACCAAAGGGTTGCCAGCGAGTATGGGTGGGAATACCCATACCTGCCGAAGGAAATGTTGTTTGAGGTTGAGGCCTGCAGACATCAGTGGTACGAAGAGTTTGTGTGAACACACATCAAAGTAACCCAGGCCAGAAGGTACTTTTCTTGTTCACCTGGAGCCATTCAGCGGTTCAAGGACTGCAAAGCTGCTTGGATGTTGGGTCGGCACATCTATGCGGACAAGGTACTTATTTGTAGAAAAGACAAGGACAATGTGGAGTACCATATAGACACATTTGACAAGAATTGGAAGCCGCTGGTGTTGCCTGACCCACATTACTACTTGTAAGAGACAGGACTCTTGTTTGTTTGTTTTTTTGAACGTTTTTTCTTCAAGCCCAGGAACTTTGCCCAAATTTTAAGGGGTACTCTACTCTTTGGAGGAGCGGGAGATGTTGCTGTTTGTTTTTCTCCTTTCTCTTCCCGTCGCAAAGATAACAAGGACTTTGGGGTAGTAGACAGTTTAGGGCCACAGATCAAGGAGAAGAAAAAGAAAAGTTTCGGTTGAAATGAGTGTTCTGACGTTGGCACTACCACTAGGTGGCGGTGTTACGTAACTATTGCTAAGGACAATAAGGTATTATGCGGTTACTTGTTGGAAGGAAGGGATTCTTCTTTAGGGGAGAGCCTCTTCATTCTAACTACTGTTATCTCAGGTGTGTTTTCTCTCCCTTGCAGGTGAACAACAAGCAAGACTGCTGAAAATGGGGCGGGTCTTAGCTAGTGCTGCGGGAGGGAAATGTAAATTTTATTGTAAAGATTTATATGACTTCCAATGTTTTAATACACTTATGTATTCCCTTTTCCATCTGTTTCCTTTCTTTCCCATTTTAGGTTCAGGCACAAACACGCAATTTTTAAATTGTCATTTTTTTTGTAGTTTGTCTCTGGATTAGGCCTATGCTGACTCTGGTTGAGAGGCATAGGTTGGTTCCAGACACTGGGGACCAGTGTCCATCAAGTGAGGGGGATGTGTAGCGGGGTGTCATATTTAGGGGGAGCATCTGAGTGGTAACTAGGCTCAGAGGCACTAATTGTTAGGTTTCATGGACCATTTCTATCCCTGGGAGATAGTACTGGTGTGCAGTTCCCTGGGGCCTATGGGTGGCGCTGTTGCCATGGGCTTGGGTTGAACCGCAGTACAGGGTTGTGCCTTTTTTTGTCCCCTCTCGGCAGCAGTACGGCGGGGCGGGGAACCTGCTGTGCCTGTCGGGAGAGGATATAAAAGGGGGCGGTCATCTTCCAGAGGGTCTTCGTTCGTCCACGCCCAGGCACCTTAGGCCTGGGTGTGTGTGTGTCGCCTCCGGGTGCCCTAGGCCCGGAGGCCTGGTCGGCTTCGTGCTCAGGCACCTTAGGCCTGGGTGCGTGTGGGTTGTCTTCGGGTGCCCTAGGCCCGGAGACAGAGCTGCTGTTTCCATCCCAGACACCTTCAGTCTGGGGTGAGGTACTTTGGTGAGGGCCCGGAGCCCAGCAGCCTTCGGCTGGGGTTTGCTAAGGATCGAGGCTCCCAGGGATCTGCCTTGCGAGGGGACCCGTATCAAGGACGAGGAGGCCAGGGAGGTGACCCTTTCTGAAGACCCAGCGCAGAGGCGTGGTGACAGAGGGGGCCTCTGGTAACTCTCCGGAGGGATGTTCTTATCTTGAAAATGGCAGTGGCAGTGACCAACCTCATGGTCTGTGGCAGGGACCGTGCGCCAAGCCTGTTCGTGCAAATAAGAATAGGAAAAACCTTAAATTCAGGTTGTGCCTGGACCTCCTCCCACCTTATCTGACCCGTTTTTGTCTCAACCTGTCTGCTCTCAAAGAGACTATTTATTGCCCTAAAGAATAAATAAGAAGTTGGACTTTTCAGTTGGTGTGGACAGTTGCTTACTGGGGAGAATTAAGGACTTGTTTCTGGCTACCCCAGAAACGAGGTCAGCTCTGGAGGTTTTAAACACTGGCTGCAAGCAGGCCCGAGAAAACTAACACCGCTCACTCTCCCCATCCAGGAGGGTACAGGCTTGTGGTGCGGTGTGCCTCAGTCTTTCCTGCGCAGGAGCCAACGTAATAGAAAAGCAGGTAAAGGCTGGGGTGGGTGCGCTACACATAATTTTATGGACTGTTTTTGAATAAAGTGTTGTTCTGAAGACCAAGGAAGTGCAACCATCTGTATTTTTATTTGTAAATGATTTTGCCAATGACCTGATAACCAAGGCTAAATTCTAGAATTGCTAGGTAATTTCTAGAACTTCAATGGTATATAGATAACAGGGATGCCAGGGTAAGTCGAAGAGATTGTGCATAGGCTTTTGTAAAGAGAATTGGAATGCTCAGACTTGCGGAAAAATCTGGCTTTACTCACCTGTCACAATTGAATCTTCCTGATACACTCAAATCTTACAAATGAATAGTGGCTTGAAAAAGATGAGGTTTGAACACAACTGGTGTTTGAGCACAAGTGGTGGTGGAGAGTGAATAAAGGAACACCTTCAGTGTTTTCTGTCTCAACACTGTGAAATGGACTAATAAAGACGTACAAAGAGAATGATAAACGCACAGAATAAATAAAATTAACAGATTATAAAAAGACACATGGAGACAGTTTTTTTCATTTTTATTTTGATTTAAATGCACAATATAAAACACACAGTATAAGGTGGAGTGCTTAGTAAAGTGGTTGTAAACCCCTACAATCCACTTCTCACCACAGGTAAGCCTATAATAAGGCTTATCTATGGCTACCCCGGATATCTCCCCCCCCCCCCCGGATATCTCCTAAACCTATCCCCTGTGTCAGCAGGTGCCGACGTCATCCGCACATGCGCACTGAAGCAATGGCACGTTCATGCCATTGCTTCAGCTAGTGTGGCTTTACTGGCAGCTGCCGCGTGCATTCGTGGGAGTGACGTCATTGCGGCTCTGGCCAATCACAGCGCCGGAGCTTGCAATACCCGGAAGTAACTCTGGGAGCGATACTGCCGGCCAGAGCTGTGTACTGGGACCGCCTTGATCTAAGGTAAGTATTTTATAATGAGCTAGTATGCTATGCATACTAGCTTATTATGCCTTTGTCTTGCAGGGGTTTTTTTGGGTGGGGGGGGGGGTTACAACCACCTTTAAAAACATGTGGATATTTTTTTCATTTTTATTTAGATTTTTTGTGATATATGCTTTTTATTATCATATTGAAATATTGTATTGTGTTATTAATCAAAGGCGTATATGTATAAGTGATAGTTTTTTTTTGTTAGGTGAGGTAAATTGCCCGGCTTGTCATTGTCAAGTCTGTGTGTTAATCTGGGTCGGGTGAGTGACTCAGGAAGGCTGGATGACTTAGCAACAGCTTCTCTAGGGAATCCTCCCTGCATGCTGGAAACTTGGAGAAGGTTCCAGAAGCAGTTGGGAAGGGGTCTAGGAGGAGCTAGCTGGAGTTTTCTGAGGGCCCTGACCAATCGGCAACAGAAGGGTGGGCAGGGAACAGGCCCCCTCAAATACTCAGGGGGGAAGACCACCAAGGAGGCTGATGAGTGTTACAGTCAGAGGACTGAGAGGCATGCCTAAATGGACAGGGTGCAAGCCGTCTGGGATGGATGCAGAGTCAGTCTGGAAGGACTGTGGAGAAGTAGCCAGGAGAGCTAGTGAAAGGGGCAGCTGCAGCCAGGCGGGCTGGCAGTGCCTGAAGAGGTGGTACTGGGAGAAGTAGGCACAGGAAAAGGAAAGCTAGCACCAAAGACCTCTATTTTTGCTGCACTACTAAAGGGGCCCGCAGTCTCTGCCTGCAAAGGACATTCACAAGGATCTAACTGAGAGTTTGTTGGATCAAACAATCAGTGCTAGCTGGTCCTGGGAGTCCCTGAAGAGTTCTTACTGATCAAGTGGGCATCCCATAACAACCCTTCCCCATCCAAGTTTAAGTCCCCAAAATAAAAACAAAAACAAAACAAAGTTGCAAGGACTGCTTTTGGACTGAATGGAAAATTCATGTGCCTGGCTGTGCACGTTGGGAGATACCCATATTCACCAGCGGCTCCTGCGGGGGTAGCGATACATAAGCATTATTGGAAAGGAGTAGCGCAGCACTGTTTTTCACATATATAGATGTAGATTGGTGTTAGAGTGACACTGAGTGGTTGCAGCAACTCTCCAGTTATAAATAGGGCACTTATAGCCTTGGATGTAGCTTTGCAGGAGTAAAAATGGTTTGTTCACAAATAGCTACTTGCAATTATCCTTATTAACAGCTTCCCTCTCAGTAAAGTCTAGAGTAGATCTGGTAACACAGGTGAACAGCTGGAGAGATCCAAGGACAACTTGAACTGGAACTGTAGTACCCACAATTGAGGAGATGTTCACAACAGTAACTGTTCTGACATTGCTCTGAAAGTGAAGCTCCCTTGCCCTGGCTGCAGATCCCTTGCCCAGCTACCTTTGCCTCATTACATGTGGCAATTTGGAGTTGCTGAGGGAGGGAAGCAGAGAAACTTGGCTTCAATGAGCAAGTTCAGGAACCCAGGAAGTTATGGAAAATAGAGTTAAAGGGGTCCACACCTGCATCTGAGCATGGTGGGTATATGGACACTCTGTGCAAAATTATATAATTTTACTTATGCGCTGGTATGTACATATACGTGCAACTATGGGGAACTGCTGCACCACTGACAATAGTAAACACCTACTACATAAAAATGAATGTATAAATAAAATAATTGTGCACTGTTCAAATGATGATAATTACACAAATAATACTTCTAATAATCCATATAACACTGTGCCAAGTGATTACATATACAGTGAAAATTTTGTGATAATGCACCCTGAGATACCCTGAGGAAGTCAAGTGAAAGGCAGTGGCGGCTGGTGCTCAAAATTTTTGGGAGGGTGCAAACAAACTGAAAAAAAAAACCCTTCAAGCGCAGCCACTGTGCCCATAAATTGCTGCCACTGTGCAATCAAACGCAGCTACTGTACCCATCAATTGCTGCCAGTGTGCCCCATCAATTGCCGCCACTGTGCCCCATCAATTGCCGCCACTGTGCCCCATCAATTGTCGCCACTGTGCCCCATCAAATGCTGCCATGTGCCCCATCAAATGCCGCCACTGTGCCCCATCAATTGCCGCCACTGTGCCCCATCAAATGCCGCCAGTGTGCCCATCAAATTAGGTTTTGTCTGAACTTCCACGTTAAGCCTGGTGAATATTCTGAGTTATTAGTTTTGGGGACAAATAGTTTTAGGACATTTCCTATTTTTACAGAGGTATCATTTTTTCCAAATGACAAATCAGTGTTACAACTAGTATTTTAAGTAATAATTTTTTATTCTACAAGAAGACTATAGTTTTTCTGTTAACAAGTCTATGGATATTTCATAAAAAGTAGTGTAGCGATACCCCCAACTTAAGAGGGCCGCTGGTACTATTTTGGGCCCTGTACACAGCACTGCCAACCCCCGGCAATCTACTCGACCCTCCTCTGGCACAGCTAGTCTAGGGGATGAGGTATTGGTATAACTCTGTAATTGCCTATAAGCAATCCCACAGTAATGCAAATAGTAATAACATACAGTAATTGACACTAAGACCAGAGTACTTAACCACAGCAACTTTACTGATGGTATAAAGGTTCCATAGCAATACAGTACATCATAACTCATGTAGAGCCCTGCAATTAAAATAACACCTAGCAATACTGTAAAAGAATGAATCACACACCACGTGCAGCTATTCTCCCTATGAGCAATATGGCGCTCAATATTGTTCTACACTACCCAGTCAGGCCTGACTTAAGAAAGTGGGGGGTTTAGTCTTATGGTGAAGAATCTTCGCATGCAAGGGGTAATCGGTGGTGCACATTCAGGAACAACAATTTGTAAATCCAAAAGAACGGTAACTGGTAACGGAGCAATTCACAGGAGACTATAAACTCAGTTATGGAACTAGTCTCCTGCTAAGACAGTAGGTATAGCACGAAGGGCCAAAGCCGTCAATAGGCCTAGACAAAGTACTTGGCTATAGTTGTGAGCAGGTGCTCTCTCACCACACCGGACTTAGTCCTCGTCCGTAACTTCCACCGCTGTGTATCCACACACAGGGTATGTGACAGCCAGGTCTTCGGTCCTCCTGATGTCAGTGAAAGGCAAGAGGAGATCAGGTGCCACACATGCTCTGCAGTGGGGTGAAAGGCTCTTTGGAAGTGTGCAAGGCCCAGGCTTCAGGCCTTGCACCAGCAGCGAGTCCGCACAGGGGGACCCCTCTTGATAGAAGCGCGGTGTCCACCCCAGGAGTCTCTGCGGGTGGCAATGCACCTTGGGTGCTAAACGGGGTTCTGGGAATCGTAGTCTGTGAGGCCTTAAAGGAGACCCCGCTACAGTAGTTTTATTTCATATTTCCTTCCTTCCATTCTCCACTTTAGAAGCTTCATAATGACATCTCACGAACAAGGTCTCAAGAGTCTGCTGTTCAGAAAGCCAATGGAGATACCCGAGGTTCTGAGCTTTTACTGTCAAAGTGTGAGGATCTGCTGAATGAACTGACCGCATTGAGAACTGAAAAGAAAACGCTATGCCAAGTATTTAAGAGCTTCCAGGATGCTTTATGTACTGCTAGACAGGCATATAAAATGTTGTGTAAGGAGAAGCAAAATCTGAAAGTGTAAGTCGCCATGTCCTACATACAGTATGTTGCGCATTTGAGGAATGGCTATTTAATTTGACCAAAATACAATTGCTGCCCCCGCCCGGCACTTACCTGTCTCGGCACTCTCCTCCATGCTCTGAGTCCTCCATGTCTTCTCCCGTCCTCTTCCTGTCATCTCTGCTATGATTGGACGCCTGATAGTCATCCAATCACAGCGCCTGTCGCTTCAGCCAATCAGGTGACAGGGTAACCAGATCCGATGCACCTGATTGGCTGAGAGGGGGGTCTGTGTTAGGGAAGCGATTTATTCGCTTCACTACACACAGCACTGTGTAAATAGTGAAAGCACAGCGTTGCGCCCGCTGTTTACCAATTTGGAAGCCTATTAGAGCCTGTGGCTCTAATCAGGATGCCTATTAGAGCCGGCGGCTCTAATCATGCACTTCCAAAACACCCGCGCCGCTGTAATTCAGATGCCTGGCGCCCGACTGGCGGCCGGACACCTGAATAGGGGGCGGCAGCGGCGACAATAGATATATTCATGCGATACATGAATCTATCTATTGATGATTGACAGGTGCAGGAGAGAGGGGGCAGTGCTCCTGCGCCCTCTGTGGATGCACCACCACTGGTGACAAGTGACGCAATGCTTTGGGCAGAGCCAGTGACATCACTTCCGGTGTCTCCGGTACCCAGAAGCAGCAGTGAGGAGGCTATCATGGAGGATTTTATATGTTTATGTGCTGTTAACAAGAAGTGGCTATGTAAGTGATTCTTAATCTATTAAAAGACATATTTTTAAAGCA
Source organism: Rana muscosa (assembly GCA_029206835.1). Classification (NCBI taxonomy): domain Eukaryota; kingdom Metazoa; phylum Chordata; class Amphibia; order Anura; family Ranidae; genus Rana; species Rana muscosa. The sequence goes on from CM055117.1 coordinate 595,017,506, forward strand.
TAATACGCTATGAGCATACATGTATTTTTTTCACATATCCGGAGTATGCGTTTGCAAGCAGAGTTTTGTCTAATATGAAAACATATTACAAGAGGAGGCTGTCTAGTCGGAAGCATACTGGGCAAAAAGATCCTAAAGGTGCAGTAAGACCTGTAGTGGGTCTGAATTTAAGGTGAGCAGGCACTAATACACAGTTAACTCTATATGGATGGACATCACAACTATTCTATTTTAACCTTTGAAAGATTTATTTCACATAGGAGACTGCTATTAATTTAAAACGTTATTAACTTTTTCGGATGTTTTGCATCATCACAAATTTTTCACTGTATATGTAACCACTGCGCACAGTGTTATATGGATTGTTAGAAGTATTATTTGTGTCATTATTATCATTTGAACAGCGCACCATTATTTTATGTATATATGGACACTCTGCTATACTATATTGCACAGAACAGAAAAATTATAGCACAACACTGGTTATCACCCCCAACCCCTTACAACGTGCACCTGGGTAGACAGGTAAATTCTGATCTAACCATAGAAAACTTAACTTACAGTCACATTCGAGAAGATCAGGAATGGGTGGCTTAGTAACCCTACCCTTACACCTCCAGCTTTAGTTATGAACAGACTATAGGGGATAGATTTTATACCCTACTCAGTGTTACAAACCTGTTATAATACTATGCATGTTCAGTGAACTAAAACAAATCACACACTGTTCTTTTACAATCAAAGAGGTTGGTGCTATATGTATCATTTTTTTACAGATATGTCATTTCAAACACTGTGCTAAATTGTACTCTGTTATGCTAAACCTCATGGGTATGTTGGAAGTCCCTGCTTGACATGTTTTGGTTAGCCATTTAATTACCTAAATTCATGTAATTCTTTTACTGTAGGCCACATTGTTGTGTACTGTACTTGCTGATTTTTCACTTTGTTTGTATGGAAAAACCTGAATAACTGGTTACTTGGGTAAAGGTTTACAAAGGTTTTTGGAACTTGATATAGTGGTGACATTGGTGACATACTTGTTTAAGGGCATTCATTGAGACTCATCAGATCCTGCATTATCTTTTGGCAGTAAATAGCTTAATAGCAATACCAATTATAAGTACACTAATGGATAAAAGCAATGCTAGTCCCCTCCGGACAATCAGCTGTTTAGTAGAGAGGATTTCACCCACAACATTAGTTGTTTCCATTGGTAGATCATCTTTTATTTCCAGTTGCTTTGTATGATCTTCTCCAGAGGTCATGTCATGCATGGCAATAGCATTAACGCTGGAATAGGATGCTGTTGTGTCCCCTGTAATACAGCATAGATATAAAGATATAATCATTACTATTATTATGTTATTTATGTATATATTCAGAGATATATCTATGTAAGGCCTATCTATGTTCTTATTCAGTGGTTCTCAACCTTAGTGAGAGGGTCTGCTAAATTCTTCCAAAACCTTTCATGCCCCAGGGGTAAAAAACAAAACAAAAAAAACATTATACTTATACAATAAAATTATAGGCATGCAAAATGTGTATTTAAAATAAATTGAAAAGGAGTTATTCGTTGAAAATATGGGTTACTGTAATTTAGGTATGCACAATAACAAAAATTGTCTATTTATAGCTTTTTTTTCTCATTCCTGCTCTGTGTCTTTATCCCTTCTTTTTGTTGCGTCTCTCTCTCTCACTCTCAGCCGTGCTGTTTGACTGTGACACGAGGACACACAGGAAGCACAGTCACACTACTGCAGGGTCTGCCACTTCCCCGGGCACATACAAATTACAACCTAAATTAATTTAATAGCCCTGGTCCCACAGTTCACTGAGTGTGATGTGTAATCACAAATGTAAGCAGCCACGCCTTCCAAAAATAAACAGCTTCAGCTCAGCTTCATTCAGGCCACACCGCTGACACATTTCCCCGCCCCCACAGGGCTTAGTCATGACTAAGCCCTGTGGGTCTGGCGAAATGTGTCAGCGGTGTGGCCTAGATGGAGCTGAGCTGAAGCCAGTTATTACTACAGATACAGGCTGAGCTGGTCGGCAGCAGTTGAACGACGTCTTTTAATTTGGAGTTGCATAGGGCCAGGATGGGTTCTCTCTTTCGCGGGCACACACACAGGAAGAGTCACTGGACAACTGGATACATGTCTAGAACCCTAAGCTGTTACAAATGTAACCAGACACCCTGGAACTGCAGCCAGTCAGGCAGATCTGATACAGTCATTTGACATTTTAGAAATTTGCTGACTGGCTGTAGCTTCAAATTGTCTAATTGGTTACAGGTTGTTCCCTACAATTAAGCCTGTTATGGGTGAAACACATACAGTAAGGCCTGTGGCTTCTGGCAGTAGTTTCAATGTGTGCTGCTGTCAGCTTGATTAACCTACATTTGAGCAGAGACAACTTGTAGCAGAGTGGAGTGGGGCGAGCTCCTGAAGCTTGCCATTTGGTTGGAGGAGGAATATGCAGGTAGCTGTAAGGGAGCGGGATCGCTGAATTGTATAGTTACAGGTTGTGTTTCATTCATTTAAAAAACAAAACCATTTCCCAGCTCAACTCATTAATCAGCCTGCAAACAACCAAATTATTCTGTCTAACAGTTCACGTTAAAAACAGGGGTTTAGGTTGTACACATTTGCAAATACATGCGTAAGTTGCAGAGCCACTTCACGGCACCCCAGTATTATCTGCAGTCCTAACTCTATATATTTTTGAGAGACTCCACAGTGGAAGCACATGCATATGCTATATGCTGGGTGTCCAGTGTGCCCCTGGGCCTTTAAGGAGGGATGGGCTCCCTCCAGGCTTACCTGCCCTCTATGTATCCATTATTATGCATGTGCTTCTACTTTTTGTAAATGGAACTGTACCAAAACGTATTTTGTTACAATAAACATTGGCACAAACAAAATGGCACACCAATATACCTTGTTAAGGTGCACAATTAGGAATTAATGGAACCACCGCACACCTACGAAAAGGATGTGTGTTTTTTGCACGCTATTGGAATGCATGTGATTTTGCGCTCGTTCTTGCAACACACAAACGTAAACCAGGCTTAATGCTCACATACAGGTAATTTTCTTTAGAAACACTAAATTATAGCATTTATTACACAATTGTCAAGCTGGCTGGTTCAGAGACATGTACATGGTAAAGCTCAATGAACCATGACCAGATGCGCATATGCCCACAGGAATAAGGGCAGACAAGGGAGCACATTCCCAGTCTCTGTTGGCAGCAGACGGCCTAATAAAAGAATGCCCTTATCCAGTGCCAGTGATGACTGGTCTTCAGCTAATCCCTGTGCCTTGCTTGAGTCCTGCATTTGTCTTTTGTTCCTGACCTGGCTTGCTTCTTATCTGATCCTGGATTTTGCTCTTACTTCTGATCAAAGGTTCTTTACCTCTGCTCCGTTATGACTCTGATCCTGCTTATGCCTTGAGTCAGCTCAACACCATTACCAAGGGTCTATCATCTGATGAAACCTTTGATGTGCATGGCTGCCATAAACTAACTGGGAGTACCGTCAAGCCCCACCTCCTGAACCCACAGTACATTCAAATTTCCCCCTAAACCCCGACTAGTTCATCTTGCGGCTCGGCTGTTCCTGACCTGATGTTCAGCCAGCTCTTCCAGCTTGGCATCACCAGCCCAAGGGTCTGCTATAAACATCTACCGGAACTCATGTTCCTCCGGTGTCTTGACACTATCTATCTGTTCCACGCTCAGTGGTGTCTGGGCTAGAGATACAATAGAGGCTGACCTACTCATTTCAGTCTGCTATCAGGTATGTGACAACAATATCACAAAAGTATTTCAAGCATGATTAAATATTTTTGCTGGATTAAGTCTGGAAAGCAGACATAATGGTTCTATATGTCTGTGTGCGCTTGCATGTGTATATACTGTAAATATAGGCCATGACAGGAATTTCTTTAATAATGGATGGGTGGTATTTATGTTGGAAGGGTTTTTCTGCAGCTGTAGAAATCTATCCCTGGGTAATTGGTAACAAATTACTTCTTAAATTAGTATAAAATCTGGTGTGGAGAACTGGAGATGTTAAAGGCCAAAGAAAGAAGAAGGGTGGGTATGAAAAGGTACTTTTGCTTTATGTGTGAAGGTTAGGAGGGAATACACTCCTGTTCACCAAACCACAGGGGGTGCCTGGGAATAGAGAGTGAGCAGATGTGCTTGCCAAGAGTGTGGAAGTACATCACTCATCCCTAATAGGGATGAGCCAAACACCCCCCTGTTCGGTTCGCACCAGAACCTTCGAACGGACCGAACGTTCGCACGAACTTTAGAACCCTATTAAATACAATGGACGCGAATGTTCGAAATCTAAAGTGCTAATTATAACGCCTAATATGCATGTTATTGTCCTAAAAAGGGTTTGGGGACCCGGGTCCTGCCCGAGGGGACATGTATCAATGTAAAAATAATCTTTTAAAACGGTCGTTTTTTCGGGAGCAGTGATTTTAATGATGCATAAAGTGAAAAAAAAAAGTGAAATATTCCTTTAAATATCGTACCTGGGGGGTGTCTAAAGTATGCCGGTGAAGTGGCATGTGTTTCCCTTGTTTAGAACTGTCCCTGCACAAAATGACATTTCTAAAGGAAAAAATGCCATTTAAAACTGCTTGGGGCTTTAATGTAATGTCTGGTCCCGGCAATATGAATGAAAATCATTGAGAAAAATGGCATGGCTACCCCAAATAGCGTCTGCAAACCGAGCCTAAACAGCGGCTGCTGTCTCTCCAATGTGAAAGCCCGAGGGCTTTCACACTGGAGTGGTGCGCTAACAGGACGTGAAAAAAAGTCCTGCTAGCCGCCTCTTTGGAGCGGTGAGAGGAGCGGTGTGTTTACCGCTCCTACACCGCTCCTTCCCATTGAAAGCAATGGGAAACCGCGGTAATACCGCCGGCAATGCGCCTCTACAGAGGCGCATTGCGGGCGATATTAACCCTTTTTCGGCCGCTAGCGTGGGTTAAAACCGCACCGCTAGCGGCCGAATACCTCCGCAATTCCGACGGTATAGTGCCGCTAAAAATAGCGGCACTATACCGCCACCACACCCACAGCCCCAGTGTGAAACCAGCCTCAGTGAAACACTGAGGCTGGTTTCACACTGGGGAGGTGGGTGCGGTGGCGGTATAGTGCCGCTATTTTTAGCGGCACTATACCGTCCGAATTGCGGAGGTATTCGGCTGCTAGCGGACGAAAAAGGGTTAATACCGCCCGCAATGCGCCTCTGTAGAGGCGCATTGCCGACGGTATTACCCCGGTTTCCCATTGCTTTCAATGGGAAGGAGCGGTGTAGGAGCGGTAAACACACCGCTCCTCTCACCGCTACAAAGATGTGGCTAGCAGGACTTTTTTTATGTCCTGTTAGCGCACCGCTCTAGTGTGAAAGCCCTCGGGCTTTCCCATTGGAGAGACAGCAGCCGCTGTTTAGGCTCGGTTTGCAGGCGCTATTTTTAGCACAATAGCGCCTGCAAACCGCCCCAGTGTGAAAGGGGCCTGACTGTCGGCAGCTAGCACAATCACCTGCCTGCCTGTCACAGTATAGAGACTAACAGGAACGGATCTATCTAAACTCAATACAGTGTATAAATATATATACAACACCCAGGATGCATATATATCCTCTACACACTGTAACAGCAGCTAACTGACTCGCCTGCCTGCTCTATCTAACTCAATATAAATGACACTGTCTATCTCTCTGAAACTGCCTCTTTCACAAACGCCAACACACTACACAAGGCCGACTTCCAGGCGGCCTTATATAGTGTGGGGCGTGTACTAAACCCCCTGAGCCATAATTGGCCAAAGCCACCCTGGCTTTGGCCAATTACGGCTCTCCATTTTTTTAGCGCTGTGATTGGCCAAGCATGCAGGTCATAGTGCATGCTTGACCAATCATCAGCCAGCAATGCACTGCGATGCCGCAGTGAATTATGGGCTGTGTCGCGCAACACGAATTTAGAGGTTAAATTAACCATAAAGTTTGTTCTTCGTCGAACGATCGAACGCCCGATGTTCGAGTCGAACGTGTGTTCGACGCGAACACGAAGCTCATCCCTAATCCCTAATGAAGAACCTCTTCTACAGGATTAAAGCACATACTCAGGAACAGAGAGACAAATATGAATGAAGTCATTTATAGAGAACTGAGCACTGTTGGATGTGCTACAGAGACTTTTGGAGAGAGTTTTGTAACTGTAGCCTCGTACACACGTCCGATTTTCTCGTCCAAAACCGGCAAGAAAAGTGCCGCGAGAGCTTTTTCCTCGAGAAAACCGTTCGTGTGTATGCTTTTACGACTCTTCAAAAAGCGCGCATGCTCAGAAGCAAGTATGAGACGGGAGCGCATCTTCTGGTAAAACAAGCCTTCGTAATGGAGATAGCACATTCGTCACGCTCAAAATTATTGCATCGTTTAAATGTTGTGCATTGAAATCTTCTTTAGAGTGTTACATTAATTCAAACGAATGAACTTCTTTTGCTGCTGATATTCTCACAGAGTTATGACTATCTTTTTTTATCCTTTTTCATGCTGCTCTTAAGAAGATTTAGGTGTATTATATCGTGCAAGATCTTCTGAATATTTTACATTTTTACATTTTTCAAACTGATGTTAATTGTAATTTGGCAATGTTTTGATAGTGATCTCCCATTGAATATTTTAATATATATTTGTTAAATTTTACACCCTATTTTTTTAAAATAAGATTGTTATTCATTTTTTGGCTTTGGTATCTGTCCCTTTTTTTGGCTGTCAAATGTCTCTGCTTACTCCAAAGCTAAATTGTAATTTTATTAAAAATACACATAGTCAAGTATGAACTTAAACAAAAATAACATTTATTCATGTTTCAAATAAAATAAAGAGAAGGCAACTCTGGAGAACCTGCTGCCATTTGTGCATCCCAGGGACCCCAGACCACACATCAACCCTGTGTGGACACTAAAATTGGGAGCTTGAGAGAAGGCCAACATTTCTGAGCACAATCTGATGCTGGCCTCCCAGAGGTCAGGAACAGCAGCAGGTGAGATATATGTCCCAAGTGTGTGGTACTACAACAGGCTGCCTTCTGTCCGACCACAATGAAGCAAGGCCATCACTTCCTCGTCTTCCTGGCAACCTTCCCTGCAACCTTTCCTGAAGCCTTCCCTGCAGCCTTCCTTCTTCGTTTGGCTGGAGGCTGGGCCACTGGAGGGGTACTCCTGTCAGGAGGAGGAGGAGGTGGAGGAGAAGGGGGTGGGGCAGAAGAAGAAGGTGGAGGTGGAGGAGAAGGGGGTGGGCCAGAAGAAGAAGGTGGAGGTGGAGGAGGAGGGGGTGGGGCAGAAGAAGAAGGTGGAGGTGGAGGAGAATGGGGTGGGCCAGAAGAAGAAGGTGGAGGTTGAGGAGAAGGGGGTGGGCCAGAAGAAGAAGGTGGAGGTGGAGGAGGAGTTTGAGGAGAAGGGGGTGGGGCAGAAGAAGAAGGTGGAGGAGGAGGTTGAGGTTGGGACAGTTGTGCCACCTCACAAATAGCGGTGTTGGGGGTAATTTTTTCCATCACCCCCTTGTTCAGCAAGGTGATAAGCAGGGGCTCGCAAAGGAGGCGTTGCTCCATGCTCATCACCTTGAACTTTGCCTCCACTAGGCCGGCAATGGCCTCTTCAGGGGATGTGGGCTCCTTGAGGGTGGCATGGGCCTCTTTAATAAGGGCCATTGCTGCCTCACTGGTGGTCCTGTCCCTCCTGCTTCTTTTGGGAAGTCGGATGGGAGGCACCTGTGATCTGGTGCTTCTCCTTTGCCCTGCCACCTCCTGGCTGCCACTGGGCCCTGCCACCTCCTGGCTGCCACTGGGCCCTGCCACCTCCTGCCTGCCACTGGGCCCTGCCTCCTCCTGCCTGACAGTTTCCAGACCCTCCTCCTGGCTGATTTCATCCTGTGTATGAAAAAGGGACATAGTTTAATATGTTGGTTTAATCTTTGCATCCAAAATTCAGATCATGATTGAAGCAATTCGAATGTAAATCCAGAAATCATTTTGACCAATTTACAACTACATCAGATTGACTATTTAGCACCCAATTTAGGCCAGACTAATGTCTCGAGATCTTGATTTCACTTGTGGAACCCAAAACAGTTAATGTTTGTCATCTTGACATATTTGTCAAACATTAATTTTATCCCAATACATTTTCTATAAATACTATACCTGGCTCCAGATGGCCAAATCAGGTTCATCCAGGATGGCTGCCTCCTCTTGCTCCAGAGAAGGCTCAGGTTGGCTGCAGGGAAGTCTGGGGGGAAGAGTGGAGAGTGATGGCCTTGGTTCAATGTGGTCATCCAGAAAGGACATCCTGCTGTAGTACCACAAATTCGGGACATACACATCATCTGCTGCTGCTCTTGACCTCTGAGAAGCCAGGACCTTAGAGCGTTCATTCCTGTATGTGCCTCTCAAGCTCCCAATTTTAGTGTCCACCTGTTTTGCTGTGGCTGTGGGCACCTTGGTTTGCACAAATGGGAGCAGGGTCTCCAGCGCTGCTTTTCTCACCCCTTTTTTTTGTGCATGGGGTTTTTGGTCTCCCACAGAGCGGGCAGCTCCCTTACCCGGTCAATAAATTCCGCCAGGAATTCCTTGTCACTTATAAAGACATTCATTTTGGGTCTGCAAGTAAAATAAATAATATATAACTAATGTGAGGCACACAGTCTAACCTCCTTAAAATCTTAGTCACCATATATATCCTACAACATTCTCCAGACAGTATAGGCCAACAATTAGTCAAAGTTACAAAATCACATACCTTCGTTCGCACGTCCGTCACTTGAACTCCTCTCTCCGCACAACGAACGTAGTATAGTCACATGTGTGTTTGCTATATAAACACCACGCATGCGTCAAACTACGCACACGTCGCTCCGCACACGTCGCCCGCCCATGACGTTCTAACTAACATCTTTTCCCCGCCCCTTCTCTTTCGGCGCGCAGACAGATATGGCGGATTTACAGCAGGTGTCTGATAATTCCTCCAAAAACGAGGAGGAGACAAGCCCGGAGACCGAGGAAACGTCACGATCAAGGAGGAGATTCAAGGCATCTAATATGTCTTTTGCGGAGATGGCGGAGATGGTGGACATATTGCTCAAGTCTGATTATGACGCAAAGCATGGGCCGTATAGCAAACCTAATAGAAGGAAGGCCAAAATCCTGAGGAAAGTCGTGAAGAGTCTGAAGACGAATTTCGGGGTGAAACGCTTAAATGAGCAGCTCAGAAAGAGGTGGTCAGACCTCAAACTGAGGGAGCCAGAGCAGTTAAGGAGCATTAAGAGAATGCTAGCAAAAAGTAAGTAAAATGTACACTTTTCTGCTATTAAGGTTTTTCTCAAATTACATGTTGCTCCTTTTTGTTTATTTTCATATTGGACTCCCTTCCAAAATTTCCTAATTTCGAACTTGGTTTGGCACAGTAATCGTTCGTTACGTTACAAACACTTCGTTCGGCCACTATCCGCTGTTTTGGCTTATTTTACAGCCCCAAAAGAAAATAGACATCTGCCTGTTTTTTACAAATTGTTGTTCCTAAATTTTTGGCTAGATGATGTGTTTGTAAAGAGAATGAAATGCAAACTTTAATCAGTGTAAAGGAGAGGACACTCAGCAGCTGGTACCACATCTGTACTTTGGAGCACTATAGTGTGGGCCAACAGAACCGCCTTTTTTGGGTGTCCCACACAGGTGCATCAGTAAATTTTTGTGGTGCCTCCATGTCTAAAAATTTACATCCAAAAGGTGAATACTAAACCTATTTTTTGTTCCAAATAATGCATTCATCTTTAGAATCCGCACAAACACACACTTGTACCCCACTTCCAAACAATTTAGCCTGTTTTAATTTTTCTGAGAGAACTTCAGTGTGACAAATAGACCTTTTGTTTGATTCTCATAGGGGAGAGAAGACTGGGAGGAGAACACTCCAGGGAGCACAGGAACCCCACAGCTTCACAACAACCCCAAACTCCCAAAGACCCACAACCGAAGGATGTTGAGGAAGTTGAGGTGGAGGAAGGAGAAGTGCAGGAAGGAGAGGTGGATGACGTTGTGGAACTGGTCACCACAACAGGTCAGTATCTGTCACCACAGCTTCAGGTAAGAGATGTAGGCCTGCAGAGTTATAATACCTTTTTATTTTGTTTTTAGGGGATGTAAATGTTGTGGTGAAGGATAGTACACGTTTCTCTGCTGACAGTGCCCTCCGAATAATACAGCAAGTGATGGAATGTAGCACGGAACTGGACAGAATAAAACAAATAATTCATGTGATGGATCAAACATTTAAAGACATTCTAGATGTATTGGGGAGAATCGAATAAGTCAACCAAACCCCCATTTTTGTTTCAGGAATGACTGTTCTTCAACCTTTTAAACTCTTTTTGACAATCAAACCAGCCAAAAATTGAATATGCACACAGTGTGTCAACATGTGCTATCTGCCATCAGGGGATATCCATGTACGTCTTTTGGGGGTGCAACCCCTTCCTCGTATCTAAAGTAGGTGAACTGAGGAAGGGGTTGCACCGCCAAAACACGTCCATTGATCACCCCTAATGGCAGATAGCACATGTTGACAATAGGGATCAGGAGTCTAAAATCCCTATTGAAAATTACTTTAAAATGTGTGCATATTCAATTTTTGGCTGGGCAAGGGGTGGCAAGACCCCATATTATGATGGGCACATAGAGACATAGTTTGTGTAAGTGTGAATGTCTCAGATTGCTCAGAGATATTCAAAGTTGTACTTTTTGGAATGCAACTGTTGTTTTTGTATTTTCCTAAGAAAAGAATTGGCGGTTTGTGGCCAGGACAAAAAAAAAAGTAAACATGTGTGTGAATGTGCACAGAGTAAAATGTTTGAACAGAAACAACGTGTAGCTTCTTTTTTCAATATGCTCTAACCTTATTTGTGTTTTTTTTAAGGTTACATAGTGAAATGGTTGTTATTTACTAAAGGAAAATACACTTGGCACTACAAATGCACTAAGACAAACTAGGAGACAGGAAACAAACAAAAGTTTAAATTTGAAATCAGAATTTTATTTATCTCATTCTCCATGAATCTTTAGGCATAGCCTGGCATAGAAATTGCCCCCCTACCCGTGAAATATTGCATATATTTCTCCCGAACCTCACGGGCATTTTGGGGGGGCAAGCCAGGACGGGCAGATTCAAGGCCCGGCAGGGGATTGGCAGATGAAAGTCCAGCCTCAGGCAATACTGTGGCCATATAAGAAGTAGATTTTCTGCTGAGAAAGTTGTGTAGCACACAGCAGCATAAAACTACATTGTTTATTTTGTAGTCCGCCAAGTGGATGGAAGTCATAAAAATGCGGAACCGGCTGGCCATTATGCCGAAGGCATTTTCAACGACTCTTCGGCCCCTGGCCAGCCGGTAATTGAACACCCTCTTCTCTGGGGTCAGGGTCCTCTGAGGAAATGGCCTCATAAGATGCGGTCCGAGCCCGAAGGCTTCATCAGCCAAAAAAACAAAGGGGAGTCCTTCAACATTCCCTGCATCCGGTGGCAATGCAAGGTCGTCACTCTGGAGACGGAGGGCAAACTCCATCTGGATGAAGGATCCCCCATCGGACATCCGGCCATTCTTCCCTACATCAACATAGAGGAATTCATACCGTGCTGACACCACCGCCATCAGCACAATGCTATGAAACCCCTTGTAATTGAAGTAGTAGGAGCCAGAACGGGGTGGTGGCACGATGCGGACGTGCTTCCCGTCTATGGCACCACCGCAGTTGGGGAAGTCCCACCGCGTGGCAAACTCCGATGCCACAGTCTGCCATTCCTGTGGCGTGGAAGGAAGCTGGGGAGTCAAACAAGATGAAAAAAAATTTGAATTTTAAAATATTACATTACAAGGAGATTATAATAAAAAACATTAGAGGCCAACATCAATCAAATTCTCAGTTTATTAATCTGTTTTTAAGAAGTATAATGGAAGGCTCATGTTTCATATTCATCACCACCTCTGATGGTCCATTAAAAAAATATTTTGGGGGGGGGTAGATGTGTTTGGCCACAGGATAGCATTGCAGTGGCGGTGCGTCCAGAGTGGGCGCTGGAGCACTGCCACCTCTCTCCTGTGCCCGTCACTCCGAACAATACATTGGTTCATGCCTTGCATTAGCCTATGTATTGTCAATGCCGCCCACTATTCTGGTGGATGGCCCCCTGTTAAGCGACCAACATATGAATAACTGCAGCATTTATGGGGTGAAAATTGCATATCAGAAACAGGGAGGCAAATAGGCTTGCACATTACAGCCTGAGGGATGTAATTGGCTTCATAAAAGTTAAATAGGTGACGCAGGGGGGGGGACATTCCTTGGGTAAACACTGACAGGCTGCTCTGCCAATCATGTTCACCAAGTCTGTTTAATGGTAACATAATTGGCTGATGCAACATCAAGGGCAGGAGAAGACATCAAGGACAGAAGAAGGATGGCGCTGACCACAAGAAGGTAAGTGCAGGGCTGGGGGGAACAAAATGGCTGCATTGGAGGGAACAAAATGGCTGCATTGGAGGGAACAAAATGGCTGCATTGGAGGGGGCAACTGGGGGTGTTTAATAGGCACAGTCGCAAAAAAGGAGGAAGTTTATTTCCTAAATTGGGGTTGGACCCCCAAACATTTGGAGCAACAGACGCCCCTGCTGGAAAGCTTAGTGAAGGGAAATATGCATGGAGGAGAAAAAAGGGGCATTTAAAAACTTCCAGCATGCATGGGGACAAAGGGGACATTCTCAGCATATTACAATCATGGTAATTAGGGAAGGATGAAAGAAATACAATACATTAGCATACATGAAATACATAAAATGTGATGTTAAAGGAGAAAACTTACCCTAATATAGTCCTCCTGCAGGACTTGTATAATAGCAGAACAGGTGTCTGGGATTATGAGGCCCAGAGCCTGGGGGGAGATGCCTGTCGTGAACTTCAAGTCCTGAAGACTTCTCCCTGTCACCAGGTAACGTAATGTGGTGATGAGCCTCTGCTCAGCACTGATGGCTTCCCGCAAAACGGTGTCCTTCCTGGTAATATAGTGGGACACCAAATCCAACAGTTCCTGAAAAACGGGGTCAGACATCCGCAGAAAATTATTCTCGACGATCTCCCGCAGCAGAGGCATATGGCAGAATTGGTCCCGCTGGAGCAACCAATTCTTGGTCCATGAACTCCTCCTCACACCGTTCATGGACTGGTCTTGGTCCAAAACAAGCAGACCAACACCAAGCGCACGCACAGCACGAACTCGACGACGAGAACGTCCAGGCGACATGGCTAGGAAACGGTCGTCTGATCAGAACGTACAGAACAGAACGCACTTTAGAACAGCAAGGCCTATGAATAGCGAACTGAAAATCAGAAACGAACGGGCAAGAACGCACTGTAAAACAGATACGACCTGCCTAGACGCCCTGAAAGTCAAGATACGAACCCACAAGCACAAACTGAACCGCAGAAAACGAACTGAAAAGCACGAAGATTGAAAAGCGCGAATCGTCTCTTCCCAAACTTTTACTTCACACGCGGTAACACGAGATCAGCAAAAGCAGCCCAAGGGGTGACGCCAAGGAAATCGATCTTCCCCTTTATACTGCCGTCGTACGTGCTGGACGTGACCACGGAGAACAACGGCGAGATTTGGAATTGTCAGTGTGTACGCATGGAAAGCTTGACGAGAAACTCGTCAAGGTTAACAAGAATCTCGTCGAAAAAAACGACGAGATTGTTACGACGAGAAACTCGGTCGTGTGTGCGAGGCTATAGTGGTAAAACATCAATGCAATGTGAACACCCCGTCAATGGAACCTACAAGTTAGGCACAAGTGAAGAAACTTGTTACTTGGAGATCCTATATTGTTAGGGCTCCTCAAAGCCTACCTGTAAGCTTTTTAAAGTTATTAACATTGTTTGCCCCCAACCACCTGAGCTAATAAGGATCCAGTGCTCTTTTTTTCTAGGGGATATGTTAATTAAACAGCCCAGAATTTACCTTTAAAAATAGAGACTTGCATCCTAGGTAACCAGGCCCAGTCAAGCCACAACATTAAAGTAGATTAAAGGTATCAATAGGTATCTAAATGATAATGACCAATCAAACCTTATATTGCTTCCTTATTTACCCTTCCATACATTTAGAAACTGACAACTTTATTTTACCATATATCAAAAAATACAGCAACACATGGCTCACTCTTTTGTGTGGTCAACTTACCACTTTCCACCAAGTCAAATTTAGATATTGAATCATCTTTTTGTGAAATGCTGGGGTCCAGGACTTTAAATGGTTTCACTCCAGCTCTTATTTTAGCCTGGCAAAGTGAAATATATAATTAGGTGCAATCAGTACAAATAATATTCCACCACTTTAAGACTCTGTCAGTTTTATATATTTACTTTAAGCTAGATGACACTGCTTACTTGTGTGAGTTAGTGCCCTTCATGACCAGAGGCCAAGCTACTGAACCAGACCCCACACCGTAAAGATTTGTCTTTTCATTTGCCAGTGAAACCTGTCCTGGCACTGAATACAGAGTCATTATGGTGTTAAACACTGATTTGCCTCTACCAGCACTTTTATTTACATTGTGCGTTACACATTACTTTAGCCCGAAGACATGGAGAGAAGTTGTTGTATATTCTACCTCGCACACCTGTGGTCCAGGCCCAATCCCTGAAAGGGTTCTGTTACACAATAACAGACCTAGGTAGACCATAAAGCCACCAATCCACCCATTCAATGGAATTTCTGTCACTGGCCACCTCTCCTGAACTGGCTGCTCTTCCTTCCGTTTTTACTTCTCACTGTCCATCACCCTGAGGTTAACAAGAAAATGTACACTTTGTTCCTCATTTCCATTCACTGTAGGAGCACTCTCTTATTTTCTTCACCAGTAATTCAGACGAATTTTGTTAGGAAAGCAGAACATCTTTACTTGAATAAAATGGTGTAAAATATCAGTTTCTTCAAATCTTCACATTACATTTTCTCCAACAGTTATATGGGCAATGCAACATGTTAACAAACATGTTGGTAATCCTCCTCTCCCCTTGTATACTATGCTGGACTTGGGCTATGCTGTGGTGCCCATTGCTTTGGCTTGTAGTAGTCTCCAGCTGGTACTGATATGACTAACTTTTCTGTCCTGCCTCACAGTCCCACTACTGGGTGATCCCAATTTAGGTGCAGCTCTACATCTCCATGTGTATGACTTTTACAGCTCCCTCGACCTACCAACTCACTGGCCCTACTCCCTATCACTATATACAGTATATATCCCTACTACTAGAAGCACTACAGGCTAAAAAGCACAGGCACGGCATTACCAAAAATTA
Source organism: Rana muscosa (assembly GCA_029206835.1). Classification (NCBI taxonomy): domain Eukaryota; kingdom Metazoa; phylum Chordata; class Amphibia; order Anura; family Ranidae; genus Rana; species Rana muscosa. The sequence continues at coordinate 595,032,946 of CM055117.1, forward strand.
CCCCTTAACTACATCATTAGTGAAGATCACAAACAAGCACCTGCTTACACTCCCCACCTCTTAAACACAGAATATCCCTGTATTAAAAACACAATGAAATGAATGGCAGTGTCTACTTTAGAAAAAACACTGACACCATACATAACCATGTGTAGATTTTAACAGGTACATGCAGAAATAAAAATGCCATAAATCTATCCCCTATTTTGTAGACGCTATAACTTTTGCGCAAACCAATCAATATACGCCTATTGAGATTTTTTTTTACCAAAAATATGTAAAAGAATATATATCGGCCTAAACTGACGAAGAATTTTTTTTTTTTTTGGGGGGGATATTTATTATAGCAAAAAGTAGAAAGTGAAAGTATTAAAGCAAAAAGTAAAAAGTAGAATGCATTAAGATGAAAAACCTTCTCCCTTTAGAATCACTTTAAGGTTTAAAACCCACACTGACTGTTAAATTAGAGTAAAATCAAAACAAATAGATGGAGAAGTATAGAAGCAAGGCAAATCAAAAGAAATACAGAAAATTCTTTAGAGATTTGAATGACTTTGAAAAAAGGGAAGTTAATACATGGTTAGAAAATAGAAGGGAGGGAATTCCAGTGAAACTGAGAACTTTAGTGGCAAAGAGAATAGCAACAGATTATACAGTATATTTTATGAAGCAAGGACTTGGAGAAGAAGAGGAGGTAGAAGAGTACCAAACAGAAAAGGTACAGTATATTAGAGAGATCTGAGAAAGAGGGAGAGATGGGGACACACAGGGGCAAAATGAGGCAGAGGCAAGCACTCATGGAAGAAGAGCAGGAGACAATAATACCATCTGAAATTAAAAGAATAGCAACCTTGTCTTTTTTTTTTTTATAAACTTACAATCTATATCTACCAACAACAGAGAGGCACAGCAATTGGAACATGCTGTGCACCCAGATTTACAAATGTATTATTAGGATGGTGGGAGGAAAGTATTGTGTTTCCAGATGGATTAAATGAATCCCTAATATCCCTATAGGTTTGGTTTGTTGACAATTTGTTTATATTGTGGGAAGGTTCTAAGGAAATATTTCAAGAGTCCATAGGGATGCTGAATAACCAGGTGGGTAAGTGCATCACTAGTGAGAACCAAAATGAGAAATTGGACTTTCTGGACTGAACAGAGACGATAGTGAGAGGCTATAAACACAAATCTTTAAAGAACCCACATCAACTAATACGTTCTTATATGGGAACAGTTATCACACAACCTCTCTAAAAAGAGGGATGCCAGTGGGACAGTTTGTTAGAGCTAAACAGAATTGCTCAACAAAGTAGGATTTTGAGGATGAGTGTGGTGTACTTTGGAAGAGATTTAGTGAAAGGAAATACCCTGGAAAAACCCTCAAGTGAGCCTGTGATAGGGGGAAAAATAAAAAATATGGGAACAACTTTTGATGTATATGAGTAACAGAAGAAAAAAAGGAACTGATTTGGGTGATTGGAGTCTTTTCAGCACAGTCAAACTACAGTGCCTTGAAAAAGTATTCATACCCATTGAAATTTTCCACATTTTGTCATGTTACAACCAAAAACTTAAATGTATTTTATTGGGTTTCTATGTGATAGACACAAACACAAAGTGGCACATACTTGTGAAGTGGAAGGAAAATGATAAATGGTTTTCAAAATTTTTACAAATAAATATCTGAAACGTGTGGCGTGCATTTGTATTCAGCCCTTCTAAGTCAAAACTTTGTAGAACCACCTGTCACTGCAATTACAGCTGCAAGTCTTTTTAGGTATGTCTCAACCAACTTTACAAATCTAGAGAGTGAAATTTTTGCCCAATCTTCTTTGCAAAATAGCTCAAGCTCTGTCAGATTGGATGGATAGCATCTGTGAACAGCAATTTTCAAGTCTTGCCACAGATTCTCAATTGGATTTAGGTCTGTACTTTGACTGTGCCATTCTAACCCATGAATATGATTTGATCCAAACAATTTCATTGTAGCTCTGGCTGTATGTTTAGGGTCGCTGTCCTGCTGGAAGATGAACCTCCACCCCAGTTTCAAGTCTTATACTCTAACAGGTTGTCTTTTAAGATTGCTCTCTATTTGGCTCCATCCATCTTCCCATCAACTCTGACCAGCTTCCCTGTCCCTGCCAAAGAAAAGCATCCCAGCAACATGATGCTGCCATCACCATGTTTCACGGTGGGGATGGTGTGTTCAGGGTGATGTGCAGCATTAGTTTTCCGTCACACATACCCTTTGCTTTTAGGCCAAAAAGTTAAATTTTGGTCTCATCTGTGTCCCTCACATGGCTTCTCGCAAACTGCAAACGGGACTTCTTATTGCTTTCTTTTAACAATGGCTTTCTTCTTGCCACTCTTCTATAAAGGCCAGATTTGTGGAGTGTACAACTAATAGTTGTCCTGTGGACAGATTTTCCCACCTGAGCTGAGGTTCTCTGATTAATGCTCTCCTTGCATGGCCTGTCAGTTTAGGTAGAGGGCCATTTCTTGGTAGGTTTGCAGTTGTGCCATACTCTAACCATTTTTGGAAGATGGATTGAACAGTGCTCCGTGAGATGTTCAAAGCTTGGGATATTTTCTTATAGCCTAACCTTGCTTTAAACTTCTCCACAACTTTATCCCTGACCTGTCTGTTGTGTTCATTGGCTTTCATGATGCTGTTTGTTCATTAAGGCTCTCTAACAAACCTCTGGGGGCTTCACAGAACAGATGTATTTATATTGAGATTAAATTACACACAGATGGACTCTATTTACTAATTAGGTGACTTCTGAAGGCAATTGGTTCCATTCCATTTTAGTTAGGGGTATCAGAGTAAAGGGGGCTAAACACAAATGCACGCCACCCTTTTCACATATTTATTTGTAAAAAAAATTGAAAAACATTTATAATTTTCCTGCCACTTTACAATTATGTGCCACTTTGTGTTGGTCTATCACATAAAATTCCAATTAAATACATTTACGTTTTTGGTTGTAACATGACAAAATGTGGAAAATTTCAAGGGGTATGAATACTTTTTCAAGACAGTGTATATGTGGGGAAATGTCCATATCAATTATTATATGTGGGCAAAACAATAAAGCAATTGAGACAAAGGATCTTGGAACATATAGGCGACATAGCCCTAAAATTAATAAACGAATCCCCTGTTATGTGTGGGATAAACATAGTGAAAAGGTAATTGAACTACAGTTCTGGGATTTGGAAATGACTGAATTAGTTCCAAGAAAGGGTGATTTGAATTAACAGGTACTGCATTTGGAGGGCAAGTGCAATTTCAATCCTAGTTGCATGAGCCCAACTAATCTAAATTAGATGTTCACTTAATTCCCCATTATTTAAGTGAGGATGCTTTATGGTAAAGAATATAAATTGTAAATAAATAAATACAATTAAACTGAAGATAAATGGTGTAAAATACATGGGGGAAGCAATTAGCTACAGTATCTCTAGATGGCGCCAATGGTAAGAATTTGTATTCTGTATAGCAATAGATTATGACTAGACATTAATGGTGTCGTGCAGGCACATAGAACATGATGGCGTCAGATGCAAATGATGTGTGGGTGCATAATGCTGTTACACACATGACAGAAATGCCAAATGTGCAAGCATGCGTCATGATGAATGATGTACTCAAGTGGAGGGGCCAATCAGTGCCAAGGGGAAGCTATTAAGAATTGTTTGGCACTTAGAATTACTTTTTTCTTTATGTTTGGGCACATGCACTGAGCACTATTTGTTCACCCTTGATGATGCCGCAAGTTATGGCAGTGAAACATTTTGGGTTTATTTTCATGTATTATAATTAGTTTAGAGGGCATTTTCATAATTAATTTGGTGGAATCTGAATACAAATAGGCAGACATGAGATACAATTAGATAGAGGAGATTTATAGCATATATAAAAAGATAAGTAAGGTAAATATATGTAGCACCCTCCTAGATAGGTGCTAGGATTAGATAGATTTAGTTTTGTCTCACTGTGTTCAGTGGAGCTGTATTTTTGTGTTGGATAAATTCAACTTGTCTCACTGTAATCAGTGCAGCTGCATGTGAGTAGTTAGATCTGCTCAGTGTTTCATCTGCTGCTAGTTTTGACTGCTTCCTCTGCTTTCCAGAGAACAGTAGAACTCTCTGGAACATAGGTGTGGAGCAATGCAGATAGCTGCATGAATACTTTTACATCCCTGGCCAATCCAAGGGTGGGTGGCCCTGAAGGCTGCTGGGAGTCTGTATATATACTCTAAGACACAGGGGCTAATTCACTAAAGGTTACTGCATGCGATAACCCTGTCACATGGCTCATTTGCATAAATTATTGCATTCGGTTAAAAATGTTCAATTCACAAAAAAGAAATACCGATTATGCGGTAAATTAATTATACGCAAAATTTTAAATGTGCAGGTAAATATAAAAAAAAAAAAACATGTGGTAAGCAGTTTATTCCAATTCACAAACAGAACAGAAAGTAAAAAAGAATGCAATATTTATCACCAGGGTTTTGCTGGTGGTATCACATGCAGCGTGGGGGTCCACCCCCCCAATAGCTGGTTGTTAAGGAGGTTAACGGATGACTCATCAGCTGTCAGTGGGCTTCTCGCTGACAGCTGAATGCAAACAAATCATTCTGGTAATTAAGAAAATTGTTGGGAAGGGGGACAAGTGAGTGCCCCCCCTCTGAAACCATAACAGGCCACATGCCCTTAACATGGCAGGGTACTTTGGGGTGGGGTGGTTCTTTGCCCCCAAAACACCTTGTCCCCATGTTGGTGGGGGAAAAGGGCCTCTTCCCCACAACCCTGGCTGGTGGTTGTGGGGGTCTGCGGGGCTTATCAGAATCTGGAAGCCTCCCTTAACAAGGGGGCCCCCAGCAGTGCTGGGGCAAGGCCATTTGGTGCCCAGGGTGAAGATGGCAAACTGCGCCCCCCCCTGTTTTTAAGAAAGAATTAATGTAGTTTCAAAACCAGAATATACTTAAAACAATACAAATTCAATTATCACCCCACACACAGTATTTCGCCCTTTACATTACCCCCCCCCCTCCCCACACACACAGTATTGCCCCTTTACACGACCCCTCCACACAACACTGCCCCCATTCCCCCGCTTCCCATCCTTCACAGTTCCATATATTTTCATCCCTTCACTCTCCTACCTTTCACAGAGAGGAGAGCAGAAGGTGGGACAATCCTAAACTGAAGGCACAGCAGCACTGGGTGGGGCTCGGGAGCATCAATGTGAACCAGGGCTTAAGGAGAGGGGTAACAATGGTTGCAGTAAAAGTACTTGCACAATATTGCTGCTAGCTTCTTGGAAGAACCATAAGGCAAGTCTAGATAACAATAAGCCACTTTTTATGGTGATGCACTGCAATAAAACCATATGTAATCACACTGAATAGGGTGCACTAGTGACCCCAGTCCCCGCCAGTATATCAATGCTAGCACTGACCAACACAGCAAAGATGAATGATACATTTCTACACATCCACAAGTCACAGTTTAGTGATCAGATAGACTTAGGCCGTGTACACACGACCGGTTTTCTCGGCAAAAAAACACAAGAAAACTGCCAGGAGAGCTTTCTTGCCGAGAAAACCGGCTGTGTGTACGCGGGTTTCAGTTTTCTCGTCGAGAAACTGCCCAGATTCCCAGACGAGAAAAAAGACGGCCTGCTGTCTTTTTTCTCGTCGAGAATCTCGTCGGCCTGTTTCTCGACGAGAAACCCGAGCGTGTGTACACTTACCTGTCGCCGTGGAAACCCGCGCATGCTCGAAATGACTTTGACGCATGCGCTGTAGCTTCCTAGGCATAGGCATAGGGTGTAGCAAGATGGCGGTGACAGCATCGAATGTGACGAGCGCACGCTCGTCGTAGTCGATGACGTCACCACGTTCGTGCTATTCAAAAGAACGGCGGTTCTTTTGAATCGTACGTGTGTACACGCGGCCGGGACAAGATTCTTGTCAAGATTCTCGTCAGGAAAGACAACGTTTTTTTCCTGACGAGAATCTCGGCCGTGTGTACAGGGCTTAATACTGTGCTGGTCTATGGTCAGTGGAATGCTGTGCTTTGCTGATGGATCCTGCAAGCAGAGCTCCCCCTCCCCCCTGCTCTCAGCCCAGGTAGTATGACTAGCCACTGTAATCCATTCCACATACCAACACTGAGAACCATAACTCAGCAAGGTCCACTGCCAGTCTTTTTCCCAAACCCCCACACAGACCCAGCACCCAGAAGACACACTGTTGCAGGGAATTTAGAGGCTCATATTGCCCCTCACTATGCATTCCTCACAGCACACAGTCAAAGCAATGCAATGTCCATTGGCAGGCACAGCTAAGAGAATACAGGACAGCACACCACAGAATGACAACCAATGGAAGCCAGGCATGACGTTCCTGTGTCAGGGGATAACATCTCCCTCACATTCAGAGCATTAAACCCTGTACACACGGCCGAGATTCTCGTCAGGAAAAAAACGTCGTCTTTCCTGACGAGAATCTTGACAAGAAACTTGTCCCGGCCGAGTGCACACACGTATGATTCAAAAGAACCGCCGTTCTTTTGAATAGCACGAACGCGGTGACGTCATTGACTACGACGAGCGTGCACTCGTCACATTCGATGCCGCCGCCGCCATCTTGCTACACCCTAAGCCTATGCCTAGGAAGCTACCGCGCATGCGTCAAAGTCATTTCGAGCATGCGCGGGTTTCCACGGCGACAGGTAGGTGTACACACGCTCGGGTTTCTCGTCGAGAAACAGGCCGACGAGATTCTCGACGAGAAAAAAGACAGCAGGTCGTCTTTTTTCTCGTCGGGGAATCTGGGCAGTTTTCTTGTTGAGAAAACTGAAACCCGCGTACACACAGCCGGTTTTCTCGGCAAGAAAGCTCTCCTGGCAGTTTTCTTGTCGTTTTTTGCCGAGAAAACCGGTCATGTGTACGCGGCCTTAGGCACATCCCTTCTTTTTTTCCTCAGACACTCCTGTCTGCAGCCACTCTCCCTTCCTGGCCTGAGCATCGGCAGGTGTCAGGCAAGAGATGAGCTCTGAGCATTCATGCAGAAGGAGGGACTGGGAGACAACAGCGAAATGCCTCACATTCCTAAGAAGCCCTGCTACTGACTACATGCATCCAGCTGGCTTACATTCAGCATTAGGTCCATCCCAGCAGTGCAGGTTTTGTGTCCTCTCCCTACCGCCCTCCGTTTCCAGCACCTCCTTCTCTTACAGTCAAATGTGCCGGGCTGAAGAAGGGGGCGGGTTATAGTGCCACTCTCATTGGCTAAGAAGGCAACGAAAAAGGCGGAGCAACCGCATGGTTTGCACGGGCAGTGTTTTTGTAACACACATTCGGGACAGGAATTGTAAGTCCGCCCCTGGGCACAAGTTACACATGCTGCACTTCTCACCCCCTTCAGCTCCGGAGATGCATCTGCATCAGAGACGGCTGTTTAGTAACGCAAATTAGGCGGTAGTGAGGCCTAATTAGAGAGCCGCCTCTGATAATGATACTCTTATGACTGCTAACAACCCGTCCCCTCTTACATTCCGCCCAGGGCACCCGCCCCTCCCGCCCACCCCTTGTACCGGCTCTGGCCCCCAGATTCCCCCCATATGAATGAGTAGGGGTACATAGTACCCCTACATATTAAAAAAAAAAGTGTAAAAAGTAAACAAAAACACAACACAAATTTTTGACAATTCTTTTATTAAAAAATCTAACTTACAAAAAAATGTCCCCGATGTAGATCCATTGTCAATCATGACACTTGGGCGTCACCGCCACCCTGAAAAAAAAAACTCCAGTCCCGGCGAAGGCTCCCGCCATCTGACACCTCTTAAATAACTAAGGGGTAGGGCCACCTGGTGACCCCACCCCCTTGTGACTTTATTGGACAGGAGCAAGCTGAGTCAGTGACGTCACAAGGGAGCACCCCCTTTTGAACCAAATAAGGCCACATGCCTTCATGTGGCCTTATTTGGTTCAGGAAGGGGTGGCGTTGCCTCATCCCCCCCCCTTTCTTGGCCTTCCAGGCTTCATGCTTGGATAAGGGTGTGGTATAGATTTGAGGAGGATCCCACGCCTTTTTTGTTTAATAATGGTGTGGGGTTCCCCTTAAAATCCATACCAGACCTGAAGGACCTGGTAAGGATTGGGGGGACCCCCATGCTATTTTTTTTAAGAATTGTTAATTGCCAGCAGGTTTTGTTTACATTCAGCTGTCAGCACTCAGCAGGAAACCCGTTGACAGCTGATGAGTCATCGGTAGGGATGAGCCGAACACCCTCCGGTTCGGTTCGGAGCAGAACATGCCAACAGGCAAAAAATTTGTTTGAACACGCGAACACAGTTGAAGTCTATGGAACACGAAGGTGAAAAATCAAAAGTGCTAATTTTAGAGGTTAATATGCAAGTTATTGTCATAAAAAGTGTTTGGGGACCTGGGTCCTGCCCCAGGGGACATGTATCAATGCAAAAAAAAACGTTTTAAAAACAGCCGTTTTTTCGGGAGCAGTGATTTTAATAATGCTTAGTGAAACAATAAAAGTGAAATATTCCTTTAAATTTCGTACCTGGGGGTGTCTATAGTATGCCTGTAAAGTGGTGCATGTTTCCCATGTTTAGAACAGTCCCTGCACAAAATGTCATTTCTAAAAGGAAAAAAAGTAATTCAAAACTACTCGCGGCTATAACGAATTGTCGGGTCCCGGCAATACAGATAAAAGTCATTGAAAAAAACGGCATGGGTCCCCCCAGTCCATTACTAGGCCCTTTAGGTCTGGTATAAATATTAAGGAAAAACCCCCAACCAAAATGTAAAAAAAAATTGCGTGCGGGTCCCCCCAAATTCCATACCAGGCCCTTCAGGTCTGGTATGGATATTAAGGGGAACCCTGTGCCAAAATAAAAAAAAAATGGCGTGGGGTTCCCCCCAAAATCCATACCAGACCCTTATTCAAGCACGCAACCTGGCAGGCCGCAGGAAAAGAGGGGGGACGAGAGAGCTCCCCCCCTCCTGAACCGTACCAGGCCACATGCCCTCAACATAGGGAGGATGTCCCCATGTTGATGGGGACAAGGGCCTCATCCCCACAACCCTTGCCCGGTGGTTGTGAGGGTCTGCAGGTGGGGGGCTAATTAGAATCTGGAAGCACCCTTTTACAAAGGGGATCCCCAGATCCCGGCCCCCCTATGTGAATTGGTAACAGGGTACATTGTACCCCTACCATTTCACAAAAAAAGTGTCAAAAAATGTAAAAAACACACAGACACAGCTTGGGTTAAGTCCTTTATTAAAAAGAAAAAAAAATTGAGTGATGTAATTCTTCCTCGTCCCGGGATACTGAGAAACACGCCGCCACGACCCGCCTCCATGGAAGGCGCCCGCCGAATGACGCGAGACCCGCCGTGACAGCTCTTAAATAGCTGAGGGTGGGGCCACCCGTGATGTGTGCGGGTGACCCCGCCCCCTATGACGCAACGGGGGAAACGGCGCGGGGTTACTCAGTGACATGTACGGGTGACCCCACCCCCCTCTGATGCAACGGGCGTTTCCGTGGCATCAGAGGGGGGCGGGGTCACCTGTGACGATACGGGGAAACCGCCGTAAATCCCCGTTGCGTCAGAGGGGGCGGGTCACCTGTACATGTCACTGGGTAACCCCTGTGGCATTTCCCTGTTGCGTCAGCGGGGGGGTGGGGTCACCTGCGCATGTCACGGGTGGCCCCGCCCTCGGCTATATAAGAGCTGTCACGGCAGCTCTCGCGTCATTCTGCGGCCACCTCCCATGGAGGCAGAATCGATCGTGGCGGCGTGTATTGTCGGGTCATAGAAGGATTACATTGCTGTACTTGTCCCAAGCTGTGTATGTGTTTTTTTACCATTATTGTCACTTTTTTGGGTGAAATGGTAGGGGTACAGTGTACCCCGTTACCAATTCACATAGCGGGGGGCCGGGACCTGGGGGTCCCTTTTGTTAAAGGGGACTTCCAGATTCCGATAAGCCCCCCGCCCGCAAACTCCCACAACCACTGGGCAAGGGTTGTGGGGATGAGGCCCTTGTTCCCATCAACATGGGGACATCCTCCCCATGTTGAGTGCATGTGGCCTGGTATGGTTCAGGAGGGGGGGTGCTCTCTCACCCCCCCTCTTTTCCTGCAGCCTGCCAGGTTGGGTGCTCGGATAAGGGTCTGGTATGGATTTTTGGGGGGAACCCCACGCCATTTATTTTTAATTTTGGCGCGGGGTTCCCCTTAAAATCCATACCAGACCTGAAGGGCCTGGTATGGAATTTGGGGGGAACCCCACGCAAATTTTTTTTTACATTTTGGTTCGGGGTTCCCCTTAATATTCATACCAGACCCAAAGGGCCTGGTAATGGACAGGGGGGGAACCCATGCCGTTTTTTTCAATGACTTTTATCTGTATTGCCGGGACCTGACAATTCATTATAGCCGCGAGTAGTTTTAATTACCTTTTTTCCTTTAGAAATGATTTATGCAGGGACTGTTCTAAACACGGAAAAATGCGCCACTTTACAGGCATACTATAGACACCCCCCCAGGTATGAAACTTAAAGGAATATTTCACTTTTATTGTTTCACTTTAAGCATTAAAATCACTGCTCCTGAAAAAACATCAGTTTTTAAAACTTTTTTTTGCATTGATACATTTCCCCTAGGGCAGGACCCAGGTCCCCAAACATTTTTTTGAAAATAACTTGCATATTAACCTTTAAAATTAGCACTTTTGATTTCTCCCATAGACTTTTAAAGGGTTTTCCGCGGCTTTCGAATTTGCCGCAAACACCCCAAATTGTTCGCTTTTTGGCGAACAGGCAAACACCCGATGTTCGAGTCGAACTTACGTTCGACTCGAACATCGGGCTCATCCCTAGTCATCAGTCGTTAACAACGCGGTGGCCGGCTTAACAACCAGCTACCGTGCGGTAAATTACTGCATAAAAATATGCGGTAACTATCACATCACCATTATTTTACAGAATGAGCTATTTACCGCCAAATTCTTAGTGAATTGAACATATGTACAATTGTTTCCATATTTTTTTCAGTCAATATTAAACTCTTATGCCTCGTACACACGACCGGTTTTCCCGTCTGTAAAAACTGCAATGACAGCTTTTGGCCAGGAAAACCGGCCGTGTGTATGCTCCATCGCAGTTTTCCCGACGAGAAAACTGCGGGAAAAAAAAAAGAGAACCGGTCGTCTGTATGCTTTCCCGAGGGGAAAAAAACGCGCATGCTCGTAAACAATTTGACGCATGCGCGGAAGCATAGAACGTAATTTTGTCGGCTCGTCGTAGTCTTTGACGTCACCGCATTCTTGCCATTCAAAAGTTCAGTGGTCTTTTGTGTGACCGTGTGTATGCAAGGCAGGCTTGAGAGGAATCCCATCTGGAAAAGCGTAGTTTTTTTTCCTGCCCGGAAAACCGATCGTGTGTACGAGGCATCACTGAATTTACCCCACAGAGCTCCTGGGTCTTGGCCCGCAGAGGAGAAGTCCAGGCTGGAGGGCTTGCTGCCCTCTGGGCAGCCCTGCCATGTGCTTGCTGTTCGTGAGGCCTCAGCTGGGCTAGCTGAGGGGCCTGGATGCTGAAGTTACAGATAGTTGATTGTGGGGCTGTCGTCTGAAGATCTAGTCTGGTATCACAGAAGAAAGGTGCTGCATACATTAGATATTGGAAGGAGGTAACCAACTTTCCAGGGACATGTGCAAGTACAGACAGTGAGAGAGATCTTATAGACGTTTGGGCTGCTGCCACCCCTCTGGGGCTAGAGAGTCAGCTGTGTGTTTGTGTAAAAGGGACATCGGCTAGTGTCCTGAAGAGTTCAGTCTACCCCAGATAGCAGGGATAGAATTGTAAGTCTTGCTAACTTGCTGCACATTTGCACTGGCAAGTTGTACACCTGCAGAGCACTTAAAGCGGTTGTATACCGCATAACTTTTTTTTTTTTGGTTAACCTGCAAGGCAAAGGTATAATGAGCTAGTATGACTAGCATACTAGATCATTATCAATCACTTACCTTAGATCGAAGCCCCCGCAGCGGTCCTCGGACGCGTCCTCCGTCGAATCCATGATACCCGGAGTGACTTCCGGGTATCGCCGCTCCGGCGCTGTGATTGGCCGGAGCGGCGATGACGTCACTCCCGCACATGCGCGGGGAACGGCACGATCCCCGCGCATGCGCGAACTACCGGCAGTGTACGGCAGGCTCCCATTCAAGAGCCGCCGCGCTCAGTGCGCCTGCGCCGTTATCTACGGCGCGCATGCGCCGTAGATATCGGTACAGTTTTTTTTGAAAATATCTCCGAGACTGTGTAGGTCTCGGAGATATTACAAGCACCTACAGGTAAGCCTTAATGTAGGCTTACCTGTAGGTGCTTGTACAAAATTTGGGTATACAACCACTTTAAAGCACAAGTTCTAGTTGACACTTTTCCAAATTTAGCCACAGTGACCCCTGTGGTGGGATGACTATTGTACATCATAACTAAACCAGAACTTGCAGCAGACTTGCAGAATAATTGTGTAGCGGGGTCCTAAATTTAGGGGAAGTGTTTGAGTGGTAGTTATGCTCAAACACCCCAATTGTCAGGACTCTGTCAACCATTTTTTGTCCGCAGGGAGAGTATCGGTGTATAGTTCCCTGTGGCCTGCAGGTGGTGCTGTCGTGGTAGGCTAGGGTTGAACAGCTGATACAGTGCTGTGCCTTGTGTGTCCCCTCTCAGCAGCCGTACAGTGGGTGTAGTAGGCCTGCTGTGCATGCTGGGAGAGGATATAAAAGGGGCAAACGCTGCCTGTTCGGGTGTTCGTTCTGTCGTGGTCGGGGGTCCTACCCCAGGGAGTGTGTTCCTGTCTGCCCTGGCACCTTTGGCCCAGGAGCGGAGGTCGGTGGATCAGTCACAGGCACCTTTAGCCCTGGGACTGCGGCAAGGGCCTTGGGCCCAGTACCTTTGGCTGGGGCCCATCAAGGATCGAGGAATCCCAGGGTGCCGCCTTGCGAGGGGACCCGCATCTTAGACGAGGAGGCCGGGGGGTGGAACCGTTCCGAGGGACTGGTGAGAAGTCACGGTGAAGGAAGGGGCCCCGGTAACTCTCTGGAGGGATGTCTTCTCCTTAACAGAGGTCAAGCTAAAAGAAGGAACCAAGTTTACCAGAGACTGTGGTTGAGTTTGAGCACCATTCTGGCTGCTAGTCCCTATCTAGGGAGACTATCCGGGTGGGCTGAGTCTGCTTGAGAATCGGAGCAGTGAAGTGTTGTACGTTTGTGCCTGGACCTCTCCCACACCTTATGCTGTCCTGTTCTTACTCCAACCTATCCTATCAGAGACTGTTATTTACGAGAAATAAACTCTACGTTGGAGTTACAGCTGGTGTGGACATTCAAGTCACTGGGGGGAAACAAGGACTTATCTCTGTTGACTATAGAGGTGAGACCCATTCTCTGGAGGATTCTAGCTTTCTGGTTGTGGAGACCCGCCAACAACACCGCTCAACCTCTTCACACAGGAGGGTACGGGCTTGTGGCGTGGTGTGCCCTCTCTCCCTGCGAGGAACCAAAGGCAGGTGAAGGGGGTGAGTACGTTACAATTGCAAAGAAACCTGATCTGGGGTCATGCAATGCGGACTTGCCACAATTGTGCAACAAACTTGTGAAGCCTGGCAAGTCTAGCAATAGCTTAGCAAGTCATTTTCAAACTTGCAGCAATTGCTTGCTATCTGGGATCTAATTCTTTGTAAAGAGACTCTCCTCCGATTTCTCTAAAGAAGAAGCTTGTGTGCTTTTAACTGCTTCTACTACAAAGCCAAGCCCCTAGTTTGCTTTTGCAATGGACTTTTGCTTCAGTTCTTCAGAAGGAAATTAACTGTCCTCATCTTGTGCATAGTTCTTTTTGGAGTATTTCACTCAATTCCCTCAACCCTATCCCAGTTACCCCAAATATAAAAACACCGAAAAAGAACACCCCTGGACTTGTTATTGAGCCAAAGAGTGATTGTGTGTGCCTGGCTGCGGGGCAACTACTGGGAAAAAGAATCCAGGCAATTTCCAGCAGCTCCTTCGGGGGCAACGCTACATATAGGAAAGATTTTGGGAGAAATTTTGTAAAGGAAAAAGAAAAAGGGAATAAGGGTGATCTGGATCTTTATATACAATAGCTATCTGTAGGGACCAATAGGTCTGATAGCAAACTAGAGGATCTGTATATAAGAACAAGTGAGTGTGCATCCTGTAAAGCATCTTCCAAATCAAAAATCATGTAAAAACAGTACATTATAATTTTGAAAATATTGAATTAAAAATAAAAATGGATCATGGAAGTAAACATATGTAGCGGGGTGCTTTATTTAAGGGAAGTATCTGAGTGGTAATAGGGCTCAGATACACAAATTGTTAGAGTTCATGGACCATTTCTGTCCCTGGGAGATAGTATTGATGTACAGTTCCCTGGGGCCTATAGGTGGCGCTGTTGCCATAGGCCTGAGTTGAACCACAGTACAGGTTTGTGCCTCTTGACAGCAGTGCAGCGGGGCGGGGAACCTGCTGTGCCTGTCGGGAGAGGGTATAAAAAGGGCGGCCATCTTCCATGGGGGTCGTGGTCGTCGTGGTTCTGCGCCCAGGCACCTTAGGCCTGGGTGTGTCGCCTCTGGGTGCCCTAGGCCCAGAGGCCTGGTCGGTTGGTCGTTCTGTGCCCAGGCACCTTAGGCCTGGGTGTGTGCGTGTGTCGCCTCCGGGTGCCCTAGGCCCGGAGGCGGAGCTGCTGTTCCATCCCAGACACCTTCAGTCTGGAGTGAGGTACTAAATAGGAGGCCCGGGGCCCAGCAACCTTCGGCTGGGGTCCGCTAAGGATCGAGAGCTCCCAGGGTACCGCCTTGCGAGGGGACCCGTATCTTGGATCGAGGAGGCCAGGGAGGTGACCCTTTCTGAAGACCCAGCGCAGAGTCGTGGTGACAGTGAGGGCCTCTGGTAACTCTCCGGAAGGACGTTTTTCTCTTTGACATGGGCCAAGTTCTCCAAGAAGGCAGTGCATGTTCTGTAGGTCATAGCGGCAGTGACTCTACGCACACCAGGTCAGTTGCAGTGACCAAATAGGGCAAGGCCCTATTCACCCGGTCAGTGGCAGTGACCATCCTCAACAAGTCAGTGGCAGTGACTTTCATATTCACTAGGTCTGTGGCAAAGATCGTACGCTAAACCTGTTCGTGCATATCAGAACAGTAAGAGAACCAAGATTTAAGTTTGTGCCTGGACCTCTCTCCCACCTTATCTGACCTGTGTCTCGTCTCAACCTGTCTGCTCTTAAAGGGACTATTTATTATCCATGTGAAATAAATACAGAAGTTGGACTTTCAGTTGGTGTGGACAGTTACTTTACTGGGGAGAATTAAGGACTTGTTTCTGGCCAAGGCAGAAGCGAGATCAGCTCGGGAGGATTCTAACACCAGCCGCAGGCAGGCCCGAGAAAACTAACACCGCTCAACCTCCCCATCCAGGAGGGTACGAGCTTGTAGTGCGGTGTGCCTCAGTCTTTCCTGCGGAGGAGCCAAGTTAAGAAAAGCAGGTAAAGTCTGGAGTTGGTGCGCTATACATATTACACAATTTACTGTGATTATTTGTGACCGCTATGCAAATGCTAGAGTCATTCCCACAGTGAATGCTTTATAATTAGACCTTTATCTGTTGGGTTGTAACTTACAAAGCTATCTTGCAGGGGCTCCAGCAGGTGAAAGAGAAGATTGGGGAACACTTAATAAATAAATATGTGCCCGTTCCCTCAACCTGCAAAAATTAAACCAGGGAATAAAACAAACTGTGGTCTGTGTTAATAATCCAATAATTAGGTGGTATATTAACAGCTTAGCAAGTATAACAGCTGTAAGAATCTCAAAGAGAAGTTATAATTTATGTGACAATTACACCATTTCTGGTTAATGGAACCTTCACTTTGGCCATGCAGAGCAAACAACATGTTCATTTAACTGCCACTCTCCTCATCTAAAAAGATTTGTGACTTAAAGTTTACATAGGACTACAAATTGCTTTGCCCCGCATGGGAAAAGCAAACATTTATTTTAAGTAGAACTACAGCATCCTTTAACTGAGTAAGTACGGTAAATTAATTACCTCTTCACAGGTCTTCTGCCAGTTGATAGAAAGGATATAGGATATATAGATGAAGTTTTGCAACAACACTGGACAAAATATTCCAATCCATAGACCTTGAAGATAAAACATACATTTGAAAAATATACAGCTATTGGCACCAAAAGCTATGATAATTGCCTTTGCAAAAAATTAATAATTAAATGGTGAAATATATTAGCCAGTATGAAGAAAATATTCCAGATACAGTTGTAGCAGTAAACAAAGTGTTGGATTATTTAGGAATCTTTCTCACCAAATATTTTGAGCAAAACAATAGGTTACTGTTAGGCACATCTATTTGCCAATTGCTGTAGCCAGACTGTGTTGAGATCCCTGCGCTTCAGGGTCCTATATGGGGTGTAGATGAAGTAAGGAGTACTACACACCCCTTCCCCCCAGAGCGTCCATGGTGCAACAGTTAGTGCTGACAGCGGGAGTTGCCATAGCACCCAACTGTCTCTGATTTCGAGGGACTGTCCCTCTTTCCTCCTCATGTGTCCCTTATTTTGGTCTGATCTATATAGTTGTATATAAAATGCACTATTTATCTTTCAAGAAGTGTTTCCCAATGCCAAACCTTTCATCCAATTTCTAAATTGCTGCATTTATACATTTCAATAGCCAATATAAAGGAGGAGCAGTGGTCCAAAAAAAAGAAAACACTTGTGGGTTTAACTAATCTTTTTTTGTATAATTCACCTTTAAGGGGGCGTGACAGGAAGTGTGTCCTATGCCTACATACTTTTGTTAACAAGTGTCCCTCATTCCTATCCCAAAAAGTTGGGAGGTATGGGAGCGGCTCCTGCAGTCTGACAGTTCAGAGCAAGGGAAGCTGCTCTTCCCCCACTCTAGTCACATGACCCAGTTGAGGGAGGATTTCACTTATTCTGAACTGCCCTGGTCTAGTCAGTGTATTTATAGAGGTTTATAGAGGGAGAGAGTTGTACTGGGGCTGGGGGGGGGGGGCTATACTGAGGGGGCAGAGCTGTACTCAGGGGGAAATCTGTACTGGGGGAGCTGTACTGCAGGGAGTAAAGCTGTACTGTAAAGATGGAATTTGTACTAGTAGGGGGGATTTAGGCTTGGGGAGGGACACCATTTTTTATTGTACTCTGTCTAGTGACTGTGCATTACCTATTCCTGACCGCTGCCCTCTGTATTGTGCACTTCTAACCCCTGTGTTTTCTATGTTGCACACTCCTGACCCCTGTCTGTGTCTTAATACCCCTGCACTTTCTGAGATTTGAACTCCTGACCTCTTCACTCTGTATGTTATGCACTCCTGACCCCTATAACCTGTATGTAACGTGGCATGCCCTACATTCTGTGGGATACACACACTTGTCCCCTGTACATGGTGTGATATGCACTCCTGACCCCTGTACAATTTGCGTTACGCACTATTGACCCCTGTAATCTGTATGTTCTATACTACTCAAAGGCAGTGCTAAGTCCCATGCACTGTGAAAAAAAAAAAAAGTACAATTAAATGAAAATGTACAACATATCTGTTACAAACAATACCATAATAAAATTAAATTCAGACAAATGTGCTTCAAACCAATGTGCAATAATGAAATTATTCAATGGTGAAGAAATTATATATAATAAATGTGCATATAATATAAAACATTTGCAAATAAGATGCCATAAGCAAAAAATAAATGTCCAAAATCATGCACAAATTCCCAATCTATGAAATCTGGAGCCAGATTGAAAAATCCATGAAAATGCCATGAAGATATGAAGGCTCCATTCACACTTGGGTGACTTGTCATGCAACTTTGGACATCAATGGTAATCATTCATATACACTATATTGCCAAAAGTATTGGGACGCCTGCCTTTTCACACACATGAACTTCAATGCCATTCCATGAAACAAGAAAAGCTGTTCCAGGTGAGTGAGTCTCTGGTCAGGCCTGGTTCACACTGGGGCGACAAACGCTCCGACATTGGGAGCTCATGTCGCATGACGTGTGAAAATCAATGTTTCCCTATGGGAGCCGTCTTAACTGGTCCGACACATGTCGGTCCGACTTTGAGAATGCTCCCTGTACTACTTTGGTCCGACTTTGATCCGACTTCAGCCCATTGACTATCATTGAAGTCGGATCAAAGTCGGACCGCAGTCTTGCATGATCCGACTTTGGCATGCGACTTGTGCTCTGCTGCTCTTGAGGGGGAACTCCAGGCCAAATTTTAAATAAAAAACCGGCATGGGTTCCCCCTCCAGGAGCATACCAGGCCCTTGGGTCTGGTCCGGATTTGAAGGGGCGCCCCTACGCCGAAAAAACGGCGTGGGGTCCCCCCAAAATCCAAACCAGACCCTTATCCGAGCACACAACCTGGCAGGCCGCAGGGGAAGAGGGGGGGATGAGAGAGCGGCCCCCCCTCCCTCCTGAACCGTACCAGGCCGCATGCCCTCAACATGGGGGGTTTGGTGCTCTGGGGCAGGGGGGCGACCTGCGGCCCCCCCACCCCAGAGCACCCTGCCCCCATGTTGATGAGGACAGGGCCTCTTCCCGACAACCCTGGCCGTTGGTTGTCGGGGTCTGCGGGCGGGGGGCTTATCGGAATCCGGGAGCCCCCTTCAATAAGGGGGCCCCCGGATCCTGGCCCCCCACCCTATGTGAATGAGTATGGGGTACATTGTACCCCTACCCATTCACCTGGTGGAAAAAAATTGCAATAAAAAAACACTACACAGGTTTTTAAAGTAATTTATTACACAGCTCCGGGGGTCTTCTTCCGACTCCGGCGCTCTTCTTCCGACTTCCGGGGGTCTTTTCCGACTTCGGGGGTCTCCGGTGTCGTCTCCGCGCTCTCCGGTTCTTTCTTCCGCCTGGGCCTCCGCTAACTTCTTTTTAGCTCTTTTGCTAACGGAGGCCCGGTCTTCCCGTTGTCTCGTCCGGCTCTCCGTTGTCCTTCTGCCGGCCCCTCCACTAACTTCTTAGTAGCTCTTTCGCTAGTGGAGGGGCCGGTCTTCTCGTCGTCGCCGTCGGCTTCTTCTTCCCTCTTCTCCTCCTCGAAGTTGATGCGTCGCTTCCTCCCGCTGTAATACTGGCTCTCCGCTCCGCTCCGCATTAATATAGGCTTCTCATGACGTCACAGTCACATGTTTCGGGGCACATGGCCCCGGAGCATGTGACTGTGACGTCATGGGAACATGTGACTGTGACGTCATAAAAAGCCTATATTAATGCGGAGCGGAGCGGAGAGCCAGTATTACAGTGGGAGGAAGCGACGCGTCAACATCGAGAAGGAGAAGAGGGAAGAAGACGCTGACGGCGACGACGGGAAGACCGCGCCCCTCCACTAGCGAAAGAGCTACCAAGAAGTTAGTGGAGGGGCCAGCAGAAGGACAACGGAGAGCCGGACGAGACAACGGGAAGACCGGGCCTCCGTTAGCAAAAGAGCTAAAAAGAAGTTAGCGGAGGCCCGGCGGAAGAAAGAACCGGAGAGCGCGGAGACGACACCGGAGACCCCCGAAGTCGGAAAAGACCCCCGGAAGTTGGAAGAAGAGCGCCGGAGTCGGAAGAAGACCCCCGGAGCTGTGTAATAAATTACTTTAAAAACCTGTGTAGTGTTTTTTTATTGCAATTTTTTTCCACCAGGTGAATAAGTAGGGGTACGATGTACCCCATACTCATTCACATAGGGTGGGGGGCCGGGATCCGGGGGCCCCCTTATTGAAGGGGGCTCCCGGATTCCGATAAGCCCCCCGCCCGCAGACCCCGACAACCAACGGCCAGGGTTGTCGGGAAGAGGCCCTGTCCTCATCAACATGGGGGCAGGGTGCTCTGGGGTGGGGGGGCCGCAGGTCGCCCCCTGCCCCAGAGCACCAAACCCCCCATGTTGAGGGCATGCGACCTGGTACGGTTCAGGAGGGAGGGGGGCCGCTCTCTCGTCCCCCCCTCTTCCCCTGCGGCCTGCCAGGTTGTGTGCTCGGATAAGGGTCTGGTTTGGATTTTGGGGGGACCCCCACGCCGTTTTTTCGGCGTAGGGGCGCCCCTTCAAATCCAGACCAGACCCAAGGGCCTGGTATGCCTCTGGAGGGGAACCCACGCCGTTTTTTTTTTTTATTTAAAATTTGGCCTGGAGTTCCCCCTCAAGATTCATACCAAACACAGTGCCTGATATTGGCGGGGATCCAAGTCGGATCCCCGTTCATTGAAAGTCGGACATATGTCGGCTTCATGTCGCAGGGCAAAGTCGGATCCAAAGTAGGACAGATGTCGTGTCGCACTAGTGTGAACCCAGCCTGAATCCCTACACACACTAGTCAGGTGCTAGCCCAGCTTGCATGCTGTGTAACATGAAGAAATAATTCGGGGTGGCTGCACTTCCAGAAATCCTTTTATTGAAGCTTCATATGACAAGTAGGGATGAGCTTCGTGTTCGAGTCGAACCCATGTTCGACTCGAACATCTGCTGTTCGGCGAATTGCGAACATTATGGGCCGTTCGCGCCAAATTCGAAGAGCCGTAATTGGCCAAAGCCAGGGTGGCTTTGGCCAATTATGGCTCACAGGGTTTAGTACACGCCCCACACTATATAAGGCCGCCGGCTTGGCGGCCTTGTGTAGTGTGTTGGAGTTGTTTAATGAGAGATTACAGAGACAGACATTGTCATTTATATTGAGTTAGATAGAGCAGGCAGGCGAGTCAGTTAGCTGCAGTTACAGTGTATAGAGGATATATATGCATCCTAGGTGTTGTATATATATATTTATACACTGTATTCAGTTTAGCTAGATCCTGTTATTCTCTATATTGTGACAGGCAGGCAGGTGATTGTGCTAGCTGCAGACAGTCAGTGTTTCACTTAGTGTACTGTGTGCTTTGCATAGCGTTCACCTAAAGCTTTCCTGAATACAGTTAGTGACTAATAGTGGTGTTCTCATAATTAAACCACAGGCAGAGAGCTGCAAGTATTTTCAGTTAGTGTACTGTGTCCCTCTCTGCACAGTTTTCACCTAAAACTAACTGAAGACAATTGCTGCTTTCCCCATACTAATACCACAGCAGGCAGTTGATTCTGATAGCTGCATTATCAGTACAGATTATATATATAGATTTACACATCCCACCTTTGTGCAGCTACATCTCACTGCAGGCCATTAGTATGTCTGGAAGGCAAACAAGGAGAGGCAGACAGTCACGAGGCAATAAAAGAGGGAAAGCAGGCTCTGTGTCTAGAGGCAACAGTGCTGCTGGTCGTGGACACGGTGCATCCTCATCAGCACGTGGCCGTGGGGACACGCTTGTCCTTCTTTTCGGCAGCTGGCCATGTTGAGCTGCAACATGCCCAAGACTTGGTAAAGTGGATGACCAAACCGTCCTCATCCTCCTCGTCCTCTCTCACCCAGGTTCAGGGTACTTTGTCTGGCAAAGCAGCTGCCAAAGCGGCCTCTTCCCTCGGTTTAATGGCATCAGTCACTCCTTCCCTAGCCCCACCATGTCCTCTTGAGGAGTCCCCCAAACTGTTTGAGCACAGTGTTGGGTACATGCTCCTGGAGGATGCCCAGCATTTTGAAGGCTCCGATGATGGAACCCATCTGGAGGAAGGCAGTAACGTGAGCCCAGAGAGAGGGGGTAGTAACGTGAGCCCAGAAAGAGGGGGTGCCCAACAAGGACAGCTATCTGGCAGTCATGTTCCCCCAGCTGCAGCATACTGCCAGATTTCCTCCAGTGATGAGGAGGGAGGGGATGATGAGGCCACTGACTCCACGTGGGTGCCTGATAGGAGAGAGGAGGAGGAGGAGGCACATCTCCAACGAGGCAGGATGCCCTCCAGGGGCCAGCTTAAGGGCAGCACACCGACTGCATCACACCGCAGAGCTCCGCATGTGCAGGGCGCTGCTGTCTCTGCGCGTTATTCCAAAAGTTCTTTGGTGTGGGTCTTTTTTCAGACGTGTGCAGCAGATCGCACCATTGCCATTTGCAACATATATCTAAAGCGTATCTCGCGTGGCCAAAACATCAGCGGCTTGGGCACCACGTGATTGACCAGACATACGTCGACCTGCCATGCAGTCCGTTGGCAAGCTTACCTAAAAGACCAACACCAAAGAACAAAGCGGACCGCTCCTTGCTCCTCATCAGCTGGGATCTCCAACCCCACTATACCTTCAGTCCTCTCTGAAACCTGCACTGAGAGGAATGAAGGTGTAGAATTAGGTGTGTCACAGCCAAGTACTTGCGGACAATCTGCTATCGGTACACCGACGTCCGATTGTACCAGGCAAATTTCCCTGCCCCAGCTGCTGCACCGCCGAAAGAAGTTCGCTCCCAGCCATCCACATGCCTAGCGGTTGAATGCTAACTTGGCTAAATTGCTAGCACTTCAACTTCTGCCTTTTCAGTTGGTAGACTCTGCCCCCTTCCATGAGTTTGTGGAAATTGTGGTTCCTCTGTGGCAGGTTCCCAAACGCCACTTTTTCTCACGGAAGGCGATTCCGGCTCTCTACTGGCATTTGGAAGGCAATGTCTTGGCCTCGCTGGACAGGGCAGTCAGCGGTAAGGTGCATATTATGCCAGCAGGCATGGACAGGGATGTTACCTATCTTTCACAGCGCATTGGGTGACTCTGCTGGCAGCTGGGAAGGATGCAGGACAAGATGCAGTAGTGTTGGAGGTTGTTTCGCCACTACGCCTCCAAAATGTTACTACTGGTGATTCTGACACACCTCTCTCCTCCACCCCCTCCTCTTCTTCTTCCTCCATGGCCTCTACCTGTGCTTTGTCCTCGGAACCAGCGGTGCTTCGTAGGCATTCAAGGGGCTACGCCAGTACGCAGGCAAAAAGATGCCATGCAGTGCTTGAGCTGGTGTGTTTGGGGGACAGGAGCCACACTGGGGCAGATATTCTGTCAGCTCTGCAGGGGCAGGCTCAGAGGTGGTTGACGCCATGCCAGCTTAAGCCAGGAAAGGTGGTTTCTGACAATGGCACCAACCTCCTCTCCGCCCTCCGACAGGGACAACTGACCCATGTGCCCCGTTTGGCTCACGTCCTTAACTTGGTGGTGCAGTGGTTCTTAGGAAGGTACCCAGGCTTACAGGAGGTCCTGAAGCAGGCCAGGAAACTCTGTGGGCATTTCCTCTGGTCATATAATGCCAGTGCTCGGCTGGCTGACCTGCAAAAGGATTACAATCTGCCCAAGAACAGCCTAATCTGTGACATGCCCACCAGGTGGAACTCTACGTTGGCCATGCTGCAGCGGCTGCACACGCAGCAGAGGGCCATCAATGAGTATCTTTTGCAATATGGCACCAGGACAGGGTCAGGGGAGCTTGGATTTTTTCCCCACGCCAGTGGGCCATGATCAGGGATGCATGCACTGTCCTGGCACCATTTGAGGAGGCCACGAGGATGGTGAGCAGTGACACTGCATGCATCAGTGACACTGTCCCTCTTGTCCGCCTATTGGAGCACACGCTGCGTGGAATAATGGACAGGGCACTTGAGGCAGAACAGAGGCAGGAAGAGGAGGATTTCCTTACCTCTCAAGGCCCCCTTTATCCAGACAGTGTTCCTGCTGGCCCAGCTATCACACAGGAAGAGGACGAGGAGGAGGAGGAAGAGGATTATTGTGTCATCATGGAGGTGGAGCCTAGCACTCAGCATCAGCAGCAGTCTTCAAGGGATCAATTACAGTCCCAAGACACCCATGGACTTGTACGTGGCTGGGAGAAGGTGGCTGCGGATCATGTCGTCCTCAGTGACCCAGAGGACTCCGCACCGAATGCCTCAGCAAACCTACGCTGCATGGCCTGCCTGATCCTGCAAAGCCTGCGGAAGGATCCTTGTATTCATGCGATCAAGGAGAGGGATCATTACTGGGTGGCAACCCTCCTTGATCCATGTTACAAGGCTAAGGTTGCAGACCTTATCTTGCCGTCGCAGAGGGAGCAGAGGATGAAGCATCTTCGGGAGGCCTTGCAGAAAGGTCTGTGCAATGCATTCTCAGAGAATGGGAGGTTTCAAATTCCTGGTCCTGGACAACGTGTTGCTGAGGCTCCGGTCAGTCAAAGAAGGAGCGGTGGAGAAGGTGGCCGTCTGACCGATGCGTTCAGACAATTTTTTAGTACGCAGCCCCAAGGTATGATCGCTTCCAGCAACCATCGCCAGCGTCTGTTTATATGATGCAGGAATACCTAGGGGCAAGATCAGACTTGGACACCTTTCCCACCGAAAATTCTCTGGGTTACTGGGTCTTGAGGATGGATAACTGGCCAGAGCTTGCACAGTATGCAATTGAGGTACTGGCCTGTCCTGCATCCAGCGTTCTTTCGGAACGCACATTCAGTGCTGCTGGAGGCTTTGTAACCGATCACAGGGTGTGCCTGTCCACTGAGTCGGTTGATCGACTGACCTTCATAAAAATATATCAGTCTTGGATCACCACCATTTACCAAGCACCTGATGCTGATGTAACTGAATAATTTTTTGGGAAATGTCAGATCCCTTCAAGACTATGCTGATGCTGAGTGACTATCCTGTTATTCTGAGTGACTATCCTCCTCCTCCTCAATAATCATGCTGATAGCTTGAAAGAACATTTTTGGTTCTGGGCACCGCCACCAGTGGCTAAGGCCCAATTTTTCAGCCCCTGTTTAACAGGGGCATGTATTTACAATTTTTGATCCAATGCTTTGCAGCAGGGCTCATTGCTGTGCTCCAACTACAGTATCTGTGAGGTGTTGCAGTGTTGTGACACCAGCACCAGTGCCTAAGGCCCAATTTTTCAGCCACTGTTTAACAGGGGCGTGTATTTACAATTTTTGATGCAGTGCTTTGCAGCAGGGCTCATTGCTGCACTCCCACTACAGTATCTGTGAGGGGTTGCAGTGTTGTGGAACCAGTGCCTAAGGCCCAATTTTTCTGCCCCTGTTCAACACGGGCATGTAATTACAATTCTTGATCTAATAATTCACAGCAGGGCCCATTCCTGCGCCCACCAAGAGTAACTGTGAGGGCTTACAGTGTTGTGGCAACACCACCACCACCACCAAAGGCACAATTTTTCTGCCCCTGTTTAACAGGGGCATGTGATTACAATTCTTGATTAATAATTCACAGCTGGGCCAATTCCTGCGCCCACCAAGAGTAACCGTGAGGACTTACAGTGTTGTGGCACCACCACCACCACCACCAAAAGCCCAATTTTTCCTACCACTGTTCAACAATGTCATGTAATTACAATTCTTGATCTAATATTTCACACAGTTGGGCCCATTCCTGCGCCCACCAAGGGTAACTGAGGACTTACAGTGTTGTGGCACCAGCACTACCACCACTACCAAAGGCCCAATTTTTCCTACCACTGTTCAACAATGGCATGTAATTACAATTCTTGATATAATAGTTCACAGCAGGGCGTTCCAGCATCCACCAAGAGTAACTGTGAGGGCTTACAGTGTTGTGGCAACACCAACACGTAAGGGCCAAATTTCTGCAGAGTATATACGGCAGGCCCCTACTTTCAAACATCCAACTTACAAATGACTCCTACTTGCAAACGGAAGGAGACAACAGGAAGTGAGAGGAAATCTACCCCTAGGAAGGCAAATTCTCTCCTGTAAGAGTTAATATGGGAAAGAGGTGTCTCCTCTCCACTGATGCTTTATCACCAATCTTTGTTTCAATAAAAACCCAACATTTTCAAAAAACATTTGTCTTTGGGACGGAAAGTGAGGTGAAATGTTCTGAACAGGTTCACAGACAGCAAAACAAATGTTACGGGGGTGATAATAACCCTTCCCTATGTTTTCCAAAAAGCTTAAAAATTGATTTTTTTGTCTGGAGCTACACTTAACCACTTAACGACCACCCACTGTAAATATACGTCGGCAGAATGGCACCGACAGGCACAATCACGTACATATACGTGATTGCCTTTGTATAGTTGGGGGGTCCGATCGGACCCCCCTTCTTTACAGTGAGCGGTGGTTATTTCTTCGGGAGCGATCCGGGATGAGGGGACGGCCGTTCGATTCCGGCCACCCCCTTTCGATCGCTCCCGTCAAATGAAAAAGCTTCCCTGCCTGTGTAATGTTTACACAGGCAGAGGAAGTGATGTCATCTCTCCTGCGGCGCTCACATATACCGAGCGCCGTACAAGAGAAGACACACAGGTTAGTGCACAAACAGTACACTGACAACAGGACACATAGGCACATAAATCGCCCCCCCAGACACCCCCATATCACCCCCCAGCCCCCAGTCACAGTGTCACTGATTGCAGTGACCATTTATTTACTGATCACTGCAATCAGTGACATTTGTGACTGTAAAAGTGTCACTACAGTTTAGTTTTAGGTCCAGTGTAGCCCTCTAACCCCCTCTAATAAAGGTTTAACCCCCTGATCACCCCCCAGATAACCCTTTTACCCCCTAGCACCGCCATCACTAAGTGATCGTTTTTCTGATCGCTGTTTTATTGTCAGTGATGCCGATCGGTAGCCAGTTATTTTTTTTAGGTTCGCTGCAGGTTTTTATAGCGTCGGGTACCCCCATATATTACCTAATAAAGGTTTAACCCCCTTGATCGCCCCCCAGATAACCCTTTCACCCCCTAGCACCACTGTCGCTAAGCGATCGTTTTTCTGATCGCTGTTTTATTGTCGGTGATGCTGATCGGTAGCCAGTTATTTTTTTAGGTTTGACGCAGGTTTTTATAGCGTCAAGTACCCCCATATATTACCTAATAAAGGTTTAACCCCCTTGATCGCCCCCCAGGTAACCCTTTCACCCCCTATCACCACTGTCGCTAAGCGATCGTTTTTCTGATCGCTGTCTTATTGTCGGTGATGCCGATCGGTAGCCAGTTATTTTTTTTAGGTTCGCCGCAGGTTTTTATAGCGTCAGGTACCCCCATATATTACCTAATAAAGGTATAACCCCCTTGATCGCCCCCCAGGTAACCCTTTCACCCCCTATCACCACTGTCGCTAAGCGATCGTTTTTCTGATCGCTGTTTTATTGTCAGTGATGCCGATAGGTAGCCAGTTATTTTTTTTAGGTTCGCCGCAGGTTTTTATAGCGTCGGGTACCCCCATATATTACCTAATAAAGGTTTAACCCCTTGATCGCCCCCCCCAGGTAACCCTTTCACCCCCTTTTGCCAGTGTCACTAAGCAATCGTTTTTCTAAACGCTGTATTAGTTATGCTGGTGCCGATAGATAGCCAGTTATTTTTTTTAGGTTCGCTGCAGGTTTTTATAGCGTCAGGTACCCCCATATATTATCTAATAAAGGTTTTAACCTCCTAATTGCCCCTAGTTAACCCTGTGTCACACCCCAGGCAGCGTCAGGTTAGTGCCAGTAACGCTAACACCCACGCGTGAAGCATACACCCCCCTTAGTGGTATAGTATCTGAACAGATCAATATCTGATCTGATCAGATCTATACTAGCGTCCCCAGCAGTTTAGGGTTCCCAAAAATGCAGTGTTAGCGGGATCAGCCCAGATACCTGCTAGCACCTGCGTTTTGCCCCTCCATCCAGCCCAGGCCACGCAAGTGCAGTATCGATCGATCACTGTCACTTGCAAAACACAACACACATAACTGCAGCGTTCGCAGAGACAGGCCTGATCCTTGCGACTCCAGTGCTGTAGGAGGTGATTTCACCACCACAGTTAAAAAAAAAAAGCACATATGCCGAAGCATTGGGGCAGCAGGGGCGGAGGAGCGATTTTGCTCCTAATGCCACGTACATACGGTCGAAATTCCAACGGAGGCTTGCCCGTGGAAAAGTCTGACCATGTGTGTGCGGCATAATTTTTGCGGGAGGATGCCCCAATGCTTCGGCATATATAAATGGTGCATGTATGCCCATCATTAGAAGTGGGTGGATGAAGGGCAGTATTCTATTGGTGGGCATACCCACTGATCAATCTCTTTTTTTCGTTCAGCCAACAGGTTGCATGAAAAAAAAGATTACAATACATGTCCAACAAGGACCAGCAACGTACTGGTATGTTGCTGGACTTTGAATGGTTATACCAGATTGATGCCTGCAGGTTTAGGTATCATCTTGGTATCATTCTTTTCAGCCAGCGGCCGGCTTTCATGTAAAAGCAATCCTAGTGGCTAATTAGCCTCTGGACAGCTTTTACAAGCAGTGGGAGGGAATGTCCCCCCCCCGGATATAAAAAGCGCCATTGGGAAATTGGGAAAGCATTTTATCACACCGATCTTGGTGTGGTCAGATGCTTTGAGGGCAGAGGAAAGATCCAGGGTCTAATAGACCCCAGTTTTTTTCAAAAAAAGAGTACCGGTCACTACCTATTGCTATCATAGGGGATATTTACATTCCCTGAGATAACAATAAAAATGATAAAAAAAAAAAACATGGAAGGAACAGTTTAAAAATAAAATAAAAAAGCAAAATTAATAATAAAAAAAAAGCACCCCTGTCTTGCCCTGCTCCTGCGCAATGGTGAACGCAAGCGTGGGTCTGGCGTCATATGTAAACAGCAATTGCACCATGCATGTGAGGTATCACCGCAAAGGTCTGATCGAGGCCAGTCATTTTAGCAGTTGACCTCCTCTGTAAATCTAACGGGTAACTTGTAAAGGCTTTTAAAGGCTTTTAAAAATGTATGTAGTTTGTCGCCAATGCGCGTTTGTGCGAAATTTTAAAGCATGTCGTGTTTGGTATCTATGTATTCGGCCTAAGATCATCTTTTTTATTTCATCAAACATTTAGGCAATATAGTGTGTTTTAGTGCATTAAAATTTAAAAAAGTGTATTTTTTCCCAAAAAAATTCGTTTGAAAAATCGCTGCGCAAATACTGTGTGGGAAAAAAAAATGCAACACACACCATTTTAATCTGTAGGGCCTTTGCTTTAAAAAAATATATAATGTTTGGGGGTTCAACATAATTGTCTTGCAAAAAAAAAAATATGTTTTCATGTAAACAAAAAGTGTCAGAAAGGGCTTTGTCTTCAAGTGGTTAGAAGAGTGGATGTAAGCTTCCTAATGTTGTGTATAAAATGCCAGAACAGTTCAAAACCCCCCCAAATGACCCCATTTTGGAAAGTAGACACCCCAAGCTATATACTGAGAGGCATGTCGAGTCCATGGAATATTTTATATGTTGACATAAGTTGCGGAAAAAAGACAATTTTTTTTTTTTCACAAAGTTGTCACTAAATGATATATTGCTCAAACATGCCATGGGCATATGTGGAATTACACCCCAAAATACATTCTGTTGCTTCTCCTGAGTACGGGGATACCACATGTGTGAGACTTTTTGAGAGCCTAGCCGCGTACGGGACCCCAAAAACCAAGCACCGCCTTCAGGCTTTCTAAGGGTGTAAATTTTTGATTTCACTTCTCACTGCCTATCACAGTTTCGGAGGCCATGGAATGCCCAGATGGCACAAACCCCCCCCCCAAATGACCCCATTTTGGAAAGTAGACACCCCAAGCTATTTGCTGAGAGGTATTGTGAGTATTTTGCAGATCTCGCTTTTTGTCACAAAGTTTTGAAAATTGAAAAAAAATATATATATATTTTCTTTCTTCATTTTCAAAAACAAATGAGAGCTGTAAAATACTCAACATGCCTCTCAGCAAATAGCTTGGGGTGTCTACTTTCCAAAATGGGGTCATTTGGGGGGGTTTTGTGCTATTTTGGAATTTTATGGCCTTCGAAACTGTGATAGGTAGTGAGGAGTGAAATCAAAAATTTGTGCCTAGAAATCCTGAAGGCGGTGCTTGGTTTTCGGGGTCCCGTACGCGGCTAGGCTCCTAAAAAGTCCCACACATGTGGTATCCCCGCACTCAGGAGAAGCAGCAAAATGTATTTTGGGGTGCAATTTTACATATAACCATGGCATGTGTGAGCAATATATCATTTAGTGACAACTTTTTGTATTTTTTATTTTTTTTTAGTCATTATTCAATCACTTGAGAAAAAAAAATACTCAATGGGCTCAACATGCCTCTCAGCAGTTTCCTTGGGATGCCTACTTTCCAAAATGGGGTCATTTGGGGGGGGGTTTTGTACTGCCCTGCCATTTTAGCACCTCAAGAAATGAGATAGGCAGTCATAAATTAAAAGCTGTGTAAATTCCAGAAAATGTACCCTAGTTTGTAGACGCTATAACTTTTGCGCAAACCAATAAATATACACTTATTGACATTTTTTTTACTAAAGACATGTGGCTGAATACATTTTGGCCTAAATGTATGACTAAAATTGAGTTTATTCGATTTTTCTTATAACAAAAAGTAGAAAATATCATTTTTTTTCAAAATTTTCGGTCTTTTTCCGTTTATATCGCAAAAAATAAAAATCGCAGAGGCAATCAAATACCATTAAAAGAAAGCTCTATTTGTGGGAAGAAAAGGACGCAAATTCCGTTTGGGTACAACATTGCATGTCCGCACAATTTACAGTTAAAGCAGCGCAGTGCAAAATTCTGAAATCACCTCTGGTCCTTTAGCTACCAAATGGTCCGGGGCTTAAGTGGTTAAAAAATGTACCTGTTCCAAATTACAAACAGATTCTACTTAAGAACAAACCTACAGTCCCTGTCTTGTTTGCACCGCCTGTATACTGCCGTTCAGAGTATATAGGGCCTTTTTTTAATTTGGGTGCAGGGTTTTCCTTAATATCTATACAAGACCCAAAGGGGCTGGTAGTGGGCTGAGGGGGGGGGGGGGGGGGTACCCATGCCATTTTCTCAATGATTTTCATCCATATTGCCAGGACCAGACATTACATTAAAGCCGCAAGCAGTTTTAAATGACATTTTTTCCTTTAGAAATGTCATTTTGGGCAGAGACAGTTCTAAATACGGGAAACACGTGCTACTTCACAGGCATACTTTAGACACCCCCCAGGTACGATATTTAACCACTTCCCGCCCGGCCTATAGCAGAATGACAGCCGGGCGGTGGTTTCGTTCTCCTGACTGGGCGTCATATGACGTCCAGCAGGATAACAGCCGTCTCGTGCCCGTGGGGGGCGCGCATCGCGGCGATCGGTGGTGCGGTGTGTCAGTCTGACACACCGCTACACCGATCTCAGTAAAGAGCCTCCGGCGGAGGCTCTTTACCACGTGATCAGCCGTGTCCAATCAGTGCTGATCACAATGTAAACAGGAAAAGCCGCTGATCGGCTTTTCCTCGCTCGCGTCTGACAGACGCGAGTAGAGGAGAGCCGATCGGCTGCTCTCCTGATGGGGGGTATGTGCTGATAGTTTATCAGCGCAGCCCCCCCTTGGATCACTGCACAGGACCACCAGCATGCCGCCCAGGACCACCAGGGATGGGCATCCACACTGGACCACCAGGTATGCCCCCTAGACCACCAGGGAATGCCAATCTGTGCCAAGGCAGCTGCCAATCAATGCCCAGGCATCTGCCAACCAGTGCCCACTCAAAATCCCTGCCAGTGCCACAAGGGATACCCATCAGTGCTGCATATCAGTGCAGCATGTCAGTGCCCATTAGTGCCCACCAGTGTCATGTATCAATGCCCATCAGTACCCAGCAGTGCCGCCTATCAGTGCCCAGCAGTGCTGCCTATCAATGCCACCCATAAGTACCCATCAGTGTCGCCTATCAGTGACAATCAGTGCCCACCAGTGCCACCCATGAGTGCCCATCAGTGCTGCCTATCAATGCCCATCAGTGCTGCATATCAGTGCCCCCCAACAATGCCGCCTACCAGTGCCCATCAGTGCCACATATCAGTGCCCATCAGTGCCACCTCATTGGTGCCGCCTCATCGGTGCTGCCTTATCAGTGCCCCCTTATCAGTGCTGTCAGTGCCGCCTTATCAGTGCCCATCAGTGAAGGAGAAAACGTACTTATTTACAATATTTTATAACAGAAAAAAAATAAAAACGTATTTTTTTCAAAATTTTTGGTATTTTTTTATTTGTATAGCAAAAATTAAAAATCCCAGAGGCGATCAAATACCACCAAAAGAAAGCCCTATTTGTGGGAGCAAAATGATAAAAATTCTGTTTGGGTGCAGTGTAGCATGACAGCGCAATTGTCATTTAAACAGTGACAGCGCAGAAAGATGAAAATTGGCTTGGGCAGGAAGGGGCGTAAGTGCATGGTATTGAAGTGGTTAAAGGAATATTTCACTTTTTTTTTTTCACTTTATGCATCATTAAAATCACTGCTCCCGAAAAAACGGCCGTTTTTAAAACTTATTTTTGCATTGATACATGTGCCCTGGGGCAGGACCCGGGTCCCCAAACCCTTTTTATGACAATAACTTGCATATTAGCCGTTATAATTAGCACTTTTGATTTCGAACGTTCGCGTCCATTGTATTTAATAGGGTTCTAAAGTTTGCACAAACTTTCGGTCCGTTCGCAGGTTCTGGTGCGAACCGAACCGGGGGGGGGGGGTGTTCGGCTCATCCCTAATGACAAGTGGTTGACAGATGGAGCAGGGGGACAAAGGGTAGAGGCGCTTCGCGCAAATGTTAGCGCTTAGTCATTACCTATTGGAACTAGTCACCACAATCACCTATATACTGCTCTAATGTGTCATCATTAGGTTACAGGTGAACTGGACAGATGGATAGATGCTCTATCGATTTTCTAGATGTAACCATGGAAGGCTGTGAGGGTCGTGTTGTCACCAACCTTTACAGGAAGCCCTTGTTTGGAAACAGTATATTGAGGGCGGACTCAGGTCATCCCGCACATACCATTAGAGGCATTCCTGTAGGCCAATTTTTACCTTTACGATGGATATGTAGCAGGGATGCTGATTTTGAGAGGGAGACGCTTAATATGAGGACATATAAAAAAGAGGTAGAATATGGGACTTTGAAGGTGCTTGTAGACATTAAACAATAATTTACAAGACAAAAAATTTATAAAAATAAAGTTTTTTTTTTACAATACACATAAAAACTGAAACATATATGTGCCCGTGCCCATCACAGGTATATACCCAAACGAAACTGTAGAAAATCTATGGACGCTTCATTCCAACTGTATATATCTGCGTGACCATCTTGATATTGGTATTGGGTATATACCTGTGATGGGCACGGGCACATATATGTATCAGTTTTTATGTGTATTGTAATAAAAACCCTTTATTTTTATAAATTTTTTGTCTTGTAAATTATTGTTTAATGTCTACAAGCACCTTCAAAGTCCCATATTCTACCTCTTTTTTTATATGTTCTTACAGGGATGGTGATGCTTTTTGATTTTTGGTTGATATGCTGATATCTGCTCATTTTTCTATATACTTAATATGAGTAATAATTTTTTGCAGCAGGGTTACCCTGAAGGTTCAGTCAATAGGGCTATTAATATAGCTAGAAAAACTGAGAGGAGTCATTTATTAGGCGGTAAAACACGTGACGTTAAAAAGCAAGGGCCACCCGTGTTCTCCACTTCATTCAGTATGGAGTTTAGAAAGATTAAAAATATTGTTGAACGCCATTTACTAATTTTATATAATGACATGGTGTACGCCAAAATCCTCTCTGGTGGGACTAGAATAGTTTCTCTACGTGCTTTCTCTCTAGGCAACTCCTTATCCCCCAGCTATGTTACATTTAGTAATAAGCGGGGGACTACTTGGCTTGATTTTAAGGGGAACTACAAGTGTGGCACAAAAGATTGCCCTTGTTGTCCACGTTTGATTAGGGAGAAGGATTTAAGTCTACAGTTAGTGGCAGAAATTACAGTGTCAAGGATTTTATAAACTTTAACACCAAATATTTGATATACTTGATTACATGTTAAATCTGCCACATACAATATGTGGGCAGAACAACAAGGAGATTGCGGGATCGCCTCCATGATCATGTGTACGATATACAGAAGAACCACTCTACAAATGTTGATAATCATTTTAATCGATCACATGGTGGTGATCTCGCAGCTCTACAAATACAGGGGATTGAAAGAGTTAAAAGACCACCTAGGGGAGGTGATGTCTTTAGGTTGCCGTGCAAGAGGGAGGTCTTTTGGATTTTCCATTTGAGAACACGTATTCCCAATGGGTTAAATTTTGAGTGGGATCTTACCCATTTTTATGGTTGGCCCCCTCCCCCCCTTGCCTTTTCCCTTTTTTTCTCCTCTTCAGCTAGTTTCCTGCAGTCTATTAGCACCTATTTCTCTCCTATATATTTATTATACATTTTTTTTTTCTCTCTCTCTTTTTTTTTTTTTTCTTGGTCAGTTCCCTGCAGTCTATTAGCACCCATTTCTCTCTTATATATTTATAATAATGTAGCGCCCTGTTCCTAAAGAATAGGGGCTACGTTGTAAATTTAGTTTTTGGCTGAGCTGTACACAGCTCAGATTGATTGTACAAAGTTTAATGAGCTTCTGTTCCAACTTTGGTTGTATTGTGCATTTCTCACTGTTGCCAGTAGGTGTCACTGGTACCACAGGCCAGGATGAGAAATACAGTTAACTAAAGTGTATTGAATATTCTTTTCTCCAGAAACAGCCCAGTGGGAGTGTTCTTGCTGCTGTGCATTCTGGGAGAGGGTATTTAAGAGGCAGACGCCATGTTTTTCGCGCTCTGACCCCATGGCCCTCCAGGCCTGAGGCTGTGTCACTCTCTTCTACCTCGGGCCTGCTGTCTATTGATTTTTTATTTATAAAAACTTTTTGTTTGTATTTTTATATCACTTGATTGTCACGTTTAAACCACTCTAGACATCTCATATTGGTTAGAGTGGTTCAGCTTATAACTTTGCAATATCGAGAACGATATCTTTGACACATGAGTTAATTTTTTTTTGTTTTCATGCATGTTTAACATTTTTCAGCACTGCACTATTACATAGTCACATAGTCGGTAAGGCCGGAAAAAGACAATAGTCCATCCAGTTCAACCTGTGTAGGTGCATGTGTAGTGTCTATAATGATTTCCCATATCCCTGTATGTTGTGTTCTTTAACCTGTTGTCCACCGCCCACCGTCAAATGACGGCGGGCGGAAGACACTCTCGTTCTGACAGGACGTCATATGACGTCCTGCCTTTAAAACGAGCTAGGGGGCGCGCGCGTTGCTGGGGACCCGATGCGCGTGCCCGGCGGCCGCGATGGCCGCCGGGCACCCGCGATTGCTCAGTAACCGAGCAGGAAAGTGGATCTGTGTGTGTAAACACACAGATCTACGGCCTGTCAGGGAGAGGGGACCGATGGTGTGTCCCTTGTACATAGAGACAACCATCGGTCAACTCCCCCAGTCAGTCCCCTCCCCCCACAGTTAGAACACATTGAGGAAACATATTTAACCCCTTCCTCGCCCCCTAGTGTTAACCCCTTCCCTGCCAGTCACATTTATACAGTAATCAATGCATTTTTATAGCAGGGATCGCTGTATAAATATGAATGGTCCCAAAAATGTGTCAAAAGTGTCTGATGTGTCCGCCGCAATATCGCAGTCACAATAAAAATCGCAGATCGCCGCCATTACTAGTAAAAAAAAAAAAATGCTATAAATCTATCCCCTATTTTGTAGACGCTATAACTTTTGCGCAAACCAATCAATACACGCTTATTGTGATTTATTTTTACCAAAAATATGTAGAAGAATACGTATCAGCCTAAACTGAGGAAAATTTTTATTGAAAAAAAAAATGGATATTTATTATAGCAAAAAGTAAAAAATATTGTGTTTTTTTTTCAAACTGGATGCTCTTCTTTTGTTTATAGCGCAAAAAATTAAAACCGCAGAGGTGATCAAATACCACCAAAAGAAATCACTATTTGTGGGGAAAAAAGGACGCAAATTTTGTTTGGGAGCCACGTCGCACGACCGTGCAATTGTCATTCAAAGTGTGACAGCGCTGAAAGCTGAAAAATGGCTTGGGCAGGAAGGGGGTTTTCATGCCCGGTAGGGAAGTGGTTAAGATGTACATTCAAAGCCCTGTACACACGATCGAATTTCCTATGGATTCAAATCCGATGGATTTTTCTATCGGAATTCCGATGAAGCTGACTTCCATCAGTCTTTCCTACACACCATCAGTTAAAAATCTGACCGTCCCAAACGCTGTGACGTAAAACACTCAGACGAGCCGAGAAAAATGAAGTTCAATGCTTCTGAGCATGCGTCGACTTGATTTTGAGCATGCGTGGGTTTTTTCTCCGATGGAGTTCCACACAGACGATCGGAGTTTGCTATCGGTTTGTTTTCCATCGGATAAATTTAAAACATGTTCTATTTTTTCTCACCGATGGAAAAAAGACCGATGGGGCCCATACACGGTCGGTTTGTCCGATGAAAAAAGTCCATCGGACTGTTTTAATAGGTAAAACCGATTGTGTGTACAGGGCATTAGAGTCTTTTAAAAATATCCATACTCCCTGCAGCCACCACCAGTTGTGGGAGAGAGTTCCACATCTTTATTGCCCTAAGAGTGAAGAACCCCTATGCAGTTTAAGGTTAAAATGCTTCTCCTCCAGTCTCACTGTGTGCCCCAGTGTTCTTTTACACTCCCTAGGACTGAATACTTTATTTCCTATGCTGGGATCCATATTGAGATAGTTGTAGATCGCTATTATGTCTCCTCTCAAGCGTCTCATCTCAAGCGAAAATAAATGTAGTGTTTGCAGCCGTTCCTTGTAATTGAGGTCCTCCAGTCCCCTTATTAGTTTTGTTGCCCTTCTTTGGACTCTCTCCAGCCCATCCCTTCGGAGGACTGGTGACCAGGACTAGATGGAAAACTCCACATGAGGCCTAACCAGAGTTTTCTTAAGTGGCAGAATTATAGTTTTGTCTCTGGGAGTATATCCCCTTTTTTATGCATTCTAAAATTCTGCTGGCTTTGGTGGCTGCAGCTTGGCACTGCATACTGTTGCTCAATCTGTCATCTATTAGCACCCTTAGATCCTTCTCCATCCTTGATTCTCCCAGCTGTTCTCCACCTAGTGAATATTTTTCATTTATGTTTTTTGTCCCCAAGTGCATTACTTTACATTTTTCCACATTAAACCTCATTTACCATTTTTCTGCCCACGCCTTTATTATATTCAGGTCTCTCTGCAATATTTCTATGCCCTGATGCAAGTTTATTACTCTGCTTATCTTTTGCGTCATCTGCAAAAACTGAGACTGAACTAGTTATCCCATACTCTATATCATTTATGAATATGTTGAATAGAATTGGTCCCAAGACAGAACCTTGGGGTACCCCACTCACCACTCCAGACTAGTCTGAGTACATGTTATTTATCACTACCCTTTGGACCCCTCCCTGTAACCAATTTTTTACCCAAGCACAAACCCTATGGTCCAGGCCTACAGACCTCAGCTTGTAAATTAAGCATTTATGGGGGACTGTATCAAATGCTTTTGCAAAGTCCAGATACACCACATTCACAGGCCTCCCCCTATCTAGATGGCTGCTCACTTCCTTGTAGAATGTTAGCAGATTGATCTGGCAGGAACGTCCTCTCATATACCCATGCTGATAACCACTAATGATATTCTTCTCCTCAGTAAAACTTTGCATATAGTCCCTAATCAACCCCTCCAATAATTTACCCACTATTGATGTTAGGCTGACTGGCCTATAATTTCCAGAAATATGTCTCTGCCCTTTTTTGAATATTGGTACCACGTTGGCTTTTCTCCAATCAGCTGGTACCAATCCTGTCATTATGCTGTACACAACGATCAGCAAAAACTGTGGAGAAGGCATTCAGTACAGTTGCCTTCTCTGTGTCATCTGTAACCATCCTCCCATCCTCGTCTTAAGTGTGCAACGTGCTCCGATTTAGTCTTTTTACTGTTAATATATGTGAAAAAAAATGGGGATTATTTTTACTCTCTTCCGATATGTGTCACTCGTAATCCTTTTTAGTCATCCTGACTGCGATTTTACATTACTTATTGCATTCCTTGTAGTGATGGAATGCTGATAGTGACCCACTGCCTTTATATTTTTTAAAGGCCATACTTTTTTCCTTGATGAGGCTACTCACATTATGGTTTAACCACCCAGGTTTAACTTTCTATATTTATTGCCCATTGGAATGCACTGTTTGATAGCTTTGTTTTAATATGCTCCTAAAGCATTCCCATTTTTCTTCTGTATTCAGTGATTCCAGAATTTGGTCTCAATTAATGTCATGTAGCAATGACCATTCTTCAGGAAAATTGGCTCATTTGAAATTTTGTGTTTTTTTACTACCCATATGCCTCCTTTTCCTGTGATTTATGCTAAACGTGATCATCATATGATCGCTAGATCCCAAGTTATCGCGTATCTCCACATCTGAGATCAGACTTAGATCATTCGTAATTAATAGATCTAACAGGGCATTCTTTATAGTTGGAGAATCCACCAATTGGGACACAAAGTTATCCTGTAAAACAATAATGAAATGATGGGCCTTTAGTGAGTGAGCTGTTCCTTCTGCCCAGTCGATATCGGTATAATTGAAGTCCCCCATTATAATTTAATTTCCCTGTTTCCCTGCCATTTCTAACTGAGATAGTAATTCTAGCTCCTTCTCCTCCTTAATGTTGGGTGGCCTTATAGCTTACCCCCCCCCTATTAATTTCCCACATACAGTACTTCCTCTCTTTGAAGTTATGCCCATACTGATTCCACCTCCCCCTTAGTCCCATACATAATGTCACTGCTCTCTACCACCCGTAGGTCACTTTTGACATATAGACACACCCCTCCCCCTCTTCTACCTTCCCTGTCTTTTCAATACAAGTAATACCCCTGTATATTGGCCAGCCTATTGTTTATTTATTTTTATGCTCTATATGTCTAGTGAAGTGCCAGCAGGTACATACATTTTCTAAGCACAGTTCTATTACATTCTTTAATCTGCACAGAGTCCTGACCTCAACCCAATAGAACACCTTTGGGGGGAATTAGAGTGGAGAATGCGAGCCAAGCCTTCTCGTCCAACATCAGTGCCTGACCTCACAAATGCGATTGTAAAGTTATCTCCCATGGGACTTTGTTGCAGCAATAGTAATCATACAATTGAAATGTATAACAAATAAAAAATATTTATTGAACAATTTTAAAAATAGCTGGTCTATACAATTCACATCCTAATCTGTAAAATTGTTTGAATGTGAATAATCCTCTGTGCTACTATGTAAATGAAAAATCTAAATAGTTTGAAAGGAAATGGCTGCAAAACCTGAATGAGTTTACAACTACACGTGCATAAATAAATAATGTATGTGCTCTTGCGCTATTCCGTCATCTATACATAGATGCCATATATATCTATAACCATGATAAATAAACAATAATAGTGATTAATAAATAAAACTGATGTCCAATAGCTGTAGTAAAGCAAGTGTTCAAATACAATTGTTGATCAGTCCTTAGATCAATAGTTCCCAGAGAGTCTATACGCTGTCCCCAACACTGTCAGTGCTCACAGAACTCTCGCCTCATAACCACAAAACATGAGTCTTGGGTTAAAATCCAATAGGGGTAAACTGATCTTTCCTCCCGGAGTCTCCTCAGCAACTTCTCAGTCAAAGATCCCAACTCACATGTGGGGGTGAAGTGGACAAACAAGCCTCCAATAGCGTATTAACGTACCACAAACCATTTATTAAAAGATAACAACTGCTTAACCTTACCAGAAGTGTTGAAGCTGTTATACCTGCAAACGGTGGGAAAACTTAATACTGAACTCTACAGACTAAGACTAGGTTGCCATAAACTGCTTGCTGACCAGCCGCCGCAATCGTACTGCGGCAGTTTGGCTCAGCTGCACGAATCCCCGTACCAGTACGGCGGTCCATGCACTAGCTTTTGCGAGCATGCACCATCCGCAATCGTGGGAGAGAGAGGCAGAACAGGGATCTGCCAGTGTAAACAAAGGAGAGAGATCAGCTGTTCTTAGTGATCAGGAACAGCGATCTATCTCTTCTCCCAGTCAGTCCGTCCCCCTGACAGTTAGAAACACCTCCCAGGGAAGACATTTAACCCATTGATCGCCCCCTAGTGTTAACCCCTTCCCTGCCTGTGCCATTTATACAGTGATCAGTGCATTTTTATAGCACTGATCACAGTATTGGTGTCACTGGTCAACAAAAAGTGTCACTTGGGGTCTGATTTGTCTGCTGCAACGTTGCAGTCCCACTAAAAAACACATATCAGCGCTATTACTAGTAATATCTAGTAAAATCATACAAAAAAAAAAGTTCCTAAATCTATCCCATAGTTTGTAGACGCGATAACTTTTGTGCAAACCAATCAATATGCGCTTATTGCAATTTTTTTTTAACCAAAAATATGTAGCAGAATATATATCGGCCTAAACTGATGAATAAATTATTATTATTTTTTTTCGAAATTGTCTTTTTTAGCGCAAAAATTAACCACAGAGGTGATCAAATACCACCAAAAGAAAGCTTGTGGGGAAAAAAAGGACAGCGTCACAGGACTGCGCAATTGTCAGTTAAAGCGACGCAGTGCCGTATTTCAAAAAATGCCCTGGTCATTAAGGGGGTAAATCCTTCCAGGACTGAAGTGCTTAAAGTTCATGTGCGTGTAAAGGCAGGTGTCCCAATACTTTTGTTAATATAGTGTATGTACAAAATAAAATGTAAACCACTGTCGCAATGCATACTCACCCCATGTAAGGTGATCAACTGTGTCCATATATACATAAATGCTTACCAAAGCAACATGACCCCCAAACTCTGAGTGGTCATGATAAGTATTATATACGACTTGAGTTGCACTGATAGCTCTTAGCCCGTCTATACTGTTACATTGCCTTGTTTCTCCGGTAATGCACTCTCTCACCCTGCTCTGCACATGCTCTGTTGCTGTCTATGTTTTAGCACTGTGCCAAAAATCAGAGGCCAATCTGCTGACAGGCTTAAGATTTACTGCTGCTTAGGAGCTCCAAGCTTTAGAAAAATGGCATAAAAGTAACAGAAAAAAGTGCTGCGCTAAATAACATGCCTTTGTGTTTTTTTTTTACACATATATACAC
Organism: Rana muscosa; assembly: GCA_029206835.1. Classification (NCBI taxonomy): domain Eukaryota; kingdom Metazoa; phylum Chordata; class Amphibia; order Anura; family Ranidae; genus Rana; species Rana muscosa. Next base: position 595,074,102 of record CM055117.1, read on the forward strand.
ACGCTAGACTATGTCTGTAGAAAACTACATGAGACATACTATGACACCACTAACTCAAATTAGTGTAACTCTGTGCTTAACCTATAGCGCAACATGTGAACTATTAATTAATTAGTTTATCTACTTATCCATATATCCATACTCTATTAATTGCCTATAGAAGGTCACATGCATAAAGTGCTAATTAGTGCCACAACTTTATGCTAATTAAAGTGATTCTGTGTGACAAATAAAAATGATATGCATTAATGCTCAAATAACAACATCTGTCATAAAATACATCCAATATAATTGTGCTAAAAATATTCATAAACGTGTTTCCATGCACTACAAAAGTGCTATGTGCAAAGTGCTATTTTGCTTGATTCACAAACTGACATGCATAATATATACAGTCCATTCACAGTTTAAAAAAAATTCAAAGCCACTGGTAAAAGCAAAACGTGTCCTTGTATCCACACTGGTGCTCCCCCTTCCGTATATGTGCTCACCTTAGAGCGTGTGACCCTGCAATTAAGCCTGGTCAGAACACGCATATGAACCACCTCTGGGTTTAGTTATTATGTTGGAATCCTGGGTTGGTTGCTGGTAATGTGTTCCACATGTGTATGATAAAAAACTTGATAGTGCAATATCGTTTAAACAATTTATTGTGTTAATAAAACTTAGCCCCTACTGTGGGGTACTCACATTTTGTGGGTTCTACAGTGCACCACTCTTTACAAGCTCAGGGATACTGCTGAAGTAATGTGTCCTTTCCTTTAGCCAAGAACGCTCCACTGCCTCCTGCACTGTCCTGTCCCCTCCCCTACGCGTGTCGATACCGGGATTAACTCGTATCTTCCTCAGGGGGATATGATCAGAGTCTAGAGGCCCAGAGGGAGTCCAGCATTCTCTGGTGGAGTGAGTAAGCTTGAGGGGGCTGGAGGGCCCTATTTGGAGTCCAGGAGTGGGCCTTTGTTGTGAGGTGCTGCAACCGAGGCTGCGAAAGCATGAAGAGCTGAAAAATGCCCTGCATGGGCAACTGTTGTGTAAATAATTTGCTTTCCTTTTTAATAAATGTGGGCTACCATTCCCTTAAATCACAAGTTCGGACCGACATGTTTGACTAAAAACGCAGCTACCACATCTAATCACCCAATATAACACAACCTTTTCATATCTGCAGGTTTTTTTAACCAATTGACATCCCAAGGTCATTTATAAACATCCTGGAACTCATGGATTTGCAGTTTTGTTCAACTAGCATCTGGCTATCCAGGAAAAGCGATAAGGAAAAAGTGATCCAGAAGAGCAAACTGGTTCAATTAAAACCTGGTGATCCTTTTACAGAGTCCTTGTTAAAGAATTTCCTGTTATGGCTCCCAGTTGTGCCTCTGTGATATCACCCTGTAACATGTGTTCATGTTGCCAAATCTTGCATAAGGCATAGTCCACCACCGTCACCATAAGTGTACCAGTCCAAAATAATGATGTGCAGCCAACACTGGAACTAGTTCATGTAGCTAGGAAGTGACTGATGGGGATCAGCTGTACTGATATGCAAAAACAGATGAAAAAATTACAGAAAACAGTATTTGAAAAATAAAAAAGCAATACTTTATGATGCACTGTGCTTTAGCAAACTAAATGACACCCAGCTTAGACCTACTTTAAGCCACCATATTGGATGCCATTTTGAGCCATTTTAGTGCTACCTCTAGTTGTTTACCTACCTGTCCTTATTCTAGGACTATATCAGCAGGTCACATGACAACCAATCTGTATCAGCAAAGCTATATTAAGCTGATATTGCTGATCTAACAATTCAGTGTAGACAGAAACCTTTTATACACATGTATTTTCTTGCCATATAAGTAGCTTGTGATCTTACCTATAACCCCAAGTTTTGCTGCAAACATCAGAGATATTCCAACCGGGATCCCTACGAGGTAATAACCAAAAATATTCGTAATAGCACCAATTTTTTGCTTTCCTGATCCCCTTAATATTCCATTGCAGCATACCTATAAAAAAAAAAAATTAATGCTAAATATTGTATACTTTCATCTTCAATACAGCCACCTGTAAAACTAATTTTTTTTTGCACAGAATGTCAAACAAAAGATCAAAAGTTTTTTCCTCCCAGTCATTCCTGCAACAGTTTTTATTAATTATCCCTTATTTTTTATAACTGAGATAATAATGGGATACTTACATTTATACCTTCACACAGGTGAAATGGAGCAAATAGTAGCATGATGCGTGAAACCAAAGTAACAATATCCCTGAATTTACACACAAAAATAAATAAAATTAAATTACATAGGTTTAGGACAAATAAATAAAATAGCCATTTCGCTTACTAATAGCTGTACCCTTCTCAATAAATTATCCTTTTTACTGTACTATGAGTTTTATTTACCCAGTGGAGATGCATATTTACTAGAAGAAAGTTGTTCATGCTAAATCAGCCAACATTTACTCCATGGGCGGCCCTGTAAGTAACACCTAGTTCACCATAAGTAAATTCTTTTAATCGACTTTTGTCGAAGAAGCTGGGTGGAAAATTGTTGGCCAAACAGCGCCTGCAACCAGATGCAGGTAATATTTTGGTCAGGGATACATAGCCTGCAGCGGGAGATTCATCCATTTAAAGGAGAAGTATGGCCAAAACTCTTTTGGCCATACTTTTCATGTGGGTCACAGGTGTGCATTTAGTTGTGCACTTCTGTGACCCAGATTTAGCCAACAGCGAGCTAAAGCCCGCTGTCTGCTGACATCACAGAGCCACTCCAGGCTCTGTAGGGATACACACAGATGCCTGACCAGAAGTTAGCTCAGCCTCTCAGCACACCAATTAAAGCCTGAGCCAACCACTCCAAACCCCTCCACAGCCTGGTGCGAGAGGCAGAGCAGAGAGACAGTGATTGACAGTCACCACTCTCTGCTCAGTGAAGACCGAGAACTGAACAATCAGCTAACTAAGTGGAGTTAGTGCCCATATAAGATCCATGATGAGAGGGCTGAGTGTGTTAAAGACATGGAAGCCAAACACCCTAGAGCTATCCTGATGTAGTTGGCTACTGTCCTAGGCCCCTTAACAGGGCTGAAGTCCCAGGCGAGGTGGTACAGAACTAAAGAGGAACAGCTGTAGTCGCCCTGACTCCTTTTATGGTTTTCTGTGGGTTGTGAGCAGGGTACAAAAGGCCTTTTAGGCCAGGCCAGAGTCCTCTAATGTGAGTACTGGTGACACTTTGGAAGGGTGTGCCATCAAGGAGCATGCCCGGTTGGGCAGAGCTTTGGAAGGGAAATTGGGAGACACTGGCTTACTGATCAAGGCACCTTATTTCTACTTGGTAATGGAAATTGAATCTTGTGGACCTGGGGGAAGTGGACCCAACTCTGTGGTGCTCCCAAGGTGAGGAGGTGCTAAGGGAAGATGGCTTAAAAGTGATGTGTGGTGGTGTTCTGCATCTGAATGACAACTACAAAATGTCTACTCCTTTGTTTGGCTTTCTATGCTGAAAAATTCTGCTAGTATGTCAGTGTGATGTTAGATGTCACAGAAATCCTGAAAAGTTTCAGTAAAGTGTGAAAAATATATTTTGTGTGGACATTCTTTTATTCCTATGCAGAGGTTGGGTTGCTACGAGTTACAACATCCACACATTTCACCCTGCTGCCAGACATCCATTAGACACACTCAATGAAAAGTCTCTTGCTTGTTTTTTTGTTATTTTATTAGGGGATTGAACTTGGTTGGGGAAAGGGACATGGGATGCCCATAGAACAGATTAGTACTTCAAAGAGTATAGTAACTGCGTCACACTTCTTAAAAAAGGACAAGGTGACAGGCACTTCCTATCCGCCTCCCCCCAGCATTCTTCAAGTGACTTGACTCTATGTTCCGTGATTTTGTTTGGTCCCACCGCGAGCCTCGGATTAGGCTTCAACTCCTCCACCTTGCGAAAGGTAGGGGCGGGGTTGGCCTTCCGGATATGAAAGCCTACTACAGGGCGGCTCACCTCACCAGGTTGGTGGATTGGCATTGTCACGCAGAAGCGAAACATTGGATGGCCATGGAAATGGAGGATTCCGGAGACACGGCCAAGAGCTGGCCCTGGATCACCTCTCCTCTGCCGAGGGACCTTGCTGACCATCCCACACTAGGCAGCACACTATCGGCAGTCAGAGATGCTTTTCGGCACTCCTCGGTGTCCCCGCTACCCTCCCCTATGGTGCCGGTTCTAGGTAATCCAGACTTTTCACCTGGCCTTCAGAACCCTCACTTCCAGTGATTGGCAGCAAGCAACCGACTCCGTCTGTGTGACTTTGTGGGGCCCAACGGCCAACTCGCCCCTGAAGGTGTCTGCTACTGACCCCCCCCCCCCCCATTGGATTTCTGGAGCGGCCTGCAGTTGCGCAACTTTCTGCGCGGATGCATGCGGACTCCCGGTATCTCCCGTCAGCTTACTGAACTAGAACACATCTGTCATCGCGGGGTGCCAGTTCGGCATAATATTTCGCTAATCTACTCCTCTTTGACTCGACCAGTGGAAGGGTACATTCCCCCGTTCCTCTCGAAGTGGGAAGCGGATCTCGGCATTCAGTTCACTGATTCCCAGAGGGAGAAGATTCTCTATTTTGCTCTGAAGTCCTCCATGGCCACCAGAGTCCAAGAGACCTGATACAAAATCATGACTCGATGATATAGAGTACCCACCACTCTGCACCATTTCTTTCCGCAGGTCCCTAGCCTATGTTGGCGCTGTGGCACTGCAGAGGGAACGATGCTGCACATTTTTTGGGCTTGTCCCAAACTCTCCCCTTTTTGGCTCGAGGTGACTCGCACGATTAAACACCTGACTGATGTCTCTCTGGGGGGAAACCCCGCAGCCTGTCTGCTTCACCTCTCGCTAATATGCAAGTTATTTTCCTAAAAAGGGTTTGGGGACCCGGGTCCTGCCCCAGGGGACATGTATCAATGCATAACAAAGTTTTAAAAACTGTAGTTTTTTCGGGAGCAGTGATTTTAATAATGCTTAAAGTGAAACAATAAAAGTGAAATATTCCTTTAAATATCATTCCTGGGGGGTGTCTATAGTATGCCTATAAAGTGGCGCATTTTTCCTGTGTTTAGAAATGTCCCTGCACAAAATTACATTTCTAAAAGAAATAAAAGTCATTTAAAACTGCTTTCGGCTTTAATGTAATGTCTGGTCCCGGCAATATGGATGAAAATCATTGAGAAAAATGGCATTGGGTACCCCCCCCCCCAGCCCATTACCAGGCCCTTTGGGTCTTGTATGGATATTAAGGGGAACCCTGCACCCAAATTAAAAAAAGAAAATGTGTGGGGCCCCCAGGCCCTATATACTCTGAACAGCAGTACACAGGAGGTGCAAACAAGACAGGGACTGTAGGTTTGTTTTTAAGTAGAATCTGTTTGTAATTTGGAACAGGTACATTTTTTAAGTGTAGCTGCAGCCAAAAAATCTATTTTTAAGCTTTTTGGAAAACATAGGGAAGGGTTATCACCCCTGTAACATTTGTTTTGCTGTCTGTGCCCCTGTTCAGAAGATTTCACCTCACTTTCTTTCCCAATGACAATTGGATTTAGAAAATTTGGAGTTATTAGGGAAACAAGGATAGGTGATAGACACCTTTTTCCCATATTACCTCAGGAGAGAATTTCCCTTCCTATAGGGTAGATTTCCTCTCACTTCCTGTTGTCTTCCTCCGTTTGCAAGTAGGAGTCGTTTGTAAGTAGAAAGTTTGAAATTAGGGGCCTGCCCTATATACTCTGCAGAAATTTGGGCCTTAGGTGTTGGTGACACTTCTATCCCTCAGCAGGCGCTTTATCGGCCTGGGGTCGTTTACTTGCCGCACTAGGCGGACGAAAGACTGCTTGTGCGCGGTGAATGAGAGCCCTAGCCTATGGCGTGGCTCCTTACCCCTTTTTGGATTGCGGGAGCAGCAGGCTCTTACCTCCTGTGGCATCTTTAATGATGTCATTGAGAGAGGCTCCAAAAAGACAGTCACAGCTAAAGGACAGGTCCAATAAGACCCTCTTGGAAGTCTTTTGGTCCGTAGACCAGCACTTACCAGGTGGCATAACACCACCGCATAACCCGAGGCTCTAGACAGCAAGGAGAAAGTATCCATGTCTGATTCGCAGACAAACTTAAGGCCATGTACCAACTGGTCGGCCTAAGCTACCTCATTCGGAAGAGCCTCCCGTGCCTTAATCTCCTGGAGTAGCATCTTTTCCCACCCAGCAAGTGTCTGAGACACCAAAGCTCCAGACAATGCTGGACGCACCGCTGAGCCCACCACAGTGTATAGGTAGCGAGCCAGTGCCTCAGCCTTCTTGTCCACAGGGTCCTTGAAGACAGGAGCCCCTTTGTTAAGTCTGGACACAGGGGGGAGAGGACCATTTTTTCAGGAAACTCTCCTCAAAAGGGTACCGGGGCTGCTAAAAAAACCTTCAGTGGGTTTTCCCACTCCTTGTATAAAAGCTTATCAAGATAAGACACACAAGGAAACATCTTAGCAGTGCGGGCCAGCTTACGGAACTCAAAGGGGACCGCCGTCTTTGCTACTTCTGCAGCATTCCCCAATTTCAGCATATCCCACACTGCAGTGATCAGGTCAGATACCAAAGCCTTTTCGCGTGTTGACCCGGACCTGGAGTCATTCTCACTGTCCGACCGGTCACGGTCCACAGTCTCTGATGAGAATCAGGGCCATGAGCCACAGCCGGGCCTGGTCCTGCATCAGAATTATCCCCAGAAGATGGCAGGGGAAGGGGGCGTTCCTACCCCCCGTGTTCCCATGCGACGCTTCCACCTTGGCAACAAAGCCTTCAGGATTGCCGACGTAGCGCCCACAGATACATCAGGGGCACCAGCTGCCAACTTAGGTGTTTCAGGGAAAAAGACGTCTGCTTCTGACGTCATGCTGACCCATGCGCCTGACACCCACAGGGACTCCAGGCAAGGTATCAATAGGCCATTCTCCTAGCTGATACAGATGCAGGGTCTCCCAGAGGACTCACCACCCTTAGAACGGTACCGCTATTGCTGCCGTCTGCTCCCGCCTGAGATGCTCTCCCACCGCTGCCTGTGTCAGTCTGATCCCCATCACCGTGTCTCTGTATGCTTCTGTGCCTGTGGAATGCACCCTAGAGGCCGAAGACATCCAAAAAATGGCCGCCGAGCGGCCATGCTGAAGAACAGTGTGGACCATAAGAAAATGGCTGCTGAGCAGTCGACAGAGGCCAAAACGGCCACGAACCACAAGAAAATGGCCCGAAAATCCCAGAGAGAGGGATTATACCCAGAGGGTCTGCCCCCTGGGCAGTGCTGTATAGGGTGTGGTGTGTTAACACTTTATACAAGTTTTCTGCCTAGTCACTCCTAAATGAAGGATAATACCCACTTGTCAATAGGAAGCTGTGTCCGTCCATGAACGAAAGAGTAAAAGCCAAGCTCCCCTGACCCTGTCCTGGTGCCATAGTCGCACAGGTACTCATTGATGGCCCTCTGCTGCGTGTGCAGCTGCTGCAGCATGGCCAACGTTGCGTTCCATCTGGTGGGCATGTAACAGATTAGGCGGTTCTTGGGCAAGTTGTATTCCTTTTGGAGGTCAGCCAGCCGAGCACTGGCGGAAATGCACACAGACTTTCCTGGCCTGCCTCATGAGATCCTGTAAGCTCAGGTACCTGCACAAGAACCGCTGCACCACCAAGTTAAGGATGTGAGCCAAACAGGGCACATGGGTCAGTTGTCCCTGTCGGAGGGCGGAGAGGAGGTTGGTGCCATTGTCGCAAACCACCATTCCTGGCTGAAGCTGGCGTGGCGTCAACCACCTCTGAGTATGCCCCTGCAGAACTGACAGAATCTCTGCCCCAGTGTGGCTCCTGTTCCCTAAACACACAAGCTCAAGCACTGCATGGCATCTCTTTGCCTGAGTGCTTGCGTAGCCCCTTGAATGCCTACGGAGCACTGCTGGTTCCGAGGACAAATCAGCACAGAAAGAGGCCATGGAGGAAGAAGAAGAGGAGGGGGTGGAGGAGAGAGGTGTGGCAGAATCACCACTAGTATCATTTTGGAGGCGTGGTGGCGGAACGACCTCCAACAAGACTGCACCCTGTCCTGCATCCTTCCCAGCTGCCAGCAGAGTCACCCAGTGTGCTGTGAAAGATAGGTAACGTCCCTGTCCATGCCTGCTGGACCATGAGACAGCGGTAATACGCACCTTACTGCTGACCGCCCTGACCAGCAAGGCCAAGACATTGCCTTCCACATGCCGGTAGAGATCCGGAATTGCCTTCCGTGAAAAAAAGAGGCGTTTGGGAACCTGCCACTGAGGTACTGCACATTCCACAAACTCACGAAAGGGGGCAGAGTCTACCAGCTGAAAAGGCAGCAGTTGGAGTGCTAGCAATTTAGCCAAGCTATTATTCAACCGCTGGGAATGTGGATGGCTGGGAGCGAATTTCTTTCGCCGGTTTAGCAACTGGGGTAGAGAAATTTGCCTGCTACAATCGGACGTTGGTGTAGCGATAGCAGATTGCCCGCAAGTACTTGGCAGTGACACACCTAATTCTACACCTTCATTCCTCTCAGTGCAGGTTTCTGAGAGGAGTGAAGGTATAGTGGTGTTGGAGATCCCAGCTGATGAGGAGCAAGGAGAGGTCCGCTTTGTTCTTTGGTGTGGGTCTTTTAAATACGCTTGCCAACGGACTGCATGGCAGGTCGACATATGTCTGGTCAAGCATGTGGTGCCCAAGCAGCTTTTGTTTTGGCCACGCTTGATACGCTTCAGACATGTGTTGCAAACAGCAATGGTGCGATCTGCTGCACACGTGTCAAAAAAGGCCCACATTTAGAAGCGTTCTTACGGGCAAAGATACATACAGAAGTCAGAACATTGTCAAAATGTGAGCAGATATGCCTGAAGGGGAGCCCCCTGAGACACTCACTGTCTTATTTCTATGCAATACTAATTTAGACATACCACAAGAACTTACGTTCCTTCAGGCTTGGGAGAGGGACTTAGGGTTAACATTCTCCCAAGAACAGAGAGACAGAGAGACAGGATCTTGTTATTTACACATGTAGCGGGTGTTAACATTTAGGGGGAGTGTCTGGGCGGTAGCATGGCCCAGATGCACTAATTATTAGGGATTTATGGCCATTTTGGTTCGTGGAAGATATAATGGTGTTCAGTTCCTGCGGCCCCTGGGTGGCGCTGTCATATTGGGCTGGGGTTGAACCATCATTGTAGGGCCGTGCCCTTTGTGTCCTCTCGCGGCAGAAGTACAGCGGGGCAGGGAACCCGCTGTGCCTGCTGGGAGAGGGTATAAAGGGGGCGGACATCTTGCGCACAAGGTCCGAGCCCCAGGCACCTTCAGCCTGGGGGCTGCTGTCCTGTTTGTCCGCGCCCGGGTGCCCTCGGCCTGGGCACGGGGAAGTTCGAGTTCCATCCCAGGCACCTTAAGCCTGGGGTGAGGTACTAGCAAAGGCCTGGGGCCCAGTATCTTCGACTGGGTCCCGCATGGTAGAAGATATCTAGGGGCCCACCGAGTGAGGGGACCTGAGTCTTGGGCGAGGAGAACCAGGGAGGTGACCTGGCCTGAAGATCCAGTGCAGCATTGGCTGGTGACAGTGCAGGCCTCTGGGGACCGTCCGGATAGATCATCTCCCTAACAGGGGCAGTCATTAGAAGGTAGTCCACGTTCTATGGTCTTTGCAGAGACCCAACTACAATCAGGTCGGTGGCAGAGACCTATCCAAAGGTCTGTGGCAGGGACCTCATCGTTCACCCGGTCTGTGGCAGGGACCAACCTCACGGTCGGTGGCAGCGACCGTGCGCCAAAAGTTGTTGTGAACCCCTAACAGCTTCTCTAATCCGAAATGATTGTGCCTGAACCCTCTCCCCACCAAGTTGTGTTTGTATCAACCTGTCTGCTTGCAAAGAGGCATATTTATCTCTGCGGAAATAAATATAGAAGTTGTACTGTCACCTGGTGTGGGCTTACTTTTCTGGGAGCAAAGTGTTCTACATTCATCTATCCACCTGCAAGCGGAGAAGTGGAAGCTCCTGACCGGGACACAGACCCGAAAGTAAAGATTTTAGCTCAAACCTCTACACATACACGAGGTGTGAGCTGGTGGTGCACCTCACCCTTCTCCCTGGTTCCCCTAGACGAGTCAGCCAGCCGTGAAAGAAGAAGGGAGAAAGCGGGTGAGGCCGCTACACACACAAGGCCTTAGTAGCGAGCAGATACCAGGAGGGAGGATACAAAATTTTAACTAGATGGTATAGAACACCAACAGTACTGCATCGAATATATCCTCAGACATCAGATGCCTGCTGGAGATGTCACATGGCAGAAGGGACGCTATTACATATGTAGCACACAGATCCTTTTCCCCCTTACCTTCCTTTTAGGGGGATCAGACACACCATGCCACATGCCCGTATCCTCTGGATTAGAGGTCGGACGGTGTTATGTATTTGGGTCCCGCAGCGAGTTGCTTCCTTTCACTGGTTCTTCCCTCTAGATTATAGAGGCAAGTCTTTACCTTTCCCAAAGAAGGTCAATGTCCACACAACAGTTCAACTCCAACAAGAGTTTATTTTCTCTTTTGCTTCAGTAACAAGAAAGTTGAAGAGAGGAAAGGGGTTAGCAGAATAGAATGGATTCAGGCACACTCTTGACTTCGTCGCCACTCGGTCCCGAGTGGGTATAGCTCACCCGGATAGTAACCCAATAGCACTAGCAGCCGGCATGAAGCTTGAACAGTGACTTAGTCCCCTCCAAGGACAAAGTCAATGAGATCCCTCCTTTAATAACGACACTCCGCAAAGGCAGTCTGCGAAGAAAGGAATCCTTCACTCCGACAGGACACCAAGCCTCTCCCGAGACAGCAATCTTGTATTACTCGTCTCCTCTATGGGACCGATCCTCCCCCGGTTTCCTCTATGTAAGAGCGGTCGCCCTCACCTGGGCTCCCTGGGCTTCCTTTCTGGTTTGTAGACCCAGTTAAAGGTACTGGGCCTACCTGGAACTCTGAAGTCTCGGGTCGAAGGTGCCCGAGACTCCTTAGTCAAAGTTGGGCGCACCCCCCCCCCCTTTAGAGGGGCACACTCCTCCGGGTACAGTTTCCCGGGTACTACTCTTGAACAATGGTGTCTGCCCCTTTTATACCCTCTCCCGGCTTGCACAGCAGGCTAGAACTGCCCACCGTACGGCAGCCGAGAGAGGACATCCAATAGCCACTCAATCACCTGTGGTTCAACCCCGGGTATAAGTGACAACACCACTTATACGCCTAAAGGGGAACTGCATGCCAGGTGACACAGCAGCAAGACAGAGTCCAAATATTTAGAAGACCCGAGCGAACTACCGCTCAGGTCACCCCTAAATTTAGGCATAACGACCCCCTAGGTAGGGACCCCGCTACACATATTTTCTGGGAATGTGTGAAAATACAGGAGTTTTGGAAAATGGTAATAATTACAGGAGTGTCTTTAGAAGACAGACCAGCAGCCATTCTAATACTAGATACACCTATATCAGTGGAAAAATAAAAAAATTCACTACTAAGACATCTTATTATAGCCGCGAGGGCGTGTTTCCCTGTCCTGTGGAAAAATGAGAGTCCACCAACTAGAGCACAATGGTTCGCTAGAATCGCAGAGATTCAACAGATGGAGAACTTCACGATGGCAATGAAAGATCAAGATAGGAGATACCGGACGATATGGGCACCCTACTTGAAATATAGGGAGGAGCGGGAGGGGGTGGGGTTCGGGGAGAGGAGGTATGAGGGTGGGAGGGTGTAATCTCTCCCGCCCCCTTTTTTCCCTTTTTTTTGTGTGTGGTTGGGGGAGGGAGGGGGGGCTTCACGGAAAAGAAAGGCAGAGGTTAAAGAGGAAAAGAGAAGTCACATTGAATTAATGAAGCATAAGCGAGGTGGGAGAATACAAGATTGTAGTCTCTTTTTTTTTTGTGTTTGATTTTTGATTGATATAAGCAGATGGTATAAAACGTGAAAACTTGTAATGTGAAATCTATGGAAAAATAAAGAATTTATATTAAAAAAAAAAGGCCCACATCAAAGAACTTTTGGAAAACCACGCAGAGTCAGCAGTGCCCTGCACATTCAGAGCTCTGCGGTGTGATGCAGTCGGTTTTCTGCCCTTAAGCTGGCCCCTGGAGGGCATCCTGCCTCATTGGAGATGTGCCTCCTCCTCCTCCTCCTCTCTACTATCAGGCACCCACTTAGAGTCAGTGACCTCATCATCCCCTCCCTCCTCATCACTGGAGCAAACCTGGCAGTATGCTGCAGCTGGGGGAACATGACTGCCAGTTTGTTGTCCTTCTTGGGCACCCCCTCTCTCTGGGCTCACGTTACTGCTCACGTTACTGCCTTCCTCAAGCTGGGTACCATCATCGGAGCCTTTAAAAACGCTGCGCATCCTCCTGCAGCATGTACCCAACACTGTGGTGGAACAGTTCGGGGGACTCCTCCGTGCATGATGGTGGAGCTAGGGAAGGAGTAAGTGATGACCTTGAGCGGATGGAATAGGCCGATTTAGCACCTGCATTGGCAGCCAAGGTACTCTGAGCCTGGGTGACAGAGGATGAGGACAGCTTGGTCATCCACTCTACCAACTCTTCTGCATGTTGTGGCTCAACACGGCCAGCTGCCGGAAAAGAGGACAAGCGTGCCCCACGGCCACGTGCTGAGGTTTCACCGTGTCCACGACCAGCACTGTTGCCTCTAGACACAGAGCCTGCTTGCCCTCTTTTAGTGGCCTGTAAGTGTCTGCCTCTCCTTGTTGGCCTTCCAGACATACTGTATTTGACGTATTTGAATAGGTACACCAGGAATGGCCTGCAGGGAGATGTAGCTGCACAAAGCTGGGATGCATATATATACTGAATATACTGCAGCTAACTGAATCAAATGCCTGCCTGTAGTATATTAGGACGAGAACAACAGGAATGGTCTGCAGTGAAATCTAGGTGAACACTGTGCACAAAATACAGTACTTTATATACTGCACCTAACTGAATCAACTGCCTGCAGTATATTAGCAAGAGAACAACAGGAATGGTCTGCAATGAGATTTAGGTGAACACTGTGCACAGAATACAGTACTTTGTATACTGCACCTAACTAAATCAACTGCCTATCTGTACTATATTAGGATGAGAACAACAGGAATGGTCTGCAGTGAGATCTAGGTGAACACTGTGCACAGAATACAGTACTTTATATACTGCACCTAACTGAATCAACTGCCTGCCTGTAGTATATTAGCAAGAGAACAACAGGAATTGTCTGCAGTGGGATCTATGTGAACACTGTGCACAGAATACAGTACTTTGTATACTGCACCTAACTGAATCAACTGCCTGCCTGTAGTATATTAGGACGAGAACAACAGGAATGGGATGCACTGCAGTATGATCTAGGTGAACACTGTGCACACAATACACTACTTTATATACTGCACCTAACTGAATCAACTGCCTGCCTGTAGTATATTAGCAAGAGAACAACAGGAATGGTCTGCAGTGAGATCTAGGTGAACACTGTGCACAGAATACAGTACTTTATATACTGCACCTAACTGAATCAACTGCCTGCCTGTAGTATATTAGGAACAGTACACCAGGAACGCTCTGCAGTGAGATCTAGCTGAACACTGTGCACAGTATATAGTACTGAATAAACTGCAGCTAACTGAATCAACTGCCTGCCTGTAGTATATTAGGAACAGTACACCAGGAACGCTCTGCAGTGAGATCCAGCTAAACTGTATACAGTGTATATATATATATTGTGACAGCAGGAAGGTAAAGTCACCTGGTTGCATCCAGGGGGGTAGATATATTTCGCCCAGATTCAGGCTTTACGCTGACTTGTACAGCTAGGTGGAGAGTTGTATAAGCCCAGCTGAGACTAGTGGGCTCATTGATGACTCATACCTCTAGGGAGAGGGCTGGGCGTCGTGCAGACAGGGAGTTGATGAGGCCAGCTGAAGCTTGTCAGCTCATTTAGGCCTCTATAAAAAACTCCCAGATTCATTAGATGTTTGCTCATGCCTGGAAGCAGACCTGTGTGGACTGTCTAGGGAGAGTGAACCCCTGTGCGGTGAGAGAAAGCCTGTGTGGCTATATTTTGCTTGGACATTTAAAACCAGGGACTAGGACAGCACTAGGCTGATCCCAGTCGTTAGTTAGGAAACCTGTAAGTTTAGTCAGAGGTCAAGTTGACCAGGATTTATTTTGTTTATGTTTTTTTGCCTTGCTGTGTTTTTGTCACTGTAAATAGAAAATAAACCGCACCTTTTTGATTTTGAAAACCACAACCTCCGTCTGCTGGGCCTGTTTTGGGTGGGGAGCCCATCCCGGGGGTCACACATACCCGCTGCCGAGCTAGCCCCCTCACAGTTGGTGGAGAATGCGGGCAGTTTTTTTTTAAGCCAGCATGGAGGAGATACTGAAACAGCTGGCTCTAGCAAATGCCAATCAACAGCAGACAAATGCAGGTTTGCAAAGGAGCCTTGCAGCCCAGCAGCAAGCTCATCAACAGAGCCTTGCAACTTTACAACAGAGTCTGGAGGCTCAGCAACAAGCCCAACAGCAATCTGAGGCCCGCTTCATAGACCTGTTGCAGAAGCAAGAGCAGAGACTACAACAACAGATGGAAGCAGTAATGCAGCAACGTCCGCAGACCAGTGAGGAAAGCCGTCCCACTAATACCGCGTCCTTTGGGGTGAGTCGTTTATTGACAAAAATGACTGGAGAGGATGATCCAGAGGTATTTTTGACCACATTTGAAAGGACCGCTGAAAGAGAAAAGTGGCCTGAGGAGCAGTGGGCTGGACTAGTGGCTCCTCTGTTAACTGGTGAATCGCAGAAAGCTTACTATGACCTAGAGCCTAACCAAGCAAAAGACTATGTGATGCTAAAAGCTGAAATATTGGCAAGGCTGGGTGTCACCCTGGCTGTCCGGGCTCAGCGTGTGCATAACTGGACTTTCCAGCTTGGAAAACCCCCCAGGTCTCAAATGTATGATCTCATTCACCTGAGCAGAAAGTGGCTACAGCCAGAGACTTTGTCCGCACCAAAGATTGTGGAACGTGTTGTAATGGATCGGTTTTTGAGAGCTCTTCCTACTGCCATCCAAAAGTGGGTAAGCCATGGAGACCCAGAGACGGCCGATGGTCTTGTGGATCGTGTGGAGAAATACTTGGCTACAGAGAACCTGACGGCCTCTTCCAGAGACACTCGGACTTTCCACCCTAAGACCAGACCATCCCCAGGGGCGGATAAGAGGATTCCAAGGGGTGAGGGTGGAGAGAGTGAGAGGGTGGGAGCTCTACCCCAAGTTTGGCGAGAACAGCCTGGGAAATCAGTGGCTCAAGAGGCCGCAAGAAGGATCGTTTGCTACCGCTGCCGGCAAGCGGGACATATTGCAGCAAATTGCCCGGTTGTGGAGGAACCCATGCAGTGTGACTTTCTGACGGGCAGACGTCAGTCGCTGTGTGCGACAGTCGCATGCACTGCCATTCGGGGAACTGAGAAACATTTATGCAAAATGTGTATTAATGGTAGAAATGTTGTGGTATTGCTGGATTCAGGTAGCCTTGTGACCCTGATAAAGGCTGAGTTAGTTAAAACAGAGGTCTCTGGGAATAGCAAGGTAGCCGTTATTTGTGTGCATGGGGACACCCGAGAGTATCCAGTGACTACGGTGTGTTTCGAGACCCCCAAAGGTACCCTCTCTCATCCAGTGGGCTTAGTATCTCAGTTACCGCATGACGCCATTGTGGGAAGGGATTTTCCGAAGTTCTGGGAACTGTGGGATGACCCTGAGCCCCCCACTGGTGCCCCTATGTACCAGGAATGTGATAGCCAGAACTCCCCTGAGAGTGGTGAGGACTCTCCGGAATTTCCCTTGTCAGTATCGGCAGGGGAGACTCAAGAAACTGGAGAGGAGCCCACCTCCTCAGACGAAAACCTACCGTCTGTGGAGTTTTCTGATCTTGAGGTTCACAGGGAAAACTTTGCCACAGAACAGTTGAAAGACCCCGCCCTAATAAAGGCACGGGAAAACGTAGTGAAAATAGATGGCGAGTTAGTGAACCCAGATAATACTGGCACTTACCCATACTTCAGCGTAGAGAAGGACCTACTGTATCGGGTGGCAAAAAGGGCAGAAGAAACCGTTGAGCAGCTTGTGGTGCCCAAACCTTACAGGAAGTTGGTGTTGGAGTTGGCCCATGGGCACATTCTTGGAGGTCATCTGGGGACAGAGAAAACCCGAGAGAGGGTATTACAGAGATTCTATTGGCCTGGGGTGATGAAGGACATAGAAAATTATTGTTCCTCCTGCCCTGTGTGTCAGAGGTCGGCCCCGATGCCACATTTCCGTAGCCCGCTGGTCCCTCTACCCATCATTGAGGTCCCGTTTGAGAGAATCGCAATGGATTTGGTAGGTCCTATAATCAAGTCCGCTAGGGGGCACCAGTACATATTGGTTATAATGGACTATGCCACCCGTTATCCAGAAGCGATCCCTCTCAGAAATACCTCGGCCAAAACCATAGCCAAAGAGCTATCTCTTGTTTTTAGCCGGGTGGGTATTTGTAAAGAACTGCTTACGGACCAAGGTACACCCTTTATGTCCCGGGTTATGAAAGAGCTGTGTAAATTGTTCAAAGTGACGCAATTGCGTACATCTGTGTATCACCCCCAAACCGATGGGCTGGTTGAAAGATTCAACAAAACCCTAAAACAAATGTTGAAGAAAGTGGTGGATAGAGATGGAAGGGATTGGGACTGTCTACTTCCTTATTTGATGTTTGCTATTAGGGAGGTGCCCCAATCCTCTACGGGATTCTCCCCCTTTGAGTTACTGTATGGGAGACACCCAAGAGGGCTGTTGGATATTGCCAAGGAAACTTGGGAAAGTGAGAGTTCTCCCCACAGGAGTGTGATTGAGCATGTCGCCCTGATGCAAGATCGAATTGCACAGGTAATGCCCATCGTGAAGGAACATTTGGCCCAAGCGCAGTTGGCACAGCAGAGAGTGTACAACCGTGGAGCCAAGACCCGTACCTTTTCCCCGGGGGATAGGATATTGGTACTTGTCCCTACGGTTGAAAGTAAATTCCTTGCCAAATGGCAAGGCCCCTACGAGATAATGGAAAAAGTGAGCGAAGTGAATTACAAGGTCAGACAACCAGGAAGGCGAAAGCCCGAACAGATCTATCACGTTAATCTGTTGAAAGCCTGGAGGGATAGAGAGTCCCTAGTCGCAGACACTTGGTCACCAGCTCAAACTGGTTGCGTGATTCCTGAGGTTGGAATCGCAGCCACCTTGTCACAACCCCAACAACAGGAGGTTAAGGAGTTTGTACTTCGCAACAAGGAGGTATTCTCTGAGCTGCCGGGACAAACATCTGGGGTAGAGCATGACATTATTACCCCGCCCGGTGAAAGGGTGAAGTTAAAACCCTATCGGATCCCAGAGGCCCGACGGGAGGCAATACGGGAGGAAGTACAGAGAATGCTGAACTTAGGGGTGATAGAGGAGTCCCAAAGTGATTGGTCTAGTCCCATTGTGTTGGTGCCTAAACCGGATGGGAGCTGGCGATTTTGTAACGATTTTCGTCAGTTGAACAAAGTTACAAAATTTGACACCTACCCCATGCCACGTATAGATGAGTTGATCGACCGGCTGGGAACAGCCCGATACATGACGACTCTTGACCTCACAAAAGGGTATTGGCAAATCCCCCTGGCCAAGTCGGCCAAAGAGAAAACCGCATTTGTAACCCCAGACGGGGCGTTCCAATATAAAAGAATGCCGTTCGGGTTACAGAATGCGCCGGCCACATTCCAGCGGAAAATGGACCAGATGCTGAGGCCCCATCGGAAGTATGCTGCGGCTTACCTGGATGACATAATTGTCCATAGCACAGATTGGGCCTCACATCTGCCAAAAGTGCAAGCAGTCCTGGACTCTGTTCGGGAAGCAGGGTTTACGGCTAACCCCAAGAAGTGTACCATTGGGCAGGAGGAGGCCAAATATCTTGGGTACACCATTGGGAGGGGAGTAATAAAACCCCAACTCAACAAAGTCGAGGCCATCCAGAGTTGGCCACGTCCCAACAGCAAGAAGCAGGTACGAGCCTTTCTGGGAATCGCTGGGTATTATCGGCGATTCATTCCCCACTTTGCTTCTAAGGCTGTGCCCCTAACCAACCTGACGAAGGGGAAAGGGTCGGTCATGATTAAATGGACCCCCGAGGCTGAGGCAGCATTCCAATTCTTGAAACAAGCCTTATGTAGCCAGCCAGTGTTGTACTCACCCGACTTCTCTAGAGACTTTGTCGTACAAAGTGATGCGTCAGATGTGGGGTTAGGAGCAGTATTGTCCCAGGTCTGGAACGGGGAAGAGCACCCAGTCATTTACCTCAGCAGGAAGTTGAAGTCCCATGAGGTAAATTACGCCACCGTTGAAAAGGAGTGTTTAGCGGTGAAGTGGGCTCTAGATTCCCTTCGGTACTACCTGCTAGGTAGGCACTTTGACATGGTTACGGATCACGCTCCGTTAAAGTGGATGGCTCAAAACAAGGAAACAAATAGAAGAGTGAATAGGTGGTTCCTGGCCCTCCAGGAATTCAACTTCACAGTAAAGCATCGCCCTGGCGTTCAAATGGGGAATGTGGATGCTTTGTCTCGAGTACATGAATGCCTGATTGCTGGTGTTCCAACCCCGAGGTTAAAACAAGAGGGGGGGGTATGTGACAGCAGGAAGGTAAAGTCACCTGGTTGCATCCAGGGGGGTAGATATATTTCGCCCAGATTCAGGCTTTACGCTGACTTGTACAGCTAGGTGGAGAGTTGTATAAGCCCAGCTGAGACTAGTGGGCTCATTGATGACTCATACCTCTAGGGAGAGGGCTGGGCGTCGTGCAGACAGGGAGTTGATGAGGCCAGCTGAAGCTTGTCAGCTCATTTAGGCCTCTATAAAAAACTCCCAGATTCATTAGATGTTTGCTCATGCCTGGAAGCAGACCTGTGTGGACTGTCTAGGGAGAGTGAACCCCTGTGCGGTGAGAGAAAGCCTGTGTGGCTATATTTTGCTTGGACATTTAAAACCAGGGACTAGGACAGCACTAGGCTGATCCCAGTCGTTAGTTAGGAAACCTGTAAGTTTAGTCAGAGGTCAAGTTGACCAGGATTTATTTTGTTTATGTTTTTTTGCCTTGCTGTGTTTTTGTCACTGTAAATAGAAAATAAACCGCACCTTTTTGATTTTGAAAACCACAACCTCCGTCTGCTGGGCCTGTTTTGGGTGGGGAGCCCATCCCGGGGGTCACACATACCCGCTGCCGAGCTAGCCCCCTCACAATATATATATATATATATATATATATATATATATATACACACACACATATACATACACACACATATACATACACATACACACACACATACAAAGCCTGGAATGTGTATATATATATATATATATATATATATATATATATATATATATATATATATGTAGCGGGTGGTCATATTTAGGGGAAGCATCTGAGTGGTAACAGGCTCAGATGAAGTAATTGTTAGGATTCATGGACCAATTTATGCCAGTGGAGAATATCAGTGGTGTACAGTTCCTCGGGGTCTATAGGTGGCGCTGTCACCATGGGCCGGGGTTGAACCACCATTGGAGGGCTGTGCCCTTTGTGTCCTCTCGCGGCAGTAGTACAGCGGGGCGGGGAACCTGCTGTGCCTGTTGTGGGAGGGTATAAAGGGGGCATACGTCTTTCGCTAGGGGTCCACGCCCAGGCACCTAGAGCCTGGGGGTGAGTGATGGTGGTCTCCGGGTGCCCTAGGCCCGGAGACGGAGCTGCGGTCTCGCCCCAGACACCTTTGGTCTGGGGTGAGGTACTTTCTGGAGGCCTGGGGCCCAGTACCTTCGACTGGGTTCCGTGAGGGATCGAGGGCTCCTACGGTGTCCCCCGGTGTGGAGGCCCGAATCTAGGACGGTGAGGCCAGTGAGGTGACCCTATCCGACGACCCGGTGCAGCATTCACTGGTGACGGTGGGGCCTCTGGTGACCGTCCGGATGGATGTCCTTTCTCTGACAGAGGCCATCACTTCTAGAAGGTAGTTCAAGTTCTTACGGTCGGTGGCAGTGACTGTGTGTCAAGCCTGTTGGTGTTATACAGAACAGGAGAAAACCAAGTTCAATTTGTGCCTGAACCTTCCTTTCCCACCTCGCCTAAAAACTGTATGTGTTACAACCTGTCTGCTCTCACAGAGACTGTTTATTGCTACGAATAAATAAGTGTTGGACTTTCAGTGGTGTGGACAGTAACTTACTGGGAGCTAAGGGCCCTACCTCCACCTGCATGGACGGTGGGGATCATTCTCAAGAGAAGGTTTGGCTCTGGATGGAAACGCAGACCCGGAGGTATAGTTTCATTAGCTCCATCTTTGCATACAGTATGGTGTGAGCTGGTGGTGCGCCACACTCTCCTCCCTGGTCCCCTAGGCGAGAGCCAAGTGTATAAGGGAGTAAAGGGTGAGGTAGCTATATATATATATATATATATATATATATATATACTAAATCTAACTGAATCAACTGCCTGCTCAATCTTGCTAACTGAAATAAAATGACACTCTATCTCTCTCTCTCTCACTCTGAACGCTGGAACACACTACACAAGGCCGACGCGCAGGCTGGCTTATATAGTGTGGGACGTGTACTTAATCCCCCTGAGCCACAATTGGCCAAAGGCACCCTGCCTTTGGCCAATTATGGCTCTCTGTGCAGACGTCGCTGTGATTGGCCAAAGCATGCGGGTCATAGTGCATGCTTGGCCAATCATCAGCCAGCAATGCACTGCGATGACGCAGTGCATTATGGGCCGTGACGCGCCACTCGAATTTGGCGCGAACGGCCCATAATGTTCGAAATTTGGCGAACGAGCGAACAGCCGATGTACGAGTCGAACTTGAAACTCATCCCTACTCATAACACTTCTTCCTCCAGCACACTACTTTGTGTCACAGTCTTAGTAATCCTGTCACGCCATCAGAACATGACTAGATATCACTCTGAATAAGTCCCAGTTAATTTACTTGATGACCTTTTGTAGGCCGGGGCTGCAGTAACCCTTTATGGCAGCAACCGTTTACTTGAGAAGATTAAATGGTGATGGACTACTGATCCCAGCAAGTCCGACTTGCAAATCCTGCCCGCCCTCATGGCTGCATCGATTTGACACAAACTCCACAGTCTCTTCCTCTGGCTCTACACCCATCTCCCCTGGCATGTCGTTTCCAGATATCTCCACTGTGCTCTCACTCACCGACACCTGCCCTGGATCCTTCCTGAAGGACCTACTCCGGACATGCGGACCAACTGCCTCTTCCAGCTCCTGTTCCAGGACACCTCTCAATGACCGTGTAAGGAGAGCCTCCCTCCCAGCTCTCGAGCTCCTCCGTCTGAGTTACACCCCCCCCCCAGATAGGGGTGTCCCTCCTGCACGACAGTCTAGCACTCCATCCTTCAGTTCACCCAGCCAACAACTCCTCCCCCAGCAGGCTGACCATGGGTACATGTAGGAGGCCTTCCCCCTGCCAATCCTAGTTGGGGATTGGTCAGAGCTCCTCACATGTACCCCATGTCACTCCAGCTCTCTGCCCTGCCCCTTTTCCAGAACATTCTTCTTGGAGAACAGGGGAGTCGCCCAAGAGCTAAAGTACATGTCAGTCACCCACTGCTACACTAAACCACTCCCCTGCCTTCAGATCAAACACAAACAGGCCTAGCTCGCAGCATAGGCCTGCTTAGATTTATCTGCACTGGCAGCTTACATACAAACCCTTACACTTAGCACCTACCTAAGGTAGAGGGTGCTACACTTAAATATAAAAGCCTATGGACAGGAATGTCGTTAGAGGACCTATGGCCAGGAGTTTGACACAGTGTGGTGGAGTATACTATCTACAGCAGGTGGATAGCTGTTGTATCTAAGAAGAAGCATGGCAGGGACTTGCACAGTTTGACCCAAACACCTAGCTAATCGCGGGCCACCTTACAAGTGGGTACTTGGTTGGAGGGTTTTAAGCTTAGGATATGTAAGGGAGTGAGAGCTGAGTATGTTTTGTCTAAACTTTAAACCATTAAGTAAATGTATCCTTTGGCTTTCCTCCCCCCCCCTTTTCTCCCTTCCTTTCCCTCTCCCCCCCCTTCTTTTTCTCTTTTCCCTTTTTCCGCCCTCTTCCTCCCTCCCCCCCTTTACCCCTCTCTCCCCCCCTTCTCTCCCCCCCCCCTCCTCCGTTCCTTTACTTTTTCTCTTCCCGTCCTCTTTTTCCGCTCTTTTCTCTCTTTTCTCTTTACATTCTTACATTACCCAAGTATTTTCAATAGTATAACGCTAATACAAATATTTAGAGTGCTACCATTTATATGTAGGGGTCTGACCAGCTCTCTCTGGCGAGGCCCGGGAGGTTATTCCCACGGGCTCCCCAGGCTTACTACTCCTTCCTGACCGACATACTAACTGAATAATATGAAGGTAAACTACAAATTTATTTATATACTTAACACAAACCCTCTACTCTGATGTATAACTGATTTATATATTTCTTCTAATAAATCTTGCATCTGTGAGACACCGCTATGTAACTGCATCTTTATTTACACTTTAGGTTAAACTTTAAACCTAAACTTAAACTTAAGCTTAATAAACTTAGTTAAACTTTAGGTTAATTTGTTTGGATTTTATAAGTGGGCAACTAGAAATGCTCCATAATGATACAGCGTTCCTACTGAAAAAATATTTTTTTATATGCTATGTATGAAATATCAATGTTTGTTAAATACCACTTTATAACTTTGTCAACACTGTATTTTTACATGTATGTTTTCTGTGCTACTGTAAAAGCCCTGATGAGGCAGGGTTTCTCACGAAATGCGTAGGCCACATTTTTGACACCACCAGGACCTGCACACCCTGGGCCAAAGAAACAGTAAACTGTATTCTCTTTCAGACTGTAAAATGTTTTAAACCTTCCATCCATGAATGGCAAATAAAGTTTTCCTATATTTTTAAAAATTGTGGTATAGATTATTATTTAAACCCCACCGAGGCACACTCAAAGTCCCATCGCACTTTATTTTTAGTTTGAACTTTGTATCTTTCAGGGATGGTGCCTCTGTGGAGTTATAATTGTTCCACGTCTACCCCCACCCCCATGCCCAAGGTTTGACAAAGACTGCCAAACTATTGTCTTAGCAATGACTTTAAACAGGACCTTTGTAAGTATAGGGTTTAGGGGTCATTTTATGGTTGTTTATTACAAACCGCATACTCTATGTTGCTACTGTTTTACATGTTTGTTCGAAGGGTTATTGCTGTTTCTATTTCTTTGTTTATTTTATTACTATTATTAATATTATTATTGTAAATTATGTATATTGTTGGCATAAATATCCCCTCTTCAGTGGTGCTGCTTTCAGAATTGTGGGCTCTGGGAACAGGAAAAGAGAAAACAGTGGCTCCTTTGGGAGTAAGTGCTACACTAGCTTGACCCTGATGATGCATCCCAGTAAAAGCATTCTTTGGCCATTAATCCCATTCTGTCCCACAATTATAGACTTTTTAAATTCATCATTGGCACAAGCCTCCCTCCTTTCCTGGTTCAAGGTGCTTATTAGGCTAATGCTGCACACCAAAGAAATTGTAACTGACCCCTAAAGTCCTTGTCAAATAATACTGGTCTTCTAAAAGATTTTTTCCTTAATAGTGAGGGGGGGGGTTCACGACAAAACAGGATACGTTGTTGAAAATCACTCTTGTTAGTGTATCGCAGTGGTTCTCAACTCCTGTCCTCAGGGCCCACTAACAGGCCAGGTTTGCAAGATAACTGAAATACATCACAGGTGATATCATTTGTTGCTCAGGGATTGCAGTTTTCTAGTCTGCATCTCCCCAAGGTAATACTTAAAATCTGGCCTGTTAGTGGGTCCTGAGGACTGGAGTTGAGAACCACTGGTGTAGAGGGTATATACTTTTAAATCTCGTGAAGACATCGGTGATGTCTAGTTCCCTGCGGCCCAGCAGGTGGCGCTGTCACTTTGGGCCGGGGTTGAACCATCACTGCAGTGCCGTACCCTTTGTGACCTCTCGCAGCAGTTGTACGACGGGGCGGGGAACCCGCTGTGCTTGCTGGGAGAGGGTATAAAGGGGGCGGACATCTTCGCCACCAGGTTCGAGTCCCAGGCACCTTCAGCCTGAGGGCTGCTGTCCGCGGTCAGTGGCAGCCTAGGCCTGGACACTTGGAGGTCGTGTTCCATCCCAGACACCTTCAGTCTGGGGTGAGGTACTCAGCCGGAGGCCTGGGGCCCAGTACCTTCCGCTGGGTCCCGCGAGGGAGGGATTGTCCTAGGGTGCCCCGGGAGTTGGGCACCCGAATCCAGAGGCGTAAGGGACCGGAGGAGTGATTCATCCGAAGATCTGGTGCAGCATATTGCCAGTGCCAGATGAACCTCTGGAGACCGCCCGGAGGGATATCTTTCCCGAACAGGGGCCAAGTTCATAGAGGAAGGTGGTTCATGTTCTATGACCGGTGGCAGCGGTCCAACTATTCAACTCAGGTCAGTGGCAGGGACCTGCTATCAGGCCTGTGGCAGGGGCCTCAACGGTTCATCCGGTCGGTGGCAGCGACCAAAACTCACGGTCGGTGGCAGAGACCGTGTGCCAGGCCTATTCGCTAGCAAAGGAATAGGAAAGTTCATTTGTGCCTGGGCCTACTCGTATCCACACCCCTGTTTGTCTGTTACTAAAAGTTCAACTAATCGTGCTCACCCTGAAAGCAGAGAAATAAAGGAGTGTTGGACTTTTGATTGGTGTGGGACTCTATTATTGGCAGACACATCTCCATGGAACAACTGGAGGCTTCGTATGCAGTGAACAGACCCGGAGGTAATTCAAGTGACTGTGCTCAACTCTCATACACATACGAGGGGAGAGCTTGGCGTAGTGTTCCTGCACTCTCCTCTCCCAGGTACCCCTAGACACAAGCCACTCAAACTAGAAAACCGAGAGGGAGAGTGAGGCCCCTGCTACATTTAAAAACCTACAAAAACTCTTGTGCACAAAAATTAGACCACTGCTTATTATCATGCTATGACCTGTATCAAGGTGACTAATAATTCTTTGATTTAATTGATTAGAAGAAGTTAATCATCTCCATATTACTCACCTATCATTTGTAAACACGTAACCCATGACATTTCTCAGTGCAAGTATAGCACAGCTGATCAACAAGCAAACACATGCTGAAAAATAGGAAGTACAGATTAGTCTGAAAAATAATTTAATGTTTGAACTGCTTAATATATGCCCACTAATACATCAAACAACAGTAACCAAATCAGGAGTGTTATAGCAAGCCTAAGAACATTTTACAATGAAAACAAATGCAAGTTTAATGTTTTTCAAATGTTCTCTCTCCCTGACTAGTATTTTTCATCTTTAGCCATTAATTTTTGTTTGGATTGAATGGGTTAGAAACTTTGTTTTTTTTTTTTTGTTTTTTTTATTTTCTGGAGGATTTCCCTTCAAAGTTAGTCCCCAAATACAGAACAGAAAGTCAGAAAATCTCTCCGAAGTAAAAGGGAAATCCCCCTCTTTAAGTAGAAGTATAGGAAAAAATTTATTTTTTGCCATCAGTGTTCATTGGGGAGCTATACCTTTACATCCTGTACTATAGCTAAAACAGGCAGTGAGAGGAAATCCCTGCAAATTAAGGAATCCCTTGGGGACCTCCAGATCACCGGAAGTAGTGTCAACATTGGAACATTACACCACTATTACTTTTCTGGGGACAACTCAAAATTTGGGGTTTTCTTTTACTTCACTTTCAATGACAATGGTAAACAGGACAACTAGAGAGGGTGAATCTCCCTAACAGTGGCACAGACAGCAATAAAACTCTAATAGTTGTTCTAATCCCTCTCCACACTGTCTAAAACGTTAAAAAAGTTCAACAGAAACCAGCTGACATTCGACCCATGTGTACAGCAGCGTATCTAACAGAAGCTGGCAAAACGCCCAGGCATGCTGGAAAAACAGATGCCGATCGGCATCTGATCAGCACTCGCAGCCAATGGCTGTGAGCACTGACCAGTGTGTTTTGATGGGGGTGCCGCCTGTCAGAACCCAATAGCTAGGTGGGGAGATCACTGTACTAACATCACATAGTTAGCGCAAACTCCTCGTGAGCTCTGCCAGTTTTATTATTTATTTCGTTCAGCACAGTGGCTGACCCCCACATTACCCCTGCATTAGACAAATCTCACCGATTTAGGTGTCGCCCAGTAAAAATGGTTACCAGTAAAATTAGAGGGGTGAATTGCTCGAGATCGCAGACAGCAACAAAATTGTGATAGAGGTTCTACCCCTTGCTTGCTCTTTCCAATACTGAATTATCCCCTTGTTTAACTCTTGATATAAAAACATTCAGAACAGTGTACAGGAGCCAACAATTATAGAAAGACAAAGGGGTTATTAAGTGAGCTTTATTGTTTTGCCTTTTCAATCATTTATAATTGTAGCGCTATCCCCCATTGGAGCCACGGTGATGCCTGTGAATGCCAGGTGAATGTTGGTTATCTCCCACCCAGCACAGCCAGGCACATGAATTTTCCATTCATTTCAGAAACAAGAAGTAGTCCTTGCAGCTTTGTTTGTTTTTGTTTTTATTTAGGGGATTTGAACTTGGATGGGGAAGTGTTAATATGGGATGCCCATTTGATCAAAAGAACTCTTCAGGGACTTAACCTATATACATTCGATATATATATGTAGCGCTACCCCCAGTTAAGAGAGCCGCTGGTTTTCAGTTAGTTCGGGCCCTGTATACAGCACCGCCAACCCCCGGCAATCTACTCAACCCTCTATGGCACAGTTAGTCTAGGGAATGTTTCCTTCATATAATTCTATACCTGGTTATACACAATCTCACAGCAGGATAGGCAGTTAATATGCAATGATAAACACTGAGTCAGGATTGGTAAACTATATCTGATTTACTTAGGTATAAAGGTATAGGTTAAACATACCACATAGCATACATGCAGAGCCCTGCAGCAATAAACCTACTAATAGTGATAGTGCAGAGTGATCACATGCCACATGCAGCTATCTTCTCTATGCGCAATGTGGCGCAACAACAAAGTTTTAAACCCCTGGTCAGGCCTGACTCAGATAAAGCTCAGTCTCTGTGAAAACAACTCTTTGCATGCAGATGAACGGTGGTGCACATTCAGGAACAGTATTTGTAATCCATAAACGGTTAATAAAAGAGGAACACTTCACCGGAGACTACACAACTCAGTTCAGCCACTAGTCTCCGGCGGGATAATAACTACAGCACGATGGGCCAAGGCAGTCACTAGGACTAATCAAAGTACAAGCTAAATAAGTGAGCAAATGCTCGCTCACCCCTCCGGACGCGATCCCATTCCGGGACTTCCACCACTGTGTTTCCACACACAGTGCCTGCAACGATCAGGTCTCTGGTCCAACTGATGTCAGCAACTCAAAGAAGTCAGGTGTCACCCAGGCTCAGCAGTGGGGTGGAAGGCTCTTTGGAAGGTATGCAAGGCCCAGGCCTCGGGCCTTGCACTGCAACAGATCCGCACAGGGAGTCCCCTTGATTGCTGCGCGATGTCCAAAGAGGCCGAGCTTAGCCTCGCCCTTTCCTTTTATAGCCCCACCCATGAGTCTCTGCGGTGGCCAAATGCACCCTGGGTGCCAAGCAGGGTTCTGGGTAACGTAGTCCATAGGGCCTTAAAGGAGACCCCGCTACATATATATACACACTCCTTTCTTCTACCTCCAGCACACACTTGCTTGTAGAACTAAAACTCCCAGGACCAGCTAGCACTTTGGTTGTGAGCCAACACTAACTCCTTGTAAAATGCCCTTTTGCAGGCAGGAACCACAGGCCCCTTTTTGTGTAGCAAAAAGATAGGTCTTTGTTGCTAGCTGTCCTTATCTGTGGCTACTGCTCCCAGTACCACCCTTTCAGGCATTGCCAGCTTACCTGGCTGCAGCTGCCCTTTCAACAGTTCTCCTGGCTACTTCTCCACAGTCCTCCTAGACTGACTCTGCATCCAACCCAGACTGCTGGCACTCAGTCCCTTCAGGCATGCCTCTCAGTCCTCTGACTGCAACACTCACCAGGCCATCTTCCTCCCTGGCGATTTGCCTGGCAGTGTTCTCCTGCTGTCCTCTCCTTGCTCCCGTGCCTCCTGGTCAGGATCCCTCTGTGTGTCATGAGAAGGAGTCCCTTCCGCACCCAAGCCCAAGCCCCGAGTTCACCCCCCCGCCCCCAGACTGGGGAGCTACTCTCAAAGAGGCCCCTGACAGCCTTACACTCCATCTTCCAACCGAACTCCACACTGCCCCAGCTGGGCCGACACCGAGTATTTGAGGGGGCCTTCCCCCTGCCAACTCTTCTGTTGGGGATTGGTCAGGGCCCTCAAAACACTCCAGCTAGCACCTACTAGACTCTGCCCAACTGCTTCTGGAATCTTCTCCCAGTTTCCAGATAGCAGGGGGAATCACCAGAGAAGCTGCTGATGAATCATCCAGCCTACCTAAGTCACTAACTCGAGCCAGAAAAACACACAGGCTGGCTGGCAGCCAAGCCTGAAATTTACCGACACTAACACAAACAAAAATCCAACCACTAGCACTCTAGCAACGCTAAGGGGTGCCACATAGTATATATTTGGCCAAAGCTTTTAGACCCTCTGTCAAGTTTGTACTGCTAATCAGGGTTCTAAGAGATTTCCATCACTTACTGGCACAGTGACACTGAGTGCCGGTTCACATTAGTGCGCTCTGTGAGATCGCATGTGATTCGCACTGCAGTGCAAATCACATGCAATGTCCGTGCGATGCGATTTCAGCCATACAGATATTATGGCTGAATTTGCATTGCATTCGGACCAAAATCACACAGGACCCTTGTTTTAGTCCGCACTAGATTCGGACCCATGCGATCCGATTCATGTCCGAACTGTCAGTACCTACTGCGATATGCAAACTGAAATGGGGGTGTCATTAACATTGTATTGTATTGACACTCCCAGCAGTTCGCATATGACAGTGTGAACTGCCCTGCGAGTCAGGTACGATGCAGGAACCCGCAGTGGATTTGCAGGGTTCCCTCATCGCACAAGTGTGAACCAAGCCTGACAACAGTTTTGCCAGACAGGATGTAGAGAGAACTGTAACACAGACAACAATGAAAAGCTGACAGGAGTTATAGCCTTCACTTGTTTTACTATAAAATGGATTTGCATTTCTTTCTTTGACCTTGTTTCAGATTTTTACTTCTTGTCTGCAAAAACTGTTGTCACCAGTACAGGAATTGGGGGGGGGGGGAGCTGGAGCATCTTTAGTTAGAGTATGGCACCCCAATTTCCAATAGCAAGGTGATTTTAAAGAGATATTATCAAGATTGGGAAACAAACTGCTACAGGTTTGAGGCTGGATTCACACCTATGCATTTTTAGTGCTTTTTGCATTTTGCAGATTTGCACTACAGAACGTGTTCCATAGGAAACCATGTTAAATGGACTGTAGTGCAAATCTGCAAAATACAAAAAGCACTAAAAATGAATAGGTGTGAATCCAGCCTAAAGTGACACTTGCAGCAGCTTCCCAAACCAACCTGCCATGGTCCAATGCCAGACTTTCTGAGGGGAAAGTTCTGATGCTCCAAAATAGGGGTTTATTTACTATAGTGCGAATTTGCAAATGCACAAATAAATAGTCGCAAATAGAAAAAAACGGGCAAATTAACGTGAAAATGGAATTCATTATAACGCGTGGGAAAAAATTGTCACAAAAACAAATTCACTATAGGTCACAGACAACAGAGACGGTCTAAATTAGTAGTGTAACGGCACCCCAAATATAAAGGGGGTTAACGCCGTTTAACTCTCTCCCCTCTCCTGGACACAAATTCCCTGTTGCTCCTCCACAGCCAGGCAATCACTTCCCATAAGATTAATCCTTCCAGAAGAAACGAGACGTACTCTGTCTCTTCCAGGATAGACTCTTTATTGAAAAAGATATTGTAACTTTTATATCCATCTACTACTGCATTAGTTTAACATGAACAATGGCCCAGCTCCACCCACACATAACAAGCCCAATACACACAAGTATGCAGGTGATTCATCAACATCTCTTCAATTAACCCGTCTGCTGCTAGTTCCACAACCTATAATTATAGGCTTAATTCCCCCAAACCACAATGGACAATAGAATGTAAATCACCGCAAACAATAAACAGGTCTTTTTAGAAGCTGGGATTAGCATTACACTGCAGACAGGTGATTGAGGCTGAACACATCAGTATCTCTCAATTAACCGGTTGAGTTCAGAAACAGTAAATAGTCCTTTACAGGTATCCTTGGGGATATGGTGGATAAATATTACAGACCCATTTTAGGTAGCCCAAGATATATTTCTGAGGCCTCGTACACACGACCGATTTTCTCGGCAAGAACCAGCAAGAAACTTGCTGGCAGAGAGGTCTTGCCGAGTAAATCGGTCGTGTGTACGCTGCTAGCGTGTTTCTCGTCGAGAAAACCGACAAGAAACCTCGACGAGAAAATAGAGAACCTGCTCTCTATTTTCTCGTCGAGATTCTCCTCGGCGTGTTTCTCGACGAGAAAAGTGAGTGTGTGTACACTTACCTGTCCGCCCGGAAGCCCGCGCATGTTCGAAATGAATTTGACGCATGCGCGGTAGCTTCCTAGGCATACGTAGGGTGTACCAAGATGGCGGCGACGGCATCGAATGTGACGAGCGCATGCTCGACGTAGTCGATGACGTCACCGCGTACACTCCTTTCAAAGAACCGCGGGTTCTTTGAAACGAGCGTGTGTACACTCGGCCGGGACAAGTTTCTTGTCCAAGAATCTCGTCGAAAAAAACGACATGTTTTTCTCAACGAGAATCTCGGCCGTGTGTACGAGGCCTTAATGTCCATTATTTCCTGGCTCACCCTGTGTCCAAAGTGACCCTCCTGTCATACATCTCCCCTTTCGGCAGGAGACTAACAAAGGAGGTGACCCCAGACGGGTTGACTTCGAAGTTAGTCCATAGGTCCATTCTTCTAATGCCGGTATCCACACAGTACCCCAAATAAATTGCTCCAAACAGAGCATTACTTACCCAGCCAACCTCTGCCTCTCTCAGAGAACATACCCACCGCTGGGGAGAAGACAGGGTGACTGGGCTCAGTCCGTCATGCTGTTGGGGATCTGAGCCGACTGCCCAGCATCCCTGAGGTATACAAGTGGAGACTGAAGTCCCATCCCCTTGTGGTAGGTGAAAATCCCCCAGTGCTTGCAAAACAAGGCTGACATCCTCCTGTCTCAGTGTCACACCATTTTCCGGGGTTGTATCAGTGAGGACCGAAGTCCCATCCAGTACCACAGGAACTCCCTCTTCTGTTAGTTGAGAGCAGAGGCCCGTAGCATTCTGCCCTGCTGCCAGTGATTCAGCTGGGGGTAAAAGCTTTACCACCTCAGCTTGTTGCTGGGGAGGGGGGCCACCTGCCCCGGCTCCCTGAAACTCCACAGTTGTTTCCGGTGCTGGGCAGAGGTTGCTAGCACTCTGCCCTGTTGCCAGCACTTCTGCTGGGGACTCCACACCATCTGCTCTGGCTACCTGTTGGGGAGGGAAAATAGCTGCTTCTCCTCCCTGCATCTCTGAAATCCACTGGGAAGGGGGAACCATCACGTTCTCACCTCGGGCCTCCAAAACTGCCACGGGTGTAGAGCAGAGGTCTGCAGTACCCTGTCCTGCTGCCAGTACTTGAGTGGGCGATGCATAATCCATAACATCCTCTGAACAGTCCATTAAATCCATACCTTCTGTAATCTGTGGCCGGGGAGATGAGCCAACTGCCCTAGCTCCCTGGAACTCCACATCATCCACTTCGGCTTTAGGGATGGCAATCTCCAGATTTTCCACTGCTGATTCTACAGCCAGGATTTCAGAGTGGTCAACTGGTATTTCCTGATAGTCCCAGGCAAAGGTAGCACCACCCTGCTGCTGAGCAGATTCTAGCAGCTGTCTGTAGGCGATCTCCAGCTCCCATTCCTGAACGGCCAGAAATTCAAAATCTTCCTCTGCCCAGTGCCCTTCTGAGACATTCAGTTTTCGCTCTTTGTGCTCCATTATTTCCTCCAAACGCCACTCCCGACCCTCCCAAAGTCAGGGTCACTGGACAGCCCCCAATACAACAATCCCAGGCCATCATAGTCAAAGCCTTCCGTGGGGCTGTCATCCGCTGACCATGGGCACTCTTGGGCTACATACCAACGGAGGGCTCTGTAGCTCTCGTCCAACCGCATCTCTGCCCGGATCAACCTGCTTAATTCAGCTGTCCACTCTTGCTTTGGTTGTTCCCCCAATAACGGCATTTGTACTTCATACTGCAACCAGTACCTTACATAGATTCGCGAACGTGAAAAAAGGTGCGTTATATAGCCAAATGCAAGTTTCAACCATTGACTATAAGGCCTCATGCCCACGGGCGTTTTTTCAGCCGCGTTTTTGAGCGTTTTTTACAGCTTAAAAACGCCTGTCCATGTTAGTCTATAGCTTCATGCCCACCTAGGCGTTTTTGAGCTGTAAAGAGCATAGGCGTTTGTAAGCTGTAAAAAAAACCCAGGGCCAGTGCGTTCCTCAGCGTCAGAACTAGGCAGGAAAAAACGCGAGCGTCAAAAAACGCGCAAAAACGCGCACTAACGCGCACTAACGCGCAAAAAACGCGCACTAACGCGCGGTCGCGTTTTTAGCTCCAACGTTTTTTTTTTTTTTTTTTTTTTTTTTTTTTTTCAAAAAAAAAAAAAATATTTACAATAACATGGACAGGCGTTTTTAAGCTGTAAAAAACGCTCAAAAACGCAGCTGTAAAAACGCCAGTGGGCATGAGGCCTAACTGTACAATTGTTACTTCCACAAAAATAGAAAAAATTTAATTTTGAGATGAACTGTTTATATCTCTAAAATAAATTGTCCTTGCTGGGTTGTTATGTTGCTTCTTGGTATTTTTTTTTTTTTTTTTTAAGAATGCTAGAAATGTGTAATGTGTAATGTTTTGGTAAAATATATTTTTCTCTGTCTCTCTCACATGTTGCTCCCCATCTCACAAAAAAACGAATCCGAAACTCCCACAGGTGTCTTCACAAACCACAAACAATACCATTGCTGATGCAAATTTTAAATGATTTACAATTTTGTGTGTTGGCTAGTGTAGCACTACCCCCAGTTAAGAGGGCTGCTGGTATTGATTTGGGCCTGTACCTTACTGCTGTCAACCCCCGATAAACTGGCTCTGACCCTCCGCTGGCACAGCGGTTAAACAAGGGAGTGTCTGCAGCACACGAATAATGAAAACCACAATGCAATATACCTTCACTGTTTAACACTAAAGTACCTGTGCTGGCTGCCTCTCTGGAACAGTTAACAGTCCACACACCGTGATTGCTTAACCATAAAGTATCTTTACTAGGTAATGAAAAGGTTAGGTTAACAAACAGGCATTTAAACATGCAGGGCCCTGCAAAGTCAAAGTTATGCACAATATAACCACTGTCTTGATACACACAATCTTATACACACTAAATGTCTCTAATAGAACTGCGCTCGCAAGCTTCCTCCCCTCGTGGGCAATATGGCACCCGAACCATGTCTCCGTGACTTATAGTTACTCCTATAGAAGGGGTCTTCGCTAGCAACGTTGGTGCACTTTTACATTTGTAATCCAAGGGGGTAACACAGTTAATTATAATCCTATTGTGGTTTTGGATCTACAGTCACAGGCAAAGAGACACCCAACTTCAACTGCGCAGCGCACTATCACTGGGCGCGCGGCACACTGCTGTGATGGCGGTGGGGCCTACATAAAGATTCTCAGGCCTAGCACAGTTAAGAATTCCTGAGCAAGTGCTCTCTCACCCGACCAGACCAATCCGTCAACCGATCTCACTGCTGGGCTTCAGCACGCGATCTCCCAGTCACCCGCAGTCTCCGATCTTCCGGACAACCAAAGGGGAAGGTGAAGATGGCTCGACCCTCAGAAACTCTGAGGTGTCAGCAGGCTCTCTGGATGAGGCTTCTCTCCCTCTCTGATCAGCAGGCTTGCTCCCCTCGGTAGGCCCGGACTCTCCGGCTAAAACCAACGCGACAGGCCCCAACAGCATCCAATTTGCTGGGCGGGCGATGTCCAAAGAGACCGCGCATTGCTCCTCCCTCCTTTAAATAGTCCATCCCCAGCAGACCTTGCGCCGGGCAATGCACAATGGATGTTCCGTTGCACTGTGGGTATGTAGCACCCTTGCCATTGGAGTCCAACTCTCCCGGGAACCACAAATCCCACCATGCACTTCCCTTCTTATTGTCAAGCAATAGCCAGCGTATTATCCAATAGGAACCAGAGGAGGACGGGACTCATTTAATGCAATATAGTCTCTTATGAACACCATAAAGTGACACCCCGCTACACACTCCCCCCAACTTAAAGTCTTTACTTAAAAAACTTTTCGACAAGCACCTTGGCCACTGTTGAGGCCTTCTGGTCTTTGGTTGGGAATGCTTGAGCATATCTAGTGAAATGGTCGGTTACTACCAGAACATTCCCTTGTCCACTCAGATCAGACTCCAAACAAAGGAAATCAATGCATACCAGATCCAAGGGGCCCTGACTTTGTAGGTGGCCAACTGGGGCAGCTTGATGAGGCAGGGTCTTCCTCTGTATGCAATGTGCACAAGAGTGACCGTATTCCTCCACTTCAGCCCGCATACAGGGCCAAAAGAACCTGTTCCTTACGAGTTGGAAAGTCCTCTCAGAGCCTAGATGGCCATGGTCATCATGTAAAGCAAGCAATACTGCCCTCCGGTGTTTTTCGGGCAGGAACAACTGCCACTTTTCCTCTAGATCATCAAAGGGGCCCCTTTGGTAGACCATCCCTTGATACAACTGCAACCGGTCCCATTCCCTTCTTAGCAAACGAGCCTCTCTTGAAGAGTCCTTTAAGAACACATCTGGGTCCTGATTCTCCAATGCCTCCAATATCAACTTCCCTAGGGGGTCTTTCAGTTGATCTCTTTTCAGGTCTCCCTTTGATAGCTTTGGTAGATTCTCTTCCTCAATCTGAGTTACATCACAGTAATATTTAGGCACCCCGACAACCGAAACTCCTTATTCTTCAGCTCTGGATCCTCCATTTGCCTGGAACCCTGCTCCCTGATACAGAGCTCGCACTCCCTCTGGGACCAGCTGAGTCCATCCTTCGGTAGAATCCCCT
Source organism: Rana muscosa (assembly GCA_029206835.1). Taxonomy (NCBI): domain Eukaryota; kingdom Metazoa; phylum Chordata; class Amphibia; order Anura; family Ranidae; genus Rana; species Rana muscosa. The sequence continues at coordinate 595,109,555 of CM055117.1, forward strand.
GTGGTATGGGCTCTTCTGGATAGGGCATCCGCATCTCTATTTCCAGCCCCAGGCCTGTATTTCAAACTGAAGGTAAATCCCGAAAGGGCTGCCAGCCAACGGTGGCCTGTGGCATCTAAATTGGCGGTGGTCAGAAGGTAGGTGAGCGGGTTATTGTCTGTCTTAACCACAAACTCAGCCCCATACAGGTAGTCTTTTAATTTATCCACCACAGCCCATTTTAAGGCCAGGAAATCCAGCTTGTGGGTGAGATAGTTTTTCTCCGCCGGGCCCAGGCTTCTGCTCACATAAGCAACAGGTCTTAACTGGCCATCATGCTCTTGATACAACACCCCTCCTAGACCATCACGACTGGCATCTACATGTAACTCTTAGGGCTTCCTGGTGTCTGCATAGGCCAAGACGGGGGCAGTGGTTAGGCTTTCCTTCAACCTGGTAAAAGCTTCTTCACACTCGATGGTCCACTGGTCTTCTATAGACTCCCCTGGTCTCCTAGGCCCGAAATCTTCTTCTTCTTCTCCTTCAGTCCTCAGAAGCTCATTCAAGGGCCTGGCAATCTTGGCAAAACCCTCAACAAACCTCCTGTAGTAGGAGCAGAATCCCAAAAACGACCGAAGTTCAGTCACAGTAGTGGGCCTGGGCCAAGAGGTGACAGCCTCCAACTTTTCTGGATCTGTAAACACTCCTTCTGCGGACACAATATGTCCCAAGTAATGCACTGAAGACTGGTAGAATTGACACTTCTCCAGGCTTTAGGCCTTCATCATGGAGCCTCTTCAGGACTTTCTTCAATCTTTCCTCATGTTCTTCCAGGGTTTTTCCGAACACAATGATGTCATCCAAATAAGCCAGCACTTTAATGAGATTCATGTCCCCCACTGTCTTCTCCATAAGTCGCTAAAGGTGGCTGGGGCACCGGACAACCCTTGAGGCATGCGATTAAATTCAAAGAAACCCACAGGGGTAATAAAGGCTGTTTTCTCCTGATCTTCTGGGTGCATTGGGATTTGGTAATACCCACTTTTCAGGTCCATCACACTGAACCATTTGGCTCCAGACAAGCTCTGTAATGCATCCTCTATTCGGGGAGTGGTATACTGGTCCGGTATTGTTCTTCTATTGAGTGTCCGATAGTCAATACACAGCCTCAGTGACCCGTTCTTTTTCCTGACTACCACTATTGGAGAAGCGTATGGACTCCTGGATTCCCTGATGACACCAGTTCTCTTAAGTTCTGCCAGTTGCTCACGCAGATCTTCTAAGTCGGCCAAAGGGACCCGCCGGACTCTTTCCCTGAACGGTTTGTCTTCCTGCAGGTGAATCTTATGAGTGGCACTTCTTGCACATCCCACATCAAACTAATTTTTAGAAAAGATCTTCTGCCTCCTAGCCAACTGGATTTTGGCCCTCTCCTTCCAAGCCGGTGGGAGGGTCGTGTCTTCAAGACAAAGCTTCTCTATTGTGGCCCCTCTCTCTTCTCCCTTCTCCAAGTCCAATAGAGTGACTGGGGTGGCAGAATTCACCCGGCCCAACATCATTCTGGCTGGGATCTTTACCGGTGCAGTAGCAGTATTCCTGATGCTCACTGATACCCTGCCATTGCTCTTCTTCAGTGCCTTCAACGGGACCACTTTGGGGATTACCTCCAACCCTTGATAAGTATCCAGAGGTTCTGGTTCCAGTAGGACGAAAGGGCCCGGTTGCTCCCAAGTGAGTTTGACAGTGGCCCTCAGACAGGTTACTTCTCCCAGCTGTAGCACTTTTTCCATCTTGTCTAGCTTCCAGATCTTCCCTACTCCTTCTTTCGGGGCCTTCTGTTTTAGCACCAAATGCTGATGCGCCGGTGCAACATAGGGTGAACCCTGGGCGTTGGGATATCCTGTTCCTGGGCTATGGGTGTCAGTAGTCTCCTGACCAGGTCAGTGTTGGTCCCTATTATGAGGGAACTCTTGTTAGCTCCTGGTGGGCGAGGACAAACCACAGCCAGTGTGTCAAAGATCTCTGCTTCCCCGGCGACTGAAGGGTCGAAAGCCAATTTGATCGGGAGGTATCCATCGTATGGGAAACTCTGGGTCCCAATGCCCCATATTTCCAGGTCTTCTAGCTTCTGCAAGGGCAGATGTCTCAGATCTTTTTGGTAAAAGTCCCGATATAGAAGGGTCACTTGAGCTCCTGTGTCAAGAAGGGCCTTTGTATAGATTCCTTCTACTTGAATGGGGACAACTAGGGAGGGTCCCACCAGTTTAACGGGAAATTTCCAGTGAGAAGTCTCCTGACTGGGTTCTACTGCTTCAGTTTTTTTTTGTTTTTTTTCTTTCTCAGTCTTTACCAGGACCTCAGTCCTTGTTGGGTCTGGTATGCACTGATCTCCTTCCTCCTGTCATTATATTGGGACCTGAAGCAAGAAGTATCCGATTCATTGGGTGGAGAATTGTTCTCCCTTTGCGACCTCCCTGGGTCTCGTACTTTGTTGGAGTTGGCTGGAACTGATGGGCACCCGGTTGACTCCTTCACCGGGGCCCTCTGAAGTTTTCCGCCGGCTTGCAGTATAAGACTGAAGTTTTCTTCGGACTGGGGCACACCTGCCTGTAGTGTCCAATCCCCCCGCAATTGAAACAAGCTTCCTCATCTCGGTTCTGTTGATAGACAGGGGTTGAGGTATTCCGGACTATTCCTTTATTGCCTTCTTCTTTTGTAGCTCCTGAGTCTTTGGCCATGAAAGAAGTAAGCATCTCCAACACTTGAGTCATCTGTGACTTTAAAACAGTCACCTCAGAGTCACATTCCGTGGCTATGGCTGCTCCAACCCCAGCGGAGGGGGAAGGGGTGCGTTTATCAGCTGCTTGTTGACCTTTTAGCAAAGCCTCCTCATCTCTCATTATTCGCACCAGGTCTGGGTAACTTAAGGACATGACTCCTTCTGTGGTTTTCAAATGGAGCCAAACCGGATCGTTGCACAGAGCCCCTCTTAAAATCTGTTGCATCCTGGCTCGGTCTATGTCCTGTGGTACCATCCCTTTCTTCAGGACTATCTGGCAGAGCATTTTGTTCAATCTTCGGACATACTCAGACAAACGCTCTCCTGGCTGCTGATGCGTGTGCTTAAACTGGTAAATTACTTTCTCCAACTGACCGAATTCCTCTTGTAACATGACTAAATAATCATAGGCAGTACAAGTGACATTGCTTAATCTTAGATTCTTCACAGCTTCCGCAGCAGCTCCCTTTAAACTTTCATTTATGCGCTGCTTCTTTTGGGCTTCTGACAGTTCCCAACCTTCCACAGCCTGCATTGCTTGTTCTATCCAGGTATCAAAGTCCTCTTCTCCAAGCAGCACAGGCTGTGTCCCAGAGAAAGTCCTCAGCTTTCTGTATCCGGTCTCTACGCACACTGTGTTATTCTTTTGGCACTTTGTCACAAGGTCCCCTAAAGCGTTAAGGAGTTCAGGGCCTATAGTGGTCAGGGGTGCCGGGAAGGTTGTGAGTTCTCTTAGGGGTTTTCCTTGGCTAGTTTCAGGAACCTCTTCTTTTACAGTCTTTGGGCGCACCAGATAGTATGGCTTCCGGTCCTTGGACTGTACACTCCGGCCTCTGAAAACCTCGGGCACACCATCCCTCCACTCTAATAATGCGTAGGTACGGGAAGTTCCCTCTTCCGGTTTAAGATCAATCACCCACGCTTTCCTGCTTGGAGATAGTAACTTCATGAGCCCGTAAACTTCCTCCTCTTCCCAGCTCTCTCCGGGAAGTTCCATAGCCACACTCGCGCCTGGAGAAGCACCTGTTGATTCGCACCACTGGACCACAGTAAAAGGATCCATGCTGGCACCACGGGCAGGGGTTTTGATTGCAGAGTACAGGATCCCGGACTCGAGCCCCCATGTGTAGCACTACCCCCAGTTAAGAGGGCTGCTGGTATTGATTTGGGCCTGTACCTTACTGCTGTCAACCCCCGATAAACTGTCTCTGACCCTTCGCTGGCACAGCAGTTAAACAAGGGAGATTCTGCAGCACACGAATAATGAAAACCACAATGCAATATACCTTCACTGTTTAACACTAAAGTACCTGTGCTGGCTGTCTCTCTGGAACAGTTAACAGTCCACACACCGTGATTTCTTAAGCATAAAGTATCTTTACTAGGTAATAAAAAGGTTAGGTTAACAAACAGGCATTTAAACACGCAGGGCCCTGCAAAGTCAAAGTTATGCACAATATAACCACTGTCTTGATACACACAATCTTATACACACTAAATGTCTCTAACAGAACTGCGCTCGCGAGCTTCCCCCCCTCGTGGGCAATATGGCGCCCGAACAATGTCTCCGTGAGTTATAGTTACTCCTATAGAAGGGGTCTTCGCTAGCAATGTTGGTGCACTTTTACATTTGTAATCCAAGGGGGTAACACAGTTAATTGTAATCCTATTGTGGTTTTGGATCTACAGTCACAGGCAAAGAGACGCCCAGCTTCAACTGCGCAGCGCACTATCACTGGGCAAGCGGCACACCGCTGTGATGGCGGTGGGGCCTACGTAAAGATTCTCAGGCCTAGCACAGTTAAGAATTCCTGAGCAAGTGCTCTCTCACCCGACCAGACCAATCCATCAACCGATCTCACTGCTGGGCTTCAGCACGCAATCTTCCGGTCACCCGCAGTCTCCAATCTTCCGGACAACCAAAGGGGAAGGTGAAGATGGCTCGACCCTCAGGAACTCCGAGGTGTCAGCAGGCTCTCTGGATGAGGCTTCTCTCCCTCTCCGATCAGCAGGCTTGCTCCCCTCGGTAGGCCCGGAATCTCCGGCTAAAACCAACGCGACAGGCCCCAACAAGATCCAAGTTGCAGGGCGGGCGATGTCCAAAGAGACCGCGCGTTGCTCCTCCCTCCTTTAGGTCCATAGTCCATCCCCAGCAGACCTTGCGCCAGGCAATGCAGGATGGATGTTCCGTTGCACTGTGGGTATGGTAGTCTGTGTAGTACCCTTGCCATTGGAGTCCAACTCTCCCGGTACCACAAATCCAACCATGCACTTCCCTTCTGATTGTCAAGCAATAGCCAGCGTATTATCCAATAGGAACCAGAGGAGGACGGGACTCACTTAATGCAATATAGTCTCTTATGAACATTATAAAGTGACACCCCGCTACACTAGTATTTCCACATGATCATAATTTGACCCCAAAAAATGTGATATGTGTACCAACATCAGAAATCAAAATATCATTCTCAAAATTCAGAGGTTAACATCACTATTCTACATTTAAAAAGGAGAACAAGAGGCGGGACTTTGTATGAAGCACACGGAAGCAATTGGATAAATTAGATAAAAGACAGCCTTTAATTGGTTCAAATTGTCATATAATTTCATATTTAAATTTTATGCATTTTGCTATATATCAAGAAATTTTACATTACATTAGAACCAAATATTGCACAGTAATTGACATTCCAACAAAGAAATGTCATATATTTACAGATATGTGGAGTAGTTGATACATATTTGTACAGATTAATGACCTGCTGAAATGTTACTTAATGGAGATAAAAGAAGGTGAAATAAATTAAAAGGAACATCAATAAAGAGTTGATGAATATATACACATATCGGTAGTTATTAGCTCTACTCGTTGGGTGGCTTGGCTGCCTGGTCCTTGGTGCCTCCCTTCCCCCTGTGTGCGCTGGCGTGACGTTGGGGGCTGGACTGTGGCGGCGCTCCCTATATGAGCCTCTCCCCTTATTTGGGTCTCACACATAGTACTTGTCACACCATTTTCCACCGTGGAACATCATGCACCATGGCATCCTTGCTCTCATATTTTTAATAATTACTTTTTCTCACTATCTCATATCACTTGGTCTTATTTATCCTCTGTTCCCCCTTTTGCTTTCGTTTCTTTGCCTCCTTCTCTCGTTTTCCTTTTCCTTTTTCCTCCTGCACTTTATTCTTTTCACTCAGCTTAATATTTTCCCAAACATTTTTTACATCACCTTTTACATTGTTTTTTATTTGTCATTTTTTCAGAGGTCCGCCAATTTGGGGTCTCCCCATTCAGCTTACACCTATGTCAATTCATGCATCTTGACCGTCTCGGGGTGCTGTTTGTTTTGGCTGCTGTCGCCCTGTTACGCCCCCCTCAGCTCCCAGTTGTGACGTTTCTGGCCGGTCTGTGACTCGCATGGCCGAACCATTATTGCGCAGATGTATATGTAAGTTTGTGGGCTAAATATATATATATATGGGGGGGGGGTCTCTCGTATCCTATATTTGCCCACATGTTCCCAAATTTCTTTAGATCATTGAAATATGATTGTCTTTTTTTATTTATAGATGATCACTATGGTTTTGCTCCTGATGAGGGGCTTAAAGGCCCCGAAAGGCATAGAGATAATAACTACCGATATGTGTATATATTCATCAACTCTTTATGGCCGTTCCTTTTAATTTATTTCACCTTCTTTTATCTCCATTAAGTAACACTTCAGCAGGTCATTAATCTTTACAAGTATCAACTGCAATGTGTGCAAATATGTATCAACTACTCCATGTATCTGTAAATATATTACATTTCTTTGTTGGAATGTCAATTACTGTGCAATATTGGGTTCTAATGTATTGGAAAAAAATATTGATATATAGCAAAATGCGTAAAATTTAAATATAAAATTATATGACAATTTGAACCAATTAAAGGCTGTCTTTTATCTAATTTATCCAATTGCTTCCAAGTGCTTCATGCAAAGTCCCGCCTCTTGTTCTCCTTTTTAAATATTGAACCGGGATGGAGGAGGGGACCCGAACGGCCCCTTGAACCTCATTTAAAGTCCCAAAAATCCCTTTTTCCTCTTTTTTATTACTATTCTCACACACCAAGAACCACCAAATATCACAAAATAAATCAAGGAGCATAACTCCTGACTGATGTCATTCCACCACCTATAGGTGGTGGAATGGCATCAGTATTTGCAGTATTTATGTGCATTTATGTGTAGGTGGTGTGAAGGGGTTAACTCGGTAGCGGGTGTGTGTGACCCCCTGGTTGGGCTCCCCACACAAAAACAGGGCCAGCAGACGGAGGTTGTGGTTTTCAAAATCAAAAGGTGCGGTTTATTTCTCTATGTACAGTGACAAAAACACAGCAAAGCCAAAAAGAAACATAAACAAAATAAATCCTGGTCAGTTTGACCTCTGACTAAACATGCAGGTTTCCTAAACTAACAACTGGGATCAGCCTGGTGCTGTCCTAGTCCCTAAGTCCCTGGTTTAGTAAAAGTCCAAACAAATAGCCACACAGGCTTTGCCTCACCGCACAGGGGTTCACTCTCCCTAGACAGTCCACACAGGTCTGGGTCCAGGCATGAGCAAACACCTAATGAATTTGGGAGTTTTTATAGAGGCCTTTAAATGAGCTGACAAGCTTCAGCTGGTCTCATCAACTCCCTGCCTGCACGACGCCCAGCCCTCTCCCTAGAGGTATGAGTCATCCATGAGCCCACTAGCCTCAGCTGGGCTTCATCAACTCCCTAGTTGTATAAGTCGGCATAAAGCCTGAATCTGGGAGAAATATATCTACCCCCCTGGATGCAACCAGGTGACTTTACCTTCCTGCTGTCACATACCCCCCCCCTCTTGTTTTAACCTTGGGGTTGGAACACCAGCAATCAGGCATTCATGTACTCGAGACAAAGCATCCACATTCCCCATTTGAACGCCAGGGCGATGCTTTACTGTGAAGTTGAATTCCTGTAGGGCCAGGAACCACCTATTCACTCTTCTATTTGTCTCCTTGTTTTGAGCCATCCACTTTAACGGAGCGTGATCCGTAACCATGTCAAAGTGCCTACCTAGCAGATAGTACCGAAGGGAATCTAGAGCCCACTTCACCGCTAAACACTCCTTTTCAACCGTGGCGTAATTTACCTCATGGGACTTCAACTTCCTGCTGAGGTAAATGACTGGGTGCTCTTCCCCGTTCCAGACCTGGGACAATACTGCTCCTAACCCCACATCTGACGCATCACTTTGTACGACAAAGTCTTTAGAGAAGTCGGGTGAGTACAACACTGGCTGGCTACATAAGGCTTTTTTCAAGAATTGGAATGCTGCCTCAGCCTCGGGGGTCCATTTAATCATGACCGACCCTTTCCCTTTCGTCAGGTTGGTTAGGGGCACAGCCTTAGAAGCAAAGTGGGGAATGAAGCGCCGATAATAACCCGCGATTCCCAGAAAGGCCCGTACCTGCTTCTTGCTGTTGGGACGTGGCCAACTCTGGATGGCCTCGACTTTGTTGAGTTGGGGTTTTATCACTCCCCTGCCAATGGTGTACCCAAGATATTTGGCCTCCTCCTGCCCAATGGTACACTTCTTGGGGTTAGCCGTAAACCCCGCTTCCCGGATAGAGTCTAGGACTGCTTGCACTTTTGGCAGATGTGAGGCCCAATCTGTGCTATGGACAATTACGTCATCCAGGTAAGCCGCAGCATACTTCCGATGGGGCCTCAGTATCTGGTCCATTTTCCGCTGGAATGTGGCCGGTGCATTCTGTAACCCGAACGGCATTCTCTTATATTGGAACGCCCCGTCTGGGGTTACAAATGCGGTTTTCTCTTTGGCCGACTTGGCCAGGGGAATTTGCCAATACCCTTTTGTGAGGTCAAGAGTCGTCATGTATCGGGCTGTTCCCAGCCGGTCGATCAACTCATCTATACGTGGCATGGGGTAGGTGTCAAATTTTGTAACTTTGTTCAACTGACGAAAATCGTTACAAAATCGCCAGCTCCCATCCGGTTTAGGCACCAACACAATGGGACTAGACCAATCACTTTGGGACTCCTCTATCACCCCTAAGTTCAGCATTTTCTGTACTTCCTCCCGTATTGCCTCCCGTCGGGCCTCTGGGATCCGATAGGGTTTTAACTTCACCCTTTCACCGGGCGGGGTAATAATATCATGCTCTACCCCAGATGTTTGTCCCGGCAGCTCAGAGAACACCTCCTTGTTGCGAAGCACAAACTCCTTAACCTCCTGTTGTTGGGGTTGTGACAAGGTGGCTGCTATTCCAACCTCCGGAATCACGCAACCAGTTTGAGCTGGTGACCAAGTTTCTGTGACTAGGGACTCTCTATCCCTCCAGGCTTTCAACAGATTAACGTGATATATCTGTTCGGGCTTTCGCCTTCCTGGTTGTCTGACCTTGTAATTCACTTCGCTCACTTTTTCCATTATCTCGTAGGGGCCTTGCCATTTGGCAAGGAATTTACTTTCAACCGTAGGGACAAGTACCAATATCCTATCCCCCGGGGAAAAGGTACGGGTCTTTGCTCCACGGTTGTACACTCTCTGCTGTGCCAACTGCGCTTGGGCCAAATGTTCCTTCACGATGGGCATTACCTGTGCAATTCGATCTTGCATCAGGGCGACATGCTCAATCACACTCCTGTGGGGAGAACTCTCACTTTCCCAAGTTTCCTTGGCAATATCCAACAGCCCTCTTGGGTGTCTCCCATACAGTAACTCAAAGGGGGAGAATCCCGTAGAGGATTGGGGCACCTCCCTAATAGCAAACATCAAATAAGGAAGTAGACAGTCCCAATCCTTTCCATCTCTATCCACCACTTTCTTCAACATTTGTTTTAGGGTTTTGTTGAATCTTTCAACCAGCCCATCGGTTTGGGGGTGATACACAGATGTACGCAATTGCGTCACTTTGAACAATTTACACAGCTCTTTCATAACCCGGGACATAAAGGGTGTACCTTGGTCCGTAAGCAGTTCTTTACAAATACCCACCCGGCTAAAAACAAGAGATAGCTCTTTGGCTATGGTTTTGGCCGAGGTATTTCTGAGAGGGATCGCTTCTGTAACAGGTCTATGAAGCGGGCCTCAGATTGCTGCTGGGCTTGTTGATGAGCTTGCTGCTGGGCTGCAAGGCTCCTTTGCAAACCTGCATTTGTCTGCTGTTGATTGGCATTTGCTAGAGCCAGCTGTTTCAGTATCTCCTCCATGCTGGCTTAAAAACTGCCCGCATTCTCCACCAACTGTGAAGGGGTTAACTCGGTAGCGGGTGTGTGTGACCCCCTGGTTGGGCTCCCCACACAAAAACAGGGCCAGCAGACGGAGGTTGTGGTTTTCAAAATCAAAAGGTGCGGTTTATTTCTCTATGTACAGTGACAAAAACACAGCAAAGCCAAAAAGAAACATAAACAAAATAAATCCTGGTCAGTTTGACCTCTGACTAAACATGCAGGTTTCCTAAACTAACAACTGGGATCAGCCTGGTGCTGTCCTAGTCCCTAAGTCCCTGGTTTAGTAAAAGTCCAAACAAATAGCCACACAGGCTTTGCCTCACCGCACAGGGGTTCACTCTCCCTAGACAGTCCACACAGGTCTGGGTCCAGGCATGAGCAAACACCTAATGAATCTGGGAGTTTTTATAGAGGCCTTTAAATGAGCTGACAAGCTTCAGCTGGTCTCATCAACTCCCTGCCTGCACGACGCCCAGCCCTCTCCCTAGAGGTATGAGTCATCCATGAGCCCACTAGCCTCAGCTGGGCTTCATCAACTCCCTAGTTGTATAAGTCGGCATAAAGCCTGAATCTGGGAGAAATATATCTACCCCCCTGGATGCAACCAGGTGACTTTACCTTCCTGCTGTCACAGTGGGTTTCACCACCATTGTAAACTGTGTCATATGTTTACCATGGGCAAGGACAATAACCTTGAAGATTTTCCCACCAGCACTAATTGCAGCCTCTTACCAAGCAAAAAGCAACAAAATTAGAGATGTTTCTCTAGCAGCATGCTGACAGTAATCCGCCATACCCAGCCTTCAAAACAGATGGCATATGCCAGAAACAGGTTGTTCAATGGCTCTCTCTGGCCTTTTACAGTACATCTGCATTGATTAACTTATTCCACCCCTGGGACTTAGGACTGTTTGACACCACAGAGATGCAGACTCCATGCATGTGGCAGCACAACGGGTTAGCATTTCTGTTTAGCAGCACTGAGGTTGTTGGTTCGAATTCCAAATATGCCGCTACCTGGCTAGAGGTTTGTATGTTCTTCCTCTGTTGTGGTGTTAAAGTTTATTTTTCACCAGTGATTAAATTTTTGACGGTTTCACATACAGTAATGGAAACCCAAGAAATTACATTATAAATGAAATGAGCGTGGGTTTGCACCAAATATATAACTGTGTGTTTTGAGCCAGATATGGATGTAGAAGTCTGGTGTGATCCTGCACACAAATTTTAATGTTGTATGTGATGAAAGCGCTTTGTCAACAATTTGTGTGAAGCAGTCCTCACAAAGTTGTAATTTGCTGTTTTGTACTCTCCACATGCCCAACAACATACATGTTTAATTTTTAGATTTTTGGTATCACTGATCATGACCTTGGACATTTGTTATTTTTAGGTTTACCCTGCACAGATATATATGCTGATGCATTCTTTCATTTGTAATAAGTGGGTTATCCTGATGAACAGGTCTGAGCACTTGAGGCCTACATGAAGAGACAGATCCAATTACACTGGTGGGTGTGTCCTTTACTGGGCGTGTGTAGGTGTGCTAGAAATCCTAGCTAGGTTATATAAGGGCCTGCAGTTGTGGGGATTGTTTAGCCTGAAAATAGGCCAGAATCTTTGTTTGCAATGCTTATAATGGTTTACAAAAATAGATATTTTTTTGGGGGGGGGGGTTTGGGGGGGTAGGAGGATTGCTTTGTGTGTTTGCTGGTAAAGTTTTGCATTAAAACCCTCAAAAGTGTGTTTTTGTGGGCATGGTTTCCAAAGTGTGCCAGTCTGACCATGTGTTTATGAGGCTCAGCAGACCCTTATCTTTTTCTAGTTACTTATAAATCTCACATGTTAGACTTACAACTGCTAATGTTAATCTAGTTTATGTAATGGTTTAGATGAAAAGGAAGCTTCCTGCTAATTCCAAATGCTAATTCCAGTCTGGGGGGGGTGACGATGGGCCTTAGGGGTTCAGGTGCAAGTCGGAACCTTTCTGAGAAACAAGAAGGATCTGGATAGGAGGCACAGAGAGTGACCGAGAAAGACAACGGGAGCCAGTGTTGACAGGTAAGTTTTCAGGAGGCATCCACCGGAGTGCAGCCAGGAGGGCTGGTGAGTGACAGGCACAGTTGGGCAAGCTGGGGAAGCATGCCAGAGCGGACTGGGAGTGTGCAGTCTGAGATGGACGTAGAGCCAGCAGGATCCTTTAATTGGGCTCACCTGGCAATCTAATTATCACAGGTATCCGAGATTGTTTTCAGTGATGAAAAGAGCCCTGAGACACAATGCCATCCATGAGTTAAACTGAAAAACAAAATATTTAATTTTTGTGACACTGAAATAGAATTTGAATAATAATTTGGAACAGGGTGTATAGACTTTAATGGTGTTCGCATCTTCGCTATAATTTTTTTTTTCCATGCAATAGGCGAATGCCTAATAGCCAATGCCACATCAGCATGGTGTCAGAAACCATGAATAAGACTGAGACAGAAGTGCAGTAAAAATCGCACTATTAAATAGAATAGTAAAATTGTATAAACAGAGCAAGCATAGCCAGAGTTCGGTAACCAGGATGGGTAGTCAGAACAAGCCAGAGAAACAGGAGTCCAGAGATCAGCGAAGTCGGGTGCAGCAAACAAGGATCAGGAACCAGAAGGGAAGTCAGCCAAGCAAAAGTCTATCACAGGAAAACACAGTAGAAAGAGTCTGGATATGTTGACCAAGGCGAAGGCACAGAAGATCTGCATATGCAGTTTAAATAGCTAGCAGAGCTTAGCTGACAAGCAGGAAAGGAAGACCAGGTGAGTCACTGTGGAATGAAGAGTGCTGGCAATTAACAGACAGCTGAGCATTGAGCTCTGAGAAGGAAGGGCTGAGCCCAGCCCTGACAGTACCCCCTCCTCAACGACCCCTCCCCCTCAAAGAACCACCAGGTTTGAGGGGGAAAACATCTATAGAAAGCACGAAAGAGGGCAGGAGCATGTACATCTGAGAATGAGACCCAAGAGCGTTCCTCTGGACCGTACCCTTTCTAATGAACTAGGTACTGTATGCACCCACGGAACCTACGGGAATCAATGATAGATTGTATCTCATACTCCTCATGGTTCTCAACCTGAACAGGGTGAGGACAGTATGCCGAGGTGGTGAAGTGGTTGCATACCAAATGTTTTAATAAGGAGACACGATATATATTTGAAATACGCATATTAGAAGGAAGGTCTAAAGCGTAAGCCACTGGAATAATCCTACGGAGAATACTGAAAGACCTATAAACCATGGTGCCAGTTTTAATGAGGGAACATGGAGTCAGAGGTTGCGAGGTGACAGCCAGACCCTGTCCCCAACTTGGTAGGAAGGCGAAGGTAGGCGTCTGAGGTCAGTATGAAGTCTGTACCTATCATTGGCACGTCACAAGGACTCTTGGACTTGTACCCAAGTGGAACGAAGACCATGGAGATGCTCCTCCAATGCAGGAATGCTCTGAGGAACAAATGAGTCGGGCAACATGGATGGTTGGAAACCATAATTCGCCATGAATGGAGACAATCTAGAAGCGGTATTGACGGCACTATTGTGAGCAAACTTCGAAATAGGTAAGAGGTCTGTCCAGCTGTTATGGTAGTCAGAAATGTAGCAACGTGAAAACTGCTCCAAGGACTGGTTGGCTCGTTCTGCGGCCCCATTGGACCGCGGGTGATAAGCAGAGGAGAAGGAACGCTGAATTCCCAACTGTGCACAAAAGGCTTGCCAAAACCTTAACACAAACTTGCTACCCGTGTCCAAGATGATATCCTTGGGTAGCCCATGTAAGCAAAAGATCTCCCAAGCAAAAGTGGAAGTCTGTTCTTTGGATGTGGGCAACAACTTAAGAGAAATACAATAAGACATTTTCGAGAACCGGTCAACCACCATAAGGTTAACTGTTATACGAGGCCCACTGGAAGGTGTCGTGGTGTCTTACTCTGAGCACACACAGAACAAGCAGGTACGAAGGCGGCTACATTAGCGCGTAGACTATGCCACCAGAATTGTTGGGAAATAGCCCAAATTAGTTGATTCTTCCCTCGGTGGCCAGCAGCCTTGGGAGAATGGTAAGTCTGCAGCACAGCAGTGCGGAGACTCTCAGGGACAAAGCAGCGGTCACAAGGTTTATCAGGAGGAGAATGGATCTGAGTGGCAAGAATTCGGTCACCCAAAGGTGAAGTGAGACTGGTACGAACCGTAGCCAGAATACGATCGGGAGGAGTCACAGGAACAGGAAGCGACTCCACCTTGGAAGCGGAGGAAAACTGTTGCCACAAGGCATGAGCCCCTACATTCTTAATACCGGGTGAGAATGAAACTATGTAGTTGAAGCTTGACAAGAAAAGAGCCCATTGCGCCCTTCTGGGAGAGAGGCGTTTAGCCTCAGACAAGAATGTGAGATTCTTATGGTCAGTCACAATAAAGAACCTTCGAGGAGATGCCTCCATTATTTAAGGGCTAAAATGATCACTAACAACTTTCTGTCCCCAATCTCATAATTGCATTCTGCAGGAGACAATTTCTTGGAAAAGTAGCCACAAGGATGCATAGCGCTCTCAGAGGTAGGACGTTGACACAGCAGGGCACCAACTCCAGTCTCAGATGCATAAACCTCAAGGATGAAAGGTACCGTAAAATCAGGATGTACCAACACAGGAGCAGAAACAAAGGCAGCCTTGAGACTCTCAAAGGCATTATTGGAATCCGGAGACCAATTCTGTGGGTTACCATCCTTTCTGGTCATATCAGTCAGGGGTTTGACCAGAGACGAGAAGTTACGAATAAGCTTCCGATAATAACTGACAAAGCCAAGAAAACGTTGCAATGGACGTAAACCCATGGATCATAGCCACTGTAGAACTGCCAAGAGTTTCTCTGGGTCCATCACAAAAACCAGCAGTGGAAATTACATAACCCAGGAATTTAACCACTTAAGCCCCGGACCATTTGGTTGGCCAAAGACCAGAGCACTTTTTGCGATTCGGCACTGTGTCGCTTTAACTGACAATTGCGCGGTCGTGCGACGTGGCTCCCAAACAAAATTGACGTCCTTTTTTTTCCCACAAATAGAGCTTTCTTTTGGTGGTATTTGATCACCTCTGCGGTTTTTATTTTTTGCGCTATAAACAAAAATAGAGTGACAATTTTGAAAAAAAAAAAAAAGCAATATTTTTAACTTTTTGCTATAATAAATATCCCCAAAAAATCTCTAAAAAAATAAATAAAAATTCCACAGTTTAGGCCAACATGTATTCTTCTACATATTTTTGTTAGTGTCTATAAAATAGGGGTCGTTTTATGGCAATTTTATTATAAAAAAAAAATTCTACTTGTTATGGCGACGATCTGCAATTTTTATCGTGACTGCGACATTATGGCGGACACATCTGACACTTTTGGCGTTATTTTGGGACCATTCACATTTATACAGTGATCAGTTCTATAAATATGCACTGATTACTGTATAAATGTGACTGGCAGTGAAGGGGTTAACCACTAGAGGGCTAGGAAGGGGTTAAGTGTGTCCTTGGGAATGATTCTAACTGTTAGGGGGCGTGGCTACGAGTGACACGTCACTGATTGCTGCTCCCGATGAGAGGGAACAGACGATCAGTGACAGTGTCACTAGGCACAACGGGGAGATGCTTGTTTACACTTGCCTCTCCCCATTCTGCAGCTCTGCGACCCAATCGCGGGACACCGGCAGACATCGAGTTCACGGGTCCCGTGGTCACGGTCACGGAGCTCGCAAGCAGGGGCGCGCGCGCGCCCGCATGGCGGGAATTTCAAAGTGACATAAATATACCTTACTTTGCCCAGCCGTGCCATTCTGCCGACGTATATGTACAGGAGCCGGTGGTTAACCGGTTAACCTGTTCACAATGAAACTCGCACTTCTCCAATTTACAATACAGGTTATTATCTCTCAGCCTCTAAAGCACCCGACAGACACCTATGTGATGGCTCTCTAGGGAATTGGAAAATATGAGGATATCGTCAAGATAAACCACCACACATAGCTGCAACAAATCTCGGAGGACATGGTTGATAAATTCCTGGAAAACTGCCGGAGCGTTGCAAAGACCAAACGGCATTACAAGGAACTCATAATGGCCAGTTCTGGTATTAAAACGCAGTTTTCCATTCGTCGCCCTCCTTGATCCTCAGGAGACTTATGCCCCTCCCAAATCAAGCTTCGAGAAAACCGTTGCTCTCTTGAGGCGGTCAAATAACTCCGTAATCAATGGAATCAGATAAGCATTCTTAATCATAAAGCGATTCAGACCCCTATAATCAATACAAGGTCTCAGTTCACCACTCTTCTTTTTCACAAAGAAGAAACCAGCACCAGCAGGAGACGAGGATTTATGGATGAATCCTCGAGAGTGCGTCGGCAACATACTCCTCCATGGCTTTGTCCTCCGAGACAGACAAAGAGTAAACCCAGCCATAAGGGGGTATGGCACCAGGTTGAAGGTCAATTGCACAATCATATGACCGGTGTGGAGGCTTGACCTTTGTCAAAGACATCTCTAAATTTGCGGTACTCCTCCGGCAGGGAGGAGGGTGAAGAGGTTCACAAGACCTTATCCACTTTCTGAAAACATGTCTTCCTGCATTGTGGCAACCAGGAAAGAACCTCAGCACAAAGCCAATCAAAAGAGGGTTTGTGCCTCTGTAACCAAGGTGTCAGGCTAGGAGCAGATAACAGGTAACATTTCAGGTGTGCTGATTATGCAAAGAGTTCAAAGAACAAGAGTACAATCCATGAGCAGGTCTAAGCAGAGTAGGTCAGCTGGGACTTATAGTTCACCGCTGCAGATGAAGGTAGATGTTGGCTGGACCTTGTAGTTCACCGCTGCAGATGAAGGTAGATGTTGGCTGGACCTTGTAGTTCACTGCTGCAGATGAAGGTAGAAGTTGGCTGGGCAGCCAAGTAGTAATACTGAGTCTGGTGCTATAGTAGAATCAGGCAAAGCGTAGTCTAGGCAAGCAGGGTCATACACAGGTAGATCTGAGTCTAAATGGTACCAAATCAGAAGCGAGCAAACAGGGTCAATAACTAGCCGGGTCATACACAAATATACAGAGCAGATATCAGCTGGATCAAACAGTGGCACACAAAAGTAACAACTCTATCACGAGCACTGATTGTGTGCTGATACAGGTGATTTAAAAGTAAGCTGGCCAATCACTGTCGTTTCCCAGGCAAAGGCTGTGTCAGGTGAGTTTTGCTGGGTCTTAAAGGGATCCTAGTACTGACACAAGGATAACCAATAACCGCTGGGAAATGAGGTGAGGAAATTACCTGGAATTGTATTATCTCATGGTGAAGAGCCCCTATGGTCATGGTCAATGGAGCAGTCTCGTGAGTCACATGGGCAGGCTGTAGAGGTCTCCCATCAGCCTCAATGGCAAGTGGAGTGGCACAAAGCTGCATCAGAATCAAGTGCTTAGACATAAATGCACCATCAATCCTTCTGGTTAACTGGGGACGAAACAATGCCACCTAAGGTCTGTCCCCTACAGGACCTCAGAAGCAAGCGTTCTCCCGGACGGGTAGGACAAGAATTCAGGAAATTACCTGCCTGGCCACAATAAAAGTACAATCTCTCCCTCCTCCTAAAGGCCCTTTCATCTGCAGAGAGACATGTGAAACCCAATTTCATGGGTTCTACCTCACTGGCAGACTCGGTATCAGGAGGTATGGGAGGTGAGGGAGGCACGGGTGGGACTGCAAAGCTCGGAGCAAAACGTACAGGAGCCTTCCGCAAGTGCTCCTTAAAGGAAGGTCCCTCTCGGAGTCTGGAGTCAATGAGAACGGCAAATGTTGAGGGGATGTAACCGATGTAAGGGGGTAAGGGGGGGATGTACAAGCCCTCCGCCCACAGACCCTGACAACCACAGCCCAATGTTGTCTGGAAGAGGCCCTTGTCCCCACCAACATGGGGACAAGGTGCTTTGGGGTGCGGGGGCAGGGCTTTCCCTGCCCCAAAGCACCCACCCCCCATGTTGACGGCATGTGGCCTAGTATGGTTCAAGAGCGGGGGCTCGCTCGTCCCCTCCCCTTTCCTGACCTACCGGGCTGCATGCTCGGATAAGGGTCTGGTATGTTTTTTGGGGGGGGTCCCATGCTTTTTTTTTATTCTGGCTTGGAGTTTCCCTTAAAACCCATACCAGACTCAAAGAGCCTCGTATGGACTGGGGGGGACCCCATGCCATTTTTTCTTTAGTTTTTCAATAGCCAAGTGCCAGCAATTGTCCGCAAGTCATCCTAAACTATGTTCACATGAAAATACAAGAGCAACCACAAAAAAAATTGAGTATACATGTGGAAACCAGAGAAAAGGAGAACTGAGAGTCATGTTCACATAAATCAGATATTTGCTTTTGTTGTATTAGAAAAAAAAAATTGTCATCCACTATGTATTTCATCACAGATAAATGTAATGCATGCTACAGGGTATGCATTTTTTTTAACTTGTTTAATATTATGTAGCATTTATTTAGTGTACAAGATCCTACCTGTGCAGTAGAGTGCAACTTTACAAGACTTTTTGGCTTGTTCGATGTCTCCAGCTCCTAAAGCAGTTCCAACCCTGATATTGGCAGCCATGCCAAATCCCATGGAAAACTGTAGAGGAACATATTATATGAATTAGAAAATTGGCCAAGACATCCCTAGTGTAGCACCCTCCTAGATAGGTTGTTAGTGTGGCCTACTCGTCCTGCACGTGGGAATACCTTTCACGTGGAGTGTGCTCACCAATGCCCGGGACCAGGCAAAGACTGTGTTCATGTGAAAAGGTAAACATTAAGGCAGTTCCCGGACTTAGAGTTGAGCTTCATTGTGTGCAGTAATAAGGTGCTGACTGCCTATGAAAAAGCGACTCATCCCATGTCACTACACACTGTAACTTGATGTATATTTGCATTCGGAGGGAAGTGATGAGCCTGCGCCTACTCCACCCATCCAGAGTACCTCTGTTACCTCAGTCCCAGTAACAGAATGGAGCCAGAACATTGACCTCCTCACTACCAGAGGACCTGTCCCCTTACCAGGTACAATGCCTAATGACTGGTTGCTTGTAGCTTGTTCCTTCACTTACCCATAGCAACTACACTCTTCTTCTTGTCTTGCTGAGTTAAAAGTTTGTAGTAGTGTTACTTCATACCCCACATGGAAAACCACATGTCATGGAAGCATTTACATGTGTTGTATGTATACATCTCAATAAACATTTATAAAAATAAAAAAAATGTGCTTTACAGACACAGGTTCTTTGGAATACACCATAACCAACATGCACCCTTTTGCATAACTTTAGACCAGGCTCATAACGGTTAATATACCTTTGCCGTTTTTTTAAGCAGTTTTTTGCTTTTTTCAGAGTTAGAGCTGTTTTACAGCCGAAAAACTCCTCTCAGAACCCACTAGATCTGGGGTTTTTTTTTTCAGCCAGAAAACGCCCCTGCTAAAAACTGCTGATAACAGCCTATGTGTGCATGGATAAATAGGATAACATGCTGGGGAGTATATTGGCTGCAGAAAAAAGCATCTGAAGCCAAAAACAGCAGCCAAAAACATCCAGTGTGCAGCATGCCATTTGAACAACGTCCTATCTAAGATAATGTAGTGGCCCAGGCATACCTCCATAAGCTGAGAGTCCATTACGGCATTGTCTATGGCTTGGATAATCTCAGCAAATCTTCAATGCGCACGGCCCAGATGTCAATCATGACTGAGCTCCGCAATACTCCAGCTCTAAAAGCTATATTCAGTGGACTGGGGCACAGTGATCGGTTCCTCTATCTCCCGCCGAGCTGTCTTTCCTCACTATGAAAGAGGACCTAGTTGATGGAGAGTGTGATGAGTCTGAAGCATTATGGGTGAAACTGCACATGGGTGTGCGTACTACAAAAGGTTGTGATTGAAGCAGTTCTCTAATTAGTAGGAACAGACGATCTGTCTCTCCTTTCCTGACAGAATGGGGATGTGTGTGTGTTTACACACACACACACACACACACACATCCCCATTCTGGCTCTTGCACCCGCAAACGCGTGTGGCCGGTGGACATCGCGGTTGCCGACCACATGCATCGGGACATGCCCCGTGCAGTGGGCATGCCTGAGAGCTGTTTAAAGGGCCGACGTACAGCTATGGCGATTCGTGGGAACGAGCCGACCTGCCGCAGTATATTGACGGTGGCTGATTGGCAAGTGGTTAAAGGAGAATTCCAGCCTTAACTTGTTTGGCTGGACTTCTCCTATGGGTCACGAAGTGCAATTAGTTTTGTACTGCTGTGACCCATTTTCACTAGAGAGCGGGCTGAAATCCGCTCTCTGCTGACGTGACAGGAATCAGTCCAGGCACTGCGTCATCACGACAATAAAGTCTGGATCCGCCAGGTGCCTGGACTGATGCCCGTCTCAGCCTGAGACAGCCGCTTCCCGCCCCTCCACAGCTCAGCGCTCCAGTGAGCACAGGGGTAGCGGCTCTCTGCTTGGGGAGCTGAGAGAACCGAGCCATCGGGGGTGTTCGATCACTAGGTTCTCAGTGTGGAGGCACATGGGGACAGATGCAGCATCAGATCAACGCTGCATCCACCTAGGTACAGTATCTCACAAAAGTGAGTACACCCCTCACATTTTTGTAAATATTTTTTTATATCTTTTCATGTGACAACACTGAAGAAATTACAATGAAAAGTAGTAAGTGTACAGCTTGTATAACAGTGTAAATTTGCTGCACCCTCCAAAGAACTCAACACACAGCCATTAATGTCAAAATCGCTGGCAACAAACGTGAGTACACCCCTAAGTGAAAATGTCCACATTGGGGCCAAAGTGTCAATATTCTGTGTGGCCACCATTTTCCAGCACTGCCTTAACCCTCTTGGGCATGGAGTTCACCAGAACTTCACAGGTTGGCACTGGAGTCCTCTTTCACTCCTCCATGACGACATCACAGAGCTGATGGATGTTAGAGACCTTGCGCTACTCCACCTTCCATTTGAGGATGCCCCACGGATGCTCAATATGGTTTAGGCCTGGGGACATGCTTGGCCAGTCCATCACCTTTACCCTCAGCTTCTTTAGCAAGGCAGTGGTCGTCTTGGAGGTGTGTTTGGGGTCGTTATCATGTTGGAATACTGCCCTGCAGCCCAGTCTCTGAAGGGAGGGGATCATGCTCTGCTTTAGTATGTCACAGTACATGTTGGCATTCATGGTTCCCTCAATTAACTGTAGCTCCCTAGTGCCAGCAGCACTCATGCAGCCCCAGACCATAACACACCCAGAACCATGCTTGTCTTTATACGCCTCACCTGGTTGCCGCCACACACGCTTGACACCATCTTAACCAAATAAGTTTATCCTGGTTAGACAACAGGACATGGTTCCAGTAATCCATGTCCTTAGTCTGCTTGTCTTCAGCAAACTGTTTGCAAGCTTTCTTGAGCATCATCTTTGGAAGAGGCTTCCTTCTGGGACAACAGCCAGGCAGACTAATTTGATGGTCTGAGCACTGACAGGCTGACCCCCCCCCCCCCCACCCCTTCAACCTCTGCAGCAATGCTGGCAGCACTCATATGACGCTGAGCATGTGCACTCAAGTTTTTTGGCAAGGCCTGTTTTGAGTGGAACCTGTCCTGTTAAACCGCTGTATGGTCTTGGCCACCGTGCTGCAGCTCAGTTTTAGGTTCTTGGCAATCTTCTTATAACCTAGGCCATCTTTATGTAGAGCAAAAATTATTTTTCTCAGAACCTCAGAGAGTTCTTTGCCATGTGGTGTCATGTTGAACTTCCAGTGACCAGTATGAGAGAGTGAGATCGAGAACACCAAATTTAACACACCTGCTCCCCATTTACACCTGAGACCTTGTAACACTAATGAGTCACATGATACCGGGAAGGAAAAATTGTTGATTGGGCCCAATTTGAACATTTTCACTTAGGGGTGTACTCACTTTTGTTGCCAGCGGTTTAGACATTAATGGCTGTATGTTGAGTTATTTTGAGGGGACAGCAAATTTACACTGTTATATAAGCTGTCCAGGGGTGTCAAACTCAATTTCATCATGGGCCGCATCAGCATTTGGATTGCCCTCAAAAGAGCTGGTTGTTTCTGTAAGATTAGATGTCCAGTGCATCCCCCCCCTTACATTAGATGTCAAGAGCCACCCCACCATCAGAAGTTGAGTCTCCCACTCTCCCTTACATCACAGTGCACCCCCCTTACCTTATGCTGCTGCTGGGAAGAAGATGGATGCATTGCTTGAAAGCAGAAAGTACAGGGTCTGGAGGAGGACCAGAGGAGGGCTGGAGCTCTCCTGCAGCTGCAGGAGAGGTGCGAGGGCCACATGAAATTGCCTGGAGGGCCGGATTTGGCCCGCGGGGCTTGTGTTTGACACCTGTGCTGTACACTCACTACTTTACATTGTAGCAAAGTGTCATTTCTTTAGTGTTGTCTCATGAAAAAGATATAAACAAAATATTTACAAAATTGTGAGATACTGTAAGTATGAAAGCGGAAAGCAAAAATATACTTCTCTTTTAATTGTGGAGGCTGCGGACACAAATGTGCACTGTTCGCAGGTGATATTTTATTAATGCTGACCTCTCCTGCAACCTCTATTCCTAATTTAAATTCCATTCTTTAAAGGGGCTGTAAACCCTCGTGTTTTTTAACCTTAATGTATCCGATGCATTAAGGTGAAAAAAACTTCTGTGACTGACCCCCAGCCCTGCCCGTTCATTTCCACACCGGAGACACGCTCTACCTCTCTGGCTGGGGTTCTCGGTTCTTGATTGGATAGATTGATAGTAGCGCAGCCATTGGCTCCCGCTGCTGTCAGTCAAATCCAATTATGCGGGCACAGGGGGTGGGGCCAAGTCCGGCATTATGTGTCTATGGACGCAAATGCTGGACTCGGGAGCGCGCCCTCACGGTAACCCCTAGGGAGAGCGCTTCTCCTAGGGGGTTTACCGATGCGGGAAGGAGCCGCGAGTGCCATTGGGGGACCCCAGAAGACGATGATCGGGGCCACTCTGTGAAAAACTAATTGCACAGTGGAGGTAAATATGATATGTAGGGATGAGCCGACCACCCCCCGGTTCGGTTCGCAGCAGAACATGCGAACAGGCAAAAAAATTTGTTCGAACGCGCGAACACCGTTAAAGTCTATGGGACACGAATGTGAAAAATCAAAAGTGCTAATTTTAATGGTTTAATATGCAAGTTATTGTCATAAAAAGTGTTTGGGGACCTGGGTCCTGCCCCAGGGGACATGTATCAATGTAAAAAAAAGTTTTAAAAACTGACGTTTTTTCGGGAGGAGGGACTTTAATAATGCTTAAAGTGAAATAATAAAAGTAAAATATTTCTTTAAATTTCTAACCTGGGGGGTGTCTATAGTATGCCTGTAAAGTAGCGCATGTTTCCCGTGTTTAGAACAGTCCCTGCACAAAATGTAATTTCTAAAAGGAAAAAAAGTAATTTAAAACTACTCGCGGCTTTAATGAATTCCCGGCAATACAGATAAAAGTCATTGAATAAAATGGCATGGGTTCCCCCCCCCCCAGTCCATTACCAGGCCCTTTGGGTCTGGTATAAATATTAAGGGGAACCCTGAACCAAAATGTAAAAAAAAAATAAATTGCGTGGGGGGTCCCCCTAAATTCCATACCAGGCCCTTTTGGTCTGGTATGGATTTTAAGGGGAACCCCGCGCCAAAATAAAAAAAAATGGCGTGGGGTTCCCTCCAAAAATCCATACCAGACTCTTATCCGAGCACGCAACCTGGCAGGCCGCAGGAAAAGAGGGGGGGACGAGAGAGCGCCCCCCCTCCTGAACCGTACCAGACCACATGCCCTCAACATGGGGAGGATGTCCCCATGTTAATGGGGACAAGGGCCTCATCCCCACAACCCTTGCCCGGTGGTTGTGGGGGTCTGCGGGCGGGGGGGTTACGAAATCTGGAAGCCCCCTTTAACAAAGGGGACCCCCAGATCCGGCCCCCCATGTGAATTGGTAACGTTGTTATTAAAAAGAAAAAAAAAAAAGAAAAAAAAATTCCAGCAATGAAAATCCGTTCTCGAGCGGAAGATACGGAGAACACGCCGACACGATCCTGCCTCAATGGGAGGCACCCGCCACATGACGCTCTTCTGCTGTGACAGCTCTTATATAGCTGAGGGCCGGGCCACCCGTCACGTGTGCGGTTGACCCCGCCCCCTCTGACGCAACAGGAAAAAGCTGGGGTTACCCAGTGACATGCCCTCAGCTATATAAGAGCTGTCACGGCAGAAGAGCGTCATACGGCGGGTGCCTCCCATTGAGGCAGGATCGTGACGGCCTGTTCTCCATATCCTCCGCTCGAGAACGGATTTTCATTGCTGGAATTTTTTTTTTCTTTTTAATAAAGGACTTGTCCCAAGCTGTCTACTGTGGTTTTTAACATTTTTGACACATTTTTTGGGTGAAATGGTAGGGGTACAATGTACCCCGTTACCAATTCACATAGGGGGTGGTGGCTGGAATATGAGGGTCCCCTTTGTTAAAGGGGCTTCTAGATTCCGATAAGCCCCCCGCCCGCAGACCCCCACAACCACCAGGCAAGGGTTGTGGGGATGAAAAAACAAAAAGAAATGTTCCCAATGGGGCTTTGGACAGCAATATAATAAGGTTTGAATTAATAACAAATGGATAGCACAAAGAATACATTTATTAAAATGGTAAGGATGTCAAGATGCGTTACAACATGTAAAGGAAAAACTGGCCAACAGGTACAATACATTTTCACAGTACAGCCTATATTGAATATTACACACAGTGTTAATTTATCAGATTACTAAAAATTATTATATGGAGTCCCCGACGCGCTTCGACCTCTGTAGCGGTCATCATCAGGGGGAAAGTAGGCTCTATAAAAAACACATGACATGATTTAAGGAATTTTAAACATCACCATAGGTCCCGTTAGGGTCTAAAATGGTAAAGATGTTTACCACTGAAATGGAATGGATAGTCCCATGGCTAGATGAGTTGGAGATCGCTGAGTGATGAGGCGGACCCCACAGTTGCGTCCATCCCCCCAAAATGGGAAGAGCCCAGCCCGAGGGGCTTGCAATGAGCTACAAGGTAGACATCCTCCAGGGGACAAGGGAGCAAGCATCTGCAATGAATACCCAATCAATGACCATGTATACAGTACAAATTAGTAAGTAAATTGACTCTAAACAGAGTAGCAGAATTTTGAGGGTGTGTGGATTAACCACTACCACAGTAACTTCCCTGGTACCAAACAGTCCCAAAGTTAGGGCGGTACATGTTTATAAATGTTGTATAAGGTAATGGAATTAGATAGAGAGATTGGATGGGAAAAAGGTGGGTGGAAATGATAAATAATGTGTGTTGCTAAGGGTAGTAAAAAGAAAAGTGAGTATGAGTGTGTATGTGTGAGTGTGTGTGTGAATGTAAGTTTTGATATACGGAATATAGGTTAGAGTGTTAAGGGCAATGCAAACTGATTGTGTGTGGTGTATACAAGGTAGTGTTGGAGTGTGAAAAAGGTGGAGGTGTTGGAAAAATGTGAAGGAAAAAACAGACAAACAAACAACAAACAGTGATAAGAAGTGTGCAAAAAAGGGGATATGGGAACTGTAAGGGTGTGTGCATGGTAATGACATTTACCTTGAGTAGATTCATATACAGTAAGTAAAAGAGTAAACTGCAGTGAAGCAGAAGGGTAGAGAACTGGAAGCCAAGGAGGAGTGTGTGAAGTGGTGTCCTTGTAGTCTGCGCGCAGTCATGTAATGATCTGCAAGTAGTGGTCATAGATATATGCAGTAGCAATTAGGGTAAACAGACACAGGTGCTGCCTGTAACTCCCCCTTCCTTCCTTGAAACGGACACCCAGGCCGCTGTAGTGCAGCCTAAATGTGGCTCCCTCGGCGTCCTGGAAGACCACGGCCACGGCCGTCATCTTCGCCGCAATTGCGTGACATCAAGGCGTGGCGCGCATGCCGGGCGGATCCCACGCATGCGCACCTCGCCAAGATAGGTCCGGAGTCGAACACAGGACGCCGCCGGCAGGGTAAAGCTAACGTCGGCGGATTCACCTGCCAACCAAAACAGTGAGAGGAGGGGATGCAGACAGGTCCACATCCCCTCCCCCCCCCCGCTAGTAAGCCAGATCGAACCGGAGACCACGCCACCAGGGAGGCAGGCGCCACGGGAGCCAAACCCCACCACGCAGCGAAAATGTATCCAACAACCATATACATAGCAAAACGGCAGTAGCCATAACATTATTAAGCTATCAAAAAGTGTTAAAGTTTCAATGATGGTGACAGTATCCATTGTATAGTTACCGGATGTTTACCGCTGAAATGGAATGGATAGTCCCATGGCCAGATGAGTTGGAGATCTCTGAGTGATGAGGCGGACCCCACAGTTGCGTCCATCCCCCCAAAATGGGAAGAGCCCAGAGGGTTGTGGGGATGAGGCCCTTGTCCATATCAACATGGGGCCTGGTACAGATCAGGAAGGGAGGGGGCCGCTCTCTCATCCCCCCATCTTTTCCTGCGGCCTGCCAGGTTGCGTGCTCGGATAAGGGTCTGGTATGGATTTTTGGGGGGAACCCCACACCACTTTATTTTTATTTTGGCGCGGGTTCCCCTTAATATCCATACCAGACCTGAAGGGCCTGGTATGGAATTTGGGGGGACCCCCCATGCAAAAAATGTTTTACATTTGGTTCAGGTATTGGACTCGGGGGGAACCCATATCGTTTTTTTCAATGACTTTTATCTGTATTGCCGGGACCCGACAATTCATTATAGCCGAGAGTAGTTTTAAATTACTTTTTTTCCTTTAGAAATTACATTTTCTGCAGGGACTGTTCTAAACACGGGAAACATGCGCTACTTTACAGGCATACTATAGACACCCCCCCAGGTATGAAATTTAAAGGAATATTTCACTTTTATTTTTTCACTTTAAGCATTATTAAAATCACTGCTCCCGAAAAAACAGCTGTTTTTAAAACTTTTTTTGCATTGATACAGGACCCGGGTCCCCAAACACTTTTTATGACAATAACTTGCATATTAACCTTTAAAATTAGCACTTTAGATTTCTCCCATAGACTTTTTAAAGGGTGTTCCGCGGCTGTCGAATTTGCAGCGAAAACCCCAAATTGTTCGCTATTCGGCGAACGGGCGAACAACCGAACATAAAGCTCATCCCTAATGATATGTTTGTTTTTTATAAAAAAAATGAGGGTTTACAACCCCTTTAACCCTTTTCCATAATGTCAGGCTTGTAAGTAAACCATACCAAATTCCTGGCACTGAATATTTCTCTCAAAGAAAATGTAGTGCGTGCTCTCAAAACTTTGCCCTTAAATGGCAACTAGAATCTCTCCCATACTTAGGCATATTTCTTACTCCATCCCTGAACACTTTATATCAATTGAACTATCGTCCAATGTATGAAAAAACTTTCAAAAGATCTATTCTAGACAGATGGAAAATAAATTCACCATCTTGGCTCGATTGGTTGGTTGTATTGTATTAAAATGAATGTACTCACTAGGTTGCTATATCTATTGAGAACTCTTTGAATAGTTCTTAGGATGTCTGATCTCAAAGCCTTTCAAAATAAAATGATGTTACTGTATTTATATAGGATGACAAGAGACCCAGAGTGAACAGGAGTATTTTATACACCCCAAAGCTGAGGGGAGGTTTAAGAGTTCTGGGCTTTGTAAAAATACTTTTAAGCCGCACAATTAGCTTAACTTGCAAAATTTCATACTAAACAATCATACTTTACTTGAAAATAGAATCTTCTGCTCTCCCATCCAGACCAATTGCACACATCTTATGCCTTCTGCCAAAATGGTAAATTACCCAGAAAAGTTTTACAGGAAAAATACCAACTACCACAGTTGGAACTACAATTTTGCTTGTCTAACAAACGCTCTCAAACCAAGTTACTCTCGAACCAAGGTTTTACTGTATTCCGATATAATCAAATATTGTACTTTCTGACCAATCTGGGACAAAATACTAATATAACTACAAAGGCTGATATGGAAACTCTTTGTAATAAGTTCGATAAACTTACAGGGCATATTTCCGAGATCTACTGTATATCATATTGACTACGAAGTTGCAAAAATGATTATGGGAATGTGACTTGGGCAAAACTCTGGAATTAACAAACTGGCATAAACTTGCACCATACGCTTCCAGAGCTCTCATAAACACATCCTTAATAGAAGCCAATTATAAAGTTATGTTAAGATGGCAAATGGTACCAGCTCAAGTAGCATCATGTGTCCCACGAGCCTCTTTGTTTTAAAAGAAGTAGACAAGAGGAGGATGATCTTCCATATTTGCTGGCGATGTCTAAAAATTTAACGATTTTGGATACATATTTACAACTCTGTTCATTTCCTCACCCACATCAGTTTACATAAATCCCTTCAACACGTCCAGTGGGAGAGGTACCAAAACACAGTTTGATTGCCTTTATATTTATGGCAGCTAAAATCTCCATTGCCAAATATTGGAAATCACCAACAATCCCACTTGAGCCGGTCAAAGCTAAACTTTCATGGATAATGGTCAATGAACATCTCTCTGCAATCTTAAATGATAAAATTACCTTATTTAATAAAACCTGAAAGCCCTGGAATAAATATCTCTCAAGGGGTGTGTAAATTATTATAGTTGCTAAATTTCTGGATCAAAGGAATTACACCTATCTTCTTGTCTTCTCTCTTCATTTCCTTTTTCTCTTTTATTTTATTTGTTACTGGTATGTTAATGAAAAACTCAGATAGATTATAAAAGTAGAGATAGATAGAGAGATAGATAGAGAGATAGATAAAGAGATAGATAGAGAGATAGATAGATAGAGAGATATATCTCTCTCTCTATCTATTTTTATTTTTTATTTATTTATATTGTGTGGGAGAATTAGCTCGTGGGGATCACCTTTTCTGAATGACAGTCAGCAAACGGGCACTTTCTTAAAATTCTGGCGGATGCCAGGTTTATTTACAGGAGGTTTGCAAAATAAAAATAAACAAAACAGTAAATTAAATCCTTGCCGTCCGGCGCTAACTAAACAAATAGTCTCCCCTCTATACAGTACGGGGCTGGTCCCCGTCACCCACAAAACATGCGCTAAAGCAAACCTTTTTGTCCAACACCCAGAGCTCCTCTCACTCAGGTTCCTTCCTGAGTCTCAAAACCAGAGCCCTGCTGTGCTCTCTTCCTGGATATTTAAAGTCCAGCTGACTGTGGACTCCAGTGGACCCGGACCGGAACCCAGCCTGCCACAGAGGCTGGAAAAAACGGGCCGGATTCCGGTTCAGTCCCTTACAATGGAACGAATGCGAGGTGAACTGTACCCATTATCGTGTATCTCACCTCGCATACCGTCACATATCCTCCCCCTCTGCTCAAGCCCCTGTGGCTGAGCACTTGACCCAACCATACAGTGCACAAGAGAGAGGGCATCTGCGTTATTTTGGAACTTTCCCGGCCTGTGCTCCGCCGTAAACTTAAAGGGCTGTAAAGCCAGGAACCACCTTGTCACGCGGCCCATTTTCTCCCTGTTGTAACACATCCACTTTAGGGGAGCATGGTCGGTAAACAGCTTAAATGTCCTCCCCAGTAGGTAATACCTCAGGGAGTCTAAGTCCATTTAATGGCGAGACACTGTTTTTCTACGATGGCATAATTATTTTCATTCTTGTTCAGCTTCCTGTTCAGGTATACAACTGGGTGGTCCTCACCCTCCCTGTTCTATGACAGTACAGCCCCTAGGCCCACCTCAAAGGCATCCGTCTGTATGACAAATTCTGTGCTGAAGTCCAGAGTCACTAGTACTGGTAATGCTTTAAATTCTGAAAAGCCTCCTCGGCTTCAGGATTCCACTTGACCATGACCGACCCTCTACCCTTCGTCAGGTCGGTCAGAGGGGCGACCATGGTGGCAAAGTTGGGTATGAACCGTCTGTAATACCCTGTAATGCCCAGGAAGGCCCGCACTTGTTTTTTATTGATCGGTTGGGGCCATTTTTGAATTGCCTCGACCTTATTGGTCTGCGGCTTGACCACTCCCTGGCCAATAATGTACCCAAGGTATTTGGCCTCCTCCAGGCCTATGGCACATTTTTTTGGGTTGGCCGTGAGACCTGCTTCCCTAAGGGAATCTATCACTGCTTGTACACGGAGCAGGTGCGATTCCCAATCTGGGCTGCGGATGACCACATGGTCCAAATACGCAGCTGCATACGGGCGATGTGGTCTCAAGGCTTTGTCCATCATTCGCTGGAATGAAGCAGGGGCTCCGTGCTGACCAAAAGACATCCTCTTATACTGAAACGAGCCCTCAGGAGTGGAAAAGGCAGTCTTCTTCTTGGCCGATTCAGTTAGCGGTATTTGCCAATAGCCTTTCGTTAGGTCTAGGGTCGTTATGTAGCGAGCCTGTCCTAACCTGTCCACAAGTTCGTCGACCCGGGGCATTGGGTACGCATCAAACTTGGATACACTGTTGAGTTTCCTAAAGTCATTACAAAACCTAATAGTGCCATCTGGTTTTGGGACCAGCACTATGGGGCTTGACCACTCACTGTGGGACTCTATCACGTCCAACTCTAACATATTTTTATTTCCTTAGCGACTGCCTCTCGCCTGGCCTCTGGGATTCTATACGGCTTTACATTTACGCAAACCCCTGGTTCAGTCACTATGTCATGTTGGACAATGTTAGTCAGTCTGGGTAAGGGGGAGAAAAAGTCTCTATTTTTATGCACAAACGCCGGTTATGGGGACGTCAGGTGTCACCGGTACCCGGTCTGTTGGAGGCGAGGACGTGGCCAGTAAAGTCTCTCTGTCCTTCCAGGGCTTTAAGAGATTCACATGGTAAATTTGGTGTGGTTTCCTTTTCCCTAGCTGGTAGACTTTGTAGTTTACCTCCCCCACCCTTTCGACAACCTCAAAGGGACCCTGCCACTTGGCTAGGAACTTACTTTCCACCGTGGGAACCAGTACCAACACTCTGTCCCCGGGGCTGAAAGTACGGACCTTGGCACCCCGGTCATAGACCCTCCTCTGGGCCTCCTGGGCTCGCTCCATATGTTCTCGCACCAGGGGCAGGACAGCTGCGATACGATCCTGCATCACGGAGACATGCTCTATGGTTCTTCTATATGGGGTGGCCTCTCCTTCCCACATTTCTTTGGCAACATCTAGCAGGCCCCTGGGATGTCTACCATACAAGAGTTCAAAGGGGGAATAGGGGGAATAGCCAGTGGATGCCTGGGGAACCTCTTGTATGCAAACATGAGATATGGCAGCAAAAAAATCCCAGTTTCTCCCATCTCTGTCGACCACCTTTTTCAGCATACTTTTCAAAGTTTTATTAAATCTTCCGACCAGACCATACATTTTGGGGTGGTAGACAGAGGTACGGAGATGGGAGATTTTTGTATAGTCTACACAGTTCCTTGGTAACCCTAGACATAAAGGGGGTGCTCTTATCAGTTAAGACATCTTTTGGGATCCCCACTCGACTAAACACCTGAACCAATTCCTTGGCGATAGCCTTAGCGGAGGTGTTGCGCAAGGGTATGGCCACAGGATAGCGCATTGCAGAGTCTAGGATCACCAAAATATGCTGGTGACCCGGGGCAGATTTCACCACCTGCCCCACCAGGTCCATGCCAATCCTCTCAAAGGGGACCTCGATTATTGGTAGAGGGACAAGAGGGCTGTGAAAATGGGGTGACGGTGACGACATTTGGCACTCTGGGCACGATTCGCAGTACTCCTTGACATCTGTATGCAACCCGGGCCCCCCTTTACATGACCATGGTCCAGGTCTAGCACCACCCTACGGAAGGGTTTGAGAGCCAGTAGCTGTTCTACCTCATCCTCTCCATGTTTTATCACTCGATACAATAAATTGTTTTTAAGGGCCATGTAGGGGAAACACACCACCCAATTAGGATCCACCTGTTCCCCGTCCAACTCCTTAACGTTTTCCCTGGCTCTCATGAGGGTGGTCTCTCGCAGTTGCTCAGTACAGAAATCCTCTCTCCTGACCTCTAAGTCGGGTACCACATTTTGGCTACTCTCAAAGTCAGGGTCAGAGGGGGTCTCCTGTTCCTTACACTCAGGGTGGGAGCTAGCTTCCAGGTCCTCCGGCTCCCCAGCCATGACAGGGAAAGGAAGAGGATCTCCAGCTTCCTCGATTCCACCAACAGTATCCCCTTCCCTTTGGCAAAAAGGGTCTGGTGAGAGTTCCCGTGCTTCCCCAGCAGGGGGAGCTCTATCTACCAGCCTCCTTTTGCTCTCCCATAAATTCCAGAAATAGGGAAAATCTCTTCCCACTAAAGCTTCATGAAGCAGTGAAGGTACCACCCCCACTGAATGTGTTAGACTGCCCCAAGGGGTATTAACCTTAACCACCGCTGTCTGGTAGTGTCGAGTGTCCCCATGGATGCAAATTACCCCAATAGTACTGGGGTGTAGTTTTGTGGGGTTTATACAATCATTCCTGACTAGGGTCACCACTAGGGATGAGCTTCAAGTTCGAGTCGAACTCATGTTCGACTCGAACATTGCCCGTTCGGTGAACAGCGAACAATTTGGGGTGTTCGCGGCAAATTCGAAAAGCCGCGGAACACCCTGTAAAAGTCTATGGGAGAAATCTAAAGTGCTCATTTTAAAGGCTTATATGCAACTTATTGTCATAAAGTGTTTTGGGACCCGAGTCCTGCCCCAGGGGACATGTATCAATGCAAAAAAAAGTTTTAAAAAACGGCCGTTTTTTCGGGAGCAGAGATTTTAATAATGCCTAAAGTGAAACATTCCTTTAAATTCCGTACGTTGGGGGTGTATATAGTATGCCTGTAAAGCAGCGCTTGTTTCCCGTGCTTATAACAGTCTCTGCACAAAATGTAATTTCTGAAGGAAAAAAAAATAATTTAAAAGTACTCGCGGCTGTAATGAATTTCCGGTCCCGGCAATACAGAGAAAAATCATTGAAAGTCATTGATAAAAATAAAAAAATGCGTGGTCCCCCCAAATTCAATTACCAGGCCCTTCAGGTCTGGTATGGATATTAAGGGGAACACTGCGCCAATTTTTTTTAAAAATGGCGTGCGGTTCCCCCCAAATATCCATACCAGACCCTTCAGATCTGGTATGGATTTTAAGGGGAACTCCGTACCAAATTTAAAAAAAATGGTGTGTGGTTCCCCCCAAAAATCCATACCAGACCCTTATCCAAACACACAACCTGGCAGGCTGCAGGAAAAGAGGGTAACGAGAGAGCGCCCCCCCTCCTGAACTGTACCAGGCCACATGCCCTCAACATGGGGAGGATGCTTTGGGGCTCTGTGACCCCTCAAAGCACCATGTTCCCATGTTGATGGGGACAAGGGCCTCATCCCCACAACCCTTGCCCAGTGGTTGCGGGGGTCTGCGGGCTGGGAAATTATCGGAATCTGAAAGACCCCTTTAACTAAGGGGACCACAGATTCCGTCCCCCCCATGCAACTTGGTAACGGGGTACATTGTACCCCTACCATTTCACAAAGAAAGTGTAAAAAAATTGTAAAAAAACACAGACACAGTTGGGATAAGTCCTTTAAAAAAAATACAATAAAAAAAAAGACTCCAGTGGTGGTAATCCACTCTCGATCTCCTCTCCAGCGATGTTGGTATCCTGCGATGGATGATCTATCCAGGCTCCAGCGACGAGGAACAGCACACGGTCCTCTCTTCACCGAAGCAGAGACACCCCGGGAATGACGCCGCTGAAGCCTGACAGGTCTTATGTAGCCGAGAACGGGGCCACCCATCACGTGACCCCGTCCCTCTCTGACGCAAGAGGTAACCCAGGCTTTCCCAGTGACGTGCGGGTGACCCAGCCCCCCTCTGATGCAACGCTTTGGCGGCGTCATTCCCCGGGTTACTCCGCTTCGATGAAGAGAGGACAGTGTGCTGTTCCTCGTCGCTGGAGCCTGGATAGATCATCCATCGCAGGATACTGACATCGCTGGAGTGGAGATCGAGAGTGGATTACCACGGCTGGAGTCTTTTTTTATTTTTTTTATTCATTTTTAATAAAGGACTTATCCCAACTGTGTCTGTGTGTTTTTTTACACTTTCTTTGTGAAATGGTAGGGGTACAATGTACCCCGTTACCAATTCACATACGGGGGGCCAGGGACTGGGGGTCCCCTTTGTTAAAGGGGTCTTCCAGATTCCGATAAGCCCCCCGCCTGCAGACCCCCACAACCACCGGGCAAGGGTTGTGGGGATGAGGCCCTTGTCCCCATCAACATGGGGACATGGTGCTTTGGGGTCCAGACCCCAAAGCTTCCTCCCCACATTGAGGGCATGTGGCCTGGTACGGTTCAGGAGGGGGGGCCCCTCTCTCGTCCCTACTCTTTTCCTGCGGCCTGCCAGGTTGCGTGCTCAGATAAGGGTCTGGTATGGATTTTTGGGGGAAATTTCCCCTTAACCACCCTGGCGGTATGATTCTGTCTGGAATTTTGTACCAAAAGCGGTACAATTATTTTGCATGGAAATTTGGTGTTATGTATTGTAGGCCTGCAATTCTTAGTAATTACTTACTTAAACCTGACCAAACAAGAGTCTAGTAGACATCCCGGGTATGATAAAGTTTGAAACACAAAATCATAAAATTATAATATAATAAATAACTATAAATAATAATTATAACAAATAGTAATGTAATTATAATAAAAATTATTCACTAATGTAATCAAAAACACTGAAATTTGCTCAGTTGCAGAATTGAGATTTAGTGTTTGATGACGAAATTTCCCCACAAATCGCTATCGCTCAATTCTGTGAGCGCTTCTAATTTATTATCGCTGTTTTCTAGCTGGTCTAAAACCACTTTTGACATAAAGGGACACTTTTTGGTTGCTATGGACAATCTCCAGTTTCCAGGCAGAAAGAACAGTATTTATAATATAAAACTGCATGCAGGACACTGGACAGACCACTAGGGACAAAGGGTGTGTGTAATTATTTGATACAGTACTGTAATCTGTAAGATTACAGTATACTGTATGTATACTGTGTGTTTTACTTTTTGAATTTGGCGCCGAACTCCGTCCCCGTGCGCCGCAACGTCGCAGGGAACGGAGCTCGGCACTCGGCAGTGTGGATCGAGCGAGATGACAGCTCGCACACACTGCAAGGACACATCGCAGGATCCATGGAACAAGGTAAGTAAGTTCTCTGTATCCTGCAATGCAATCCCGAGTCTGGCTCTGGGTTACCGCTCTTAGCATGAAAAACTCACCCCGAGCCTGACTCGGGATTACCGCTAAGGAGGTTAAAATCCATACCAGATCTGAAGGGCAAATACTATATATGCCCCCAGGTACAAAATTTAAAGGAATATTTCACTTTTATTGTTTCACTTTAAGCATTATTAAAATCACTGCTCCCGAAAAAACTGCAGTTTTTAAAACTTTTTTTTGCATTGATACATGTCCCCTGGGGCAGGACTTGGGTCCCCAAACACTTTTTATGACAATAACTTGCATATAAGCCTTTAAAATTAGCAGTTTTGATTTTTCTTGTTCGTGTCCCATAGACTTTAACGGGGTTCAGATGTTCGAACAAATTTATTGCCTGTTCGCATGTTCTGGTGCGAACCGAACTGGGGGGTGTTCGACTCATCCCTAGTCACCACACTACCAGAGTCTAGCAGGGCTGTCAGTGGCTTTCCATCAACTGAAATATCACACATCTGTTTTTCAATGCGACTCTGACAAGATGCAGTACATGCGACCTGTGCAAACAAATAAATGTGTCTTTTCCCATATAAGCATAATCGCATTGCATAGGTTCATCATTTATAGGACAGTTCACAGCAATATGCCCTAATGCATGGCAATGAAAACACTGTATATGCTCTACCGCCAGTCCTCTTAACGGTCCCAAAGACCTTCCTGGCTTCTTTGGCCAGTCTCCAGGTCATAGTCTCATCAGCTGTAACAACAGTCTTATCAAATTTCCTCAAGCTCTTGAACCCCGGAACAGTCTTACCAGAACCGCTGGGAGATCTTGCACCCCTAGACACACCGAAGTGGGTCGTAGATAGATTCACCAAGTCCTCAGTAGCACTGTGCCTCTCCACTAGGTCCACCAGTTGGGCTGCAGTTTTGGGGTCCCCCTGTCCGACCCACTTCCTCAGAGCAGCAGGGAGCGCACGTAGATACCGGTCCATTACCACACGCTCCACGATCTGAGGGCTTGTTAAGGTCTCTGGCTGTAACCACTTCCTGGTGAGGTGGACCAGGTCAAACATTTGCGAACGGGCAGGCTTGTTGCTGGAGTAGGAACACTGATGCACGCACTGGGCCCGGACTGCCATGGTGACACCCAAGCGTGCGAGTATCTCTGTCTTTAGAGTCTCATAGTCCTGGGCCTTATCTGGTTCTAGGTCAAAATAGGCCCTTTGGGATTCTCCTGTTAGAAATGGAGCCAACAGACCCGCCCACTGCTCTTTTGGCCATCCTTCTAGGACAGCGACTCTCTCGAAAGTCGCAATGTATGTCTCAACATCATCCGCAGGTGTCATCTTTTGCAGGTAGTAGGAGGCACGTACCACAGGAGGTGCGGACCCCTTTTTCAGTTCCACCAGAGCCTCTGCGAACTGCGGGTTCATCTCCTGCTGGGCCGCCTGTTGTGCTGCAGCAGCCTCTGCGACTTGGCGGTTGGTTTCTCACTGAGCTGCATTGGCCTGAAGCAGGGCCTTTATCATTTCCTCCATCTTCAGAAAAGGGCCCGCTGAATCCACCACTTGTGGGAGAATTAGCTTGTGGGGAGTACCTTTTCTGAATGACAGTCAGCAAACGGGCACTTTCTTAAAAATCTGGCAGGTGCCAGGTTTATTTACAGGAGGTTTGCAAAATAAAAATAAACAAAGCAGTAAGACCCCATTCACACAGGGGCGACTCGTCAGGCGTCTCAGCCGCCTGACAAGTCGCGTCCCATTCTGTACAATGGAACTGTTCTAAGACTGAAGCCGCTCCGACTTAGAAAAAGGGTTCCTGTACTACTTCAAGACGACTTCAGGGCGACTTCCATTGACTTCAATACAGAAGTCATTTTTGAAGTCACCTTTGAAGTCGTCTTGAAGACGCCCAGCACAGTCACAGGACAAGTCGTGCCGCCCCTGTGTGAATGGGCTCTTAATTAAATCCTAGCAGTCCGGCGCTAACTAAACAAATAGTCTCCTCTCTATACAGTGCGGGCTGGTCCCCGTCACCCACAAAACATGCACTAAAGCAAACCTTTTAGTCCAACACCCAGAGCTCCTCTCACTCAGGTTCCTTCCTGAGTCTCAAAACCAGAGCCCTGCTGTGCTCTCTTCCTGGATATTTAAAGCCAGCCTGCCACAGAGGTTGGAAAAACCGGTCCGGATTCCGGTTCAGTCCCTTACAATGGAACGAATGCGAGGTGAAATGTACCTATTATCGTATATCTCACCTCACATACCGTCACTATATATATATATATATATATATATATATAATACTCCTAATACACATAACCCTATTTTTATGATTTATGATATACCTTTATTCTTTTTAATGTCATGACTTAAACTACAGGTGCTATTCCTTTTAGATGAAGCATTTATACATTTATTTAAGTTTACCATGATACACCTGAACACCGCCCCGCAGGGCGGAAAAAGGAATAAATATCATACCTTATACTTTGTACTATTCGAGGGATCCCTTTAGGAATGCTCTTATAGCTTGATATTGGTATAAAAGTATTCTGCTACTTACAGTATATTATTATTATTTTTATTTTTTTATTATCTTGTACTATTTAGTCAGAGCTTAATGTTATAATATCTGGCATATTATACAATTTATTTTTTGTCCTTTTAAAACTTAAAAAAAAAACTATTGAAAAAGAACAAATGTAATTATAATAAAATAAACAAAAATATTTAAAAAATGAGAAGCAACCTGTGGGTGGGTGCAGTGTGGTGCGGTGGCAATAAAAAAACAGTCCAGGTGCAGAAAATAGATCTTGTATTAAAGTAAATGAAAAATAGTTCACAACAAGCCCAGTGGAAGGAGGTCCAACCGGGAACACTCATTGATGCCAGCAGCATAAAGCAAAGCAGGTTTCAGCCAAACTGACAGCATCTGTCTTAATGGAAGGAATGTGGCCTGGCCGGTCTGGGCCCAAATGGGAAGGTGTCCAAGGAGAGTGGCAGAGATTTCCCTACTCATCTGGAACCTTTCCCTACCGCTCATACTATCCCTGACAGACAGGTGACCTGTTCCTACACTACCCATGCGCTGAACGCGTGCAAAATTTAGGAGCCAGGGTCTTCAAAAGATTCTGCCACACCTTAGATGGCAGCCAAAGTCACATGGGTGGCTAGCATCAAAATGGATCACTGCTCCAGTGACTCAGGAAACCACAGAGGAACCATGTTCTTAACTTCTTCTCCCTCTGCACTGCTGCTGCAGATGAGCGCCACCTGCAGTGAAGAAAACACTGCACCTGCCTACAAACCCCATCGTCTTATGCATACTTGCAAAACATGCACGTGTAGCGCTACCCCCAGGTAAGAGAGCCGCTTGGTTTGATTTCGGGCCCTGTATGCAGCACCACCAACCCCCGGCAATCTTACTCGACCCACTCTGGCACAGTTAGTCTAGGGTTATATCTGTATCACATTCAAAAGTATGGCAAGGGGTAATCTCTTAGCAGTAAGACAACACACACTGAAGCGAGGGATTAAATATAACAGTTTACTCTTATCTCAAAGGTAGCAAAGGCAGAATACAACACATGCAACTGGCTTGCAGTGCCCTGCAGAAATCAATACAGCACACAATAATGGCGCTGCGCGGTACTTCTCCACGCGTAGCTATTATGGTATGCGCGCCCTATGGCGCACTAAACATTATCTTAACTTCCCACCCCGGTCAGGCCTGACATTGAGTAAATCTCAGTCACCTTCTATAGAGATTTCTTCGCATGCCAGCTTTCGGTGGTGCACTTGACGAATAGTACTTTGTAATCCACAACCAGGCAATAACTTGGAATACTATAATGGGAGGACACTTCAAATCTGTCCTGCTACCGGTCCCCCCGGGGAACAGTAAATAAACAAAACTGTGGGCCTATGCAGTCTATAGGCCTGAACACGGCACAGTCTATTGGTCTGGGCAGGTGCCCGCTCACCACTCCGGACGCGATCCCAGTCCGGAACGTCCACCCTGCTGTGTATCCGCACACAGCGTCTGCAACGATCGGGTCCCCGATCCAACTAATGTCCTCACTCGACAAGTCAGATGCCACCCAGGCTCCGCAGCGGGGTGGAAGGCTCTTTGGAAGTTGCGCAAGGCCTAGGCTTCAGGCCTTGCACTGCAGCAGATCCGCACAGGAAGAAACTCTTGCTTGCAGCGCGGTGTCCAAAGAGGCCGAGCTCCGCCTCGCCTCCTCCTTAAATAACCCCTCCCATGAGTCTCTGCGGTGGCTAACTGCACTCTGGGTGCCGGGGTTCTGGGTAACGTAGTCCCGGGGCCTTAAAGGAGACCCCGCTACACACTCCCCCCACTTAAACTCTTTGGTCCCCAAAGATAACAAACTTAAATTACAGAACGTACAACATCAATCAAACTTTCGTATGATGTTGGCAGAGGAAATTCCCACCAAAACCGAGGCGGCGAACTCCCCTGCCCACAGGTCACACTATCATCAGTGTCCTGCCTAACTGTGCCAGAGAGTGAGCTGGGGTT
The DNA here is from genome assembly GCA_029206835.1 of Rana muscosa. Taxonomy (NCBI): domain Eukaryota; kingdom Metazoa; phylum Chordata; class Amphibia; order Anura; family Ranidae; genus Rana; species Rana muscosa. Next base: position 595,149,456 of record CM055117.1, read on the forward strand.
GCCTCCCACCAAATGAACAGTGGGAGGATCAGGGTCTTCCATACTCCTTCTGGCAGTAACCACAGTGTCTTCCGCACTTCTCCCCATCTGTGGGTAAGTTAATCTTCTGGGAGGCTTTATGGCTCTTCACTTCCTCTGTCCTCTTGGACTTTCTGTTGAAACGGGCTCCTCTTCTGGAATCGACTTAGGAATCTCCTCTGTTTCAGGAACACTGGACTCCGGAGCAGGGAGATACATGGAATCCCTTGGATCTTCCTCTGGGGGTAAGTCACAGACACTCTCCCAAGCATCTGCCCAAGGACTGGACGGGATGAACTCAGTGGTTTCTGCATTCAGTGTCTGGTCCTCAGCATCTTCTTCAGGTGGAAGATCAATAGCAGAAGTTTCTGGAGCCTGGGAAGGCCAAAGCCAACCAAGTTCTTCTCCCTCATCCTCACTTGTTTCTGAGGTCTCTGTATCCCCAATCCGGGGGGTCTGGGACCGAGTGTTTGGTCGGGGAGTATCCAGAATGGAAGTTGGCTCAGGGGAATTCATCACAGGGGGATTTGGACTGCCTCAGCCAGTGGGAGTAGGTGGTTCCGGTGCCAGGTCTTCAAAGGCCCCACCTTCCCTTCTGGTTTAAGTCTGTAAACGGGTAGGCCCGGTAGTCTTTTGCAAACAACATAAGGTTCAGGTCTCCATCTGTCTGCAAGCTTGTGTTTTCCAGGGATCCCCAAATTCCGCAACAACACTCTGTCTCCAGGTTGTAGATCTTGGATCCTAACTTTTAAGTCAAAAATTTTCTTGTTGCGGGCCCCCCTTTGCTCTGAGGCTGCCTGGGCCTGTTCATAGGCCAATTTCAAATTGTGTCTAAGCCTATCAACATATCCCTTGTGGGAAGCAGCAGAACAATGGTCTATGGAAGTGCCAAAGGCCAGATCTACGGGTAGTCTTGCTTCTCTCCCGAACATAAGTCGATAGGGTGAGTACCATGTAGCATCACTGGTGGTGCTGTTGTATGCATGCACAACTGCCGCTATGTGGTTGCTCCAATGCTGCTTCTTTTCACTACTTAGAGTCCCTAGCATGTTGAGCAGAGTTCGATTGAACCTCTCCGGCTGAGCATCACCTTGTGGATGATAGGGGGTAGTTCTTGTCTTCTTGATCCCCAAAGAATCCAGGCGTTTCCAGGTCAATCGACTTTCAAAGTCCCTTCCCTGATCTGAATGGAGCCGTTGTGGTAGCCCATAATGTACAAAGTATTTCTCCATCAGCACTTTGGCCACGGTGGAAGCCTCCTGGTCCTTGGTTGGAAAGGCCTGGGCATGCCGGGTGAAATGGTCGGTTACTACCAGAACATTTCCTAGTCCACTCAGGTCGGGTTCGAGGCAGAGAAAATCAATGCATACCAGGTCAAGTGGGCTTTGACTTTGCAGATGGCCCATTGGGGCAGCTTGATGAGGTAAAGTCTTTCTCTGGATGCATCGTGCACATGAGTGGCAGTATTCTTCAACTTCAGCCCTCATGCAGGGCCAATAGAAACGGTCCCTAACGAGTTGGAAAGTCCTTTCTGCCCCTAGGTGGCCATGGTTGTCGTGCAAGGCAACCAGGACTGTCTCTCGGTACTTCTCCGGCAAGAACAGTTGCCACTTGTCTTCTAGGTCATCAGAGGGGCCCCTTCGGTAGACCACTCCCTGGTGCACCTGTAACTTGTCCCACTCTTTCCTCTACAGGCGAGCTTTCTTTGAAGGGTGACGTGAGAGCCTATTCGGGTCCTGATTCTCCAGGGCCTCTAGGACCAATCTCCCCATAGGGCAGTGGTTCTCAACTCCAGTCCTCAGGGCCCACCAACAGGCCAGGTTTGCAAGATAACTGAAATGCATCACAGGTGATATAATTTGCTGCTCAGGGATTGCAGTATTCTAGTCTGCATCTCACCAAGGTAATACTTAAAATCTGGCCTGTTAGTGGGTCCTGAGTAGGGATGGGCCCGGTGCTCGATTCGAACCCACGTTCGAATCGAGCACTGGGCGTTCGCTCGCTCGGCGAGCCCAGAACTATTTGGGCCGTTCGCATCACATTCGTGTGATGCGAGCGGCCCCGCAATGCATTGTGGCCGGCGCGGCCGGCGCAGTGCATTGCTGGCTGATGATTGGCCAAGCATGCACTGTGACCCCGCATGCTTGGCCAATCACAGCGCCCGAAACTCGGAGAGCAATATTTGGCTACAGGCAGGACGCCTGTAGCCAATTACAGCTCAGGGGCTTTAGTACACGCCCCACCATTTAAAAGGCCGCCACGCCGTCGGCCCCGGTCACATGAGTTCCGGCTTTAGGAGAGATCAGTCTGCTGATTCTGTCTTTGCTTGATACTGAAAGATTTGCTCTTCTTTGCTAAACCATTGGCTATTTCTTTGCTAAACCATTGCTACCTAAGTCATTGATCGTTCATTGCTGCTGATTGCACAGTTAGTGTGTTATTAGCTGCTGCTGGGGATTAGTCTGGTGCGTGCTTACTGTTAGTACAGTATTGCAGTAGTACCAACCGCAGTGCTGTTAGCACAGCATTGCACCCCAACAGCACCCATAGGACTTCTAGTGTGTTAGTGGCAGCAAACAGAGCTCCTATATTTTCTTCTCAGCAGCACCCATAGGACTTCTAGTGTGTTAGTGGCTTCACACAGAGCTCCTATATTTTCATCTCAGAAGCACCCATAGGACTTCTAGTGTGTTAGTGGCAGCAAACAGAGCTCCTATATTTTCTTCTCAGCAGCACCCATAGGACTTCTAGTGTGTTAGTGGCAGCAAACAGAGCTCCTATATGTTCTTCTCAGCAGCACCCATAGGACTTCTAGTGTGTTAGTGGCAGCAAACAGAGCTCCTATATTTTCATCTCAGAAGCACCCATAGGACTTCTAGTGTGTTAGTGGCATCACACAGAGCTCCTATATTTTCATCTCAGAAGTAGTGATGAGCCGAACACCCCCGGGTTCGGTTCGCACCAGAACCCGCGAACGGACCGAAAGTTCGTACGAACATTAGAACCCTATTAAATACAATGGATGCGAACGTTCGAATTCTAAAGTGCTAATTATAACGACTATTATGCATGTTATTGTCCTAAAAAGGGTTTGGGAACCCGGGTTCTGCACCAGGGGACATGTATCAATGCAAAAAGAAGTTTTAAAAACGGTCGTTTTTCGGGAGCAGTCATTTTAATGATGCATAAAGTGAAAAAAAAAAAGTCAAATATTCCTTTAAATATCGTACCTGGGGGGTGTCTAAAGTATGCCTGTGAAGTGCCACGTGTTTCCCGTGTTTAGAACTGTCCCTGCACAAAATGACACTTCTAAAGGAAAAAAAAGCCATTTAAAACTGCTTGCGGCTTTAATGTAATGTCTGGTCCCGGTAATATGGATGAAAATCTTTAAGAAAAATGGCATAGCTACCCCATGACCCCCCCCCCCTACCCCAGCCCATTACCAGCCCCTTTGGGTCTTGTATGGATATTAAGGGGAACCCCGCACATAAAATAAAAAAGGCCCTATATACTCTGAACAGCCGTATACAGGCGGTGCATACAAGACAGGGACTGTAGGTTTGTTCTTATGTAGAATCTGTTTGTAATTTTGAACAGGTACATTGTTAAAGTGTAGCTCCAGCCCAAAAATCTATTTTTAAACTTTTTGGAAAACATAGGTAAGGGTTATCACCCCTGTAACATTTGTTTTGCTGTCTGTGCCCCTGTTCAGAACATTTCACCTCACTTTCCGTCCCAATGACAACTGTTTTTGAAATGTGGTGTTTTTCTTGAAACAAGGATTGGTGATAAAGCATCAGTACAGAGGAGACACCTTTCTCCCATATTAATTCTTACAGGAGAGAATTTTCCTTCCTAGGGGTAGATTTCCTCTCACTTCCTGTTGTCTTCTTGCGTTTGCAAGTAGGAGTCGTTTGTAAGTTGGATGTTTGAAAGTAGGGACCTGCCGTATATACTCTGCAGAAATAGGCCCCTTAGTTGTTGGTGTTGGCACAACACTGTAAGCACTCACAGTTACTCTTGGTTGGTGCTGGAACGCCCTGCTGTCAACTATTATATCAGGAATTGTAATTACATATAATTGTTGAACAGTGGTAGTAAAAATTGGGCCTTTGATGGTGGTGCTGGTGCCACAACACTGTAAGCCCTGACAGTTACTCTTGGTGGGTGCAGCAATGGGCCCTGCTGTGAATTATTAGATCAAGAATTGTAATTGCATGCCCCTGTTGAACAGGGGCTGAAAAATTGGGCCTTTCGTGGTGGTGGTGGTGGTGGTGGTGTTGCCACAACACTGTAAGCCCTCAGAGTTACTCTTGGTGGGTGCAGGAATGGGCCCTGCTGTGAATTATTAGATCAAGAATTGTAATTACATGCCCCTTTTGAACCGGGGCTGAAAAATTGGGCCTTTCGTGGTGGTGGTGGTGGTGGCGTTGCCACAACACTGTAAGCCCTCAGAGTTACTCTTGGTGGGTGCAGCAATGGGCCCTGCTGTGAATTATTAGATCAAGAATTGTAATTACATGCCCCTGTTGAACAGGGGCTGAAAAATTGGGCCTTAGGCACTGGTGGCACAACACTGCAACCCCTCACAGATACTGTACTTGGAGCACAGCAATGAGCCCTGTTGCAAAGTATTGCTTCAAAAATTGTAATTACACGCCCCTGTTAAACAGGGGCTGAAAAATTGGGCCTTAGGCACTGGTGGCACAACACTGCAACCCCTCACAGATACTGTACTTGGAGCACAGCAATGAGCCCTGTTGCAAAGTATTGCTTCAAAAATTGTAATTACACGCCCCTGTTAAACAGGGGCTGAAAAATTGGGCGTTAGGCACTGGTGGCGGCACCCATAAACAAAAATGATCTTCCAAGCTATCATCATCAATCGTATCATTGAGGACTCGGAGGAGGAGGATAGCCAGTCAACATAACAGCACAGGCACTCAGCATCAGCATCAGTCTTGAAGGGATGTGACATGTTAAAATCAATTAGTCTGTTATATCAGCATCAGGTGTGTGGTAGCTGGTGGTGATCCAAGACTGGTTCATCTTGATGAAAGTCAGTCGATCAACCGAGTCGTGGACAGGCGCACCCTGTGATCCATGACAAATCCTCCAGCAGCACTGAATGTGCGTTCCGAAAGAACGCTGGATGCAGGACAGGCCAGTAGCTCAATTGCATACTGTGCAAGCTCTGGCCAGTGATCCATCCTCAAGACCCAGTAAGCCAGAGGATTTTCGGTGGGGAAGGTGTCCAAGTCTGACCTTGCCCCTAGATATTCCTGCACCATGTTTATCAGACGCTGGCGATGGTTGCTGGAACCGATCATACTTTGGGGCTGCGGACTAAAGAATTGTCTGAACGCATCGGTCAGACGGCCACCTTCCCCACCGCTCCTTCTTTGACTGGCCGAAGCCTCAGCAACTCGTTGTCCAGGACCAGGAGTTTGTAACCTCCCAGTCTCTGGGAACGCGTTGCACAGACCTTTCTGCAAGGCCTCCCGGAGTTGTCTCATCCTCTGCTCCCTCTGCGACGGTAACATAAGGTCCGCAACCTTACCCTTGTACCGTGGATCAAGGAGAGTGGCCAGCCAGTAATGGTCCCTCTCCTTGATCCGAAGAATACGAGGATCCTTCCGCAGACTTTGCAGGATCAGGGAGGCCATGCAGCGTAGGTTAGCTGAGGCATTCGGTCCGGAGTCCTCTGGGTCACTAAGGACGACATGATCCGCAGCCACCTCCTCCCAGCCACGTACAAGTCCTTGGGTTTCTTGGGACTGTAAATCATCCCTAAAAGACTGCTGCTGTTGATGCTGCTGAGTGCCAGGCTCCACCTCCATGCTGACACAATCCTCCTCCTCCTCCTCCTCCTCCTCCTCGTCCTCTTCCTGTGCGATGGGTGGGACAGAAGGAACACTGTCTGGGTAAAGGGGGCCTTGAGAGGCAAGGAAGTCCTCCTCTTCCTGCCTCTGTTCTGCCTCAAGTGCCCTGTCCATTATTCCACGCAGCGTGTGCTCCAACAGGTGGACAAGAGGTACAGTGTCACTGATGCATGCACTGTCACTGCTCACCATCCTCGTGGCCTCCTCAAATGGTGCCAGGACAGTGCATGCATCCCTGATCATGCCCCACTGGCGTGGAGAAAAAAAACCAAGCTCCCCTGACCCTGTCCTGGTGCCGTAGTCGCACAGGTACTCATTGATGGCCCTCTGCTGCGTGTGCAGCCGCTGCAGCATGGCCAACGTTGAGTTCCACCTGGTGGGCATGTCACATATAAGGCGGTTCTTGGGCAGGTTCAACTCCTTTTGCAGCTCAGCCAGGCGAGCACTGGCATTATAAGATCTGCGGAAATGCACACAGACTTTCCTGGCCTGCCTCAGGACATCCTGTAAGCCCGGGTACCTGCCCAAGAACCGCTGCACCACCAGGTTAAGGACGTGAGCCACACAGGGCACATGGGTCAGTTGTCCCTGTCGGAGGGCGGAGAGGAGGTTGGTGCCATTGTCGCAAACCACCATTCCTGGCTTAAGCTGGCGTGGCATCAACCACCTCTCGGCCTGGCCCTGCAGAGCAGACAGGACCTCTGCCCCAGTGTGGCTTCTGTCCCCCAAACACACCAGCGCAAGCACGGCATGGCATCTTTTTGCCTGCGTACTTGCGTAGCCCCTTGAACGCCTATGGAGCACCGCTGGTTCAGAGGACAAAGCACAGGAAGAGGCCATGGAGGAAGAAGAAGAGGAGGGGGTGGAGGAGAGAGGTGTGTCACAACCAGTAGTAGCATTTTGGAGGCGTGGCGGTGGAACAACCTCCAACACTACTGCACCTTGTCCTGCATCCTTCCCAGCTGCCAAAAGAGTGACCCAATGGGCCGTGAAAGAAAGGTAACGTCCCTGTCCATGCCTGCTGGACCATGAGTCAGTGGTAATATGCACCTTACCACTGACCGCCCTGTCCAGCGAGGCCAAGACATTGCCTTCCACATGCCGGTAGAGAGCCGGAATCGCCTTCCGTGAGAAAAAGTGGCGTTTGGGAACCTGCCACTGAGGAACCGCACATTGCACAAATTCACGGAAGGGGGCCGAGTCTACCAACTGAAAAGGCAGCAGTTGAAGCGCTAGCAATTTAGCCAAGCTAGCATTCAACCGCTGGGCATGTGGATGGCTGGGAGTGAACTTCTTTCGACGGTCCAGCAGCTGGGGCAGGGAAATTTTCCTGCTAGAATCGGACGTCGGTGTACTGCTAGCAGAGTGGCCGCAAGTACTTGGCTGTGACACACCTAATTCTACACCTTCATTCCTCTCAGTGCATGTTTCAGAGAGGACTGAAGTTATAGTGGGGTTGGAGATCCCAGCTGATGCGGTGCAAGGAGAGGTCCGCTTTGTTCTTTGGTGTGGGTCTTTGAGGTAGGCTTGCCAACGAGCTGCATGGCAGGTCAACATATGTCTGGTTAGGCATGTGGTACCCAAGCGGCTGATGTTTTGGCCACGCGATATACGCTTGAGACATATGTTGCAAACAGCAGCTGTGCGATCTGATGCACTAGCCTCAAAAAAGGCCCACACCAAAGAACTTTTTGAATGACGGGCAGAGGCAGCGCCCTGCACAGGCGGAGCTCTGCGGTGTGATTCCGTCGGTGTACTGCCCTTACGCTGGCCACCAAAGGGCATCCTGCCTCGTTGGAGATGTGCCTCCTCCTCATCCTCCTCCTCCTCCTCTCTCCTATTAGGCACCCACGTGGAGTCAGTGACCTCATCGTCCCCTCCCTCCTCATCACTGGAGCCAATCTGGCAGTATGCTGCAGCTGCTGGAACATGACTACCAGATTGGTGTCCTTCTTGAGCATCCCCTCTGTCTGCTCTCACGCTACTGCCTTCCTCTAGCTGGGTTTCATCATTAGACCCTTCGAAACGCTGGGCATCCTCCTGGAGCATGTACCCAACACTGTGCTCAAACAGTTCGGGGGACTCCTCAGGAGGAGGACATGGTGGGTCTAGGGAAGGAGTGACTGATGATGAGTCTGACATTGATACCAGGGAAGAGGACGCTTTGGCAGCTGCTTTGCGAGTACCCTGAGCCTGGGTGAGAGAGGATGAGGAGGAGGAGGAGGGCTTGGTCATCCACTCTACCAAGTCTTCGGCATGATGTGGCTCAACATGTCCAGCTGCCGAAAAGAAGGACAAGCGTGTCCCATGGCCATGTGCTGATGACAATGCACCGCGTCCACGACCAGCACTGTTGCCCCCAGACACAGAGCCTGCTTGCCCTCTTTTATTGCCTCGTGACTGTCTGCCTCTCCTTGTTTGCCTTCCAGACATTCTAATGGATGGCCTGCAGGGAGATGGGAAAAAAGCAATAAGGGCTACCTTCAGGTGTCCTTCTCTGTCCCTTTACTTAAGGATTTCTAAATATGGTTGAGGATGATTGCTTTCGCACAGAATAGCACAATGACAATTTCCCTGACTGTCCAAAAAACAAGGATTTCAAAGATGGTTGATGAGGAATGCTTTAGCACAGTATAGCACAAGGAGAATTTCCCTCACTGTCCTTCCCTGTCCCTACAAACAAGGATTAGCACAGTAAAACACACTGACACTCTCCCTACCTATAGTTTTCTGTCCCTATAAAAAATTTTTTTTTAAAGATGGTTGATGATCAATGCTTTAGCACACTATAGCACAAGGAGAATTTCCCTCACTGTCCTTCCCTGTCCCTACAAACAAGGATTAGCACAGTAAAACACACTGACACTCTCCCTACCTATAGTTTTCTGTCCCTATAAAAAATGTTTTTTTAAAGATGGTTGATGATCAATGCTTTAGCACAGTATAGAACAAGGAGAATTTCCCTCACTGTCCTTCCCTGTCCCTACAAACAAGGATTAGCACAGTAAAACACACTGACACTCTCCCTACCTATAGTTTTCTGTCCCTATAAAAAATTTTTTTTTAAAGATGGTTGATGATCAATGCTTTAGTACACTATAGCACAAGGAGAATTTCCCTCACTGTCCTTCCCTGTCCCTACAAACAAGGTTTAGCACAGTAAAAAACACTGACACTCTCCCTACCTATAGTTTTCTGTCCCTATAATTTTTTGTTTTTTAAAGATGGTTGATGAGGAATGCTTTAGCACAGTATAGCACAATGAGAATTTCCCTCACTGTCCTTCCCTGTCCCTACAAACAAGGTTTAGCACAGTAAAAAACACTGACACTCTCCCTACCTATAGTTTTCTGTCCCTATAAAAAATTTTTTTTTTAAAGATGGTTGATGAGGAATGCTTTAGCACAGTATAGCACAATGAGAATTTCCCTCACTGTCCTTCCCTGTCCCTACAAACAAGGTTTAGCACAGTAAAACACACTGACACTCTCCCTACCTAAAGTTTTCTGTCCCTATAAAAAATTTTTTTTTTAAAGATGGTTGATGAGGAATGCTTTAGCACAGTATAGCACAATGAGAATTTCCCTCACTGTCCTTCCCTGTCCCTACAAACAAGGTTTAGCACAGTAAAACACACTGACACTCTCCCTACCTATAGTTTTCTGTCCCTATAAAAACATTTTTTTTTAAAGATGGTTGATGAGGAATGCTTTAGCACAGTATAGCACAATGAGAATTTCCCTCACTGTCCTTCCCTGTCCCTACAAACAAGGTTTAGCACAGTAAAACACACTGACACTCTCCCTACCTATAGTTTTCTGTCCCTATAATTTTTATTTTTTTTTAAAGATGGTTGATGAGAAATGCTTTAGCACAGTATAGCACAATGAGAATTTCCCTCACTGTCCTTCCCTGTCCCTACAAACAAGGTTTAGCACAGTAAAACACACTGACACTCTCCCTACCTATAGTTTTCTGTCCCTATAAAAATTTTTTTTTTAAAGATGGTTGATGAGGAATGCTTTAGCACAGTATAGCACAATGAGAATTTCCCTCACTGTCCTTCCCTGTCCCTACGAACAAGGTTTAGCACAGTAAAAAACACTGACACTCTCCCTACCTATAGTTTTCTGTCCCTATAAAAATTTTTTTTTTTAAAGATGGTTGATGAGGAATGCTTTAGCACAGTATAGCACAATGAGAATTTCCCTCACTGTCCTTCCCTGTCCCTACAAACAAGATTTAGCACAGTAAAACACACTGACACTCTCCCTACCTATAGTTTTCTGTCCCTATAAAAAATTTTTTTTTTAAAGATGGTTGATGAGGAATGCTTTAGCACAGTATAGCACAATGAGAATTTCCCTCACTGTCCTTCCCTGTCCCTACAAACAAGGTTTAGCACAGTAAAACACACTGACACTCTCCCTACCTATAGTTTTCTGTCCCTATAATTTTTTTTTTTTAAAGATGGTTGATGAGGAATGCTTTAGCACAGTATAGCACAATGAGAATTTCCCTCACTGTCCTTCCCTGTCCCTACAAACAAGGTTTAGCACAGTAAAACACACTGACACTCTCCCTACCTATAGTTTTCTGTCCCTATAAAAATTTTTTTTTTAAAGATGGTTGATGAGGAATGCTTTAGCACAGTATAGCACAATGAGAATTTCCCTCACTGTCCTTCCCTGTCCCTACAAACAAGGTTTATCACAGTAAAACACACTGACACTCTCCCTACCTATAGTTTTCTGTCCCTATAAAAAAATTTTTTTTTAAAGATGGTTGATGAGGAATGCTTTAGCACAGTATAGCACAATGAGAATTTCCCTCACTGTCCTTCCCTGTCCCTACAAACAAGGTTTAGCACAGTAAAACACACTGACACTCTCCCTACCTATAGTTTTCTGTCCCTATAATTTTTTTTTTTTTATAGATGGTTGATGAGGAATGCTTTAGCACAGTATAGCACAATGAGAATTTCCCTCACTGTCCTTCCCTGTCCCTACAAACAAGGTTTAGCACAGTAAAACACACTGACACTCTCCCTACCTATAGTTTTCTGTCCCTATAAAAAAATTTTTTTTTAAAGATGCTTGATGAGGAATGCTTTAGCACAGTATAGCACAATAAGAATTTCCCTCACTGTCCTTCCCTGTCCCTACAAACAAGGTTTAGCACAGTAAAACACACTGACACTCTCCCTACCTATAGTTTTCTGTCCCTATAATTTTTTTTTTTTTAAAGATGTTTGATGAGGAATGCTTTAGCACAGTATAGCACAATGAGAATTTCCCTCACTGTCCTTCCCTGTCCCTACAAACAAGGTTTAGCACAGTAAAACACACTGACACTCTCCCTACCTATAGTTTTCTGTCCCTATAAAAAATGTTTTTTTAAAGATGGTTGATGAGGAATGCTTTAGCACAGTATAGCACAATGAGAATTTCCCTCACTGTCCTTCCCTGTCCCTACAAACAAGGTTTAGCACAGTAAAACACACTGACACTCTCCCTACCTATAGTTTTCTGTCCCTATAAAATTTTTTTTTTAAAGATGGTTGATGAGGAATGCTTTAGCACAGTATAGCACAATGAGAATTTCCCTCACTGTCCTTCCCTGTCCCTACAAACAAGGTTTAGCACAGTAAAACACACTGACACTCTCCCTACCTATAGTTTTCTGTCCCTATAAATTTTTTTTTTTAAAGATGGTTGATGAGGAATGCTTTAGCACAGTATAGCACAATGAGAATTTCCCTCACTGTCCTTCCCTGTCCCTACAAACAAGGTTTAGCACAGTAAAACAGACTGACACTCTCCCTACCTATCCTTCTCTTTCCCTAAACTAAAGGAATCCAGGTTAAGCAAGAAAAAAAATGTCACTGTCCCTGCTTATGCTTCTCTTTCCCTGCTCCGGAACACACTACACTAGGCCGCCGTGCTGGCGGCCTTTTATAGTGTGGGGCGTGTACTAAACACCCTCAGCAATAATTGGCCACAGGCATCCTGCCTGTGGCCAATCATTGCTCTCCTCGCTGCCGGCGCTGTGATTGGCCAAGCATGCGGGGTCACAGTGCATGCTTGGCCAATCACAGCGCCTGGATGACACTGCGATGGCGTAGTGCATTGTGGGCCGCGAATTAGGCGCGAACGGCCCAAATCGTTCGTTGTTCGGCGAACGATCGAACACCGAGCTCATCCCTACTCAGAAGCACCCATAGGACTTCTAGTGTGTTAGTGGCATCACACAGAGCTCCTATATTTTCTTCTCAGAAGCACCCGTAGGACTTCTAGTGTGTTAGTGGCATCACACAGAGCTCCTATATTTTCTTCTCAGCAGCACCCATAGGACTTCTAGTGTGTTAGTGGCATCACACAGAGTTCCTATATTTTCATCTCAGAAGCACCCATAGGACTTCTAGTGTGTTAGTGGCATCACACAGAGCTCCTATATTTTCTTCTCAGCAGCACCCATAGGACTTCTAGTGTGTTAGTGGCATCACACAGAGCTCCTATATTTTCTTCTCAGAAGCACCCATAGGACTTCTAGTGTGTTAGTGGCATCACACAGAGCTCCTATATTTTCTTCTCAGCAGCACCCATAGGACTTCTAGTGTGTTAGTGGCAGCAAACAGACTCCTATATTTTCATCTCAGAAGCACCCGTAGGACTTCTAGTGTGTTAGTGGCATCACACAGAGCTCCTATATTTTCATCTCAGAAGCACCCATAGGACTTCTAGTGTGTTAGTGGCATCACACAGAGCTCCTATATTTTCTTCTCAGCAGCATCCATAGGACTTCTAGTGTGTTAGTGGCATCACACAGAGCTCCTATATTTTCTTCTCAGAAGCACCCATAGGACTTCTAGTGTGTTAGTGGCATCACACAGAGCTCCTATATTTTCTTCTCAGCAGCACCCATAGGACTTCTAGTGTGTTAGTGGCAGCAAACAGAGCTCCTATATTTTCATCTCAGAAGCACCCATAGGACTTCTAGTGTGTTAGTGGCATCACACAGAGCTCCTATATTTTCATCTCAGAAGCACCCATAGGACTTCTAGTGTGTTAGTGGCATCACACAGAGCTCCTATATTTTCTTCTCAGCAGCACCCATAGGACTTCTAGTGTGTTAGTGGCAGCAAACAGAGCTCCTATATTTTCTTCTCAGCAGCACCCATAGGACTTCTAGTGTGTTAGTGGCATCACACAGAGCTCCTATATTTTCATCTCAGAAGCACCCATAGGACTTCTAGTGTGTTAGTGGCATCACACAGAGCTCCTATATTTTCTTCTCAGCAGCACCCATAGGACTTCTAGTGTGTTAGTGGCATCACACAGAGCTCCTATATTTTCTTCTCAGAAGCACCCATAGGACTTCTAGTGTGTTAGTGGCATCACACAGAGCTCCTATATTTTCTTCTCAGCAGCACCCATAGGACTTCTAGTGTGTTAGTGGCATCACACAGAGCTCCTATATTTTCTTCTCAGAAGCACCCATAGGACTTCTAGTGTGTTAGTGGCATCACACAGAGCTCCTATATTTTCTTCTCAGCAGCACCCATAGGACTTCTAGTGTGTTAGTGGCAGCAAACAGACTCCTATATTTTCATCTCAGAAGCACCCATAGGACTTCTAGTGTGTTAGTGGCATCACACAGAGCTCCTATATTTTCATCTCAGAAGCACCCATAGGACTTCTAGTGTGTTAGTGGCATCACACAGAGCTCCTATATTTTCTTCTCAGCAGCACCCATAGGACTTCTAGTGTGTTAGTGGCATCACACAGAGCTCCTATATTTTCTTCTCAGAAGCACCCATAGGACTTCTAGTGTGTTAGTGGCATCACACAGAGCTCCTATATTTTCTTCTCAGCAGCACCCATAGGACTTCTAGTGTGTTAGTGGCAGCAAACAGAGCTCCTATATTTTCATCTCAGAAGCACCCATAGGACTTCTAGTGTGTTAGTGGCATCACACAGAGCTCCTATATTTTCATCTCAGAAGCACCCATAGGACTTCTAGTGTGTTAGTGGCATCACACAGAGCTCCTATATTTTCTTCTCAGAAGCACCCGTAGGACTTCTAGTGTGTTAGTGGCATCACACAGAGCTCCTATATTTTCTTCTCAGCAGCACCCATAGGACTTCTAGTGTGTTAGTGGCATCACACAGAGTTCCTATATTTTCATCTCAGAAGCACCCATAGGACTTCTAGTGTGTTAGTGGCATCACACAGAGCTCCTATATTTTCTTCTCAGCAGCACCCATAGGACTTCTAGTGTGTTAGTGGCATCACACAGAGCTCCTATATTTTCTTCTCAGAAGCACCCATAGGACTTCTAGTGTGTTAGTGGCATCACACAGAGCTCCTATATTTTCTTCTCAGCAGCACCCATAGGACTTCTAGTGTGTTAGTGGCAGCAAACAGACTCCTATATTTTCATCTCAGAAGCACCCGTAGGACTTCTAGTGTGTTAGTGGCATCACACAGAGCTCCTATATTTTCATCTCAGAAGCACCCATAGGACTTCTAGTGTGTTAGTGGCATCACACAGAGCTCCTATATTTTCTTCTCAGCAGCATCCATAGGACTTCTAGTGTGTTAGTGGCATCACACAGAGCTCCTATATTTTCTTCTCAGAAGCACCCATAGGACTTCTAGTGTGTTAGTGGCATCACACAGAGCTCCTATATTTTCTTCTCAGCAGCACCCATAGGACTTCTAGTGTGTTAGTGGCAGCAAACAGAGCTCCTATATTTTCATCTCAGAAGCACCCATAGGACTTCTAGTGTGTTAGTGGCATCACACAGAGCTCCTATATTTTCATCTCAGAAGCACCCATAGGACTTCTAGTGTGTTAGTGGCATCACACAGAGCTCCTATATTTTCTTCTCAGCAGCACCCATAGGACTTCTAGTGTGTTAGTGGCAGCAAACAGAGCTCCTATATTTTCTTCTCAGCAGCACCCATAGGACTTCTAGTGTGTTAGTGGCATCACACAGAGCTCCTATATTTTCATCTCAGAAGCACCCATAGGACTTCTAGTGTGTTAGTGGCATCACACAGAGCTCCTATATTTTCTTCTCAGCAGCACCCATAGGACTTCTAGTGTGTTAGTGGCATCACACAGAGCTCCTATATTTTCTTCTCAGAAGCACCCATAGGACTTCTAGTGTGTTAGTGGCATCACACAGAGCTCCTATATTTTCTTCTCAGCAGCACCCATAGGACTTCTAGTGTGTTAGTGGCATCACACAGAGCTCCTATATTTTCTTCTCAGAAGCACCCATAGGACTTCTAGTGTGTTAGTGGCATCACACAGAGCTCCTATATTTTCTTCTCAGCAGCACCCATAGGACTTCTAGTGTGTTAGTGGCAGCAAACAGACTCCTATATTTTCATCTCAGAAGCACCCATAGGACTTCTAGTGTGTTAGTGGCATCACACAGAGCTCCTATATTTTCATCTCAGAAGCACCCATAGGACTTCTAGTGTGTTAGTGGCATCACACAGAGCTCCTATATTTTCTTCTCAGCAGCACCCATAGGACTTCTAGTGTGTTAGTGGCATCACACAGAGCTCCTATATTTTCTTCTCAGAAGCACCCATAGGACTTCTAGTGTGTTAGTGGCATCACACAGAGCTCCTATATTTTCTTCTCAGCAGCACCCATAGGACTTCTAGTGTGTTAGTGGCAGCAAACAGAGCTCCTATATTTTCATCTCAGAAGCACCCATAGGACTTCTAGTGTGTTAGTGGCATCACACAGAGCTCCTATATTTTCATCTCAGAAGCACCCATAGGACTTCTAGTGTGTTAGTGGCATCACACAGAGCTCCTATATTTTCTTCTCAGCAGCACCCATAGGACTTCTAGTGTGTTAGTGGCAGCAAACAGAGCTCCTATATTTTCTTCTCAGCAGCACCCATAGGACTTCTAGTGTGTTAGTGGCATCACACAGAGCTCCTATATTTTCTTCTCAGAAGCACCCATAGGACTTCTAGTGTGTTAGTGGCATCACACAGAGCTCCTATATTTTCTTCTCAGCAGCACCCATAGGACTTCTAGTGTGTTAGTGGCAGCAAACAGACTCCTATATTTTCATCTCAGAAGCACCCATAGGACTTCTAGTGTGTTAGTGGCATCACACAGAGCTCCTATATTTTCATCTCAGAAGCACCCATAGGACTTCTAGTGTGTTAGTGGCATCACACAGAGCTCCTATATTTTCTTCTCAGCAGCACCCATAGGACTTCTAGTGTGTTAGTGGCATCACACAGAGCTCCTATATTTTCTTCTCAGAAGCACCCATAGGACTTCTAGTGTGTTAGTGGCATCACACAGAGCTCCTATATTTTCTTCTCAGCAGCACCCATAGGACTTCTAGTGTGTTAGTGGCAGCAAACAGAGCTCCTATATTTTCATCTCAGAAGCACCCATAGGACTTCTAGTGTGTTAGTGGCATCACACAGAGCTCCTATATTTTCATCTCAGAAGCACCCATAGGACTTCTAGTGTGTTAGTGGCATCACACAGAGCTCCTATATTTTCTTCTCAGCAGCACCCATAGGACTTCTAGTGTGTTAGTGGCAGCAAACAGAGCTCCTATATTTTCTTCTCAGCAGCACCCATAGGACTTCTAGTGTGTTAGTGCCATCACACAGAGCTCCTATATTTTCATCTCAGAAGCACCCATAGGACTTCTAGTGTGTTAGTGGCATCACACAGAGCTCCTATATTTTCTTCTCAGCAGCACCCATAGGACTTCTAGTGTGTTAGTGGCATCACACAGAGCTCCTATATTTTCTTCTCAGAAGCACCCATAGGACTTCTAGTGTGTTAGTGGCATCACACAGAGCTCCTATATTTTCTTCTCAGCAGCACCCATAGGACTTCTAGTGTGTTAGTGGCATCACACAGAGCTCCTATATTTTCTTCTCAGAAGCACCCATAGGACTTCTAGTGTGTTAGTGGCATCACACAGAGCTCCTATATTTTCTTCTCAGCAGCACCCATAGGACTTCTAGTGTGTTAGTGGCATCCAGGGATGAGCCGAACACCCCCCTGTTCGGTTCGCACCAGAACCTGCGAACAGACAAAATGTTCGTGTAAACTTTAGAACCCTATTAAATACAATGGACTCGAACGTTCGAAATCTAAAGTGTTAATTATAAAGGCTAATATGCAAGTTATTGTCCTAAAAAGTGTTTGGGGACCCGGGTCCTGCCCCAGGGGACATGTATCAATGCAAAAAGAAGTTTTAAAAACGGCCGTTTTTTCGGGAGCAGTGATTTTAATAATGCTTAAAATGAAAAAATAAAAGTGAAATATTCCTTTAAATTTCGTACCTGGGGGGTGTGTATGATATGCATGTAAAGTGGCGCATGTTTCCCGTGCTTAGAACTGTCCCTGCAAAAAATGTCATTTTTGAAAGAAAAAAAGGCATTTAAAACTGACTCGCGGCTATTAATGAATTGTCGGCTCCCGGCAATACATACAAAAGTCATTGATAAAAAAAAAAAAAAAACGTGGGGGTTCCCCAGAATTCAATTACCAGGCCCTTCAGGTCTGGAATGGATATTAAGGGGAACCCCGCCGCAAATTTAAAAAAAAATTGACATGGGGTTCCCCCAAATATCCATTCCAGGCCCTTCAGATCTGGCATGGATTTTAAGGGGAACTCCACCCCAAATTTAAAAAAAAAATGGCGTGGAGTCCCCCTAAAAATCCATACCAGACCCCTTATCCGAGCACGCAACCTGGCCGGCCGCAGGGGAAAAGGGGTGGACGAGAGAGCGGCCCCCCCTCCCTCCTGAACCGTACCAAGCCACATGCCCTCAACATGGGGAGGATGTCCCCATGTTGATGGGGACAAGGGCCTCATCCCCACAACCCTTGCCCGGTGGTTGTGGGGGTCTGCGGGCAGGGGGCTTATCGGAATCTGGAAGATTTAACAAAGGGGACCCCCAGATCCCGGCCCCCCCTATGTGAATTGGTAAGGGGTACATTGTACCCCTACCATTTCACGAAGAAAGCGTAAAAAAATGTTAAAAAAAACACACAAACACTTAAAAAAAAAAAAAAAACATTCCAGCGGTGAAATCCAGTGTCCTGCGGCGATCCCGATGTCCAGCGCTGTCCTTCATTGGTTGTGCCTGAGCGGACCTGATGGGGAACTCCCTCTCAGTATTTTAAATGTATAGACCCGCCCCTTCTAAAGTTCCCCATCAGGTCCGCTCAGCGGACCAGATGCGGAACATGAGAAGGGGCGGGTCTATACATGTATTACCAAAGTGAGAGCAAAGTAAATTTACATAGTGAAGGAAGTTCCCCGCTCAAGCCAATGACGTAGGCGGGTCCGACATACCGAGAGGGCGGACCTGATGGGGAACTTCTCTCACTTTGGTAATACATGTATAGACCCGCCCCTTTTCATGTTCCGCATCTGATCGCTGAGCGGACCTGATAGGGAACTTTAGAAGGGGCGGGTCTATACATTTAAAACACTGAGAGGGAGTTCCCCATCAGGTCCGCTCAGGCACAACCAATGAAGGACAGCGCTGGACATCGGGATCTCCGCGGGACACTGGATTTCACCGCTGGAATGTTTTTTGTTTTTTGTTTTTAAATAAAGGACTTTTTTAAGGTGTTTGTGTGTTTTTTTAAACATTTTTTTACGCTTTCTTCGTGAAATGGTAGGGGTACAATGTACCCCTTACCAATTCACATAGGGGGGGGCCGGGATCTGGGGGTCCCCTTTGTTAAAGGGGTCTTCCAGATTCCGATAAGCCCCCCGCCCGCAGACCCCCACAACCACCGGGCAAGGGTTGTGGGGATGAGGCCCTTGTCCCCATCAACATGGGGACATCCTCCCCATGTTGAGGGCATGTGGCTTGGTACGGTTCAGGAGGGAGGGGGGCCGCTCTCTCGTCCCCCCTTTTCCCCTGCGGCCGGCCAGGTTGCGTGCTCGGATAAGGGGTCTGGTATGGATTTTTAGGGGGACTCCACGCCATTTTTTTTTAAATTTGGGGTGGAGTTCCCCTTAAAATCCATGCCAGATCTGAAGGGCCTGGAATGGATATTTGGGGGAACCCCACGTCAATTTTTTTTTAAATTTGCGGCGGGGTTCCCCTTAATATCCATTCCAGACCTGAAGGGCCTGGTAATTGAATTCTGGGGAACCCCCACGCTTTTTTTTTTTTTTTTATCAATGACTTTTGAATGTATTGCCGGGAGCCGACAATTCATTAATAGCCGCGAGTCAGTTTTAAATGCATTTTTTTCTTTCAAAAATGACATTTTTTGCAGGGACAGTTCTAAGCACGGGAAACATGCGCCACTTTACAGGCATATCATACACACCTCCCAGGTACGAAATTTAAAGGAATATTTCACTTTTATTTTTTCATTTTAAACATTATTAAAATCACTGCTCCCGAAAAAACGGCCGTTTTTAAAACTTCTTTTTGCATTGATACATGTCCCCTGGGGCAGGACCCCGGTCCCCAAACACTTTTTAGGACAATAACTTGCATATAAGCCTTTATAATTAGCACTTTAGATTTCTCCCATAGATTTTTCGAATTTGCCGTGAACACCCCAATTTGTTCGCTGTTCGGCGAACGGGCGAACAGGCAATGTTCGAGTCGAACATGAGTTCGACTCGAACTCGAAGCTCATCCCTAGTGGCATCACACAGAGCTCCTATATTTTCATCTCAGAAGCACCAATAGGACTTCTAGTGTGTTAGTGGCATCACACAGAGCTCCTATATTTTCTTCTCAGCAGCACCCATAGGACTTCTAGTGTGTTAGTGGCATCACACAGAGCTCCTATATTTTCATCTCAGAAGCACCAATAGGACTTCTAGTGTGTTAGTGGCATCACACAGAGCTCCTATATTTTCTTCTCAGCAGCACCCATAGGACTTCTAATGTGTTAGTGGCATCACACAGAGCTCCTATATTTTCATCTCAGAAGCACCAATAGGACTTCTAGTGTGTTAGTGGCATCACACAGAGCTCCTATATTTTCTTCTCAGCAGCACCCATAGGACTTCTAGTGTGTTAGTGGCATCACACAGAGCTCCTCCTATATTTTCATCTCAGAAGCACCAATAGGACTTCTAGTGTGTTAGTGGCATCACACAGAGCTCCTATATTTTCTTCTCAGCAGCACCCATTAGGACTTCTAGTGTGTTAGTGGCATTACACAGAGCTCCTATATTTTCTTCTCAGAAGCACCCATAGGACTTCTAGTGTGTTAGTGGCATCACACAGAGCTCCTATATTTTCATCTCAGAAGCACCCATAGGACTTCTAGTGTGTTAGTGGCATCACACAGAGCTCCTATATTTTCTTCTCAGCAGCACCTATAGGACTTCTAGTGTGTTAGTGGCATCACACAGAGCTCCTATATTTTCATCTCAGAAGCACCCATAGGACTTCTAGTGTGTTAGTGACATCACACAGAGCTCCTATATTTTCTTCTCAGCAGCACCCATAGGACTTCTAGTGTGTTAGTGGCATCACACAGAGCTCCTATATTTTCTTCTCAGAAGCACCCATAGGACTTCTAGTGTGTTAGTGGCATCACACAGAGCTCCTATATTTTCTTCTCAGCAGCACCCATAGGACTTCTAGTGTGTTAGTGGCGTCACACAGAGCTCCTATATTTTCATCTCAGAAGCACCAATAGGACTTCTAGTGTGTTAGTGGCATTACACAGAGCTCCTATATTTTCTTCTCAGCAGCACCCATAGGACTTCTAGTGTGTTAGTGGCATCACACAGAGCTCCTATATTTTCATCTCAGAAGCACCAATAGGACTTCTAGTGTGTTAGTGGCATCACACAGAGCTCCTATATTTTCTTCTCAGCAGCACCCATAGGACTTCTAGTGTGTTAGTGGCATCACACAGAGCTCCTATATTTTCTTCTCAGCAGCACCCATAGGACTTCTAGTGTGTTAGTGGCAGCAAACAGAGCTCCTATATTTTCTTGTCAGCAGCACACATAGTACCTATAGTGTGTTAGTGTCAGCACCCATAGGACCTACAGTGTGTTGTGAGCACACATAGGAGCTCTATTTTTTATACTATATACACTACCGACTACAATGGCTGGAAGACCGCCAAGGAGAGGCAGAGCGTGCCGAGGCAAGAACACAGGGCAGGCAGGCTCTGTTTCTAGAGACAACAGTGCTGGCCGTGGACGTGGTCGTGCATCGTCATCAGCACGTGGCCATGGGACACGCTTGTCTTTGTTTTCGGCAGCTGGACATGTGGAGCCGCATCATGCCGAAGGCTTGGTAGAATGGATGACCAAGCCCTCCTCATCCTCCTCATCCTCTCTCACCCAGGCTCAGGGTACTGGCAGAGCAGCTGCCAACGCGTACTCAATGGCATCATCAGCCACCCCTTCCCTAGACCCACCATGTCCTCCTGAGGAGTCCCCCGAACTGTTTGAGCACAGTGTTGGGTACATGCTCCAGGAGGATGCCCAACGATTCGAAGGCTCGGATGATGATACCCAGCTTGAGGAAGTCAGTAGTGTGCGCGCAGAGAGAGGGGATGCTGAAGGACAGCAATCTGGCAGTACTGTTCCACCAGCTGCAGCTTACTGCCAGGTTTGCTCTAGTGGTGAAGAGGGAGGGGATGATGAGGTCACTGACTCCACGTGGGTGCCTGAAGGGAGAGAGGAGGAGGAGGAGGAGGAGGATGCGGCGTCACATGTCCAACGAGGCAGGATGCCCCCTGGAGGCCAGCTAGAGGCCAGCACAGCAACTGTACCACACCGCAGAGCTCCGCCTGTGCAGGTTGCTGCCTCTGCACGTTATCACAAAAGTTCTTTGGTGTGGGCCTTTTTTGAGACGAGTGCATCAGATCGCACCACTGCTATTTGCAATATTTGTCTCAAGCGTATCTCGCGTGGCCAAAACATCAGCCGCTTGGGCACCACAAGCATGAGCAGACATATGTCGACCTGCCATGCAGCTCGTTGGCAAGCACACATAAAAGACCCACACCAAAGAACAAAGCAGACCTCTCCTTGCTCCTCATCAGCTGGGATCTCCATCCCCACTATATCTTCAGTCCTCTCTGAAAGCTGCTCTGAGAGGACTGAAGGTGTAGAATTAGGTGTGTCACAACCAAGTACTTGCAGTACACCGACGTCCGATTGTAGCAGG
This sequence comes from Rana muscosa, assembly GCA_029206835.1. Taxonomy (NCBI): domain Eukaryota; kingdom Metazoa; phylum Chordata; class Amphibia; order Anura; family Ranidae; genus Rana; species Rana muscosa. The sequence goes on from CM055117.1 coordinate 595,171,543, forward strand.
CAAATTTCCCTGCCCCAGCTGCTGGACCGTCGAAAGAAGTATACTCCCAGCCATCCACATGCCCAGCGGTTGAATGCTAGCTTGGCTAAATTGCTAGCACTTCAACTGCTGCCTTTTCAGTTGGTAGACTCGGCCCCCTTCCGTGAGTTTGTTCAATGTGCGGTTCCTCAGTGGCAGGTTCCCAAACGCCACTTTTTCTCACGGAAGGCGATTCCGTCTCTCTACCGGCATGTGGAAGGCAATGTCCATGCCTCGCTGGACAGGGCGGTCAGCGGTAAGGTGCATATTACCGCTGACTCATGGTCCAGCAGGCATGGACAGGGACGTTATCTTTCTTTCACGGCCCATTGGGTCACTCTATTGGCAGCTGGGAGGGATGCAGGTCAAGGTGCAGTAGTGTTGGAGGTTGTTCCGCCACCACGCCTCCAAAATGCTACTACTGGTTGTGACACACCTCTCTCCTCCACCCCCTCCTCTTCTTCTTCCTCCATGTCCTCTTCGAGTGCTCTGTCCTCGGAACCAGCGGTGCTCCGTAGGCGTACAAGGGGCTACGCGAGTACGCAGGCAAAAAGATGCCATGCCGTGCTTGCGCTGGTGTGTTTGGGGGACAGGAGCCACACTGGGCCAGAGGTTCTGGCAGCTCTGCAGGGGCAGGCCGAGAGGTGGTTGACGCCACGCCAGCTTAAGCCAGGAATGGTCGTTTCTGACAATGGCACCAACCTCCTCTCCGCCCTGCGACAGGGGCAGCTCACCCATGTGCCCTGTATGGCTCACGTCCTCAACCTGGTGGTGCAGCGGTTCTTGGGCAGGTTCCCAGGCTTACAGGATGTCCTGAGGCAGGCCAGGAAAGTCTGTGTGCATTTCCGCCGATCTTATAATGCCAGTGCTCGGCTGACTGAGCTGCAAAAGGAGCTGAACCTGCCCAAGAACCGCCTAATATGTGACATGCCCACCAGGTGGAACTCAACGTTGGCCATGCTGCAGCGACTGCACAGGCAGCAGAGGGCCATCAATGAGTACCTTCGCGACTACGGCACCAGGACAGGGTCAGGGGAGCTTGGCTTTTTTTCCCCACGCCAGTGGAGCATGATCAGGGATGCATGCACTGTCCTCTCACCATTTGAGGAGGCCACGAGGATGGTGAGCAGTGACAGTGCATGCATCAGTGACACTGTACCTCTTGTCCACCTGTTGGAGCATACGCTGCGTGGGATAATGGACAGGGCACTTGAGGCAGAACAGAGGCAGGAAGAGGAGGACTTCCTTGCCTCTCAAGGCCCCCTTTATCCAGACAGTGTTCCTTCTGTCCCACCCATCACACAGGAAGAGGATGAGGATGAGGAGGAGGAGGAGGATTGTGTGAGCATGGAGGTGGAGCCTGGCACTCAGCATCAGCAGCAGCAGTCTTTTAGGGATGATGTACAGTCCCAACAAACCAGTGGACTTGTACGTGGCTGGGAGGAGGTGGCTGGCGATCATGTCATCCTCAGTGACCCAGAAGACTCCGGACCGAATGCCTCAGCTAACCTACGCTGCATGGCCTCCCTGATCCTGCAAAGCCTGCGGAAGGATCCTCGTGTTCTTCGGATCAAGGAGAGGGACCATTACTGGCTGGCCACTCTCCTTGATCCACGGTACAAGGGTAAGGTTGCGGACCTTATCTTGCCGTCGCAGAGGGAGCAGAGGATGAGACATCTCAGGGAGGCCTTGCAGAAAGGTCTGTGCAACGCGTTCCCAGAAACTGGGAGGTTACAAACTCCTGGTCCTGGACGACGAGTTGCTGAGGCTTCGGTCAGTAGCAGAAGGAGCGGTGGGGAAGGTGGACGTCTGACCGATGCGTTCAGACAATTTTTTAGTCCGCAGCCCCAAGGTATGATCGGTTCCAGCAACCATCGCCAGCGTCTGATATACATGGTGCAGGAATACCTAGGGGCAAGGTCAGACTTGGACACCTTTCCCACCGAAAATCCTCTGGCTTACTGGGTCCTGAGGATGGATCACTGGCCAGAGCTTGCACAGTATGCAATTGAGCTACTGGCCTGTCCTGCATCCAGCGTTCTTTCCGAATGCACATTCAGTGCTGCTGGAGGATTTGTCACCGATCATAGGGTGCGCCTGTCCACCGACTCGGTTGATCGACTGACCTTCATAAAAATGAATCAGTCTTGGATCACCACCAGCTACCAGACACCTGAAGCGGATATAACGGAATAATTTATAATGTCACATCCCTTCAAGACTGCCTATGCTGATGCTGAGTGACTGTCCTGTTATGTTCACTGACTATCCTCTTCCTCCTCCTCAATGATCCATGCCACCACACCAGTGCCTAAGGCACAATTTTTCAGCCCCTGTATAACAGGGGCGTGTAATTACAATTTTTTAAAAAGATGCTTCGCAACAGGTGTGACTGCTGTGCTCCAAGTACAGTATCTGTGAGGGGTTGCAGTGTTGTGGCACCAGCACCAGTGCCTAAGGCACAATTTTTCAGCCCCTGTTGGGGCGTGTAATTACAATTTTTAGGCAATGCTTTGCAACAGGTCTCATTGCTGTGCTCAGAGTACAGTATCTGTGAGGGGTTGCAGTGTTGTGGCACCAGCACCAGTGCCTAAGGCACAATTTTTCAGCCCCTGTATAACAGGGGCGTGTAATTACAATTTTTTAAAAAGATGCTTCGCAACAGGTGTAACTGCTGTGCTCCAAGTACAGTATCTGTGAGGGGTTGCAGTGTTGTGGCACCAGCACCAATGCCTAAGGCACAATTTTTCAGCCCCTGTTTAACAGGGGCGTGTAATTACAAATCTTGATCTAATAGTTCACAGCAGGGCCCATTCCTGCGCCCACCAAGAGTAACTATGAGGGCCTACAGTCTTGTGGCAACACCGTCCACCACCACCACCACCACCAAAGGCCCAATTTTTCTGCCCTGTTCAACAGGTGCATGCAATTACAAATCTTGATCTAATAACTCACAGCAGGGCCCATTCCTGCACCCACCAAGAGTAACTGTGAGGGCTTACAGTCTTGTGGCAACACCGTCCACCACCACCACCACCAAAGGCCCAATTTTTCTGCCCTGTTCAACAGGTGCATGCAATTACAAATCTTGATCTAATAACTCACAGCAGGGCCCATTCCTGCACCCACCAAGAGTAACTGTGAGGGCTTACAGTCTTGTGGCAACACCGTCCACCACCACCACCACCACCACCAAAGGCCCAATTTTTCTGCCCGGTTCAACAGGTGCATGCAAGTACAAATCTTGATCTATTAACTCACAGCAGGGCCCATTCCTGTGCCCACCAGTCTTGTGGCTACACCAACATCTAATAGGGCAAATTTCTGCAGAGTATATACGGCAGGCCCCTACTTTCAAACATCCAACTTACAAACGACTCCTACTTGCAAACGGCAAGAGAAAACAGGAAGTGAGAGGAAATCTACCCCTAGGAAGGGAAATTCTATCCTGTTAGATTTAATTTGGGAAAAATGTATCTCCTCTCTACTGATGCTTTATCACCAATCCTTGTTTCAATTAAAACCCCACTTTTCCAAAAACATTTGTCATTGGGACGGAAAGTGAGGTGACGTTCTGAACAGATGTGCAAAGACAGCAAATGTTACAGGGGTGATAACCCCTCCCTATGTTCTCCAAAAAGCTTAAAAATAGATTTTTTTGGGATGGAGCTACACTTCATAATGTACCTGTTCAGATTCTACTTAAGAACAAACCTACAGTCCGTGTCTTGTTTGCACCACCTATATACTGCTGTTCAGAGTATATAGGGTTGTAGGTATAGGGTTTTATTTTGGGTGCGGGGTCCCCCTTAATATCCATACAAGACCCAAAGGGGCTGGGGTGGGGGGGGGGTGATGGGGTAGCCATGCCATTTTTCTCAAGGATTTTCAGCCATATGGCGGCCAGGACAAGACATGACATTAAAGCCGCAAGTGGTTTTAAATGGCTTCTTTTTTTCCTTTACAAATGTCATTTTGTGCAAGGACAGTTCTAAACACGGGAAACACATGCCACTTCACAGGCATACTTTAGACACCCCCCAGGTACCATATTTAAAGGAAAATTTCACTTTTTTTTTTCACTTTATGCATCATTAAAATGACTGCTCCCGAAAAAACGTTAGTTTTTAAAATTTCTTTTTGCATTGATATATGTCCCCTGGGGCAGGACCCGGGTCCCCAAACCTGTTTTATGACATTAACATGCATATTGGCCGTTGTAATTAGCAATTTTGATTTCGAACGTTCGCGTCCATTATAACGAATAGGGTTCGAAAATTTGCGCGAACTTTCGGTCCGTTCGAAGGTTCTGGTGCGAACCGAACCCGGGGGTGTTCGGCTCATCCCTAGTCCTGAGGACAGGAGTTGAGAACCACTGCCATAGGGTCTTCCAATTGGTCTGATCTCAGCTCCTTCTTAGACAGTTTTGGTAAGTTATCTTCCCCCAGTTGGATTACTCCACAATATTGCTTGGGAACTCCTACTATGATAACCCCTATCTCTTCTGGTCTTGAGCCGCCACTGGCTTGGAGTTCAGCCCCTTGACAGAGGGCCCGCACCCCGTCGGGTGCCACTTGGGCCCAGTCTTCTGTACTGCAAGTGGGGACGTGAGATCTTCTAGACAAAGCATCTGCATCTCGGTTTCCAGCCCCAGGTCTGTACTTCAGGCCAAAGTCAAAGGCAGACAGCGCCGCCAGCCACCTATGTCCTGTGGCATCCAACTTTGCTGTGGTGAAGAGATAGGTAAGGGGGTTGTTGTCTGTTTTCACTGTGAATTCCGCCCCATATAAATAGTCTCTAAGTTTGTCAACTACCGCCCACTTAAGGGCCAGGAACTCCAACTTATGGGTGGGGTAGTTCTTTTCGGAGGGAGTCAGACTTCTGCTCACATTCGCAACAGGCCTCAGTTGCTCTTCATGCTCCTGGTACAGCACTCCTCCCAAACCATCATGACTGGCATCTACATGAAGTTCATAAGGCTTCTTAGGGTCTGCGTAGGCCAGGACAGGGACAGTGGTTAATGTCTTCTTCAACATCTGAAAGGCATTCTCACACTTCTCGTTCCACTGGTCCTTGACTGACTCCCCTGGCTTTCTGGGGCCTGTGTCATCCTCTTCCCCCTCCGTCTTTAGCAGCTCATTCAGAGGCCTGGCTATCCGAGCAAACCCCTCCACAAACCTCCTATAATAGGAGCAGAACCCCAGAAAGGATCTGAGCTCTGTCACAGTGGTGGGCCTGGGCCAGGAGGTGACTGCCTCCAATTTTGCGGGGTCTGTGGCTACCCCATCTTCAGACACTATGTGCCCCAGATAGTTGACTGATGACTGATAGAATTGGCATTTTTCAGGTGAGAGCTTGAGTCCTTCCTCACTCAGTCTCTTCAAAACTTTCTCCAGCCTCTCTTCATGCTCTTCCAAGGTTCTTCCGAAGACAATGATGTCATCCAAGTATACGAGGACTTCGATGAGGTTCATATCTCCCACAGTCTTCTCCATGAGACGTTGGAAGGTGGCTGGAGCTCCAGACAGACCTTGAGGCATCCGGTTGAATTCAAAGAACCCTACCGGGGTTATAAAAGCCGTCTCCTCCTTGTCTTCTGAATGCATCGGGATCTGATAGTACCCGCTCTTGAGGTCCATAACACTGAACCACTTGGCTCCAGACAAGCTCTGTAGGGCATCCTCTATCCTTGGAGTGGTATACTGGTCCGGTATGGTTCTCCTGTTGAGGGTCCTATAGTCTATGCACAGCCTCAGTGACCCATTCTTCTTCCGGACCACCACTATAGGGGAGGCATAGGGACTTCTAGATTCTCGAATCACCCCTGTTCGCTTGAGCTCAGCGAGCTGCTCCCTCAAGTCTTCAAGGTCTGCTAACGGAACCCGCCTAACCCTCTCCCTGAAGGGCTTGTCTTCCTGGAGGCGGATTCGATGGGTGGCACTCCTAGAACACCCCACATCAAATTCATCTTGAGAAAAGATCTTTTCCCGATCTGGTTAACTGGGCCTTGGCTCTCTCTTTCCAAGCCCTGGGCAGGTTTGGATTCTCCATGGAAAGTTTCTCCCACACAGTACTTTCTCCATCTGTCTTCTCCACTTCTGATGAAGCAACTGGGGTAGCTGGGCTCACCCGGCCCAGTAACAGCCTGGCTGGGATTTCCATGGGACCATCCGTGGTATTTCTGACTCTCACAGGCACTTTACAATGAGCCTTCTTCCGGGCCCTCACCGGGACCACTTCTGGGACTACTTCTAAGCCCGAATGTTCTTCCCTTGGGTCGGGTTCCAACATGACAAAAGGGCCAGGCTGCTCCCAAGTGAGTTTCACTGTGGCCTTCAAGCAGGTTACTTCCCCGGGCTGCAGCACTATTCCCCTTCTTCCCAGCCTCCAGACCTTCCCTACCCCCTCTTCCGGGGCCTTCTGTTCCAAGATCAGCCATTGGTAGGCTGTCTTCAACATTGGGTGAATCTCAGTGACTGTGGGGTCTTTCCTTCTTGTCAGAGGGGCCAGAAGTCTTCGGACCAGATCCGTGTTCGTCCCTATTATCAGGGAACTCTTGTTAGCTCCAGGCGGTCAAGGGCACACCACAGCTAAGGTGTCGAACACTTCAGCCTTCCCGGCTATGAACGGGTCAAAAGTCAGTTTTATAGGCAGATAGCCATCATAAGGGAAACTCTCTGTCCCAATTCCCCATATCTCCAACTCTTCAATCTTATGGATGGGTAGGTGACTTAAATGCTTGTCATAAAAGTCCCGGTACAACAGGGTCACTTGCGCCCCAGTATCCAATATGGCTCTCGTGTAGACTCCCTCCACTTGAACTGGTACAATCGGGGAGGGACCCACCAGCTTCTCTGGATATCGCTTCAAGGGGGTCTCTTTCTTTTGATCTTTGCATTTTCCCTTTTGACTTTCTTTCTTCCATTTCTCTTTGGCCTTAAGTCTCTCTTGGGCCTGGTATGCATTGATCTCCCTCCTTTTGGTGGGTGTAACTACCCGCTGAGGGACACTACTCTTTCTTTGGGGTGCGTTCCTTCTGAGGAACTTTGCGTTTCTTCTGAGGGGTCTTCTCCACTCTTTTCATGTGCTTCTCATTCAGTTTGGAGCTCACTGGAGATGATGGGCACCCGGTTGACTCCTTCACCGGGGCCCGCTGAAGTTTTCCGGCGGCTTGCGGTTATTCATCTTTTTTTTCTTTGGACTGGCACACACTTTGGCGAAATGGCCAGCTCCTCCACAATTGAAACAAATCACATCCCTCCAATCTTCCAGGGATGCGGGTGCTGAGGTGTTGGGAAACAGCTCCTTCCTCAGACTTTCCCTCTCTGGTTCCCTTGACTTCTTTTCCATCAGGGAGGTCAGCATCCCCAACACTTGGGACATCTGTGACTTCAAGGTATCCACCTCTGAGTCTCTTTCCAGGGTCATGGCTGTCCTGACCATCACTGGAGGAGGATTCACAGACTCAACTGGTAGGCTCCTCTTCTTCTCCTCCAGCATAGCTTCTTCCTCTCTGACCACTCGGATCAAGTCAGGGTACTCCAGGCTCTTCCCGTCCTGTCTTGTGCGTAGCGCCAATGCGATGGGGTCCAGGGGCTGAGATCCTCTCATCACCTGTTGAACACGAGCCTCATCCACCTTCCGTGGGTCAATCCCCTTATGCAGGATCTTATCCAGGCACCTCATGAACTCTGAGAGCTTCTCTCCTGTCTTCTGGTAGCAGTGCTCCAGCTGATAAGTGAGCTCAGTGATTTTCTCTGTTCCACCGAACACATTCTGCAGAATGTCCAGATAGTCCTGAGCATTACAGTCTGTCTTACTCATCTTGAGGTTGCGTATGGCCTCTAGAGCAGGCCCCTTCAAGCTCTCAGCAATTCTCTGCTTCTTTCTGTGGTCTGGGACTTCCCATTCTTCTAGGGCCTGAGTGGCACCGTCTAACCACTCCTCGAACCCCTCTTCATCCGAGGGTACAGGTTTCCTTCCTGAGAATATTCTAAGTTTTCTATATCCTGACATCTGGTAATCTGTAGGATCTTTCTTGCACTGCGCCACAAGTTCCCCCAGGACCGCGCACAACTCCGTGCCGAGAGTGGTAGATGGCGACCCGGGACTTTCCCTTTTCACCTGTCTTTCTACTTTTGGGGTGGGTGATGGAGATAGTTTTGGTGTCTGAGACCGCCCTCCTGGCTTGAGCGGCAGCGCGTGTATTAGGCTATAAGTCTGATCATCTATAGATTATATACTTGGATTCTTGAACTGTTCTGGGACTCCGTCCTTCCATTCCACTAATGTGTGTGTCAGTGAGGAATTCGTCCTGACATCCACCACCCATGCTTTCTGATACGGTGACAGTGACATCACTAGCTGCTTCACCGCTTCTTCTTGCCAGATCCCTGGGAGTTCTATGACTACTACCCCGGCTGGATCTGTGCCGACCATTTTACACCACTGCCCTACTTCTAGTGGGTCCATGCTGGTACTTTTGGCGCGTTACTTGCTGCAACAGGATCCTGGACTCGAGACCCCCCACGTGTAGCGCTACCCCCAGTTAAGAGGGCCGCTTGGTTTGATTTCGGGCCCTGTGTGCAGCACCACCAACCCCCGGCAATCTTACTCGACCCACTCTGGCACAGTTAGTCTAGGGTTATATCTGTATCATATTCAAAAGTATGGCAAGGGGTAATCTCTTAGCAGTAAGACAACACACACTGAAGCGAGGGATTAAATATAACAGTTTACTCTTATCTCAAAGGTAGCATAGGCAGATTACAACACATGCAACTGGCTTGCAGAGCCCTGCAGAAATCAATACAGCACACAATAATGGCGCTGCGCGGTACTTCTCCACGCGTAGCTATTATGGTATGCGCGCCCTATGGCGCACTAAACAATATCTTAACTTCCCACCCCGGTCAGGCCTGACATGGAGTAAATCTCAGTCACCTTCTATAGGGATTTCTTCGCATGTCAGCTTTCGGTGGTGCACTTGACGAATTTGTAATCCACAACCAGGCAATAACTTGGAATACTATAATGGGAGGACACTTCAACTTTGTCCTGCTACCGGTCCCCCCGGGGAACACCAAATAAACAAAACTGTGGGCCTATGCAGTCTATAGGCCTGAACACGGCACAGTCTATTGGTCTGGGCAGGTGCCCGCTCACCACTCCGGACGCGATCCCAGTCCGGAACGTCCACCCTGCTGTGTATCCGCACACAGCGTCTGCAACGATCGGGTCCCCGATCCAACTGATGTCCTCACTGGACAAGTCAGATGCCACCCAGGCTCCGCAGCGGGGTGGAAGGCTCTTTGGAAGTTGCGCAAGGCCCAGGCTTCAGGCCTTGCACTGCAGCAGATCCGCACAGGAAGAAACTCTTGCTTGCAGCGCGGTGTCCAAAGAGGCCGAGCTCCGCCTCGCCTCCTCCTTAAATAATCCCTCCCATGAGTCTCTGCGGTGGCTCACTGCACTCTGGGTGCCGAACGGGGTTCTGGGTAACGTAGTCCCGGGGCCTTAAAGGAGACCCCGCTACACACGTATGGGGTGACCTTGTATATAAGCAGCGATTGTGGAGTATAACCCTCATTGCGGGAGTGAGAGAAATAATTCTAGGGCCATAATTCACAGTTAACTGTAAACTGCTAACCTGTAAAGGCTTCCAAAGCATCATCTATGGACAATCTGGGGTAACATTTGTATGCTAATTCACAGGTGCTGCACAATTTTAAGACTTGACATGTTTCGTATCTTTTTTTATGACACTATCCTACCTTTTATATTTTACCAAAAATTGGGTTTTATATTGTGTTTGTGTGCATTAAAATTCTTTTGAGTGTATTTTTCCTAAAATATGCTATGATAAATAGTTGTGCAAATATCATGCAACATAAAATATTGCAACTGTCACAATTTCATTCTACAGGGCCTCCGTTCTTCTTTGGTGAGTTTAAGTAATTTTCTAGCAAAAACTGAAATCTAACATGTGTGTTAAAATGTTAAAAATGCCCAAGAATTCAAGTGGTTATACTAATTGTGAACACCGGACAGAGGAAGACTGCAAATAGTTTTTGGTAAATATAAAAAAGTACTTTTACAAATAAAAATAAATGTGTACATTTTTATCAGGTTTATTTTGCAGTCATGTGACTGCTCAGCAGTCTTTCAGGTCCTTGACCTCAAAATAAGGGATGGGAGGGCCAAGTATTACATCACACTCGGCTAATTGTGCTGTTGTATTAGTTATGCAGCTTCAGCCAGCCATGCCCCACGCCCAGACTCTGCTATGTTGATTGTCAGCAAGGTTCCTGCTAGAAGTCACTTTAAGTCAACAAACCAGGGCTCAGTAGGGGGCATGACCAACTATACCAACTACAGGAGATACAAGCATGAAGTTTAGGGGCACAGTATGCCTGTATATCAAAATAGGAATAGGAATATGCAAACTAACCTGATGCTAGCATGGTTCTGGTTCCATGCTTAACGTGGTAGAGACCAGCAGCTGGCAGCATTATCTCTTGGCTTAGATGCAAGGAGGAAACTACTTTCAGGATGAAATACTATAATGACATCATTACTACCCTGCCAGGGTAAAAGGAGAGAGTATTTTTTGAAGCCTAGGGCCCTTGCTCTGATACCTTACTAGCAGGGGTAATTGCTAACAGAAAGGCAGTCTTAAGTGAGCAATTTTCATTTAGGCCAAGTCCAAGATTCTACCTACCAAGTGGTCAGTTCCTAGGGGATTGGGAGAAGTTTAGGATAGACAAAGGACAAGGACTGCTCTATCGTGCAGAATTGTATCATGACCACCCTGGGACACGACTAGGGTGACCACGTGTCCCGGATTGCCCGGGAAAGTCCCACATCTTGGAAGTCTGTCCCGGGTCCCGGTCACCTTCATTCCGGGACAATACAGTGTCCCGGGATAAAATTGCCACAGCCGATGCAGCCGTTCATAATTCTGTGGCCATGTCTGTCTCCTCTTCCGGCTCTTCCGGCTCTCCTGCCCCACCAACAATTTCATCCCATCAGCAGAGCAAGGGGGTGATAAAGCTGCACAGTCAGCAGGATTGGGGGGAGTCTTTCATAACAGCTCCTCCCGCCCCCTTGCTCTGCTCTGATGATAGGCAGGGTCATCCTTGCCCTCACAGAAGGTAGTAGAGGGTGATTGGTTAGAGGAGCGGGGCAGGCAGTGGGTTAGTAGTACAGTGGATGGAGATGGACGGAGGTGTAGGTCGGGGATAGCGGTGCTGGCTCCCTGTCAGACATGCAGTGTAAGGCTGACCACGGTGATCGGTGTTCTGGCATTGCTTGTCTCTCGTGACTGAAATGGGGGCGGGGCGCTGCCTGTGCCTGTGTCTCCGTGTCCCTCCCGTGCATTCCAGTCCTCAGGTCCCTCCTTCTAGGTGCTCGCTCACCCCCAGCTGCTCCCTCCCTCTCCCCCAGCTCTGATCCAGGTCCCTCTGACCGTTCCAGGCTGTCACTGTCCAGGGTCACCTCTGACACTGTCCTCTGCCCTCTACTCCTCCATTGAACCATGTGTGGGAGTCTGGGAGCTCTCTCTTCTTCCTGTACCTCCTATCTACCCTGCACCCATCACCCCTCTACTCTACAGAACCCTGCCCCAACCCATAGTACCATGCACCCCTCCACAGAACCCTGTCCCAATCCATAGTACCCTGCACCCCTCCACAGAACCCTGCCCCAACTGATAGTACCCTTCACCCCTCCACAGAACCCTGCCCCAACCCATAGTACCCTGCACCCCTCCACAGAACCCTGCCCTAACCCATAGTACCCTGCACCCCTCCACAGAACCCTGCCCCAACCCATAGTACCCTGCACCCCTCCACAGAACCCTGCCCCAACCCATAGTACCCTGCACCCCTCCACAGAACCCTGCACCCAACCCATAGTATCCTGCACCCCTCCACAGAACCCTCCACCCAACCCATAGTACCCTTCACCCCTCCACAGAACCCTGCACCCAACCCATAGTACCCTGCACCCCTCCACAGAACCCTGCCCCCAACCCATAGTACCCTGCACCCCTCCACAGAACCCTGCCCCTAACCCATAGTATCCTGCACCCCTCTACAGAACCTTGCACCCCTTCACAGAACACTGCCCCAACCCATAGTACCCAGCACCCCTCTACAGAACCCGGCACCCCTCATTATACACCCTCACTATTGGCTGGCAAGTGACAATGCATCTACTGGCAGGCTTTGGGTGGCAAGTGGCACACAGCATCTGGTGGAAGGGTATGGGTAGCAGGTGGCACACAGCATCTGGTGGAATGCTACGGGTGGCAAGTGACAAGATGCATCTGGGGGTAGGCAACGGTGGCAAGTGATAAGCTGCATCTGGGGGCAGGCAACGGTGGCAAGTGACAAGCTGCATCTGGGGGCAGGCGACGGTGGCATGCTGTATCTGGTGGCAAGTGACAAGCTTAGGGTTCCCACTGATTCTGCATTATGGTGAGTTGAACTATTTTATTTTATATATTACAATGTAGTAATAGAAATAATGTCAATAATATCAAGCATGGTGTCGGGATGATTTAAGTGCTGACATCAGCCATTCACGCGACAAATCACCCGCCGCCGAATTCCCTGTCAACTCAGAGACTACATTCCCCCCCTTCCACAAAACCGTTCCCCCATGCAAAAAAGGTTGGGGACCACTGTTCTAAAGTGACATCACTTCCTCCTAGCACTCTATGATAGAGATAGCCACGCAGGAGGGAAATGAGTGACAGATTCCATCGTCGGCGAGGGCTTTGAAATCATATTTTTTCGGGAAGTTGGGGGGGGGGTTGTCCCTGAATGCCAGTTTGGAAATGTGGTCACCCTAGACATGACAACTAATTCTCTCATTAGACATTCTGTTTCAATATTTTTGTTGTTTTAAACAAGAATAAACAAATTCTTAGGGCCCTTTCACACATGCGGACCGTATGTCCGTTTTTCATCCATCCGTTTTTGGATGAAAAACTGACATACAGTACATGTATCCCTATGGGATAGCGGATGTCAGCGGATGTTCATCCGCTGACATCCGATCTCATCAGTCTCCGCTATGCTCCGTTTCTGCAGATGGAGGAAAATCCTATTTTTTCATCCATCTGCGGATCAGATCGGATGAACATGGACAGACGGTCTGTGTTCATCCGATCCCCACATAGGAGAGCGGAGATCTGACTGGTCCGTCTCTGCACAGTGTGCAGAGACGGTATAGTCATCCGCTACTTGGAGTCTAAGGGGGGGGAACTCCTCTAAAAATGACCTGTGGCCGAACCGGAAGCACTGTACCCAAGATTTTATCGTTTTTTAGGACCCCCAGTGTTTGGGCATAATTCTTTTAATGTCAAAATGTTTCTGGGAATAAGTCGTGACCATTGAAAAATTATAATCAATCTCACTGGATGGAGGTTTTTTCTTACTCTGAAGGATATAAACCCTATCCACACTACCCACTTCATTAGTTATGAGATACAAATTACTAGGTGAGTATCCCTTTTCAATACATTTTTCTTTCAGGGTAGTGGCTTGTTCAAAAAAGTCTTCCTTAAGATTACAATTCCGCCCAAAACGGAGGAATTGGCTTTTAGGTACAGACTTAAGCCATGAGGGATGATGGCAGCTACCCTGTCCAATGTACCCATTCCTATCGGTACTCTTGAAAAAGGTGGACATATTAAATGCACCATCTTTAATCTCTATATTTAAATCCAAGAAATTAGTCTTGTTAATGCTGCTCTCACATTGTAGTACGATACCCAATTCGTTTTCGTTGAGTTGTCACATAACCGTGGAAAGCGACGTCATGTCGCCATTCCACAGGAGGAGGATGTCGTCTATATATCTGCCCCAGAAGATCAACTCCGATCTTCTGTTGGAATAGACGACATCCTTCTCCCATTTGGCCATAAATAAGTAAGCCAAACTGGGTGCAAATTTTGCACCCATTGCGACCCCTCTGTTCTGGAGGTAATGAGTCCCACCGAACCAGAAATAGTTATGGGTTATAGCGTACCTCAATAAATCTAATATGAATTCCCGTTGTGAAGGAATCAACTCAGCATCTCTTCCCAAAAACATGTCTACAGCCTCTAACCCATCCGAATGGGAAATAATAGTATAAAGAGACGCCACATCGGCGGTAGCCATAATGTAGCTTTCCTTCCACTCTAAATCCTCCAAAAGTCGAATCACCTGTGCAGAATCTTTGATATAGGATGGAGTACCAGACACCAAACGTTGTAGGAAGCCACCAATTTTTTTGCCGATTCTAGATGTAATGGAGTCCAACCCACTAATAATGGGTCTCCCCAGGGGATTAACTAGGTTTTAATGCCCCTTCTGAAAAAAATACATGACTGGCTTCCTTGGAGCCACCGGTATCAAAAAGGCCCTTTCCTTCTTATCAAGCAAATTGTTAACCACTTAAGCCCCGGACCATTTTGTTGCTAAAGGACCAGGCCACTTTTTGCGTTTCAGCACTGCGTCGCTTTAACTGACAATTGCACGGCCGTGCAACGTGGCTCCCTAACAAAATTGACGTCCTTTTTTTCCCACAAATAGAGCTTTCTTTTGGTGGTATTTGATCACCTCTGCGGTTTTTATTTTTTGCGCTATAAACAAATATAAATATCCCCAAAAATATATAAAAAAAGTTTTTTTTCCTCAGTTTAGGCCGATACATATTCTTCTACATATTTTTGGTAAAAAAAAATCTTAATAAGCATTTATTGATTGGTTTGCGCAAAAGTTATAGCGTCTTCAAAATAGGGGATAGTTTTATGGCATTTTTATTAATATATTTTTTTTTTTACTAGTAATGGTGGCGATCAGCGATTTTTATTCTGACTGCGACATTATGGCGGACACATCGGACAATTTTGACACTATTTTGGGACCATTGTCATTTTTACAACGATCAGTGCTATAAAAATGCACTGATTACTGTGAAAATTACACTGGCAGTTTAGGGGTTAACCTGTAGGGGGCGCTAAAGGGGTTAAGTGTGACCTAATGTGTGATTCTAACTGTAGGGGGGCGTGGCTTGGCGTGTGACAGGCTCACTAGGAAGCACAGGGAGAAGTTTGTTTACACTTACCTCTCCCAGTTCTTCAGCTCTGTGACCCGATCGTGGGACACCGGCGGCGATCGGGTCCGCGGGTCCAACGGGCGTGGTCACGGAGTATCCGACCGGGTCGCGAGGGCGCCGACGGCGCGTGCGACCCACGGCTGTGCATATTAAAGGGGACGTACCTGTACGGCAATATGCCCAGCCGTGACATTCTGCCGACATACATCGTTGTGCGGTGGTCGGCAAGTGGTTAAAGTGGTGTTCTGTCCGAAATTACACTTTTTAAATAAAAATACCCCTATAATACACAAGCTTAATGTATTCTAGTAAAGTTAGTCTGTAAAATAAGGTCAGTTTTGTTAGGTTATTACAGCATTTTGAAAGTTTATAAACTAGCAGCAGACCGTGGCCATCTTAAAGTGGTTGTATACCCTATTTTGTAATAATAAGGCTTACCTGTAGGTAAAAAGAATATCTCCTAAACCTGAATCGCATCGCCCCCAGCACATTGAATCGCATCGCCCAAAGCACATTGCATCACCCCCAACACATCGAATCACATCAGCACATCAAATCACATCGCCCCAGCACATCGCATTGCATGAGCACATTGCATCGCCCCCAGCACATCGATATGCATCACCACCAGCACATCGAATCGCATCGCCCCAGCACATCGAATCCCATCGCCCAAAGCACATTGCATCACCCCCAACACATCGAAACGCATCAGCACATTGAATCGCATCGCCCCCAGCGCATCGCATCAGCACATTGCATCGCCCCCAGCACATTGATTTGCATCAGAACATCAAATCGCATCGCCCCAGCGCATCCCATCGAATCGCATCATCCCCAGCACATTGCATCGCCCTCAGCACATCAAATCGCAACGCCCCCAGCACATTGCATCACCCCCAGCACATCGAATCACATCGCCCACAGCACATTGCAACACCCCCAGTACATCGAATCGCAATGCCCCAGCACATCGAATCGCATCGCCCCCAGCACATCGAATCGCCCCGAGCGCATTGCATCGCCCCCAGCACATCGAATCGCATTAGCACATCAAATCGCATCACCCCCAGCACATCCCATCAAATCGCATCGCCCCCAGCACATCGAATCGCAACGCCCCCAGCACATTGCATCACACCCAGCACATCGAATCGCATCGCCCACAGCACATTGCAACACCCCCAGCACATCGAATCGCAATGCCCCCAGCACATCAAATCGCATCGCCCCCAGCACATCAAATCGCATCAGAACATTGCATTGTATCGCCCACAGCACATTGCATCACCACCAGCACATCAGATCACATCGCCCAAAGCACATTGCATCACCCCCAACACATCGCATCGCCCCCAGCACATTGCATTGCATCAGCACATTGCATCGCATTGCCCCCAGCACATCGAATCGCATCACCACAAGCACATCAAATCGCATCGCCCCCAGCACATCGCATCACCCCCAACACATTGAATCGCATCAGCACATCGAATCGCATTGCCCCCAGCACATCGCATCAGCACATTGCATCGCATCGCCCCCAGCACATCGAATCGCATCAGCACATCAAATCGCATCGCCCCAGCACATTCCATCGAAATGCATCGTCCCCAGCACATTGCATCGCCCTCAGCATCTAATCGCATCACCACCAGCACATCAAATCGCATCGCCCCAGCACATCGAATCGCATCGCCCAAAGCACATTGCATCACCCCAAACACATCAAATCGCATCAGCACATCAAATCACATCGCCCCCAGCGCATCGCATCAGCACATTGCATCGCCCCCAGCACATCGAATCGCATCAGAAAATCAAATTGCATCGCCCCCAGCACATCCCATCGAATCGCATCATCCCCAGCACATTGCATCACCCCCAGCACATCAAATCGCATTGCCCCAAGCACATTGCATTGCATCACCCCCAGCACATCGAATCGCATCAGTACATCAAATCGCATCGCCCCCAGCACATCTCATCGAATCACATCGCCCCCCCGCAACTTGGAATTGCAACGCCCCTAGCACATTGCATCACACCCAGCACATCGAATCGCATCGCCCCCAGCGCATCGCATCAGCACATCGAATCGCATCAGAAAATCAAATTGCATCGCCCCCAGGACATCCAATCAAATCGCATCATCCCCAGCACATTGCATCACCCCCAGCACATCAAATCGCATTGCCCCCAGCACATTGCATTGCATCGCCCCCAGCACATCGAATCGCATCAGTACATCAAATCGCATCACCCCCAGCACATCTCATCGAATCACATCGCCCCGCAACTTGGAATCGCAACGCCCCTAGCACATTGCATCACACCCAGCACATCGAATCGCATCGCCCACAGCACATTGCAACACCCCCAGCACATCGAATCGCAATGCCCCCAGTACATTGAATCGCCCCAAGCACATCGAATCGCATCGCCCCAGCACATCAAATCGCATTAGAACATTGCATCGCATCGCCCACAGCACATTGCATCACCACCAGCACATCGAATCGCATCGCCCCCAGCACATCGAATCGCATCAGCACATCAAATCGCATCGCCCCCAGCACATCCCATCGAATCGCATCACCCCCAGCACATCGAATTGCAATGCCTCCAGCACATTGCATGACACCAAGCACATTGAATTGCATCGCATCAGCAGATTGCATCGCATCGCCCAAGCACATCGCATTGCATCGCCCACAGCACATTGCATCACCCCCAGCACATCAAATCGAATCACCCCCAGCACATCGAAATGCATCGCCCGAAGCACATTGCATCACCCAACACATCGAATCGCATCAGCACATCAAATCGCATCACCCCAGCACATCGCATTACATCAGCACATTGCATCACATCGCCCCAGCACATCAAATCGCATCGCCCACAGCACATTGCATCACCCCCAGTACATCGAATCGCATCGCCCCCAGCACATCGCATCGATGGGGTGGGATGAGATGGGATGGGGTGGGGTGGGATGGGGCCGTGTCATTTCCAGTTTTGAAATAACACAATGCTACAGCCCAGCCCACGCCTATTGCATCCTGGAATTGATGACAAACATCTCCCAGGAGGCATAGCGGACGGGGGATGACGCGTTCAGGCCGCTCAGGCCACGGCGGGAACCAGGAAGTGAAGAAGATGATGAACAATAAAACCGTGAGTTTTAAAATATATATATATATATATATATATATATATATATGTGCCAAATGTGTTTAAGGGGGCAGAGAAGCAGGGGATGCAGAGGACTTGAAAAAAAGGGTGGAAACCCATATCAATAAGCCCAGTGAGCTCCCTTTTATGTAGCAAGTTGTTACTTTTGCACATAGCTCATGGACTACAGTTTGTGCTTATAAGAACTTAATTCTTTCCATTATCCGTTTTCCGCATATCGCTGCAAGATATTGGGTTCGCTATGGACAATGCATTACTGATCTTGTGGTGCGGAGAGACAGAGACTCTAATGCTACGGGTCAGAAATGGACTACAAGGCCCACAACGCCACTTGCTGGGAGGGAGAGTGGCGCCACCCACTGCCTGCTGGGAGGACCTTTTAAAAGGAGAGGCAGGGCTTGGATTCTTCCTCTTGGGGACGCCATCTTGCAAGCGGCAAGAGGCCTGCAGCGGGGGTGTTTAGGCTGGAAAAGCCTGGGCCTAAAGTGACGGAGGCTGGACCGTCTGTCGGAGGGATCCCAGCAACAGACCTGCTGATCGGACCAGGGAGAGGGACAGCACCACACTCCTGAGTACCCAGAGTCACCTATCCACCAACATCTGGCAACTGGGCAAGCGGAGGACCAGGGACAACAACTCGTCCGGGGGCTGCGAACAAAGAGGATCCTGTCAAGGGATACCAGCGGGGCAAGGTCTCATGTGGTCAGAGGGCACCTGCCCACTAACACGATTAACTGTGTTGCAGGAAGGTAACTTCCACAACTGTACTTATTTACTTAGGCTTGCTGGTATCTGCAGTACCACAAGCCAAGTCACGCTGCATACAGGATTAAGTTAGCGCCTTGAGAAGGATCAGCATTCATCTGTCCCTTTCATCACATATTATGTTAACTGTTCATTCCTCTTTCATTTTCCTTTGGATTACAAATTATTATTGTGCACCAACCAAGACTAGCGAACACTACTGTTAAATAGAAGGAACAATTGCAGGATTCAGCTTGTCCATCTGAACTAATATAGTAGGACACGTGCATGGGAATTGCCGGCTAGGGGGAACCAAAGTGCACAGATACTCATGCTATAGTAGAACTTGTTGTATAGCTGTTATATTTCTTAGAGCTGGGTGAGGCCTGGTGGTGAGGTGCTTCAGTGCTAACGTATTGCATTGGGGGAATCCCTCCACTGTGTACTTACTCAGGTCAGGTTTCACTTTGCATTGTTCAAACTGATTGTTTATTCATATACCATTGACTCTCACAGGGCCCGGTTTGAAGTCAACTGTTGATGTTTAACTGTGCCTATTTTTCTTCACCAAGTAAACACTCATTCCTTGCTTAAACTGCATTTGGTGTGGAGTCTTATCTGGTATCATTAGACAGGTGGCCAATACAAGGTAACAACGCTTAACTGTATTTATATTGCTGCATGGTGTCATTGTGGTTCCCAACTGCCAGTGCGTTCCACAATCAGTGTATTGTCCAGTTGTGCCAAGGGGAACTGAGCCAAACTTACAGGGGTTGATAGGCAGAGTACAGGCCCAAAACTAACCAGCAGCTCTTACGGGGGTAGTGCTACACATGGGGGCTCATCCGGGATTCCTGTGACTCTGCAACCTAAACCCCCCCCTAGACAGAACCTCTACCGGCACCAAAAATGGACTCTGCCGCTGCTATAGCGTGGTGCAAGGAAGAAAATGCCTGCTCGGAGCTCAGCATAGTCCTTGAAATTCCAGGAGAGTCCTGGGACGAAGAACAGTTAGGCCAAGCCATGAAGGTATTGTCCCCAGACAAGAAAGCATGGGTCATTGCTGTAAAGACAGACTCCGGGACACCAAATACATATGCACTGATCGAATGGAAGCACAAAATTCCCGATCCCTTCAAGGGTCCAAGTGTAAAGTTGACCAGCAATGGAGAACTTAATGTGATACACCCAGGGGTACCCAAACAAGGTCCTTCCTCATCCAGTCCTGCTGATTCTAGCAGACCAGAAGTTTCAGCCAAGTCACCTCTGGCCACCATTGGACTCGAACTTTGTGCTGTCCCTGGGGAATTTGTCAAGACGTGCCAGAAGGACCCCCAGGCCTTCTCAGCTGCAGGATTTTGGAAACTCAGAATCTTCTCAGGAAGACAGCCAGTACCTTCATCGGAAAACAGTTTCGAGGAATGGCTGGACCAGGCTACACAAGCCCTGGATGAATGGGACATACCGGAGCTACAAAAGAAGCAAAGGATCACCAAAAGTCTCAAGGGACCTGCCTTGGAAGCTATCAGAAACTTAAAGCTTAGCAAGAGGAACTGTACTGCCCAAGACTACCTGAGTATCTTGCAGGATGTATTCAGCCGCTGACCTCATTTATCAAATGGAGCACTCTTACCAGAGAGAGGGAGAGAAATTGTCAGAATACATGAGACGCCTGGACAAGATCATACATCAAATCCTGTTGAAAAGGAGGTTAGACCCTCGGGATGTGGACAAGATCCGAGCAAGACAAGCGTTGAGAGGGGCTCAGCCTTTAGATCCCATTACCCTCCTGTTAAGGACCCGACAAGATGCTGGTATTTTGAAATATGCAGACCTGATCCGAATTGTAAGGGAGGAAGAGGTTATGTTGGATAGCAAAAAGAAGAGTCAGAGAGCTGAATCTGCTGCCGGAGTCAGGGTGATCAATGCTGAAGAAGGTGACCCTCAGGTCAAGCTTTTAAATACTCAAGTATCTCAACTAATAGACATGATGTCCATACTGACCAATCAGCCAGCTGGGCTGCCCAGTGAAAACTCATCAGAAGAGCCCAAGAAGTCTCTCTGCTCTAATGTTGCACAAGTACAGAAACCAAGGAAGCTGATGACCTGTTTCAACTGTGGAGAAGTCGGACATTTTCGGGAGGTATGTCCAAGCCCAGAGAAAGCTGCAGCCCAGTACCGCAAGCCGGCGGAAAACTCCAGAGGGCCCCGGTGAAGGAGTCAACCGGGTGCCCACCAGTTTCAGCTTACTCCATGAAATTGAACGACGCAAGGAGACAACAACGGGGGTCCCGACCCTCAACAAGGGCTTCAGTTGTTGCCTCCGAGCAAGCTAATGCCTCCCGCTCTTTGACCCGGCCTACTCTGAGTCAATGCACACCAGACCCAACAAGGATCGAAATACAACCAAAGCTCCGGAAAAAGGGAAGTAAGGGTGCAAATCACTGAACCAGCCAAGCAGGCCACACTTACAAAGTTCCCTGTCAAGTTAGTGGGGCCCTCCCCAGTAGTCTCAATTCAGGTAGAAGGAATTTACACGAAGGCCATCCTGGACACTGGGGCTCAGGTGACCCTCCTGTATAGAGATTTCTACGATAAGCATCTCAAACATTTGCCCTTACAAAAGTTAGAAGAACTGGAGATATGGGGCATCAGAACCCAAAACTTCCCCTATGATGGTTATCTACCCATCAAGCTAACCTTTGATCCCTCAGTGGCTGGAGAAACAGAGACTTTTGACACCTTGGCAGTAGTTTTCCCTCGCCCACCAGGGGCTGGTAAAAATTCCCTCATCATAGGGACCAACACTGATTTAGTCAGGAGACTGTTGACACCTTTAGCCCAGGAGTAAGGTACTCCGACTGCAGAAATGCATCCCCTGCTAAAACAAGCCTACCGACACCTGGTATTGGAACAGAGACCTCCCACGGAAGGGGTGGGTAAGATCTGGCGTTTGGATAGAGGAGAACGAATACTTCAGCCCAGGAAGTGACCTGTCTGAGAGCATCTGTTAAACTCACTTGGAAACAACCAGGCCCCTTTGTTGTCCTTGAACCGGACCAACGGAAGGGAAAAAGGAGGATAGAGATGATCTCCAAAGTGGTCCCATTAAAGGCCCTGAAGAGAAATCATGGGAATGTCTCGGTAAGCATTCGCAACACAACCACTTTACCAGTGAAGGTGCCGGCCAGGATGCTACTGGGCCAAGTAAACACCGCCACCCCAGTCTCACCATCTGACTTGAAAGAGGAAGAGAAGGGAGAGATCCCAGTGGGAGGATTCTATCCGGAAGATGCCGCCCTCCCACCAGAATGGAGAGAGAGGGCCAGGGCCCAAATTGCCTGATGGGAGGCTGCATTCTCCAAGAATGAATTTGATGTAGGATGTGCTAAGAGTGCCACTCACAAGATCCATTTGCAGGAAGATAAACCATTTAGAGAAAGGGTCCGACGGGTTCCCCTGGGGGACTTGGAGGATTTAAGGGAACAACTGGCGGAACTCAAAAGAGCAGGAATCATCAAAGAATCTAGGAGCTCCTATGCTTCCCCGATAGTGGTGGTACGAAAAAAAAAAATGGTTCTCTGAGGCTGTGCATTGACTATCGAACACTAAACAGAAGAATCATTCCTGACCAGTATACCACTCCCCGGATAGAAGATGCTTTGCAGAGTCTGTCAGGAGCCAAGTGGTTCAGCGTGATGGACCTGAAGAGTGGATACTATCAGATCCCCATGCATCTGGAGGATAAAGAAAAGACTGCTTTCATTACCCCAGTGGGGTTCTTTGAGTTTGACCGCATGCCTAAGGGTTATCAGGAGCCCCAGCCACCTTCCAAAGACTGATGGAGAAAACAGTGGGTGATATGAACTTGATAGAAGTACTAGTATACCTGGATGATATCATAGTGTCCGGTAGAACACTGGAAGAACATGAAGAGAGATTGGAGAAAGTCCTGAAGAGACTTCCTGAGGAAGGTCTAAAACTCTCCATGGAGAAGTGCCAGTTCTACAAGCCCTCGGTCCATTACCTTGGGCATGTCGTGTCCGCTGAGGGAATAGCTACCGACCCAGAGAAGTTAAATGCCGTCACCTCTTGGCCAAGGCCTACTAATGTGACTGAACTACGGTCGTTTCTGGGATTCTGTTCTTACTACAGAAGATTTGTAGAAGGGTTTGCTAAGATAGCCCGTCCACTTAACGAACTATTAAGGAGTTAAGGGGAGGAAGATGTCCCAGAACCCATAAAGCCAGTGAGGTCCACGGCAGGGCCTAGGAGACCCAAAGAATCCACCCAGGTGTCAGGACCTGGGCTTGAACCTGGGACCTTGTCGGTGTCTGGCGTTTACTCTTCCCACTGAGCTATCTGGGATGCTGGACAGCTCCCTGCCTGATCTGCTGGACAAACCTATCTGATCCAATGGACAACCCTGCCTTGAGTCTTGATTACAGATGAACTTTGAACCCCTTGCTCCTCCCATGAACTTCCCATATAAGCCTTGTCTCAGCACTTCCTCTTTGCCAGGTTATTGTGCCTTCCCTGCCAGTGCCTTGCTGTTGGTTTTCCTGTTGCCATCTGTACCTACAACCACTCGTGATTGACCTTTGGCTTGTTCCTGGACTTCTCTGCTGCCTGATCCCAACCTGCAACCACTCGTGATTGACCTTTTGGCTTGTTACTGACCACGCTGCTGTTTAATCCTTATCTGCTGATCCACCACTGGACCCCGGCCTGCTCACACCCTGGTGGGGCAAACCTGAGGACCGCGACCTACTACTAGCTTGCAGCCAAATCCATCTCCACCACCCGGAGCTCTGGGGAAAACCAGCTAGTACTTAGACTCCACACCTCAGGTGAGCCTGTGTCATCTGCCAGAAGTGACTGCCTTTATACCTGTCCTGCAACTGCTATAGCAACTGGTCTTCAAGCCCGACGCCTGATCGTGACAGAATAACCTGGCCATAAACATGAAGGCCGCTATAGCAGATGCTCTGACTCCTGTCAGACAGCAAATCTCAGACCTGCAGCAAGAAGTTCTGTTACTGAAAAGTACAGTACGCCCAGGCCCGGAACCAGCCTGTCCTGAGCCATTTGTTGTGATGCCCGGGAGGTTTGACGGTAGCCGTGCATCTCTTTCATCCTTTAAGATGGATTGCGAGCTGTTGTTTGCTCTTAAGCCTAGGACCTATGCCACAGATTATATAAAGGTTCTCGCTACTATCAACCTGCTCACTGGACCAATCAAAACATGGGCTCATAAGGTATTACAGGAAAGGAGTCCAGTCTTGGACAGCTGGGAAGCTTTTATGTTAGCCCTGGACTCTCACTGTACAGTTTCCAAGAAAACCAGGGTTCCCAAGTCTGCTCCTAGCTCATCTGGCCTTCGGGGACCCAGGGACAGGAATACCCTGTACAGGTATGACTTCAAGCCAAGCCATGAAGCCCTAACACTACAAAGCCTTGACGTTCCTGTGGATATACACACACCTACCCTGGAAGATGTGGAACCTATGGAGATCGGGGTCATCCAGACCACGCTGTCTAAAGCTGAAAGAGAGCGGAGGAGGGGCTGTGGCCTTTGTTTCTATTGTGGAGATAGAGGGCACTTAATCTCTCTCTGCCCAACTCGTCCACCTCGGCCAAAGGTTCTTCAAGTGGGTACTACTGGGATTTATTCTGCTATCGCTGCTGTTCAGCCTGTGAACTGCCAAGGTTGCTGTAAGACCTGTCCATGTTCAATGACACAAGTAGGTTCCCAGACTACGGTGGTCAACGATAACAGTGCCCCTCTTGAACCCGCAACCAATACCCCTGTGAAACTCCTACCATCTGGCCTAGAGGCAACTATGCAACCTCCCGACAACAGACCAGTTCCAGTAGTCATCCCATGTTCCACAGTGGTAAATGCAGTAACATCACCCTGTCCTGCCAAAGAACCACCTCCTGCTCCAGAGACGCCTTCGCTACATCCTAAGAAAACACCTGTTCTTGATACCGTCACCACTTCCGTAAAGTCTGGCTCCATCACTAATTCCTGTCCTGCCAAAGAAGTTCTACCACCTGACTGTATGTATGCCTCGAATGGCACCCTTATCTGTAAGCAGGAGCTGAAGATGTTTGAAAAAGCCTTGCAAGTGAGGAGAATCTCCCCAGCAGAAACTTCTAAAGAAAAAAATGCCCAAAGATGGATAAGGTTCACTCCACTAGATTGACAAGAGAATTCCACCAGAGGTTTCCTCATAAACCCAGCCCTAAGACGTCCAGAGGACGTCCTGAGAGGGGGGAGTACTGTCAGGACCTGGGCTTGAACCTGGGACCTTGTCGGTGTCTGGCGTTTACTCTTCCCACTGAGCTATCTGGGATGCTGGACAGCTCCCTGCCTGATCTGCTGGACAAACCTATCTGATCCAATGGACAACCCTGCCTTGAGTCTTGATTACAGATCAACCTTGAACCCCTTGCTCCTCCCATGAACTTCCTATATAAGCCTTGTCTCAGCACTTCCTCTTTGCCAGGTTATTGTGCCTTCCCTGCCAGTGCCTTGCTGTTGGTTTTCCTGTTGCCATCTGTACCTACAACCACTCGTGATTGACCTTTGGCTTGTTCCTGGACTTCTCTGCTGCCTGATCCCAACCTGCAACCACTCGTGATTGACCTTTTGGCTTGTTACTGACCACGCTGCTGTTTAATCCTTATCTGCTGATCCGCCACTGGACCCTGGCCTGCTCACACCCTGGTAGGGCAAACCTGAGGACCGCGACCTGGTACTAGCTTGCAGCCAAATCCATCTCCACCACCCGGAGCTCTGGGGAAAACCAGCTAGTACTTAGACTCTGTACCTCAGGTGAGCCTGTGTCATCTGCCAGAAGTGACTGCCTTTATACCTGTCCTGCAACTGCTATAGCAACTGGTCTTCAAGCCCGACGCCTGATCGTGACACCAGGACCAGTGGACTTCAAAATGTGAGGAGGCTTTCACTCAGATGAAGAGGAGCCTGACCACTGCTCCAGTCTTGGCCTATGCTGACACCACCAAACCATATGAACTGCATGTCGATGCCAGTCGAGATGGGCTGGGCGGAGTGCTATATCAGGAACATGATGGTCACTTGCGGCCTGTTGCCTACGTGAGCAGGAGTTTGATCCCCGCTGACAGGAACTACCCCACACATAAGCTTGAGTTTCTGGCCTTGAAATGGGCTGTAGTGGATAAGTTGAGAGACTACCTCTACGGGGCTGAGTTTCTGGTCAAGACAGACAACAATCCACTCACCTACCTCCTCACTACAGCCAAACTGGATGCCACAGGACATAGGTGGTTGGCCGCCCTCTCGGGTTGCAACTTCAGCCTGAAATATCGACCTGGAGTAGGGAACATGGACACGGACGCCCTATCGAGAAGGCCTCATGGCCACCACGGCCACCCTGCGGAGTGGACTCGGCTGACACCAGAAGGGGTGCAAGCCCTATACCAAGGGGCTGAACGCCAAGCGGGAGGAGGACCTCGGGCGGAAGAGATTGGAGTTTCTGCTGCAGGAGTGCCTAAGTGTTACTGTAATGTGACCCAAGTGAGGGATGAAGGCCTACCCAAGCTGTCGAAGAAGGATCTGAGAAGGGATCAATTGGAAGACCCCCTTAGAAGACTGGTATTGAAGGCCCTGGAGGACAAATGCCCTGATGTGCTTCTCACAGACTCTCCAAAAGAGTCTCGACTGCTCCACCGAGAGTGGGACCGGTTGCAGTTACATCAGGGGGTGGTCTACCGAAGGGGCCCCTCTGCTGGTCTGGAAGAAAAATGGCAGCTGTTCCTGCCCAGGAAGCACAGAGAGACGGTCTTAACTGCTCTCCATGACAATCATGGTCATATGGGGCTGTCAGGAAAGACGTTCTCTCACTCATCCCAGCAATCGGGGTCTCAGAATCTCTATGCACAGGCAGACCCATTCGGCGCATGCGCGATAGCGGCAAACGAGCGTGCGCGGGCACGCGATAGTGGCGAGCGGGCGCACGCGGGTGCGCGATAGCGCGCGCGCGCCTATGACGCAGTTTGGCGCCAAAGACTGCCTATTTAAAGAGAGCTGTCACTCTGCATCCTTGCTGTCCGGTCTACAGCGTTTCCTGAAGACCCTTGTTACCTGAACCTCTGATCTAATTGCTCTGGTACCTGACCCGGCTTCCCTTGGCTTCTCCAGTCTGCTGCCCGCCTCTGACCACGGCTCGTCCCGACTTCTCTTCTGCCTTCTCCTCTAACCAGTTTGCTGCCCGCCTGATACACTGACCCGGCCTGGACTTTAACTATTCTTGGATCCTGCTTTGTACTCATCTGCCCGCTTGTGTCTGACCCGGCCTGTCTTCACCAAGTCTGCTTCCTGATCCTCTGGTGCCTGCTGCGGACCACTGCACGTCTCCCACCAGTTATCCACCGCTGCAGTCTGCGGCTTCTACTTCCACCTGCCTCAGTTCCTGCCAGGCACTTGTGCTCCTTTGCCCTCCTGAGCCCCTGTCTGCTCTATCCGGGGTTCTCGAGTCAGAGGTCTACGAGAGGCCACTCCCTGCACGTCGGGCTCACCTACCAGGTACGTGAGAGTACCGGACAGCCATGTCTGAGCCCACGCAGGGAGCCTCTCCCATGGAGGAACTCTGCCGTCACCTAGATGGACTTACTACGGCAGTCAGGAACTTACAGGAAGGCTATACCCGCCTAGAGGAGCGTGTCCAGACCCTGTCTAACACGGCACCTGCCGCACCTGGAGCTTCTCCCGCACCCTCAGTCGTCATGTTACCACCTGAACCCCGGGTTCCTCCTCCCGAGAGGTTCTCTGGAGATCGTAGTAAATACAGAGCTTTTCGTAACGCCTGTGAGCTCTTTTTCGCTCTGCAACCCAGGACCTTTTCCCTTGAAACCACCAAGGTGGGCTTCGTCATCGCCCTACTATCAGGCGAACCTCAGTCTTGGGCCCACCGCCTTCTGGAGCATAAAGACACCTGCCTCAACCTCCTGCGCACGTTCTTTGAAGCCATGGATCTTCTCTACGAGGATCCCCAACAAGCAGCCACCGCGGAAGCAGCATTATGTTCCCTGCAGCAGGGTCGCAGGCCCGTGGAGGACTACGTGTCCGAATTAAGACGTTGGAGTTCGGACACAAATTGGAACGATGCTGCCCTGCGCCACCAGTTCCGTATGGGCCTTTCCGAGCCCCTTAAGGATGAACTGGCTCGAGTTGGCATCCCAGCAACACTGGACGCTCTAATTCTTCAGTCTACCTTAATTGACAGGTGGTTAAGGGAATGAAGAGCTGAACGTACCGCTGGTCCCTCTCGTCCTGTATGGATGCTACCTCGTGTGTTCAACCCTGCTCACTCCGCTCCTCTGGCTCCCGCTCACCCGTCTGCTGATACTTCGGAACCCATGCAACTTGGCCTGCTTCGCCCCTCGCTCACCCCCGAAGAGCGCCAACGGCGGCGATTCAACAATCTCTGCCTCTACTGTGGGGAACCAGGTCATTTCGTGAGGTCCTGTCCTGCTAAGACCCGTAAGTGTTCCTCTATCTTTTCTACCTACTCACCTACTTCGTTTGACAACTCAACTCATCTGGCTGTCTCTGTCTCCTTACAGCTTCCAGGAAGGAATATACTAACTACCGCAATAATTGACTCCGGAGCATGTAGCGGTTTTATGGACGCTTCCTTTGCCAACAGATTCCAGGTCCCCTTGAAACCCCGAGCTAAGGGACTTTCTGTACACCTGGCCGATGGATCAGCTATTAAGTCAGGGCCAGTCATACTGGAAACCGTCCCTTTAAGTGCAACCATCTCCGGTAATCACCGGGAGTTACTTCGCCTGGACATCATTGAATCCCCCCTGTTTCCCATCATACTGGGTATGCCCTGGCTGAGGGCACACAACCCACAAATTGACTGGACCACGAGTAAGATCAGCTTCCCCTCTCCTTACTGTCGTCAGCACTGTGTGCCAGAAGTTGCTGACGCTCCCTCCTCACTGCTCTGCTTAGACGCTGACTCCGAAACCCGCCAGTCCGTTCCCGAAGTTTACCATCATTTTTTGGATGTATTCAGCAAAAAGGGTGCAGAAACACTTCCCCCGCACCGATCCTATGACTGTCCGATTGAGCTCCTCCCCGGGGCAGAGGTGCCATTCGGAAGGATCTTCCCTCTAACCGAACTAGAGCTCGGGACCCTCAAGACCTATATCGACGACAACCTGGAGAAGGGGTTCATCCGCCCTTCTACTTCACCAGCAGGAGCAGGAATCTTTTTCGTCGAAAAAAAAGACCATTCCCTACGCCCTTGCGTAGACTACCGTGCGCTAAATAAGATTACAATTAAAAACCGGTACCCTCTCCCTTTGGTGCCAGAACTATTCCAGAGACTCGGGGCTGCAGCCATATTCACTAAATTGGATCTTCGTGGGGCCTACAATCTGGTCCGGATTCGTAATGGGGACGAATGGAAAACTGCCTTCCGTACCCGATTCGGGCATTTTGAATATCTCGTGATGCCCTTCGGTTTGTGTAACGCCCCTGCCACATTCCAACACTTTGTGAATGACATTTTCAGAGACTACCTAGACTTGTTTGTGATAATTTACCTGGACGATATCCTGATTTTCTCCTCGTCCTTGTCCACTCACCGAGAGCATGTCAGGAAAGTGTTAACCCGACTCCATCAGCATGGCCTTTACGCGAAACCCGAGAAATGCGAGTTTGAACAACAGAGCATTCAGTTTTTGGGACTAATTATCTCCATAGAAGGTATCAAAATGGACCCACAAAAAGTTTCCGCCATCTTGGATTGGCCAATTCCTACAGACAAAAAAGGGATCCAACGCTTTGTAGGATTTGCAAATTTTTATCGCAAGTTTATCCGGGGATTTTCTACCATCATCTCGCCCATCACCAGTTTGACGAAGCAAGGCATACGATTCCATAGGACCCCGGAAGCCCAAGTTGCCTTCTCCACCTTAAAGGATCAGTTTGTCTCGGCCGCGGTCCTGAAACATCCAGACCCCGCTCTGCCTTACATTTTGGAAGTAGATGCCTCTGAGATCGCAGTGGGGGCGGTGCTCTCCCAGAGACAGGGTCCCAAGTCGCAGTTGCATCCAGTCGCATTCTTCTCTCGGAAGTTGTCCGAAGCTGAGAGGAACTATGATGTGGGGGACAGAGAGCTACTCGCAATTAAGGCCGCGTTGGAAGAGTGGCGCTACTTACTAGAGGGGGCAGCACATCCTATTTTGATCTACACAGACCACAAAAATCTGGAGTACTTGAAAGTAGCCAAGAGACTGAAACCACGTCAAGCCCGATGGGCACTTTTTTTTACCAGATTTTCATTCCATATAACCTACAGGCCCGGGTCCAAGAACACCAAGCCAGATGCGCTGTCACGGATGTTTAGCGGAGCTGAAGCTCTCTCACCCCCAGACACCATCCTGACTCCCGGAAATTTCCTTCTGCTGCAAGGAGACCTACTTTCTCAGATTAAGCAGGCTTCTACCAATGAGACCTACCCACCGGATGTTACCCTACAGTTGAAAGACGACCTGCTGTGGTTCAAGGACAAGATCTTCGTGCCTCCACAATTACGGATTAACGTTCTCAAATCTTGTCACGATCATGAACTGGCTGGCCATTTTGGGGTGCACAAAACATCTGAACTTCTCCAGCGCACGTTTTGGTGGCCTCAACTGTCTAAGGACTGCAAGGACTATGTGGAATCATGCATTACGTGCATTCGGAACAAGGGCAGCAAGACCAGAGCTTGGGGTCTGTTGAGGCCTTTGCCCATTCCAGACAGACCTTGGAGAATGATTTCGATGGACTTTATTGTGGAACTACCATCATCAGAAAATTGCACTACCATTTTTGTGGTAGTAGACAGACTTTCCAAGATGGCCCACTTTCTGCCCATGAGATGTACACCTTCTGCCCCCGAGACCGCAAAATTATTCATCAAAGAAATCGTAAGACTGCACGGCATTCCTGTGAACATTGTATCTGATCGGGGGGGTGCAGTTTACATCCAGATTCTGGAGGGCACTCGGCGAATCTTTAAAGATTGACCTTTCCTTCTCTTCAGCTTATCATCCCCAGACCAATGGTCAGACGGAACGCACAAATCAGACCCTGGAGCAATATTTGCGCTGTTTCTCTTCCTTCTCTCAAGACGACTGGGTACCACTATTACCCCTCGCCGAGTTCGCCTACAACAATTCCGTTCATTCAGCAACCAAACAGTCACCGTTCTTTGCAAACTACGGCTTCCACCCTCTGTTCCTGTCTAATAATATTCCAGAGTGTGCGGTCCCAGCCGCCCAGGAGACCCTGAACTTCCTCAGTACCAACAGTAAGTTGCTTCAGGAGACAATGGCAAGGACTCAGGCGCATAATAAGGAGGTGTTCGACAAAAAGAGGAGGGGGGAACTTAACCTTACACCCGGAGATCTAGTCTGGCTGTCCACAGTGAATCTAAAAATGACATGCCCTTCTAAGAAACTGGGCCCCAAAATTGTGGGTCCTTTCCCTGTAACAAGGAAAATTAATGACGTGGCATACGAGCTGAAATTACCGGAATCTTTTCGGATACACCCGATATTCCATGTGTCGCTACTCAAACCTGCAGTCCCAGATCCCTTTCCCAATCGAGGTATTGGCCCTCCTGAGCCCGTGCTCATCAATGGTGAGGAAGAGTTTGAAATCGAGTCTATCCTGGACTGCAGGAAGAGACGCAACCAAACCCAATATCTGGTTAAATGGAAGGGCTATGGCCCCGAGGAAAATTCCTGGGAACCGGAAACCAACATTCATGCCAAAAGGTTGATCACGGCCTTCAAAAGGTCTCACCCAGGTAGGCTGGCTCAGTTGGGCATCCGGAGGCTGCCCATAGGAGGGGGGCAATGTCAGGAAAGACGTTCTCTCACTCATCCCAGCAATCGGGGTCTCAGAATCTCTATGCACAGGCAGACCCGTTCGGCGCATGCGCGATAGCGGCAAACGAGCATGCGCGGGCACGCGATAGTGGCGAGCGGGCGCGCGCGGGTGCGCGATAACGCGCGCCTATGACGCAGTTTGGCGCCAAAGACTGCCTATTTAAAGAGAGCTGTCACTCTGCATCCTTGCTGTCCGGTCTACAGCGTTTCCTGAAGACCCTTGTTACCTGAACCTCTGATCTAATTGCTCTGGTACCTGACCCGGCTTCCCTTGGCTTCTCCAGTCTGCTGCCCGCCTCCGACCACGGCTCGTCCCGACTTCTCTTCTGCCTTCTCCTCTAACCAGTTTGCTGCCCGCCTGATACACTGACCCGGCCTGGACTTTAACTATTCTTGGATCCTGCTTTGTACTCATCTGCCCGCTTGTGTCTGACCCGGCCTGTCTTCACCAAGTCTGCTTCCTGATCCT
The DNA here is from genome assembly GCA_029206835.1 of Rana muscosa. Classification (NCBI taxonomy): domain Eukaryota; kingdom Metazoa; phylum Chordata; class Amphibia; order Anura; family Ranidae; genus Rana; species Rana muscosa. The sequence goes on from CM055117.1 coordinate 595,204,022, forward strand.
CTGGTGCCTGCTGCGGACCACTGCACGTCTCCCACCAGTTATCCACCGCTGCAGTCTGCGGCTTCTACTTCCACCTGCCTCAGTTCCTGCCAGGCACTTGTGCTCCTTTGCCCTCCTGAGCCCCTGTCTGCTCTATCCGGGGTTCTCGAGTCAGAGGTCTATGAGAGGCCACTCCCTGCACGTCGGGCTCACCTACCAGGTACGTGACAGGGGCCTCAAAGAACCTTCCTTCTAGTAAGAGACAGATTCTACTGGCCCCGCTTGCGGGTCGAAGTTGAGGATTACTGCCATTCTTGTATCCGATGCATCCAGAGGAAAACCTTACCCTATCAAACTGCCCCAATGGTTCATCTTCAGAGTCAGGGACCGATGGAGCTGGTGTGCATTGACTTTGTTTGCCTGGAGCCGGACCTGAGTGGACAGGGGAACATTCTGGTAGTGACAGATCACTTTACAAGATATGCCCAAGCTTTCCCAACAAGAGATCAGCAAGCATCAACAGTGGCCAAGGTCCTGGTGGAGAAGTTCTTTGTCCATTATGGTTTGCCCCAGCGTATCCATTCGGATCAAGGAAGAGATTTTGAGAGCAGCCTCATTAAAAGACTTTTAGATCTATTAGGCATCAAAAAGTCCAGAACTACTCCCTATCATCCCTACGGGGACGCTCAACTGGAAAGGTTTAACCAAATCATCCTTAACATGCTTGGCACTTTGAGCTCGGAGAAGAAGCAACACTGAAGCAAACATGTAGCTGCCATTGTTCATGCCTATAATAACACTGCAAATGATGCTACAGGATACTCTCCTTATTGACTGATGTTCGGAAGAGAGGCTTGATTACCAGTAGACTTGGCCTTTGGCATATCTTTGGATCACACCTCAGCAACCTCCCATAGAGGATATGTGGATCGAATGCGGAGAAGTCTAAAGGCCGCCTATGACCAGGCTCAAGCTACCTCGGACAGGAGGGGGTTGAGGAACAAAAGAAACTTTGATCTTAAAGTCCGAGTGCAGGACCTACAGCCAGGGGATAGAGTACTGCTGAGGAATCCGCGTATCCCTGGAAAACACAAATTGGCTGATCGCTGGAAGTCACAGCCTTATGTAATCCACAAGCAACTGCCAGGACTCCCAGTATATCAAATCAGACCTGAAGGGACACTAAAGACATGGCATCGGAACAACCTACTGCCCCTCTCAGAGGCGGTTCGCCTACCACCAATGTCAGATACACAGGATGCCCCTTTAACTTCCCAAAGGTCTCGACCTGTCACTAGGTCAAAGTCCATACCTCAAGTTATGGAGGAGGAAGAAGCTGAAGATGAGGAGGGGAAGACAGATTGGTTGTGGTCGTCTCAACTGTTAGAAGAACCTACAACCTCCTCCTCGTCCCCACCAGAAATTTGTGATATTGGGACTTTCAGGCCAGATGCTCCCGAGTTCGTGCCCCACAATCTGCTTTCAGAGGAGCTGGAAGATGATCAGGCCTCTCAGACATTGGAATAATCTGAAGAAGTTCTACCCCTCTTTGAAGGGGAACAGGAAGATTTGGAAGAGACAATGCCAGTTGCATCTGAACAAGGAGAGGAATTTGTGGAGGAGCAAGGGCCTAATGTACCTGAGACTTTGGTACTCAGAGAGCAGAGAGAAAGAAGAGCTATTCACCCACCCAAGAGACTGACTTATAATCAATTGGGTGAATGCTCTGAGGAGGCTGTGCTCACCTCTAAAAGAACTGAAGAGCCTGGTTCCTCCACTACCCCTTTGGTGGAAGACAACCCCAGCTCACACCCTGGCACATCTGTTTGGGCTATTCCTGGCAAGATGGCCTGTAGGCAGAACAACCTCCTTTCCAAAGCCTGGTGGGGGGTTCCTCTGCCTAGCTCTTATGAAAATGTGAATTGTCTTATTTCATGCACACACTAACTGGTCCTTTTCTCCCTGTGTATATAAACAAAGCATGTAACAGGTCACAAACTGCTGCTGTCTTTGGGGACCAAAGATTTAAAGTGGGGGTAGTGTGTAGCAAGGTGTTACTTTTGCACGTAGCTCATGGACTACAGTTTATGCTTATAAGAACTTAATTATTTCCATTATCCGTTTGCACCATATCACTGCAAGTTATTGGGTTCAGCTATGGTAGGACAATGCATGACGGATCTTGTGGTGCGGAGAGACAGAGACTCTATTGCTACGGGTCTGAAATGGACTACAAGGCCCACAACGCCACTTGCTGGGAGGGAGCGTGGCGCCATTCACTGCCTGCTGGGAGGACCTTTTAAAAGGAGAGGCGGGGCTTGGATTCTTCCTCTTGGGGACGCCATCTTGCAAGCGGCAAGAGGCCTGCAGCGGGGGTGCTTAGGCCGGAAAAGCCTGGGCCTAAAGTGACGGAGGCCGGACCGTCTGTCGGAGGGATCCCAGCGACAGTTCTGCTGATCGGACCAGGGAGAGGGACAGCTCCACACTCCTGAGTACCCAGAGTCACCTATCCACCAACGTCTGGCGACTGGCCAAGCGGAGGACCAAGGATAACGACTCGTCTGGTGGCTGCAAACCAAGAGGGCCCTGTCAGAGGATACCAGCGGGGCAAGGCCTCATGTAGTCAGAGGGCACCTGCCCACTAACACGATTAACTGTGTTGCAGGAAGGTAACTTCCACAACTGTACTTATTCACTTAGGCATGCTGGTATCTGCAGTACCGCAAGCCAAGTCACGCTGCATACAGGATTAAGTTAGCGCCTTGAGAAGGATCAGCATTCATCTGTCCCTTTCATCACATATGTTAACTGTTCATTCCTCTTTCATTTTTCTTTGGATTACAAATTATTAATGTGCACCAACCAAGGCTAGCGAAGACTACTGTTAACCAGAAGGAACAATTGCAGGATTCAGCTTGTCCATCTGAACTAATATAGTAGGAAACGTGCATGGGAATTGCCGGCTAGGGGAAACCAAAGTGCACAGATACTCATGCTATAGTAGAACTTGTTGTATAGCTGTTATATTTCTTAGAGCTGGGTGAGGCCTGGTGGAGAGGTGCTTAAGCGCTAACGTATTGCATTGGGGGAATCCCTCCACTGTGTACTTACTCAGGTCAGGTTTCACTTTGCATTGTTCAAACTGATTGTTTATTCATATACCATTGACTCTCACAGGGCCCTGTTTGAAGTCAACTGTTGGTGTTTAACTGTGCCTATTTTTCTTCACCAAGTAAACACTCATTCCTTGCTTAAACTGCATTTGATGTGGAGTCTTATCTGGTGTCATTGGACAGGTGGCCAATACAAGGTAACACTGCTTAACTGTATTTATATTGCTGCATGGTGTCATTGTGGTTCCCAACTGCCAGTGGGTTCCATAATCAGTGTACTGTCCAGTTGTGCCAAGGGGAATTGAGCCAAACTTACAGGGGTTGATAGGCAGAGTACAGGCCCAAAACTAACCAGCAGCAGCTCCTACGGGGGTAGTGTTACATTTATATTTTAAAATGGGATCATGACTCAACGGGATGTAGGTATCAGTATCAGACAAATTTCTATTCATTTCAGAAATATACAGGTGCAGTGGATCCAAAATCTGAAGAAATCCACCCAGAAACGGAGTTAAAGACGGATCTTAGTCCAGCAGAGCTCAGAAGGTACGTCCGCTCAGTCTGCCATGCCGGCCACGCCCCCCATTTCAGAAATATAAGATGTTTTGTCCATCACCACTATCCCTCCCCCCCCTTATCAGCGGGGCGAATAATGATGTCATTCCTCTGTTCCAAAGATTACAATCCCTCACAGAATCGAAAATCATTATGATTCTTTCTTATTTTGAGTTTATCTATGTCTTTCAGGATCAATTCCTTAAACACAGATATAGATGGGGGTACAAAACCTGGCGGAATAAAGAGAGAAGCATTGGAGAGACCCGAATGTCTCACTCCATCCGTCTCTTTTAGAGTGGTTTTAGGGATCTGTGACAGAAAATATCTTTTCATGTTAATCTTTCTAATATACTTCTGAACATCTATGAAGGCCCCAAACTTGCTCAAGGGCCTATCTGGAGCAAACTTGAGTCCATGATCAAGCACAAATTTTTCATTATCCGTAAGTGTACTTTTGCTGAGATTAAAAATCCCAGCATCCCTTATACTCTTCGCCTTTTTACGAACTGTTCCTCTTCCCCCCTCTGGTCCCTCTCTTGGCTCTCCACCCTCTTGTTTTTCTGAGGGACCTTGGGAAAAGAGGAGGTGGAGGGGGAAGAATGATGTGGATGACCTTGATTGTACTGCTGAGGTCTCCTTGGGGATAATACCCAGGACTGTCCCAACCCGGTCTTCTATAATCCGAACGTGTATTTCCAGGGGTAGTAGCAGAAGGGTGTTGGACAATATATCGGTCATCATAACCATGATCATTATAATCATTATAACCATGATTTCCTGCTAGGGATTCATAGCGGTTATATACTGGGATCTCCTCCGGATATTGGTATGATGGGGTCCTCAAACTACGGCCCGCAGGCCACATGCAGCCCGCGGAGGACATTTATCCGGCCCACCCCACCCAGGGCCGGATTCCTGACAGGCCAGGCCTCGGGACGGGCAGGTTGTAACACAGCGGGAGACCGCTGTGTCACGCAGCTCACTGTTAACAGTTCGGGCGCGCTGTGTCACGGTCACGGAGATCACTGTGAAAACCTTGGGCGCGCTGTGATAAAAGTCTCGCCCTCCTCCTAGACTAGCTCGTGTGATAGAGCCAGTGTTATGTCTATCACACGAGCTGGTCTAGGAGGAGGGCAGGACTTTTATCACAGCGCGCCCAAGGTTATCACAGTGAGCTCCGTGACCGTGACACAGCAGCAGACTGGTGAGATTGTTTGGCACAGTAAGGCTGTGAGGGGGCTTGCAATGATGGTGAGGGGGGGGCTTGCAATGATGGCGAGGGGGGGCTTGAAATGATGGCTTGAATTTGAAATGATGGTGAGGGGGGGGGGCTTGAAATGATGGCCTGAAATGATGGCGAGGGGGGGCCCTGAAATGATGGCTTGAATTTGAAATGATGGTGGGGGGGGTGGAAATAATGGCCTGAAATGATGGTGGGGGGGGGCTTGAAATGATGGCTTGAAATGATGGTGAGGGGGGGCTTGCAATGATGGCCTGAAATGATGGTGAGGGGGGCTTGAAATGATGGCTTGAAATGATGGTGAGGGGGGGCTTGAAATCATGGTGAGGGGGGGCTTGCAATGATGGCTTGAAGTGACGGTGAGGGGGGGCTTGCAATGATGGCTTGAAATCATGGTGAGGGGGGCTTGCAATGATGGCTTGAAACGACGGTGAGGGGGGGCTTGCAATGATGACTTGAAATGATGGTGAGGGGGGGCTTGAAATGAAGGCTTGAAATGATGTGAGGGGGGGCTTGCAATGATGGCTTGAAATGACGGTGAGGGGAACTTGACATGAAGGCTTGAAATGATGTGGGGGGGACTTGCACTGATGGTGAGGGGGGGCTTGCAATGATTGTGACGGGGGCTTGCACTGATGGTGAGGGGGGCTTGCACTGATGGTGAGGGGGACTTGCACTGATGGTGAGGGGGACTTGCACTGATGGTGAGGGGGACTTGCAATGATGGTGAGGGGGACTTGCAATGATGGTGAGGGGGACTTGCAATGATGGTGAGGGGGGGGCTTGCAATGATGGTGAGGGGGGGCTTGCAATGATGGTGAGGGGGGCTTGCAATGATGGTGAGGGGGGCTTGCAATGATGGTGAGGGGGGCTTGCAATGATGGTGAGGGGGGGCTTGCAATGATGGCTTGAAATCATGGTGAGGGGGGGCTTGCAATGATGGCTTCAAATGACGACGAGGGGGGCTTGCAATGATGGCTTTAAATGACGGTGAGGGGGGGCTTGCAATGATGGCTTGAAATAACGGTGAGGGGGGGCTTGCAATGATGCTTTAAATGATGTGAGGGGGACTTGCACTGATGGTGAGGGGGGCTTGCACTGATGGTGAGGGGGCTTGCAATGATAGTGAGGGGGGCTTGCAATGATGGTGAGGGGGGCTTGCACTGATGGTGAGGGGGGCTTGCACTGATTGTGAGGGGGACTTGCAATGATGGTGAGGGGGACTTGCAATGATGGTGAGGGGGGCTTGCAATGATGGTGAGGGGGGGCTTGCAATGATGGTGAGGGGGGACTTGCAATGATGGTGAGGAGGACTTGCAATGATGGTGAGGGGGACTTGCAATGACGGTGAGGGGGAGCTTGCAATGATGGCTTGAAATCATGGTGAGGGGGGGCTTGCAATGATGGCTTGAAATGACGGTGAGGGGGGGGCTTGCAATGATGGCTTGAAATTACGGTGAGGGGGGGCTTGCAGTGACAAATATGGAACTGGACATTGACCATCTCATTAGCCAAAAGCAGGCCCATAGTTCCCATTGAAATACTGGTAAGTTTGTTGGTCTAACTTTAACTTTACTTGTTCTTCATTTTAAATATTGTATTTGTTCCCATTTTGTTTTTTCACATCAAAATAAGATATGTGCAGTGTGCATAGGAATTTGTTCATAGTTTTTTTTTTTTTTTAAACTATAGTCCGGCCCTCTAACGGTCTGAGGGACAGTGAACTGGCCCCCTGTTTAAAAATTTTGAGGACCCCTGGTCTATTTTCATTATTTCCCTGGTTATTTGGATATTTTCCCTTAGTCTGAGGGTGCGGGTGCCTGTAAGGCAGCCCTCAAAAATTCCACTCGCCTGCTCGCAATTTGCTAGTGGAATTTAATGCAGGGCGAGTGAGGAGCAGGGTGAACCAGGCTGACCGTTTCGTGGTTGAAGCGATCAGCCATGAAACTGTCAGCCGGAGGAAACAGAGCGGCAGGACCGGACTGCCCTGGCGCCGCTTTGAGCTGAGGTGAGGAGGCTGCAGCGCTCCCCTCCCTCTCTCTCTCTCCTCCTCTTGTCTTGTGTTTTGCACACACAGTGGGGATGTCCCGCTGCGTGTCATGGAGCTGGCTGTGTCTGTGTTTGGCGCGCTGTGTAACAAGGTCCCGCTCCCCCTAGACCGGCTTGTGTGAAAGTATCAGTGTTCCGCCTAGGGGGGCGGGACCTTGTTACACCGTGCGCCGAACACAGACACAGCCAGCTCCATGACACACAGCGGGACATCCCCGCTTTGTGTGCGATACATCCAGGGGATTCCAGGTGAGTCTCTATTGATGATGGGGCATAGTAAAGCTTCATTAATGGGACATAGAAAAGCTGCATTGATGGGGCACAGTAAAGTTGCATTAATGGGGCACAGTAAAGTTGCAATAATGGGGCACAGTAAAGCTGCATTTATGGGGCACAGTAAAGCTGCATTTATGGGGCACAGTGAGGCTGCGGGCACAGGCACAGAGAGGCTGCGGGCACAGGCACAGAGAGGCTGCGGGCACAGTGAGGCTGCGTTCACAGGCACAGAGAGGCTGCAGGCACAGTGAGGCTGCGTTCACGGGCACAAAGAGGCTGCGGGCACAGTGAGGCTGCATTCACGGGCACAGTAAGGCTCCATTAACGGGCAGTGAGGCTGCATTAATGGGCAGTGAGGCTGCAATGATGGGCACAGAGAGAGTGCATTGATGGGCACAGTGAGGCTGCATTCATTGGCACCGTGAAGCTGCATTTGATGGGCACAGTGAGGCTGCATTGATGAGCACAGTGAGGCTGCATTGATGGGCACAGTGAGGCTGCATTGATGGGCAAAGTGAGGCTGAATTGATGGGCATAGTGAGTGTGCATTCATGGGCACAGTGAGGCTGCATTCATGGGCACCGTAAAGCTGCATTTGATGGGCACAGTGAGGCTGCATTTGATGGGTACTACTGATATGCTTTATGTTAATATTGTTAAAGTTATTTATTTTTGAAACTTAATTCTGCTGAAAACATTTAACAGTGTAATTTCATGAGATAATTTACAAGGACGTGTTTAGGGGCGGACTTAGGGGTGGGGCAGGGTAGAGGTTGGGTGGGGCAACTGGTGGCGAGTAACTCTTAAGACCTGGCTAGTAGCTCAGGACTTGAAATTTTGAGCCCTGCTGTAAGGTATTGGTTTTTTAATTGCAACACTCCTCCAACCCCCTTTAGGCATATTGGTGTTTTTGGCTTCTCTGTTTTTAAATTGGGATACAGGAAAATTAGGTTTAGGGTGTGTGGCTGGCCCAGAAGGATGCTCTGCTCCTCCTTCAGTAAGAGACGCCCTCCTGACCTGCCATTTGAACACCTGATTGGATTTATAATCCTTAAGATCTCTTACAAACTTTTTCTTCTTTTTAAATTTCTGATCAAGATCCTCTTATTTAAAGCGAAGCTCCACCCTAAAGTGGAACTTCTGCTGATCGGAACCCTCCCCCCCTCCGGTGTCACAATTGACACCTTTCAGGGGGGTGCAGATACCTGTCTAAGACAGGTATTTGCACCCACTTCCGGGAGTCCTCTCTGCGGGAAATCTGCGGGAAGCACGTCACATCCCGCAGATTCCCTGTTGTGTTCTGGGAGACACTCGGCTCCCAGAACACAGGGGACCATTCAGAACGGCGCAGCGCGACTCGCGCATGCGCCATAGGGAACCGGGCATGAAGCCGTAAGGCTTCATTTCCTGGTTCACTCACCGAGGATGGCGGTGGGGGCAGCAGAGTGACGAGTGATTGCTCGTCCTCTGCTGCGGACGTCGCTGGACTCCAGAACAGGTAAGTGTCCATATATTAAAAGTCAGCAGCTGCTGTATTTGCAGCTGCTGGCTTTTAATAGATTTTTTTCCGCGAAAACCTCTGCTTTAAGAACCTTTTTGAGGTTATCCGATTTATTTTAATACTCCTAATTCCTTATATGATGATAATTTATCTTTAACTTCCAATATATCCTCATCAAGTTTATTTAGTTTGCGTCTTTTTCTAGCAATCAAAAATCGCAGCAAATCTAAACCTACATCGTTTAAATATTTATACCATCCTAAAAGGTCCATTTCATCCTCATGTGGGGTGATCTCAAACCTCAGGCTTCTAGGTACCATGCTATCTTCAAGATTTTTTTCTAGAAATGCAAAATCCCAATAGCCATCAATCAAATGAAAAGACCCCCTATATCAAGATTTTGTTGAACCTTCACATTATTAAAAACGTCCCTAAGATTTAAAGAACAAGAATTTCTGAAATCAAACACATCCATGTTAACAGATAATATAAGAATGTGTAGTATTGCGCCAATCCTATAATAGGAAACTAGTTATGTGCAGCCAACCACTCAAAATCAGACAGGAAAAGGTTAAATAAATATTTAAAAAGTGTGGCGCCAATGAATGATGAGGAAGAACCTCAACCGTGCAATATACTGAAATAAGTATATGTAAATTTTTAAATTGAACACAATGTAGTGATAAATATACCCTGTGACATGTGCATAATATACAATTTACATGAAAATACCATATAGCATAAAACGATGCCTGATCCACCTGTCTCTACTGACAGTCAGCAGGTGGTGAACCAATAGCTATATCGTGCATATACAAACAAAACAAACAGAACTTAATTCCAATGGGTGTCAAGTTCATATGGGGTAACTTTGATGAGTGTCTGCCAATATAATGGTCATACACTGAAGGAAAGTTCCAGCAAAGAATCTCCCGAAGAACTTGGGATAACCTTATCCGTATACCGGGAAGTATGTTGGATGTAGTAGACCACTAGGTATATACTTTCACCCGGGAGTGCCTTCACCATGGATCCATAAAGGAGAAAGGGATACTCTTACCAGCTATGATGGATCCAATGCGCCGTACGGCGGATGGATCTTTCAGGCTTTGTCTCTACCAGAGACGGGGGAGCGACAACCGGAGTCTGTAGAACGCCTCCTCTTAGAGCTGGCAGCACTTCTATTTTATCAAGAACGATCCAATCCCAAATCGAAAAGCACCTCAATAGGTCATAGCCATGAAAAACAGGGAAAAGATTCTCCACATGGTGTAAATCCAAAAATGATTTATTAAAACATCCGTTTTAAAGTTCAAGCAATGTGAACACTCTGTAAAAATTCTTAAAAGGCAAATATATAAAAAGCAAAATATAAGAAAAGCCACGACACTCCAGAACACAGCAGTACAAAAATGAAGACAGCGTGGTCAAGTCAGCTGGAGCTGGTGTATTGTCAGACCGGTTTCGTCTTAACAGACATCTACTGGGAAATACAACAAGCCCACTGACCTCCACGCTTATATATAAGAAGAGTAATCATAAATTTGAAACAGTTGTGATCTAATTTGTATCCCAAATCTCCGGGATCCCTCTGTCCAATCATAGAGGGTATTAGATAATATCACCTAAATGGTAAGCCAATAGGGAAGAGATTGCTAAAGAGGACCTCGCCACGTCATCCGTCATGTGACCATGATCGTCGGTGTGCAGAGGTATGTCAGCATCCCGTGACGCTCCGTCCCAGCGTGAGCGTCACTCATACGGCAGTCTGGGAAATGTAGTCTCACCCCGAGGCCGTACCACACTCCCCTATCACCGCCGCTACGTCACTACATCATGACGTCATGGCGGCGCGACCAGCCGCAAAGCAACCTGGGGCGTGTAGTGTACTGTGAGTCTAGCCATCATGATCACAGACTATCTCCCGTCATCCTTGCCCTCATGCAGCATCAGACACAATGCCTGACACGAGATCAGCGCCCTACCTGACATATATAGTGTCATAAATGCTATAAATGCTAATCTTCAAGGACGTGTATCAAAACAAGCAATGATACTTATATGATACATCATATTTCTTAATGGATTGGGGAGAACATCTATTCATGTCAATATGGAAGAACTTTTCAGTATTTGGTGTAGTGCTTATTGGCCAAAACAACCTATTACAAAAACCAGTATATGTAGTTCATTATATGATAACTATTACTCCATATACGGTGATCAGAATACTAATTCTAATCCGTGCACAACATGGTGGTAAATATATAATAGATTAATATCAATATTTGGACCAGTATCCCGGAATTAAGGCACATATAAAGGTGTCGTCATGGTACATATATAGTACGCATAAATAACTTCTATAATCACAGTTAATATGGCGAAAATATTGCATACAAGGGGATATAGTCAATCTGTATGGAATTAAGCTTGGTTAATAAAAGCATTAATATCCCAGTCAATGTTAAGGCCATACGGCCTATAACATTTGAGCTGGTAAATCCAGTAAGTTTCTAGCTGGGAGACCCCCCTAATGCGGGACTCCCCCCTCCAACTAGGGATAAACTTGTCTATAATTTGAAATGTAGTGCCTTTAGGATCTTTATTATGGAACTCCAAATAGTGTCTGGGAACACTATGGTTCGTCTTACCCTTTTTAATACTGGTGAGATGTTCCCCTACCCTGATAGAAAATGTGCGGATAGTACGCCCTACATACTGCTTCCCGCAGGGGCAGGTAAGCAAATAAACAATATATTTGGTCGCACATGTGGCAAAATGTTTCATTTGGTAACTAACACCGGTAGACGTAGATCTAAAGGTGTCAGTTTTACATTTCCCACAGGTGTTAATCAAACAGACCTTACATTTTTTACAGGGATAATACGCCTTTAATTGAGGAAAGAAGGTAGGTATTATTGGGGGATCAGTAACATTAGGTGCGATCTGATTCCTTAATGGGGGTGCTCCTCGATATGTTACTCCGGCTTTATCAGGCAAAGATGGTCCCAACACCATATCATTTTTTAGAACTTTCCAGTGTTTCTGGAAAATATCTTTTATCTGTCTATGTTGGACAGAGTATGTGGTGAAAAAGGAAAACTTATATTTTTGTTCTTGAATGGGCTTATCCCGCTCTTTGACTAAAGAGTCTCTCTCAATCTTGGCTATATGTTGGATTTCATCCTCTATAGTCAAAACTTGGTACCCCTTCTCTACAAATCTGAATTTAAGTATATTGGCTTGATAAAAAAGTCCGAAAGATTGGAACAGTTGCGTCTGACTCTTAGAATCTGGCTGCGAGGCACAGATCGCAGCCATGTAGAGTGATGGCAACTGTCGACCGGAATGTAACCATTCCGGTCTGTGGGTTTGAAAAATGTCCTAGTTTGTAATTGTCCATTATTGGAAAAGATTTCCAAATCCAAAAAATGGATAGACCTATAACTGGTCTCATAGGACAGATTAATACCCACATTATTATCATTCAAGGTGGACATGAAGGAAACAAGAGAAGTCTCGTCACCCCTCCATAGGAGGAGGATGTCATCTATGTATCGAACCCAGAGAATAATCTCGGGTCGATTATACGCATAGATGACATCCTCCTCCCATTTGGCCATAAAAATGTTAGCCAAGCTCGGGGCAAATTTTGCCCCCATTGCGACCCCCTTTTGTTGCAAAAAGAAGTCCCCATTGTACCAGAAATAATTGTGGTGTGTAGCGAATTGTAAGAGGTCCATAATATATCGTTTTTGCATGCCCGAAAGTGTATTGACTCTTGACAGAAATAAATTTACTGCCGACAGACCTAAGTCGTGTGAGATACTAGTATACAGCGAAGCAACGTCCGCTGTCACAAGTAAGATGTCCTCGCTATAATTTACCTGTTGTAATAGAGAAATTACATGTCGGGTGTCTTTTAAATAGGATGGTATAGACTTCACGATGGGCTGAAGATGGAAGTCTATATACCTCCCTATTCGTGAAGTCACGGAGTCGATTCCGCTAATAATTGGGCGACCCGGAGGATTGCTCACGCACTTGTGTACCTTTGGTAAATAATACAATATTGGAATCCGTGGAGCAACAGGAACCAAATAACATTGCTCCTTTTTATCAAGGATTCCCAATTGTGTCCCAGTATCAATCAGATCTATCAGAGCTGTTTTATAGCTCTGAGTCGGATTACCATTGAGGCGAGTATAAGTGGCCGTATCACTTAGAATTCTAGTCATTTCCAAATGATAAGCAGTTTTGTCTAGGACAACTATGCCTCCACCCTTATCGGCGGGGCGTATAGTCAGATCTTTTCTCTCACACAAAGATTTCAAGCCAATTTTTATCTTAGGGTCACTGTATATTCTTTTTTTAGGTAATGCCTCCAAGTCCCTCAGAACCAAGTCTTTGAATACCTGAACCGAGGGCGCTATGGGGCATGGTGGATTGAAGAGAGAGGGGTTTGAAAGCCCTGAATGTACCATAAGTGAACTATTATCCTGTGTTGATGGTCTAGTTGGGTTAGAAATAAAATATCTTTGAATATTTAATTTTCGAACAAACTTATGCACATCAATAAATGTGGCAAATTTGTTCAAATGTTTAGGGGGAACATATTTAAGACCTTTATTTAGAACAGTTTTTTCAGCTTCCGTAAAGGTTGCTGTGCTTAGATTAAAAATTCCATCCTCCCTTATATGCATTTTCTTTTTTTGTTGTTGGATACGCCATCCACCTCTGCACCCACGTTACGGTCAACAAGATTCTGACTATTATGCATATCAGTATCAAAGAACACCTACACAGACCCATAATCGTTTCTCACCACTTAGAGATGATAGGAGTACGTATCCACCTCAATATAATTATAGAGATAGAGATGATGATTACGCACACAATAGATCTCCATATAATTATAACCAGAGCCATCCCGGTCCATCTTATTCGGGGGGTTTTTACAGAGAACAAAATGGGTACAACAAAAACCAAGACCCAAACGTGGGTGCAGAGGTGGATGGCGTATCCAACAACAAAAAAAGAAAATGCATATAAGGGAGGATGGAATTTTTAATCTAAGCACAGCAACCTTTACGGAAGCTGAAAAAACTGTTCTAAATAAAGGTCTTAAATATGTTCCCCCTAAACATTTGAACAAATTTGCCACATTTATTGATGTGCATAAGTTTGTTCGAAAATTAAATATTCAAAGATATTTTATTTCTAACCCAACTAGACCATCAACACAGGATAATAGTTCACTTATGGTACATTCAGGGCTTTCAAACCCCTCTCTCTTCAATCCACCATGCCCCATAGCGCCCTCAGTTCAGGTATTCAAAGACTTGGTTCTGAGGGACTTGGAGGCATTACCTAAAAAAAGAATATACAGTGACCCTAAGATAAAAATTGGCTTGAAATCTTTGTGTGAGAGAAAAGATCTGACTATACGCCCCGCCGATAAGGGTGGAGGCATAGTTGTCCTAGACAAAACTGCTTATCATTTGGAAATGACTAGAATTCTAAGTGATACGGCCACTTATACTCGCCTCAATGGTAATCCGACTCAGAGCTATAAAACAGCTCTGATAGATCTGATTGATACTGGGACACAATTGGGAATCCTTGATAAAAAGGAGCAATGTTATTTGGTTCCTGTTGCTCCACGGATTCCAATATTGTATTATTTACCAAAGGTACACAAGTGCGTGAGCAATCCTCCGGGTCGCCCAATTATTAGCGGAATCGACTCCGTTATTCACGAATAGGGAGGTATATAGACTTCCATCTTCAGCCCATCGTGAAGTCTATACCATCCTATTTAAAAGACACCCGACATGTAATTTCTCTATTACAACAGGTAAATTATAGCGAGGACATCTTACTTGTGACAGCGGACGTTGCTTCGCTGTATACTAGTATCTCACACGACTTAGGTCTGTCGGCAGTAAATTTATTTCTGTCAAGAGTCAATACCCTTTCGGGCACGCAAAAACGATATATTATGGACCTCTTACAATTCGCTACACACCACAATTAGTTCTGGTACAATGGGGACTTCTTTTTGCAACAAAAGGGGGTCGCAATGGGGGCAAAATTTGCCCCGAGCTTGGCTAACATTTTTATGGCCAAATGGGAGGAGGATGTCATCTATGCGTATAATCGACCCGAGATTATTCTCTGGGTTCGATACATAGATGACATCCTCCTCCTATGGAGGGGTGACGAGACTTCTCTTGTTTCCTTCATGTCCACCTTGAATGATAATAATGTGGGTATTAATCTGTCCTATGAGACCAGTTATAGGTCTATCCATTTTTTGGATTTGGAAATCTTTTCCAATAATGGACAATTACAAACTAGGACATTTTTCAAACCCACAGACCGGAATGGTTACATTCCGGTCGACAGTTGCCATCACTCTACATGGCTGCGATCTGTGCCTCGCAGCCAGATTCTAAGAGTCAGACGCAACTGTTCCAATCTTTCGGACTTTTTTTATCAAGCCAATATACTTAAATCCAGATTTGTAGAGAAGGGGTACCAAGTTTCGACTATAGAGGATGAAATCCAACATATAGCCAAGATTGAGAGAGACTCTTTAGTCAAAGAGCGGGATAAGCCCATTCAAGAACAAAAATATAAGTTTTCCTTTTTCACCACATACTCTGTCCAACATAGACAGATAAAAGATATTTTCCAGAAACACTGGAAAGTTCTAAAAAATGATATGGTGTTGGGACCATCTTTGCCTGATAAAGCCGGAGTAACATATCGAGGAGCACCCCCATTAAGGAATCAGATCGCACCTAATGTTACTGATCCCCCAATAATACCTACCTTCTTTCCTCAATTAAAGGCGTATTATCCCTGTAAAAAATGTAAGGTCTGTTTGATTAACACCTGTGGGAAATGTAAAACTGACACCTTTAGATCTACGTCTACCGGTGTTAGTTACCAAATGAAACATTTTGCCACATGTGCGACCAAATATATTGTTTATTTGCTTACCTGCCCCTGCGGGAAGCAGTATGTAGGGCGTACTATCCGCACATTTTCTATCAGGGTAGGGGAACATCTCACCAGTATTAAAAAGGGTAAGACGAACCATAGTGTTCCCAGACACTATTTGGAGTTCCATAATAAAGATCCTAAAGGCACTACATTTCAAATTATAGACAAGTTTATCCCTAGTTGGAGGGGGGAGTCCCGCATTAGGGGGGTCTCCCAGCTAGAAACTTACTGGATTTACCAGCTCAAATGTTATAGGCCGTATGGCCTTAACATTGACTGGGATATTAATACTTTTATTAACCAAGCTTAATTCCATATAGATTGACTATATCCCCTTGTATGCAATATTTTCGCCATATTAACTGTGATTATAGAAGTTATTTATGCGTACTATATATGTACCATGACGACACCTTTATATGTTCCTTAATTCCGGGATACGGGTCCAAATATTGATATTAATCTATTATATATTTACCACCATGTTGTGCACGGATTAGAATTAGTATTCTGATCACCGTATATGGAGTAATAGTTATCATATAATGAACTACATATACTGGTTTTTGTAATAGGTTGTTTTGGCCAATAAGCACTACACCAAATACTGAAAAGTTCTTCCATATTGACATGAATAGATGTTCTCCCCAATCCATTAAGAAATATGATGTATCATATAAGTATCATTGCTTGTTTTGATACACGTCCTTGAAGATTAGCATTTATAGCATTTATGACACTATATATGTCAGGTAGGGCGCTGATCTCGTGTCAGGCATTGTGTCTGATGCTGCGTGAGGGCAAGGATGACGGGAGATAGTCTGTGATCATGATGGCTAGACTCACAGTACACTACACGCCCCAGGTTGCTTTGCGGCTGGTCGCGCCGCCATGACGTCATGACGTAGTGACGTAGCAGCGGTGATAGGGGAGTGTGGTACGGCCTCGGGGTGAGACTACATTTCCCAGACTGCCGTATGAGTGACGCTCACGCTGGGACGGAGCGTCACGGGATGCTGACATACCTCTGCACACCGACGATCATGGTCACATGACGGGTGACGTGGCGAGGTCCTCTTTAGCAATCTCTTCCCTATTGGCTTACCATTTAGGTGATATTATCTAATACCCTCTATGATTGGACAGAGGGATCCCGGAGATTTGGGATACAAATTAGATCACAACTGTTTCAAATTTATGATTACTCTTCTTATATATAAGCGTGGAGGTCAGTGGGCTTGTTGTATTTCCCAGTAGATGTCTGTTAAGACGAAACCGGTCAGACAATACACCAGCTCCAGCTGACTTGACCACGCTGTCTTCGTTTTGTACTGCTGTGTTCTGGAGTGTCGCGGCTTTTCTTATATTTTGCTTTTTATATATTTGCCTTTTAAGAATTTTTACCGAGTGTTCACATTGCTTGAACTTTAAAACGGATGTTTTAATAAATCATTTTTGGATTTACACCATGTGGAGAATCTTTTCCCTGTTTTTCATGGCTATGACCTATTGAGGTGCTTTTCGATTTGGGATTGGATCGTTCTTGATAAAATAGAAGTGCTGCCAGCTCTAAGAGGAGGCGTTCTACAGACTCCGGTTGTCGCTCCCCCGTCTCTGGTAGAGACAAAGCCTGAAAGATCCATCCGCCGTACGGCGCATTGGATCCATCATAGCTGGTAAGAGTATCCCTTTCTCCTTTATGGATGCATGGTGAAGGCACTCCCGGGTGAAAGTATATACCTAGTGGTCTACTACATCCAACATACTTCCCGGTATACGGATAAGGTTATCCCAAGTTCTTCGGGAGATTCTTTGCTGGAACTTTCCTTTAGTGTATGACCATTATATTGGCAGACACTCATCAAAGTTACCCCATATGAACTTGACACCCATTGGAATTAAGTTCTGTTTGTTTTGTTTGTATATGCACGATATAGCTATTGGTTCACCACCTGCTGACTGTCAGTAGAGACAGGTGGATGAGGCATCGTTTTATGCTATATGGTATTTTCATGTAAATTGTATATTATGCACATGTCACAGGGTATATTTATCACTACATTGTGTTCAATTTAAAGATTTACATATACTTATTTCAGTATATTGCACGGTTGAGGTTCTTCCTCATCATTCATTGGCGCCACACTTTTTAAATATTTAGATAATATAAGTAAGCAGCTGATACCAAAAAATCAAATATAAAATTGTAAAACAGGGTGAAAGAAAAATTTATTGAAAAGGGATACTCACCTAGTGATTTGAATCTCATAATTAATGAAGTATGTAGTGTGGATAGGGTTTCTATCCTTAAGCCCAGGTTCACACTGGGGCTGCGGGAGTGAAGCCGTGCGAGTTCAGCTGAACTCGCACGATTTCCCTCCTGCCTGTCAGTCCCGATTTCAGCTCGATTACAGAGACATCTGACACAGATGTCAATGTAAATCGAGGCTGAAATCGCAAAAAGTAGTACAGAAACTACTTTTTGAAATCGGTGCAGATTAGGACGGTGCCATTGCCCGCAATTTGCGCCAAATTTGGCCGATTTGACATGCGATTTGACATGCTCTGTGACCGCGTCCTTGGGACCCGCGGACCCGATTGCCGCCAGTGTCCCGCGATCGAGTCACAGAGCTGAAGAACGGGGAGAGGTAAGTGTTAACAAACCTTTCCCCGTTCTTCCTAGTGAGAGTGTCACTGATCGTCTGTTCCCTGTCATAGGGAATGACGATCAGTGACGTTACACGCCAAGTCACGCCCCCACACAGTAAGAATCACTCATTAGGTCACACTTAACCCCTTCAGCGCCCCCTACAGGTTAACCCCTTCACTGCCAGTGTCATTTTCACAGTAATCAGTGCATTTTTATAGCAATGATCGCTGTAAAAATGACAATGGTCCCAAAATGGTGTCAAAAGTGTCCGATGTGTCCGCCATAATATCGCAGTCATGATAAAAATCGCTGATCGCCGCCATTACTAGTAAAAAAAAATATTAATAAAAATGCCATAAAACTAGCCCCTATTTTGTAGACGCTATAACTTTTGCGCAAACAAATCAATAAAAACTTATTGCGATTTTTTTTACCAAAAATATGTAGAAGAATACGTATCGGCCTAAACTGAGGAAAAAAAATGTTTTTTTAAATATATATTTTGGGGATATTTATTATAGCAAAAAGTAAAAAATATTGAATTTTTTTCAAAATTGACGCTCTATTTT
Source organism: Rana muscosa (assembly GCA_029206835.1). Taxonomy (NCBI): domain Eukaryota; kingdom Metazoa; phylum Chordata; class Amphibia; order Anura; family Ranidae; genus Rana; species Rana muscosa. Next base: position 595,222,971 of record CM055117.1, read on the forward strand.
TGTTTATAGCGCAAAAAATAAAAACCGCAGAGTTGATCAAATACCACCATAAGAAAGCTCTGTGGGAAAAAAAGGATGTCAATTTTGTTTGGGAGCAACGTCACACAACTGCGCAATTGTCAGTTAAAGCGACGCAGCGCCAAATCGCAAAAAGGGGCCTGGTCCTTTAGCAACAAAATGGTCTGGGGCTTAAGTGGTTAAATGAGTTATGACCAAGCACTGGGGGGTCCTAAAAAACTATAAAATCTTGGGTCCAGTGCTTCCGGATCGGCCACAGGTCATTTTTAGAGGGGTTCCCCCCTCAAGCCTCATACACACGACCGGTTTTCTCGGCAAGAAAACCGCTGGGAGAGCTTTTTGCTGTGAAAACCGTTTGGGTGTATGGTTTCTCGACAGGAAAACTGCCGGGAATCTCGACGAGAAAAATAGAGAACCTGCTCTCTATTTTTCTCTTCGTGATTCTCAGCAGAGTGTTTCCTGCCGAGAAAACCGGTCGTCTGTATGATTACCTGTCCGAGGTAAACCCGCGCATGCTCGAAAAGACTTCGACGCATGCACGGTAGCATACAAGTTTAGTGTGGGGTGTAGCAAGATGGCGGCGACGGCATCGAATATGATGAGCGCCGGCTCGTCGTAGTCGATGATATCACTGCGTTCTTGCCATTCAAAAGAACTGTGTTTTTTTGGAGTGGCCATCTGTACACATGGCTTGGCAAGACAAGCTTGCCAGGAATCCCGTAGAGAAAACCAACGCTTTTTTTTCCAGCAAGATTCCCACCCGTGTGTACAGGGCTTTAGACTCCAAGTAGCACCCAACATCTTGGACGCTCCCAATAGAGTATCGTTTTTTCAAAAATCCAAAGGCAATTTTCCATGCCATAATTGTAACGTTTGTACAATTAATAAAGATAAAAGTAAGAAAATATGTCTGTTTCAATCCCACACCACAGGTAGAGTGTTTGATATTAACACCTCATTGTTAAGAAGATTGTGCCTCCTTTCCGAGACTACACCCAAGACATAATATCAATATCTTGGAAGAAAGTTACCCTATATGTTTATGATCGATTGCTACCCCGATTGCTACCCCCCTATATGGACATAAATCAGCTAAAAAGCTTACACACTGTCACAATATTATGTTTTGCATATGCCTTGCCTTGTCTGACACAAGTATCCGGCAGCTTATATAAGCCATGAAAAGAGGAACAAATAAAGAGAAGTAACTTTACACTGAACTGTGTGGGTCAGCATGAATTCCTTCAGTGTGCACACTCCATACTAATCAGGCCAGGGGCAGATATAAAGTCTGGACAGTTCAGTCCGATCCAAAACTATTTGGCGCCCAACGTGGGGCCTCGGGCTCTGAAGTAAGGGACAACCGATCGAGAGGAGACCGGGACGGACCAACACGGACGGGATGGAGACTGATCACCTCCAAAAAAAACGGTAAGACACTTTGCAATATATTGTCTACTGTTTATCCTGTGCCCGTGACTGGTTAGTCTTTGTGTCCATATCGGCTTCCCACGGTCAGCAAAGACAGGTAACATATCTTGCCCGAAGCCTATTGATATAGTAAAGAACCTGTATAATTTATATCTGCCGCCTTCTTTTATGTTATGTGTACTGACTCGTGATGGGGTGGTGAGATAAGCAGAGGGAAAGTTGTCACAGACGAAATAATTGGCAAACGTGGATAAATTCCTCTAGGAGTAGACAGTGCGATGTTGCACGGGTAACCGAGAGGGGGCGTCAGGGAACGCGTTTGGTGCGGGGATCCTGTGACGGACACTCTGAGTCTCACTCTTTGTCTTATGAGTAAGGATAAGCCGAACACCCCCCTGTTTGGTTCGCACTAGAACCAGCGAACAGACCTAACGTTTGCGTGAATTTTAGAACTCTATTAAATACAATGGACTCGAATGTTAGAAATCAAAAGTGCTAATTATAAAGGCTAATATGCAAGGTATTGTTCTAAAAAGGGTTTGGGGGCCCGGGTCCTGCCCCAGGGGACATGTATCAATGCAAAAAAAAGTTTTAAAACCGGACGTTTTTTTCGGGAGCAGTGATTTTAATAATGCATAAAGTGAAAAATAAAAAGTGAAATATTCCTTTAAATTTTGTACCTGGGGGGGTGTATAGTATGCCTGTAAAGCAGCGCTTGTTTCCCTTGCTTAGAACTGTCCCTGCACAAAATGTCATTTCTGAAGGAAAAAAAGCCATTTAAAACCACTCGGGGCTATAATGAATTGTCGGCTCCCGACAATACTGAGAAAAGTCATTGATAAAAAAAAAAAGAAAAATGCATGGGGGTCCCCCAAAATTCAATTACCGGGCCCTTCAGGTCTGGTATGGATATTAAGGGGAACCCTGATGCAAATTTTAAAAAAAATTACGTGGGGTTCCCCCCAAATATCCATACCAGACCCTTCAGGTCTGGTATGGATTTTAAGGGGAATTCCCCCCAAATTTAAAAAAAAAATGGCGTGGAGTTCCCCCAAAAATCCATACCAGACCCTTTATTCGAGCACGCAACCTGGCAGGCCGCAGAAAAAGAGGGGGGGACGAGAGAGCGCCCCCCCTCCTGAACCGTACCAGGCCACATGCCCTCAACATGGGGAGGATGTCCCCATGTTGATGGGGACAAGGGCCTCATCCCCACAACCCTTGCCTGGTGGTTGTGGGGGTCTGTGGGCAGGAGGCTTATCGGAATCTGGAAGACCACTTAAAAATAATAATAAATAAAAAACACATTCCAGCGATGTTATCCAATGTCCCGTGGCGATCCGATGTCCAGCGCTGCAGTCTCCACTCGAAACGTCATTGGCTGAGCGGACCTACACTGCGGAGGAAGTTCCCCATCAGGTCCGCACAGCCAATGACGTAGGCGGGGCGCCCTCGTATCTCAGACCCCGCCTACGTCTTGGCTGAGCGGACCTGATGGGGAACTTCCTCTTTAGTGTAAAAAAATGAATAGACACCGCCCTTCTCACGTTCCCCATCAGGTCCGCTCCTGATGGGGAACGTGAGAAGGGGCGGGTGAGGGGGGAGAGAGATAGAGTGAGAAATTTGGGCATGGTGTTGGGAAAAGTAAATAATATTTGAAGTGGTGCATTGAATTTCATTTTATCTGTTATGTCTTGTTGAGAGTAATAAGTGGTCACGTATTACTCACCTCGATCCCTCCCTGCGGCCACCTCGGGTGGACAGGACCGTGACTAGTCTACGTTTTGGGAAGACACACACAAGGAGACTTGCGTGGCAGTCGAGCACTGTAGACATTCCCCTCTCTCTCTCTCTCGTCCTCTATATGTCCCCTTAAGTCCTCCTAGGCAGCCTTATATATTGGAGAGTGGTCCATAAGAGGGACAGGTGACGGTCAGAAGTATTGTCGGACCCTTGAGTCCAAGATAGCCTCATAAAACCGTCAAACAAACCCTGAGCCCGGACACATAAACCTTCCAATAGATGGGGCCGAAAGAAGGTAGTCTGGCTTGTGACTTAGTGCTAGAGCAAAAAGGAGGGGATGCTGTTAAAAAGGGAAAGAAATTAGCAAAAGTGTGTGCGGTCACTATGTATTTGGGTGGACGGCTACAGCCGGAGGAGTGGCGCACTCTTTTGAGGAGCAAAAGGGGTTTATTGTCAGACCATGGACTGCTGTCTACAGCAGACGCTTGGTTCAAAGTTGCAAAAGCCATTCATGAAGAAGGGTGGACAGAACAGGAAACCAATCAAAATGGTTATATTGTATATGTGTATAAGAAGCCAGAAAAAGGGTCAAAATCCGAACCGGCCAGTCAGCCACCGCCCTATGATGGTGTCTGGTCCTCGAAAATTGAGTACCGTCTTTCACCTACCACCCCTTTGGTACCGGTGACACCTTCCCCTGTGCCACCTCGTCTTGTGGTACCTCCCCCCGAACCGCCCACACCAGAACACACACGCCTGTATCTGGTGATAGACCAATCCGGGGCGTATTACAGAACCCCACCCCCCCCATTGGTGCCAATGACGGTGTCATCCTCCTCTGACGCAGACGCAGACGGGGCGGACTCTGATCACAAGACTAATCATGTTACCGTAGTGACAGATCCCCACAGGCCCTCACCCGATCCCACAAGCCAAGGGATCCAGGCAGTCAGCCCCAATCATCAGAGCCCTGACCAGAGTCACGCCACCCCGGCCCTAGTATCCGGAGACAGGCCGGACCCTATCACAGTGTCTGGAGCCATGTCAAACATTCAGACCAGGGCAAATATAGTCCCGCTCCATACGGACGGCAATACCAGGCAAGCGGTGACATTCCCCCAGTATGTTAAAAGAATAGTATAAACATAAAACAGTAGATCTGTGTCAGAAATATACTAGAAACAGCGCTGATGTTGGTATAATTCAGGTGGCCAACTCCACCTCCAAAATATTTAACAGTTTATGGCAGATGAAACAAAAATGCAGAGTGTCCAATAATGTTCATTGGTGGTCCTAGATACAAACAGCATGCACCTTCACCGTAAATTCTGATCCACCCAGTGGGAACACACTCCCCCTCAGGGGTTTAAACTCACCAGAGCAAAGCTCAAACAACGCCTTGAACAGGGGAGTAAATCGGAACCTTTTCAGCATTCAGCATCAGCCAAGGAGATGTCTGATCAGTGGAAACTCCCAAAAGGAATACACAAACAGAAGAAAGCAAAATAGCGTAACTCCGTTTATTAAGTAAAGTTCCCCACACATCACATAGCCCCTTATTGCATTAAACGTACATTGATTCAAACATAACAGAGCAAAAAATCATATCACCACATCGCCGTCCGTCCGTAAGACAATCGATACTCGAACGAATATCCAGGAACTGTTCTTACTTCCGGGTTTAGCTGGCGTGGAGCGCATACATCACTTCCGGTAGCATCGTGTAGGTCACACCCTGACACGTTTCGTCATATCCTGACTTCAACAGAGGGCGTGCCTACACGACGCAAGTGACCATTTAAATAGACACTCCCTCCGCCCTCCATACCAATCAGTGCCGGCAAAGAGCGGCAATAGGTGCACATTGCAGTAACCATGGCAGCAGCTGATATTATACTACGATCGGAGCGGAGGGTCAATAGTCATCAAATTGATGTATTAAAGAGACACAGTCATAAACAGATCAATTTCTCTCAATGGGGCACAATAAATATATAAATTTAAATTTAAAGCGCAATCATTTAAAAATGCGGAGGTAAAACAAACAGCAATCTACATAAAATAAATAATATTGCACAATTCAAATACAGAACACGGTCATCATTTCAAATGGTAAACATTCTGAATATAACCCATTGTATAGGTGCAATAACCATATATACCCTCCAAGGTACTACACTCATATGTGCTATGATAGTAGTTAAAATATATAAAAAATATATATACCTGTATGTATAAAATACTATAAAATACTATAAAATCCAGGACTAAAACTTAAAACATATTTAATAGTCACTAATAAAGCAGTTTATGTCAAGGTCTATATTCAGTCCTTTCGGCGAGAGAGTATCCACCGAAAAAATCCATTGGGTCTCTCTCCTTGACAGATCCCTAACTAAATTAGAGCCCCTCCATGGGGGTTTTAAATGATCTATTCCCCAGAATTTAAGGCCACTCGGGTCCTGATTGTGACATATTTTAAAACGCAGTGACACATTGTGGTCTTTGAAACCAAGCTTGCTCTGCTATTCTAACCTTTAGCTGACGTTTGGTGCGGCCTATATAAATAAGGTCGCATGGGCACTGGAGGGCGTATACAACATAGGAAGTGTTGCATGTAATAAATTCATCAATGGTGAATTCTTTATTGTTTGAGGTAGAGATAAAATTTTCCACAGCCCTCAAAGGCCGATCAACCTCTCTACACGCCCTACATCTCCTACACGCAAAAAACCCATCCCTGTCCCAAAAAGTTGAGGGTCTGGTAGGTGGATCTAAAACTTTTCTAACAATTTTGTCGGCAAAACTACGTGCCCTTCTATAAATAAAACCTGGTTTGTGTGGAAAGACAGCAGATAATACTTTATCCATAAGAAGAAAATGCCAGTGGGAGGTAAAAATCTCCTCCACCTCTTTATATTGGGAATGAAACCCAGAAATAAAGTTCCACTCCCGTCCAGTATCTGACTGGTGGACCGGCATGTCCCTAAGAAAGTCCTCCCTAGGTCGTACAGCCAATTCCTTAATTATATAGTCTAGTGATTCCCCAAAATAGCCCTTTTCAATGAATTTCGCCTTTATAATCTCTGCTTGTATAAGGAAGTCAGAGTCCGCAGAGCAGTTCCTTTTTACTCTCGTAAGTTGACCTCTAGGGATATTTTGAAGCCACATTGGATGGTGGCCACTGCTCATGGGTAGGTAACTTTTCGCATCTGTGGGCTTAAAAAAGACCTTTGTCCCCAATTTGTTGTCATATTTGAAAATATGCAAATCTAGAAACTGGATATCAGTAGTGCTCACAGCACTAGTCAATTTAATGTTGTTAGAATTAAAATTGAGTTCATTTAAAAATGTCTGTAACGTATCCAGTGTACCACTCCAAATAAAGAACAGGTCATCAATATACCTTTTATAAAATAAAAGATATGGGAGAGTCTTAGAAAAAATATTTTTATCCTCCCATTCTGCCATAAAGAGGTTAGCAATGCTCGATGCAAAGCTAGCCCCCATGGCAACGCCCTTACATTGCGAATAAAAGTCACCATTATACTAAAAAAAAGTTATGTCCAAGGCAAAAATCCAGGGAGTTCTTAAAAAACACTTTTTTATTATGCGTGATATCTTCACGTTTGCATAGGGCCCAATTGTAACGAGCCCCTTTGCTCGCTCGGCTCCCCTCTCCCGACACTCCTCTGCTCTATTGGATCATCCGGTGCTCCAGGATTCAAACTACAGCTATGTGCCATTCGAATCCATTTGTGGTCGGTCAGAACAAACACCAGGCAGGCTGTATGTAAGTTCAACCAAGAGAGAGTTTATTAGAACCAAAAATCAAGTCTTATATACAGTAACAGAGGGAGTAACCAAAACATAATTAATATGAGCTAATTAACTAAATCCTTTAGCCAGCCAAGGTGACTCATAGATATGACCGTTCAGGGTAGACATCCCGGCTCCTACCTGTCTCACCTGCTATACAATATACATTATCCTAAGTGTAAACATCACACATTTAGCAGGGTCAAAATAGCACAGAGGACAGACAGATGGCTGGAGGTGATTGCATTCGCATATCCTTAGAGGGAATGTGTGAACGTCCCAACAGTATGAATCAGTCACTCTAATATGGCATATCCAGGGTCCCCAGATTCTGTGTGTCTTGGGGGGACATGGACCTGAATCCAAAGTAACACCCCCTCCAAAAGCCTATGTCCCGGATAGGTCTGTCACAGATTCAAAGGAGAAATACTTCCGTATTCAAAGGTCCATGACAATACTCCCCCCTGGGAAACAGTCCAACAGCCACAGTGGGACCCCAAACGGGTCAACTCGAGGATGTTGGAAAAGTAGTCTTAAGGTTCCAGGTCCGTCTGCCGGGATAACCCATCCGCATTCCCGTTTTGAGGCCCTGGCCGATATTGTATGGTAAAATTGTACGGTTGCAAAGCCAGGCTCCACCTTAGTAATCGCCCGTTCTCTCCCGCCACCCGGTTAAGCCATATCAAGAGATTGTGGTCCGTCATGACGGTAAAAGAGCGTCCATACACGTAGGGCTGCAATTTCTTTAAAGCCCAGACTAAGGCCAAACACTCTTTTTCCACGGCAGCATATCCAACTTCGCGGCTGAGATATGCCACGGGGTGCTCTTTCCCGTCATCGCCAACTTGGCTTAGTACGGCTCCCAGTCCGAACATGGAGGCGTCCGTATGAATGACAAAGCGTTTGCTAGGATCAGGGGCCGCCAGTATGGGAGCTTGCGTTAGGGTGGTTTTTAACTGATGAAATGCTGTCTCGCACTCCGGGGACCACAGGACCTGTCTAGGGAGAGTCTTTTTGGTCAGGTCCGTCAGGGGTTTGGCTATGTCACTATAGTGGGGTACAAACTACCTGTAGTACCCTGCTGTCCCTAAAAATGCAAGTACCTGGGTCTTGATTCTGGGAACCGGCCAGTTTAGGACGGCCTCTATTTTTGCAGGTTCTGGCCTCTGCTTCCCACATCCTACTCTATGTCCCAGATATTGTACCTCAGACATACCGATATTACATTTGTCTGGCTTCAGGGTCAGGCCTGCGGCTTGGATCCTATCTAGCACTATTCCCAGGTGTCTAAGATGTTCCTCCCAGGTCTGGCTATAGATTGCGATGTCGTCAAGATATGCGCATGCAAAATCTTGCAGACTATCAAGGAGTTCATCTATCATCCGCTGGAAGGTAGCCGGCGCGTTCTTCATCCCGAATGGCATTACCCGAAACTGGTAAAGGCCGAACGGGGTGATGAAGGCCGACTTCGGAATTGCTTCCGCTTCCAAGGGAATCTGCCAGTAGCCCTTACACAAGTCAATAGTCGTCAGATAATGTCCCTGAGCTATTTTGTCCAGCAATTCGTCCACTCGGGGCATAGGGTAGGCATCTGTCACAGTACAGTCATTCAGTCGCCTATAGTCCACGCAAAATCTGGTCGTGCCATCCCGTTTTGGGACTAATACTACAGGGGAAGCCCAGGGGCTTGCTGATGGCTCGATCACCCCTAATTCGAGCATCTCCCTAATCTCCGCTCTCATCCCTTCTTGCACTGCTCCAGGAATCCTATAGGCTGGTTGTCTCAGGGGCTTCTGCCCGGGGGTCTCTACCTTGTGCACAGCTATGTGAGTGTACCCAGGGCGTGCCGAGAACATCTCCTGACGGTCTTGGAGTAATTCTCTGGCCTGTTCTCGTTCTTGGGATCCTAATCTATCTCCTAGCCGTATATCCTCCACACCCCCGGAACAGTTACTGATTTCGGGAAGCTCCAGCATTGGTAGATTTTCAGAGTCTCCGGTGGCAGGAGCACATATGGTGGCTACTGCCTCAGCCCTCTCATGATAGGCCTTCATCATATTAATGTGGAACGTCCTCCTAATTTTTGTGTCTGCACAGCTGGCAACCACGTAGGTTGTATCGCACAGCTGTTTTACCACCTGATAGGGGCCCTGCCAGGAGGCCTGTAATTTATTTTGCTTCAGGGGTTTTAGTACCAGGACTTTCTGTCCGATATAAAAGGTGCGATTCCTTGCAGAACGATCATACCAAACCTTCTGCTGACTCTGGGCCGATTGCATATTCTCATGGACTAGATCGGTAAGTTCCCGCAGTCGCTTCCTGAGTTACAAGACATAACTAAGGATGGGGAGGCCATCCGGATCCTCTACCCCCTCCCACTGGGCCCTCACTAAGTCTAAGGGTCCCCTAACCCTTCGCCCATATAACAGCTCAAATGGGGAAAACCCAGTGGACTCCTGGGGTACCTCTCTATAGGCAAACAGTAGATGGGGAAGATATTTCTCCCAATCCTTTCTACTCTCCACAAAGGCCCGAAGCAGCTGCTTCAGGGTCCCGTTAAATCTCTCACACAGCCCATTAGTCTGAGGATGGTAGGGGGCGCTCTGGAGGGGTTTAATCCCACAGAGACGCCAGAGCTGCTGCGTCAGCTCAGCTGTGAACTGGGTACCCTGATCGGACAATATCTCCTGGGGGAACCCTACCCTAGTAAATACCCGCAGCAAGGCATCTGCTATTGTATCAGCCTGGATATTGGATAAGGGAATGGCCTCCGGGTAGCGGGTGGCGTAATCCCCCACCGTAAGAATATACTTCTTCCCGGTGGCACTGGGGCGGGCCAGCGGGCCTATAATATCTACCGCTATGCGGCTAAAGGGTTCTCTAATAATCGGCAGGGGTTGCAGCGAGGCTTTTGGGTGATCCCCTGTCTTCCCTACTTTCTGGCAAGTCTCACAGGTCCGGCAGTATTCTCGCACCTCGGCATGTAACCTGGGCCAGAAGAAAGCATGAGACAACCGACTCCGGGTCTTGGCTATCCCTAAATGTCCGGCCAAGGGGATGTCGTGAGCCAGGCGCAATAGCTCCCGTCTGTATTTCTGGGGTACAACTAGCTGTTTGTGGGGACCCTGTCGCTTCCCAGTGCCCATTCCCTCAGTGTAACGATAAAGAAACCCCCCCTCCCACTCTATTCTGTCTTCCCCCAACCCCCCTGGATCCTTGCCCGCCCTGTCCCGATAACCAGCTAAAGTTGGGTCACTCTGAGTCTCTTGCCTAACGTCGGAGGGAGAATCCCAGGACAAGAGGTTGTCGCGTCTGGGTAACGTAGGAGGATTTGGTCTTACCTGGGTCCCCATAGGAGTGGAGTTGCCTTGAAGTTGGCTCTGACGTCTGGTGGTTACGGCCATAGCGTCCTCTGGGGCATATGAGGAAGTTAAATGTCCCAAATCGTTTCCCAAAAGTACTTCTGCGGGTAACTCGTGTAGTAATCCCACTCGCACTTGTCGCTCCCATGAGCCCCAATCCAAGAGGACTTGGGCGGTGGATAAACGTAGTACCTTGCCCCCTGCTACCCTGACTGCAACAGTCTGGCCGGTCCGGGCTGACTGGGGAATCATGTGAGGCTGGATAGGGGTAATCGTAGCCCCAGAATCGCGGAGTCCCTGGGCCGGCTGCTCATTAACCCATACTGCCTGACGATGGTGCTGCCGATTATCTCCGGCAGCAGCTTGGACAGGATCAGCCTCAAAAAGTTTGCCGCACTCTTCCTGAACATCTCGATGGTTGGGCTCATTCTGGAAGCGATGAGCCGCTGGTCTGGATGGATGGGCCGTCTCTCGGTACCTCGTGGATCGGGTAGGGCAATATCGCTGCAGATGACCGGTTTGGTTACAGGTATAGCACTTAGGTCCGGTAGGAGGGTTGGGTCGGGCTAGGGGTCTAGAGGCAGACCACTGAGGTACTGAAGTTGGGTTAGAGGCTGGTAAACTGGGCAGAGATAGTGGATAGCGCTCGCTTTCGCCTGATCTTCGAGAGTCCAGATATTCATCGGCCAAAGTAGCCGCTTGCTGTACAGTCCGTGGTCGCTTATCTCGCACCCAATCCCGTAGTACCGGAGGGGTGTGGTTAAAGAACTGTTCTAAGAGTACTAGCTGGGTGATGTCCTCTATGGTATGAGCGCAGCTTCCCTGGAACCAGCCCTTAAGGTTTCGCTGCAGACGATGTGCCCACTCCACGTATGTTATGTGGGCTTGTTTCCGGGATTCTCGAAACTTCATCCAGCTGGCTTCGGGTGTAATTGCAAATCGGGCTAGCAGAGCTTCTTTTACCCGGTCATAGTCTTTAGCGTCCTCATCCTCCAGGGCCCGATACGCATCCGCCGCTCTGCCAGTTAAATTACTCGCCAGTAAGGCGACCCAATCTTGGGGCAGTACTTTATGTATCTGGCATAGTCTCTCAAAGTCCTGCAGGAACGCTTCAATTTCCTCCTCTCCTTCCTTAAATAGTTTGAACGCCCGAAAGGGCAACTTACGGACAGGCGCTGCATCTTTAGGTGTTGTCTCCGATTGCCGTATTTCCGCCATTCTCTGCTCATGTTGCCGCTCTAGTTCTCTCTCTTGTCGCTCTCGTTCTCTCTCTTGTCGCTCATCCTGCAGCTTTATGTCTGTAATGGCATTCTGTATGGCGGTCTCTGATGGGTTAGCACCATATAATGCCAACCGCTCTCAAACTCGTTGCTGAAACAAGTCTTCAACTGACCGGGGTCCTGCATCACCATCCCTCTCATCCATCTCGGCTAGCTCACTGATCAGGGTGGCCTTGTTCTTTGTCCCACCGGTCCCTCCACGGCTCTCAAGTAGGTCTTTCAGCATGACTTTCCTGCAGGCTGCATAGCTGGTCATTCACTGTGGTGGTTTGGAGTGTCCCAGTAACTGGAGAGCAAATCCCACCACTGCCAACCAATGTAACAAGCCCCTTTGCTCGCTCGGCTCCCCTCTCCCGACACTCCTCTGCTCTATTGGATCATCCGGTGCTCCAGGATTCAAACTACAGCTATGTGCCATTCGAATCCATTTGTGGTCGGTCAGAACAAACACCAGGCAGGCTGTATGTAAGTTCAACCAAGAGAGAGTTTATTAGAACCAAAAATCAAGTCTTATATACAGTAACAGAGGGAGTAACCAAAACATAATTAACATGAGCTAATTAACTAAATCCTTTAGCCAGCCAAGGTGACTCATAGATATGACCGTTCAGGGTAGACATCCCGGCTCCTACCTGTCTCACCTGCTATACAATATACATTTTCCTAAGTGTAAACATCACACATTTAGCAGGGTCAAAATAGCACAGAGGACAGACAGATGGCTGGAGGTGATTGCATTCGCATATCCTTAGAGGGAATGTGTGAACGTCCCAACAGTATGAATCAGTCACTCTAATATGGCATATCCAGGGTCCCCAGATTCTGTGTGTCTTGGGGGGACATTGACCTGAATCCAAAGTAACACCCCCTCCAAAAGCCTCTGTCCCGGCTAGGTCTGTCACAGATTCAAAGGAGAAATACTTCCGTATTCAAAGGTCCATGACACCAATTAAGGGCCAACAGTGCATCATCGTGTTGGATGATGGTGTACAGGGACGCCACATCAGCGGTTACCAAGTACACCTGATCATTTCCTGTTAAATCAATATGTTGCAACATCTGTAATAGACTCTTGGTATCCTTAAGAAAAGCACTGGTAGCTCCCACACTCTCTTGCAGATACAGATCAAGATATTGCCCCATACGGGATGTGATTGATCCTATCCCATTAACAATGGGTCTCCCTGGAGGGCTCTGAATATCCTTGTGAATCTTGGGGAGGGTATAGATAGTGGGGATCCTACTACTACTAGGGACCAGGAATTTCTTCTCTCGGTTATTCAATACCCCAGTAGAGTACCCCATTTCAACCAAACACTCTAAATCATTCCCATATTGAATGGAGGGATCTTTATCCAATTTAGTGTAGGTATTACTATCACTTAACATATCCCCCAGTATGACTCAGAAGTCTGAGGGGCCGTAGCAGACTCCTTCACTCAAATCTTTGGTGACCCATATGTTGTTGATACACGAACACAAACACAGGGCCCCCCACCATGCACTAGTCTGCACCACCTAAGATATGGCTCTATCATTGGAACACCCCAATCGAGATTCCATCAAGATCTCAGGCACACGCCACAGAACACGGGAGGGTCAAGACAGGCACCTAGGGGAATAGCTGTGGCACAAGTGGCTCCCCTGATGTACATAACATTCACCCCCGGACAGGCCGCATCCCTTGTAGTGAGCCTACCAGATCCCGAAAAGCAGCCCATGCCATTTTACAGAAGGATTGCCCAAATCCAGAAAACATACGCTGTCGCCTGGCGGGATTTGGTGAGCCTATGTGAAATAAAGGCAGGGGATGCTTACTGGCTGGTGAGGGAGAAATGCTTTGATGGGAATGTATTTTATAGTGACAATTACTATGATTCAGGATGTGAATTTGTGTCCCAATTGAAAACCTGGGCTCAAGATCGCTTGGCTGACCAAGCAACTAGTATACAGGATATTACACAGGACAAGGACGAATCTGTTGAGAAATTTTACACTAGAATCACACAAGTGTTTACTGATTTAGGTTTCAGCATGCGGAACAAAGCACACACACACATGCTGTCCGTTGCATTTGTCCAGGTCTCAAGAAACCGATCCGAAAAGGTCTGCTCCTATCACGCCCAGAATACAGAGTATTGCCCCTTGATACGTTGTTATTAGTGGCAAAAGGCCTAGAATCCTCACAGAGCAACAGAAAGGTAGCTCCTCTCATGATGGCCTCTGACACACCATATCTGCCACCACCAACACAAAATCCGCGTGTCTGCTACAACTGCAGAAGACCCGGACACTTCAAAAGGGAATGCCGAAGTCCTTGGAAATTTGCCCACAGACAACCAGGCCCCAACCGTGGTCCACACGAAAATGATCAGTATCAGAGACAGGACACCCTACCTCGTCCCTCTCCAGATCACATGGACCTTCTCCGCTAGGATTTCGGCAAGCCTGTGTCACCACTTACCCCTGCCATGGTATCATTTGGGGACTCAGGAGGGCCTCTTGCAAAAATAATCCCCCCCCCCAGTGAGGGCCATTCCACCGCTTTCTTATGTGACACAGGTGCTGCCAGAAGTGTGATCAGAGCAGAAGATCTACCCGATACCTCTTTCCTATCAGACATTGATATAACATGCAAGGGGGTTGATGGAACGCCCAGGAACACCCCCTAACCCGCCCCCTACAAGTTGGTAATTTTCCTGACCTACTAGCAAGATTTGTGGTCTCCTCCACATGCCCCTTAAATCTGCTAGGGGCTGATGTCTTGTCCAGACTCCAGGCTTCTATTTCTTTCCAACCCGATGGTAGTGTTCTGGTCTCCTCACCGCTAACCATTGATGATGCCTCAGCACTATGTTCCGTCCTCCTTCTATTATCCTTGGATGCAAAAGCTGGGGCTGGAATCCCAAAAGAAGTCTTGGATCGAGTCCCTCTATGTCTGTGGTCCACAGTGCCTGAAGATATAGGACACCTAAAAGTGCCACCAATCATGGTGCAACTGAAGCCTGGGGCCCCCTTGCCCAGAAAGCACACCCTTGAACCCAGGGTCCTTTCAAGGTCCTCCTAACAACCGCTATATCAGTAAAGGTGGCCGGAAAGAACTTGTGGATACACGCCTCCCACTGCAAGAAGGTCCCTGCAACCGAGGAGAAGGCCGAGGGAACCAAACCATGATCTTGTATATCCTTTTCATTGTGATTATTGTTCAAGCACAGGAAGTAGCCATCAGACAGATAGATGGTATTACACAATTCTGGTATAACTCTTCTAACACACATGTAGCTGCCTTCATATTTGACTACTGCATTATAGTCTCCTGCCCTCCAGCTGTCTGGCAATGTAACATGTATCAGGATATCCCTAGGTCCAGATCCACATACATATTTTTTTACGGATAATTATTGGGGCAATAACTGTGACTACTGGGGATCCGTGGGATGGAATACAGGGAATACAGGGAATGACTGGGGATACAGGCCGCAGAGTGCTCTGGACAAGAAAGATAAAAATGGGAAATCCCTGCTTAGCAGAATGACCTTACTAAAGACAGGTACATGTTTTGAATAGTGGGAGGACAGGACACAGCATGAAATTCACCCTAACCATAGAAAATCCCATCCCTACAGATGCTGGTACATACAGTATGTCCTGGGGACATGGTTGGTGGGGGGGACAACAGGATCGACAGGGAAGTTTCAACTTAAAGACATGTATAAATCACCAGATTGGCAGCCCCCTCGGCCCATAGCTAACCCCCTGAGACGGAAGTTAGGGGACATGGTGACCATAGCAGACCCTACCTTCGAGGACACTATGGCCGCAGAAACCGGGTTCTAGGATGTCAACCTGTGGCTCAAGTGGATGAGGTAAAGTGCAGGGAAACACAATAAAACCAATTGTTATGTGTGTGGGGGGGGGCTGGCCCTCATTTGGGAACAGTACTCCTAAACATACCCCCAAAACATGACACATGTTTCCTCAGCCTATTTACCAACTCAACCACTAACCACTCCCTGTGTGAACATTGGAAAAAGGAGTATCCTATAGTCACCAAGACCCCCAAGCCAGGAGAAGGTACCACCATATATTCTGGCAATTACCCATGTTATGGATGGTATCAGGGAATGGGGAAACCTCTTGGGAATTTCACCACAGGTTACTGTGGATCTTATAGTGAGGTGTCTGCAGATCTGGTGCAAAATCAAACCCAGTCTTTGGGAGACGTGTACTGGGTCTGCGGAGACATGAAAATGAGAAGTAGGATGACAGGACAGTGGACAGGGGAATGTGCACTGGCTAAGGCCATAATGTCTCTGCATATTTTCTCGGAAACCCCAGAGCCAGAAACAAACAACACAACCAGGCCTAACAGGAGGCGTAGGAGTGCCCCAGCAGGGAGCTTTGACCCTCATGTATATATAGATGCCATAGGGGTTCCAAGGGGGGTCCCGGACGAGTTCAAAGCAAGAGACCAGGTAGCAGCGGGATTTGAGTCTGTGTTTCCCATCATCACTGTGAACAAGAATGTAGATTGGATAAATTACATCTACTACAACCAACAAAGATTTGTCAACTACACCAAGGATGCACTCCAAGGTTTAGCCGAACAACTAGTGGCCACCTCACAGATGACCTTCCAGAACCGTATGGCTTTGGACATGGTTCTAGCTGAGAAGGGGGGTGTGTGTAAGATGTTACCCGAGATGAGTACATGCTGTACCTATATCGCCAGACAACACCGGCCCAAATGGTTAGGTTACTTTGTCCATCAGAAAGCTTGAGGATTTGTCCGAAGAATTTAAGAAAAACTCAGGGCTCTCCAACCCCTGGGATCAGTACTTCACCTGGATGAAGGGGTGGCAGGGAATACTAGTACAGGTAGGAAGAGCCATCCTAGCGATTTTAGTGATTTTGGCTGTTGTGATCTGTTGTATTCTCCCCTGTCTTAAAAAGTGTGTAGAAAAAGCTGTTGACCAATCTACTCCCACATTTGTGAACCAGGAAATACCAGATGATGACTATGAAAGGCCTTACACTCCATTACAGACACTCCCTCCCCAAAATGAAACACCATAGGGCGGCCATATTGCCACTCCCATGGTCTACCTGGATTCACCAGTCCCATTGCAAAAAGTTTTTTTTTCAGGCAGAGCAGTGTCAGGCGGCGACAGAGCTCCGGTAAGTCCAGCTACAAAGGGAGGTCCCACACAAGGTAGGACTTGTCTCAAACCGGTGAAGACTCCCTCACCTTACCCCTCTGGGGCTCTGTAGTTGGTTAGGATGAAAGGGATAGTAATGGTCTTGGGACTACTGGTGACACTAGGGGAGACGCCCATACGGGGAGGCAGAAACTGTAAAAGGAAGGAACCTCTAGAATGGGCGAGTACGGGGAAAACTTTGAACTTAACCCCCATACAAGGGGTAACTAGTACCATTTTGGTTGATTTTTGATAGCCTTTGTTTGGATGGTGATTGAATAGCGATCATTTGTCTAACGTACAGCACAAAAGAGTTCCAAGGCCCACGAGGATAGATGTACTAGGCTTGTAGGGACAGATTAAAATATACATTTTAAGGGGGGATTGTAATGGATGTGATGAAGATGTTACAGGTATTACGATAAAAATGCCTATTTCAATATATATATATATTGAAATTAGTATATGTTATTGCTACTGCTTATCAGCCTAATCTTACTCAAAGATAACTGCAAGCTCACCCCTTCCTTATTGTGAAACTGAACTGCAAAGAGTTAAGAAGATTTGCCTACTTTCCGAGTCTACACCCAAGACATAACATCAATATCTTGGAAGGAAGTTACCCTATATGTCTATGATCGATTGCTACCCCGATTGCTACCCCCTACACACTGTCACAATATTATGTTTTGCATATGGCTTGCCTTGTCTGACACAAGCATCCGGCAGCTTATATAAGCCGTGAAAAGAGGAACAAATAAAGAGAAGTAACTTTACACTGAACTGTGTGGGTCAGCATGAATTTCTTCAGTGTGCACACTCCATACTAAATCAGACCAGGGGCAGATATAAAGTCCGGACGGTTCGGTCCGATCCAAACCATGTTTATTTGAGGGCGCCCTCTGGGGGCTCATTCAAAAGTGAAATTTTAGCTGATTTGGGGACCTTCCCATTCGTAGCTGTATGGATCAAGATGAATACCCAAAAATCGTCTAACTGAATCACGGTAACTCGCGGCACACACTTGCGATCCCTGTCACTTCCGTTGGCACCCAGAACGCAATGCGATTTTGCCATGATTATCAACCGACTAATTTCTGGAACTTCTTTTGGGCGACAGGCGTACCGCGATTCTCTTTGCACAATTTTACCAAGATTAATCGAGCGACAATCATGGCAAAATCGCACAGCAATCGGGGTGCCATTAAAAGTGACGGGGATCGCAAGGGCGACAAGGGGTACGGCTTCTTTTTTTTTCCAGGACGCCTAGATGTGAACGGAGCCTTAAGGCACCAGACTATTAGTAAGAGCCTCAAGTCAGGGGTGTACAGCTGGGTCTTGGTGTATTAGATCCAGCAATGGTAAAGGTTCTTTCACATACTGTAAAAGGAGCAGAATCCAAGGGCGATTTGGCCAATAAAGTATATCAATTATGAGTTTGACTGCTTCCAACAGAAGTCTCTGAATAAACGTAAACATTTTTGGAACTAGGTAGAGAAGCAGGTCCTAGGCTTAAGGAACTCATATCTAAATCTTCTAACTCTCCAGTTGGACCTGCCAAGGATTTTTCCGATGCTATGAGATCCAATTGCGGATCTCCAAGTGTGGGACACAAAAGAGCATGGTGGTGGTCACCTCACTAGTGACTGATGAAAAGCACATTCATTCATCCCAAAAAGCCCTACCTTTGGTCAGCCATGAAAATATATTTCCTAAAACATCAAAACACGGCTGCAAATTTAACCCAGCCAGGCACCGTGGTCCCATAAGAAGAAGGACAGAAGAGGAACAGGGGGCTCAGGCAGGGCATTCATTTATTTTTAAACGGTCCTATTGTGTAGCCTGGGGGCTGAAGACAACCCATTTTTGCTGCCATGGAGTTGGTCAGGAAAAGTAATTGTACTGTATACTAGTGAAATAAGATAAAAGAAATATATGACTGATATCCAGGTATAAGTTACTGCATTTATTGGCGCATAACACTCACTTTTTCACCCTGCAAATCGGTTGCAAATAGTGTGTGCCGATACTGCAATTTGGGCTGCCTTGGAGAGAACGGGGAGGGGGGTGGGAACGAGCGCCGTCAGATTACATACAGCGAGAATCTCCTGTTTACTCAGCGGCCTCTGTAATAGGAAGTCCCGTCTCCTGGGTCGGCATTGGACCAATCAGACTAATGAGCTCATCTCTCTATCTCCTGAGCATCACTCTGCTCTCTCCTTGTGTCATCGTGTTTCTTGCAAGCACATAGGCACTGCAGCACAACTGACTGACTACTTATGCGGTTTCTCTTTCTGACAGCCTGCGCTCTAATGTACATGGAGTTTTATGAGGCTTATAATAAGTCAATTGCAGGTACTTACACTGCTTGCATTAAAAAAAAAAATATATATATATATATATATATATATATATATATATATGTAGCGGGGTCCCTAAATTTTGGTGTCACACTTAAGGGTGTAAGTATGGTAATAGTGGACCATTTGTGTTCGTGGAGGATTGGATGGTGTAATAATCTCCTTGGCCTTTGGGTGGCGGGGTACCTGGAGGCTCAAGGTAGATTGGCCATTACAGTGCTACCCTTTTTGTCCCTTCCCGGAGATGGTCTGGTGAGGGCGGGGAACCTGCCGTGGCGTCGATGGGAGGAGATAAAAGGGGGAGACGCCCTAACCACGAGGTCTTCAGGAGGATCTTCTTCACGTGCCCAGGCACCTTAGGCCTGGGTGCGGGCGGTTCCGGATTCTGGCCCAGGCGCCCTAGGCCTGACCGGAATGGAGTTGGAGTCCATCCCAGGCACCTTCAGCCTGGGGTGAGGTACTAAACTAGGAGGCCTGGGGTCCAGTGACTTCGACTGGATCCTGTGAGGGTGGAGAAGTCCGAGGGTCCCTGAGGTGGATGGGGCCCATGTCTGAGGTGAGGAGGCCGGGGAGGTTACCCATTCGGAGAGTCTGGAGCAGCATCAACCCAGTGACGGATGGGCCTCTGGTAACTCCCTTGGAGGGACATCTTCCCCTGACAGGGGCCACAAGACAGCGAAGGTACTCCTTTCTACGTTCTCTTGAGTCGCTGGTAGAGACTCTCAAGTTCTAAGTCCTTTCTAGCTAACGCTATAGTAACCGCTGGCGAGATCGCAGTGGTTTAGCTGATAACCAGGATAGTGCCTCGACCTGCTCATTCCCTGTATCAAAATGTTATCAAGTCGCAACCAGTTGGCTACTGAAGCACTGTTTATTGTGAGATGTACAATAAAACAAGAGTTGGACTGTGATCGGTGTGTGGAACTCTGGTTAATGGGAGCAGAGGGAAGTGTTGACACAGCGGGGCTTGATTCTAGACAAAAGCACATAGGCCCGAAGAAATATCTGATACTGGCCTTCACCTCACCCACAGCTATGGGGAGGACATGGGCCATAGCGCATCTCACCCTGTCGTGTGACATACCCCTAGACAAAGGAGATGGGGTGAGGCCGCTACACATATATATATATATATATATATATATATATATATATTCAATTATGAATTCATGAATACAGAGCTGCATTAATTGGTGTCTTTTACATGTATCTGAAGTTTAGCTGTAGGAACTGGATCATCTTATGTAGGTTTATAAGTGTTAAATAGTGAAAGACAGTCATACCATTGAAGTCATTGTTACCAACTCTATCATAATGGTTTGTCCTCCCAACTCCACAATGCTAATCAGCCCTGAAAAATAAGATGAAGGTGTCAGTAATTGGCAAACTGTTCATAGATGTTTTTGTTAAATTACATGACCAACAAAACTATGTTATTCAAACAATCAGAAGGTCCATCAGTAGCTCATAAAATATCAGCCAAAATGATTTTCTATGCAAAAAATTTTTGGTTTCAGTGTCAAACAAGTGCCACCACATGCTCATTCTTTATCCACAACTTGATCAGTCATTGTAGCTAAACAGCCAGTAGAGGGAGCTGTTATTCTGAGTGGATGTTTTTATTTCCATACATTTAATAGAAGCTTTACAAATTACAAAGCAATAGCTGGATAACAAAAGACCTGGCTTTAGCCAATACAGGTCAGAGACATTACTAGCCAAAATCACATTGTAGCTACTACAGAACAAATTGCAGATAAGTGGATATTACACTATTAGTACTTTTTTATGGCATGGTATTATTATATGATATAACTTTATCGTGTTCACATTAGCACTTTTGAATTTTAAAGGGACAGCGTGCCCACTTTCATTGAAATATGCCCTAAATAAAAATCTGGTGGTATACCTGGATTTTGCAAAAGCGTTTGACACAGTTCCCCACACACGGCTAATGTGTAAGGTAAAGTCTACAGGCTTGGAAAGATCAATTTGTAAATGGATAGAAAATTGGCTAAAAAAAATAATTCAGAGAGTTGTGGTTAATGATTCTTACTCTGAATGGTCTAAGGTTATTATTGGAGTACCCCAAGGTTCAGTTTTGGGACCCTTACTTTTTAATATCTTTATAAATGATATTGAGTCTGGGATTAAAAGTACCATTTCTCTCATTGCAGATGACACTAAACTATGCAGTGGATTAACGTCCTTACAGGATGTCTCCACTCTCCAATTTACTATGTTGATAAATGTAAAGTTATGCACTTGGGGGATAAGAATATGCATGCATCATACATACAGTACTAGGGGGAGTACAACTGCGGGGATCTGTAGTGAAGAAGTATCTGGGGGTTTTGGTAGATCATAAGCTCAATAATAGCATGCAAGCTGTCAGTGGCGTAACTAGAGACTTCAGGGCCCCGGTGCAAGAAATCATGAAGGGCCCCCCCCCCCCCCACCGAAAAGCCTAATTTTGATACTTAATTTTTTTACACTGTACAACAAAGAGGGATTTCACATAAATGAAGCAATACATCAGTTGCTGATCCTATGAAGCAATCATAGGATCAATTAAATCTGACCTAAGGAATGGGATCAGTAACAGTGCTGGTGGGGAGGAGGGATGGGATTAGGGTTGCCACCTTTTCTTCAAGCCAAACCCGAACACTTTCGCGGTGGCAATTTTTTTGTACTACACGCTATAGGATTGTAAAATACCTGGGACACCTTTTGGGTTACCCAAAGAGAGTAGTAATGAGTAGGGATGAGCTTCGTGTTCGAGTCGAACATACGTTCGACTCGAACATCGGCTGTTCGATCGTTCGACGAAGATCGAACGATTTGGGCCGTTCGCGCCAAATTCGAGTGACGCGAACGGCCCACAATGCACTACGCCATCGCAGTGTCATCCAGGCGCTGTGATTGGCCAAGCATGCACTGTGACCCCGCATGCTTGGCCAATCACAGCGCCGGCAGCGAGGAGAGCAATGATTGGCCACAGGCAGGATGCCTGTGGCCAATTATTGCTGAGGGTGTTTAGTACACGCCCCACACTATAAAAGGCCGCCAGCACGGCGGCCTAGTGTAGTGTGTTCCGGAGCAGGGATAGAGCAGCATAGGCAGGGACAGTGACTTTTATTTCTTTCTTGCTTAACCTGGATTCCTTTAGTTTAGGGAAAGAGAAGGATAGGTAGGGAGAGTGTCAGTGTGTTTTGTGCTTGTGCTATATTGTGCTTAAAAAAAACATTTTTTCTAGGGACAGAAAACTGTAGGTAGGGAGAGTGTGTCAGTTTCTTTCACTGTCAAAGTCCTTGTTTCCAGGGACCTGGAAGGACAGTGAGTGAATTCTCCTTGTGCTAAATTGTGCTTAAAAAAAACATTTTTTCTAGGGACAGAAAACTGTAGGTAGGGAGAGTGTGTCAGTTTCTTTCACTGTCAAAGTCCTTGTTTCCAGGGACCTGGAAGGACAGTGAGTGAATTCTCCTTGTGCTAAATTGTGCTTAAAAAAAACATTTTTTCTAGGGACAGAAAACTGTAGGTAGGGAGAGTGTGTCAGTTTCTTTCACTGTCAAAGTCCTTGTTTCCAGGGACCTGGAAGGACAGTGAGTGAATTCTCCTTGTGCTAAATTGTGCTTAAAAAAAACATTTTTTCTAGGGACAGAAAACTGTAGGTAGGGAGAGTGTGTCAGTTTCTTTCACTGTCAAAGTCCTTGTTTCCAGGGACCTGGAAGGACAGTGAGTGAATTCTCCTTGTGCTAAATTGTGCTTAAAAAAAACATTTTTTCTAGGGACAGAAAACTGTAGGTAGGGAGAGTGTGTCAGTTTCTTTCACTGTCAAAGTCCTTGTTTCCAGGGACCTGGAAGGACAGTGAGTGAATTCTCCTTGTGCTAAATTGTGCTTAAAAAAAACATTTTTTCTAGGGACAGAAAACTGTAGGTAGGGAGAGTGTGTCAGTTTCTTTCACTGTCAAAGTCCTTGTTTCCAGGGACCTGGAAGGACAGTGAGTGAATTCTCCTTGTGCTAAATTGTGCTTAAAAAAACATTTTTTCTAGGGACAGAAAACTGTAGGTAGGGAGAGTGTGTCAGTTTCTTTCACTGTCAAAGTCCTTGTTTCCAGGGACCTGGAAGGACAGTGAGTGAATTCTCCTTGTGCTAAATTGTGCTTAAAAAAAACATTTTTTCTAGGGACAGAAAACTGTAGGTAGGGAGAGTGTGTCAGTTTCTTTCACTGTCAAAGTCCTTGTTTCCAGGGACCTGGAAGGACAGTGAGTGAATTCTCCTTGTGCTAAATTGTGCTTAAAAAAAACATTTTTTCTAGGGACAGAAAACTGTAGGTAGGGAGAGTGTGTCAGTTTCTTTCACTGTCAAAGTCCTTGTTTCCAGGGACCTGGAAGGACAGTGAGTGAATTCTCCTTGTGCTAAATTGTGCTTAAAAAAAACATTTTTTCTAGGGACAGAAAACTGCAGGTAGGGAGAGTGTGTCAGTTTCTTTCACTGTCAAAGTCCTTGTTTCCAGGGACCTGGAAGGACAGTGAGTGAATTCTCCTTGTGCTAAATTGTGCTTAAAAAAACATTTTTTCTAGGGACAGAAAACTGTAGGTAGGGAGAGTGTGTCAGTTTCTTTCACTGTCAAAGTCCTTGTTTCCAGGGACCTGGAAGGACAGTGAGTGAATTCTCCTTGTGCTAAATTGTGCTTAAAAAAAACATTTTTTCTAGGGACAGAAAACTGTAGGTAGGGAGAGTGTGTCAGTTTCTTTCACTGTCAAAGTCCTTGTTTCCAGGGACCTGGAAGGACAGTGAGTGAATTCTCCTTGTGCTAAATTGTGCTTAAAAAAAACATTTTTTCTAGGGACAGAAAACTGTAGGTAGGGAGAGTGTGTCAGTTTCTTTCACTGTCAAAGTCCTTGTTTCCAGGGACCTGGAAGGACAGTGAGTGAATTCTCCTTGTGCTAAATTGTGCTTAAAAAAAACATTTTTTCTAGGGACAGAAAACTGTAGGTAGGGAGAGTGTGTCAGTTTCTTTCACTGTCAAAGTCCTTGTTTCCAGGGACCTGGAAGGACAGTGAGTGAATTCTCCTTGTGCTAAATTGTGCTTAAAAAAAACATTTTTTCTAGGGACAGAAAACTGTAGGTAGGGAGAGTGTGTCAGTTTCTTTCACTGTCAAAGTCCTTGTTTCCAGGGACCTGGAAGGACAGTGAGTGAATTCTCCTTGTGCTAAATTGTGCTTAAAAAAACATTTTTTCTAGGGACAGAAAACTGTAGGTAGGGAGAGTGTGTCAGTTTCTTTCACTGTCAAAGTCCTTGTTTCCAGGGACCTGGAAGGACAGTGAGTGAATTCTCCTTGTGCTAAATTGTGCTTAAAAAAAACATTTTTTCTAGGGACAGAAAACTGTAGGTAGGGAGAGTGTGTCAGTTTCTTTCACTGTCAAAGTCCTTGTTTCCAGGGACCTGGAAGGACAGTGAGTGAATTCTCCTTGTGCTAAATTGTGCTTAAAAAAAACATTTTTTCTAGGGACAGAAAACTGTAGGTAGGGAGAGTGTGTCAGTTTCTTTCACTGTCAAAGTCCTTGTTTCCAGGGACCTGGAAGGACAGTGAGTGAATTCTCCTTGTGCTAAATTGTGCTTAAAAAAAACATTTTTTCTAGGGACAGAAAACTGTAGGTAGGGAGAGTGTGTCAGTTTCTTTCACTGTCAAAGTCCTTGTTTCCAGGGACCTGGAAGGACAGTGAGTGAATTCTCCTTGTGCTAAATTGTGCTTAAAAAAACATTTTTTCTAGGGACAGAAAACTGTAGGTAGGGAGAGTGTGTCAGTTTCTTTCACTGTCAAAGTCCTTGTTTCCAGGGACCTGGAAGGACAGTGAGTGAATTCTCCTTGTGCTAAATTGTGCTTAAAAAAAACATTTTTTCTAGGGACAGAAAACTGTAGGTAGGGAGAGTGTGTCAGTTTCTTTCACTGTCAAAGTCCTTGTTTCCAGGGACCTGGAAGGACAGTGAGTGAATTCTCCTTGTGCTAAATTGTGCTTAAAAAAAACATTTTTTCTAGGGACAGAAAACTGTAGGTAGGGAGAGTGTGTCAGTTTCTTTCACTGTCAAAGTCCTTGTTTCCAGGGACCTGGAAGGACAGTGAGTGAATTCTCCTTGTGCTAAATTGTGCTTAAAAAAACATTTTTTCTAGGGACAGAAAACTGTAGGTAGGGAGAGTGTGTCAGTTTCTTTCACTGTCAAAGTCCTTGTTTCCAGGGACCTGGAAGGACAGTGAGTGAATTCTCCTTGTGCTAAATTGTGCTTAAAAAAAACATTTTTTCTAGGGACAGAAAACTGTAGGTAGGGAGAGTGTGTCAGTTTCTTTCACTGTCAAAGTCCTTGTTTCCAGGGACCTGGAAGGACAGTGAGTGAATTCTCCTTGTGCTAAATTGTGCTTAAAAAAAACATTTTTTCTAGGGACAGAAAACTGTAGGTAGGGAGAGTGTGTCAGTTTCTTTCACTGTCAAAGTCCTTGTTTCCAGGGACCTGGAAGGACAGTGAGTGAATTCTCCTTGTGCTAAATTGTGCTTAAAAAAAAACATTTTTTCTAGGGACAGAAAACTGTAGGTAGGGAGAGTGTGTCAGTTTCTTTCACTGTCAAAGTCCTTGTTTCCAGGGACCTGGAAGGACAGTGAGTGAATTCTCCTTGTGCTAAATTGTGCTTAAAAAAAACATTTTTTCTAGGGACAGAAAACTGTAGGTAGGGAGAGTGTGTCAGTTTCTTTCACTGTCAAAGTCCTTGTTTCCAGGGACCTGGAAGGACAGTGAGTGAATTCTCCTTGTGCTAAATTGTGCTTAAAAAAAACATTTTTTCTAGGGACAGAAAACTGTAGGTAGGGAGAGTGTGTCAGTTTCTTTCACTGTCAAAGTCCTTGTTTCCAGGGACCTGGAAGGACAGTGAGTGAATTCTCCTTGTGCTAAATTGTGCTTAAAAAAAACATTTTTTCTAGGGACAGAAAACTGTAGGTAGGGAGAGTGTGTCAGTTTCTTTCACTGTCAAAGTCCTTGTTTCCAGGGACCTGGAAGGACAGTGAGTGAATTCTCCTTGTGCTAAATTGTGCTTAAAAAAACATTTTTTCTAGGGACAGAAAACTGTAGGTAGGGAGAGTGTGTCAGTTTCTTTCACTGTCAAAGTCCTTGTTTCCAGGGACCTGGAAGGACAGTGAGTGAATTCTCCTTGTGCTAAATTGTGCTTAAAAAAAACATTTTTTCTAGGGACAGAAAACTGTAGGTAGGGAGAGTGTGTCAGTTTCTTTCACTGTCAAAGTCCTTGTTTCCAGGGACCTGGAAGGACAGTGAGTGAATTCTCCTTGTGCTAAATTGTGCTTAAAAAAAACATTTTTTCTAGGGACAGAAAACTGTAGGTAGGGAGAGTGTGTCAGTTTCTTTCACTGTCAAAGTCCTTGTTTCCAGGGACCTGGAAGGACAGTGAGTGAATTCTCCTTGTGCTAAATTGTGCTTAAAAAAAAACATTTTTTCTAGGGACAGAAAACTGTAGGTAGGGAGAGTGTGTCAGTTTCTTTCACTGTCAAAGTCCTTGTTTCCAGGGACCTGGAAGGACAGTGAGTGAATTCTCCTTGTGCTAAATTGTGCTTAAAAAAAACATTTTTTCTAGGGACAGAAAACTGTAGGTAGGGAGAGTGTGTCAGTTTCTTTCACTGTCAAAGTCCTTGTTTCCAGGGACCTGGAAGGACAGTGAGTGAATTCTCCTTGTGCTAAATTGTGCTTAAAAAAACATTTTTTCTAGGGACAGAAAACTGTAGGTAGGGAGAGTGTGTCAGTTTCTTTCACTGTCAAAGTCCTTGTTTCCAGGGACCTGGAAGGACAGTGAGTGAATTCTCCTTGTGCTAAATTGTGCTTAAAAAAAACATTTTTTCTAGGGACAGAAAACTGTAGGTAGGGAGAGTGTGTCAGTTTCTTTCACTGTCAAAGTCCTTGTTTCCAGGGACCTGGAAGGACAGTGAGTGAATTCTCCTTGTGCTAAATTGTGCTTAAAAAAAACATTTTTTCTAGGGACAGAAAACTGTAGGTAGGGAGAGTGTGTCAGTTTCTTTCACTGTCAAAGTCCTTGTTTCCAGGGACCTGGAAGGACAGTGAGTGAATTCTCCTTGTGCTAAATTGTGCTTAAAAAAAACATTTTTTCTAGGGACAGAAAACTGTAGGTAGGGAGAGTGTGTCAGTTTCTTTCACTGTCAAAGTCCTTGTTTCCAGGGACCTGGAAGGACAGTGAGTGAATTCTCCTTGTGCTAAATTGTGCTTAAAAAAAAACATTTTTTCTAGGGACAGAAAACTGTAGGTAGGGAGAGTGTGTCAGTTTCTTTCACTGTCAAAGTCCTTGTTTCCAGGGACCTGGAAGGACAGTGAGTGAATTCTCCTTGTGCTAAATTGTGCTTAAAAAAAAACATTTTTTCTAGGGACAGAAAACTGTAGGTAGGGAGAGTGTGTCAGTTTCTTTCACTGTCAAAGTCCTTGTTTCCAGGGACCTGGAAGGACAGTGAGTGAATTCTCCTTGTGCTAAATTGTGCTTAAAAAAAACATTTTTTCTAGGGACAGAAAACTGTAGGTAGGGAGAGTGTGTCAGTTTCTTTCACTGTCAAAGTCCTTGTTTCCAGGGACCTGGAAGGACAGTGAGTGAATTCTCCTTGTGCTAAATTGTGCTTAAAAAAAACATTTTTTCTAGGGACAGAAAACTGTAGGTAGGGAGAGTGTGTCAGTTTCTTTCACTGTCAAAGTCCTTGTTTCCAGGGACCTGGAAGGACAGTGAGTGGATTCTCCTTGTGCTAAATTGTGCTTAAAAAAAACATTTTTTCTAGGGACAGAAAACTGTAGGTAGGGAGAGTGTGTCAGTTTCTTTCACTGTCAAAGTCCTTGTTTCCAGGGACCTGGAAGGACAGTGAGTGAATTCTCCTTGTGCTAAATTGTGCTTAAAAAAAACATTTTTTCTAGGGACAGAAAACTGTAGGTAGGGAGAGTGTGTCAGTTTCTTTCACTGTCAAAGTCCTTGTTTCCAGGGACCTGGAAGGACAGTGAGTGAATTCTCCTTGTGCTAAATTGTGCTTAAAAAAAACATATTTTCTAGGGACAGAAAACTGTAGGTAGGGAGAGTGTGTCAGTTTCTTTCACTGTCAAAGTCCTTGTTTCCAGGGACCTGGAAGGACAGTGAGTGAATTCTCCTTGTGCTAAATTGTGCTTAAAAAAAACATTTTTTCTAGGGACAGAAAACTGTAGGTAGGGAGAGTGTGTCAGTTTCTTTCACTGTCA
Organism: Rana muscosa; assembly: GCA_029206835.1. NCBI lineage: Eukaryota > Metazoa > Chordata > Amphibia > Anura > Ranidae > Rana > Rana muscosa. Next base: position 595,251,469 of record CM055117.1, read on the forward strand.
AAGTCCTTGTTTCCAGGGACCTGGAAGGACAGTGAGTGAATTCTCCTTGTGCTAAATTGTGCTTAAAAAAAACATTTTTTCTAGGGACAGAAAACTGTAGGTAGGGAGAGTGTGTCAGTTTCTTTCACTGTCAAAGTCCTTGTTTCCAGGGACCTGGAAGGACAGTGAGTGAATTCTCCTTGTGCTAAATTGTGCTTAAAAAAAACATTTTTTCTAAGGACAGAAAACTGTAGGTAGGGAGAGTGTGTCAGTTTCTTTCACTGTCAAAGTCCTTGTTTCCAGGGACCTGGAAGGACAGTGAGTGAATTCTCCTTGTGCTAAATTGTGCTTAAAAAAACATTTTTTCTAGGGACAGAAAACTGTAGGTAGGGAGAGTGTGTCAGTTTCTTTCACTGTCAAAGTCCTTGTTTCCAGGGACCTGGAAGGACAGTGAGTGAATTCTCCTTGTGCTAAATTGTGCTTAAAAAAAACATATTTTCTAGGGACAAGAAACTGTAGGTAGGGAGAGTGTGTCAGTTTCTTTCACTGTCAAAGTCCTTGTTTCCAGGGACCTGGAAGGACAGTGAGTGAATTCTCCTTGTGCTAAATTGTGCTTAAAAAAAACATTTTTTCTAGGGACAGAAAACTGTAGGTAGGGAGAGTGTGTCAGTTTCTTTCACTGTCAAAGTCCTTGTTTCAAGGGACAGAGAAGGACACCTGAAGGTAGCCCTTATTGCTTTTTTCCCATCTCCCTGCAGGCCATCTATTAGAATGTCTGGAAGGCAAACAAGGAGAGGCAGACAGTCAGGAGGCAATAAAAGAGGGCAAGCAGGCTCTGTGTCTGGGGGCAACAGTGCTGGTCGTGGACGCGGTGCATTGTCATCAGCACATGGCCATGGGACACGCTTGTCCTTCTTTTCGGCAGCTGGACATGTTGAGCCACATCATGCCGAAGACTTGGTAGAGTGGATGACCAAGCCCTCCTCCTCCTCCTCATCCTCTCTCACCCAGGCTCAGGGTACTGGAAAAGCAGCTGCCAAAGCGTCCTCTTCCCTGGTATCAATGTCAGACTCATCATCAGTCACTCCTTCCCTAGACCCACCATGTCCTCCTCCTGAGGAGTCCCCCGAACTGTTTCAGCACAGTGTTGGGTACATGCTCCAGGAGGATGCCCAGCGTTTCGAAGGGTCTGATGATGAAACCCAGCTAGAGGAAGGCAGTAGCGTGAGAGCAGACAGAGGGGATGCTCAAGAAGGACACCAATCTGGCAGTCATGTTCCAGCAGCTGCAGCATACTGCCAGATTGGCTCCAGTGATGAGGAGGGAGGTGATGATGAGGTCACTGACTCCACGTGGGTGCCTAATAGGAGAGAGGAGGAGGAGGAGGATGAGGAGGAGGCACATCTCCAACGAGGCAGGATGCCCTTTGGTGGCCAGCGTAAGGGCAGTACACCGACGGAATCACACCGCAGAGCTCCGCCTGTGCAGGGCGCTGCCTCTGCCCGTCATTCAAAAAGTTCTTTGGTGTGGGCCTTTTTTGAGGCTAGTGCATCAGATCGCACAGCTGCTGTTTGCAACATATGTCTCAAGCGTATATCGCGTGGCCAAAACATCAGCCGCTTGGGTACCACATGCCTGACCAGACATATGTTGACCTGCCATGCAGCTCGTTGGCAAGCCTACCTCAAAGACCCACACCAAAGAACAAAGCGGACCTCTCCTTGCACCGCATCAGCTGGGATCTCCAACCCCACTATAACTTCAGTCCTCTCTGAAACATGCACTGAGAGGAATGAAGGTGTAGAATTAGGTGTGTCACAGCCAAGTACTTGCGGCCACTCTGCTAGCAGTACACCGACGTCCGATTCTAGCAGGCAAATTTCCCTGCCCCAGCTGCTGGACCGTCGAAAGAAGTTCACTCCCAGCCATCCACATGCCCAGCGGTTGAATGCTAGCTTGGCTAAATTGCTAGCGCTTCAACTGCTGCCTTTTCAGTTGGTAGACTCGGCCCCCTTCCGTGAGTTTGTGCAATGTGCGGTTCCTCAGTGGCAGGTTCCCAAACGCCACTTTTTCTCACGGAAGGCTATTCCGGCTCTCTACCGGCATGTGAAAGGCAATGTCTTGGCCTCGCTGGACAGGGCGGTCAGCGGTAAGGTGCATATTACCGCTGACTCATGGTCCAGCAGGCATGGACAGGGACGTTACCTTTCTTTCACGGCCCATTGGGTCACTCTTTTGGCAGCTGGGAAGGATGCAGGACAAGGTGCAGTAGTGTTGGAGGTTGTCCCACCGCCACGCCTCCAAAATGCTACTACTGGTTGTGACACACCTCTCTCCTCCACCCCCTCCTCTTCTTCTTCCTCCATGGCCTCTTCCTGTGGTTTGTCCTATGAACCAGCGGTGCTCCGTAGCCGTTCACGGGCTACGCAAGTACGCAGGCAAAAAGATGCCATGCCGTGCTTGCGCTGGTGTGTTTGGGGGACAGAAGCCACACTGGGGCAGAGGTCCTGTCTGCTCTGCAGGGCCAGGCCGAGAGGTGGTTGACGCCACGCCAGCTTAAGCCAGGAATGGTGGTTTGCGACAATGGCACCAACCTCCTCTCCGCCCTCCGACAGGGACAACTGACCCATGTGCCCTGTGTGGCTCACGTCCTTAACCTGGTGGTGCAGCGGTTCTTGGGCAGGTACCCGGGCTTACAGGATGTCCTGAGGCAGGCCAGGAAAGTCTGTGTGCATTTCCGCAGATCTTATAATGCCAGTGCTCGCCTGGCTGAGCTGCAAAAGGAGTTGAACCTGCCCAAGAACCGCCTTATATGTGACATGCCCACCAGGTGGAACTCAACGTTGGCCATGCTGCAGCGGCTGCACACGCAGCAGAGGGCCATCAATGAGTACCTGTGCGACTACGGCACCAGGACAGGGTCAGGGGAGCTTGTTTTTTTTTCTCCACGCCAGTGGGGCATGATCAGGGATGCATGCACTGTCCTGGCACCATTTGAGGAGGCCACGAGGATGGTGAGCAGTGACAGTGCATGCATCAGTGACACTGTACCTCTTGTCCACCTGTTGGAGCACACGCTGCGTGGAATAATGGACAGGGCACTTGAGGCAGAACAGAGGCAGGAAGAGGAGGACTTCCTTGCCCCTCAAGGCCCCCTTTACCCAGACAGTGTTCCTTCTGTCCCACCCATCGCACAGGAAGAGGAGGAGGAGGAGGAGGAGGAGGAGGATTGTGTCAGCATGGAGGTGGAGGCTTGCACTCAGCATCATCAGCAGCAGTCTTTTAGGGATGATTTACAGTCCCAAGAAACCAGTGGACTTGTACGTGGCTGGGAGGAGGTGGCTGCGGATCATGTCGTCCTTAGTGACCCAGAGGACTCCGGAGCGAATGCCTCAGCAAACCTACGCTGCATGGCCTCCCTGATCCTGCAAAGTCTGCGGAAGGATCCTCGTATTCTTCGGATCAAGGAGAGGGACCATTACTGGCTGGCCACTCTCCTTGATCCACGGTACAAGGGTAAGGTTGCGGACCTTATGTTACCGTCGCAGAGGGAGCAGAGGATGAGACAACTCCGGGAGGCCTTGCAGAAAGGTCTGTGCAACGCGTTCCCAGAGACTGGGAGGTTACAAACTCCTGGTCCTGGACAACGAGTTGCTGAGGCTTCGGCCAGTCAAAGAAGGAGCGGTGGGGAAGGTGGCCGTCTGACCGATGCGTTCAGACAATTCTTTAGTCCGCAGCCCCAAAGTATGATCGGTTCCAGCAACCATCGCCAGCGTCTGATAAACATGGTGCAGGAATATCTAGGGGCAAGGTCAGACTTGGACACCTTCCCCACCGAAAATCCTCTGGCTTACTGGGTCTTGAGGATGGATCACTGGCCAGAGCTTGCACAGTATGCAATTGAGCTACTGGCCTGTCCTGCATCCAGCGTTCTTTCGGAACGCACATTCAGTGCTGCTGGAGGATTTGTCACGGATCACAGGGTGCGCCTGTCCACCGACTCGGTTGATCGACTGACTTTCATCAAGATGAACCAGTCTTGGATCACCACCAGCTACCACACACCTGATGCTGATATAACAGACTAATTGATTTTAACATGTCACATCCCTTCAAGACTGATGCTGATGCTGAGTGCCTGTGCTGTTATGTTGACTGGCTATCCTCCTCCTCCGAGTCCTCAATGATACGATTGATGATGATAGCTTGGAAGATCATTTTTGTTTATGGGTGCCGCCACCAGTGGCTAAGGCCCAATTTTTCAGCCCCTGTTTTACAGGGGCGTGTAATTACAATTTTTTTAGCAATAATTTGCCATAGGGCTCATTGCTGTGCTCCAAGTACAGTATCTGTGAGGGGTTGGAGTGTTGTGGCACCAGTGCCTAAGGCCCAATTTTTCAGCCCCTGTTTAACAGGGGCGTGTCATTACAATTTTTGAAGCAATACTTTGCAACAGGGCTCATTGCTGTGCTCCAAGTACAGTATCTGTGAGGGGTTGTAGTGTTGTGCCACCAGTGCCTAAGGCCCAATTTTTCAGCCCCTGTTCAACAGGGGCATGCAATTACAATTCTTGATCTAATAATTCACAGCAGGGTCCATTGCTGCACCCACCAAGAGTAACTCTGAGGGCTTACAGTCTTGTGGCAACGCCACCACCACCACCACCACGAAAGGCCCAATTTTTCAGCCCCTGTTCAAAAGGGGCATGTAATTACAATTCTTGATCTAATAATTCACAGCAGGGCCCATTGCTGCACCCACCAAGAGTAACTGTCAGGGCTTACAGTGTTGTGGCACCAGCACCACCATCAAAGCCCCAATTTTTACTACCACTGTTCAACAATTATATGTAATTAAAATTCCTGATATAATAGTTGACAGCAGGGCGTTCCAGCACCAACCAAGAGTAACTGAGTGCTTACAGTGTTGTGCCAACACCAACAACTAAGGGGCCTATTTCTGCAGAGTATATACGGCAGGTCCCTACTTTCAAACATCCAACTTACAAACGACTCCTACTTGCAAACGAAAGAAGACAACAGGAAGTGAGAGGAAATCTACCCCTAGAAAGGAAAATTCTCTCCTGTAAGAATAAATATGGGAGAAAGGGGTCTCATCTGTACTGATGCTTTATCAGCAATCCTTGTTTCAAGAAAAACACCACATTTCAAAAACAGTTGTCATTGGGACGGAAAGTGAGGTGAAATGTTCTGAACAGGGGCACAGACAGCAAAACAAATGTTACAGGGGTGATAACCCTTACCTATGTTTCCCAAAAAGTTTAAAAATAGATTTTTGGGCTGGAGCTACACTTCAACAATGTACCTGTTCAAAATTACAAACAGATTCTACATAAGAACAAACCTACAGTCCCTGTCTTGTATGCACCGCCTGTATACGGCTGTTCAGAGTATATAGGGCCTTTATTTTATGTGCGGGGTTCCCCTTAATATCCATACAAGACCCAAAGGGGCTGGTAATGGGCTGGGGTAGGGGGGGGGTCATGGGGTAGCTATGCCATTTTTCTTAAAGAATTTCATCCATATTACCGGGACCAGACATTACATTAAAGCCGCAAGCAGTTTTAAATGGCTTTTTTTTCCTTTAGAAGTGTCATTTTGTGCAGGGACAGTTCTAAACACGGGAAACACGTGGCACTTCACAGGCATACTTTAGACACCCCCCAGGTACGATATTTAAAGGAATATTTGACTTTTTTTTTTTCACTTTATGCATCATTAAAATGACTGCTCCCGAAAAACGACCGTTTTTAAAACTTCTTTTTGCATTGATACATGTCCCCTGGTGCACAACCCGGGTTCCCAAACCCTATTTATGACAATAACATGCATAATAGTTGTTATAATTAGCACTTTAGAATTCGAACGTTCGCATCCATTGTATTTAATAGGGTTCTAATGTTCGTTCGAACTTTCGGTCCGTTCGCGGGTTCTGGTGCGAACCGAACCCGGGGGTGTTCGGCTCATCACTAGTAATGAGGTGTGCTACAATGAACAGTGGCTGTGGCCAAATTGCATTAACAGTGGGGGGGGGGGGGCTTTAAGAGGCATGGTTAAATAAAAAAAAAAGCATTAGTGTACCCATAAAATATGATTCAATTAATAAAAGAAATGTCAGTTAAAATATGAAACTAGTCTACCTTAAAAGTGGACACTGTCAGCCAGTAGGGCAGAGGACAGTGTCAGTAGGGCAAAGGACGGTGTCAGTAGGGCAGTGGACGGTGTCAGTAGGGCAGTGGACGGTGTCAGTAGGGCAGAGGACGGTGTCAGTAGGGCAGTGGACGGTGTCAGTAGGGCAGTGGACGGTGTCAGTAGGGCAGTGGACGGTGTCAGTAGGGCAGTAAACGGTGTCAGTAGGGCAGTGGATGGTGTCAGTAGGGCAGTGGATGGTGCAGTGGATGGTGTCAGTAGGGCAGTGGATGGTGTCAGTAGGGCAGTGGACGGTGTCACCCGGTGAGAACTGTATATATGGATGGTGTATGGGGGGGGAGAATTGTATATCCGGGGGGGGACTGTATATGTGGATGGTGTATGGAGGGGGGGGGAACTGTATATATGGGGGGAACTGTATATATGGATGGTGTATGGGGGGGAGAGAGAACTGTATTTATGGATGGTGTATGGGGGGGACTGTATATATGGATGGTGTATAGGGGGGAGAATTGTATGTACGGGGGGGACTGTATCTATGGATGGTGTATGGGGGGGACTGTATATATGGGGGGGCTGTATATATGGATGGTGTATGGGGGGGAGACAGAACTGTATATATGGGGGGACTGTATATATGGATGGTGTATAGGGGGAACTGTATATATGGGGGGACTGTATATATGGGGGGGACTGTATACATGGATGGTGTATGGGGGAGGGGAGAGAGAACTGTATATATGGATGGTGTATGGGGGGGACTGTATATATGGATAGTGTATGGGGGGAGAATTGTATGTACGGGGGGGACTGTATCTATGGATGGTGTATGGGGGGGACTGTATATATGGGGGGACTGTATATATGGATGGTGTATGGGGGGGAGACAGAACTGTATATATGGGGGGACTGTATATATGGATGGTGTATGGGGGGGGAGAACTGTATATATGGGGGGGACTGTATATATGAATGGTGGGGGGGGTAGATAGGAATGCAGCAGTTGCAGAATAAAGCGGAACGAACTCGAGGCGCACACGGCGGTGGTGGCACAGCTTCAGCACAGGCACAGGGACTCAGGGAGCAACTGGCGGGTCTGAATAATATTCCTGGGTCTCAGGCGGGCAGAGAGACGGGCACATGTTTCAAAACCCGTACTGTCCGGGTGAATCCCGGACAGGTGGCAACCCTAGATGGGATCAGTGAAGTGCTGGTGTTGAGGGGGGGGGGGTGGCAGCAGTTGTACTTAAGGGGGGTGGCTGCGGTGGCAGTGGTGGTGCCATCCTCTCCCACCACCACCTGTGCCTCTTACTGATCCCATCCCTATCCCCCCCATCACCTCTGTTGTAGAAGTAATGGGGGGGGATAGGGATGAGATCAGTGGTGGGGGGATGGGATCAGTAAGGAGGCACAGGTGGTGGTGGTGGGAGAGGATGGCACCACCACTGCCACCTCCCTCAAGTACCACCGCAGCCACCCCCCCATAAGTACCACCACAGCCACCCCCCCTCAAGTACCACCGCAGCCACCCCCCCTCAAGTACCACCGCAGCCACCCCCCCTCAAGTACCACCGCTACCACCCCCCCTCAAGTACTAGCGGTGGTACTTGAGGGGGGGTGGTAGTGGTGGTACTGGAGGGGGGGTGGCTGCGGTGGTACTTGGGGGGGTGGCTGTGGTGGTACTTGAGGGGGTGGCTGCGGTTTTACTTGAGGTGGAAGTGGCTGCGGTGGTACTTGAGGGGGGGTGGCTGCGGTGGTACTTGAGGGGGGGTGGCTGCGGTGGTACTTGAGGGGGTGGCTGCCGTGGTACTTGAGGTGGAAGTGGCTGCGGTGGTACTTGAGGGGGGGTGGCTGCGGTGGTACTTGAGGGGGGTGGCTGCGGTGGTACTTGAGGGGGGTGGCAGTGGTGGTACTTGAGGGGGGTGGCAGTGGTGGTGCCATCCTCTCCCACCACCACCTGTGCCTCCTTACTGATCCCATCCCCCCACCACTGATCTCATCCCTATCCCCCCCATCACCTCTGTTGTAGAAGTAATGGGGGGGGGTGATAGGGATGATGAGATCAGTGGTGGGGGGGATGGGATCAGTAAGACGAGGCACAGGTGGTGGAGGCTGGCATCGATTGCTGAGGTGAGCACTGTCACTTGATTGACTTACCGTCAATCAATCGATTCCCCCGGGAATTCCGTCCTGTGGGTCACTCTGACAGATGTGTCTTCTCCCGCCAGGCGCCAGGATGAAAAATTTGCCACTCTGCCTTGCCTCATGCTGCCTGGTTAGACTCCGCGAAGGTACTCCACGCTGACGCTGCCATAGAGGGGAAAGCTTCTCCCCGCCTTCTCTCAATTTACAGAGTCCGCCCCGCCTCCCTACATCTCTGTGTCTCTGGATAGGCGGAGGCGGGGGCGGAGGCGGAGGCGGTCCACAATCCCAGTCAGTGAGTGGAGTGCTGCCTCAGCTGCCCTGCTCTCTTGGATTATCTCAGTCAGCGGCGGCCCCGCAGCCAAACTAATAGCACGCAGTGCGCGCCGCACACATTGTCAGTGAGTGACAGTCAGGTGGGCTGCGCCAGCGGAGTACACGGACGGGCTGCGGGGCCCCCCGGACTTGGAGGAATTACAGGGCCCAGTCGCAACTGCGACTGTCGCGACCCTGAAAATTCCGCCACTGCAAGCTGTGGTTTACAAAGTGAGTAAAGTCCTTTCTTGTATTAAGAGAGATATGGACTCCAGAGAGAGAGAGATATAATTTTGCCCCTGTACAAATCATTAGTAAGACCTCATCTGGAATATGCAATGAAAGGTGTGTACCGCTCCAATCTGTGAAGCTCCAAGGAATGCTCCCGCCCTGATACTGGAACAGGTGCTGGTTCTGCACTAATGCATGGGAAAGAAAAGAGCCCTGGACTGCCGCACTCTGTATAAACAATTTATTTTCAAAATTCCAAAATTAAAATCCAAAGTTAATCCATAGATTCAAAAGTCCAAAAACAGAAAACTGACATGCAGGGGTGGATAGCTGACGCGTTTCACATCAAAGATAGATGCTTACTCATAGCTGGCATATGCAGTTCAGTTTTGGGCACCAGTTCTCAAAAAGGATATCGGGGAACTGGAGATAGTGCAGAGAAGGGCAACCAAACTGATAAAAGGCATGGAGGAACTCAACTATGGGGAAAGATTAGAGGAACTGAATGTATTCACTCTTGAGAAGAGGAGATTAAGGGGGGATATGATCAACATTTACAAATACAAAAGTGGTCCGTATGGTGAACTTGGTGTTGAGTTATTCACTTTAAGGTCATCACAGAGGACAAGGAGGCACTCTTTATGTCTAGAGGAAAAAAGATTTAATCTCCAAATATGAAAAGGTTTCTTCACAATAAGAGCTGTGAAAATGTGGAATAGACTCCCTCCAGAGGTGGTTCTGGCAAGCTCAGTAGATTGCTTTTAAAAAGGCCTGGATTATTTCCTAAATGTATATAATATAACTGGGTACTAACATTTACAGGTAAAGCCTCACAGGGGTTCAGGATGGATTTTTTTCCCCAGCTGTAGCAAATTGCATCATGCTTTGCTGGGGGTTTTCACCTTCCTCTGGATCAACTGTGGGTGAAGGATTGTGTATTTGGGATTGTGTGTTTTTTTTTGGGTTGAACTAAATGGGCTTGTGTCTTTTTTCAACCTGACTAACTATGTAACTTTGTAAGGAGCCAAAGAGCAGCAGGACCCAGGAAATATAGCCAGCAGAGCTCAGTAAAAAAAACATAGAATGAATGTAGAAGCCAACCTGCCAAAAAGCCTCCAATTTCAAAGCTCCAATATTCAACACAAAACATCAGCATGCTGGGGAGGGCAAGGGAGAGAAATATATCCCACTCCTGAAGACAGTCTTTGGACCATCCTGAGAAGAGAAGATTTTTTAAAACAGCTGAATGAGCAAGTATTTTTAAAAAGGCATAACAGATTACATAAAATTAATAAAATAACAGAACTGAAGCATTTTAACGCTTTCACTGCCGAATATGTAACCTTAAGCAGAGATGTAACTAGAACCTTCAGGACCCCAGTGCAAGAAACTATGAAGGGCCACCCTGGCCCCCGACTGGGGCCCTTCCCACTGATCCCGGGGCCCTTTATTCCCATAGTGGGACCCTTTATTATGGGGTCCCCCCACAGTGTTGGAATGCCAGAGCCCAGTCGCAAGTGAGACCTTTGCAACCCTGGTAGTTCCACCACTGGTGTCAGTAGTTTTTTTTATTTTTGTTGTTTGATTTTTTTATTATTTTTACCATAATATTTTTTGTACAATTTTTTTATTTTATAATTTTTTACATATTTTTTTAGGACCTAAGGGGGGCTTTGGTGAAATATCAGGGGTCTAAACAGTCCCCTGATGTCTCACTTTTGAGAGAGAGAAAGGGACTGAGGACAGATTAACCAGTCCCTTTCTCAGCTGCAAGTATAGAGCTTCTGTACAGAGCTTCCCCTTCATTCATAAACTGAGGCATAGTAAACGCAATTTACTATGCCACAACTATGAATGAATAAAAATAAAAAAATCACTGACTCTATTCATTAAAGCGGTTGTAAAACGCAAAACAATTTTTTTTTGTACCTGCAAGTCAAAGGCATAATGTGTTAGTATGCACGCATATTAGCACATTATGTTAAACTTACCTTAAAACTAAGCTCTTCCAGCACCCATGTCAGCGCTGCAGGTGCTCTCATCTTCACCCATCTTGCTTCCGGGTTTCACGGACTCCAGCTCTGTGACTGGTCCGAGCTGCGATGATGTCACTCCCATGCGTGCAGGAGCCTCCAATTTACGGCACAGGGCTCTGAAGGAACAGCACAGGTGGCCGTTCTTTCAGAGCGCATGCGCCAAAGATGTCACTGGCTGCATGTACAGTAAATATCTCCTAAACAGTGCACGTTTAGGAGATATTTACAATACCTTTAGGTAAGCCTTATTATAGGCTTACCTATAGGTGAAAGCAAGAGATGGAGGTTTACTTCCACTTTAAGACAAGGACAGGGCCAGTAAATGGCACATTTACCAGCCCTTCCCTGCTCTCCATCTTGACAGATCCCCACAGCAGCCGGCGGGGGGTGGGAGGGGGAAACCTGGCAGCCCTGTGGAAGTGGGGGTCAGGGATAGGAATGTGGAAGAACGTATGCCCTATATTTCCCTCCTGCAGCCACTCAATGTCTGCTAAAGGGAGAAGAGGAAAAGCAGTCATTTATCAGTTACATGGAGGGATCAGTTTCTCTACATCCTGCCGCCCCCGCCACCCTCCTATCCAGGCAAACAGGAGGGCCGAACGCCCCCCTGTACATGGGGCTGGGTTGCAATAGTGACCCCTGCGACCCCTGCATGTACGCCCCTGACCTTAAGGTAAACCCCTGCATTGCCATTTCATTCAGTTATATATATATTTACTTTATTTTTGTTCCCCCACCATTCTGTTTGGCTCACAGCAGTGAGAGCAGGAAGACCTGTGCAAGCTCCAAGACAAAACTTGGCATGGCAACACTGTCATATGGGACATGAAATAATGAGTCACATGCTATTTAATATCTAGAAGTACCCAGGCTTTTTTCTTCACTTTCCGGGGTTTAATGAAGCCTAGGGGAATGAAGAGAAGATGTATATGTGGCGCAAGTAGATCCACTACTACATTACACATGTTGCTTTGCCCTGCAAGGACAAAACGCAGGGTTGCTTTAAAGAAAAAGGAATGGTTTTAGTCAATTTTAATTTATTATTTTAATGTTTTCAGATTTACAAACTATCTTGTATATCAATATTTTAATTAATTGTTAAAATACACTTTACGGGTAGTCAGAACCCTTTTATTCTACGCACCCCACTCTTCAGTCCGGGTATTTCTTTTCTGTTCATGCAGTACTTTTTTCCAGCACAGGGCTCCTACCGCACATCCAACAATTGAGCTTAATGCAATGTCTCAGAGACATTTCAATAAAGTTAATTAAAAAATAAAGAGTAAACGGCGAGTCAGCACTGCAGCAATCCCATCAGACTGCACCGCACACCAGCCGCTGTGCTGTAATGCAGTGGCTGGTGTGAATTATTATTTTTTAATATACAAAATAAATAACATTGTAACTATGTAACATACCTCCCCATGTTTTCACATGCACCTTTTTACCAACGATGTATAAAAAAAGAAAAAGTGCCATTGCACACTGAGAAACTGTGTTTGCCCAAGCTGAACCTCTGGAATAATGAAATATACAATTAACTTATTATTAATTATTATTATTATTAATGAAAACCTTAAATCAGTGCAGCACTACTTATCTCAAAAGTGATCTAGACAGAAAGATATACATTAATGTTATCAAGAAACCTGTACAACATGTATATATTTCTGTTTAGATCACTTTTGCTACATAATTATACTGGTGACTTCTAAATAAGTGGATCATGTCCATTAAACACGTCGGGCCAGAAGAAATCAGTATATGTCCTTGATAATATGAGCTGTTATGATATAGACTTGCTGGACAAATTGTATTCAATTTTATATGTTGCATAATAAAGAAATTTAATTTTATGAAAAATGCTGTGCTATAAAAACCCCACTTCGTATTTTGTGTTGCTTTATTCTGATTTAGTCATATAGGCATTAATGCATTCTATGCATTAAGTTAAAAAAATCCTTCTGTGTGCAGCAGCCTCCCTCAGCCCCCCCAATACTTAACTGAGCCCTATCTCTATCCAGCGATGTTCACAACTGCTTCGCCCTCCTGATTGGCTGAGACACAGCAGTGACACCACTGGCTCCTGCTGCTGTCAACCAAAGTCAGTTAACCAATCTGGAGAGAGAGGGGGCAGCTCCATGTCTGAATGGACGCTGGGAGCTGTGGCTCGGCTTGGGTGCCCCCATAGCAAGCTGCTTGCTGTGGAGGCACTCGACAGGAGGCAATGGCCAGGAGCACCAAAGAGGGACCCAAGAAGAGGAGGATTGGGACTGCTCTGTGCAAACGCATTTCACAGAGCAGATAAGTATATCATGTTTGTTATTTTTAAAGAAAAAAAACGAAGAAGAAACCTTTACCTACAACAAATGAAAACTGTTTACCCTTAGGGGAATCTATTACATTCAGTGGCTGCCTGTAATACAGGGCGCAGGTGCGCCGCCCCCACTATCATGCAAACAGGAACAAACAAGTCTTCTGGATAGCAGCACTCCAAAAATAAAAGCCTTTATTTTAAAATTCAGGGATCCAAATACACACTGCACATCACGTCACACTGGTCAAAAAACTGGCTAACGCGTTTCACACTGTACTAGTGCTTATTCATCTATATAGCTATGAATAAGCACTAGTACAGTGTGAAACGCGTTTGCCAGTTTTTTGACCAGTGTGACGTGATGTGCAGTGTGTATTTGGATCCCTGAATTTTAAAATAAAGGCTTTTATTTTTGGAGTGCTGCTATCCAGAAGACTTGTTTGTTCCTGTTTGCTGATATTGGCATTGCCTGCACCCTTGGTTGCTGGGGGACGTAATTTTGAGGATTTCTACATCTGAGCAGCTCCCTTTTCCCCACTATCATGCATCCGGCCCCCTAACCTACATGTGGAGCACTGGACACATGGATTCCAATGTTTTTTTTTGTTTTTTTTTTTGCGAAGCACATGATTAGAACCAGAGGCTCTAATGGGCATTAAAAATTAGAATCGGGGTGCAGAGCACTGCGCCCTGAGCACACCCACTTGTGTGACAACAGCAAATTAATATTCACTATCGTTACACGGATTCTCCTCCAAGCAGGTCCTGAGACCCATCACTCGATTGGCTGAAAGGACAGGCGATTCTATTGGCCGCCTAGGAGGAGTCGGGAGGAGATGCACGGCGGAAGCCGCCGTGATGCAGAGGAGGAGGAGACGCAGGAAAGCTGCCGCCCGGAGGAGGATCATGTTTATGATCACACCACTGTATAAAGGAATACAGCAGCATACAATCATTCATGTCAATGACAGGCTGTACACTGCACTTGGGCTGCAATAACACTGAATGGGTCCCAGCTTGTTTCTAGAGTGGGAAACAGTATTAACAGAATAACAGCGGAGAAAAATAAATGTTTTTTTTTTCAATCTTTTCATCTTGTATTGTGACACCAGAAATGTTTATGTCAAAGATAAGGCAAGCAGATGGATGGATGGTTGGACAGAGCACACAGACATCCGGCAATTTTTTATCCCTGTCATAGTCTCTGTAAGAGCCATGATTTGTGCTGGCAGAAATGAATGCAGGTGCTCTGTCTGTCCCACGGAAGATCTTTAACAAAAGCCTTGCTAGTGTCAGAATACAGACTTGATGGTCTTGTTTTTTGGAGCTGCTCTACTAACATCCATTATGCCACACTGCAGAAACAAGCATGTGCTCTTCATGCTGGCAGTAGGTGTTGCTTTTTCTCTCTTTAGTGTAGGGAAACAAACTTACTGTGCATCACTGTAGCCAGGGGCTGAAGAATCTCTCTGCCTCTTGTATTTTGTCCCCTGTAGCAGGCTGTGCTGTTCTCTCCGCTTCTCTCCCCCTCCCATCCAGCTGCCAACATCTCCTCTGTTGAATCTCAGAATCAAATCAAACGGGCAGGGGAAGGGGGCGGGTTCAGCGCTTTCCTATTGGCTGAGGAGGCAGCAGAGAGGCTGTATATTAGAATGCTGTGGGAGTGCTTAAAGGGGTTGTAAGGGTTCATTTTTTATTTTCTAAATAGGTTCCTTTAAGCTAGTGCATTGTTGGTTCACTTACCTTTTCCTTTGATTTACCTTCTAAATGTTTTTTTTCTTTGTCTGAATTTCTCACTTCCTGTTTCTCCTCAGTAAACTTCACACCATCATCCGAGTGGTGTTTAGTCAGCCAGAACAGCTTACTGAGGAGGAACAGGAAGTGAGAAATTCAGACAAAGAAAACAAAGAAAAAAAATATTTAGAAGTGTAGCGGGGTGTTCCCCTTTAATGCAGAGAGACAAGAAGTTCCAGGTGAGAGGTGAGTCCGGAGGAAGTAGAGAAGAGACATTACTGGAAGTGAAAGCAGAGGAGAGAGACTACATTACCCAGAACCCCATTCGGCAATGTTTCCACCGCAGAGACTCATGGGAGGGGTTAATAAAAGGAGGGGGCGAGGCTGGGCTCGGCCTCTTTGGGACACGAGACTTCAGTGACTGATCCTCCTGTGCGGATGTGTCGGAGTGCAAGGCCTGAAGCCTGAGGCCTTGCGCAGCACCAAAGAGCCTTCCACCCCACTGCGAGCCTGGGTGGCATCTGACTTCGCTTGTCTACAACCTTGGCTGGATCGGGGACCCGATCGCTGGAGACACTGTGTGTGTGTGTGTGACACAGTCGGTGGAAGTTCCCGGACTGGGACCGCATCCGGATGGGTGAGAGGGCGTATGCCCAGACCATATACTGTTGTTGCTATTGTGCCTATAGACTGCCGTGGCCCACAAGTTATTTCTGATACTCTCACTGGAGAACCTTATCAGAGCTGAACTCAGAGTTCACATAGCAAAGTGTTTATTTCATCTCTACCTTCCCATTGGATTACGAATGGTATTCTGTTAATGTGCACCACCTTTAAAGACTTGCCGGTGAAGAAACCATCATCCCCTATAGACTGAGTTTTAGATATCTGAGCCAGGCCTGGCCAGCTAGTTAGTTCATTTAGTCGCTGCGTCACAGGGCGCTCAGTTAACGGTCGCCCACGCGGCGCACCTTCACTGTTCATCTAATGCAAAGTATGTTTATTGCTGCAGGGCTCTGCAACTTATTACCTATGCACTGTTACCACTGTTAACCGTTTCAGGGCCCAAACTAAATCTGCGGCCTTCTTAGTTGGAGGTATCGCTACACGTGGGGGTTCTCGTCCGGGATCCTGATACAGCAAGCCAACACGCCAAAAGTACCGGCATGGACCCGCTAGAAGTAGGACAGTGGTACACAGTGGCTGGCGCAGATCCGGCCGCGGTGGCAGTTATTGAACTCCCGGGGATCTGGCAAAGAGATGCGATAAAGCAGCTAATAATGTCCCTATCACCATGCCAGAAATCATGGGTGATGAATGTGAGACCACATGCTTCGCGTACATACGCATTAATAGAGTGGAAAGACGAAATTCCAGAGCATTTTAAAAGCCCGAGCATACAAGCTATGGATGGTCAGACCTACCATCTGATACATGCGCTGCCACATAAGGGAGATCGGTCCCAAATAAGAAAACCATCATCTCCACAGATATCTCCCCCGCCATCCCCTAAGACGGAAAAGCAGAAGGATACAGAGAGTCCCATATCGTCACCGGCCACCCTTAGCACAGAACTATGCGCTGTCCTGGGTGAGATTGTGGCCCAGTGCAAGAAGAATCCCACAGATTACCCGATGTCGGGGTACAGAAAGCTCCGGATATTCTCAGGGAGGAAACCTGTACCCTCAGAGGAAGAGGGATTTGAGGAGTGGCTAGATGGCACCACTCAGGTCTTAGAGGAATGGGAAGTTCCAGAACGCAGCAAGAAACAGAGAATTGCTGAAAGTTTGAAAAGGCCTGCTCTGGATGCCATACGCAACCTGAAGATGAGCAGGAAAGACTGTACTGCACAGGACTACTTGGACATCTTGCAAAATGTGTTCGGTGGGACAGAAAAAGTTACCGAGCTCACCTATCAGCTGGAGCACTGCTACCAGAAAACAGGAGAGAAACTATCAGAATATATGGGACGTCTAGACAAGATCCTGCATAGAATTATCCTGAAGAAGGGGATCGACCCAGGGAAGGTAGACGAGGCCCGGGCTCAGCAGGTATTGAGGGGAGCTCAGCCCCTGGATCCTATTGCATTGGCGCTACGCACCCGACAGGATAGGAAGAACCTGGAATACCCCGACCTCATTCGAATGGTCAGAGAGGAAGAGGCCATGTTGGAGGAGAAAAAGGGGGAACAGCCAGTCGAGCCAACCAAACCTCCGGTGGTGATGGTCAGCTCGGCCATGACCCCCGAAAGAGATGCAGAAGTGGACACCCTGAAATCGCAGATGTCCCAAGTGTTGGGGATGCTGACCTCTTTGATGGAGAAAGATCAAAGGAAACCAGAAAAGGAAAGTCCAAGAAAGGAGTTGTTCCCGAATACCTCAGCGCCCGCTTCTCTACAGGATCGGGAAGAGGTGATTTGTTACAACTGCGGAGGGATTGGTCATTTTGCAAACATATGTTCCAGTCCCAGGAAGAAAAAGACAAATAACCGCCAGCCGGCGGAAAACTTCAGAAGGCCCCGGTGAAGGAGTCAACCGGGTGCCCATCATCTTCAGTGAGCTCCAAGCTGAATGCGAAGCAGAAGAAGAGAGGAAATAAAACACCTCAGAGGAAACACAATATTCCTCAACAGAGATACACCCCAGAGAAAGGGGGCAAGACCCCTCAGGAGAGGCACAGCATTCCCCAGAGGGATGCACACCTAAGAAAAACAATAATATCCCTCAGCGGGTCCGTACACCCATTGAAAGGAGGGAAATCAATGCATACCAGGCTCAGGAAAGACTAAAGTCCAAAAGGAGCTGGATGAAAGAAAGTCAGAAGGGAAAGGACCAGAAGAAGGTGACCCCTACCAGGCCATATCCGGAGAAGCTGGTAGGCCCATCTCCTATAGTGACTCATGGGAGGGGTTAATAAAAGGAGGGGGCGAGGCTGGGCTCGGCCTCTTTGGGACACGAGACTTCAGTGACTGATCCTCCTGTGCGGATGTGTCGGAGTGCAAGGCCTGAAGCCTGAGGCCTTGCGCAGCACCAAAGAGCCTTCCACCCCACTGCGAGCCTGGGTGGCATCTGACTTCGCTTGTCTACAACCTTGGCTGGATCGGGGACCCGATCGCTGGAGACACTGTGTGTGTGTGTGACACAGTCGGTGGAAGTTCCCGGACTGGGACCGCGTCCGGATGGGTGAGAGGGCGTATGCCCAGACCATATACTGTTGTTGCTAATGTGCCTATAGACTGCCGTGGCCCACAAGTTATTTCTGATACTCTCACTGGAGAACCTTATCAGAGCTGAACTCAGAGTTCACATAGCAAAGTGTTTATTTCATCTCTACCTTCCCATTGGATTACAAATGGTATTCTGTTAATGTGCACCACCTTTAAAGACTTGCCGGTGAAGAAACCATCATCCCCTATAGACTGAGTTTTAGATATCAGAGCCAGGCCTGGCCAGCAGGGATGAGCCGAACACCCCCCTGTTCGGTTCGCACCAGAACCTGCGAACAGACAAAATGTTTGTGTAAACTTTAGAACCCTATTAAATACAATGGACTCGAACGTTTGAAATCTAAAGTGTTAATTATAAAGGCTAATATGCAAGTTATTGTCCTAAAAAGTGTTTGGGGACCTGGGTCCTGCCCCAGGGGACATGTATCAATGCAAAAAGAAGTTTTAAAAACGGCCGTTTTTTCGGGAGCAGTGATTTTAATAATGCTTAAAATGAAAAAATAAAAGTGAAATATTCCTTTAAATTTCATACCTGGGGGGTGTGTATGATATGCATGTAAAGTGGCGCATGTTTCCCGTGCTTAGAACTGTCCCTGCAAAAAATGTCATTTTTGAAAGAAAAAAATGCATTTAAAACTGACTCGCGGCTATTAATGAATTGTCGGCTCCCGGCAATACATACAAAAGTCATTGATAAAAAAAAAAAAAAAAGCGTGGGGGTTCCCCAGAATTCAATTACCAGGCCCTTCAGGTCTGGAATGATTATTAAGGGGAACCCCGCCGCAAATTAAAAAAAAAATTGACGTGGGGTTCCCCCAAATATCCATTCCAGGCCCTTCAGATCTGGCATGGATTTTAAGGGGAACTCCACCCCAAATTTTTTAAAAAAATGGCGTGGAGTCCCCCTAAAAATCCATACCAGACCCCTTATCCGAGCACGCAACCTGACCGGCCGCAGGGGAAAAGGGGGGGACGAGAGAGCGGCCCCCCCTCCCTCCTGAACCGTACCAAGCCACATGCCTCATCCCCACAACCCTTGCCCGGTGGTTGTGGGGGTCTGCGGGCGGGGGGCTTATCGGAATCTGGAAGACCCCTTTAACAAAGGGGACCCCCAGATCCCGCCCCCCCCCCCATGTGAATTGGTAAGGGGTACATTGTACCCCTACCATTTCACGAAGAAAGCGTAAAAAAATGTTTAAAAAAACACACAAACACCTTGAAAAAGTCCTTTATTTAAAAAAAAAAAAAAAACATTCCAGCGGTGAAATCCAGTGTCCCGCGGCGATCCCGATGTCCAGCGCTGTCCTTCATTGGTTGTGCCTGAGCGGACCTGATGGGGAACTCCCTCTCAGTATTTTAAATGTATAGACCCGCCCCTTCTACAGTTCCCCATCAGGTCCGCTCAGCGGACCAGATGCGGAACATGAGAAGGGGCGGGTCTATACATGTATTACCAAAGTGAGAGCAGTTCCCCATCAGGTCCGCCCCCTCGGTATGTCGGACCCGCCTACGTCATTGGCTTGAGCGGGGAACTTCCTTCACTATGTAAATTTAAATTACACAGTGAAGGAAGTTCCCCGCTCAAGCCAATGACGTAGGCGGGTCCGACATACCGAGGGGGCGGACCTGATGGGGAACTGCTCTCACTTTGGTAATACATGTATAGACCCGCCCCTTCTCATGTTCCGTATCTGGTCCGCTGAGCGGACCTGATGGGGAACTTTAGAAGGGGCGGGTCTATACATTTAAAATACTGAGAGGGAGTTCCCCATCAGGTCCGCTCAGGCACAACCAATGAAGGACAGCGCTGGACATCGGGATCGCCGCGGGACACTGGATTTCACCGCTGGAATGTTTTTTTTTTTTTTTAAATAAAGGACTTTTTCAAGGTGTTTGTGTGTTTTTTTAAATATTTTTTTACGCTTTCTTCGTGAAATGGTAGGGGTACAATGTACCCCTTACCAATTCACATAGGGGGGGCCGGGATCTGGGGGTCCCCTTTGTTAAAGGGGTCTTCCAGATTCCGATAACCCCCCCGCCCGCAGACCCCCACAACCACCGGGCAAGGGTTGTGGGGATGAGGCCCTTGTCCCCATCAACATGGGGACATCCTCCCCATGTTGAGGGCATGTAGCTTGGTACGGTTCAGGAGGGAGGGGGGGCACTCTCTCGTCCCCCCCTTTTCCCCTGCGGCCGGCCAGGTTGCGTGCTCGGATAAGGGGTCTGGTATGGATTTTTAGGGGGACTCCACGCCATTTTTTTTTTAAATTTGGGGTGGAGTTCCCCTTAAAATCCATGCCAGATCTGAAGGGCCTGGAATGGATATTTGGGGGAACCCCACGTCAATTTTTTTTAAAATTTGCGGCGGGGTTCCCCTTAATATCCATTCCAGACCTGAAGGGCCTGGTAATGGAATTCTGGGGAACCCCCACGCTTTTTTTTTTTTTTTATCAATGACTTTTGTATGTATTGCCGGGAGCCGACAATTCATTAATAGCCGCGAGTCAGTTTTAAATGACTTTTTTTCTTTCAAAAATGACATTTTTTGCAGGGACAGTTCTAAGCACGGGAAACATGCGCCACTTTACATGCATATCATACACACCCCCCAGGTATGAAATTTAAAGGAATATTTCACTTTTATTTTTTCATTTTAAGCATTATTAAAATCACTGCTCCCGAAAAAACAGCCGTTTTTAAAAACTTATTTTTGCATTGATACATGTCCCCCTGGGGCAGGACCCCGGTCCCCAAACACTTTTTAGGACAATAACTTGCATATAAGCCTTTATAATTAGCACTTTAGATTTCTCCCATAGATTTTTCGAATTTGCCGCGAACACCCCAATTTGTTCGCTGTTCGGCGAACGGGCGAACAGGCAATGTTCGAGTCGAACATGAGTTCGACTCGAACTCGAAGCTCATCCCTACTGGCCAGCTAGTTAGTTCATTTAGTCGCTGCGTCACAGGGCGCACAGTTAACGGTCGCCCACGCGGCGCACCTTCACTGTTCATCTAATGCAAAGTATGTTTATTGCTGCAGGGCTCTGCAACTTATTACCTATGCACTGTTACCACTGTTAACCATTTACCATAAGTTTAAAGTAAATTTGATACCCCTTTCATTATTGTCTTGGTGTCTAAGATTTCTCATACAGTATAAGAAAATATAGCTGCTATAACTAACTGTGCCAGTAGGGGGTCGAGTACATTGCCGGGGGTTGGCGGAGCTGTTTTCAGGGCCCAAACTAAATCTGCGGCCTTCTTAGTTGGAGGTATCGCTACAGGAGGGAAATCCAAGGAAAAGGTAAGTGAACCAACAATGCACTAGCTTAAAGGAACCTATTTAGAAAATAAAAAACGAACCTTTACAACCCCTTTAAAGAATTTTCGGGGTAGCTTTAGCACCATCAAGCTACTTTCTGGCACCGCCCCTGGCCCTATATCTAGTGATGAATCTGGATAATGTTTTCTTCCCTCTGATTTTGCAAAAAGAATGGACAAAGAGATGGCCTAAATCTCTAATGAAGCCAAACCTTATGAGTAAGCTCAAAGTAGTCTGACATCCTGATGAATGGAACTGATCATCCTAAGTAGTCCTATCTGAAGAAAGAACAATACCTGAACTGGTATGTTCTCTAGCGTTAGAAAAATGCATACTTCTGAACCATGATTAGTTGGGTTCCTAATTACACAAGGACTGTGTAGGGGTCAGATGACCCTGTTCTTTACTCGCCAGACAGCAGAACACCTGTCCTAAATCCTCATCTGCTGGGATTGGAATATCCCCTGTTGCTGGAGCAATGAATTCCTTGTTGCTACAGTATATGTTTTGGGGGCATTTATGTTTTTGTATTGCTGGGCTAAGTGAAATCTATCATTTCTATTGATATGTTGCTGGAATCATTGTTTTAATGACATGTGGTGGTTGAAATAGATACCTTGTTGTATAGATAGGGTTAACATTTTGATAAGAAAGGTCAAGATTGAGACTAAAATTAGACAGGAAGCCATTAGTGTGTACTCCACTCTTGATGAAGTCTTTACTGATAAACTGTGTTGACTGGGCATGGCCATGCTGACATCATCATGCAAACCAGAGGTCTTGCTGTCACGGAGCCTAGGTGGTGGAGTTAGCTGAGCACATTTCATAGCGCCATTTTATCATTTTACAATGCAAGTGTGATTTAATATGCCATCAGTTAAATAAATTGTGACACTTTTGTGCTATGGGAAGTCTTGTTTCCTTTGTTTCCTATTGCTAAACTGAAAGGGAATACTAATAGAGGTATGAAGGAGATTGATAGAGCCATATACAGTATGTCACAAAAATTAGTACACCCCTCACATTTTTGTAAATATTTTATTAAATCTTTTCATGTGACAACACTTAAGAAATGACACTTTGCTACAATGTAAAGTAGTGAGTGTACAGCTTGTATAACAGTGTAAATTTGCTGTCCCCTCAAAATAACTCAACACACAGCCATTAATGATCTAAACCGCTGGCAACATAAGTGAGTACACCCCTAAGTGAAAATGTCAAAATTTGGCACAAAGTGTCAATATTTTGTGTGCCCGCCATTATTTTCCAGCATTGCCTTAAACCTCTTGGGCATGGAGTTCACCAGAGCTTCACAGGTTGCCACTGGAGTCCTTTTTCCACTCCTCCATGATGACATCACGGAGCTGGTGGATGTTAGAGACCTTGCGCTCCTCCACCTTCCATTTGACGATTGCCCACAGATGCTCAATAGGGTTTAGATCTGGAGACATGCTTGTCTAGTCCATCACCTTTACCCTCAGCTTCTTTAGCAAGGCAGTGGTCATCTTGGAGGTGTGTTTGGGGTCGTTATCATGTTGGAATACTGCCTTGTGGCCCAGTCTCTGAAGGGAGGGGATTATGCTCTGCTTCAGTATATCACAGTACATGTTGGCATTCATGGTTCCCTCAATGAACTGTAGCTCCCCAGTGTCGGATGCACTCATGCAGCCCCAGACCATGACACTCCCGCCACCATGCTTGACTGTAGCTAAGACACACTTGTCTTTGTACTCCTCGCCTGGTTTCCGCCACACACGCTTGACACCATCTGAACCAAATACATTTATCTTGGTCTCATCCGACCACAGGGCATGGTTCCAGGTAATCCATGTCCTTAGACTGCTTGTTTTCAGCAAACTTTTTGCGGGCTTTCTTGTGCATCATCTTTAGAAGAGGCTTCCTTCTGGGACGACAGCCAAGCAGACCAATTTGATGCAGTGTGCGGTGTATGGTCTGAGCACTGACAGGCTGACCCTCCACCTTCAACCTCTGCAGCAATGTTGACAGCAGTCATACGTCTATTTACAAAAGACAACTTCTAGACATGACGATGAGCATGTGGACTCAACTTCTTTGGTCGACCATGGCGAGGCCTATTCTGAGTGGAACCTGTCCTGCTAAACCGCTGTATGGTCATGGCCACCGTGCTGCAGCTCGGGTTCGGGGTCTTGGCAATCTTTTTATAGCTTAGGCCATCTTTATGTAGAGCAACAATTATTTTTTTCAGATCCTCAGAGAGTTCTTTGCCATGAGATGCCATGTTTAACTTCCAGTGACCAGCATGAAAGAATGAGAGCAATAACACCAAATTTAACACATCTTCTCCCCATTCACACCTAAGACCCTTTAACACTAACGAGTCAAATGAGATCGGGAGGGAAATGGCTAATTGGGCCCAATTTGGACATTTTCACTTAGGGGTGTACTCACTTTTATTGCCAGCGGTTTAGACATTAATGGCTGTGTGTTGAGTTATTTTGAGGGGACAGTAAATTTACACTGTTATACAAGCTGTATACTCACTACTTTACATTGTAGCAAAGTGTCATTTCTTCAGTGTTGTCACATAAAAAGATATAATAAAATATTTACAAAAATGTGAGGGGTGTACTCACTTTTGTGAGATACTGTATATGTAAAGGCTGTGGATTGATTTTACCAGGTGCTACGTGATCATTAGTACTGGTTGTCAACACCATTTGATGAGTTAATATTTATAAAGATTATTATGGTGCCTACCAGTACTGGACCTCTGGTTTGGAGCACCTTCAAAACAACACATCTGTACTTTATTTTTGCATTTTGCACTGCAGAAGTGGCTTGCTTGAATGCCAATAATGTGCTAAATATTGATTTAATATAGACGTGCATTTTATAATACATATCATACATACATATACTGTATGCATTGTCCAGAACACACATACACATTGGGGTTGATATACTAAAACTGGAGAATGCAAAATCTATACAAGTAAATGTGACATACTTACACTATTCCCATATTGAAGACGTGTATGAAAATAGCATTGACAACAGCATTGATAATGTTTACTGCTAAACAAATAAAGAACTGTGGCCACAGAATACCCTAGAAAAGGAAAATGTATTGTTGCGTCATTCAGCATGAAAATTCAATTAATTTAATAAAAATCAGGGGAGGCTTTTATAAAGTCATAAAGTGTATATCTTTGATACTACTTGCAGGTTGTAAGACCAGATATTGATCGGCCGTTGCTATGTACACCACCTATCTTCTATTAGACCCCTTTCACACTGGGGTGTTTTTTGCTAAAAATAGTGCCTGTAAAGCACCTGAAAAACGGCTCCGCTGCAGTCTCAGTGTGAAAGCCTGAGTGCTTTCACACTGAGGCAATGCGCTGGCAGGATGTTAAAAAAACTCCTGCAAGCAGCATCTTTGGATCGGTGAAGGAGCGGTGTACACACCGCTCCTGCCCATTGAAATAAATGGGCACCACTGCTGAAGTGCCTGCAAAGCACTTCGGCAGTGGCGCTACACGGGCCCATTTAACCCCTTCATCGTCCGCTGGCGGTGGTTAAAAGCGCCCCGCTAGCGGCCAAATAGCGCCGCTAAAATGACGGTAAAGCGCCGCTAAAACTAGCGGCATTTTACCGTCAATGCCCGCCCGCCCCAGTGTGAAAGCAGCCTTAAGGTAAAGCTGCTGCATTCTTATTTGATTTTGTAAGAAAGTTGCAATACACCTTCTGGTAAATCTATGTGACTGTTTCTAGGTTTATTAGTAAGGCAAAGCAGTTGTAAATCATAGCAATGGACTCATATTTTAATCTTACATTTTTTTATTAATTTCAAATGCATTTTAGGGCATTTGCATGTTTTGTGCCTTGCTTTTGAATGGTTAAAAAGACTAGGAATATACCGTAATTGGAAAACATTTTTTTTAAAAAGGTACAAAGACATGAACATGAACAGTGTTTCCGTCTGAGTTTTTTCATTGGAAATTCCGACCGTGTGTGGACCCCGTCGGAGAAATTCCGATGAATTCCATCGGAATTTTAAAATAGAACATATTTTTTTCCGATGAAATTCCGTTGGAATTGCGATGGGAGTTTGGTCGGAAAAAGGTCCGATCGCGTGTACGCGGCATTAGGGGTTGGGTTTAAGGACCCTAATCATAAGGGCAAGAGATGAATCAAATGCCAATGCCTAAGCTCTGCTCTTTATGTTGATGCTAAATAGTCAGGTCCATAAATATTGGGACATCGACACAGTTCTAATCTTTTTGGCTCTATACACCACCACAATGGATTTGAAATGAAACGAACAAGATGTGCTTTAAATGCAGACTTTCAGCTTTAATTTGAGAGTATTTACATCCAAATCAGGTGAATGGTGTAGGAATTTTAACAGTTTGTATATGTGCCTCCCACTTTTTAAGGAACCAAAAGTAATGGGACAGATTAACAATCATAAATCAAACTTTCACTTTTTTAATACTTGGTTGCAAATCCTTTGCAGTCAATTACAGCCTGAAGTCTGGAACGCATAGACATCACCAGACGCTGGGTTTCATCCATGGTGATGCTCTGCCAGGCCTCTACTGCAACTGTCTTCAGTTCCTGCTTGTTCTTGGGGCATTTTCCCTTCAGTTTTGTCTTCAGCAAGTGAAATGCATGCTCAATCGGATTCAGGTCAGGTGATTGACTAGGCCATTGCATAACATTCCACTTCTTTCCCTTAAAAAACTCTTTGGTTGCTTTCGCAGTATGCTTCGGGTCATTGTCCATCTGCACTGTGAAGCGCCGTCCAATGACTTCTGAAGCATTTGGTTGAATATGAGCAGATAATATTGCCCGAAACACTTCAGAATTCATCCTGCTGCTTTTGTCAGCAGTCACATCATCAATAAATACAAGAGAACCAGTTCCATTGGCAGCCATACATGCCCACGCCATGACACTACCACCACCATGCTTCACTGATGAGATGGTATGCTTTGGATCATGAGCGTTCCTTTCCTTCTCCATACTCTTCTCTTCCCATCACTCTGGTACAAGTTGATCTTGGTCTCATCTGTCCATAGGATGTTGCTCCAGAACTGTGAAGGCTTTTTTAGATGTTTTTTGGCAAACTCTAATCTGGCCTTCCTGTTTTTGAGGCTCACCAATGGTTTACATCTTGTGGTGAACCCTCTGTATTCACTCTGGTGAAGTCTTCTCTTGATTTTTGACTTTGACACACATACACCTACCTCCTGGAGAGTGTTCTTGATCTGGCCAACTGTTGTGAAGGGTGCTTTCTTCACCAGGGAAAGAATTCTTTGGTCATCCACCACAGTTGTTTTCCGTGGTCTTCCGGGTCTTTTGGTGTTGCTGAGCTCACCAGTGCGTTCTTTCTTTTTAAGGATGTTCCAAACAGTTGATTTGGCCACACCTAATATTTTTGCTATCTCTCTGATGGATTTGTTTTGTTTTTTCAGCCTAATGATGGCTTGCTTCACTGATAGTGACAGCTCTTTGTATCTCATATTGAGAGTTGACAGCAACAGATTCCAAATGCAAATAGCACACTTGAAATGCACTCTGGACCTTTTATCTGCTCCTTGTAAATGGGATAATGAGGGAATAACACACACCTGGCCATGGAACAGCTGAGCAGCCAATTGTCCCACATTACTTTTGGTCCCTTAAAAAGTGGGAGGCACATATACAAACTGTTGTAATTCCTACACGGTTCACCTGATTTGGATGTAAATACCCTCAAATTAAAGCTGAAAGTCTGCAGTTAAAGCACATCTTGTTCGTTTCATTTCAAATCCATTGTGGTGATGTATAGAGCCAAAAAGATTATAATTGTGTCGATGTCCCAATATTTATGGACCTGACTGTAAACACATATATAAATTAAAAGTGATAAATAGGGGAAAATACCTACAAATGAAAATAATATGTTAGCCATGGAATGTAGATTCAACTTTGCAGGACTTTTACCTGATTTTGTAAATATCTGAATTGCAGTTGCTGGAGAAATACTGCCTGTAATGAAAATAAGAAGCATATAAAGTACAATTTAGCAAATACATAGTGAACATGCCCCATTGGGGGACATATTAACTGCATATTGGGATGATGGGATGATTGGATTATTGGCTGCAATACTGAGAACTCTCACTAGATGTCAGTGTACTTTATACACATATATATGGTAATGACTCTGTTGTTTCTCAAAATATGTTATTCTTTCCTGCAATGCTTGATACAATGTTGCAAGAAGCAGTTGCTAATGCTTAACTGTTCACTTGCTGATATATATGGAGCTGTACAACAGGATCATAGTAAATTATACAGAAGCAATGGAAAAATTACATTTGACCTGTTTTTGATGGGAATATGGGTAGAATTATTATTTCTCATGGAGTTTATGGGAGGAATATCTTGTTAACTCCCGAAGATGAACATATTTAACCCATTACTGATAATAATATGCATATAATTATTTTTCTACATGGGGATTATGGGTGGAATATTGTTTATAGATATACATAGGAACCTATTTCACCCATTTCTGATAAGAATATGAATACAATTATTTTTCTACATGGGGATTATGGGTGGAATGTTGTAGTTAAACATACATATGAATATATTAAACCCATTTCTGATATGAATATGCATATAATTATTTTTTTACATGGGGATTATGGGTGGAATGTTGTTTAAAAATATACATAGGAATATATTAAACCCATTTCTGATAAGAATATGCATATCATTATTTTTTTCTGACAGACTCCATGGCAGACTACGTGTGGGTTAACCCCGCCTCCTCTCCACTGCTATAGGACCCCCTACCCATAAATTTGAGCTCACCTCTACAGACAGTGTTCCTTTTTTGTCCTCCTCACATGGACCTTCATCATGCGATTCTGTGCGATGTCCAGGATGTGTTGGATACTTGGTACTGTTATCTGCGGTGCACCCAGGGCCCAGCTATGAGCGGGCGAGTGGTTTCAGGGCTGGAAATACCCCTATGGTGGAAGGGATGTGGCCCAGAGTACCGGATCGGACATCGCAGGAATCTCCGGCTGGCAAGGTCTGAAGTCTCTAATATCTCTTCCTTTCATGGCAGACAAGTTTTTGTATGTTGGTTTTGTGCTGTCTTATTCCCTGTGTATTCGTGTGTTGCTCCCGGCATGTGTGGAACGTTTCTGCATTCCAGGACGCCATTTCTCTTCCTGGTCCCCAGGTCGCCGTACATTTGCGCATGCACAGAGCCGCGGTGAAACCAAAGCTTGGTTTTCGTGCAGGCGGAGGGGTCAGGGACCGCACAGGCGCAGTAGGAACGGTCTCCTGCGCATGCGCGCGGCGGGACCGGCCGTGACGTCATTCCGGCGGGTAATTTCAACCGCTGAAGAGCCCTATACAGGTGGGATAACCTGTGGGCATATAGCGGCAGCATCCCGGAGCCTCGGCACTCCTAGGCATTACACATTGGCAGCTGTACATTGCATGTCTCTTAAAGGGACAGTTTTAAAAAAAAAAAAAAAGAGTGTATTTTAAAACTTTTGTTTGTTATGCCTTTCTTAGCCTAAGTAGTCTGTAGCCTTGGATCTTATTGTCTCTTCCTCATCATGGACTTTTCATCACCGTCGTGTGGCCAGCCCTCTCGCACAAGGTATGTGCGGAGTGGGTAGGGGGATGGTGTAATTGTGTTCTTTACTGCTGGTGGTTGCTAAATGCTTACGCTGCCCACCCTCCTCCCCCTCCCTCTGTCTGTATTATTTCATTGCAGCCCGGCTAGATCAGATCATCCGTCACAAGACAGGGACCTTGCCAGGCCGCATCATCATCATCATCATTCATCCTCCAGGTCCAGACGCGGCACTACGTCTGGGACCCATCATCACAGGGGACAATCACGTTCCCCCTCTAAGCATAGGAGATGTTCCCATTCCTCCTCTAGTCACCACCACTGCGATAGTCGCTGTGATCACAGAGCCTGCTGGGGATGTAAGACCAGAGTCCCGGAGGGCAAATCACTATGCGACCCATGTTATGTTGGTGAGAAAGAGACCGAAAAACAAAATCTTGAGTCTCTGGTTAAACGTGTGGTGCAGCAATCTATGAAGGAAATAGATACCCCCCACACGAGGAGCCAGACCACCACCTTGTCTGGCTCCTTGGCTGACGAGGCCCAGGAGGATCCCGGCCAATTCCAGCCCAATATTGCCTCCCATGATTCCTCGCAAGACGAGATGCAGGGAGATGAGTCTGCTGTGGGCTTCGACTATGCTTTAGTCTCCCCACTGATTAAGGCAGTTAAGGAGACATTAAAGTTGAAGGGTACTACTGCCCCCCCAGAAAAACAAAGAAAACTAGAAGATACGGTATCTTTTAAAGATGGTCTGGAACGTAAGATTGACCAAGATCTCAAAAGAATCTATAGCTTGGTCGGAATGGCCTGCAAACCAGCCTTAGCCCTTGCAGTTACCTCCAAAGTAATGGAGGCCTGGGTGGAAAATGTAGACTCCATACTGAAAGGTGTCTCGGAGGAACTAGCAAAAAGTTCAGCAGTGCAAGAACTTAAACTGGCAGTCGCCTTTTTGGGGGAAGCATCAATTGACCTCATCCGTTTACTGGCTAGATCAATGTTATCTTCAGTCACGGCCAAACGAGCATTATGGTTGCGCCCCTGGCTTGCTGATCCAGCCTCCAAGCAGGCATGGGGCAAAATTCCTTTCAAAGGGACTTCCTTGTTTGGGAACAAACTGGATAACGCCATTTCAAAACCTACAGGCAGGAAGTCGGGGTTCCTCCCTCAGGACAGGTGCCCGTTTAACCAAAGAAGACCTCAGCGGAGACGCAGTACAGAGCGTTCGAGGGAGGCACGCTCCTATAGACCCGGACGGGATTTTAGGAGAAATTGGAATTGGAATAGAGGGCAAACTTCCTTTCAAAAGTCTGCCAAGAAACAGACACCCGGTGGGCGCGAGCCAACTAAATCCTTTTGAGATTGGGCCCGCCTAGGCGGGTCGGGTAGGGGCTCGCCTACGTCTCTTCCAGCACGTCTGGGTGGCCTCGATCTTAGATTATTGGACCATCAAGACGGTCTCAACAGGCCACACGTGGTCCTTCACCAAGATTCCTCCCTGGAGACCAATGCAGACCTCACTACCTCGGTCAGAAGAAAAACAACAAGTTCTTCTATCTTATTATCGTATGTGAATGCCCTGAAAAATCAAGGAGCAGTAGTACCCGTGCCAAAGAGCGAGGAATTCCAGGGGGTATACTCCCCCCTCTTCCTAGTACAAAAGAAGAACGGCTCTTGGCGCCCAGTTATAGACCTCACCTTTCTGAACAGGTATATAAAGCACGAAAAATTCAAGATGGAGTCACTTTCAACCATCCAAAAAGATGTTCAACCAGGCGACTGGTTGATCTCAATAGATTTAAAGGACGCATATTTTCATGTTCCCGTGGCAGAAGAATTCCACAAATATCTTCGGTTTCAGGTCAAACAAGAGCACTTACAGTTTATATGTCTTCCATTCGGATTAACGACTTCTCCAAGAGTTTTCTCAAAGCCGCTGTTGGCGATAGTGTCTCTTATCAGAGTACAGGGTGTGCGTCTGTAGCATTACCTGGAAAATTTGCTAGTACTGTCTCAGGACAAGCAGCAGCTTCTGATCCACAAAGAACAGGTGATCTATACACTAATAGAGTTTGGATGGCTCCTAAACCGGTAGAAAAGTCAGCTAGAGCCGACCCAGCGCTTAATCTACCTAGGAGCTCAATTCGACACCATAAAGAATACTATCTTCCTTCCGGAACAAAAAATCCCGGTCATTCGGGAAAGAATCTCCTTAGCCCTAGACTCCTCACACCTAAGGGCGTCACAGTGTCTGAAGATAATCGGCACGATGGTGGCCACATCCCCTATGGTCAAATGGGCAATGTGGAGGCTTTGTCCTTTTCAATCAGGTTTCCTCCAGCAGTGGAGGTCGGACGATCTCAAACAGTTGATCCGGATAACGCAGTCAATGAGGAACAGTCTCCTCTGGTGGCTTCAACACAAGAACCTGTTAACATGCCACTCCCTTGCTCCCATCCAGTGGGTGACTGTTACATCCGATTCCAGCAATGCGGGCTGGGGGGCCCATTGTGGGGCAGAACTGGCTCAGGGCAAATGGGATGCCCGTCTCCACATTCCAGGTTCAAACATTCTGGAACTACGTGCGGCATGATGTGCCCTTCAAGCCTTTTCCCACCTCCTGAAAGGGAAGTCGGTCCTACTCAAGATGGACAATACCACTGTGGGGGCATACGTGAAGAGGCAAGGGGGCACTCAGAGCTCTGCCCTTCTCCAAGAGGTCGAGCCCATCATGACCTGGGCTCAGAGGAATCTACTCAACTTATCAGCAGTCTTCATTCCAGGGGAGCAGAACATTCAAGCGGACTTCCTGTCCCGCAGCAATCTAGACAACAACGAATGGTCACTGCATCCACAAACATTCAAGTGGATCCTATTGTTTGGAAGATCGTACCCCTATTTAATCTACCTACTGATAACTGAAGATTACATATTCAGCAAAATTTTAGTCTTTTAACATATGAGTGGTAAAAGGATTTCAAATGTTCCACAAGTTCTTCCCCATTCTCCCTATTATTTTCTGCTACCCCTCCATCTTTTATTCCCTTTGCTGCTCCCTTATTACCTGTTTTAATGGTCATTTTTGTTGATGGATGTATAGTTCACCAGGTGTTATTTTGTCTCATGCGCTCATGCTGGGACTTTTTGTTTTCTTTCTTTTTTTTCTGTCAATGTACAGTATATAGTATATGCTCCATGACATTGTATGGTTGGGTCTTGTTGACTTGCTCTTAACTGTGAATCGTGCATTGCACTGTATTCTGTGTAAAGATAAGCTCCGGCGTGTTCGCATTTAACACGTGCAGAGCCCGCCAGGAAGTCGGCACCGTGCTGCGCTAATCACAGGCAGGGAGACATTTCCCGATCTCTGCAGCCGAGCATCGGCATCCTTAATTCTGTGTATGGGACTATTTATGCTGTATTGTCCTGTTCTTCAATTAAGCACTCCTGATTTGTAAAAAAAAAAAAAAGTGAACTTTTTTTATTCACCTATTCTTACTTCTTTCTTTGTTTTACCCATATAAATCTTCATACATGGAAAAATGATAATATAAACCACAAAGAAATTGAGGCAGTTAATGAATGCCCTGATGGAAAACTACTGTGATTAATTGCTATTCCAAAAGACCAGGTTTTATTATACAAACCTACATACACTACAGTGACAACATTTGAAAATGTCCCTATTGGCCTGCAGATTTTATTGGTCATATAGGTTGTAGAGGTATATTCACTATACACCAGGATATGCCTTAAATTATGTCTCGTTTTGCTACCAAGTTTGTTTTTTCCCCTACTATCTTGATCAGGTTGCTGTCCAGAATAAGAATTGGCTAATGCTTATTAAGCAGGATACATAATCTTTTTCCAATGAGATCCAAATTTGGTGACTATACCTAGTTCAAATAAATTTCCTTGTTTTTCTTGGATTCAGAATCTCTAATCTATTCCTTGCCATTGCTATTGATGTGCACTTTCATAATATACCGGTAGTTTTATATATGTTTTTCATTCAAGTCTTCTTATAAAAGATCCGATCTCAGAGTTGTTTCTGTGAATTCACAGAAACTGTCTTGTAGGGTTTCCCTATAATCAAAGACCACAGACAATGACTGATTGCTAGTGATGAGCTTGGATTTGGGCTATGGTTTGGCCTGAACCCAAGCTCTCCAGAATCTGAAATTTAGCTGACATTGCTAGGCAAATGAGCTGTGGACAGGACAAATCCTCTTTCTAGGATCCAATCTATCCATCAATGTAGAATCCTTTTGGAGCTGTGAAGGAAATGTATTGTGGAGGATTGCTGTGGCCTCAGAGGCTGTGTTGGTGGATTGTCTTAACCAAGAGGAGATACAGGCCCTATTAGCCTAATCTCTAATAAAATAGAGAGATTCCAAAGAATGGATGAAGGGACTGAAGCTATCATTATGTTAATGTCAGATTTTATTAAATGTCATTTGAAATTTAGTTTGATTTAATTGGATTTCTAGTCTTCCTTTCCCTACTTTTTAAATAATTGGCTACACAAGTAATGTGGAGTGGACTTTGTTTATGAATATTTGTTGTTGAGCATAGGACGCAACACTGTTAATTTTGTAGCATTTCATTTTGTAACTTATGTTTTGCAATATTGTTTTATTTGAAGCTAAAGCACTGTATTTGTGAGCACCTCATGGCAGCCCACCCTACCACTAGTAACATAGAGGTTGAAAGAAAAGCAATTACAACAGTATCACCTGAAATATATTCATCAGAAAATGTGATTGTATAGAAATAGGTCCCAGACACAGAAGACAGGGTGTACTTACAGGTAGAGCGGGTAAAAAGATCATCACATATTTTTGCGTTAACCTGAAAAGAAAAGTATATATGTCTTATTACTCTATGAATATTAAATTCATACATCTTAAAGGGGAACTAAACCCTCCTATCATTTTCAGCCAAGGAAGCTGCCATCTTGGCCTTTGTTTGATCTTCAACTGCCATGATGCTGCACACGCAACTAGTTGTGACATCAGCCATTTGATGGTTTGACAGTTTGGTTGAGAGCACAACCAATGTGACAGATATATTCCCGCCACAGGCTGGAATTTTAAAGTAGTTTTAAAGGTTCGGCTTTTTAAAAAACAAAAAAACAAACGTGTCATACTTACCTTGTCTGTGTAGTGGTTTTGCACAGAGCAGCCCTGATCCTCTTCTTCTCAGGTCCCCCACTGGCCCTTCTGGCTCCTCCACCCTTGACCAGTGACCCCAATAGCAGGCCACATGCTATGGGGGCACTGGTGCGTGCTTGCTCCCAAGCCCTGCTACATGCATCTAAAGAACACAGAGCCGCGGCTCGGCACTGCCCCCCACTCCCTCCTCATTGGCTCACTGGCTGCGATTGACAGCAGTGGGAGCCAATGGCTCCTGCTGCTGTCACAGCCGATGAGGAGAGGGAGTCCCAGGACAGCTGAGGCTCTTGTGCACAAGGCTGGATCAGGAGGGAGTTAAGATGAGTATTGGGGGGTGCTCTGGGGAGAGCAGCACAACGAAGGATTTTTATCTTCATGCATAGAATGCATTAAGGTAAGAAACCTTCAGCCTTCACAACTGTTTTTGAAACTGTTAAAGCAGAATTATGGGCAAAACGTTTCTTTTCATTTTGGATAGAGCAAGGGAGGGTTCTAACCCCTGTCAGATTTTTTTGCCATCTTTGTCCCATTGTGGAGATTTCCCATTGTGGAGATTTCCCTTCACTTCCCGTCCAATAGCCAAACAGGAAGTGAGGGGAAATCCCTGCAAATTAAGGGGATTTCTTGGGGAGCCCCTAGGTCATCAGTCCCCATTGGAAGATTTCCCTTCTATTACTTTTCTGGAGACAATCCAAAATGTAGGATTTTCTTTTACTTTCACTTTCGATGATAACGGTAAACAGGACAAATATAGAGGTTTAATCTCCTTAACGGGTGCACAGACAACTGATAGGTGATCCAATCCCTCTCTACTTTATCCAAAGCTAAAAAAAAAAGTTATACTTTATATCTAGTTATACTTTAAATCAATGGCTTAAGTCTTGATTTAGGTTTATCAACTTATATGGTAATTGCCTCTATTCCCACCTATTCATTGTGTAGCAGCATGCAAAACAAATGTGAAGAAGAATAAGAAGTGCCTGAAAAAGTTTTCTGTTGAATAAGTAGTTCTACAGAAACATGTAGAATTTAAAAACGAATATCAACAATGGATAACTGCAGGACAGTTGTGCTAAAGCGAATCTGGCAGGCGGAGTGATACTCATCATGTTATAGCAAGAGAGTAAATCTCTGTGGAGCATTGAAAAGAGCAGAAAGCATAATAATAAATGCTAATCAGCATTTACCCATTATTGTTAATTTGTGCCAACTTTTTTTATCTTGGCATTATAATTGAAAAAAAATTGATTTACCCTAAAGTCGATGTATTTATTTATTGTTTTAAATATTATGTCCAGAGGCTTTAAAATAAAAAATGCAAATCCCTCTGAACTGGAAGCAGACTCAGCCACCGTCTGGGGCCTGTTGGTTGAATACAGTGAAAGATATACATGACATGGAGGACTTGATAGCAACGGAGAAGGGCCTAAATTAGAAATTTTCCGAAACATGGTATTATTGGCACGAATTCTACTTCTCTGAGGAATACGGGCAGCTAGTAGCTCGGTCCCCCTGGGAGAATCAAATCTGAATGCTCCCCAGGTGGGGTGGATGTGACTAACCCCCCCCCCCTTTTTTTTCCTTTTTTTTTTATCTCTACCTCCCCATCTTTGCACTCCTTGCTTACTTTACTTTTATTTTCTCTGATATCTCTTTAGTGCCAACACTAGAGTGTTGTGCCTGTTCAAGTCTGTTTCTAATGGGCTTGACGTTTCTATCTCTAACAAAATCGGCATCTGCCGCAAAAACATGGCCATGCGGGGGGCGGAGGACTCCTGTAAGCTTGACACACACTGCGATTCCCCTCTGATAGCGGTCTCCACATCTTTCCTGTATGATCTACTTATGGGATGTTGGGGAATGTTTGCTTTATTATGATACGCATCAGTTTGTTCTCTGTATGCCCACGTGTCCTTTTTTCTTAAATAAAGAATTTATAAAAAAATAAAAATAAAAAATGCAGCCATTGTCGCAATGCTTATCTTGTCTCCAGTGCTATGCAGAAAATCCACTGCCATCATCTTCTGAATTTAATAATGGCCAGCTTCATTTAATATCCTGACAAAGGTAGTAATGGACACACCTCTCTGTGAGCCAAAGTCAGGGCTCGAGTCCTGCGGGAACGCGTGGGAATGGCGTCCCTGCGCTTTTTTCACAACAGGAACGCCGTTCCCTTTGCAGGACTCTAGCAGGCAGCAGCAAGCAGCAGGGTGAGCGGGCGGAGGGTGCACTTCACACAGCCGAAGAGTCCGGTCCACGGCGGCGGAACGAGGGACAACACTTCATGGTGGGCAAAGCTCAGGCTGCCTGCGTCCAATAGCAGGCTCCAGTCGGCGATGGCGGCCCCAGCGCATGGCGGGAGTTGTAGTTCTCCCACAGAGCACAGGCACACAGACTTCAACTTGGCCCTCTGGTGCCTGTGCTCTGCAGAGACTACAACTCCCAGATTGCACTGCAGGGCACTCAGAGAGAGAGAGAGAGAGAGAAAATCACGTGTTGCTTCTCCTGCTGCCTTTTGTAGGAGGACCAAGTCACCGAGGCAAGGAGCAGGTAGGTACATTTACTACATGCTGTCTGTCTGTACTGTACCCAATCTCTGTCTATTGGTCTCATCATCATTGTCTGTACCCTGTCACAGTGGCAACTTTTGATGGGCACAGTGGTGGCATTTGATGTGGCAGCATTTGATGGGGCACAGTGGCAGCATTTGATGGGGCACAGTGGCAGCATTTGATGAGGCACAGTGGCAGCATTTGATGGGCACAGTGAGGCTGCATTTGATGAGCACAGTAAAGCTGCATTTGATGGGCACAATGGCTGCGTTTGATGGGCACAGTGAGGCTGCATTTGATGAGCACAGTAAAGCTGCGTTTGATGGACACAGTGGCTGCGTTTGATGGGCACGGTGGCTGCGTTTAATGGGCACGGTGGCTGCGTTTAATGGGCACGGTGGCTGCGTTTAATGGGCGCGGTGGCTGCGTTTAATGGGCACGGTGGCTGTGTTTAATGGGCACGGTGGCTGCGTTTAATGGACACGGTGGCTGCGTTTAATGGACACGGTGGCTGTGTTTAATGGACAGGGTGGCTGCGTTTGATGGACAGGGTGGCTGCGTTTAATGGACAGTTTGGCTATGTTTGATGGGCACGGTGGCTGCGTTTTATGGGGCACGGTGGCTGTGTTTTATGGGGCACACTGGCTGCGTTTTTTGGGGCACGCTGGCTGCGTTTTATGGGGCATGCTGGCTGCGTTTTATGGGGCACAGTGACTGTGTTTGATGGGCACAGTGACTGCGTTTGATGGGCACAGTGGCTGTGTTTGATGGGCACGGTGGCTGCGTTTAATGGGCACGGTGGCTGCGTTTAATGGGCACGGTGGCTGCGTTTAATGGACACGGTGGCTGCGTTTAATGGACACGGTGGCTGCGTTTAATGGACACGGTGGCTGTGTTTAATGGACAGGGTGGCTGCGTTTGATGGACAGGGTGGCTGCGTTTAATGGACAGTTTGGCTACGTTTGATGGGCACGGTGGCTGCGTTTTTTTTGGGGCACGGTGGCTGCGTTTTATAGGGGAACGGTGGCTGCGTTTTTTGGGGCACGGTGGCTGCGTTTTATGGGGCACACTGGCTGCGTTTTTTGGGGCACGCTGGCTGCGTTTTATGGGGCATGCTGGCTGCGTTTATTGGGGCACAGTGACTGTGTTTGATGGGTACAGTGACTGCGTTTGATGGGCACAGTGACTGCGTTTGATTGAAGATTTTTTTTGGTGGGGGAGTGGATCTTGGGTGGGAGTTCCCACACTTTTTTCCCCAGGACTTGACCCCTGGCCAAAGTAGTCTTGAACACACCTCTTTACATCGACCCGGGCTCAAAGTACAATAGCACAGAGAGTTAGGTTGACATGATAACATCTGGAGTTTGGCTTTACCTCATAGTCAATTAATTATTTGTTTCATACATGTTTGTTAAAGGTAATAAGTAGAAGAAGATACCACTAACCTGGCAATATCTGGATTCTGTTTGCACAGTAGCAATACCTGCTCTGTGTTAATAAGTATTGCCCAGCAAGGGAAGCAGCACAGCATTAGAATAAGAATTCCTCTTTGCAGGATTGTTCCCATTCGCTTCATATTCTTGCTGCCATAGGTCTGAAAGAATGAGAATATGCATATACACATATAATTGTTTATTAACTGTGAACGTTGAGGCAAGACTCCAGGCAAATGCCTAAATACACAGTTGGAATACAAACCACCATTTCCTAGTTCAGTCTTGTAGATTCCTAGGTCACTTGCTACCTCAGACGTGAGACAGAAATCTTTAAAGCACACCAGTAAATAAGGACCCATTCACATCATTGTGGTGCATTAAAGCACATTTTACCACAAATCACAATACACACGTTAGCACGTTATAGTGCTGTTCACTTTCAATGGCACCCCGATGTACTAAGGCAATTTGATGCACATGCGTTGTAGCACACCACAACTACACTACCACATTTTCCAGTGAGCTAATTGTTGTCCACTAGGGATGAACTTTGTGTTCTAGTCGAACCCATGTTCGACTCGAACATCGCCTGTTCGGTTGTTCGCCGAATTGCGAACATTATGGGCCGTTCGCGCCAAATTCGAGTGGCGCGTCACGGCCCGTAATTCACTGAGGCATCGCAGTGCATTGCTGGCTGATGATTGGCCAAGCATGCACTATGACCCGCATGTTTTGGCCAATCACAGCACGCAAAAAACGGAGAGCCATAATTGGCCAAAGCCAGGGTGGTTTTGGCCAATTGTGTCTCAGGGGGTTTAGTACACACCCCACACTATATAAGGCCGCCTGCGTGGCGGCCTTGTGTAGTGTGTTGCGGCGGTGATTAAAGACAGAGAGAGAGAGAGAGATAGTGTCATTTAATTTGAGTTAGATAGAGCAGGCAGGCGAGTCAGTTAGCTGCAGTTACAGTGTGTAGATGAGATATATGCATCCTAGGTGTTGCATATATATTGTGGGGGGGTTAGCTCGGCAGCGGGTGTGTGTGACCCCCGGGATGGGCTCCCCACACAAAAACAGGCCCAGCAAACGGAGGTTGTGGTTTTCAAAATCAAAAAAAGGTGCGGTTTATTTTCTATTTACAGTGACAAAACACAGCAAAGCCAAAAGAAACATAAACAAAATAAATCCTGGTCAACTTGACCTCTGACTAAACATACAGGTTTCCTAACTAACAACTGGGATCAGCCTAGTGCTGTCCTAGTCCCTAAGTCCCTGGTTTTAAATGTCCAAGCAAATAGCCACACAGGCTTTGTCTCACCGCACAGGGGTTCACTCTCCCTAGACAGTCCACACAGGTCTGGGTCCAGACATGAGCTAACACCTAATGAATCTGGGAGTTTTTATAGAGGCCTAAATGAGCTGACAAGCTTCAGCTGGTCTCATCAACTCCCTGTCTGCACGACGCCCCACACTCTCCCTAGAGGTATGAGTCATCCATGAGCCCACTAGCCTCAGCTGGGCTTATACAACACTCCACCTAGTTGTATAAGTCGGCGTAAAGCCTGAATCTGGGCGAAATATATCTACCCCCCTGGATGCAACCAGGTGACTTTACCTTCCTGCTGTCACATACCCCCCCCCCTCTTGTTTTAACCTCGGGGTTGGAACACCAGCAATCAGGCATTCATGTACTCGAGACAAAGCATCCACATTCCCCATTTGAACGCCAGGGCGATGCTTTACTGTGAAGTTGAATTCCTGGAGGGCCAGGAACCACCTATTCACTCTTCTATTTGTTTCCTTGTTTTGAGCCATCCACTTTAACGGAGCGTGATCCGTAACCATGTCAAAGTGCCTACCTAGCAGGTAGTACCGAAGGGAATCTAGAGCCCACTTCACCGCTAAACACTCCTTTTCAACGGTGGCGTAATTTACCTCATGGGACTTCAACTTCCTGCTGAGGTAAATGACTGGGTGCTCTTCCCCGTTCCAGACCTGGGACAATACTGCTCCTAACCCCACATCTGACGCATCACTTTGTACGACAAAGTCTTTAGAGAAGTCGGGTGAGTACAACACTGGCTGGCTACATAAGGCTTGTTTCAAGAATTGGAATGCTGCCTCAGCCTCGGGGGTCCATTTAATCATGACCGACCCTTTCCCCTTCGTTAGGTTGGTTAGGGGCACAGCCTTAGAGGCAAAGTGGGGAATGAATCGCCGATAATACCCAGCGATTCCCAGAAAGGCTCGTACCTGCTTCTTGCTGTTGGGACGTGGCCAACTCTGGATGGCCTCGACTTTGTTGAGTTGGGGTTTTATTACTCCCCTCCCAATGGTGTACCCAAGATATTTGGCCTCCTCCTGCCCAATGGTACACTTCTTGGGGTTAGCCGTAAACCCCGCTTCCCGAACAGAGTCCAGGACTGCTTGCACTTTTGGCAGATGTGAGGCCCAATCTGTGCTATGGACAATTACGTCATCCAGGTAAGCCGCAGCATACTTCCGATGGGGCCTCAGCATCTGGTCCATTTTCCGCTGGAATGTGGCTGGCGCATTCTGTAACCCGAACGCATTCTTTTATATTGGAACGCCCCGTCTGGGGTTACAAATGCGGTTTTCTCTTTGGCCAATTTGGCCAGGGGGATTTGCCAATACCCTTTTGTGAGGTCAAGAGTCGTCATGTATCGGGCTGTTCCCAGCCGGTCGATCAACTCATCTATACGTGGCATGGGGTAGGTGTCAAATTTTGTAACTTTGTTCAACTGACGAAAATCGTTACAAAATCGCCAGCTCCCATCCGGTTTAGGCACCAACACAATGGGACTAGACCAATCACTTTGGGACTCCTCTATCACCCCTAAGTTCAGCATTTTCTGTACTTCCTCCCGTATTGCCTCCCGTCGGGCCTCTGGGATCCGATAGGGTTTTAACTTCACCCTTTCACCGGGCGGGGTAATGTTGTCATGCTCTACCCCAGATGTTTGTCCCGGCAGCTCAGAGAATACCTCCTTGTTGCGAAGCACAAACTCCTTAACCTCCTGTTGTTGGGGTTGTGACAAGGTGGCTGCTATTCCAACCTCAGGAATCACGCAACCAGTTTGAGCTGGTGACCAAGTGTCTGCGACTAGGGACTCTCTATCCCTCCAGGCTTTCAACAGATTAACGTGATAGATCTGTTCGGGCTTTCGCCTTCCTGGTTGTCTGACCTTGTAATTCACTTTGCTCACTTTTTCCATTATCTCGTAGGGGCCTTGCCATTTGGCAAGGAATTTACTTTCAACCGTAGGGACAAGTACCAGTATCCTATCCCCCGGGGAAAAGGTACGGGTCTTGGCTCCACGGTTGTACACTCTCTGCTGTGCTAACTGCGCTTGGGCCAAATGTTCCTTCACGATGGGCATTACCTGTGCAATTCGGTCTTGCATCAGGGCGACATGCTCAATCACACTCCTGTGGGGAGAACTCTCACTTTCCCAAGTTTCCTTGGCAATATCCAACAGCCCTCTTGGGTGTCTCCCATACAGTAACTCAAAGGGGGAGAATCCCGTAGAGGATTGGGGCACCTCCCTAATAGCAAACATCAGATAAGGAAGTAGACAGTCCCAATCCTTTCCATCTCTATCCACCACTTTCTTCAACATTTGTTTTAGGGTTTTGTTGAATCTTTCAACCAGCCCATCGGTTTGGGGGTGATACACAGATGTACGTAATTGCGTCACTTTGAACAATTTACACAGCTCCTTCATAACCCGGGACATAAAGGGTGTACCTTGGTCCGTAAGCAGTTCTTTACAAATACCCACCCGGCTAAACACAAGAGATAGCTCTTTGGCTATGGTTTTGGCCGAGGTATTTCAGAGAGGGATCGCTTCTGGATAACGGGTGGCATAGTCCATTATAACTAATATGTACTGGTGCCCCCTAGCGGACTTGATTATAGGACCTACCAAATCCATGGCGATCCTCTCAAACGGGACCTCAATGATGGGTAGAGGGACCAGCGGGCTACGGAAATGTGGCATCGGGGCCGACCTCTGACACACAGGGCAGGAGGAACAATAATTTTCTATGTCCTTCATCACCCCCGGCCAATAGAATCTCTGTAATACCCTCTCTCGGGTTTTCTCTGTCCCCAGATGACCTCCAAGAATGTGCCCATGGGCCAACTCCAACACCAACTTCCTGTAAGGTTTGGGCACCACAAGCTGCTCAACGGTTTCTTCTGCCCTTTTTGCCACCCGATACAGTAGGTCCTTCTCTACGCTGAAGTATGGGTAAGTGCAGGTATTATCTGGGTTCACTAACTCGCCATCTATTTTCACTACGTTTTCCCGTGCCTTTATTAGGGCGGGGTCTTTCAACTGTTCTGTGGCAAAGTTTTCCCTGTGAACCTCAAGATCAGAAAACTCCACAGACGGTAGGTTTTCGTCTGAGGAGGTGGGCTCCTCTCCAGTTTCTTGAGTCTCCCCTG
Source organism: Rana muscosa (assembly GCA_029206835.1). Lineage (NCBI taxonomy): Eukaryota > Metazoa > Chordata > Amphibia > Anura > Ranidae > Rana > Rana muscosa. The sequence continues at coordinate 595,294,207 of CM055117.1, forward strand.
CCAATACTGATAAGGGAAATTCCGGAGAGTCCTCACCACTCTCAGGGGAGTTCTGGCTATCCCATTCCTGGTACATAGGGGCACCAGTGGGGGGCTCAGGATCATCCCACAGTTCCCAGAACTTCGGAAAATCCCTTCCCACAATGGCGTCATGCGGTAACTGAGATACTAAGCCCACTGGATGAGAGAGGGTACCTTTGGGGGTCTCGAAACACACTGTAGTCACTGGATACTCTCGGGTGTCCCCATGCACACAAATAACAGCTACCTTGCTATTCCCAGAGACCTCTGTTTTAACTAACTCAGCCTTTATCAGGGTCACAAGGCTACCTGAATCCAGCAATACCACAACATTTCTACCATTAACACACATTTTGCATAAATGTTTCTCAGTTCCTCGAATGGCAGTGCATGCGACTGTCGCACACAGCGACTGACGTCTGCCCGTCAGAAAGTCACACTGCATGGGTTCCTCCACAACCGGGCAATTGGCTGCAATATGTCCCGCTTGCCGGCAGCGGTAGCAAACGATCCTTCTTGCCGCCTCTTGAGCCGCTGATTTCCCAGGCTGTTCTCGCCAAACTTGGGGTAGAGCTCCCACCCTCTCACTCTCTCCACCCTCACCCCTTGGAATCCTCTTATCCGCCCCTGGAGATGGTCTGGTCTTAGGGTGGAAAGTCCGAGTGTCTCTGGAAGAGGCCGTCAGGTTCTCTGTAGCCAAGTATTTCTCCACACGATCCACAAGACCATCGGCCGTCTCTGGGTCTCCATGGCTTACCCACTTTTGGATGGCAGTAGGAAGAGCTCTCAAAAACCGATCCATTACAACACGTTCCACAATCTTTGGTGCGGACAAAGTCTCTGGCTGTAGCCACTTTCTGCTCAGGTGAATGAGATCATACATTTGAGACCTGGGGGGTTTTCCAAGCTGGAAAGTCCAGTTATGCACACGCTGAGCCCGGACAGCCTGGGTGACACCCAGCCTTGCCAATATTTCAGCTTTTAGCATCACATAGTCTTTTGCTTGGTCAGGCTCTAGGTCATAGTAAGCCTTCTGCGATTCACCAGTTAACAGAGGAGCCACCAGTCCAGCCCACTGCTCCTCAGGCCACTTTTCTCTTTCAGCAGTCCTTTCAAATGTGGTCAAAAATACCTCTGGATCATCCTCTCCAGTCATTTTTGTCAATAAACGACTCACCCCAAAGGACGCGGTATTAGTGGGACGGCTTTCCTCACTGGTCTGCGGACGTTGCTGCATTACTGCTTCCATTTGTTGTAGTCTCTGCTCTTGCTTCTGTAACAGGTCTATGAAGCGGGCCTCAGATTGCTGCTGGGCTTGTTGCTGAGCTTCCAGACTCTGTTGGTGAGCTTGGTGCTGGGCTGCAAGGCTCTGTTGATGAGCTTGCTGCTGGGCTGCGAAGTTCTGTTGTTGAGCTGCAAGGCTCTGTTGATGAGCTGCAAGGCTCTTTTGCAAACCTGCATTTGTCTGCTGTTGATTGGCATTTGCTAGAGCCAGCTGCTTCAGTATCTCCTCCATGCTGGCTTAAAAAAAAACTGCCACTGGTTCTCCACCAACTGTGGGGGGGTTAGCTCGGCAGCGGGTGTGTGTGACCCCCGGGATGGGCTCCCCACACAAAAACAGGCCCAGCAAACGGAGGTTGTGGTTTTCAAAATCAAAAAAAGGTGCGGTTTATTTTCTATTTACAGTGACAAAACACAGCAAAGCCAAAAGAAACATAAACAAAATAAATCCTGGTCAACTTGACCTCTGACTAAACATACAGGTTTCCTAACTAACAACTGGGATCAGCCTAGTGCTGTCCTAGTCCCTAAGTCCCTGGTTTTAAATGTCCAAGCAAATAGCCACACAGGCTTTGTCTCACCGCACAGGGGTTCACTCTCCCTAGACAGTCCACACAGGTCTGGGTCCAGGCATGAGCTAACACCTAATGAATCTGGGAGTTTTTATAGAGGCCTAAATGAGCTGACAAGCTTCAGCTGGTCTCATCAACTCCCTGTCTGCACGACGCCCCACACTCTCCCTAGAGGTATGAGTCATCCATGAGCCCACTAGCCTCAGCTGGGCTTATACAACACTCCACCTAGTTGTATAAGTCGGCGTAAAGCCTGAATCTGGGCGAAATATATCTACCCCCCTGGATGCAACCAGGTGACTTTACCTTCCTGCTGTCACAATATTTATACACTGTATTCAGTTTAGCTAGATCCGTTCCTGTTATTCTCTATACTGTGACAGGCAGGAAGGTGATTGTGCTAGCTGCAGTCAGTGTTTCACTTAGTGTACTGTGTGCTTTGCATAGCGTTCACCTAAAGCTTACCTGAATACAGTTAGTGACTAATAGTGGTGTTCTCATAATAAAACCACAGGCAGAGAGCTGCAAGTATTTTCGGTTAGTGTACTGTGGCCTCTGCACAGTTTTCACCTAAAACTAACTGAAGACAATTGCTGCTTTTCCCATACTAATACCACAGCAGGCAGTTGATTCTGATAGCTGCATTATCAGTACATATATATATATATAAATATATACATCCCACCTTTGTGCAGCTACATCTCACTGCAGGCCATTAGTATGTCTGGAAGGCAAACAAGGAGAGGCAGACAGTCACGAGGCAATAAAAGAGGGCAAGCAGGCTCTGTGTCTAGAGGCAACAGTGCTGGTCGTGGACACGGTGCATCCTCATCAGCACGTGGCCGGGGGACACGCTTGTCCTTCTTTTCGGCAGCTGGCCATGTTGAGCCGCAACATGCCCAAGACTTGGTAGAGTGGATGACCAAGCCGTCCTCATACTCCTCATCCTCTCTCACCCAGGCTCAGGGTACTTTGTCTGGCAAAGCAGCTGCCAAAGCGGCCTCTTCCCTCGGCTCAATGGCATCAGTCACTCCTTCCCTAGCCCCACCATGTCCTCCTGAGGAGTCCCCCAAACTGTTTGATCACAGTTTTGGGTACATGCTCCAGGAGGATGCCCAGCGTTATGAAGACTCCGATGATGGAACCCAGCTGGAGGAAGGCAGTAACGTGAGCCCAGAGTGAGGGGGTAGTAACATGAGCCCAGAGAGAGGGGGTGCCCAACAAGGACAGCTATCTGGCAGTCATGTTCCCCCAGGTGTAGCATACTGCCAGATTTGCTCCAGTGATGAGGAGGGAGGGGATGATGAAGTCACTGACTCCACGTGGGTGCCTGATAGGAGAGAGGAGGAGAAGGAGGAGGAGGAGGAGGGACATCTCCAACGAGGCAGGATGCCCTCCAGGGGCCAGCTTAAGGGCAGCACACCGACTGCATCACACCGCAGAGCTCTGCATGTGCAGGGCGCTGCTGTCTCTGCGCGTTATTCCAAAAGTTCTTTGGTGTGGGCCTTTTTTCAGACGTGTGCAGCAGATCGCACCATTGCCATTTGCAACATATGTCTCAGGCGTATCTCGCGTGGCCAAAACATCAGCCGCTTGGGCACCACGTGCTTGACCAGACATATGTCAACCTGCCATGCAGTTTGTTGGCAAGCGTACCTAAAAGACCCACACAAAAGAACAAAGCGGACCTCTCCTTGATCCTCATCAGCTGGGATCTCCATACCCACTATACAATTAGTCCTCTCTGAAACCTGCACTGAGAGGAATGAAGGTGTAGAATTAGGTGTGTCACAGCCAAGTACTTGTGACCAATCTGCTATCAGTACACCGACGTCTGATTGTACCAGGCAAATTTCCCTGCCCCAGCTGCTGCACCGCCGAAAGAAGTTCGTTCCCAGCCATCCACATTCCCAGTGGTTAAATGCTAGCTTGGCTAAATTGCTAGCACTTCAACTGCTGCCTTTTCAGTTGGTAGACTCTGCCCCCTTCTGTGAGTTTGTGGAATGTGCGGTTCCTCAGTGGCAGGTTCCCAAACGCCACTTTTTCTCACGGAAAGTGATTCCGGCTCTCTACCGACATGTGAAAGGTAATGTCTTGGCCTCGCTGGACAGGGCGGTCAGCGGTAAGGTGCATATTACCGCTGACTCATGGTCCAGCAGGCATGGACAAGGACGTTACCTATCTTTCACGGCGCATTGGGTGACTCTGCTGGCAGCTGGGAAGGATGCAGGACAAGGTGCAGTAGTGTTGGAGGTTGTTCCGCCACCACACCTCCAAAATGTTACTACTGGTGATTCTGACACACCTCTCTCCTCCACCCCCTCCTCTTCTTATTCCTCCATGGCCGCTACCTGTGCTTTGTCCTTGGAACCAGCGGTGCTCCGTAGGCGTTCAAGGGGCTACGCAAGTATGCAGGCAAAAAGATGCCATGCGGTGCTTGAGCTGGTGTGCTTGGGGGACAGGAGCCACACTGGGGCAGAGATTCTGCCAGCTCTGCAGGGGCAGGCTCAGAGGTGGTTGACGCCACGCCAGCTTAAGCCAGGAAAGGTGGTTTGTGACAATGGCACCAACCTCCTCTCCGCCCTCCGACAGGTACAACTGACCCATGTGCCCTGTTTGGCTCACGTTCTTAACTTGGTGGTGCAGCGGTTCTTGGGCAGGTACCCGGGCTTACAGGAGGTCCTGAAGCAGGCCAGGAAACTCTGTGGGCATTTCCGCCGGTCATATAATGCCAGTGCTGAGCTGCAAAAGGATTACAACCTGCCCAAGAACCGCCTAATCTGTGACATGCCCACCAGGTGGAACTCTACGTTGGCCATGCTGCAGCGGCTACACACGCAGCAGAGGGCCATCAGTGAGTATCTGTTGCAATATGGCACCAGGACAGGGTCAGGGGAGCTTGGATTTTTTTTCCTACGCCAGTGGGCCATGGTCAGGGATGCATGCACTGTCCTGGCACCATTTGAGGAGGCCACGAGGATGGTGAGCAGTGACAGTGCACGCATAAGTGACACTGTCCCTCTTGTCCACCTGTTGGAGCACACGCTGCATGGAATAATGGACAGGGCACTTGAGGCAGAACAGAGGCAGGAAGAGGAGGACTTACTTACCTCTCAAGGCCCCCTTTATCCAGACAGTGTTCCTGCTGGCCCGGCTATCACACAGGAAGAGGAGGAGGAGGAGGAGGATTATTGTGTCAGCATGGAAGTGGAGCCTAGCACTCAGCATCAGCAGCAGTCTTCAAGGGATCAATTACAGTCCCAAGACACCCATGGACTTGTACGTGGCTGGGAGGAGGTGGCTGCGGATCATGTCGTCCTCAGTGACCCAGAGGACTGCACACCGAATGCCTCAGCAAAACTACGCTGCATGGCCTCCCTGATCCTGCACAGACTGCGGAAGGATCCTCATATTCGTGCGATCAAGGAGAGGGATCATTACTGGCTTGCAACCCTCCTTGATCCACGTTACAAGGTAAGGTTGCGGACCTTATCTTGCCATCGCAGAGGGAGCAGAGGATGAAACATCTTCGGGAGGCCTTGCAGAAAGGTCTGTGCATCGCGTTCCCAGAGACTGGGAGGTTACAAATTCCTGGTCCTGGACAACATGTTGCTGAGGCTTCGGTCAGTCAAAGAAGGAGCGGTGGAGAAGGTGGCTGTCTGACCGATGCGTTCAGACAATTTCTGGTTTACATGGTGCAGAAATACCTAGGGGCAAGATCAGACTTGGACACCTTTCCCACCAAAAATCCTCTGGGTTACTGGGTCTTGAGGATGGATCACTGGCCAGAGCTTGCACAGTATGCAATTGAGCTACTGGCCTGTCCTGCATCCAGCGTTCTTTCAGAACGCACATTCAGTGCTGCTGGAGGCTTTGTAACCGATCACAGGGTTCACATGTCCACTGACTCGGTCGATCGACTGACCTTCATAAAAATGAATCAGTCTTGGATCAACACCAGCTACCAAGCACCTGATGCTGATGTAACAGAATATTTTTTTTTTAAATGTCAGATCCCTTCAAGACTGCCTATGCTGATGCTGAGTGACTATCCTGTTATGCTGAGGGACTACCCTCTTCCTCCTCAATGATCATGCTGATAGCTTGTAAGAACATTTTTGGTTCTGGGCACCGCCACCAGTGGCTAAGGCCCAATTTTTCAGCCCCTGTTTAACAGGGGCGTGTAAATACAATTTTTGATGTGATACTTTGCAGCATGGCTCATTGCTGCGCTCCTAATAGAGTATCTGTGAGGGGTTGCAGTGTTGTGGCACCAGCATTAGTGCCTAAGGCCCAATTTTTCTGCCCCTGTTTAACAGGGGCTTGTAATTACAATTTTTGATGCAATACTTTGCAGCAGGGCTCATTGCTGCACTCCAAGTACAGTATCTGTGAGGGGTTGCAGTGTTGTGGCACCAGTGCCTAAGGCCCAATTTTTCTGCCCTTGTTCAACAGGGGCATGTAATCACAATTCCTGATCTAATAATTCACAGCAGGGCCCATTCCTGCGACCACCAAGAGTAACTGTGAGGGCTTACAGTGTTGTGGCAACACCACCACCACCACCAAAGGCCCAATTTGTCTGCCCCTGTTCAACAGGGGCATGTAATTACAATTCTTGATCTAATAATTCACAGCAGGGCCCATTCCTGCGCCCACCAAGAGTAACTGTGAGGGCTTACAGTGTTGTGGCAACACCACCACCACTACCACCACCACCAAAGGCCCAATTTTTCTGCCCCTGTTCAACAAGGGCATGCAATTACAATTCTTGATCTAATATTTCACAGCTGGGCCTATTCCTGCGCCCACCAAGAGTAACTGTGAGGACTTACAGTGTTGTGGAACCAGCACCACCACCAACGGCCCAATTTTCCTAACACTGTTCAACAATGGCATGTAATTACAATTATTGATATAATAGTTCACAGCAGAGCGTTCCAGCGCCCACCAAGAGTAACTGTGAGGGCTTACAGTGTTGTAGCAACACCAACACCTAAGGGCCAAATTTCTGCAGAGTATATACGGCAGGCCCCTACTTTCAAACATCCAACTTACCAACGACTCCTACTTGCAAACGGAAGGAGACAACAGGAAGTGAGAGGAAATCTACCGCTAGGAAGGAAAATTCTCTCCTGTAAGAGTTAATATGGGGAAAATGTGTCTCCTCTCCACTGATGCTTTATCACCAATCCTTCTTTCAATAAAAACCCCAAATTTTCAAAAAACATTTGTCATTGGGACAGAAATGTTCTGAACAGGTGCACAGACTGCAAAACAAATGTTACAGGGGTGATAACCCTTCCCTATGTTTTCCAAAAAGCTTAAAAATGTATTTTTTGGCTTGAGCTACACTTAAAAAATGTACCTGTTCCAAATTACAAACAGATTCTACTTAAGAAAAAACCTACAGTCCCTGTCTTGTTTGCACCGCCTGTATACTGCTGTTCAGAGTATATAGGGTCTTTTTTTAATTTGGGTGCGGGGTTCCCCTTAATATCCATCCAAGACCCAAAGGGGCTGGTAGTGGGCTGGGGGGGTACCCATGCCATTTTTCTCAATGATTTTCATCCATATTGTCGGGACCAAACATTACATTAAAGCCGCAAGCAGTTTTAAATGACTTTTTTTCATTTAGAAATGTCAGTTTTTGCAGGGACAGCTCTAAACACGGGAAACACGTGCCACTTCACAGGCATACTTTAGACACCCCCCAGGTACGATATTTAAAGGAATATTTCACTTTAAGCATCATTAAAATCTCCCCAAAAAAACTTCAGTTTTTAAAACTTCTTTTTCATTGATACATGTCCCTTGGGGCAGGACCCAGGTCCCCAAACCCTTTTTAGGACAAAAACTTGCATATTAGCCGTTATAATTAGCACTTTTGATTTCGAACGTTCGAGTCCATTGTATTTAATAGGGTTCTAAAGTTTGCGCGAACTTTCGGTCCATTCGCAGGTTCTGGTGCGAACCGAACCGGGGGGTGTTCGGCTCATCCCTATTGTCCACTTTGGTGCATTGGCAGCCCATTAATACAAATGTGATAAGGATAACTTACCCCCCCCCCCTCTTACTTGTAATGTCAGGTCATCTTCAAAACACTGCTGTCCCACTGCGATCTGTTGTTTGGGTGAGATAACCTGGTCCCATCTCGCCATCTTGGTCCTCTTCCGTGACTGCCTATTGCTCCTAGGCAGTTAACTCCCAATGATGTGCCAGCCCCACCCTCCAGCCACTCCTAGACCCCATACACACTATACAACATTTGTTGTCAGATTTTCTTCAGATTTACCAAAACCTTGTAGTGCAAGGGTCTGCCTGATTGCATACAAATTGAAACTGTTAAGGTTTGACCCGGACCCTCTGGCCTTCTCGCCAGCCCTCTCAAACATCCCAAAGATCTCAAACAGGATCTTAGGCGCTGCGGGACCTACAGGCCCAACGGTTTCAATTTTCTAATAATGGCTGAAGATGCCTATTTCACCTCTTTGACAAACCTAGTTTTACTGGCTGCCTGATCCCGTGTTGCACTACTGCATTTGAATTTTGCTTCACTGTTAACTTTACACGTGGATCGAGGCGATGTGCCTTGGAAAGTGTCCCCCTGCCATACTTCCACCCTACTTTAGCCTTCTGACTTTAGTTTGCCTCCCTACCCTTCTCTCCGCTGCTGCACCTATGACTGGGGTTGCTTTTTGCTATGTTTTTTTTTTTACCAGACTCCAGGAATGCGGCGGGATGGGGGGGGGTGGGGAACTTTGGGTGGGGGTGCACTTTCACTGTTAGCCTGATTGGTGGTATTTTTTTTGTATTGTTTTGTTTTCGCGCCTTAGTCCTCCGTTCCTACTTTGTGGATTGGTGGGATTGGGGTGCTGCTTTGCTATATTGGTCCACTCGGTCTCCGGGAGCTGATTGCCCTGTGGCTGTTGTCTCTGGGAGCGTGGGGGCCCTCACCATCTTCGCCTCTTTATGATGGTTTTGTACTAAGATTGCCTTATATTTGTTGTTCATAACTTGCTCTGTTTGACCGTGTTTTTTTTTTTTTTTTAGATATTGCTTAGTTTCTATGCTAATCTTATTTAAGTTTTTTATTTTTTTTTCACAGCAGGCTGGTGGTTCCGACAGACCACTGCTCCCCCTATGTGTTGGCACCTGGCTGAGACGGCTGTCTTGGCCACGGTCCCACCTCTCAGTGGGCCTTATAGCCCACGTCTTAATACATTTTGGTACTCAGTACTTGCTCTATTCCGAGCTCTCCTCTGTACTTTTATGTCCTATGTTCTTCTCCTATTTCCTTCCTTTCTTTCTCTCTTTTCTCTTTCCCTTCCCTCCTTACCTGCCTTCTGGTCCCCGGGGTGGGTGGACAGAGTTTGTTTTAACAGTATGCTCCTGACTCAATGACTTTATACTGGTTGTCCCTGAATGTTCAGGGCATGAACTCTCCCCAAAAACGGGTCAGAGTTTTTAAGTACATTAAGCAACAGAATATAGACATAGCATGCTTACAGGAAACCCATTTCTCCTCTTCTTCCTGTCCTAAATACTTTGCTGCAAATTACCCCCAAGTCTATTTAGCCAACGGCCCTACCAAACAGAAGGGGGTTCTTATTGCTATTCGCAAATCGATTCCATTTATTTGCAGTAAACAAATAGCTGATCCAGATGGCAGATACCTCATTGTCCTGAATAGAACCTTGCAGAAGAAGGTAACTATTATGACTTACTACGCCCCGAATGACAATCCGGGACCCTTCCTGACTCACGTCTGCTGCCTGTTAAAGGCCCACCAGAAAGGCACCCTTCTGTTGGCGGGTGATTCTAATGTGACGCTGAACCCCTCTTGACAACTACCCATCGGATCATAAACTCCCCTCCCCTTCTGCTAAAAAATTCTCACATGCCCTGCATAGCCATGACCTAGTAGACATCTGGCGGGAGCTCCACCCCTTGGGTAGGGACTACACCCACTATTCTCACCCTCACCACTCTCACTCCAGGATCGATCATATGTTTGTACTGCGGAAACACCTCCCTTTAATTGCCTCGGTCTCTATCCTATCGGCCCCCTGGTCAGATCATGACCCGGTTCTGACTGTTTGTCACTCCCTGCTCAGCAAACCGCATTACGCTCCTTGGGTGATGAATAACTCCCTTCTGTCCTTTGAGCCAATTTTTAATGAAATCCACGAAGCTTCCCAGAAATATTTTAGACTTAACACAGGGACAGTCTCGTCCCCGGTGACACTATGGGAAGCATATAAGGCTGTCCTTCGGGGCCACGTTATTCGCATGGCATCACGGTGTAAGAAAGAGAGAACCCAGGCTTGTCGCACTCTGGAGCAGCGTCTGGAGGCCCTGTCTGCGGCATTTAAACTATCCCCCACCCCTGCCAACCGCAGGCTCTTAGACAGGCCCTGCACGCACTTAGACTTATGTTTAACCGATGAAGCTGAGCGCACTTTGCGTTGTGCCCGTCAGAAATGGTATGCCAAGGTGAACAAACCCAACGCGATGTTAGCCAACAGACTGCGTACCTTCACTCCGAAATTTGCCCCCATATCCCTGCGCACCCGCCACAATGTCCTCACAGGCAACCCCCAGCGGGTCTTGGACGAATTCCGTCACCGTCTTACTAAACTCTATTCCGCCCCTACTCACTTCTCTACCCAGGGCCTTGCATATTGGTAAACGCCACCCTCCTTTATGTTACCTCAGTTTGTTTTTGTTTTTTTATGTATTGCTAAGTGTTATGATGTTATCTCACCATAAGTTTCACATATGACCCTGTGTATCAGCCAGCATATGCACCTAGACCAGTATAATGCCACTTTACCAGGACTTATGAGATGCGATTCTCCTTTTGCTGGTCACATATACGCGCCCTTGGACTTTTAGGGGCTGGCTCAAATTTTCTGGATCTCAGAATGACCTTCTTGTTGCCTACAGTATTTTATACCTGTTAGCTAATGATGTGTCCAACACTGTTTTCGTACTTTTCTGTGGTTGTGTGTTTTCAATAAAACCTTTGTACAAGAAACTGTTAAGGTTTGACCTCATATTATATGGTTTTGGTAAATCTGAAGGAACAAAACTACAGAAAATTGTATAGTGTGTATCCAGCTTTAGCTTTACCCCACAGCCTCCTTGGAGGCTGCAGGGCCAAGGGTGTGTCATTCTGGCTTAGGCCATACTAGCATTAGTGGGTCAGGACCAGAATAAAAATAAAAATGCAGAAAAAATGACATTTGTGATTGTGGAGTGGGAGGGTTTGAACTAAACAAGCTCCATTTTGGGAGTTAAGTTTTGCTTTAAACCCAAAACCACAAATGTAACGTATTGCAGCTTACCAATCATTGGGTGTGTTGGCTGAATTCATTTTCTTTATTTAGGCTTTTTTCCTCTGTTTCCACCTAGTGATCTGGCCAGTAACACGCCTCATGTTTTAATGTGCATACATTCTGAATGGAGGAGCAACAGACACTTCTTAAAGGGATTGTAAAGGTTTAAAACAAAAAAGAAAATTAAATAACAAACATGTCATACTTACCTCTACTGTTCGGCTCTCCCCACATCAGCTAACCCCCCTGGGAAGCGCTTTCCCAAGGGGGTTACCTTGCGGACACTCTCCCTAGTCCTGTATTCCGCGTCCATAGCTGCCAACTACAGGACTCGGCCCCGCCCCCTGGCCCTCTCGTCATTGGAGTTGATTGACAGCAGTGCGAGGCAATGGCTGCGCTGCTATCAATCTATCCAATGAAGAGCCGAGAAGACCTGAGAAGCCCAGCCGAGAAGCCAGCGCGTTCACAACGTGGGACTTTCGAGGGCTCAGGTGAGTAAACGGGGAGCTGGGGGGGCCTGTAAGTATCGGATGTTTTTTCACCTTAATGCATAGGATGTAACCCCTTTAAGCAGTTACAGCAACATTTTTATTTTCCTTTGAGATAAAGATTTAAGATAAATAAAAGCTGATCATTGTAAGCACCCAGTGTAAATGGTTTGTCTCGATCCTCTAACTGCTACATCTGCAGGACGGCTTGTTCTTTTGTAAAACAACAGTATTACTGGCCACATCACCAGGTGAAAATAAAAGAAAGAAAGCATAAAAAAGAAAATGAATGCAGCTAAGATATCTAAGTAAGATGCAAAATACTGTATGTAAATATTTGCTTTTGGGTTTAATACCTCTTTAAAGGAAACTACATTAACAGGTAAAACAAATTGCAGATATGTGTTTAGCTGTTTGCCTAAAGTTCTGCTTTAATTTAGTAATTTCTCTCACTGAACTTTTTTATACATTACATTTTTTATTGAAAAAAATATATAACACGCAACAAATATTAGTTATAATACAATGAAACCTGCAGTATATTCTCATTGCAACCAATATAAAATAAAGAGTAATGCCGCGTACACACGACCATTTTTCTCGTAGAGAAAAATTAAAATGTTTCTCTTTGACGAGAAAAACGACCCTGTGTGGGCTTTTGGTAATTTTTTCCGACGAGAAAAACGGCATTAATCACGACGATAAAAATTAGAACATGCTCTAATTTTTCTCGTCGTGATTCACAGCATTTTTTTCCGCGGCAGTTTTCCCATAGGGAAACACTGCCGGGGAGCCTACACACGGTCGTTTTTCTCGACCAAGAGAAAAAATGTCGGGAAAAACGGCCGTTTGTAGGGAAACAAGCCGTTCCTCGTTTTTCCCGTCGATTTTCTCGACGGTGTTTTCACCGTCGAAAAAATCGATCGTGTGTACACGGCATAAGACTAGGCAAGGATTAATGAGAAGTCCTAAGGCTCGGTCTACTTCACCATACATTAAAACATCAATCTTTCGCTTATTTGTTGGTCTGTATATCTGATAATGGGTTTTGCATATAAAGCAAATCATTCTATAAATTTTAAAAATCATTTTTACTAACATAATTATATGACTAAAGGAGTTTGTGCACAAGAGCATTCTCATGTGCCAGGGCAGCATAGTGCCTAAATACGGCCTTGATGAAGAGACAACCCTATGAGCAAATACATGAACAGGCTGCTCTAGATAGCCATGCCATTCTAACATCCTCCAGCTAAAGGGTCACAGAATGTATTTGCAAAAAAAAGGTATAACATTAAATAAGGCCTATGGAAAAAATACCTGGGACATCATTGTATCACATCCATCACTCATTCCAGAACCAATTGCTATGCCAGTTATATTTATAACCTGTAAGTAAAAGAGATTAATGAATCATATAGACTAGGGGAGGACGCTATCTATATAAAACAACCCCCTTTTACTATGAATACTATCAATAATTTACCATTGGACTACAATGAGGTGAGCTTGATTGGAAGGTTTCCCTCCTCCCTCTCTGTATTCTATATTTTTTATTACCAATATACCAATTTGATTATTTTATCTTTATATTTATTTTTATTATAGATCCAATTAGCATCAGCTTCTTAAGAGTGGTACATTAACCATGAAACGCGTAGAGCTTTCTATGATACGATGTCACAGTTCTAATATTCGTACCCTTTTATAACCCATCATAATGCATCAATCCATCATGGTTTATATGTGTAGCGCTGACATCCTTGCATATTGATGTGTGTTTGCATACTTTAATACAAAGTCTATGCACATTGCTATGGTTCAGTATTTGGAGCCATCTAGTGACCAAATACTGGTAATGCAGATATATGATATTTACCTCAGAGAAGCACAAAGGACTAGGCAGGAAGTGACTGTTGTTTTGATTAGAAGGTTGACCCTTGTTACCCAGGAGGCTTGGTGACCTACCCATGAACACTTTCTTAAGCAGTGCATGCTGGGTAGGAGATAAAAGGAACCCGAGCGGCTATTTTAGGTCTCTTGGGATCGCATGGCCTGCCTGTAAGGATCTGTGTGGAGGCCTCCCGGAGACAGCGGCACACAGCCATAGCGGAGCGCAACCCCGCGGGTTTGTACAAGGATCTGACGGTGCCTGAGGGACAGTGGCCGGATAGGAGAGATCCAGAGACACTCAGCTGAGCATCGGAGGACCGGATCCATCCAGCGGAGCGGAAAGGAGCGACTGGCCCAGCTGACGGAGAAGCAAGCTGCAGTCACCGGACCAAAGTTACTACACGGAACTCCGATCCAGTTGGTGAGCGGGTCACGGCCCACAGTTTAAGTTTCACACGCAGTTAGACCCATATACAGGCCTCACTGGAATTTATAGTTCCACGGAGGATCAGAGCAACTGACACTGGGAAGGCTTGAGGCCTACCTACCCTGACGCCTCAAGCATTGTAAAATAGCTGTTGGAGTTACGCCAGGAGCACCTTCACTTCAATTTAACTTACCATAAACTGTGGATTACAAATCACAAGGAGTTACTTTAGCTAGCGAAGAAAAGAAGATCCAGGGCTAAGTACTTTAAGTGAGATCTCACGCATAGCTTATAAAGTAGGGGGAGCTCCCAGGTATAAACACATTATATATATTGTGACAGCAGGAAGGTAAAGTCACCTGGTTGCATCCAGGGGGGTAGATATATTTCTCCCAGATTCAGGCTTTATGCCGACTTATACAACTAGGGAGGGAGTTGATGAAGCCCAGCTGAGGCTAGTGGGCTCATGGATGATTCATACCTCTAGGGAGAGTGCTGGGCGTCGTGCAGGCAGGGAGTTGATGAGACCAGCTGAAGCTTGTCAGCTCGTTTAAGGCCTCTATAAAAACTCCCAGCTTCATTAGGTGTTTGCTCATGCCTGGAACCAGACCTGTGTGGACTGTCTAGGGAGAGTGAACCCCTGTGCGGTGAGACAAAGCCTGTGTGGCTATTTGTTTGGACATTTACTAAACCAGGGACTTAGGGACTAGGACAGCACCAGGCTGATCCCAGTTGTTAGTTAGGAAACCTGCATGTTTAGTCAGAGGTCAAGCTGACCAGGGTTTATTTTGTTTATGTTTCTTTTTGCTTTGCTGTGTTTTTTTGTCACTGTAAATAGAGAAATAAACCGCACCTTTTTGATCTTGAAAACCACAACCTCCGTCTGCTGGGCCTGTCTTTGTGTGGGGAGCCCATCCAGGGGATCACACACACCCGCTGCCGAGCTAACCCCCCCCACAGTTGGTGGAGAACCAGTGGCAGTTTTTTTTTTAAGCCAGCATGGAGGAGATACTGAAACAGCTGGCTCTAGCAAATGCCAATCAACAGCAGACAAATGCAGGTTTGCAAAAGAGCCTTGCAGCTCAACAACAGAGCTTTGCAGCCCAGCAGCAAGCTCATCAACAGAGCCTTGCAGCCCAGCACAGCAGCAATCTGAGGCCCGCTTCATAGACCTGTTACAGAAGCAAGAGCTCTTCCTACTGCCATCCAAAAGTGGGTAAGCCATGGAGACCCAGAGACGGCCGGTGGTCTTGTGGATCGTGTAGAGAAATACTTGGCTACAGAGAACCTGACGGCCTCTTCCAGAGACTCTCGGACTTTCCACCCTAAGACCAGACCATCCCCAGGGGCGGATAAGAGGATTCCAAGGGGTGAGGGTGGAGAGAGTGAGAGGGTGGGAGCTCTACCCAAAGTTTGGCGAGAACAGCCTGGGAAGTCAGGGGCTCAAGAGGCAGCCAAATGGATTGTTTGCTACCGCTGCCGGCAAGCGGGACATATTGCAGCAAATTGCCCGGTTGTGGAGGAACCCATGCAATGTGACTTTCTGACGGACAGACGTCAGTCGCTGTGTGCGACAGTCGCATGCACTGCCATTCGGGGAACTGAGAAACATTTATGCAAAATGTGTATTAATGGTAGAAATGTTGTGGTATTACTGGATTCAGGTAGCCTTGTGACCCTGATAAAGGCTGAATTAGTTAAAACAGAGGTCTCTGGGAATAGCAAGGTAGCTGTTATTTGTGTGCATGGGGACACCCGAGAGTATCCAGTGACTACAGTGTGTTTCAAGACCCCCAAAGGTACCCTCTCTCATCCAGTGGGGTTAGTATCTCAATTACCGCATGATGCCATTGTGGGAAGGGATTTTCCGAAGTTCTGGGAACTGTGGGATGATCCTGAGCCCCCCACTGGTGCCCCTATGTACCAGGAAGGTGATAGCCAGAACTCCTCTGAGAGTGGTGAGGACTCTCCAGAATTTCCCTTGTCAGTATTGGCAGGCGAGACTCAAGAAACTGGAGAGGAGCCCACCTCCTCAGACGAAAACCTACCGTCTGTGGAGTTTTCTGATCTTGAGGTTCACAGGGAAAATTTTGCCACAGAACAGTTAAAAGACCCCGCCCTAATAAAGGCACGGGAAAACGTAGTGGAAATAGATGGCGAGTTAGTGAACCCAGATAATACCTGCACTTACCCATACTTCAGCGTAGAGAAGGACCTACTGTATCGGGTGGCAAAAAGGGCAGAAGAAACCGTTGAGCAGCTTGTGGTGCCCAAACCTTACAGGAAGTTGGTGTTGGAGTTGGCCCATGGGCACATTCTTGGAGGTCATCTGGGGACAGAGAAAACCCGAGAGAGGGTATTACAGAGATTCTATTGGCCTGGGGTGATGAAGGACATAGAAAATTATTGTTCCTCCTGCCCTGTGTGTCAGAGGTCGGCCCCGATGCCACATTTCCGTAGCCCGCTGGTCCCTCTACCCATCATTGAGGTCCCGTTTGAGAGGGTCGCAATGGATTTGGTAGGTCCTATAATCAAGTCCGCTAGGGGGCACCAGTACATATTAGTTATAATGGACTATGCCACCCGTTATCCAGAAGCGATCCCTCTCCGAAATACCTCGGCCAAAACCATAGCCAAAGAGCTATCTCTTGTTTTTAGCCGGGTGGGTATTTGTAAAGAACTGCTTACGGACCAAGGTACACCCTTTATGTCCCGGGTTATGAAAGAGCTGTGTAAATTGTTCAAAGTGACGCAATTGCGTACGTCTGTGTATCACCCCCAAACCGATGGGCTGGTTGAAAGATTCAACAAAACCCTAAAACAAATGTTGAAGAAAGTGGTGGATAGAGATGGAAAGGATTGGGACTGTCTACTTCCTTATTTGATGTTTGCTATTAGGGAGGTGCCCCAATCCTCTACGGGATTCTCCCCCTTTGAGTTACTGTATGGGAGACACCCAAGAGGACTGTTGGATATTGCCAAGGAAACTTGGGAAAGTGAGAGTTCTCCCCACAGGAGTGTGATTGAGCATGTCGCCCTGATGCAAGATCGAATTGCACAGGTAATGCCCATCGTGAAGGAACATTTGGCCCAAGCGCAGTTGGCACAGCAGAGAGTGTACAACCGTGGAGCCAAGACCCGTACCTTTTCCCCGGGGGATAGGATATTGGTACTTGTCCCTACGGTTGAAAGTAAATTCCTTGCCAAATGGCAAGGCCCCTACGAGATAATGGAAAAAGTGAGCGAAGTGAATTACAAGGTCAGACAACCAGGAAGGCGAAAGCCCGAACAGATCTATCACGTTAATCTGTTGAAAGCCTGGAGGGATAGAGAGTCCCTAGTCGCAGAAACTTGGTCACCAGCTCAAACTGGTTGCGTGATTCCGGAGGTTGGAATAGCAGCCACCTTGTCACAACCCCAACAACAGGAGGTGAAGGAGTTTGTGCTTCGCAACAAGGAGGTGTTCTCTGAGCTGCCAGGACAAACATCTGGGGTAGAGCATGATATTATTACCCCGCCCGGTGAAAGGGTGAAGTTAAAACCCTATCGGATCCCAGAGGCCCGACGGGAGGCAATACGGGAGGAAGTACAGAAAATGCTGAACTTAGGGGTGATAGAGGAGTCCCAAAGTGATTGGTCTAGTCCCATTGTGTTGGTGCCTAAACCGGATGGGAACTGGCGATTTTGTAACGATTTTCGTCAGTTGAACAAAGTTACAAAATTTGACACCTACCCCATGCCACGTATAGATGAGTTGATCGACCGGCTGGGAACAGCCCGATACATGACGACTCTTGACCTCACAAAAGGGTATTGGCAAATTCCCCTGGCCAAGTCGGCCAAAGAGAAAACCGCATTTGTAACCCCAGACGGGGTGTTCCAATATAAGAGAATGCTGTTCGGGTTACAGAATGCGCCGGCCACATTCCAGCGGAAAATGGACCAGATACTGAGGCCCCATCGGAAGTATGCTGCGGCTTACCTGGATGACGTAATTGTCCATAGCACAGATTGGGCCTCACATCTGCCAAAAGTGCAAGCAGTCCTAGACTCTATCCGGGAAGCGGGGTTTACTGCTAACCCCAAGAAGTGTACCATTGGGCAGGAGGAGGCCAAATATCTTGGGTACACCATTGGCAGGGGAGTAATAAAACCCCAACTCAACAAAGTCGAGGCCATCCAGAGTTGGCCACGTCCCAACAGCAAGAAGCAGGTACGAGCCTTTCTGGGAATCGCGGGTTATTATCGGCGCTTCATTCCCCACTTTGCTTCTAAGGCTGTGCCCCTAACCAACCTGACGAAAGGGAAAGGGTCGGTCATGATTAAATGGACCCCCGAGGCTGAGGCAGCATTCCAATTCTTGAAACAAGCCTTATGTAGCCAGCCAGTGTTGTACTCACCCGACTTCTCTAAAGACTTTGTCGTACAAAGTGATGCGTCAGATGTGGGGTTAGGAGCAGTATTGTCCCAGGTCTGGAACGGGGAAGAGCACCCAGTCATTTACCTCAGCAGGAAGTTGAAGTCCCATGAGGTAAATTACGCCACGGTTGAAAAGGAGTGTTTAGCGGTGAAGTGGGCTCTAGATTCCCTTCGGTGCTATCTGCTAGGTAGGCACTTTGACATGGTTACGGATCACGCTCCGTTAAAGTGGACGGCTCAAAACAAGGAGACAAATAGAAGAGTGAATAGGTGGTTCCTGGCCCTACAGGAATTCAACTTCACAGTAAAGCATCGCCCTGGCGTTCAAATGGGGAATGTGGATGCTTTGTCTCGAGTACATGAATGCCTGATTGCTGGTGTTCCAACCCCAAGGTTAAAACAAGAGGGGGGGTATGTGACAGCAGGAAGGTAAAGTCACCTGGTTGCATCCAGGGGGGTAGATATATTTCTCCCAGATTCAGGCTTTATGCCGACTTATACAACTAGGGAGGGAGTTGATGAAGCCCAGCTGAGGCTAGTGGGCTCATGAATGATTCATACCTCTAGGGAGAGTGCTGGGCGTCGTGCAGGCAGGGAGTTGATGAGACCAGCTGAAGCTTGTCAGCTCGTTTAAGGCCTCTATAAAAACTCCCAGCTTCATTAGGTGTTTGCTCATGCCTGGAACCAGACCTGTGTGGACTGTCTAGGGAGAGTGAACCCCTGTGCGGTGAGACAAAGCCTGTGTGGCTATTTGTTTGGACATTTACTAAACCAGGGACTTAGGGACTAGGACAGCACCAGGCTGATCCCAGTTGTTAGTTAGGAAACCTGCATGTTTAGTCAGAGGTCAAGCTGACCAGGGTTTATTTTGTTTATGTTTCTTTTTGCTTTGCTGTGTTTTTTTGTCACTGTAAATAGAGAAATAAACCGCACCTTTTTGATCTTGAAAACCACAACCTCCGTCTGCTGGGCCTGTTTTTGTGTGGGGAGCCCATCCAGGGGATCACACACACCCGCTGCCGAGCTAACCCCCCCACAATATATATATATATATTGTTCTCAAATTGTTTATTTTGAAATCCATTGTGCTGTCGTCCTATGTTGGGATGTCAGCACAATTACTGTAATCACTTTTTTGCATATTTTACAGAAAAATATATTTCTGGTTAAGTATCCAGTTGTGTGGCGTACTGTTTTCCCCCACCAGGTGGAGCCAGTAGATCCTGGGGTTAGAATACAGGTATTTTGCATTGTCTTATATTGTACTGTATTGCATTGCACCACAGCTGTGCCAAGGGGATTGAGCCAAGTTAGTGGGGTTTACAAGTAGAGTGCAGGCCCAAATCAAACCAGCAGCTCCTTCAGGGGTCAGTGCTACATATGTTTATATGTCATTACGGTTGCCATTCTGGTCTGTGTGCCTCATGTCTAGTGTTCTGCATATATATTGAGATAATCATTATATTGTTACTATTTAATAATTACATTATTAACTATATGATTATGTTATTACTATTCATTAAAATGCTTTTTACTATTTCATGATGTATATATGCCTGCTGCACTAAATAAACAATGTTTACATTGATTGATTCATTTTAAAAGTAGTGTTGCTTCATATAAAGTCCCAATTTCCTTCTGTTTCAATATAGACTTTCAGGCTCGGTTCGCACCTATGCGAATTGGATGCGGCTTACACCACATCCAATTCGCATGACATTTTAAGATACCTTCATTTCAACGAGGCTGGTTCACATATCTGCAGGGCTCTGCAGCAGCTCCTTCTGGGGTCAGTGCTACACGTGGGGGCTCGTCCGGGATCCTGTCACTCTACAAGCAAGCCCGCCCCTTGGTGCTACCATGGACCCCATCAAAGTAGTCCAATGGTGCGAAGCAGAAGGGACACGCTCGGAAGCGAGCGTGGCCATTGAACTTCCAGGGAGTGACTGGGGAGAGAAACAAAATAAAGAGGTGGTACAAACATTGTCCCCGGATAAAAAGGCTTACGTGGTCGCAGTGAGACCAGACCCAAGGACCAACTGCATCTATGCACTGATAGAGTGGGGACAGGATGTCCCTGAAAACTTCCACAGTGTCAGTATAAAATTGTCCGAAAAGACAGAGTTCCACCTGACACATCCCAGTCAGAAGCAGTTAGAACCCTTAGACAGGAAAGCAGGGGCTGCTGTCAAATCGCAGGCAGAACAACAGCTGGCTGATCTGAAACGACAGTACCATAACATACAAGAGAGGTTTCAGGAGACTTCCAGTATGATAGCTGAATGCAATAATGGGTTACGTGTCGCTTTTGAGGATCAGAAAGATGGTCAGATAACGCCCAACCCTGGGAAGGTACTGAAGAAACGAGCCCAGAGCCGCCTGCAGGAAGTAACCATCCGGAAGGATTTCTGCATTGACGGCCAGATAGGAGAAAGAGGGCAGAAGGACAAACTGTCCTACACCAGCCTCCTACACCAAATAGAGTTGGGGCTACAGAAAGGATATCTGGAATCTGAAATTAGAGAGGGTGTAATCTATGCCATCAGCCCAGGTTCAAGTGTCAGGGGCATGTTGGAGAGGAAGAGTGGATTGACCTTGAACCAGCTAAAGAGGATACTGAAAAGCTATTATGAAGAGGAAGATGCCACTGAGTTATTTCATCGATTGATAAATATGACACAGGATAGTAGAGAGACTCCTCAGAACTTCCTATTCCGGGCCATTGAACTCAAGGACCGCATGCTGTCCGCATCAAAGGACGAAGGAACTGGAGAGCATTTCGGAGCCAAGCTAGTTCAAAGGAAATTCCGGAGGTCTGTGACTACGAGATTGAGGAGTGACTATATCAAGCTACAACTGAAGCAGAATTTGGAAGATCCCTCAACTCCGGATGAGGTCCTCGTTGAGAAAGTGAATGAGGCAGATAAGGTGGAGATTGAGAGGGACCAAAAACAGAGGAAACTTCAACCTTCTAGCACCACAAGTGCTAAAGTACAGCAGATAGATGTCCCTTCAGACACTCGGGAACTCAGTGTACTGACAGCAAGCGCTGAACAGGGTCATGGCTTTCACCTACTCACCATTTACCAGCAAGTCAGACTGGACTGAAGAAACCGTTCCAGACCCAGAAGGAAATACTGGAGATGATGACAATGTTAATGACTCGTCTGGTGAAACCCCAGACAGAAAAAGTCCCGCCACTCAAGGCTCCGAAGACTCCTACCACCAACCGCTCTATGAAACAAACACAGAGGGGGTAATTTACTATAGCGCCGCGGCGCTAATTAGCGCAAATTGCCGCGAATTTGCGCTAATTAGAGCGATTTGCGGCAATTTGCGCTAATTAGCGCGAAAACGGTATTCACTATAGCGCTGGAGAGAAAATACTCCCAAAATCAAATTTACTATAGCTCCCAGAATCCAAATAGCGCCCAAATCCTTACTCTGCTAAAAGCTGGAGTTGTGCACATGGAAATAATGTTTAGAGCATGATATAATTGCCTAAATGGTACTGAAATATGCAGTATATTATTTAAAGATAATCTGCTTTTAAACTGTGTGAAAAAAGTGATTTCTACACTGAAATATCTTTAAAAGTCTGAGAAGTAAAAAAATGCCCGTTTTTGGACAACTATTTGCAAACTAAACTGAGCATGCCCAGAGCTAATATAACTCAAATTTTAACTCAAGTGACTTTTTTCACAAGAGTTATAGTAAATACCAAAATGAGAGCTAATTAAAGAGCATGTTTTGGAAGTGAAAATCTGAGCTATTTTAGTCCAATGCAAGTTTTAGCCATTGATTCTAATGATACAATTGTAACTTTCACAAATAAATCCTTTTAATGTTGAGATGAAATGTATCTTTCTCTGAAATAAATTTTCCTTTGCAACAATGTTGTTTCTAATTAAAATATTTTGTTTTTAAAGAAAGCGCTAGAATGTGGAATGTTTTGATAAAATATATTTTTCTCTGTCACTTTCACTTTGTTAGGGTCCTTTTCAGCCGACGGATGACTGGGCGGTCCCCGCACACTGTGCAGGGACCGCCCTGTCAGAGCGCCGCTCTCCCCTATGGGGAATCGGATGACGACGGACCGTAGAGTCCGTTGTCATCCGATCCGCTCCGCCGACGGAAGGAAAAATAGGGTTTTCCTCCGTCACACTTTGGCGGAGCGGATGTCAGCGGACATGTCTCCGCTGACATCCGTGCCTCCATAGGGGTGCATGGAGGATCCGTTTCAGGTCCGCCTAAAAAACTGACAGGCGGACCTGAACGGACCTCCGTGTGAAAGGGGCCTTACTCTCCATCTCACAACAATATTTACCCAGACTCACACAGGTGCCTTTACAAAGCACAATCAATACTATTGCTGATGCAAATTTAAAATTAGTCACATTTTTTTGTGCTTTTTATTATTTCTAAATAATCATAATTTGAGCCCCAAAAATTTGATATGTGTTCCAACATCAGAAATAAATATGTAATTCCCCAAAATTTGAGGGTAATATCACTATTCTAAACTCACCCCCAAAAAAACACCAAATATCACAGAATAAATCAAGAAGAATAACTCTTGAGTAATGTAATTCCATCACCTGTATGTCCAAAGAAATGCAGTATTTATGTGTATTTACGTGTAGGAGGTTTCCACATGTGGCAGCTCTGTGGCTTAGAGGTTAGAACTTCTGCTTAGCATCCCTGAGTGTCTGGATTCAAATCCCAAACATGCTGCTTCATGTAGAGAAGTTGTCTCATCTCCCAGGTCCTAAAACTATGTCTAAATGTTGTATTTATGTGTAGGAGGGTTCCACCACCATTGTAAATTTTGCCAGATACACAATTTAGCCCAAAGTATTGGGAACGCCTGCCTTTACACACACATGAACTTTAATGGCAGCCCAGTCTTAGTCCGTAGGGTTAAATTTTGATTTGGCCCACCCTTTGCAGCTAGAACAGCTTCTGGGAAGGCTGGGAAGGCTGCCCACAAGGTTTAGTGTGTCTATGGGAATGTTTGATCATTCTTCCAGAAGTGCATTTGTGAGGCCAGGCACTGATGTTGGATGAGAAGGCCTGGCTCGCAGTCTCTGCTCTAATTCAGCCAAAGGGAGTTCTATCGGGTTGAGGTCAGGACACTGTGCAGGCCAGTCAAGTTTCTCCACCCCAAACTCACTCATCCATGTCTTTATGGAATTTGCTTTGTGCACTGGTGTGCAGTCATGTTGAAACAGGAAGGGGCCACCCCCAAACTGTTCCCACAAAGTTGGGAGCATGAAATTGTCCAAAATGTCTCAGTATGCTGATGCCTTAAGAGTTCCCTTCACTGGAACTAAGGGGCCAAGCCCAACCCCTGAAAAACAACCCCACACCATAATCCCCCTCCACCAAATGATTTGGACCAGTGCACAAAGCAAGGTCCATAAAGACATAGATGAGTGAGTTTGGGGTGAAGGAACTTGACTGGCCTGGACAGAGTCCTGACCTCAACACAACAGAACACCTTGGGGATGAATTAGAGCGGAGACTGCAGGCCAGGCCTTCTGGTCCAACATCAGTGCCTGACCTCACAAATGCACTTGGAAGGATGGTCAAACATTCCCATAGACACACTCCTAAACCTTGTGGACGGCCTTCCCAGAAGATTTGAAGCTGTTATAGCTGCAAAGGTTGGGCCAACTCAATATTGAACCCTACGGACTAAGACTGGGATGCGATTACAGTTCATGTGCGCTTAAAGGCAGGCGTCCCAATACTTAGGCCAATATATTGTATATTGCTTGGAGACACGGAACTTGGCTATGGACTTAGAGCTGGTTCACACCACAGAGATGCAGAGAACGTGTGTGAGGCTGCCTGGTGGCTGATTGCTGGGCAGCAATTCCATCTAGCAACACTGGGGTTGCTGGTTCAATTCTCCAACATGCTAATGCTTATGTTGAAGTTTATATGTTTTCCATGTGTGGGTTTCTCACCACAATCCCAAGACATGCTGGAATTTTATTTGTCTCCTGTCAAAATAGTCTCTAATGTAAGAAAGTTTATTTTGGACTTTAGATTGGAAGCTCATTGGAGCCAGGGCCCGATGTTAATGTTTGTTAGCACTAATCATACCCAGGGACTTGGACATTTAAAATTGTAGGGTTTACATTGTTTATGTGCATGCAAATGGACTTAGATCTTTGGCCTGTAGTTGGAGATTTGATGCACATAGCCAAGGGCTAACACAGTTGCAAATAGTATTATTTGTTCCTGCCCATCAGGTGAAATAACTTTAGACATACACGAAGGGACAGATTGAAAGATACTGGTGGGCATGTACTTCTATTGGGCGTGTACTTCTATTGGGCGTGTGTCAGTTTGCTAACAATACAACCTCTCTTATATAAAGGCCTGCAGTATGGGGGATCGTTTGGTCTGAGAAGGCCAGGTTTTTTGCTGTGATTTGTGGGGTGAGAAGGAATGATATTGTGCAAATTGACAAACCCCCCAACTAGTGTTATTTGCTGAAATTCTTGTGCATTTTTTCAATCAAAAATTGTGTGTGTATTGTTCCTGTCTGACCATGCAAAATCGTTTGGAAGCATCTGCTGACCTTCTACTCTTGGATCTCATTGCTTAATCGTGTACACAGAAATACAGCTTCCAGCAGAACATGGTCACCGATGTATGTATATGTGGATTGTGGGGTGGGGGTGGGTGTTTTGAACATGTGTCTTTTTTATTATTATGTTGGAATGCTTTGTAAGAATAATGACTTGAGTATGTTTCTATATTCTTGCAGATAAAAATGTGATGTGTTGCCCGTTATACACTAAAAGTAAAGCTGTGTGCACTCTAAGGTTTTGACAAATTTTAGATTGTAAGCTCCTATGAGCAGGGCCCTTAAAATCCAATTGCTAAATGTAGCACCATGTATCCTGTCCAAATTTTTTTGAAGCTAGTAAATGAATGTACCTAACTTTGTTTCTGCTGGCAAAATAAAAGTAAAATATTGAGCTTTGGTGTGTGTGCCTTTTCTTTTTTTTTTTTTTTGGCAAAGTGCAAGATCCTTAATATTTTATTTCTATATGGATTTGTGCACCAAAAAATGAATCTCTTTGCCCTTGTTCACATTGATGCTACTTTGAAATCGTGCTACTTTACTTAAGCTAGCGCGATTTTAGGTACTACTTGATAGACATCTGTGTGGCTTCATACACAAATGTCTATTGAAGTCGCACCTGAAATCGGCAAAAGTAGTGCAGGAACTACTTTTGCAAATGGGTGCGGTGCCACAAAATTAGGGTTGCATCGATTGGAACATTGCCACCAATAGTCATGCGATTTGATTTCTAAAATTGCATGACAAATCGCCCCAATGTAAACCTAGGCTTCAGCACACCTGCAAGTAAATGATAAAGGTGGAATCTTTATATATAACAGCTGTGGAGAATTGCAGGTAATGAATTCAGCTGGAGGATAGGCAGTGTTGTGTGAGTCAGCTCTGGTTCACATTGGTGCGATTTGACATGTCAGATCGGTGGCAATTGCGCTGTTCTAATTGGTGTGATTTGTATTGATATAAGTGCAGAAACCTGCACAGATGTCTCTGATGTCCCCCCCCCCCCCCTGCAGTCGGGACTCACATGCGGGAATGAAAATCGTATGAGTTCAGCTGAACGATTTCCTCCCGCTGTCAGTGTTGAAGCAGAGCTCAAACTGGGCCTTTTGCCTTTGTAATTCACCTGCTGCTAAGGCAGAGACACCATTTCTTATCAAACTCCCTTAAGTTTACCTTCAAATATCATATGTAGGAATACAGATTTGCATATCTGCAAATAATCAAAAATAATAAATTCTAAGTGTGATTGAGATCAAATATTCGCAGCTGCAATCAACAGAGCGTGGTTTCACCTCCTGACCTGGAAATGAGTCACTGTAATCACCCGGAAGTTCCTGTGCTGGTCAGGATCTCCATCTAGGTGGACATGGCGAGCTCGCTCTTTAGAACAGAGGAAGTGCTGCTGATTTGCCGGGTAAGTGTAGGATATGTACTTGTGCTTACTCAAGGTGGGGGTGGATTTGGTGTGGGTGGGCTTCATTGATTTGTTTGGTATCACTACACATTTGCTTCTGGCCCATGTGCACACATCACTACTAGTGATGAGCCGAACACCCCCGGGTTCGGTTCGCACCAGAACCCGCGAATGGACCGAAAGTTCGTACGAACATTAGAACCCTATTAAATACAATGGATGCGAACGTTCGAATTCTAAAGTGCTAATTATAACAACTATTATGCATGTTATTGTCCTAAAAAGGGTTTGGGAACCCGGGTTCTGCACCAGGGGACATGTATCAATGCAAAAAGAAGTTTTAAAAACGGTCGTTTTTCGGGAGCAGTCATTTTAATGATGCATAAAGTGAAAAAAAAAAAGTCAAATATTCCTTTAAATATCGTACCTGGGGGGTGTCTAAAGTATGCCTGTGAAGTGCCACGTGTTTCCCGTGTTTAGAACTGTCCCTGCACAAAATGACACTTCTAAAGGAAAAAAAAGCCATTTAAAACTGCTTGCGGCTTTAATGTAATGTCTGGTCCCGGTAATATGGATGAAAATCTTTAAGAAAAATGGCATAGCTACCCCATGACCCCCCCCCCCTACCCCAGCCCATTACCAGCCCCTTTGGGTCTTGTATGGATATTAAGGGGAACCCCGCACATAAAATAAAAAAGGCCCTATATACTCTGAACAGCCGTATACAGGCGGTGCATACAAGACAGGGACTGTAGGTTTGTTCTTATGTAGAATGTGTTTGTAATTTTGAACAGGTACATTGTTGAAGTGTAGCTCCAGCCCAAAAATCTATTTTTAAACTTTTTGGAAAACATAGGTAAGGGTTATCACCCCTGTAACATTTGTTTTGCTGTCTGTGCCCCTGTTCAGAACATTTCATCTCACTTTCCGTCCCAATGACAACTGTTTTTGAAATGTGGTGTTTTTCTTGAAACAAGGATTGCTGATAAAGCATCAGTACAGAGGAGACACCTTTCTCCCATATTTATTCTTACAGGAGAGAATTTTCCTTCCTAGTGGTAGATTTCCTCTCACTTCCTGTTGTCTTCTTGCGTTTGCAAGTAGGAGTCGTTTGTAAGTTGGATGTTTGAAAGTAGGGACCTGCCGTATATACTCTGCAGAAATAGGCCCCTTAGTTGTTGGTGTTGGCACAACACTGTAAGCACTCACAGTTACTCTTGGTTGGTGCTGGAACGCCCTGCTGTCAACTATTATATCAGGATTGAATTGTAATTACATATAATTGTTGAACAGTGGTAGTAAAAATTGGGCCTTTGATGGTGGTGCTGGTGCCACAACACTGTAAGCCCTGACAGTTACTCTTGGTGGGTGCAGCAATGGGCCCTGCTGTGAATTATTAGATCAAGAATTGTAATTGCATGCCCCTGTTGAACAGGGGCTGAAAAATTGGGCCTTTCGTGGTGGTGGTGGTGGTGGTGGTGTTGCCACAACACTGTAAGCCCTCAGAGTTACTCTTGGTGGGTGCAGGAATGGGCCCTGCTGTGAATTATTAGATCAAGAATTGTAATTACATGCCCCTTTTGAACAGGGGCTGAAAAATTGGGCCTTTCGTGGTGGTGGTGGTGGTGGCGTTGCCACAACACTGTAAGCCCTCAGAGTTACTCTTGGTGGGTGCAGCAATGGGCCCTGCTGTGAATTATTAGATCAAGAATTGTAATTGCATGCCCCTGTTGAACAGGGGCTGAAAAATTGGGCCTTAGGCACTGGTGGCACAACACTACAACCCCTCACAGATACTGTACTTGGAGCACAGCAATGAGCCCTGTTGCAAAGTATTGCTTCAAAAATTGTAATTACACGCCCCTGTTAAACAGGGGCTGAAAAATTGGGCCTTAGGCACTGGTGCCACAACACTCCAACCCCTCACAGATACTGTACTTGGAGCACAGCAATGAGCCCTATGGCAAATTATTGCTAAAAAAATTGTAATTACACGCCCCTGTAAAACAGGGGCTGAAAAATTGGGCCTTAGCCACTGGTGGCGGCACCCATAAACAAAAATGATCTTCCAAGCTATCATCATCAATCGTATCATTGAGGACTCGGAGGAGGAGGATAGCCAGTCAACATAACAGCACAGGCACTCAGCATCAGCATCAGTCTTGAAGGGATGTGACATGTTAAAATCAATTAGTCTGTTATATCAGCATCAGGTGTGTGGTAGCTGGTGGTGATCCAAGACTGGTTCATCTTGATGAAAGTCAGTCGATCAACCGAGTCGGTGGACAGGCGCACCCTGTGATCCGTGACAAATCCTCCAGCAGCACTGAATGTGCGTTCCGAAAGAACGCTGGATGCAGGACAGGCCAGTAGCTCAATTGCATACTGTGCAAGCTCTGGCCAGTGATCCATCCTCAAGACCCAGTAAGCCAGAGGATTTTCGGTGGGGAAGGTGTCCAAGTCTGACCTTGCCCCTAGATATTCCTGCACCATGTTTATCAGACGCTGGCGATGGTTGCTGGAACCGATCATACTTTGGGGCTGCGGACTAAAGAATTGTCTGAACGCATCGGTCAGACGGCCACCTTCCCCACCGCTCCTTCTTTGACTGGCCGAAGCCTCAGCAACTCGTTGTCCAGGACCAGGAGTTTGTAACCTCCCAGTCTCTGGGAACGCGTTGCACAGACCTTTCTGCAAGGCCTCCCGGAGTTGTCTCATCCTCTGCTCCCTCTGCGAAGGTAACATAAGGTCCGCAACCTTACCCTTGTACCGTGGATCAAGGAGAGTGGCCAGCCAGTAATGGTCCCTCTCCTTGATCCGAAGAATACGAGGATCCTTCCGCAGACTTTGCAGGATCAGGGAGGCCATGCAGCGTAGGTTTGCTGAGGCATTCGCTCCGGAGTCCTCTGGGTCACTAAGGACGACATGATCTGCAGCCACCTCCTCCCAGCCACGTACAAGTCCACTGGTTTCTTGGGACTGTAAATCATCCCTAAAAGACTGCTGCTGATGATGCTGAGTGCCAGCCTCCACCTCCATGCTGACACAATCCTCCTCCTCCTCCTCCTCCTCCTCTTCCTGTGCGATGGGTGGGACAGAAGGAACACTGTCTGGGTAAAGGGGGCCTTGAGAGGCAAGGAAGTCCTCCTCTTCCTGCCTCTGTTCTGCCTCAAGTGCCCTGTCCATTATTCCACGCAGCGTGTGCTCCAACAGGTGGACAAGAGGTACAGTGTCACTGATGCATGCACTGTCACTGCTCACCATCCTCGTGGCCTCCTCAAATGGTGCCAGGACAGTGCATGCATCCCTGATCATGCCCCACTGGCGTGGAGAAAAAAAACCAAGCTCCCCTGACCCTGTCCTGGTGCCGTAGTCGCACAGGTACTCATTGATGGCCCTCTGCTGCGTGTGCAGCCGCTGCAGCATGGCCAACGTTGAGTTCCACCTGGTGGGCATGTCACATATAAGGCGGTTCTTGGGCAGGTTCAACTCCTTTTGCAGCTCAGCCAGGCGAGCACTGGCATTATAAGATCTGCGGAAATGCACACAGACTTTCCTGGCCTGCCTCAGGACATCCTGTAAGCCCGGGTACCTGCCCAAGAACCGCTGCACCACCAGGTTAAGGACGTGAGCCACACAGGGCACATGGGTCAGTTGTCCCTGTCGGAGGGCGGAGAGGAGGTTGGTGCCATTGTCGCAAACCACCATTCCTGGCTTAAGCTGGCGTTGCGTCAACCACCTCTCGGCCTGGCCCTGCAGAGCAGACAGGACCTCTGCCCCAGTGTGGCTTCTGTCCCCCAAACACACCAGCGCAAGCACGGCATGGCATCTTTTTGCCTGCGTACTTGCGTAGCCCCGTGAACGGCTACGGAGCACCGCTGGTTCATAGGACAAACCACAGGAAGAGGCCATGGAGGAAGAAGAAGAGGAGGGGTGGAGGAGAGAGGTGTGTCACAACCAGTAGTAGCATTTTGGAGGCGTGGCGGTGGAACAACCTCCAACACTACTGCACCTTGTCCTGCATCCTTCCCAGCTGCCAAAAGAGTGACCCAATGGGCCGTGAAAGAAAGGTAACGTCCCTGTCCATGCCTACTGGACCATGAGTCAGCGGTAATATGCACCTTACCACTGACCGCCCTGTCCAGCGAGGCCAAGACATTGCCTTCCACATGCCGGTAGAGAGCTGGAATAGCCTTCCGTGAGAAAAAGTGGCGTTTGGGAACCTGCCACTGAGGAACCGCACATTGCACAAACTCACGGAAGGGGGCCGAGTCTACCAACTGAAAAGGCAGCAGTTGAAGCGCTAGCAATTTAGCCAAGCTAGCATTCAACCGCTGGGCATGTGGATGGCTGGGAGTGAACTTCTTTCGACGGTCCAGCAGCTGGGGCAGGGAAATTTGCCTGCTAGAATCGGACGTCGGTGTACTGCTAGCAGAGTGGCCGCAAGTACTTGGCTGTGACACACCTAATTCTACACCTTCATTCCTCTCAGTGGATGTTTCAGAGAGGACTGAAGTTATAGTGGGGTTGGAGATCCCAGCTGATGCGGTGCAAGGAGAGGTCCGTTTTGTTCTTTGGTGTTGGTCTTTGAGGTAGGCTTGCCAACGAGCTGCATGGCAGGTCAACATATGTCTGGTCAGGCATGTGGTACCCAAGCGGCTGATGTTTTGGCCACGCGATATACGCTTGAGACATATGTTGCAAACAGCAGCTGTGCGATCTGATGCACTAGCCTCAAAAAAGGCCCACACCAAAGAACTTTTTGAATGACGGGCAGAGGCAGCGCCCTGCACAGGCGGAGCTCTGCGGTGTGATTCCGTCGGTGTACTGCCCTTACGCTGGCCACCAAAGGGCATCCTGCCTCGTTGGAGATGTGCCTCCTCCTCATCCTCCTCCTCCTCCTCTCTCCTATTAGGCACCCACGTGGAGTCAGTGACCTCATCATCCCCTCCCTCCTCATCACTGGAGCCAATCTGGCAGTATGCTGCAGCTGCTGGAACATGACTGCCAGATTGGTGTCCTTCTTGAGCATCCCCTCTGTCTGCTCTCACGCTACTGCCTTCCTGTAGCTGGGTTTCATCATCAGACCCTTCGAAACGCTGGGCATCCTCCTGGAGCATGTACCCAACACTGTGCTCAAACAGTTCGGGGGACTCCTCAGGAGGAGGACATGGTGGGTCTAGGGAAGGAGTGACTGATGATGAGTCTGACATTGATACCAGGGAAGAGGACGCTTTGGCAGCTGCTTTGCCAGTACCCTGAGCCTGGGTGAGAGAGGATGAGGAGGAGGAGGAGGGCTTGGTCATCCACTCTACCAAGTCTTCGGCATGATGTGGCTCAACATGTCCAGCTGCCGAAAAGAAGGACAAGCGTGTCCCATGGCCATGTGCTGATGACAATGCACCGCGTCCACGACCAGCACTGTTGCCCCCAGACACAGAGCCTGCTTGCCCTCTTTTATTGCCTCCTGACTGTCTGCCTCTCCTTGTTTGCCTTCCAGACATTCTAATAGATGGCCTGCAGGGAGATGGGAAAAAAGCAATAAGGGCTACCTTCAGGTGTCCTTCTCTGTCCCTTTACTTAAGGATTTCTAAATATGGTTGAGGATGATTGCTTTTGCACAGAATAGCACAACGACAATTTCCCTGACTGTCCAAAAAACAAGGATTTCAAAGATGGTTGATGAGGAATCCTTTAGCACACTATAGCACAAGGAGAATTCCCCTCACTTTCCTTCTTTGTCACTAGAAACAAGGACTCGCACAGTGAAAGAAACTGACACTCTCCCTACCTAGAGTTTTCTGTCCCTAGAAAAAATGTTTTTTTAAAGCACACTATAGCACAAGGAGAATTCCCCTCACTTTCCTTCTTTGTCCCTAGAAACAAGGACTCGCACAGTGAAAGAAACTGACACTCTCCCTACCTAGAGTTTTCTGTCCCTAGAAAAAATGTTTTTTTAAAGCACACTATAGCACAAGGAGAATTCCCCTCACTTTCCTTCTTTGTCCCTAGAAACAAGGACTCGCACAGTGAAAGAAACTGACACTCTCCCTACCTAGAG
This sequence comes from Rana muscosa, assembly GCA_029206835.1. Taxonomy (NCBI): domain Eukaryota; kingdom Metazoa; phylum Chordata; class Amphibia; order Anura; family Ranidae; genus Rana; species Rana muscosa. The sequence goes on from CM055117.1 coordinate 595,326,725, forward strand.
TTTTCTGTCCCTAGAAAAAATGTTTTTTTAAAGCACACTATAGCACAAGGAGAATTCCCCTCACTTTCCTTCTTTGTCCCTAGAAACAAGGACTCGCACAGTAAAAGACACTGACACTCTCCCTACCTAGAGTTTTCTGTCCCTAGAAAAAATGTTTTTTTAAAGCACACTATAGCACAAGGAGAATTCCCCTCACTTTCCTTCTTTGTCCCTAGAAACAAGGACTCGCACAGTGAAAGAAACTGACACTCTCCCTACCTAGAGTTTTCTGTCCCTAGAAAAAATGTTTTTTTAAAGCACACTATAGCACAAGGAGAATTCCCCTCACTTTCCTTCTTTGTCCCTAGAAACAAGGACTCGCACAGTGAAAGAAACTGACACTCTCCCTACCTAGAGTTTTCTGTCCCTAGAAAAAATGTTTTTTTAAAGCACACTATAGCACAAGGAGAATTCCCCTCACTTTCCTTCTTTGTCCCTAGAAACAAGGACTCGCACAGTGAAAGAAACTGACACTCTCCCTACCTAGAGTTTTCTGTCCCTAGAAAAAATGTTTTTTTAAAGCACACTATAGCACAAGGAGAATTCCCCTCACTTTCCTTCTTTGTCCCTAGAAACAAGGACTCGCACAGTAAAAGACACTGACACTCTCCCTACCTAGAGTTTTCTGTCCCTAGAAAAAATGTTTTTTTAAAGCACACTATAGCACAAGGAGAATTCCCCTCACTTTCCTTCTTTGTCCCTAGAAACAAGGACTCGCACAGTGAAAGAAACTGACACTCTCCCTACCTAGAGTTTTCTGTCCCTAGAAAAAATGTTTTTTTAAAGCACACTATAGCACAAGGAGAATTCCCCTCACTTTCCTTCTTTGTCCCTAGAAACAAGGACTCGCACAGTGAAAGAAACTGACACTCTCCCTACCTAGAGTTTTCTGTCCCTAGAAAAAATATTTTTTTAAAGCACACTATAGCACAAGGAGAATTCCCCTCACTTTCCTTCTTTGTCCCTAGAAACAAGGACTCGCACAGTGAAAGAAACTGACACTCTCCCTACCTAGAGTTTTCTGTCCCTAGAAAAAATGTTTTTTTAAAGCACACTATAGCACAAGGAGAATTCCCCTCACTTTCCTTCTTTGTCCCTAGAAACAAGGACTCGCACAGTAAAAGACACTGACACTCTCCCTACCTAGAGTTTTCTGTCCCTAGAAAAAATGTTTTTTTAAAGCACACTATAGCACAAGGAGAATTCCCCTCACTTTCCTTCTTTGTCCCTAGAAACAAGGACTCGCACAGTAAAAGACACTGACACTCTCCCTACCTAGAGTTTTCTGTCCCTAGAAAAAATGTTTTTTTAAAGCACACTATAGCACAAGGAGAATTCCCCTCACTTTCCTTCTTTGTCCCTAGAAACAAGGACTCGCACAGTGAAAGAAACTGACACTCTCCCTACCTAGAGTTTTCTGTCCCTAGAAAAAATGTTTTTTTAAAGCACACTATAGCACAAGGAGAATTCCCCTCACTTTCCTTCTTTGTCCCTAGAAACAAGGACTCGCACAGTGAAAGAAACTGACACTCTCCCTACCTAGAGTTTTCTGTCCCTAGAAAAAATGTTTTTTTAAAGCACACTATAGCACAAGGAGAATTCCCCTCACTTTCCTTCTTTGTCCCTAGAAACAAGGATTCGCACAGTAAAACACACTGACACTCTCCCTACCTATCCTTCTCTTTCCCTAAACTAAAGGAATCCAGGTTAAGCAAGAAAGAAATAAATGTCACTGTCCCTGCCTATGCTTGTCTTTCCCTGCTCCGGAACACACTACACTAGGCCGCCGTGCTGGCGGCCTTTTATAGTGTGGGGCGTGTACTAAACACCCTCAGCAATAATTGGCCACAGGCATCCTGCCTGTGGCCAATCATTGCTCTCCTCGCTGCCGGCGCTGTGATTGGCCAAGCATGCGGGGTCACAGTGCATGCTTGGCCAATCACAGCGCCTGGATGACACTGCGATGATGTAGTGCATTGTGGGCCGTTCGCGTCACTCGAATTTGGCGCGAACGGCCCAAATCGTTCGATCTTCGCCGAACGATCGAACAGCCGATGTTCGAGTCGAACATATGTTCGACTCGAACACGAAGCTCATCCCTAATCACTACTTCCTGCATTTGTTCTGCTGATGTATATCAGTAAGGACTATGCAAGTATAAATGAGAGCTCCTTTCTATTAAAATATATATGACTTGATTCACAGTTGGGCGACTTTTTATGATTCTCAATGATAACCATTCATATCTGTGCTACTTTAAGTCAGACCAACTTCAAAGTAGTCCTTGTACTACTTTGGTGTGACTTTCAGGCTCGGTTTCCACTAGTGCGACTTGTCATGCAGCTTGGGACTGCAAAGTCGCATGACATGTCATACCCTATGATTTCCAATGAGTATGGTTCATATCTGTGCGACATCAAGTCGCAGCGACTTCAAAGTAGTCCCTGCACTACTTTGGACCCACTTTGATACAACTTGAGGTCCATAGACCTCAAGAATATACAGGCATTGCTCCAAGTCGCATCAAAATCGTGGCAAAAAATTGCGGAAAAATCATGCAAAATTAGGGTTGCAATAGTGGAAACAGAGCCTCATGTGACTTGAGGTACATAGCGCGCAATATTACACAGGCATTCCCAGAAGTTGGGGCCAAGTTGCAGCGACAAAGTGGCAGCAAATTAGGGTGACTTTCAGGTCGCAGCAGTGTGAAAGAGATTCAAGGATATCTTTAAATTTGGCCCTATTGTCACTTGTTCATCCTGAAAGTGGGGAAAATTCATCCCTGCACTACCTTGGTTTGACTTTGATGCGATTTGAGGTCCATACACCACAAGATAACACAGACATTGCTTCAAGTCATGGCAAAGCTGTGCAATTTTAAGGTCGCACAAGTGCAAATGGGGCTTTATTCAAAGGTGTTATCATTTAATCTCATTAGGTTACTTTCACACTTATGTGACTTTTCATGCAGCTTTGGACCTCAGAGTCGCATTAAAAGTATCCTCCCCCCCATGAGTTCCATTCATATCTATGCAACTTCACCCATGTTCACATAGCTCTGAATTGACATGTCAAATTGCAGGCCAAATCGGCACCTATTGACGGCAATAGAACTGTCCGAATTGGTGCGACGCCACACAGATTCCCAAAAGTAGTTCCTACACTACTTTGGGCGACTTCAGGAGGCGATTTCTTGCCTCCCAACTTTTTGAGATGGGTATAAGGGACAACTATTAGCAAAAGTATGTAGGCATAGTACACACACCCTAAAACACCTTCTTAAAGGAGAATTATAAAAAAAAAAAAAATATTAGTTAAACCCCCAAGTGCTTTTTTTGTTTAACAATAATATCCCTTTAGATTGGCTTTGGGAATTTACAAACAAAGCAATTTAGAAATTAGATGAAAGGTTTAGCGCTGGGAAACACTTTTTGAAAGATAAAAATTGCATTTTCTATCAAACTATACAGATCCGAACGAAATGAGGGACAAATGAGGAGGAAAGAGGGACAGAGGGACTTTGGTCCAAATCAGGAACAGTTGAGACCTATGTGATTTCAGTAGACATCTGTGCAGGAAAGTGCACTGATGTCTCTGAAATCGCTCACAAAGACGGGCTGAGGCCCCTTTCACACTTGAGCAACTTTTCCTGCGACTTTGGTCATCAGAGTTGCATGACAAGTCATACCCCATGATTTTCAATGGGTACCATTTATATCTGTGCAACTTCAAGTCACACCGACTTCAAAGTAGTCCCTGTACTACTTTGGTCCGACTTTGATACGAGTTAAGGTTCATAGACCTTAAGTTTACGCAGGCATTCCCTGGGATCGCAGAAAAAATGCAGACGGAAGTTTGCGCGCCTTTCCCTGCGACTCCTGCGTCCATAGACCTCAAGATTACACAGGCATTGCTTAAAGTCGCATCAAAATCACACAACTTTCAGGTCGCACAAGTGTGAAAGGGGCCTAAGTCACTGTGCTGAGTACTATTATACCTAGAATATAAAGTAGTCCCACCATCAAACACTCAGCAGCATATGCTAAAAAGAGGCGAATGCCTATTAGCCAATGCCACATCAGCATGAGCATGGTTGTTACTATAATATTAAAGTGGTTGTAAACCCACTTAGACAACTTGCATCTACAGGTAAGCCTAGATTAAGGCTTACCTGTAGGTGCAAAAAATATCTCCTCAACCTACACACACTAGCAGATGTTTGTGCTATGCTCAATAGGCTAGTGGTCAGCACTTCTACCTTGAAAAACTCAAGCCTCGTACACACGGCCGAAAATCTCGTCAAGAAAAAACACGTCGTTTTTCTTGACGAGATTCTTGGACAAGAAACTTGTCCCGGCCGAGTGTACACACACTCGATTCAAAGAACCCGTGGTTCTTTGAATGGAGCGAACGCGGTGACGTCATCGACACATTCGATGCCGTCGCCGCCATCTTGCTACACCCCATCTATGCCTAGGAAGCTACCGCGCATGCGTCGAAGTCATTTCGAGCATGCGCAGGCTTCCCGGCGAACAGGTAAGTGTACACACACACAATTTTCTCGTCGAGAAACAGGCTGACGAGAATCTCGACGAGAAAATAGAGAGCAGGTTCTCTATATTTCTCGTCGAAATTCTTGTCGGTTTTCTCGACGAGAAACCATACACACGAACAAATTTCTCGAAAAGAAAGCTATCTTGGCAATTTTCTTGTCGCTTCTTGCTGAGAAACTCGTTCGTGTGTACGAGGCATCAGGCTTCGAAGCACTCATGGGTTCAAATCCCATAGAGAGATACTAAAAGATTGTATTGGTGAAAAAAGGCAAATGCCAATTAGCCAAAGCAGCATATGCTGAAAATAGGTGAATGCCAATTAGCCAATGCACTTTTATTCAATAATATTATGGTGTGGACTTCCAAACATCACACACTAGCTAACGGGCAGTTTACATTTCTTTGTTTGTTTATTTTAATTTGCTTGTGCAAATAATAAACATAACTGTTGGATGGTAGGTTGGCTGGTATTTGAACTTGTAACATGAGAGCTGTATAGACATGGGAGCAGACCACTAAAGCCCTGTACACACGATCGGATAACCTATGGATTTTCGTTCGATGGATTTGACCATCGGAAATCCGATTAAACTGTTTTTCATCAGTCTTGGCCACACACCATCAGTCAAAAAACCGACCGTTCCAAACGCAGTGACGTAAAACACTCCGATGAGCCGAGAAAAATGAAGTTTAATGCTTCTGAGCATGCGTCGACTTGATTCTGAGCATGCGTAGGTTTTTTAACCGATGGACTTGCCCATAGACGATCGGAAATTCCCATCGGTTTTTTATCCATCGGAAAAATTTAAAACAAGTTCTATTTTTTCCATCCGATGGAAAAAAGACCGATGGGTACCATACACGATCGGTTTGTCTGATGAAAACCATCCATCGGACGGTTTTCATCAGTTAAATCGATCGTGTGTACGGGGCTTAAGCCATTGTGCTATATACAAGACCTGCATAATAGTGTAGTATGATTAAAGAATGAACATAAATAATTACCGCTTTATAGCCACCTAAAAGAAAAAAGAAAAACATGAAAAAAACAACATACAACAAATAGGTAACCTAAATGTTTAATACATGTAATTTTACATAATAGCAGACATTACTATGTAATAATCCTTCATAACTGCATTCGTTAGCAAAAGAAGGAAAAAAACTAGGAATACTAATTGCATTATACATCAATAGATAGAGCACATCTCATATAAAAATGTTTCTTTCACATACATGGATCATGGTTACAGTGCAGTGCTATATAAAAACTTAGTGGAAATTGGCATTTGCGCGTACGCGGATTCGCTAATTAGCGCTGATTTCACATTTACTAACACTTGTTTGCTGCTAATAGCGCTCTTTTTCATTCGCAAATTCGCGCATGGAATTTTTAATTGTCAAAAATTAGAGCTATTTTTTGCGATGTGCTCAGTACTTCCTGGAGTTATAGTAAATCAGCTCCAGAGAGTCTGCTTCAAATGTGGAGGAGTAGGCCATCTCAGGCGAGTGTGCCCAAGCCCAGTAGCTGAGACTGAGTCCAAACAGCCGGCGGAAAACTTCAGAGGGCCCCAGTGAAGGAGTCAACTGGGCGCACGGTTACCATAGTTAACTCCACACTGACTCATATGCCTCTGACCACTGGGGTCGCCAACAAACAAAGACGGAAGAGAGAGAGGCCCCCAAAACCAAAGGCGAAAGTACAAGCCACCAAGCAGGCCAAAGGCACCGCATTCAGTGGATTTCCCCCAAGCTAGTGGGACCCTCCCCAATTGTCCCCATCCAAGTGGAGGGGATTTATACAAAAGCCCTGCTGGACACTGGAGCCCAAGTGACCTTGCTCTACAGGGATTTCTATGACAGACATCTCAAGCACCTGCCATTACAGAAATTGGAGGAACTAGAGATATGGGGGTTAGGCACCCAGAACTTCCCATATGATGGTTACCTGCCGGTCAGACTCACCTTCGACCCGAGTACAGCAGGAGAGGCTGAGACTTTCGACACCTTGGTCGTGGTGTGCCCATGTCCCCTAGGGGCTGACAAAAGTTCTCTCATCATTGGGACGAACACTGACTTAGTGAGGAGGCTACTTGCACCGCTTGTGCTGCAGAAGGGGACCCTCCCCACTAAAATACATCCAATGTTGGCCCAGACATACCGAGACCTTAGACTGGAGGAAGAGGCTCCTGAAGAGGGAGTGGGGAAAATCTGGCTCCTGGATAGGGAAAAGAGGTTAGTCCAGCCCGGCGAAGTAGTCTGCCTGAGAGTCTCCATTAAGTTAGGCTGGAAAAAGCCAGGTCCCTTCATTGTCCTTGAGAATACAAGACAGGAAGAAAACAAGGGGTTAGAGCTTATCCCTGAAGTATTGCCCACCAGGGTATTGAAGAGGACTCACGGCAAAGTTCCAGTCAGTGTCCACAACACAGCAGCTGTGCCAGTGAGGGTGCCAGCCAGACTACTGTTAGGACAGGTCAGCCCAGCTACTCCAGTCTCAGCATGTGGCTTGACGGAAGGACCAGCAGCAGAGATCCCTCAGGAAGAATTCTGCCCAAAAAACACGCCTCTTACTCCTGCATGGAGAGAAAGAGCTAAAGCCCAACTTCTGAGATGGAGAGCAGCTTTCTCAAAAAGTGAATTTGATGTGGGGTTGGCGAAGAGTGCTACCCACCGAATTTGACTGGAGGAAGACCAGCCGTTTCAGGAAAGGGTTAGGCGAAGCCCATTGGGAGATCTGGAAGATTTGAGAGAACAACTGGCCGAACTCAAAAGGATGGGCATTATCCGGGAGTCCAGGAGTCCTTACGCCTCCCCAATAGTGGTGGTCAGGAAGAAGAACGGGTCCCTACGTCTATGTATCGATTATAGGACCCTGAACCGGAGGGCCATTCTTGACCAATACACCACACCTCGGATAGAGGATGCTTTACAGAGCCTGTCGGGAGCGAAGTGGTTCAGTGTGCTGGACTTAAAGAGTGGGTATTATCAGATCCCCATGTGCCCCGAAGACAGAGAGAAGACTGCTTTTATCACCCCAGTGGGTTTCTTTGAGTTCAACCAGATGCCGCAAGGCCTGTCTGGGGCCCCAGCAACTTTCCAGAGGCTGATGGAAAAGACAGTGGGTGACATGAACCTAATTGAAGTACTAGTCTACCTGGATGACGTCATAGTGTTTGGAAGAACGTTGGAAGAGCATGAAGAACGCCTGGAGAAGGTCCTGAAGAGACTTCATGATGAAGGCCTGAAGCTCTCAATGGAAAAATGCCAGTTCTATCAGCCCTCAGTGAATTACCTGGGACACATTGTGTCTGAAGAGGGAGTGGCAACCGATCCCAAGAAGTTAGAAGCTGTCACTTCTTGGCCCAGGCCCACCAACGTGACTAAACTCAGGTCATTCTTAGGCTTCTGCTCGTACTACAGAAGGTTCGTGGAAGAAGCTAGTGTAAACCCAGATCAGTTGGGGAAGCCAAAAGAAGGGCCCAGAAGAAGAAAAGAGTCCATCCAGGACCAGTGGACTCCCGAATGTGAGGAAGCCTTCAGACAATTGCAGTGGAGCCTCACCACTGCTCCGGTTTTAGCCTATGCAGACCCTGCCAAACCATACGAGTTGCATGTGGATGCCAGCCGAGACGGACTGGGAGGAGTGCTATATCAAGAGCACGAAGGGCATCTGCGGCCCATCGCCTACGTGAGCAGAAGTTTGATTCCTACCGAAAGAAACTATCCGACTCACAAGCTTGAATTTCTGGCTGTGAAGTGGGCAGTGGTAGACAAGCTGAAGGACTACCTTTACAAGGCTGAATTCATAGTAAAGACGGACAACAACCCCCTCACATACTTGCTTACCACTGTGAAGCTGGACGCCACCGGTCACAGGTGGCTAGCTGCTCTCTCTGCATTTAGAAGGAAGCCCGGCTGTTACTGAAAGAATGGGATCGATTGCAGTTGCAACAAGTGGTGATCTACGAAGGGGCCCCTCTGATGATCCAGAAGAAAAGTGGCAGCTGCTCCTGCCAGGAAAACACAGAAAGGGGGTACTGATTGCTCTACACGATCACCATGGTCATTTGGGAGCCGAGAGGACTCTCCAATTAGTAAGGGACAGGTTCTACTGGCCTCACATGAGGAAAGAAGTGGAGAGCTACTGTCATTCCTGCCTCAGATGCATACAACGAAAGACATTGCCCCAGAGGGCTGTCCCAATGGGCCATTTGGAGAGCCAGGGCCCAATGGACCTGGTCTGCATAGACTTTCCTTGTTTGGAATCCGATCTGAGTGGGCAGGGGGACATCTTGGTGGTAACAGATCACTTCACCCGTTATGCCCAGGCATTTCCTACTAGAGACCAGCAAGCGACCACAGTGGCAAAGACTCTCGTGGAAAAGTTCTTCGTCCATTATGGCCCACCTCAACGGATACATTCAGACCAAGGGAGGGACTTTGAGGGCAAATTGATAAAGAGACTGTTGAATCTGCTGGGTATACAAAAGTCCAGGACCACTCGTTATCACCCACAAGGGGACCCTCAACCGGAAAGATTCAACAGGACCCTCCTGAATATGTTGGGGACGTTGACTGCAGAACAGAAGCCCCATTGGAGTAGACACATTACTGCACTGGTTTATGCCTACAACAGTACCAAAAGTGACGTCACTGGGTACTCACCACACAGATTGATGTTCGGCCGTGAAGCTCGGTTACCAGTGGACCTGGCCTTTGGTACCTCCTTGGATCACACATCAGAGACCTCCCATAGAGGGTATGTGGACAGGCTGCGGAGGAACCTGAAGATAGCTTACGAGCAGGCTCAAGCCACCTCGAACTCCAGAGAGAACAGGAACAAGAGGAACTTTGACCTGAAAGTAAGAGTTCAGGATCTTCAACCAGGTGACTGGGTTTTACTGAGGAATCTAGGCAACCCAGGTAAGCATAAGTTGGCTGATCGCTGGAGATCACAGCCTTATGTTGTGTGTAGGAAGCTTCCGGGGCTCCCAGTGTATGAAATCAAACCAGAAGGAAACACTGGGCCAGTAAAAACCTGGCATCGGATTCACCTCTTACCTCTCACAGAGGCATTTAGGATAAGTACAGAGGAGGAACTCCCATCCACATCCACCGATGTGTATAGGCCAATAACCAGATCTCAGCTTGCACCCCCTACAGAAGATGAGGAAGTGGAGATGAGTTGGCTGTGGCCTCCGGAGACTTTAGAAACAGATGCTGATATCTCTTCAGAAGTAGAGGATAATAACGGAACTCTCAGGGCAGAGGCCCCAGAATTTGTGCCGGCAACTCATCATGCAGAAGAGCCCAGTACTCTTATTTACTCTCCATCTTTAGTCACTGAAAAGGGGGATGATGACATTTGTCAAAAAGTAATGGATACCCCGAAAGTGCAAAGAGCAAAGAGAGACATTCGCCCACCACGCAGACTGACTTATGATACATTTGGCGAATGCTCTGAAGCATCTCAGTTTGTCAGCAAAAGAAACCTTGAACTGTCTGGTCCCTCTACTTTTGATTCAGTAAGGGACAACCCCGCCTCACCCCTTGGCACATCTGTACCAGACAGGGTAGTATCAGCTGTGAGTGTACAGGATAGCTCCCCATCATATGACAATTGGTGGGAAGCTCCTCTCTCTGTATTGTATGACCGTATAGAGGCTAAAATACAGGATAGAGTTAGCATTTTGAACCTCTTTGGGGACCAAAGAGATAAAGTTGGGGGAGTGTGTAGCGCTGACATCCTTGCATATTGATGTGTGTTTGCATACTTTAATACAAAGTCTATGGACACATCCTTGCATATTGATATGTGTTTGCATACTTTAATACAAAGTCTGTGGACATTGCTATGGTTCAGTATTTGGATCCATCTAGTGACCAAATACTTGTAATGCAGATATATGATATTTACCTCAGAGAAGCACAAAGGACTAGACAGGAAGTGACTAATGTTTTGATTAGAAGGTTGACCCTTGTTACCCAGGAGGCTTGGTGACCTACCCATGAACACTTTCTTAAGCAGTGCATGCTGGGTAGGAGATAAAAGGAAACCGAGCGGCCATTTCAGGTCTCTTGGGATCGCATGGCCTGCCTGTAAGGATCTGTGTGGAGGCCTCCCGGAGACAGCGGCACACAGCCATAGCGGAGCGCAACCCAGCAGGTTTGTACAAGGATCTGACGGTGCCTGAGGGACAGTGGCCAGATAGGAGAGATCCAGAGACACTCATCTGAGCATCGGAGGACTGGATCCATCCAGCGGAGTGGAACAGAGCGACTGGCCCAGCTGACGGAGAAGCAAGCTGCAGTCACTGGACCAAAGTTACTACATGGAACTCCGATCCAGTTGGTGAGCAGGTCACGGCCCACAGTTTGTTAAGTTTCACACGCAGTTAGACCCATATACAGGCCTCACTGGAATTTATAGTTACACGAAGGATCAGAGCAACTGACACCGGGAAGGCTTGAGGCCTACCTACCCTGACGCCTTAAGCATTGTAAAATAGCTGTTGGAGTTACGCCAGGAGCACCTTCACTTCAATTTAACTTACCATAAACTGTAGCAAAAAAAAGAAGATCCAGGACTAAGTACTTTAAGTGAGATCTCACGCATAGCTTATAAAGTAGGGGGAGCTCCCAGGTATAAACATACATATATGTATATATATATATATATATATATATATATATTGTTCTCAAATTGTTTATATTGAAATCCATTGTGCTGTCGTCCTATGTTGGGATGACAGCACAATTACTGTAATCACTTCTTTGCATATTTTACAGTAAAATATATTTCTGGTTAAGTATCCAGTTGTGTGGCGTGCTGTTTTCCCCCACCAGGTGGAGCCAGTAGATCCTGAGTAGGGATGAGCTTCGTGTTCGAGTCGAACATACGTTCGACTCGAACATCGGCTGTTCGATCGTTCGACGAAGATCGAACGATTTGGGCCGTTCGCGCCAAATTCGAGTGACGCGAACGGCCCACAATGCACTACGCCATCGCAGTGTCATCCAGGCGCTGTGATTGGCCAAGCATGCACTATGACCCCGCATGCTTGGCCAATCACAGCGCCGGCAGCGAGGAGAGCAATGATTGGCCACAGGCAGGATGCCTGTGGCCAATTATTGCTGGGGGTTTAGTACACGCCCCACACTATAAAAGGCCGCCAGCGCGGCGGCCTTGTGTAGTGTGTTCCGGAGCAGGGAAAGAGAAGCATAGGCAGGGACAGTGTCATTAATTTTCCTTTACTAATCCTGGATTCCTTGTGTTTAGGGACAGATAAGGATAGGTAGGGAGAGTGTCAGTGACAGTGTGCTATTCTGTGCTAATCCTTGTTTGTAGGGACAGAGAGGTACAGTGAGGGAAAGTGTCAGTGTGCTATTCTGTTCTAAACCAATCTTGCTGAACCATATTTTCAATCCTTGAGTTTAGGGACAGAGAGGTACAGTGAGGGAAAGTGTCAGTGTGCTATTCTGTTCTAAACCAATTTTGCTGTTCCATATTTTCAATCCTTGAGTTTAGGGACAGAGAAGGACACTCGTGGGAATTTTCAGTGTGCTATTCTGTGCTAAATCTTGTTTGTAGGGAGGGACAGAGTAGGACAGTGAGGGAAAGTGTCAGTGTGCTATTCTGTTCTAAACCAATTTTGCTGTTCCATATTTTCAATCCTTGAGTTTAGGGACAGAGAAGGACACTCGTGGCAATTTTCAGTGTGCTATTCTGTGCTAAATCTTGTTTGTAGGGAGGGACAGAGTAGGACAGTGAGGGAAAGTGTCAGTGTGCTATTCTGTTCTAAACCAATTTTGCTGTTCCATATTTCAAATCCTTGAGTTTAGGGACAGAGAAGGACACTCGTGCAAATTATCAGTGTGCTATTCTGTGCTAAATCTTGTTTGTAGGGAGGGACAGAGTAGGACAGTGAGGGAAAGTGTCAGTGTGCTATTCTGTTCTAAACCAATTTTGCTGTTCCATATTTTCAATCCTTGAGTTTAGGGACAGAGAAGGACACTCGTGGCAATTTTCAGTGTGCTATTCTGTGCTAAATCTTGTTTGTAGGGAGGGACAGAGTAGGACAGTGAGGGAAAGTGTCAGTGTGCTATTCTGTTCTAAACCAATTTTGCTGTTCCATATTTCAAATCCTTGAGTTTAGGGACAGAGAGGTACAGTGAGTGAAACTGACAGTGTGCTATTCTGTTCTAAACCAATTTTGCTGTTCCATATTTCAAATCCTTGAGTTTAGGGACAGAGAAGGACACTCGTGCAAATTATCAGTGTGCTATTCTGTGCTAAAACTTGTTTGTAGGGAGGGACAGAGTAGGACAGTGAGGGAAAGTGTCAGTGTGCTATTCTGTTCTAAACCAATTTTGCTGTTCCATATTTTCAATCCTTGAGTTTAGGGACAGAGAAGGACACTCGTGGCAATTTTCAGTGTGCTATTCTGTGCTAAATCTTGTTTGTAGGGAGGGACAGAGTAGGACAGTGAGGGAAAGTGTCAGTGTGCTATTCTGTTCTAAACCAATTTTGCTGTTCCATATTTCAAATCCTTGAGTTTAGGGACAGAGAAGGACACTCGTGCAAATTATCAGTGTGCTATTCTGTGCTAAATCTTGTTTGTAGGGAGGGACAGAGTAGGACAGTGAGGGAAAGTGTCAGTGTGCTATTCTGTTCTAAACCAATTTTGCTGTTCCATATTTTCAATCCTTGAGTTTAGGGACAGAGAAGGACACTCGTGGCAATTTTCAGTGTGCTATTCTGTGCTAAATCTTGTTTGTAGGGAGGGACAGAGTAGGACAGTGAGGGAAAGTGTCAGTGTGCTATTCTGTTCTAAACCAATTTTGCTGTTCCATATTTCAAATCCTTGAGTTTAGGGACAGAGAGGTACAGTGAGTGAAACTGACAGTGTGCTATTCTGTTCTAAACCAATTTTGCTGTTCCATATTTCAAATCCTTGAGTTTAGGGACAGAGAAGGACACTCGTGCAAATTATCAGTGTGCTATTCTGTGCTAAATCTTGTTTGTAGGGAGGGACAGAGTAGGACAGTGAGGGAAAGTGTCAGTGTGCTATTCTGTTCTAAACCAATTTTGCTGAACCATATTTTCAATCCTTGAGTTTAGGGACAGAGAGGTACAGTGAGTGAAACTGACAGTGTGCTATTCTGTTCTAAACCAATTTTGCTGTTCCATATTTCAAATCCTTGAGTTTAGGGACAGAGAAGGACACTCGTGCAAATTATCAGTGTGCTATTCTGTGCTAAAACTTGTTTGTAGGGAGGGACAGAGTAGGACAGTGAGGGAAAGTGTCAGTGTGCTATTCTGTTCTAAACCAATTTTGCTGTTCCATATTTTCAATCCTTGAGTTTAGGGACAGAGAAGGACACTCGTGGCAATTTTCAGTGTGCTATTCTGTGCTAAATCTTGTTTGTAGGGAGGGACAGAGTAGGACAGTGAGGAAAAGTGTCAGTGTGCTATTCTGTTCTAAACCAATTTTGCTGTTCCATATTTCAAATCCTTGAGTTTAGGGACAGAGAGGTACAGTGAGTGAAACTGACAGTGTGCTATTCTGTTCTAAACCAATTTTGCTGTTCCATATTTCAAATCCTTGAGTTTAGGGACAGAGAAGGACACTCGTGCAAATTATCAGTGTGCTATTCTGTGCTAAATCTTGTTTGTAGGGAGGGACAGAGTAGGACAGTGAGGGAAAGTGTCAGTGTGCTATTCTGTTCTAAACCAATTTTGCTGAACCATATTTTCAATCCTTGAGTTTAGGGACAGAGAGGTACAGTGAGTGAAACTGACAGTGTGCTATTCTGTTCTAAACCAATTTTGCTGTTCCATATTTCAAATCCTTGAGTTTAGGGACAGAGAAGGACACTCGTGCAAATTATCAGTGTGCTATTCTGTGCTAAATCTTGTTTGTAGGGAGGGACAGAGTAGGACAGTGAGGGAAAGTGTCAGTGTGCTATTCTGTTCTAAACCAATTTTTCTGAACCATATTTTCAATCCTTGAGTTTAGGGACAGAGAGGTACAGTGAGTGAAACTGACAGTGTGCTATTCTGTTCTAAACCAATTTTGCTGTTCCATATTTCAAATCCTTGAGTTTAGGGACAGAGAAGGACACTCGTGCAAATTATCAGTGTGCTATTCTGTGCTAAAACTTGTTTGTAGGGAGGGACAGAGTAGGACAGTGAGGGAAAGTGTCAGGGTGCTATTCTGTTCTAAACCAATTTTGCTGTTCCATATTTTCAATCCTTGAGTTTAGGGACAGAGAAGGACACTCGTGCAAATTATCAGTGTGCTATTCTGTGCTAAATCTTGTTTGTAGGGAGGGACAGAGTAGGACAGTGAGGGAAAGTGTCAGTGTGCTATTCTGTTCTAAACCAATTTTGCTGTTCCATATTTCAAATCCTTGAGTTTAGGGACAGAGAGGTACAGTGAGTGAAACTGACAGTGTGCTATTCTGTTCTAAACCAATTTTGCTGTTCCATATTTCAAATCCTTGAGTTTAGGGACAGAGAAGGACACTCGTGCAAATTATCAGTGTGCTATTCTGTGCTAAATCTTGTTTGTAGGGAGGGACAGAGTAGGACAGTGAGGGAAAGTGTCAGTGTGCTATTCTGTTCTAAACCAATTTTGCTGAACCATATTTTCAATCCTTGAGTTTAGGGACAGAGAGGTACAGTGAGTGAAACTGACAGTGTGCTATTCTGTTCTAAAACAATTTTGCTGTTCCATATTTCAAATCCTTGAGTTTAGGGGCAGAGAAGGACACTCGTGCAAATTATCAGTGTGCTATTCTGTGCTAAATCTTGTTTGTAGGGAGGGACAGAGTAGGACAGTGAGGGAAAGTGTCAGTGTGCTATTCTGTTCTAAACCAATTTTGCTGAACCATATTTTCAATCCTTGAGTTTAGGGACAGAGAGGTACAGTGAGTGAAACTGACAGTGTGCTATTCTTTTCTAAACCAATTTTGCTGTTCCATATTTCAAATCCTTGAGTTTAGGGACAGAGAAGGACACTCGTGCAAATTATCAGTGTGCTATTCTGTGCTAAAACTTGTTTGTAGGGAGGAACAGAGTAGGACAGTGAGGGAAAGTGTCAGTGTGCTATTCTGTTCTAAACCAATTTTGCTGTTCCATATTTTCAATCCTTGAGTTTAGGGACAGAGAAGGACACTCGTGGCAATTTTCAGTGTGCTATTCTGTGCTCAATCTTGTTTTTAGGGAGGGACAGAGTAGGACAGTGAGGGAAAGTGTCAGTGTGCTATTCTGTTCTAAACCAATTTTGCTGTTCCATATTTCAAATCCTTGAGTTTAGGGACAGAGAGGTACAGTGAGTGAAACTGACAGTGTGCTATTCTGTTCTAAACCAATTTTGCTGTTCCATATTTCAAATCCTTGAGTTTAGGGACAGAGAAGGACACTCGTGCAAATTATCAGTGTGCTATTCTGTGCTAAATCTTGTTTGTAGGGAGGGACAGAGTAGGACAGTGAGGGAAAGTGTCAGTGTGCTATTCTGTTCTAAACCAATTTTGCTGAACCATATTTTCAATCCTTGAGTTTAGGGACAGAGAGGTACAGTGAGTGAAACTGACAGTGTGCTATTCTGTTCTAAACCAATTTTGCTGTTCCATATTTCAAATCCTTGAGTTTAGGGACAGAGAAGGACACTCGTGCAAATTATCAGTGTGCTATTCTGTGCTAAATCTTGTTTGTAGGGAGGGACAGAGTAGGACAGTGAGGGAAAGTGTCAGTGTGCTATTCTGTTCTAAACCAATTTTGCTGAACCATATTTTCAATCCTTGAGTTTAGGGACAGAGAGGTACAGTGAGTGAAACTTACAGTGTGCTATTCTTTTCTAAACCAATTTTGCTGTTCCATATTTCAAATCCTTGAGTTTAGGGACAGAGAAGGACACTCGTGCAAATTATCAGTGTGCTATTCTGTGCTAAAACTTGTTTGTAGGGAGGGACAGAGTAGGACAGTAAGGGAAAGTGTCAGTGTGCTATTCTGTTCTAAACCAATTTTGCTGTTCCATATTTTCAATCCTTGAGTTTAGGGACAGAGAAGGACACTCGTGGCAATTTTCAGTGTGCTATTCTGTGCTAAATCTTGTTTGTAGGGAGGGACAGAGTAGGACAGTGAGGGAAAGTGTCAGTGTGCTATTCTGTTCTAAACCAATTTTGCTGTTCCATATTTTCAATCCTTGAGTTTAGGGACAGAGAAGGACACTCGTGGCAATTTTCAGTGTGCTATTCTGTGTTAAATCTTGTTTGTAGGGAGGGACAGAGTAGGACAGTGAGGGAAAGTGTCAGTGTGCTATTCTGTTCTAAACCAATTTTGCTGTTCCATATTTCAAATCCTTGAGTTTAGGGACAGAGAGGTACAGTGAGTGAAACTGACAGTGTGCTATTCTGTTCTAAACCAATTTTGCTGTTCCATATTTCAAATCCTTGAGTTTAGGGACAGAGAAGGACACTCGTGCAAATTATCAGTGTGCTATTCTGTGCTAAAACTTGTTTGTAGGGAGGGAAAGAGTAGGACAGTGAGGGAAAGTGTCAGGGTGCTATTCTGTTCTAAACCAATTTTGCTGTTCCATATTTTCAATCCTTGAGTTTAGGGACAGAGAAGGACACTCGTGCAAATTATCAGTGTGCTATTCTGTGCTAAATCTTGTTTGTAGGGAGGGACAGAGTAGGACAGTGAGGGAAAGTGTCAGTGTGCTATTCTGTTCTAAACCAATTTTGCTGTTCCATATTTCAAATCCTTGAGTTTAGGGACAGAGAGGTACAGTGAGTGAAACTGACAGTGTGCTATTCTGTTCTAAACCAATTTTGCTGTTCCATATTTCAAATCCTTGAGTTTAGGGACAGAGAAGGACACTCGTGCAAATTATCAGTGTGCTATTCTGTGCTAAATCTTGTTTGTAGGGAGGGACAGAGTAGGACAGTGAGGGAAAGTGTCAGTGTGCTATTCTGTTCTAAACCAATTTTGCTGAACCATATTTTCAATCCTTGAGTTTAGGGACAGAGAGGTACAGTGAGTGAAACTGACAGTGTGCTATTCTGTTCTAAACCAATTTTGCTGTTCCATATTTCAAATCCTTGAGTTTAGGGGCAGAGAAGGACACTCGTGCAAATTATCAGTGTGCTATTCTGTGCTAAATCTTGTTTGTAGGGAGGGACAGAGTAGGACAGTGAGGGAAAGTGTCAGTGTGCTATTCTGTTCTAAACCAATTTTGCTGAACCATATTTTCAATCCTTGAGTTTAGGGACAGAGAGGTACAGTGAGTGAAACTGACAGTGTGCTATTCTTTTCTAAACCAATTTTGCTGTTCCATATTTCAAATCCTTGAGTTTAGGGACAGAGAAGGACACTCGTGCAAATTATCAGTGTGCTATTCTGTGCTAAAACTTGTTTGTAGGGAGGAACAGAGTAGGACAGTGAGGGAAAGTGTCAGTGTGCTATTCTGTTCTAAACCAATTTTGCTGTTCCATATTTTCAATCCTTGAGTTTTGGGACAGAGAAGGACACTCGTGGCAATTTTCAGTGTGCTATTCTGTGCTAAATCTTGTTTGTAGGGAGGGACAGAGTAGGACAGTGAGGGAAAGTGTCAGTGTGCTATTCTGTTCTAAACCAATTTTGCTGTTCCATATTTTCAATCCTTGAGTTTAGGGACAGAGAAGGACACTCGTGGCAATTTTCAGTGTGCTATTCTGTGCTAAATCTTGTTTTTAGGGAGGGACAGAGTAGGACAGTGAGGGAAAGTGTCAGTGTGCTATTCTGTTCTAAACCAATTTTGCTGTTCCATATTTCAAATCCTTGAGTTTAGGGACAGAGAGGTACAGTGAGTGAAACTGACAGTGTGCTATTCTGTTCTAAACCAATTTTGCTGTTCCATATTTCAAATCCTTGAGTTTAGGGGCAGAGAAGGACACTCGTGCAAATTATCAGTGTGCTATTCTGTGCTAAATCTTGTTTGTAGGGAGGGACAGAGTAGGACAGTGAGGGAAAGTGTCAGTGTGCTATTCTGTTCTAAACCAATTTTGCTGTTCCATATTTTCAATCCTTGAGTTTAGGGACAGAGAGGTACAGTGAGTGAAACTGACAGTGTGCTTTTCTGTTCTAAACCAATTTTGCTGTTCCATATTTCAAATCCTTGAGTTTAGGGACAGAGAAGGACACTCGTGCAAATTATCAGTGTGCTATTCTGTGCTAAATCTTGTTTGTAGGGAGGGACAGAGTAGGACAGTGAGGGAAAGTGTCAGTGTGCTATTCTGTTCTAAACCAATTTTGCTGTTCCATATTTCAAATCCTTGAGTTTAGGGACAGAGAAGGATAGGCAGGGGACATTTTCAGTGTCATTGTTGCTAAGCCTCCTGCACAGTATACACCTGAAGGTAGCCCTTATTGCTCTTTTTCCCATCTCCCTGCAGGCCATCCATTAAAATGTCTGGAAGGCAAACAAGGAGAGGCAGACAGTCAGGAGGCAAAAAAAGAGGGCAAGCAGGCTCTGTGTCTGGGGGCAACAGTGCTGGTCGTGGACGCGGTGCATTGTCATCAGCACATGGCCATGGGACACGCTTGTCCTTCTTTTCGGCAGCTGGACATGTTGAGCCACATCATGCCGAAGACTTGGTAGAGTGGATGACCAAGCCCACCTCATCCTCCTCATCCTCTCTCACCCAGGCTCAGAGTACTGGCAAAGCAGCTGCCAAAG
This sequence comes from Rana muscosa, assembly GCA_029206835.1. Classification (NCBI taxonomy): domain Eukaryota; kingdom Metazoa; phylum Chordata; class Amphibia; order Anura; family Ranidae; genus Rana; species Rana muscosa. The sequence goes on from CM055117.1 coordinate 595,346,040, forward strand.
CGTCCTCTTCTCTGGTATCATTATCTTCATTAGTCAATCCTTCCCTAGACCCACCATGTCCTCCTCCTGAGGAGTCCCCCGAACTGTTTGAGCACAGTGTTGGGTACATGCTCCAGGAGGATGCCCAGCGTTTGGAAGGATCTGATGATGATACCCAGCTAGAGGAAGGCAGCAGCGTGAGAGCAGAGAGAGGGGATGCTCAAGAAGGACACCAATCTGGCAGTCATGCTCCAGCAGCTGCAGCATACTGCCAGATTGGCTCCAGTGATGAGGAGGGAGGGGATGATGAGGTCACTGACTCCACGTGGGTGCCTAATAGGAGAGAGGAGGAGGAGGAGGAGGATGAGGAGGAGGCACATCTCCAACGAGGCAGGATGCCCTTGAGTGGCCAGCGTATGGGCAGCACACCGACGGAATCACAACGCAGAGCTCCGCCTGTGCAGGGCGCTGCCTCTGCCCGTCATTCAAAAAGTTCTTTGGTGTGGGCCTTTTTTGAGGCGAGTGCATCAGATCGCACAGCTGCTGTTTGCAACATATGTCTCAAGCGTATATCGCGTGGCCAAAACATCAGCCGCTTGGGCACCACATGCTTGATCAGACATATGTTGACCTGCCATGCAGCTCGTTGGCAAGCCTACCTTAAAGACCCACACCAAAGAACAAAGCTGACCTCTTCTTGCACCGCATCAGCTGGGATCTCCAACCCCACTATACCTTCACTCCTCTCTGAAACCTGCTCTGAGAGGAATGAAGGTGTAGAATTAGGTGTGTCACAGGCAAGTACTTGCGGGCACTCTGCTAGCAGTACACCAACGTCCGATTCTAGCAGGCAAATTTCCCTGCCCCAGCTGCTGGACCGTCGAAAGAAGTTCACTCCCAGCCATCCACATGCCCAGCGGTTGAATGCTAGCTTGGCTAAATTGCTAGCGCTTCAACTGCTGCCTTTTCAGTTGGTAGACTCGGCCCCCTTCCGTGAGTTTGTGCAATGTGCGGTTCCTCAGTGGCAGGTTCCCAAACGACACTTTTTCGCACGGAAGGCGATTCCGGCTCTCTACAGGCATGTGGAAGGCAATGTCTTGGCCTCGCTGGACAGGGCGGTCAGCGGTAAGGTGCATATTACCGCTGACTCATGGTCCAGCAGGCATGGACAGGGACGTTACCTTTCTTTCACGGCCCATTGGGTCACTCTTTTGGCAGCTGGGAAGGATGCAGGACAAGGTGCAGTAGTGTTGGAGGTTGTTCCACCGCCACGCCTCCAAAATGCTACTACTGGTTGTGACACACCTCTCTCCTCCACCCCCTCCTCTTCTTCTTCCTCCATGGCCTCTTCCTGTGGTTTGTCTTCGGAACCAGCGGTGCTCCGTAGGCGTTCAAGGGGCTACGCAAGTACGCAGGCAAAAAGATGCCATGCCGTGCTTGCGCTGGTGTGTTTGGGGGACAGAAGCCACACTGGGGCAGAGGTCCTGTCTGCTCTGCAGGGGCAGGCCGAGAGGTGGTTGACGCCACGCCAGCTTAAGCCAGGAATGGTGGTTTGCGACAATGGCACCAACCTCCTCTCCGCCCTCCGACAGGGACAACTGACCCATGTGCCCTGTATGGCTCACGTCCTTAACCTGGTGGTGCAGCGGTTCTTGGGCAGGTACCCGGGCTTACAGGATGTCCTGAGGCAGGCCAGGAAAGTCTGTGTGCATTTCCGCAGATCTTATAATGCCAGTGCTCGCCTGGCTGAGCTGCAAAAGGAGTTGAACCTGCCCAAGAACCGCCTTATATGTGACATGCCCACCAGGTGGAACTCAACTCACGCAGCAGAGGGCCATCAATGAGTACCTGTGCGACTACGGCACCAGGACAGGGTCAGGGGAGCTCGGGTTTTTTTCACCACGCCAGTGGGGCATGATCAGGGATGCATGCACTGTCCTGGCACCATTTGAGGAGGCCACGAGGATGGTGAGCAGTGACAGTGCATGCATCAGTGACACTGTACCTCTTGTCCACCTGTTGGAGCACACGCTGCGTGGAATAATGGACAGGGCACTTGAGGCAGAACAGAGGCAGGAAGAGGAGGACTTCCTTGCCTCTCAAGGCCCCCTTTACCCAGACAGTGTTCCTTCTGTCCCACCCATCGCACAGGAAGAGGAGGAGGAGGAGGAGGAGGAGGAGGATTGTGTCAGCATGGAGGTGGAGGCTGGCACTCAGCATCATCAGCAGCAGTCTTTTAGGGATGATTTACAGTCCCAAGAAACCAGTGGACTTGTACGTGGCTGGGAGGAGGTGGCTGCGGATCATGTCGTCCTTAGTGACCCAGAGGACTCCGGACTGAATGCCTCAGCTAACCTACGCTGCATGGCCTCCCTGATCCTGCAAAGTCTGCGGAAGGATCCTCGTATTCTTCGGATCAAGGAGAGGGACCATTACTGGCTGGCCACTCTCCTTGATCCACGGTACAAGGGTAAGGTTGCGGACCTTATCGTACCGTTGCAGAGGGAGCAGAGGATGAGACAACTCCGGGAGGCCTTGCAGAAAGGTCTGTGCAACGCGTTCCCAGAGACTGGGAGGTTACAAACTCCTGGTCCTGGACAACGAGTTGCTGAGGCTTCGGGCAGTCAAAGAAGGAGCGGTGGGGAAGGTGGCTGTCTGACTGATGCGTTCAGACAATTCTTTAGTCCGCAGCCCCAAAGTATGATCGGTTCCAGCAACCATCGCCAGCGTCTGATATACATGGTCCAGGAATACCTAGGGGCAAGGTCAGACTTGGACACCTTCCCCACCGAAAATCCTCTGGCTTACTGGGTCTTGAGGATGGATCACTGGCCAGAGCTTGCACAGTATGCAATTGAGCTACTGGCCTGTCCTGCATCCAGCGTTCTTTCAGAACGCACATTCAGTGCTGCTGGAGGATTTGTCACGGATCACAGGGTGCGCCTGTCCACCGACTCGGTTGATCGACTGACTTTCATCAAGATGAACCAGTCTTGGATCACCACCAGCTACCACACACCAGATGCTGATATAACAGACTAATTGATTTTAAAATGTCACATCCCTTCAAGACTGATGCTGATGCTGAGTGCCTGTGCCGTTATGTTGACTGGCTATCCTCCTCCTCCTCCTCAATGATACGATTAATGATGATAGCTTGGAAGATCATTTTGGTTTATGGGTGACACCACCAGTGGCTAAGGCCCAATTTTTCAGCCCCTGTTTAACAGGGGCGTGTAATTAAAATTTTTGATGCAATACTTTGCAACAGGCCTCATTGCTGTGCTCCAAGTACAGTATCTGTGAGGGGTTGCAGTGTTGTGCCACCAGTGCCTAAGGCCCAATTTTTCAGCCCCTGTTCAACAGGGGCATGCAATTATAATTATTGATCTAATAATTCACAGCAGGGCCCATTGCTGCGCCCACCAAGAGTAACTGTCAGGCCTTACAGTGTTGTGGCACCAGCACCACCATCACCACCACCACCACCACCAAAGGCCCAATTTTTCAGCCCCTCTTCAACAGGGGCATGCAATTATAATTATTGATCGAATAATTCACAGCAGGACCCATTGCTGCGCCCACCAAGAGTAACTGTCAGGCCTTACAGTGTTGTGGCACCAGCACCACCATCACCACCACCACCACCACCAAAGGCCCAATTTTTCAGCCCCTGTTCAACAGGGGCATGCAATTATAATTATTGTTCGAATAATTCACAGCAGGGCCCATTGCTGCGCCCACCAAGAGTAACTGTCAGGCCTTAGAGTGTTGTGGCACCAGCACCACCATCACCACCACCACCACCACCAAAGGCCCAATTTTTCAGCCCCTGTTCAACAGGGGCATGCAATTATAATTATTGATCGAATAATTCACAGCACGGCCCATTGCTGCGCCCACCAAGAGTAACTGTCAGGCCTTACAGTGTTGTGGCACCAGCACCACCATCACCACCACCACCACCACCAAAGGCCCAATTTCTCAGCCCCTATTCAACAGGGGCATGCAATTATAATTATTGATCGAATAATTCACAGCAGGGCCCATTGCTGCGCCCACCAAGAGTAACTGTCAGGCCTTACAGTGTTGTGGCACCAGCACCACCATCAAAGGCCCAATTTTTACTACCACTGATCAACAATTATATGTTATTACAATTCCTGATATAATAGTTGACAGCAGGGCGTTCCAGCACCCACCAAGAGTAACTGTGAGTGCTTACAGTGTTGTGCCAACACCAACACCTAAGGGGCCAATTTCTGCAGAGTATATACGGCAGGTCCCTACTTTCAAACATCAAACTTACAAACGACTCCTACTTGCAAACGGAAGAAGACAACAGGAAGTGAGAGGAAATCTACCCCTTGGAAGGAAAATTCTCTCCTGTAATGCCGTGTACACACGATCATTTTTCCCGTCGGGAAAAATTACATTTTTTTTTTTCGCCGAGAAAAACGATCGTCTGTGGGCTTTATGCCGTTTTTCTCGTTGAGAAAAACGGCAGGAAAAACGACGAGAAAAATTAGAACATGTTCTAAATTTTCTCATCGTTTTTTCCATCATTTTTTTCCGCGGCAGTTTTCCCATAGGGAGACACTGCCGCGGAGCCCACAGACGGTCGTTTTTCTTGACAAAGAAAAAAATGACGGGAAAAACGGTCGTGTGTGGGGGAAAATGCCGTTCCCTCGTTTTTCATTTTTTTTCATGTCGTGATTCACGGCGGTGTTTTCACCGCCGTGAATCACGATCGTGTGTACGCGGCATAAGAATTAATATGGGAGAAAAGTGTCTCCTCTCTACTGATGCTTTATCACCAATCCTTGTTTCAATAAAAACACCACATTTCAAAAACAGTTGTCATTGGGACGCAAAGTGAGGTGAAATGTTCTGAACAGGGGCACAGACAGCAAAAAAAATGTGACAGGGGTGATAACCGTTCCCTATGTTTTCCAAAAAGCTAAAAAAAAAGGAATTTGGCATGGAGCTACACTTAAACAATGCAGCTGTTCAAAATTACAAACAGATTCTACATAAGAACAAACCTACAGTCCCTGTCTTATATGCACCGCCTGTATACGGCTGTTCAGAGAATATAGGGCCTTTTTTAGTTTGTGTGCGGGGTTCCCCTTAATATCCATACAAGACCCAAAGGGGCTGGTAATGGGCTGGGGTAGGGGGGGGGGGGTTGATGGGGTAGCTATGCCATTTTTCCTGAAGATTTTCATCCATATTACCGTGACCAGACATTGCATTAAAGCCGCAAGCAGTTTTAAATGGCTTTTTTTCCTTTAGAAATGTTATTTTGTGCAAGGACAGTTCTAAACACGGGAAACACGTGGCACTTCACAGGCATACTTTAGACACCCCCCAGGTACAATATTTAAAGGAATATTTGACTTATTTTTTTTCACTTTATGCATCATTAAAATGACTGCTCCCGGAAAACGTCCGTTTTTAAAACTTCTTTTTGCATTGATACATGTCCCCTGGTGCAGAACCCGGGTTCCCAAACTCTGTTTCGGACAATAACATGGATAATAGTCGTTATAATTAGCACTTTAGAATCCGAACGTTCGCATCCATTGTATTTAATAGGGTTCTAATGTTCGTGCGAACTTTCGGTCCGTTCGCGGGTTCTGGTGCAAACCGAACCCGGGGGTGTTCGGCTCATCACTAATCCTGAGGTTACAATACAGGTATTTTGCATTGTCTTATATTGTACTGTATTGCATTGCACCACAGCTGTGCCAAGGGGATTGAGCCAAGTTAGTGGGGTTTACAAGTAGAGTACAGGCCCAAATCAAACCAGCAGCTCCTTCGGGGGTCAGTGCTACATATGTTTATATGTCATTACGGTTGCCATTCTGGTCTGTGTGCCTCATGTCTACTGTTCTGCATATTATATTGAGATAATCATTATATTGTTACTATTTAATAATTACATTATTAACTATATGATTATGTTATTACTATTCATTATAATGCTTTTTCTATTTCATGATGTATATATGCCTTTCTGCACTAAATAAACAATGTTTACATTGATTGATTCATTTTAAAAGTAGTGTTGCTTCATATAAAGTCCCAATTTCCTTCTGTTTCCATATAGACTTTCAGGCTTGGTTCACACCTATGCGAATTCGCATGACATTTTAAGATACCTTCATTTGAACGAGGCTGGTTCACATATCTGCGGAGCATTCGCACTGCGCATTGCCGAAAAAACGTGTGCGTTTTCTAGACGTTGCGTTCCGGCTCAGGTGCGAATTCTGGCCCATTATCTTCTATGGGCACGCATCTGATTCGCAATGCATTCCGTTGTGAACAGGCATTCTCTCCCCCCTGCTCACTACACCTCCCCCTGCTCATCTGATCCGCAGCTACAATGCAGAGGAAGGGCTGAACAGCTGCTTCTTCTCTTTGCACAGAGAACAGAGCTGGAATTCGCACCGGACTGGTGTGAACCCAGCCTTACTGTACAATGTAGAGGAGCTGTAAAAGTGATTAAAATACATTTCTCTTTTATTAAAAGAAGTGTGGTCATGGTATCAGGCTCTGACTAATCAATCCAACCCCCTGCTCACCACTTATCTATTCAAACCTGTAGAGTGCAAATATCTGTGTACCCCCATAAACACTACAAATGCCCTGCAGCATGTAAATACAAGGAAATCGAGATTTATTTTGAAAGACTGTTTCTTAAAATATAAATGGTTATGTTACTGGTTGTAGAATGGATGTATCTGTATGCCCTACATTTGCTACATTGGGTGCACTTTGGAGTTGATTTTCTAAAATTGGAGCGTGCAAAATCTGGTGCAGCTCTGCATTTAAACCAATCAGTTTCCAGTTTTTTTTTTCCAGGGCTCAAGCCGCTGGTGTATGTATGTGGCCAGAGGTCCGGGGGCCAGGGCCGTTGATAGGGCAGTACAACCAGCCCTGTTGTACCGGGCCCAGTCCAGCAGGGGTCCCGGGCAACTTTAAAGTTATTTTTGCCTAAATAAATAAAACGTTTTTTTCTAAACCATACCCTGCTCTACTTGCTAATCAGAGGGTAATTACATTTCCCTGGGCCCCATCAGGTCAACATAGGGGCACAGGAGGGACTTTTTTCCTTTTTCGGGTGCAGGCAGACAAGCCGATGCGCTGCCCATATTATAGATCCGGCAGCAGCCACCCACTGCCTATGGTTTCCCTGGCGGAGTGATTCTTCTCTACACTGCTCCTGTACACTTCTCACTCAGTAAGTTCTGTGGACGGAGGGAGAGACTGATATAGGGTGGGGAGGCTGAGAGGGCGCAGCAGGCTTAATCCAATGGTGGGGCACAGCCTCAGGCAAGTGGCAGCTAACACTGTGCACAGCAACACTGACTTCTAAGGAAGGAAGGTATACTCCCTGACTCCCCACTGCGCTTACCTATGATGATGATCAGAGAACAGCAGATGCTCTATGTCTCGGTCACAGTGTCACATGCTGTTGGGTGCTAAATTTGTTAACTTTAGGGCTGTACTGTGTGTTACAGATTATAACACAGTACAGCTATAACAGTCAGCATTTAACAGCAATGTGACACTTTGACAGAGCCATAGAGCATCTGCTGTGCTCTGATCATCATAATGATGATAATCATAAGCATGAGATGCTTGGTTACATTTGTGTTTGGGGGCAGTAAATGGCTGAGCTGTGTTTTTAAGGCCCCTAACCACTCCAATTTAAGAACTAATTGCATAAGCTTTCCACTTAGATCCATTGGTCAATTTTTTGTACATACCTTCATGTAGGTCTACAGGAGTCTGGATGTAAATGAACCTCTGTCTGTTTACATCCACCTAATTCCGGTTACATCCACCTAATTCTGGGTCTGTTCCAGGGGCAGCAAACAGACCAGCCCTGCGCCCCGTATGGAGCGGCTGCCACTGGTCTGCTCAGTTCCAGAAAAACAAAAATGGGAAAAGGACTGCACACATCCTTTTCTATTTTTCCAGACCTAAACATGACAGATCAAACATAGCCTGATGTAAACGGACACATTTATAACAGGCAGGAGAAAAACAAATATCATTTGAGTACGAGGCTGCATTTTTTCGAGGTGGGCGGGGCCGGGGGGCCCGTTAGGTAGGCTGTACGGGGCCCCATGATTTTTAACAGCGGCCCTGCCGGAGGCCCTGGAGAACTCGGAGATGCTTGAAGAAGGTCCCTCCCAGCCTTGTGGTATCGACTCACTCCTCAGCCTAGCGAATGTGCTGCTGACCAAAACATGAGTAGCAGCTGCCCTCCTCTCTGCCCGGCTCTGAGCTGTGTTCCCGCGGACCGTGCAAAGCTTTCTGCACCCCACCTCTGACACTGTCCTCTGTCCTCTACTCCTCTCTTGGCCCTATGCAGGAGCCTTCTCCTCTTCCTGCACCTCCCATCTACCCTGCACCCCTCACCCCATATTGATCTACCCTTCAAAACCCTGCCCCCTCACTATTCACCCTGCCCCCTACCCATAGAACCCTGCCTTCCTCACTGTGCACCCTGCCCCCACGCCATAGAAACTTGCCCCCTCACTGTTCACCCTGCCCCCACCCCATAAAACTCTGCACCCCTCACCCTGTCCCCACCCCATAGAACCCTGCACCCCTCACTGTTCACCCTACCCCATAGAACCCTGCCCCCTCACTGTTCACCCTGCCCCCACACCAGAAAACTCTGCCTTTCTCACTGTTCTCCCTACCCCCTACCCATAGAACCCTGCCTTCCTCACTGTTCACCCTGCCCCCACCCCATAGAACCCTGCCCCCTCACTGTTCCCCCTGCCCCCACCCATACAAACCCTGTACCCCTCACTGTTCACCCTGCCCTTACCCCATAGAACCCTGCACCCCTCAGCCTGCCCCCACCCCATAGAACCCTGCCCCCTCACTGTTCACCCTGCCCCACCCCATAGAACCCTGCCCCCTCACTGTTCACGCTGCTCCCACCCCAAATATCCCTGTCCCCCTCACTGTTCACCCTGCCCCACCCCATAGAACACTGAACCCCTCACTGTTCGCACACTCTCTGACCATCTCTTGTATCATGTCCGCACACTCTCTGACCATCTCTTGTATCATGTCCGCACACTCTCTGACCATCTCCTGTAGCATGTATGCACACTCTCTGACCATCTCCTGTATCATGTCCGCACACTCTCTGACCATCTCATGTATCATGTCCGCACACTCTGGCCATCTCCTGTAGCATGTCCGCACACTCTCTGACCATCTCTTGTATCATGTCCGCACACTCTCTGACCATCTCCTGTAGCATGTTCGCACACTCTCTGACCATCTCCTGTAGCATGTCCACACACTCTCTGACCATCTCCTGTAGCATGTTCGCACACTCTTCGACCTTCTCTTGTATCATGTCCGCACACTCTCTGACCATCTCTTGTATCATGTCCACACACTATCTGACCATCTCCTGTAGCATGTTCGCACACTCTCTGACCATCTCTTGTATTATGTCTGCACACTCTCTTACCATCTCCAGTAGCATGTTCACACACTCTCTGACCATCTCCAGTAGCATGTTCACACTCTCTCTTACCACCTCCTGTAGCATGTCTGCACATGGAGTACGTATTACATATATATACTGTGAGGGGGCTAGCTCGGCAGCGGGTATGTGTGACCCCCGGGATGGGCTCCCCACCCAAAACAGGCCCAGCAGACGGAGGTTGTGGTTTTCAAAATCAAAAAGGTGCGGTTTATTTTCTATTTACAGTGACAAAACACAGCAAGGCAAAAAAAACATAAACAAAATAAATCCTGGTCAACTTGACCTCTGACTAAACTTACAGGTTTCCTAACTAACGACTGGGATCAGCCTAGTGCTGTCCTAGTCCCTGGTTTTAAATGTCCAAGCAAAATATAGCCACACAGGCTTTCTCTCACCGCACAGGGGTTCACTCTCCCTAGACAGTCCACACAGGTCTGCTTCCAGGCATGAGCTAACATCTAATGAAGCTGGGAATTCTTATAGAGGCCTAAATGAGCTGACAAGCTTCAGCTGGCCTCATCAACTCCCTGTCTGTACGACGCCCAGCCCTCTCCCTAGAGGTATGAGTCATCCATGAGCCCACTAGTCTCAGCTGGGCTTATACAACTCTCCACCTAGCTGTATAAATCGGCGTAAAGCCTGAATCTGGGCGAAATATATCTACCCCCCTGGATGCAACCAGGTGACTTTACCTTCCTGCTGTCACATACCCCCCCCTCTTGTTTTAACCTCGGGGTTGGAACACCAGCAATCAGGCATTCATGTACTCGAGACAAAGCATCCACATTCCCCATTTGAACGCCAGGGCGATGCTTTACTGTGAAGTTGAATTCCTGGAGGGCCAGGAACCACCTATTCACTCTTCTATTTGTTTCCTTGTTTTGAGCCATCCACTTTAACGGAGCGTGATCCGTAACCATGTCAAAGTGCCTACCTAGCAGGTAGTACCGAAGGGAATCTAGAGCCCACTTCACCGCTAAACACTCCTTTTCAACGGTGGCGTAATTTACCTCATGGGACTTCAACTTCCTGCTGAGGTAAATGACTGGGTGCTCTTCCCCGTTCCAGACCTGGGACAATACTGCTCCTAACCCCACATCTGACGCATCACTTTGTACGACAAAGTCTTTAGAGAAGTCGGGTGAGTACAACACTGGCTGGCTACATAAGGCTTGTTTCAAGAATTGGAATGCTGCCTCAGCCTCGGGGGTCCATTTAATCATGACCGACCCTTTCCCCTTCGTCAGGTTGGTTAGGGGCACAGCCTTAGAAGCAAAGTGGGGAATGAATCGCCGATAATACCCAGCGATTCCCAGAAAGGCTCGTACCTGCTTCTTGCTGTTGGGACGTGGCCAACTCTGGATGGCCTCGACTTTGTTGAGTTGGGGTTTTATTACTCCCCTCCCAATGGTGTACCCAAGATATTTGGCCTCCTCCTGCCCAATGGTACACTTCTTGGGGTTAGCCGTAAACCCTGCTTCCCGAACAGAGTCCAGGACTGCTTGCACTTTTGGCAGATGTGAGGCCCAATCTGTGCTATGGACAATTATGTCATCCAGGTAAGCCGCAGCATACTTCCGATGGGGCCTCAGCATCTGGTCCATTTTCCGCTGGAATGTGGCCGGCGCATTCTGTAACCCGAACGGCATTCTTTTATATTGGAACGCCCCGTCTGGGGTTACAAATGCGGTTTTCTCTTTGGCCGACTTGGCCAGGGGGATTTGCCAATACCCTTTTGTGAGGTCAAGAGTCGTCATGTATCGGGCTGTTCCCAGCCGGTCGATCAACTCATCTATACGTGGCATGGGGTAGGTGTCAAATTTTGTAACTTTGTTCAACTGACGAAAATCGTTACAAAATCGCCAGCTCCCATCCGGTTTAGGCACCAACACAATGGGACTAGACCAATCACTTTGGGACTCCTCTATCACCCCTAAGTTCAGCATTCTCTGTACTTCCTCCCGTATTGCCTCCCGTCGGGCCTCTGGGATCCGATAGGGTTTTAACTTCACCCTTTCACCGGGCGGGGTAATAATGTCATGCTCTACCCCAGATGTTTGTCCCGGCAGCTCAGAGAATACCTCCTTGTTGCGAAGTACAAACTCCTTAACCTCCTGTTGTTGGGGTTGTGACAAGGTGGCTGCGATTCCAACCTCAGGAATCACGCAACCAGTTTGAGCTGGTGACCAAGTGTCTGCGACTAGGGACTCTCTATCCCTCCAGGCTTTCAACAGATTAACGTGATAGATCTGTTCGGGCTTTCGCCTTCCTGGTTGTCTGACCTTGTAATTCACTTCGCTCACTTTTTCCATTATCTCGTAGGGGCCTTGCCATTTGGCAAGGAATTTACTTTCAACCGTAGGGACAAGTACCAATATCCTATCCCCCGGGGAAAAGGTACGGGTCTTGGCTCCACGGTTGTACACTCTCTGCTGTGCCAACTGCGCTTGGGCCAAATGTTCCTTCACGATGGGCATTACCTGTGCAATTCGATCTTGCATCAGGGCGACATGCTCAATCACACTCCTGTGGGGAGAACTCTCACTTTCCCAAGTTTCCTTGGCAATATCCAACAGCCCTCTTGGGTGTCTCCCATACAGTAACTCAAAGGGGGAGAATCCCGTAGAGGATTGGGGCACCTCCCTAATAGCAAACATCAAATAAGGAAGTAGACAGTCCCAATCCCTTCCATCTCTATCCACCACTTTCTTCAACATTTGTTTTAGGGTTTTGTTGAATCTTTCAACCAGCCCATCGGTTTGGGGGTGATACACAGATGTACGCAATTGCGTCACTTTGAACAATTTACACAGCTCTTTCATAACCCGGGACATAAAGGGTGTACCTTGGTCCGTAAGCAGTTCTTTACAAATACCCACCCGGCTAAAAACAAGAGATAGCTCTTTGGCTATGGTTTTGGCCGAGGTATTTCTGAGAGGGATCGCTTCTGGATAACGGGTGGCATAGTCCATTATAACCAATATGTACTGGTGCCCCCTAGCGGACTTGATTATAGGACCTACCAAATCCATTGCGATTCTCTCAAACGGGACCTCAATGATGGGTAGAGGGACCAGCGGGCTACGGAAATGTGGCATCGGGGCCGACCTCTGACACACAGGGCAGGAGGAACAATAATTTTCTATGTCCTTCATCACCCCAGGCCAATAGAATCTCTGTAATACCCTCTCTCGGGTTTTCTCTGTCCCCAGATGACCTCCAAGAATGTGCCCATGGGCCAACTCCAACACCAACTTCCTGTAAGGTTTGGGCACCACAAGCTGCTCAACGGTTTCTTCTGCCCTTTTTGCCACCCGATACAGTAGGTCCTTCTCTACGCTGAAGTATGGGTAAGTGCCAGTATTATCTGGGTTCACTAACTCGCCATCTATTTTCACTACGTTTTCCCGTGCCTTTATTAGGGCGGGGTCTTTCAACTGTTCTGTGGCAAAGTTTTCCCTGTGAACCTCAAGATCAGAAAACTCCACAGACGGTAGGTTTTCGTCTGAGGAGGTGGGCTCCTCTCCAGTTTCTTGAGTCTCCCCTGCCAATACTGACAAGGGAAATTCCGGAGAGTCCTCACCACTCTCAGGGGAGTTCTGGCTATCACATTCCTGGTACATAGGGGCACCAGTGGGGGGCTCAGGATCATCCCACAGTTCCCAGAACTTCGGAAAATCCCTTCCCACAATGGCGTCATGCGGTAACTGAGATACTAAGCCCACTGGATGAGAGAGGGTACCTTTGGGGGTCTCGAAACACACCGTAGTCACTGGATACTCTCGGGTGTCCCCATGCACACAAATAACGGCTACCTTGCTATTCCCAGAGACCTCTGTTTTAACTAACTCAGCCTTTATCAGGGTCACAAGGCTACCTGAATCCAGCAATACCACAACATTTCTACCATTAATACACATTTTGCATAAATGTTTCTCAGTTCCCCGAATGGCAGTGCATGCGACTGTCGCACACAGCGACTGACGTCTGCCCGTCAGAAAGTCACACTGCATGGGTTCCTCCACAACCGGGCAATTTGCTGCAATATGTCCCGCTTGCCGGCAGCGGTAGCAAACGATCCTTCTTGCGGCCTCTTGAGCCGCTGATTTCCCAGGCTGTTCTCGCCAAACTTGGGGTAGAGCTCCCACCCTCTCACTCTCTCCACCCTCACCCCTTGGAATCCTCTTATCCGCCCCTGGGGATGGTCTGGTCTTAGGGTGGAAAGTCCGAGTGTCTCTGGAAGAGGCCGTCAGGTTCTCTGTAGCCAAGTATTTCTCCACACGATCCACAAGACCATCGGCCGTCTCTGGGTCTCCATGGCTTACCCACTTTTGGATGGCAGTAGGAAGAGCTCTCAAAAACCGATCCATTACAACACGTTCCACAATCTTTGGTGCGGACAAAGTCTCTGGCTGTAGCCACTTTCTGCTCAGGTGAATGAGATCATACATTTGAGACCTGGGGGGTTTTCCAAGCTGGAAAGTCCAGTTATGCACACGCTGAGCCCGGACAGCCTGGGTGACACCCAGCCTTGCCAATATCTCAGCTTTTAGCATCACATAGTCTTTTGCTTGGTCAGGCTCCAGGTCATAGTAAGCCTTCTGCGATTCACCAGTTAACAGAGGAGCCACCAGTCCAGCCCACTGCTCCTCAGGCCACTTTTCTCTTTCAGCAGTCCTTTCAAATGTGGTCAAAAATACCTCTGGATCATCCTCTCCAGTCATTTTTGTCAATAAACGACTCACCCCAAAGGACGCGGTATTAGTGGGACGGCTTTCCTCACTGGTCTGCGGACGTTGCTGCATTACTGCTTCCATTTGTTGTAGTCTCTGCTCTTGCTTCTGTAACAGGTCTATGAAGCGGGCCTCAGATTGCTGCTGGGCTTGTTGCTGAGCTTCCAGACTCTGTTGGTGAGCTTGCTGCTGGGCTGCAAGGCTCTGTTGATGAGCTTGCTGCTGGGCTGCGAAGTTCTGTTGTTGAGCTGCAAGGCTCTGTTGATGAGCTGCAAGGCTCTTTTGCAAACCTGCATTTGTCTGCTGTTGATTGGCATTTGCTAGAGCCAGCTGCTTCAGTATCTCCTCCATGCTGGCTTAAAAAAAACTGCCACTGGTTCTCCACCAACTGCGAGGGGGCTAGCTCGGCAGCGGGTATGTGTGACCCCCGGGATGGGCTCCCCACCCAAAACAGGCCCAGCAGACGGAGGTTGTGGTTTTCAAAATCAAAAAGGTGCGGTTTATTTTCTATTTACAGTGACAAAACACAGCAAGGCAAAAAAAACATAAACAAAATAAATCCTGGTCAACTTGACCTCTGACTAAACTTACAGGTTTCCTAACTAACGACTGGGATCAGCCTAGTGCTGTCCTAGTCCCTGGTTTTAAATGTCCAAGCAAAATATAGCCACACAGGCTTTCTCTCACCGCACAGGGGTTCACTCTCCCTAGACAGTCCACACAGGTCTGCTTCCAGGCATGAGCTAACATCTAATGAAGCTGGGAATTCTTATAGAGGCCTAAATGAGCTGACAAGCTTCAGCTGGCCTCATCAACTCCCTGTCTGTACGACGCCCAGCCCTCTCCCTAGAGGTATGAGTCATCCATGAGCCCACTAGTCTCAGCTGGGCTTATACAACTCTCCACCTAGCTGTATAAATCGGCGTAAAGCCTGAATCTGGGCGAAATATATCTACCCCCCTGGATGCAACCAGGTGACTTTACCTTCCTGCTGTCACAATACACACACACTTTTTAATTTTTAACAGAAAAAAGAAAATACTTACAGCTGAAGCAAGTGTAACAGAATCCAATTCAATTTTTCCTAAATGGCCACAGAACACAGAACTCACTACCAATATAAGATATACCATTACTTGAGACAAGCACTGAAAGAAAATGAAAAACTCACATTAAGCTAAAATTTGACTTTTCTTATCAATCACACTTTAATCTTTTTTCTTTATCATGTACACATATTATAAAATGTAAATTTTATTTAAGAAAAATGTGGTAGATTAGAGAAATCTTCAGAAGAGTAGAAGCATAGGTGGTCATATTTGTATGTTCCCTTTGTATTGGCCTTATTATAATAAAGAGTTAATTTTCTTAAGGCAGTAATTCATAGCAACTGATTAAAAAACAGGATTTTTGTATTTATTGTAATATCCATTTATTGGAGTTTATTTATGGACACAAGATTCAGTATGCATAGACATCTTGGTTATACTGTAGTCTACAAGAGGGCACTGGCAAACAAAAGAGCTGTTAGCCAGTCAAATATAACCTTTCCCACTCCCTGCATGCTCTACTTTGTAGAAAAGCAGTAGTATGAAGGATGGAGGGACACATGATTCAGTGTTCACAGATGATTGGGGTGTCCAAAAGCAGTAACAAAACACTATAAAGCCCAAATAACAAGAACACAGTAAAAACTGGAGGCAGACTGCACCTCAAAGAGCTGCCTTAACCACTTAAGCCCCGGACTAATTCACTGGTTAAAGACCAGGCCAATTTTTGCGATTCGCCACTGCGGTGCTTTAACTGACAATTGCGTGGTCGTGCGACGTGGCTCCCAAACAAAATTGACGTCCTTTTTTTCCCACAAATAGAGTATTCTTTTGGTGGTATTTGATCACCTCTGCAGTTTTTATTTTTTGCGCTATAAACAAAAATAGAGCGACAATTTTGAAAAAAATGCAATATTTTTTACATTTTGCTATAATACATATCCCCCAAAAATATATAAAAAGGCATTTTTTTTCCTCAGTTTAGGCCGATACATATTCTTCTACATATTTTTAGTAAAAAAAAAAAAAAAAAAATCGCAAAAAACTTTTATTGATTGGTTTGCGCAAAAGTTATAGCATCTACAAAATAGGGGATAGTTTTATGGCATTTTTATTAATATTTTTTTTTTACTAGTAATGGCGGCGATCAGCGATTTTTATCGTGACTGCGACATTATGGCGGACACATCGGCCAGTGTCATTTTTACAGTAATCAGTGCATTTTTTAGCACTGATTACTGTAAAAATGACACTGGCAGTGAAGGGGTTAACCTGTAGGGGGCGCTGAAGGGGTTAAGTGTGCCCTAGGGAGTGATTATTGGTGCCCTGGGGGCGTGGCTTGGTGTGACACATCACTGATCGCTGTTCCCGATGACAGGGAACATACGATCACTGACAGTGTCACTAGGAAGAACGGGGAGATGTTTGTTTACACTTACCTCTCCCCGTTCTCCAGCTCTGTGACCCGATCGGGGGACACCGGCGGCGATCGGGTCCGCAGGTCCCGCGGGCGCGGTCACGGAGTTCCCGACCGGCGGCGCGCGCGCATGACCCACGGCTGGAATCTTAAAGGGGACGTACCTGTACGCCCTTATGCCCAGCCGTGTCATTCTGTCGACGTATATCATCGTGCTGCGGTCGTCAAGTGGTTAAGACCCGCTGACAGCTAATGACTCATCGGTTGTTAAGAATGCAGCGACTGGTTTCCCGGCCCTTTTCTTAGCAACCAGCTATTTACAGTGTTTGTAACCACTTGCTTACTGGGCACTTAAACCCCCTTTCTGCCCAGGCCAATTTTCAGCTTTCAGCACTGTCACACTTTCAATGACAATTGCGCAGTCGTTCGAGGTGGCTCCCAAACAAAATTGACATCCTTTTTTCCCACAAATAGAGCTTTCTTTTGGTGGTATTTGATCATCTCTGCGGTTTTTATTTTTTGCGCTATACAAAAAAAGAGCGACGATTTTGAAAAAAAACACAATATTTTTTACTTTTTGCTATAATAAATATCCCAATTTAAAAAAAAAAATAATATATTTTTTTTCTCAGTTTAGGCCGATACGTATTCTTCTACATATCTGTGGTAAAAAAATTAAAAAAAATCGCAATAAGCGTTTATTGATTGGTTTGCGCAAAAGTTATAGCGTCTACAAAATAGGGCATAGTTTTATAGCATTTTTATTAATAATTTTTTTTTTACTAGTAATGACGGCGATCAGCGATTTTTATTGCGACTGCGACATTATGGCGGACACTTTTGACACCATTTTGGGACCATTGTAATTTTTACAGCGATCAGTGCTATAAAAATGCATTGGTTACTGTAAAAATGACACTGGCAGTGAAGGGGTTAACCACTAGGGGCGCTGAAGGGGTTAAGTGTTCCTAAGGGAGTGATTCTAACTGTGGGGGGAGGGGACTGACTGGGGGAGGTGACCGATGGTTGTCCCTATGTACAAGGGACACACCATCGGTCTCCTCTCCCTGACAGGGACGTGGATCTCTGTGTTTACACACAGAGATCCACGTCCCTGGCTCTGTAAATGCCGATCGCGGGTACCTGGCGGACATCGCGGCCACCAGGCACGCGCATCGGCACCCGTGTGACGCGGCAGGCACAGAAGTTCCCCGATGCACGCTCGGGAAACGAGGAAAGGGGAGGACGTCAATAGACGTCCTCCCGGCATTCTAGGTCCGTGCTGTAGCCGTCATTCGGCTATAGCGCGGGCCTCTAGTGGTTAAAGGGGGGGTAACGCAAAGCGCATGAAAACTGCATGCAAAAATGCATCAAAAACGCACCACAAAACCTGCCTGAAAAATGCATCAACCACAACTGCATATATGTGAACTTAGACTTAAACCGGAGTTCCGCCAAAAATTTTATTTTTTTTAAAGTCCACAGCTACAAATACTGCAGCTGCTGACTTTTATAAAATAAGAACACTTACCTGTCCTGGGCACCCGCAATGTCGGCACCCGAAGCCGATCTGTCCCTTGGCTGTCGGGTGCTGCCGCCGCCATCTTCGGTAAGGGAATCAGGAAGTGAAGCCTTGCGGCTTCACAGCCTGGTTCCCTACTGCGCATGCGCGACTCGCGCTGCGTGATCCCACTGGTCCCCGCTGTCTTCTGGGACCTGTGTGTCTCCCAGAAGACAGCGCGGAGGGGGATGGAGGAGGTGCGGGATGTAGCGTAGATAGCCGCGGGTGGCTCGGCTATCTATGCCCAGAAGTGGGAGCAAATACCTGCATTAGACAGGTATCTGATCCCCCCTCCCCCCTGAAAGGTGCCAAATGTGACACCGGATGGGGGGGAGGGTTCCAAAAAGCGGAAGTTCCATTTTTGGGTGGAACTCCGCTTTAATGAGAACGTCACAGAAATCGGCCAGTGGCAGTTTTTTTTTTCAGCAAAAACAAAGAAAAACCACAGTAAACTAATTCATTTCTATCTGTCATTCAAAGCAGGTCTTCTATTATTTCATGAAAAAGCATGCATTGCAGCTAAAGCTACCTGAGAAAAAATTGTTTTTAAACTGAATCGAGATTAGTTTGGGGCGCTGCTGCTGTATACAAGCAAAAATAATTGTAAAAAAAAATCAACTCTATAGCTAAATCTTCGCAGCCAGCGTATGTTTTTGTTAAGACTGTCCTTGAAATTCACTGTGCTGTAATACCAAATACAGCTTTAAGGCATCCCCCAAAAAAATATATTTTCAAAATTGCCCTGGAAGCCACGTGAAAAGACTGCTGTATGGTATTTTACAATTTTTTCTGCAATGGTATATTCCCCCCTATTGACAGTGACCCATGCCCTTCTTTCTACTTTAGTTTACCTATTAGTGCTAAAAATGAACAGAGTTTAACAACAAGATGTCTACAATGTGGAAGCCTGCACTGAGCCCTGGATACCACCAATTAGCAAAGCGCTGGAGATGAAGGCCCCTTTCACACTGGGGCGGGCAGGAGCGGTGGCGGTATAGCAGCGCGATTTGCAGCGCTGCTATACCGTCGTTCTTACCGCGGTATGCGGTCGCTAGGGGGGTGAATTTAACCCCCGCTAGCGGCCGAAAAGGGGTTAATACCGCCCGCAAACCGCGGCTATTGCCGCGGTTTGCGGGCGGTATTACCGCGATGTCCCATTGATTTCAATGGGCACCCGCGGTAAAGGAGCGGTGAACACACCGCTCCTTTACCGCTGTAAAGAAGCGGCTAGCAGGACTTTTGGAGCGGTCCTGCTAGCGCACCGCTTCAGTGTGAAAGCCTTCGGGCTTTCACATTGAAGGCTACAGGGCAGGAATTTTTCATGCGGTATAATAGCGCTATTATTAGCGCTAAACCGCATGAAAAACGCCCCAGTGTGAAAGGGGTCTAAGGCTACTTTCACACTGAAGCGCTGGATGCGCTGGAGGTATAGCGGCGCTATTTTTAGCACCGCTATACTGTAGTTTTTGCTGCGATTTGCGGACGCTAGTGCGGTGATCTTGCGGCCGAAAAAGGATTAAAAACGCCCGCAATAACGCCTCTTTGCAGCGTTTTGCGGGCATTTTGAAGGCGCTACCCCATTGATTTCAATGGGCAGGGGCGCTATAGGGGCGGTATTTTTACAGCTCCTATCGTGCCTCAAAGATGCGGCTTGCAGGAGTTTTTTGACCCTCCTGCGGGCTTTCACACTGGATACAAAGTAGCAGCTTTTTCAGGGTGCTTTGCAGGCGCTATTTTTAGCGCAATAGCGCCTGCAAAGCGCCTCAGTGTGAAAGGGGCCTAAGATTACTTTACCACTTTTTTTTAAGGGTAATGCCACGTACACACGACCGTTTTTAATGTCATTGAAAAAACAAAGTTTTTCTCAACGTGATTCTTCTCAAGCCTGCCTTGCCTACACACGATCGTGAAACAAAATGCTTGAGCAAATCGCGGTGACGTACAACACGTTCGACAACATGTACGACGGCACTATGAAGGGAAGTTCCATTCGGATGGCGCCACCCTTTGGGCTGCTTTTGCTGATTCTGTGTTACCGCGTGTTAGTAAACGTTTGGTGAGAGACGATTTGCGCTTTTCAGTCTCTGTGCTTTTCAGTCCGTTACAGCATGATGAATTTGTTATCTCCATTACGAACGCTAGTTTTACCAGAACGAGCGCTCCCGTCTCATAACTTGCTTCTGAGCATGCGCGTTTTTTTCCCATCATTAAAGCGTACACACGGCCGTTTTTCACGACGTGAAAAACTACGAGAAAAAATAGAGCATGTTCTAAATTTTTAATGGCCATTTTTCGCGTCGAGAAAAATGCTATGGAGCCTACACACAATCGTTTTTAATGAACATTTTAGAAAATGGCATGTTTCTCATCATGAAAAACGGTTGTATGTACGCGGCATAACAGTAATCATTGAAATTGACCTGTGATTTCCCTTTAACAATGTAATTATTACTGATGCCTTTTGTACTATATTTACAGTATATAATATACAGTATTGCTGAACCCACATGGAGTGCATATACCTTGCAGTAGTATCCTTAATGATTATATTTAGAACAGGGGTAGGCAACTTAAGAGGTGAAGATCTACCTGAACAACATGGGAGAAATCAAAAGATCATCAGGCACAGTGTCGCCTCCTCATAGCTGATTTAAACACCGAATTGCTGTACTACCGTGTCGCAATCGCGTGCATTGCATAGTAATCATGGGTTTAACCACTTCCATACCGGACCTATTCTGGCACTCCTCTTCTACATCACTTTTTTGCTAGAAAATTACTCAGAACCCCTAAACATTATATATGTTTTTTTATCAGAGACCCTAGGGAATAAAATGGCGGCCATTGCAACTTTTTATGTCACACAGTATTTGCGCAACAATTTCTGAAACGCGTTTTTTTTTGGGGGGGGGAAATAGTTTCATGAATAAAAAAATAACACAACAGTAAAGTTTTTGTATAATGTGAAAGATGATGTTACGCCGAGTAAATTGATACCTAACATGTCACGCTTCAAAATTGCGCACACTTGTGGAATGGTGCCAAACTTTGGTGCTTAAAAATCTCCATAGGCGACATTTTTTTTTTTACAGGTTATTCCTTTAGAGTTACAGAGGAGGCCTAGTGCTAGAATTGTTGCTCTCGCTCTAATGCACGTGGCGATATCTTACATGTGGGATTTGAACGGCGTTTACATATGCGGGCGCGACTTACATGTGTGTTTGCTTCTGTGCGCAAGCAGACAGGGACGAGGGCGCTTTAAAAAAAAAAATGTTATTGTTTGCCTTCTCTTTTTTTTTTTTTTTTTTTTCTCAAAAAAAAATTGTTATTGTTTATTTTACTTTAGTTTTTTTTATTTTTACACTTTCACTTTAAAAAAAAATGTTTTATCACTTTTATTTTCCTATGTAGCGGGTATGTACTATTTAGGGGCAGCATCTGGGTGGTAGTATGACCCAGATGCACTAATTGGTAGAGTAGGGCTGTGTTCTATTCGTGTGAGGACATCAGTGGTGTTCAGTTCCCTGCGGCTCGGTAGGTGACGCTGTCGCTTTGGGCCGGGGTTGAACCACCACTGCATACCCTTTGTGACCTCTCGCAGCAGCTGTACGGCGGGGCGGGGAACCCGCTGGGCTTGCTGGGAGAGGGTATAAATGGGCTGGACATCTTCACCACGAGGTCCGAGTCCCAGGCACCTTTAGCCTGAGGGCTGCTGTCTGTGATCGGTGTGCAGGCGTCCTTGGCCTGTACACGTGGAGTTCTTTTTCCATCCCAGACACCTTCAGTCTGGGGTGAGGTACTCAACCGGAGACCTGGGGCCCAGTACCTTCCACTGGGTCCCGCGAGGAAGGGATCGTCCTAAGGTGCCCCGGGTGTTGGGCGCCTGAATCCAGGGCGTAAGGGACCAGAGAGGGGATTCTCCCGAAGAGCTGGTACAGCATATTGCCAGCGCCTGGGGAGGAGTCCAGCCATGTGAGGAGGATCACGTGGGGACTGTGGCGCGAACTACGCAGTGCGCAATGGAGCAACAAGCCGTGACCATGTTCGGAAATGCCTCGTGGGCTCCAGTTTTAACCACCACGAGGATAGCTTTGACTAATGCTCCGGTTACGGATACTGAGATCCGGCTCAAGCCCCGGGGAAGATTCGCCCTGTATTCCTGCAGAGACGTTAAGGCCCTGGGTATGATTTGTCCCGGCTGTTCGAGACTGGTGGTGCAGCTGAAGCCATTCAGGCGCTGCGAAGCCTGCGGAGAGTTCACATTCGAGGTGGAACCGTCCTTTGAAAAGCCAAGAGCCATCTACCTCGACTGCACAGGCGCCACTACTCAAGAGGGAGGAATCACTGCTTGGACAGCCGTCTCCGCGCGCACTGCCGGGACCCTGGAGGAGGTCTCCATCAAAGAAGAGAAATCCGAGGATGCTGCCTCGGTCACCGCAGGGCCCTTGCTCCCACCGTCGAAACGGAAGGTCGGCCTGGTCAAGGCTTCCTGTGGCCGTGGAGGAGCTTTGCCCCGCTGCTTGCCTGGCCTGGATGGATCCGGAGGGAAGAGCCCTGGACATCGTGACACTACTACAGGCCCAGGTGAGCTAGGGGTTGGGATTGTTGGTGTGGTTGGAGGTGTCGGAAGTCCACAGTTGGTGGAGCCCGCTGAGGGGGGTGACTCCGAGTCTACAAGGGGTTACCTGCCTGCTGAAATGTATAACACCTCCGACCTGGAGTCGCTCTCCGACATTGGAGACGATGCAGAGATCAACAAGATTTCCCGTGCCAAAAGGGACTCACCTATGTCCGCAGGGGATAGTACACCCTGGGTGGAGGCACCAGCGCCTGAGGAGGGGTCCCGTCCCCAGTCTGCCCTTTGATCCCCGGTGCCACCTGCATCAGACACCGGGGGCCAGAGACTGTCGCTGCGGGCGCCTATGCCCAATATGGAGGTGGACAAGGCACCTCGCCATCCGGATTGTATTGTCTTGCCGGACGTGGGGAACAAAGCTACTATGCCTTCCTTGGCCAGGCTCCAACGCTTATTCTGCCAGAAAGTTGCCAACGAGTATGGGTGGGAATACCCATACTTGCCAAAAGAACTGCTGTATGAGGTCGAAGTCTACCGGGAGCGTTGGTACAATGACTTCGTGTGGACACATATCAAAGTGCCACACGCACGCAGGTACCTCGCCTGCTCTCCCAAGGCATCACAACGGTTCAAGGACTGCAAGGCAGAATGGATGCTGGGTCGGCACATCCACGCAGATAAGGTGCTGATCCGCCGGAGAGATAAGGAGGACGCTGAGTATCAGATCGAGACCATGGATCAACACTTGAAACCCCTTGTCCTGCCGTATCCCAGGTTCTGTCTGTAGGAGAAAAAGACTCCTTTCCTTTGTCCTTTTTCCAAGTTGGTGAACTTTCCGGGGTTTGTGTTTTTTTCTTCCCGGAAAAATCAGTGACTATGCCCTAGTTAAAGGGGTGTTTGTGCTCTTCGGAGGAATGGAGACTGTTTCAGTTGTTTGTTCTCCTTTCTTTCATCCCGCAAAGTAATCATGGACTTTGGGGTAGTTAGGGCCAAGACACAGAGAAGTTTTGTCTCAGGATTCGACAAGTGCTTTTACCGCGGCACTGTCACCAGGTGGCAGTGTTGCGCAACGACATTCACTTTTCACACACACACTTCAGGGAAGGAAAGAATTTCTCTTAGGAGGAGTTTTTTCCATTCCCACACAAACATATGTGTCAGGGATTTGTATGCTTAATTTTTTTTTGTTTCCCCTCTGCAGGAGAACGTCCATCAAGACCGCTGAGAATGGGGCGGGTCTAAGTTAGTGATGTGGGAAAAAAAAGTATGTCAATAAGGTTGATGTGTTGATAATTTGTTATGTGTTTGTTTCCCTTCCCTTCCATGTCAGGTTCAGGCACAGTGTCAGGGTTTTTTTTTTTTCTCTTTCAAAATTTTTTGTTGCTTTTGAATTTCCCTTAGCTAGTCTCTGGATCGGGTTATGTTGGCTCCCATTGGGGCAATGGCTTGTTCCAGACACTGGGGACCAGTGTCAAATTACTGGGGGGAGAGTGTAGCGGGTATGTACTATTTAGGGGCAGCATCTGGGTGGTAGTATGACCCAGATGCACTAATTGGTAGAGTAGGGCTGTGTTCTATTCGTGTAAGGACATCAGTGGTGTTCAGTTCCCTGTGGCTCGGTAGGTGGCGCTGTCGCTTTGGGCTGGGGTTGAACCACCACTGCAGTGCCGTATCCCTTTGTGACCTCTCGCAGCAGCTGTATGGCGGGGCGGGGAACCCGCTGGGCTTGCTGGGAGAGGGTATAAAGGGGGCGGACATCTTCACCACGAGGTCCGAGTCCCAGACACCTTTAGCCTGAGGACTGCTGTCCGTGATCGGTGTGCAGGCTTCCTTGGCCTGTACACGTGGAGTTCGTGTTCCACCCGAGACACCTTCAGTCTGGGGTGAGGTACTCAACCGGAGGCCTGGGGCCCAGTACCTTTCACTGGGTCCCGCGAGGGAGGGATCATCCTAAGGTGCCTTGGGTGTTGGGCGCCTGAATCCAGGGCGTAAGGGACCAGAGAGGGGATCCTCCCAAAGAGCTGGTACAGCATATTGCCAGTGCCGGGTGGACCTCTGGAGACCATCCGGATGGATGTCTTTCCCAATCAGGGGCCAATTCATCAGGGAAGGTGGTTCATGTTCTATGGCCGGTGGCAGCGGTCCATCTAATCAACTCAGGTCGGTGGCAGAGACCTGCTCTCAGGCCTGTGGCAGGGGCCTCAACAGTTCACCCGGTCGGTGGCAGCGACCGATCTCACGGTCGGTGGCAGAGACCGTGCGCCAAGCCTATTTGCACTAGAAGGAATAGGAGAGTTCATTGTGCCTGGACCTACTCTTTCCACACCCTGTCTGTTTATTCAAAAGTTCAACTGATGCTGTTCACTTGTCAAGAAGAATAAAGGAGTGTTGGACTTTTTATGGTGTGGGGCTCTATTACTGACAGTCAAACTTCCACAGGAGAAGCAGAGGCTCCATCCAGAACACAGGCCCGAAGGTAAAATAAGTGTTGGCTTTCACCTCTGCACATTAGAGGACATAGGCCGTAGTGAACCTCATCCTCCTCCCGCATACCCCTAGACAAGCCAGCCGTTTTATTCACAAGGGGACGGGGGGTGAGGCCGCTACACCTATTACAAGGAATGTAAACATCTCTTGTAATAGAAATGGCGCATGACAAGTCCTCTTTATGGAGAGATGTGGGGTCTTCTAGACTATAAGACCCCACAACTCTCCTCGGCTGGAATGATTGAGATAAAAAAAAATGACAGATCTCTTTCTTTCTAGCCGAGATCTGGGCTTTGTTTACTTCCCGGGCATGACGTCATAACACCACACCCGGGCCTCCGATGGTCATAGAGATGACTGGAAACCATCTGGTCACCGTAAATCTCTATGATCATCGTCAGGCGGTGGCAGATTCTTTCTCCGGAGAGTGGCAGGAGGGGGGGTGATCAAGCGGCTGAACTGCCGCTATGATTGTTCTTATGGTGCACAGAATCACCGGCTGAAACAGATGATATCTGAATGATGCCTGCAATTGCAGGCATCATTCAGATATGCCCACTTAAAGGGGTTGTAAGGGTTTGTTTTTTATTTTCTAAATAGGTTCCTTTAAGCTAGTGCATTGTTGGTTCACTTACCTTTTCCTTAGATTTCCCTTCTAAATGTTTTCTTTCTTTGTTTTCTTTGTCTAAATTTCTCACTTCCTGTTCCTCCTCAGTAAGCTGTTTAGTAAGCTGTTCTGGCTGACTCCACACCACTCGGATGATGGTGTGAAGTTTAGTGAGGAAAAACAGGAAGTGAGAAATTCAGACAAAGAAAAAAAACATTTAGAAGGTAAATCAAAGGAAAAGGTAAGTGAACCAACAATGCACTAGCTTAAAGGAACCTATTTAGAAAATAAAAAACAAACCTTTACAACCCCTTTAAAGTCAACGATCTCATATAACGTGATTGGGCTGGAAGTGGTTAAATCAGGTGGTGAGGAGGAGGCAACATATTGCCTCCTCACCACCTGTCAAACACACTCGGATCGATTTTCAGAGGAGCAGCAGTGCCTGCTCCACTTGTGAATGAGTGAATTTTTATAATTTTGTAAGGCTTAAGGGAAAGTATACTGTCTCTTTTTGCTAGCAGCTCTTTTCAGTGCGTAGTGCCGACTTTCTGTTGTTTTTTACCTGTGAACTTAGTTGCATTCAGCAGAGGCACCCTTAGGGCTCATTCACAGGGAAAGTTAGGGAGGGCGTGGTACCTGTGGTTGAGTTCTGGTTTTACCACCCCCAATCTCTATCCCCTTTAGCTTTTGAGGCAGCAGCCAAAGGTGTACACATGCCACAGCAGGAATTAAACCCCCTGTTGCTTTTTGTTCCAATCGCGACCCATTCAAGTAAATGGGGCCACTCTGCAAGCGCCCTGCAACTGCATGCTTCTGCGGGGTCCAAGGGGTTAAAGCAGGTGGTGAGAAAGCACCACAATGCTGCTTGCTTTAACCCCTTGTTTGCTGTACTGCACAAGGTAGCAGGGCACTTGCAGAGTGGTCTCATTCACTTGAATGGGTCATGCTTGGCAGGTGCTACACCCACCAACCATGACAGGGCGTATAACTGCTGCTGTGGCTGCAACATGTGTCTGGCACTGCAGTATAGGGGATATAGTTGGGGCGAGGGTGATAAATACACGTCTTAACTATGGGGTTTTACCATTTCCCAGACTGCAAATTAACCCTTACTGTTTTGAGCCCCCTGTAAGGCTGCTTTCACAGTGATGTGCTGCGGTTTACCTGCACCCAAAGTGCAGTGCAGTGTATCTTCAACCTTCCTGGTTTAGCTGCGCTTTGCCATAGACTCCTAATATTTCTGGCAAGTGTGCACTTTCTGAAAGCGCACCAAAACTCCTGCATTCAGGAGTTTTGTTGTGCTTTCAGAAAGTGCACCAAACCCGCAGGATATAATAGAATTCTATGGCAAGCACAGCAAAACTGCTGGAAAGCTGCAATGCACCCATGGTGTGGGTAAACAGTAGCACATGAGTGTGAAAGCAACCCTACACTATTATGCCCAGTGTATTGCTTCACACTAAGCTGAAGATCTCTTCTTTCCAGCTGCTGGCACCACTCTGGAGACCGCTAGCAGGGATAAGAGATGGAGTGTAGTTGGTATCACTTTGCATGGGACAGGAGCCAACACTACAGTGGAGATATCGGCTTATGGGGTTGCATTGCATTGCACTCTGTTTGATGCTATAGAGAGGTGGGTCAGCAAGCCCAGACCGCGATCTACCAGTCACCTGTCCACAATCTACAGGTAGATTGTGATCTATAGGACGCCCCATTTAAAATATTGCACTCTACAAAATCTAAATACCACAAGCATTAAAAATACATCAATTGAAGTCATGTCTTACCACAGGTATGGCCAACCCAAACTGCTTCTTTGCTTCATTACAGAATCCATAAGGTACCATTTTACGAAACAATCTGTTAATTCCATGAAGTTTGTCTGATAGAAGAGCGGTCTCCATAGCTTCCTCTTTGTGTCTCGTCATTGCTCTTTGAGACTCTCACTAGTAGTTGTAAAATTCTGTAGGACTCCTATACAAGAGAATGTAGTGAAAGGTTCATTGTGCACGACATCACTGGGCATTTCATAGGACTTACGAGAGGTGAAGAGTTAGAGAATTCATCACTGCATATTTCACAGACTACACTCAATGGGAGGAGAACATACTGTAACCTGATCAACAAGGCATACTTATCAGTGATCTCTCTATAGAAAAAAAAAAAAGGGAAAGCAATTGATGGGGAACTACATTTTTATATAGACGTGTCTTTATCATTAAAAAATGAAAATTGTATATTTAGATAAACCATAAAGTTATTGTCCTGACAACTAAACACATGCAAATAAAAAAGTATCAAAGACACAGTGCTCTATTGTTTTTTTTTTATTGTTTTTTTTTTTGGAAGCTTCTTTCTATTGGTTTTTGTACACAAATACAAAACAAAGTACAACAAACAGATAATCATCACTACAATGCCAAAGCACCAGCAGCCAGTACGGCTCCATTTTAATACACAAACAAGGATATGGTTTCGCTTCATAGTAGATACATAGGTAATACAAAGATCCACGGCATAACTAACAAAATCTTCTAACCAGAAATACAAGGACTCCACCGAAAGGCAAAAAAACTGTAGCAGGAATTTTACAAATATATACAGTATACATAGAGTATATATATATATATATATATATATATATATATATATATATATATATATAACTATTTGCCTTGTGTCTTAAAGCATAGAAAATTCCTATGACAAGGAAATGCAACTTTTTTTCACTGAAATCATGCATAGTCATGCATAGTATCGTAATGATTTTGCACAGAAAAGTTCCTGTCAGAACTCTGCCTGAACAGCCAATCAACATTGAACTGATAATTATTTTATTTTTATTTTTTAACATCAGCAGCAGCAAGGGCGACTGGCAGATCAACCAAAATTGTTTACTTTATGTCCATTTTTTAATCAAGTGAAAATAATTCATTCTCAATTTTTTAACTTGCTTATTAATATAATTTGTTAATCATTGCCTAAAGACATGACAGTAATAGTAGTGGAACTTTCTTTTAAAATGTTAAAACATTGCCTAATGATGTGATGATCATAGTTGTGGGACTTGTTTTATCTGTTTACTGAAAGTTACCTAAGGCAATTCACTTTGTGAAGTGAAATGTTCTTCAGTCTACAAAAACATACTTGGGGGGCACACCCTAAAATGTGTTTAAATTCAAGATGGTGCTGCTATAAGACCAACAAACAGTAAAAAACTGATTATAGAGCACACATTCAAGAATTACATTTATCCTGCAAGGCTAGTTAAAAACACCTGAACATATTCAAAAAAATACGGGGTTTGGTCACACTATATGGTCATATAGTGCTAAACCTACTTACTGCGACAAAGTACCCCAAATTAGTGGGTCCTACCCTAGTAATAGAATGAAAGATCCTGTGACTCAACCATGGAAGCCAAACTCCTCTATGTGGGAGAACTGAAGGAATTCCTCCTATGCATTGGTGGCCACTAATAAGAGGTAATGAGGAGGGGGAGGGGTGCTCCAGCCCAAAAAAACCTGGTGAGGGTCACTACAATATACAAAAACATACTTGGGGGGCACACCCTAAAATGTGTTTAAATTCAAGATGGTGCTGCTATAAGACCAACAAACAGTACAAAGCAGATTATATGTTCTTCAGTCGTAGAAATGGCAAATGTTATTCACCAAGGTACTCATTCTTCGTTCACAACATACTTCTTACAGATGTTTTAATATATTAACAAACAAAAACTTTTGGTATTTTTAAGCCTTGGGCCTCATGCATACTGGACACTTGTTCAGCTGCTCCTAGGAGTGTCTGGTGTTTTTTTCCTGCATCCAAATGCCATGCATACATAGGAGTTTAGAGGAGTTTAGAGACAGGTATTTGGAGGCAGGAAAAAAAACAATGCCCGCTTATCCAGGAGCAGCAGAGTTTTGGCAGAAAAACACTTGATGCTTCTAAACGCCTGTAAATGCATCTAAACGTGCATTAAAGCCATGCACGTTTAGCACTTTAAAGTTAATTCATGTAGCACACTCTACCTTATGTAGGTATGTTCCAATATAGGTTTTTGTGTAAGCTGCCAGCGCAGGTAAATTTAAGTAGGCCTATGCTGTGAGCTAGGGCTGTTTGTTTTGATCTGTGGGCAGGGGAGTGGTTTAGTATAGCAGTAGGTGACTGACATGTACTTCAGCTCTTGGGCGCCTCCTCTGTTTCCAGGGAGAAGGTTCTGGAAAAGGGGCAGGGCAGAGAGCTGGAGTGGCATGGGGTGCATGTGAGGAGCTCTGACCAATCCCCAACTGGGATTGGCAGGGGTCAGGCCTCCTACATATACCCATGGTCAGCCTGCTGGGGGGGAGTTGTCAGCTGGGTGAACTGGATGATGAAGTGTTAGACTGTTGTGTCTGAGAGAGCCCCCTTTCTGGGGGGGTGTACCTCAGGAGCTGGGAGGAAGCCTCTCCTTACACGGTCATGGAGAGGTGTCCTGGAACAGGAGCTGGAGGAAACAGTTGGTCCGCACGTCCAGAGTAAAGTCATTCAGGAAGGATACTAAACGCGGATATTGAGAAACTAATGGAGTTCAAAAAAGGGGGAGTTATAGCGGGGGACTTTAATTTCTGCATGGATTATGAGATTGACAGTACGTTCCGGGTACAGGGGACTGGGAATGCCGAATTGAAGAGACTAAAAAAGAAACTACATCAAAACCAGCTGATGGACGTGTAGAGGATACAACATACGAGAATACAGGATTACACATACCATTCCCCTGTACACGGGACGTACTCAAGAATAGACTACTTCCTGATTGAACATAGGCTACTGGATTTAATGATTAGCACAAATATTGAAGTTACATCATTCTCGGACCATGCCCCTGTAACAATGAAAATGTGTACAAGTAGGGCCCAAGAGAAGGCAAACCTATGGAGATTAAATTAAGAACTAATACAGGGAAAAGAAGCAGAAGATAGGATAAGAAAATAATTAGAACATTACTTTAAAACCAACGATACCGAAGAAATAACAGCAGCGACACTGTAGGAGGCCCATAAAGCCTATATTAGAGGAATCATGATAGCAATGGGAGCGGAAAAAAAAGCAAAGAAAAAGGAAGTATTAACAAAATAAATATATGATTTAGAACAGCAACACAAAAAAAAGCAGAGAAAGAAGTGTATAAGGAGCTCACCATAAAAAGGGACGAATCAAAAGAACTAATAGAACAAGAAATGCGTTGCACGTACAATAGAATTAAGAAATAGAGGTATCTAGGTGGGAATAAAATGGGGAAGTATTTGGCCCGTGTACTGAAAAAGAAAAAAACTCAAAATTACATAGAGAAAATCTACAGTAGTACAGGGGAAATGATATATAACACAAAGGGGATAGCTGGTGTTTTCCAAAAATATTACTAAGAACTGTACTCAATAAAACAGAAAAAGACCCCAGAGCAGGAAAAGGAGAAGAGGGAGAAAATGATAGTGTTCCTTAGGGAAGTAAGCCTAAATAAAATTGTAGAAGATAGATTACAGAAGAAGAAATAGGCCCTAAAATATACAGCCACGGGGAAAAGTCCAGGCCCAGATGGGCTAACAATACTGTATTATAAAAAGTTTAGGGAAATATTAATCCCTACATTATGTAAGTACATGAATGGCATAGGATCAAACTGGGAGATGAGAAGGGATGCCTTAGCATCACTCTCTACTATTATCCCAAAGAAAGGGAAAGACGCCACCTTGTGTTTAAGCTATAGACCAATTTCTTTATTAACCACTTGCTTACTGGGCACTTAAACCCCCTTCCTGCCCAGGCCAATTTTCAGCTTTCAGAGCTGTCACGCTTTGAATGACAATTGCGCGGTCGTGTGACGTGGCTCCTAAACAAAATTGGCGTCCTTTTTTTCCCACAAATAGAGCTTTCCTTTGGTGGTATTTGATCATCTCTGCGGTTTGTTTTTTTTGCGCTATAAACAAAAATAGAGCGACGATTTTGAAAAAAACACAATATTTTTTACTTTTTGCTATAATAAATATCCCAATTTTAAAAAATTTTACTTTTTGCTATAATAAATATCCCAATTTTTAAAAAGAAAATATATTTTTTTCTCAGTTCAGGCCGATACGTATTCTTCTACATATTTTTGGTCAAAAAAAATCGCAATAAGCGTTTATTGATTGGTTTGCGCAAAAGTTATAGCGTCTACAAAATAGGGGATAGTTTTATAGCATTTTTATTAATAATTTTTTTTTTACTAGTAATGGCGGCGATCAGCGATTTTTATTGTGACTGCGACATTATGGCGGACACATCGGACACTTTTGACACCATTTTTGGACCATTGTCATTTTTACAGCGATCAGTGCTATATCAGTTCTTGTCCTAATATACTACAGGTAGGCTGTTGATTCAGTTAGCTGCAGTATATAAAGTACTGTATCCTGTGCACAATGTGCAGCTAGATCTCGAGGTCATCAGTTAATCCTTCCCTAGCCCCACCATCATGCACGGAGGAGTCCCCCAAACTGTTCGACCACAGTGTTGGGTACATGCTGCAGGAGGATGCGCAGCGTTTTGAATGCTCCGATGATGGTACCCAGCTTGAGGAAGGCAGTAACGTGAGCCCAGAGAGAGGGTGTGCCCAAGAAGGACAACAAACTGGCAGTCATGATCCCCCAGCTGCAGCATACTGCCAGGTTTGCTCCAGTGATGAGGAGGGAAGAGATGATGAGGTCACTGACTCTATGTGGGTGCCTGATAGTAGAGAGTAGGGATGAGCTCGGTGTTCGAGTCGAACATACGTTCGACTCGAACATCGGCTGTTCGATCGTTCGCCGAACAATGAACGATTTGGGCCGTTCGCGCCTAATTCGCGGCCCACAATGCACTACGCCATCGCAGTGTCATCCAGGCGCTGTGATTGGCCAAGCATGCACTGTGACCCCGCATGCTTGGCCAATCACAGCGCCAGCAGCGAGGAGAGCAATGATTGGCCACAGGCAGGATGCCTGTGGCCAATTATTGCTGAGGGTGTTTAGTACACGCCCCACACTATAAAAGGCCACCAGCACGGCGGCCTAGTGTAGTGTGTTCCGGAGCAGGGAAAGAGAAGTATAGGCAGGGACAGTGACATTTTTTTTTTTCTTGCTTAACCTGGATTCCTTTAGTTTAGGGAAAGAGAAGGATAGGTAGGGAGAGTGTCAGTCTGTTTTACTGTGCTAAACCTTGTTTGTAGGGACAGGGAAGGACAGTGAGGGAAATTCTCATTGTGCTATACTGTGCTAAAGCATTCCTCATCAACCATCTTTAAAAAAAAAAATTATAGGGACAGAAAACTATAGGTAGGGAGAGTGTCAGTGTGTTTTACTGTGCTAAACCTTGTTTGTAGGGACAGGGAAGGACAGTGAGGGAAATTCTCATTGTGCTATACTGTGCTAAAGCATTCCTCATCAACCATCTTTAAAAAAAAAATTTTTTACAGGGACAGAAAACTATAGGTAGGGAGAGTGTCAGTGTGTTTTACTGTGCTAAACCTTGTTTGTAGGGACAGGGAAGGACAGTGAGGGAAATTCTCATTGTGCTATACTGTGCTAAAGCATTCCTCATCAACCATCTTTAAAAAAACATTTTTTATAGGGACAGAAAACTATAGGTAGGGAGAGTGTCAGTCTGTTTTACTGTGCTAAACCTTGTTTGTAGGGACAGGGAAGGACAGTGAGGGAAATTCTCATTGTGCTATACTGTGCTAAAGCATTCCTCATCAACCATCTTTAAAAAAAAAAATTTATAGGGACAGAAAACTATAGGTAGGGAGAGTGTCAGTGTGTTTTACTGTGCTAAACCTTGTTTGTAGGGACAGTGAAGGACAGTGAGGGAAATTCTCATTGTGCTATACTGTGCTAAAGCATTCCTCATCAACCATCTTTAAAAAAAAAATGTTTTATAGGGACAGAAAACTATAGGTAGGGAGAGTGTCAGTGTGTTTTACTGTGCTAAACCTTGTTTGTAGGGACAGGGAAGGACAGTGAGGGAAATTCTCATTGTGCTATACTGTGCTAAAGCATTCCTCATCAACCATCTTTAAAAAAACATTTTTTATAGGGACAGAAAACTATAGGTAGGGAGAGTGTCAGTGTGTTTTACTGTGCTAAACCTTGTTTGTAGGGACAGGGAAGGACAGTGAGGGAAATTCTCATTGTGCTATACTGTGCTAAAGCATTCCTCATCAACCATCTTTAAAAAAAAAAATTATAGGGACAGAAAACTATAGGTAGGGAGAGTGTCAGTGTGTTTTACTGTGCTAAACCTTGTTTGTAGGGACAGGGAAGGACAGTGAGGGAAATTCTCATTGTGCTATACTGTGCTAAAGCATTCCTCATCAACCATCTTTAAAAAAAAAAAATTATAGGGACAGAAAACTATAGGTAGGGAGAGTGTCAGTGTGTTTTACTGTGCTAAACCTTGTTTGTAGGGACAGGGAAGGACAGTGAGGGAAATTCTCATTGTGCTATACTGTGCTAAAGCATTCCTCATCAACCATCTTTAAAAAAAAAATTTTTTATAGGGACAGAAAACTATAGGTAGGGCGAGTGTCAGTGTGTTTTACTGTGCTAAACCTTGTTTGTAGGGACAGGGAAGGACAGTGAGGGAAATTCTCATTGTGCTATACTGTGCTAAAGCATTCCTCATCAACCATCTTTAAAAAAAAAAAATTTATAGGGACAGAAAACTATAGGTAGGGAGAGTGTCAGTGTGTTTTACTGTGCTAAACCTTGTTTGTAGGGACAGGGAAGGACAGTGAGGGAAATTCTCATTGTGCTATACTGTGCTAAAGCATTCCTCATCAACCATCTTTAAAAAAAAAAAAATTTTTACAGGGACAGAAAACTATAGGTAGGGAGAGTGTCAGTGTGTTTTACTGTGCTAAACCTTGTTTGTAGGGACAGGGAAGGACAGTGAGGGAAATTCTCATTGTGCTATACTGTGCTAAAGCATTCCTCATCAACCATCTTTAAAAAAACATTTTTTATAGGGACAGAAAACTATAGGTAGGGAGAGTGTCAGTCTGTTTTACTGTGCTAAACCTTGTTTGTAGGGACAGGGAAGGACAGTGAGGGAAATTCTCATTGTGCTATACTGTGCTAAAGCATTCCTCATCAACCATCTTTAAAAAAAATTTTTTATAGGGACAGAAATCTATAGGTAGGGAGAGTGTCAGTGTGTTTTACTGTGCTAAACCTTGTTTGTAGGGACAGGGAAGGACAGTGAGGGAAATTCTCATTGTGCTATACTGTGCTAAAGCATTCCTCATCAACCATCTTTAAAAAAACATTTTTTATAGGGACAGAAAACTATAGGTAGGGAGAGTGTCAGTGTGTTTTACTGTGCTAAACCTTGTTTGTAGGGACAGGGAAGGACAGTGAGGGAAATTCTCATTGTGCTATACTGTGCTAAAGCATTCCTCATCAACCATCTTTAAAAAAAAAAAAATTATAGGGACAGAAAACTATAGGTAGGGAGAGTGTCAGTGTGTTTTACTGTGCTAAACCTTGTTTGTAGGGACAGGGAAGGACAGTGAGGGAAATTCTCATTGTGCTATACTGTGCTAAAGCATTCCTCATCAACCATCTTTAAAAAAAAAAATTTTATAGGGACAGAAAACTATAGGTAGGGAGAGTGTCAGTGTGTTTTACTGTGCTAAACCTTGTTTGTAGGGACAGGGAAGGACAGTGAGGGAAATTCTCATTGTGCTATACTGTGCTAAAGCATTCCTCATCAACCATCTTTAAAAGAAAACATTTTTATAGGGACAGAAAACTATAGGTAGGGAGAGTGTCAGTGTGTTTTACTGTGCTAAACCTTGTTTGTAGGGACAGGGAAGGACAGTGAGGGAAATTCTCATTGTGCTATACTGTGCTAAAGCATTCCTCATCAACCATCTTTAAAAAAACATTTTTTATAGGGACAGAAAACTATAGGTAGGGAGAGTGTCAGTGTGTTTTACTGTGCTAAACCTTGTTTGTAGGGACAGGGAAGGACAGTGAGGGAAATTCTCATTGTGCTATACTGTGCTAAAGCATTCCTCATCAACCATCTTTAAAAAAACTTTTTTTATAGGGACAGAAAACTATAGGTAGGGAGAGTGTCAGTGTGTTTTACTGTGCTAAACCTTGTTTGTAGGGACAGGGAAGGACAGTGAGGGAAATTCTCATTGTGCTATACTGTGCTAAAGCATTCCTCATCAACCATCTTTAAAAAAACATTTTTTATAGGGACAGAAAACTATAGGTAGGGAGAGTGTCAGTGTGTTTTACTGTGCTAAACCTTGTTTGTAGGGACAGGGAAGGACAGTGAGGGAAATTCTCATTGTGCTATACTGTGCTAAAGCATTCCTCATCAACCAACTTTGAAATCCTTGTTTTTTGGACAGTCAGGGAAATTGTCATTGTGCTATTCTGTGCGAAAGCAATCATCCTCAACCATATTTAGAAATCCTTAAGTAAAGGGACAGAGAAGGACACCTGAAGGTAGCCCTTATTGCTTTTTTTCCCATATCCCTGCAGGCCATCCATTAGAATGTCTGGAAGGCAAACAAGGAGAGGCAGACAGTCAGGAGGCAATAAAAGAGGGCAAGCAGGCTCTGTGTCTGGGGGCAACAGTGCTCGTCGTGGACGCGGTGCATTGTCATCAGCACATGGCCATGGGACACGCTTGTCCTTCTTTTCGGCAGCTGGACATGTTGAGCCACATCATGCCGAAGACTTGGTAGAGTGGATGACCAAGCCCTCCTCCTCCTCCTCATCCTCTCTCACCCAGGCTCAGGGTACTGGCAAAGCAGCTGCCAAAGCGTCCTCTTCCCTGGTATCAATGTCAGACTCATCATCAGTCACTCCTTCCCTAGACCCACCATGTCCTCCTCCTGACGAGTCCCCCGAACTGTTTGAGCACAGTGTTGGGTACATGCTCCAGGAGGATGCCCAGCGTTTCGAAGGGTCTGATGATGAAACCCAGCTAGAGGAAGGCAGTAGCGTGAGAGCAGACAGAGGGGATGCTCAACAAGGACACCAATCTGGCAGTCATGTTCCAGCAGCTGCAGCATACTGCCAGATTGGCTCCAGTGATGAGGAGGGAGGGGATGATGAGGTCACTGACTCCACGTGGGTGCCTAATAGGAGAGAGGAGGAGGAGGAGGATGAGGAGGAGGCACATCTCCAACGAGGCAGGATGCCCTTTGGTGGCCAGCGTAAGGGCAGTACACCGACGGAATCACACCGCAGAGCTCCGCCTGTGCAGGGCGCTGCCTCTGCCCGTCATTCAAAAAGTTCTTTGGTGTGGGCCTTTTTTGAGGCTAGTGCATCAGATCGCACAGCTGCTGTTTGCAACATATGTCTCAAGCGTATATCGCGTGGCCAAAACATCAGCCGCTTGGGTACCACATGCCTGACCAGACATATGTTGACCTGCCATGCAGCTCGTTGGCAAGCCTACCTCAAAGACCCACACCAAAGAACAAAGCGGACCTCTCCTTGCACCGCATCAGCTGGGATCTCCAACCCCACTATAACTTCAGTCCTCTCTGAAACATGCACTGAGAGGAATGAAGGTGTAGAATTAGGTGTGTCACAGCCAAGTACTTGCGGCCACTCTGCTAGCAGAACACCGACGTCCGATTCTAGCAGGCAAATTTCCCTGCCCCAGCTGCTGGACCGTCGAAAGAAGTTCACTCCCAGCCATCCACATGCCCAGCGGTTGAATGCTAGCTTGGCTAAATTGCTAGCGCTTCAACTGCTGCCTTTTCAGTTGGTAGACTCGGCCCCTTCCGTGAGTTTGTGCAATGTGCGGTTCCTCAGTGGCAGGTTCCCAAACGCCACTTTTTCTCACGGAAGGCTATTCCGGCTCTCTACAGGCATGTGGAAGGCAATGTCTTGGCCTCGCTGGACAGGGCGGTCAGCGGTAAGGTGCATATTACCTCTGACTCATGGTCCAGCAGGCATGGACAGGGACGTTACCTTTCTTTCACGGCCCATTGGGTCACTCTTTTGGCAGCTGGGAAGGATGCAGGACAAGGTGCAGTAGTGTTGGAGGTTGTTCCACCGCCACGCCTCCAAAATGC
Organism: Rana muscosa; assembly: GCA_029206835.1. Lineage (NCBI taxonomy): Eukaryota > Metazoa > Chordata > Amphibia > Anura > Ranidae > Rana > Rana muscosa. Next base: position 595,384,090 of record CM055117.1, read on the forward strand.
TACTACTGGTTGTGACACACCTCTCTCCTCCACCCCCTCCTCTTCTTCTTCCTCCATGGCCTCTTCCTGTGCTTTGTCCTCTGAACCAGCGGTGCTCCGTAGGCGTTCAAGGGGCTACGCAAGTACGCAGGCAAAAAGATGCCATGCCGTGCTTGCGCTGGTGTGTTTGGGGGACAGAAGCCACACTGGGGCAGAGGTCCTGTCTGCTCTGCAGGGCCAGGCCGAGAGGTGGTTGACGCCACGCCAGCTTAAGCCAGGAATGGTGGTTTGCGACAATGGCACCAACCTCCTCTCCGCCCTCCGACAGGGACAACTGACCCATGTGCCCTGTGTGGCTCACGTCCTTAACCTGGTGGTGCAGCGGTTCTTGGGCAGGTACCCGGGCTTACAGGATGTCCTGAGGCAGGCCAGGAAAGTCTGTGTGCATTTCCGCAGATCTTATAATGCCAGTGCTCGCCTGGCTGAGCTGCAAAAGGAGTTGAACCTGCCCAAGAACCGCCTTATATGTGACATGCCCACCAGGTGGAACTCAACGTTGGCCATGCTGCAGCGGCTGCACACGCAGCAGAGGGCCATCAATGAGTACCTGTGCGACTACGGCACCAGGACAGGGTCAGGGGAGCTTGTTTTTTTTTCTCCACGCCAGTGGGGCATGATCAGGGATGCATGCACTGTCCTGGCACCATTTGAGGAGGCCACGAGGATGGTGAGCAGTGACAGTGCATGCATCAGTGACACTGTACCTCTTGTCCACCTGTTGGAGCACACGCTGGGTGGAATAATGGACAGGGCACTTGAGGCAGAACAGAGGCAGGAAGAGGAGGACTTCCTTGCCTCTCAAGGCCCCCTTTACCCAGACAGTGTTCCTTCTGTCCCACCCATCGCACAGGAAGAGGACGAGGAGGAGGAGGAGGAGGAGGAGGATTGTGTCAGCATGGAGGTGGAGCCTGGCACTCAGCAGCATCAACAGCAGCAGTCTTTTAGGGATGATTTACAGTCCCAAGAAACCCGTGGACTTGTACGTGGCTGGGAGGAGGTGGCTGCGGATCATGTCGTCCTTAGTGACCCAGAGGACTCCGGACCGAATGCCTCAGCTAACCTACGCTGCATGGCCTCCCTGATCCTGCAAAGTCTGCGGAAGGATCCTCGTATTCTTCGGATCAAGGAGAGGGACCATTACTGGCTGGCCACTCTCCTTGATCCACGGTACAAGTGTAAGGTTGGGGACCTTATGTTACCGTCGCAGAGGGAGCAGAGGATGAGACAACTCCGGGAGGCCTTGCAGAAAGGTCTGTGCAACGCGTTTCCAGAGACTGGGAGGTTACAAACTCCTGGTCCTGGACAACGAGTTGCTGAGGCTTCGGCCAGTCAAAGAAGGAGCGGTGGGGAAGGTGGCCGTCTGACCGATGCGTTCAGACAATTCTTTAGTCCGCAGCCCCAAAGTATGATCGGTTCCAGCAACCATCGCCAGCGTCTGATAAACATGGTGCAGGAATATCTAGGGGCAAGGTCAGACTTGGACACCTTCCCCACCGAAAATCCTCTGGCTTACTGGGTCTTGAGGATGGATCACTGGCCAGAGCTTGCACAGTATGCAATTGAGCTACTGGCCTGTCCTGCATCCAGCGTTCTTTCGGAACGCACATTCAGTGCTGCTGGAGGATTTGTCACGGATCACAGGGTGCGCCTGTCCACCGACTCGGTTGATCGACTGACTTTCATCAAGATGAACCAGTCTTGGATCACCACCAGCTACCACACACCTGATGCTGATATAACAGACTAATTGATTTTAACATGTCACATCCCTTCAAGACTGATGCTGATGCTGAGTGCCTGTGCTGTTATGTTGACTGGCTATCCTCCTCCTCCGAGTCCTCAATGATACGATTGATGATGATAGCTTGGAAGATCATTTTTGTTTATGGGTGCCGCCACCAGTGCCTAACGCCTAATTTTTCAGCCCCTGTTTAACAGGGGCGTGTAATTACAATTTTTGAAGCAATACTTTGCAACAGGGCTCATTGCTGTGCTCCAAGTACAGTATCTGTGAGGGGTTGCAGTGTTGTGCCACCAGTGCCTAAGGCCCAATTTTTCAGCCCCTGTTTAACAGGGGCGTGTAATTACAATTTTTGAAGCAATACTTTGCAACAGGGCTCATTGCTGTGCTCCAAGTACAGTATCTGTGAGGGGTTGCAGTGTTGTGCCACCAGTGCCTAAGGCCCAATTTTTCAGCCCCTGTTCAACAGGGGCATGTAATTACAATTCTTGATCTAATAATTCACAGCAGGGCCAATTGCTGCACCCACCAAGAGTAACTCTGAGGGCTTACAGTTTTGTGGCAACGCCACCACCACCACCACCACGAAAGGCCCAATTTTTCAGCCCCTGTTCAAAAGGGGCATGTAATTACAATTCTTGATCTAATAATTCACAGCAGGGCCCATTCCTGCACCCACCAAGAGTAACTCTGAGGGCTTACAGTGTTGTGGCAACACCACCACCACCACCACCACCACGAAAGGCCCAATTTTTCAGCCCCTGTTCAACAGGGTCATGCAATTACAATTCTTGATCTAATAATTCACAGCAGGGCCCATTGCTGCACCCACCAAGAGTAACTGTCAGGGCTTACAGTGTTGTGGCACCAGCACCACCATCAAAGGCCCAATTTTTACTACCACTGTTCAACAATTATATGTAATTACAATTCCTGATATAATAGTTGACAGCAGGGCGTTCCAGCACCAACCAAGAGTAACTGTGAGTGCTTACAGTGTTGTGCCAACACCAACAACTAAGGGGCCTATTTCTGCAGAGTATATACGGCAGGTCCCTACTTTCAAACATCCAACTTACAAACGACTCCTACTTGCAAACGCAAGAAGACAACAGGAAGTGAGAGGAAATCTACCCCATGGAAGGAAAATTCTCTCCTGTAAGAATTAATATGGGAGAAAGGTGTCTCCTCTGTACTGATGCTTTATCACCAATCCTTGTTTCAAGAAAAACACCACATTTCAAAAACAGTTGTCATTGGGACGGAAAGTGAGGTGAAATGTTCTGAACAGGGGCACAGACAGCAAAACAAATGTTACAGGGGTGATAACCCTTACCTATGTTTTCCAAAAAGTTTAAAAATAGATTTTTGGGCTGGAGCTACACTTAAACAATGTACCTGTTCAAAATTACAAACAGATTCTACATAAGAACAAACCTACAGTCCCTGCCTTGTATGCACCGCCTGTATACGGCTGTTCAGAGTATATAGGGCCTTTTTTATTTTATGTGCGGGGTTCCCCTTAATATCCATACAAGACCCAAAGGGGCTGGTAATGGGCTGGGGTGGGGGGGGGGTCATGGGGTAGCTATGCCATTTTTCTTAAAGATTTTCATCCATATTACCGGGACCAGACATTACATTAAAGCCGCAAGCAGTTTTAAATGGCTTTTTTTTCCTTTAGAAGTGTCATTTTGTGCAGGGACAGTTCTAAACACGGGAAACACGTGGCACTTCACAGGCATACTTTAGACACCCCCCAGGTACGATATTTAAAGGAATATTTGACTTTTTTTTTTTCACTTTATGCATCATTAAAATGACTGCTCCCGAAAAACGACCGTTTTTAAAACTTCTTTTTGCATTGATACATGTCCCCTGGTGCAGAACCCGGGTTCCCAAACCCTTTTTAGGACAATAACATGCATAATAGTCGTTATAATTAGCACTTTAGAATTCGAACGTTCGCATCCATTGTATTTAATAGGGTTCTAATGTTCGTACGAACTTTCGGTCCGTTCGCGGGTTCTGGTGCGAACCGAACCCGGGGGTGTTCGGCTCATCACTAGTAGAGAGGAGGAGGAGGAGGAGGCACATCTCCAACAAGGCAGGATGCCCTCCAGGGGCCAGCTTAAGGGCAGCCAACCAACTGCATCACACCGCAGAGCTCCGCATGTGCAGGGTGCTGCTGACTCTGCACGGTTTTCCAAAAGTTCTTTGGTGTGGGCCTTTTTTGACACGTGTGCAGCAGATCGCACCGTTGCTGTTTGCAACATATGTCTGAAGCGTATCAAGTGTGGCCAAAACATCAGCCGCTTGGGCACCACATGCTTGACCAGACATATGTCCAACTCCCATGCAGTCCGTTGGCAAGCGTACTTAAAAGACCCACACCAAAGAACAAAGCGGACCTCTCCTTGCTCCTCATCAGCTGGGATCTCTAACCCCACTATACCTTCAGTCCTCTCAGAAACCTGCACTGAGAGGAATGAAGGTGTAGAATTAGGTGTGCCACTGCCAAGTACTTGCGGGCAATCTGCTATCGCTACACCAACGTCCGATTGTAGCAGGCAAATTTCCCTACCCCAGTTGCTAAACCGGAAATTCGCTCCCAGCCATCCACATGCCCAGCAGTTGAATGCTAGCTTGGCTAAATTGCTAGCACTCCAACTGCTGCATTTTCAGCTGGTAGACTCTGCCCCTTTTCGTGAATTTGTGGAATGTGCGGTACCTCAGTGGCAGGTTTCCAAACACCACTTTTTTCACGGAAGGCGATTCCAGCTCTCTACCGGCATGTGGAAGGCAATGTCTTTGCCTCGCTGGACAGGGCAGTCAGTGGTAAGGTGCATATTACCGCTGACTCATGGTCCAGCAGGCATGGACAGGGACGTTTAACAACAAAGCCTGGGGAATGCTCAGGTGAAACCAAGCCTACTTACCGACCAGCTCGCAGACAACCAATTAACCTGTCTAACAGTATGCGTTATAAACAGGGGTTTTGTCCGCACGCATTTGCAAACGCATGCGTGAGCCACAGAGCCAGCCAAGGCACCCTGGAAACTGTGGTCCTGCACTAAACTATGAGTGTCCCCACAATGGAGGCACCAGGGGCGGATCCAGGGGGGGCAACAGGGCAATTGCCCCCCCCCCGAGTCCATCTGTCACACTCACTTGCTTGCTCTGTTTTTTTTTTTTGCGCCTGATCTCCCGAACTTTGGGGACCCAGTACCGGCCGGTAATAGGTCCCCTGTCTCCTCTACAAGTGTGCAAAGTTTGGTGTCTAGGGGACCTACGGCCGGGGAGCACCGATTTTTTAAAGCCGGCACCTCTTCCATAGACTCCAATGTTAAACGGTCATTTCTTCGGTGACTTTGCGGACCCGGTACCGGCCAGTCGTAGGTCCCCTTGACCCCAAACTTGGCACACATGTAGCACCATGTCTCCTCTACAAGTGTGCAAACTTTGGTGTCTGGGAGACCTACGGCCGGGGAGAACCGATTTTTCAAAGCCGGGCACTCCTTCCATAGACTCTTATGTTAAACATCAGTCTAGTCATGGGCACAGTGAAGCATGGGCACAGTGAGGCATGGGCACAGTGAGGCAAAGTGAGGCACAGTGAGGCATGCAGATGGACACCCTAGGCTTATACTTCAGTCAATAAGTTTTCCCAGTTTTTTGGGGTAAAATTAGGTGCCTCGGCTTATATTCGGGTCGGCTTATACTCGAGTATATACAGTACTTGTTCTGCGGCTGCCGCTGCCTCTTTGAGTCTCTCTCTCAGTTTCTCACATCAGCCGATCAGCGGCGCCAAGAGAGAGACTCGTCTAATGTAGTTACGCGGTGCACTGACACGATACCAGCTAACGCCTGGGCCGCTTGGCGTCTAGCAACGAGTGACGTCAGTGAGTCACGTCGGGCCGCTCTGCGGGCAGGTGCGATAGCATGCGGCTCCACAGACGGGTAAGAAAGCAGGCGGCTCCGCTCGCGGCGCGGTTTGTAGGCGGGCGGCGCGGTTCGTGGGCAGACCGCGCTGCTCAGTGTGTTGGCAGCGCAGGTGAGAGTGAGAGAGCAGGCTCAGTGTGGCAGCTGGCCAATCAGCTAGCCGGGAGCGGGGGAGCAGAGAGATCATCTCTCACCGCCCGTGCCTGCCCTGCATTCCTGCAGTGACTTCCGCCCTCACTGTGCAGGCAGCAGAGAGATTACATTAACTCTCTGCTGCCTGACTCTGGGAGTCTGGGACACAGCAAGCGACAACAAAAACTACATCTTAGCAAGCAAGTTAGTGACAATCCGCAAGGTGTGGCAGGCGACGTGGCAAGTGACAATCCGCAAATTGTGTCAGGTGACGTGGCAAATGACAATCTGCATCTGGTGGCAGGCAAGTGACAATCAGCAAGGTGTGGCAGGTGACGTGGCAAGTGACAATCCGCAAGGTGTGGCAGGTGATGTGGCAAGTGACAATCCACAAGGTGTGGCAAGTGACAATCCACAAGATGTGGCAGGTGATGTGGCAAGTGACAATCCGCAACGTGTGGCAAGTGACACATTCAGGACTCCCACTAATTGTGGCAAGTGACACACTCGGGGCACTCACTGATTCTGCATTGAACTATTTAATTTTATATTACAATGTAATAATAGAAATAATGCGCTTCAATCATCCTGACACCATAACAACCATGGTGCCGGAATGATTGAAGCGCCGACACCAGCCATTTCCCCGATAAATTTCCCACAAAAAAAACATATTTTTTGGCAGTGCCCCTCCCGAGAAAAGACTCTGGATCCGCCCCTGGGAGGCACATGCATTCTGATGGATAGATGAGGACAGGTGGACAGAAGGGGAGCCACCCCTCCTTAACCTCCCTGGCGGTATTCCCGAGTCTGGCTCGGAGTTAAATTTCAGCACCAAAAGCGGTAACCCCGAGCCAGACTCGGGCTGCGTCGCAGTGATCCAGGCAGGAGTTACTTACCCTGTTCCCTGGATCCTGCGTTGCTTCCCCGCTGTGTGATCAAGCTGTCTCCTCGCTCGATTTACACACTGCCGAATGCCGCCGAGCTCCGTTTCCTGCGACGTTACGACGCACGGGGACGGAGATCGGCGCCAAATTCAAAAAAGTTAAAACACAATACACATACAGTATACTGTAATCTTACAGATTACAGTACTGTATGTAGTAATTACACAACCCCATTGTCCCTAGTGGTCTGCCCAGTGTCCTGCATGCACTTTTATATAATAAAAACTTTTTTTTTTCTGCCTGGAAACTGGAGATTGTCCATAGCAACCAAAAAGTGTCCCTTTATGTCAAAAGTGGTTTTAGACCAGCTAGAAAACAGCGATAATAAATTAGAATCACTCGCAGAATTAAGCGATAGCGATTTGTGGGGAAATTCGTCATCAAACACTGAAAAACACTTTTATTATTATTATATTATTATTTGTTATAATTATTTTACAGTTATTTATTTTATTATAATGTATAATTTTGTTTTTTGAACTTTATCATACCCGGGATGTCTACTAGACTCTGGTTTGGACAGATTTAAGTGAGTTATTCCTAAGAATTACAGGCCTGCAATATAAAACGCCAAATTTCCATGCAGAATAATGGTACCGCTTTCAGCACCTAAAATCTGACAGAATCATACCGCCAGGGAGGTTAAAGGTACAGGAGTTGTTTTCACCTATGGTGTTTGTATTGGTCCAGCAGCGCACCAACAGCTTTGCAGCCATTGTGCTTCATGCTGGGTGTTTGGTGTGCTCCTGTACCTTTAACCACTTCAATACCAGGCTTTTTATACCACCTCAATACTTGGCCTATTTTGGCACTTCTCTCCTACATGTACAAATCATCATTCTTTTGCTAGAAAATTACTCAGAACCCCCAAACATTATATATCTTTTTTAGCAGACACCCTAGGGAATAAAATGAAGGTCATTGCAACTTTTTATCTTGCACTGTATTTGCGCAATAATTTTTCAATTGCCTTTGAAAATTTTTACAGGTTACCAGGTTAGAGTTACAGAGGAGGTCTAGTGCTAGAATTGTTGCACGTGCTCTAACGCACGCGGCGAGACCTCACATGTGTGGTTTGAACGGCGTTTACATATGTGGGCGGGACTTACGTGTGCGTTCGGTTCTGAGCGCGAGCTACCGGGACAGGGGCGTTTTAGTTTTTTTTATTATTATTATTTTGTTTTTTATTTTACTTAATTTTTTTTATTTTTACACTTTTTTTTACTTTTTTTTTTTATCACTTTTATTCCTATTACAAGGAATGTAAACATCCCTTGTAATAGGAATGGTGTGTGACAGGTCCTCTTTATGGAGAGATGCGGGGTCAATAAGACCCCACATCTCTCCTCCAGGCTGGAAAGCATGAGATCGGGAAAAAAAATCACTGATCTCATGCTTACTAGCCACAATCGTGGCTTTGTTTACTTCTGAGGACCCGGGCGTGACGTCATCACATCGCGCCCGGGCCTCCAACGGTCATAGAGATGACTGGTGACCATCTAGTCACCAGTCATCTCTATGCTTGTCACGTGACAAGACAGCGGTTCCGGACGAATCTTTCTCCGGGCCCCAGATTGTACGGGAGAACCCGGAGAAGCACCGGATGGCGGCGGCAGGGGATGTCCCCTCCCGCCGCCTATAAGAACGATCAAGCGGCGGAACCGCCGCTATGATCAGTCTTATCATGCGCAGAATCACCGGCTGAAGAGAAGGATATCTAAATGATGCCTCTAGCTGCAGGCATCATTCAGATATCCCCCCACAAAGCCCAGGACGTCATATGACGTCCACCCAGGAGATCCCATCTGTGGACGTCATTTGACTATGGGCGGGTAAGGGAGTGGTTAAGGAGGGGTGGCTCCCCTTCAGTCCACCTGTCCTCATCTATCCATCAGAATGCATGTGCCTCCATTGTGGGGACACACATAGTTTAGTGTAGGACCACAGATTCCAGGGTGCCTTGGCGTGGCTCTGTGGCTCACGCATGTGTTTGCACATGCGTGCGGACAAAACCCCTGTTTTTAACGCATACTGTTAGACAGGTTAATTGGTTGTCTGCGGCTGGTCGGTAAGTAGGCTTGGTTTTTCCTGGGCATTCTCCAGGCTTTGTTGTTACCTGTTTCAGCCTTCCAATGCTACTTACTGCGATGGACAGGGACGTTTCCTATCTTTCACGGCGCACTAGGTGACTCTGCTGGCAGCTGGGAAGGATGCAGGACAAGGTGCAGTAGTGTTGGAGCTTGTTCCGCCACCACGTCTCGAAAATGCTACTAGATGTGATTCTGACACACCTCTCTCCTCCACCCCCTCCTCTTCTTCTTCAACCATGGCCTCTTCCTCTATAGATTTGTCCTTGGAACCAACGGTGCTTCGTAGGCGTTCAAGGGGCTACGCAAGCACTCAGGGAAAAAGATGCCATGCGGTGCTTGAGTTGGTGTGCTTAGGGGACAGGAGCCACACTGGGGCAGAGATTCTGTCAGCTCTGCAGGGGCAGGCTCAGAGGTGGTTGACGCCATGCCAGCTTCTGCCAGGAATGGTAGTTTGTGACAATGACACCAACCTCCTCTTCACCCTCAGACAGGGACACCTGACCCATGTGCCCTGTTTGGCTCACGTCCTTATTTTGGTGGTGCAGCGGTTCTTGTGCAGGTACCCGGGTTTACAGGATCTCCTGAGGCAGGCCAGGAAAGTCTGTGTGCATTTCAGCCGGTAATATAATGACAGTGCTCGGCTGGCTGACCTCAAAATGAATACAACCTGCCCAAGAACCGCCTAATCTGTGACATGCCCACTAGATGGAACTTAACGTTGGCCATGCTGCAGTGGCTGCACATGCAGCAGAGGGCCATCAATGAGTACCTGTACGACTATGGCACCAGGACAGTGTCAGGGGAGCTAAGCTTTTTTTTGCCACGCCAGTGGCTCATTATCAAGAATGCATGCACTGTCATGTCACCATTTGAGGAGGCCAAATGGTGAGCAGTGAAAGTGCATGCATCAGTGATACTGTCCCCCTTGTGTACCTGTTGGAGCACACGCTGCATGGAATAATGGACAGGGCACACGAGGCAGAACAGAGGGAGGAAGAGAAGGACTTCCTTACCTCTCAAGGCCCCCTTTATCCAGAAAGTGTTCCTGCGGGCCCGCCGATCACACAGGAAGTGGAGGAGGAGGAGGATTGTGTAAGCATGGAGGTGGAGCCTAGCACTCAGCATCAGCAGCAGTCTTCAAGGGATCGTTTACAGTCCCCAGAAACCCATGGACTTGTACGTCGCTGGGAGAAGGTCGCTGCAGATCATGTCGTCCTTAGTGACCCAGAGGACTCCGGACCGAATGCCTCAGCAAACCTACGCTGCATGGCCTCCCTGATCCTGCAAAGACTGCGAAAGGACCCTCGAATTCGTGTGATCAAGGAGAGGGATCATTACTGGCTGGGAACCCTTCTTGATTCACGTTACAAGGGTAATGTTGCAGAACTAATCCTGCCATCGCAGTGGGAGCAGAGGATGAAACATCTTCGGGAGGCCTTGCAGAAAGGTTTGTGCAACGTGTTTCCAGAGCCTGGGAGGTTACAATTTCCTGGTCCTGGACAACGTGCTGCTGAGGCTTTGGTCAGTCACAGAAGGAGCGATGTAGAAGGTGGCTGTCTGACCGATGCGTTCAGACAATTTTTTAGTCCACAGCCTCAAGGTCTGATCGGTTCCAGCAACCATCGCCAGCGTCTGATTTACATGGTGCAGGAATACCTAGGGGCAAGATCAGACTTGGACACGTTTCCAACCAAAAATCCACTGGGTTACTGGGTCTTGAGGATGGATCACTGGCCAGAGCTTGCACAGTATGCAATTGAGCTACTGGCCTGTCCTACATCCAGCGTTCTTTCGGAACGCACATTCAGTGCTGCTGGTGGCTTAGTAACCGATCACAGAATGCGCCTGTCCACCGACTCGGTTGATCGTCTCACCTTCAAAAAATGAATCAGTCTTGGATCACCAGCTACCAAGCACCTGATGCTGATGTAACCGATTAATTTTTTTATGAATGAGATCCCTTCAAGACTGCCTATGCTGATGCTGATTGCTGAGTGACTATCCTGCTATGCTGAGTGACTATCCTATTCCTCCTCAATGTCATGTTGATATTTTTGGTTCTGGGCACCAGCGCCAGTGCCTAAAGCCCAAGGGGCGTGTATAATTAAAATTTTTGCTGTAATATTTTGCAGCAGGGCTCATTCCTGCGCTCAAATAGATTATCTGTGAGGGGTTGCAGTGTTGTGGCACCAGTGCCTAAAGCCCAATGTTTCTGCCCCTGTTTAACAGGGGCGTGTATAATTTACATTTTTGCTGTAATATTTTGCAGCAGGGCTCATTCATGCGCTCAAATAGAGTATCTGTGAGGGGTTGCAGTGTTGTGGCACCAGCACCAGTGCCTAAAGCCCAATTTTTCTGCCCCTGTTTAACAGGGGCGTGTATAATTTAAGTTTTTACTGTAATATGTTGCAGCAGGGCTCATTCCTGCGTTTAAATAGAGTATCTGTGAGGGGTTGCAGTGTTGTGGCACCAGCACTAGTGCCTAAAGCCCAAATTTTCTGCCCCTGTTTAACAGGAGCGTGTATAATTTAAATCTTTGCTATAATATTTTGTAGCAAGGCTCGTTCCTGCGCTCAACTAGAGTATCTGTGAGGGGTTGCAGTGTTGTGGCACCAGTGTCTAAGGCCCAATTTTTCTGCCCCTGTTTAACAGGGGTGTGTAATTACAATTTTTGATCTAATATTTCACAGCAGGGCCCATTCCTGCGCCCACCAAGAGTAACTGTGAGGGCTTACAGTGTTGTGGCACCACCACCACCAACACCAAAGGCCCAATTTTTCTGCCCCTGTTCAACAGGGGCATGTAATTACAATTCTTGATATAATATTTCACAGCAGGGCCAGTTCCAGCGCCCACAAAGAGTAACTGTGAGGGCTTACAGTGTTGTTTCACCACCACCACCACCACCAAAGACCCAATTTTTCTGCCCCTGTTCAACAGGGGCATGTAATTACAATTCTTTATATAATATTTCACAGCAGGGCCCGTTCCAGCGCCCACCAAGAGTAACTGTGAGGACTTACAGTGTTGTGGCACCAGCACCACCACCACCACCAAAGGCCCAATTTTTCTGCCACTGTTCAACAGGGGCATGTAATTACAATTCTTGATATAACAGTTCACAGCAGGGCCTGTTCCAGCGCCCACCAAGAGTAACTGTGAGGGCTTACAGTGTTCTAGTACCACCAACACCTAAGGCCCAATCTTCTGCAGAGTATATAGGGCATAGTATATATATACAGGCGGTCCCCTACTTTCAAACAACCGACTTACAAACGACTCCTACTTACAAAGGGAGGGAGACAACAGGAAGTGAGAGGAAATCTACCCCTGGGAAGGGAAATTTCTCTCCTGTAAGAGTTAATATGGGAAAAAGGTGTCTCCACTGATGCTTTATCACCAATCCTTATTCCCCTAAAAAAAACAAATTTTCAAAATCCAATTGTCATTGGGCCAGAAAGTGAGGTGAAATATTCTCAACAGGGACACAGACAGCAAAACAAATGTTACAGGGGTGATGATAACCCTTCTCTAGGATATCCAAAAAGCTTCAAAATAGATTTTTTGGCTGAAGCTACACTTACAAAATGTACCTGTTCCAAATTACAGATTCAACTTATGAACAAACCTACAGTCCCTGTCTTGTTTGGACCGCCTGTATACTGCTGTTCAGAGTATATAGGGCCTGGAAGCCCCACGCCTTTTCTTTTTTTAATTTGGGTGCGGGGTTCCCCTTAATATCCATACAAAACCCAAAGGGCCTGTTAATGGGCTGGGGGGGAGGGGGGTACCCATGCTGTTTTTCTCAATGATTTTCATCCATATTGCCAGGACCCGACATTACATTACAGCCGCAAGCAGTTTTAAATTACTTTTATTCCTTTAGAATGTCATTTTGTGCAAGGACTGTTCTAAACACGGGAAACACGTGACACTTCACAGGCATACTATAGATACCCCCCAGGTACAATATTTAAAGGAATAGTTCACTTTTATTTTTTCACTTTAAGCATCATTAAATCACTGCATTAATGGACACTGAACAGGTTGCATTGATGGGCACTGAACAGGCTGCATTGATGGGCACTGAACAGGCTGCATTGATGGGCACTGAACAGGCTGCATTGATGGGCACTGAACAGGCTGCATTGATGGGTACTGGTGAGGCTGCATTGATGGGCACTGATGAGGCTGCATTGATGGGCACTGATGAGGCTGCATTGATGGGCACTGATGAGGCTGCATTGATGGGCACTGATGAGGCTGCATTGATGGGCACTGATGAGGCTGCATTGATTGGCACTGGTGAGGCTGCATTGATGGACACTGATGAAGCTGCACTGATGAGCACTGTTGAGTATAATACACTCTTCAAATGTGCTTTAAAGTGTATGGTTTTCCCTTTTATGAACAAGAAAATAATGACGTTATGCGGTTGGGCTGGCATAATAATGCTATGGGGCTGGTATGAAATGATTTCCAGAAATAACGTATATATCATACAATCATTACATAAACACATACAACAAACACTGCATATATTATTTGAGGAAAATATGCTTATAAAATAGTTTACTATTTGCCAATAAATAAAAAAAAAATAAAAAAAAATGTCCCCGGATTTCATTTTAAAAATCTGGTCACCTTAGCCTAAACGCATTACACGTGAGTTGGCAAAATGTACTGTGTGCATGAGGGCTTAATCAACCTGGATCTATCTGCATCCACTTTTATTGTCTTTTTCAACAGCAAAGTCATAAAATAGAAACTACAAAAATAAAACAATCTTTTCTACTGGGTTGCTAGCAGAATGCCTTTTAACTCCTTTATTCACCACCCGTCAGAATGTCGTCTCTCAACATTTTTTTCCCTATAGATATCCTCCAGGAAAGGTACACCAGGTCTCATAAGTAGTGATGAGCCGAACACCCCCGGGTTCGGTTCGCACCAGAACCCGCGAACGGACCGAAAGTTCGCACGAACATTAGAACCCTATTAAATACAATGGATGCGAACGTTCGGATTCTAAAGTGCTAATTATAACGACTATTATCCATGTTATTGTCCTAAACAGAGTTTGGGAACCCGGGTTCTGCACCAGGGGACATGTATCAATGCAAAAAGAAGTTTTAAAAACGGACGTTTTCCGGGAGCAGTCATTTTAACCACTTAACGACCGCCCACTGTAAATATACGTCGGCAGAATGGCACCGACAGGCAGAATCACGTACATATACGTGATTGCCTTTGTATAGTTGGGGGGTCCGATCGGACCCCCCTTCTTTACAGTGGGTGGTCGTTTTACCTTCGGGAGCGATCCGGCATGAGGGGACGGCCGTTCGATTCCGGCCACCTCCTCTCGATCGCTCCGGGCGAATGAGAGAGCTTCCCCTGCCTGCCAGGCAGGAGGAAGTGATGTCATCTCTCTTGCGGCGCTCACATATACCGAGCGCCATACAGGAGAAGATGCAGGTTAGTACACAAAACAGCACACTGACACCAGGACACATAGGCACATAAATCGCCCCCCCAGGCCCCCCCAGACACCCCCAGATCACCCCCCAGCCCCCAGTCACAGTGTCACTGATTGCAGTGACCATTTATTTAGTGATCACTGCAATCAGTGACATTTGTGACTGTAAAAGTGTCACTACATTTAGTTTTAGGTCCAGTGTAGCCCCCTAACCCCCCCTAATAAAGGTTTAACCCCCTGATCACCCCCCAGATAACCCTTTCACCCCCTAGCACCGCCGTCGCTAAGCAATCATTTTTCTGATCGATGTCTTAGCGTCGGTGATGCTGATCGGTAGCCAGTAATTTTTTTTAGGTTCGCCGCAGGTTTTTATAGAGTCGTGTACCCCCATATATTACCTAATAAAGGTTTAACCCCCTTGATCGCCCCCCAGGTAACCCTTTCACCCCCTATCACCACTGTCACTAAGCGATCATTTTTCTGATCGATGTCTTAGCGTCGGCGATGCTGATCGGTAGCCAGTAATTTTTTTTAGGTTCGCCGCAGGTTTTTATAGCGTCGGGTACCCCCATATATTACCTAATAAAGGATTAACCCCCTTGATCACCCCCCAGGTAACCCTTTCACCCCCTAGCACCGCCGTCGCTATGCGATCATTTTTCTGATCGATGTCTTAGCGTCGGTGATGCTGATCGGTAGCCAGTAATTTTTTTTAGGTTCGCCGCAGGTTTTTATAGCGTCGGGTACCCCCATATATTACCTAATAAAGGTTTAACCCCCTTGATCGCCCCCCAGGTAACCTTTTCACCCCCTATCACCACTGTCACTAAGCGATAATTTTTCTGATCGATGTCTTAGCGTCGGCGATGCTGATCGGTAGCCAGTAATTTTTTTTAGGTTCGCCGCAGGTTTTTATAGCGTCGGGTACCCCCATATATTACCTAATAAAGGTTTAACCCCCTTGATCACCCCCCAGGTAACCCTTTCACCCCCTATCACCACTGTCGCTAAGCGATCGTTTTTATGATCGTTGTCTTAGTGTCAGTGATGCCGATAGGTAGCCAGTAATTTTTTTTTAGGTTCGCCGTCAGGTTTTTATATAGCGTCAGGTACCCCCATATATTACCTAATAAAGGTTTTAACCCCCTAATTGCCCCTAGTTAACCCTTTCACCAGTGATCATCATATAAGTGTTACGGGTGACGCTGGTTAGTTAGTTTGCTTTTTATAGTGTCAGGGCACCCGCCGTATATAACCCAATAAAGGTTTAACCCCCTGATCGCCCGGCGGGTGATATCAATTAGGTTTTAGCGTCAGAGAGGGTCTGCGTCACACCCCAGGCAGCGTCAGGTTAGTGCCAGTAGCACTAACACCCACGTGTGAAGCATACACCCTCCTTAGTGGTATAGTATCTGAACAGCTCAATATCTGATCTGATCAGATCTATACTAGCGTCCCCAGCAGTTTAGGGTTCCCAAAAACGCAGTGTTAGCGGGATCAGCCCAGATACCTGCTGGCACCTGTGTTTTGCCCCTCCGTCCAGCCCAGGCCGCCCAAGTGCAGTATAGATCGATCACTGTCACTTACAAAACACAACACACATAACTGCAGCGTTCGCAGAGACAGGCCTGATCCCTGCGACTCCAGTGCTGTAGGAGGTGATTTCACCACCACAGTTAAAAAAAAAAAGCATATATGCCGAAGCATTGGGGCAGCAGGAGCGGAGGAGCGATTTTGCTCCTAATGCCGCGTATATACGGTCGAAATTCCGACGGAGGCTTGCCCGTGGAAAAGTCTGACCATGTGTACGCGGCATAACTTTTGCGAGAAGATGCCCCCATGCTTCGGCATATATAAATGGTGCATGTATGCCCATCATTAGAAGTGGGTGGATGAAGGGCGGTATTCTAATGGTGGGCATACCCACCGATCAATCTTTTTTTTTCATTCAGCCAACAGGCTGCATGAAAAAAAAGATTACAATACATGTCCAACAAGGACCAGCAACGTACTGGTATGTTGCTGGACTTTGAATGTTTATACCAGAATGATGCCTGCGGGTTTAGGTATCATCTTGGTATCATTCTTTTCAGCCAGCGGCCGGCTTTCATGTAAAAGCAATCCTAGTGGCTAATTAGCCTCTGGACTGCTTTTACAAGCAGTGGGAGGGAATGTCCCCCCCCCGGATATAAAAAGCGCCATTGGGAAATTGGGAAAGCATTTTATCACACCGATCTTGGTGTGGTCAGATGATTTGAGGGCAGAGGAAAGATCTAGGGTCCAATAGACCCCAGTTTTTTCAAAAAAGAGTACCTGTCATTACCTATTGCTATCATAGGTGATATTTACATTCCCTGAGATAACAATAAAAGTGATAAAAATAAATAAATATGGAAGCAACAGTTTAAAAATAAAATAAAAAAGCAAAATTAATAATAAAAAAAAAAAAAAAAAAAAAGCACCCCTGTCCTGCCCTGCTCTTGCCCAATGGCGAACGCAAGCGTCGGTCTGGCGTCATATGTAAACAGCAATTGCACCATGCATGTGAGGTATCACCGCGAAGGTCAGATCGAGGGCAGTAATTTTAGCAGTAGACCTCCTCTGTAAATCTAACGGGGTAACCTGTAAATGCTTTTAAAGGCTTTTAAAAATGTTTGTAGTTTGTCGCCAATGCGCGTTTGTGCGAAATTTTAAAGCATGTCGTGTTTGGTATCTATGTACTTGGCCTAAGATCATCTTTTTTATTTCATCAAACATTTGGGCAATATAGTGTGTTTTAGTGCATTAAAATTAAAAAAAGTGTATTTTTTCCCCAAAAAATGCGTTTGAAAAATCGCTGCGCAAATACTGTGTAGAAAAAAAAATGCAACACCCACCATTTTATTCTGTAGGGCCTTTGCTTTAAAAATATATATAATGTTTGGGGGTTCAACATAATTTTCTTGCAAAAAAAAATATGTTTTCATGTAAACAAAAAGTGTCAAAAAGGGCTTTGTCTTCAAGTGGTTAGAAGAGTGGATGTAAGCTTCCTAATGTTGTGTATAAAATGCCAGAACAGTTCAAAACCCCCCCAAATGACCCCATTTTGGAAAGTAGACACCCCAAGCTATATACTGAGAGGCATGTCGAGTCCATGGAATATTTTATATGTTGACACAAGTTGCGGAAAAAATAATTTTATTTTTTATTTTTATTTTTTTTTGCACAAAGTTGTCACTAAATGATATATTGCTCAAACATGCCATGGGCATATGTGGAATTACACCCCAAAATACATTCTGTTGCTTCTCCTGAGTACGGGGATACCACATGTGTGAGACTTTTTGGGAGCCTAGCCGCGTACGGGACCCCAAAACCAATCACCGCCTTCAGGCTTTCTAAGGGTGTCAATTTTTGATTTCACTTCTCACTGCCTATCACAGTTTCGGAGGCCATGGAATGCCCAGATGGCACAAAACCCCCCCAAATGACCCCATTTTGGAAAGTAGACACCCCAAGCTATTTGCTGAGAGGTATTGTGAGTATTTTGCAGATCTCGCTTTTTGTCACAAAGTTTTGAAAATTGAAAAAAAAAAAGAAAAAAAAAAATGTTCTTTCTTCATTTTCAAAAACAAATGAGAGCTGTAAAATACTCACCATGCCTCTCAGCAAACAGCTTGGGGTGTCTACTTTCCAAAATGGGGTCATTTGGGGGGGTTTGTGCTATTTTGGCATTTTATGGCCTTCAAAACTGTGATAGGTAGTGAGGAGTGAAATCAAAAATTTGCGCCCTTAGAAATCCTGGAGGCGGTGCTTGGTTTCCGGGGTCCCGTACGTGGCTATGCTCCTAAAAAGTCCCACACATGTGGTATCCCCGTACTCAGGAGAAGCAGCAGAATGTATTTTGGGGTGCAATTTCACATATAACCATGGCATGTGTGAGCAATATATCATTTAGTGACAACTTTTTGTAATTTTTTTTTTTTTGTCATTATTCAATCACTTGGGACAAAAAAAAAATATTCAATGGGCTCAACAGGCCTCTCAGCAATTTCCTTGGGGTGTCTACTTTCTAAAATGGGGTCATTTGAGGGGGTTTTGTGCTATTTTGGCATTTTATGGCCTTCAAAACTGTGATAGGTAGTGAGGAGTGAAATCAAAAATTTGCGCCCTTAGAAATCCTGAAGGCGGTGCTTGGTTTCCGAGGTCCCGTACGTGGCTAGGCTCCTAAAAAGTCCCACACATGTGGTATCCCCGTACTCAGGAGAAGCAGCAAAATGTATTTTGGGGTGCAATTCCACATATAACCATGGCATGTGTGAGCAATATATCATTTAGTGACAACTTTTTGTATTTTTTTTTTTTTGTCATTATTCAATCACTTGGGACAAAAAAAAAATATTCAATGGGCTCAACATGCCTCTCAGCAATTTCCTTGGGGTGTCTACTTTCTAAAATGGGGTCATTTGGGGGGGTTTTGTACTGCCCTGTCATTTTAGCACCTCAAGAAATGTCATAAATTAAAAGCTGTGTAAATTCCAGAAAATGTACCCTAGTTTGTAAACGCTATAACTTTTGCGCAAACCAATAAATATACGCTTATTGACATTTTTTTTACTAAAGACATGTGGCTGAATACATTTTGGCCTAAATGTATGACTAAAATTGAGTTTATTCGATTTTTCTTATAACAAAAAGTAGAAAATATCATTTTTTTTCCAAATTTTCGGTCTTTTTCCGTTTATATCGCAAAAAATAAAAATCGCAGAGGCAATCAAATACCATTAAAAGAAAGCTCTATTTGTGGGAAGAAAAGGACGCAAATTTCGTTTGGGTACAACATTGCATGTTCGCACAATTTACAGTTAAAGCAGCGCAGTGCAAAATTCTGAATTCACCTCTGGTTCTTTAGCTACCAAATGGTCCGGGGCTTAAGTGGTTAATGATGCATAAAGTGAAAAAAACAGTCAAATATTCCTTTAAATATTGTACCTGGGGGGTGTCTAAAGTATGCCTGTGAAGTGCCACGTGTTTCCCGTGTTTAGAACTGTCCCTGCACAAAATTACATTTCTAGAGGAAAAAAAAGCCATTTAAAACTGCTTGCGGCTTTAATGTAATGTCTGGTCCCGGTAATATGGATGAAAATCTTTAAGAAAAATGGCATAGCTACCCCATCACCCCCCCCCCCTACCCCAGCCCATTACCAGCCCCTTTGGGTCTTGTATGGATATTAAGGGGAACCCCGCACACAAAATAAAAAAGGCCCTATATACTCTGAACAGCCGTATACAGGCGGTGCATACAAGACAGGGACTGTAGGTTTGTTCTTATGTTGAATCTGTTTGTAATTTTGAACAGCTACAAGTGTAGCTCCAGCCCAAATACCTATTTTTAAGCTTTTTGGAAAACATAGGGAAGGGTTATCACCCCTGTAACATTTGTTTTGCTGTCTGTGCCTCTGTTCAGAACATTTCACCTCACTTTGCGTCCCAATGACAACTGATTTTGAAATGTGGTGTTTTTATTGAAACAAGGATTGGTGATAAAGCATCAGTAGAGAGGAGACACCTTTCTCCCATATTAATTCTTACAGGAGAGAATTTTCCTTCCAAGGGGTAGATTTCCTCTCACTTCCTGTTGTCTTCTTCCGTTTGCAAGTAGTAGTCGTTTGTAAGTTGGATGTTTGAAAGTAGGGACCTGCCGTATATACTCTGCAGAAATTGGCCCCTTAGGTGTTGGTGTTGGCACAACACCGTAAGCACTCACAGTTACTCTTGGTGGGTGCTGGAACGCCCTGCTGTCAACTATTATATCAGGAATTGTAATAACATATAATTGTTGAACAGTGGTAGTAAAAATTGGGCCTTTGATGGTGGTGCTGGTGCCACAACACTGTAAGGCCTGACAGTTACTCTTGGTGGGCGCAGCAATGGGCCCTGCTGTGAATTATTAGATCAATAATTATAATTGCATGCCCCTGTTGAACAGGGGCTGAAAAATTGGGCCTTAGGCACTGGTGGCACAACACTGCAACCCCTCACAGATACTGTACTTGGAGCACAGCAATGAGGCCTGTTGCAAAGTATTGCATCAAAAATTGTAATTACACGCCCCTGTTAAACAGGGGCTGAAAAATTGGGCCTTAGCCACTGGTGGCGGCACCCATAAACCAAAATGATCTTCCAAGCTATCATCATTAATCGGATCATTGAGGAGGAGGAGGAGGATAGCTAGTCAACATAACAGCACAGGAACTCATCATCAGCATCAGTCTTGAAGGGATGTGACATTTTAAAATCAATTAGTCTGTTATATCAGCATCAGGTGTGTGGTAGCTGGTGGTGATCCAAGACTGGTTCATCTTGATGAAAGTCAGTCGATCAACCGAGTCGGTGGACAGGCGCACCCTGTGATCTGTGACAAATCCTCCAGCAGCACTGAATGTGCGTTCTGAAAGAACGCTGGATGCAGGACAGGCCAGTAGCTCAATTGCATACTGTGCAAGCTCTGGCCAGTGATCCATCCTCAAGACCCAGTAAGCCAGAGGATTTTTGGTGGGGAAGGTGTCCAAGTCTGACCTTGCCCCTAGGTATTCCTGCACCGTGTATATCAGACGCTGGCGATGGTTGCTGGAAACAATCATACTTTGGGGCTGCGGACTAAAGAATTGTCTGAACGCATCGGTCAGACGGCCACCTTCCCCACCGCTCCTTCTTTGACTGCCCGAAGCCTCAGCAACTCGTTGTCCAGGACCAGGAGTTTGTAACCTCCCAGTCTCTGGGAACGCGTTGCACAGACCTTTCTGCAAGGCCTCCCGGAGTTGTCTCATCCTCTGCTCCCTCTGCGACGGTAACATAAGGTCCGCAACCTTACCCTTGTACCGTGGATCAAGGAGAGTGGCCAGCCAGTAATGGTCCCTCTCCTTGATCCGAAGAATACGAGGATCTTTCCGCAGACTTTGCAGGATCAGGGAGGCCATGCAGCATAGGTTAGCTGAGGCATGCAGTCCGGAGTCCTCTGGGTCACTAAGGACGACATGATCCGCAGCCACCTCCTCCCAGCCACGTACAAGTCCACTGGTTTCTTGGGACTGTAAATCATCCCTAAAAGACTGCTGCTGATGATGCTGAGTGCCAGCCTCCACCTCCATGCTGACACAATCCTCCTCCTCCTCCTCCTCCTCCTCTTCCTGTGCGATGGGTGGGACAGAAGGAACACTGTCAGGGTAAAGGGGGCCTTGAGAGGCAAGGAAGTCCTCCTCTTCCTGCCTCTGTTCTGCCTCAAGTGCCCTGTCCATTATTCCACGCAGCGTGTGCTCCAACAGGTGGACAAGAGGTACAGTGTCACTGATGCATGCACTGTCACTGCTCACCATCCTCGTGGCCTCCTCAAATGGTGCCAGGACAGTGCATGCATCCCTGATCATGCCCCACTGGCGTGGTGAAAAAAACCCGAGCTCCCCTGACCCTGTCCTGATGCCGTAGTCGCACAGGTACTCATTGATGGCCCTCTGCTGCGTGTGCAGCCGCTGCAGCATGGCCAACGTTGAGTTCCACCTGGTGGGCATGTCACATATAAGGTGGTTATTGGGCAGGTTCAACTCCTTTTGCAGCTCAGCCAGGCGAGCACTGGCATTATAAGATCTGCGGAAATGAACACAGACTTTCCTGGCCTGCCTCAGGACATCCAGTAAGCCCGGGTACCTGCCCAAGAACCGCTGCACCACCAGGTTAAGGACGTGAGCCATACAGGGCACATGGGTCAGTTGTCCCTGTCGGAGGGCGGAGAGGAGGTTGGTGCCATTGTCGCAAACCACCATTCCTGGCTTAAGCTGGCGTGGCGTCAACCACCTCTCGGCCTGCCCCTGCAGAGCAGACAGGACCTCTGCCCCAGTGTGGCTCCTGTCCCCCAAACACACCAGCGCAAGCACGGCATGGCATCTTTTTGCCTGCGTACTTGCGTAGCCCCTTGAACGCCTACGGAGCACCGCTGGTTCCGAGGACAAACCACAGGAAGAGGCCATGGAGGAAGAAGAAGAGGAGGGGGTGGAGGAGAGAGGTGTGTCACAACCAGTAGTAGCATTTTGGAGGCGTGGCGCTGGAACAACCTCCAACACTACTGCACCTTGTCCTGCATCCTTCCCAGCTGCCAAAAGAGTGACCCAATGGGCCGTGAAAGAAAGGTAACGTCCCTGTCCATGCCTGCTGGACCATGAGTCAGCGGTAATATGCACCTTACCGCTGACCGCCCTGTCCAGCGAGGCCAAGACATTGCCTTCCACATGCCTGTAGAGAGCCGGAATCGCCTTCCGTGAGAAAAAGTGGCGTTTGGGAACCTGCCACTGAGGAACCGCACATTGCACAAACTCACGGAAGGGGGCCGAGTCTACCAACTGAAAAGGCAGCAGTTGAAGCGCTAGCAATTTAGCCAAGCTAGCATTCAACCGCTGGGCATGTGGATGGCTGGGAGTGAACTTCTTTCGACGGTCCAGCAGCTGGGGCAGGGAAATTTCCCTGCTAGAATCGGACGTCGGTGTACTGCTAGCAGAGTGCCCGCAAGTACTTGGCTGTGACACACCTAATTCTACACCTTCATTCCTCTCAGAGCAGGTTTCAGAGAGGACTGAAGGTATAGTGGGGTTGGAGATCCCAGCTGATGCGGTGCAAGAAGAGGTCAGCTTTGTTCTTTGGTGTGGGTCTTTAAGGTAGGCTTGCCAACGAGCTGCATGGCAGGTCAACATATGTCTGATCAAGCATGTGGTGCCCAAGCGACTGATGTTTTGGCCACGCGATATACGCTTGAGACATATGTTGCAAACAGCAGCTGTGCGATCTGATGCACTCGCCTCAAAAAAGGCCCACACCAAAGAACTTTTTGAATGACGGGCAGAGGCAGCGCCCTGCACAGGCGGAGCTCTGCGGTGTGATTCCGTCGGTGTGCTGCCCATACGCTGGCCACCCAAGGGCATCCTGCCTCGTTGGAGATGTGCCTCCTCCTCATCCTCCTCCTCTCTCCTATTAGGCACCCACGTGGAGTCAGTGACCTCATCATCCCCTCCCTCCTCATCACTGGAGCCAATCTGGCAGTATGCTGCAGCTGCTGGAGCATGACTGCCAGATTGATGTCCTTCTTGAGCATCCCCTCTCTCTGCTCTCACGCTACTGCCTTCCTTTATCTGGGTATCATCATCAGATCCTTCGAAACGCTGGGCATCCTCCTGGAGCATGTACCCAACACTGTGCTCAAACAGTTCGGGGGACTCCTCAAGAGGAGGACATGGTGGGTCTAGGGAAGGATTGACTAATGAAGATAATGATACCAGAGAAGAGGACGCTTTGGCAGCTGCTTTGCCAGTACCCTGAGCCTGGGTGAGAGAGGATGAGGAGGATGAGGTGGGCTTGGTCATCCACTCTACCAAGTCTTCGGCATGATGTGGCTCAACATGTCCAGCTGCCGAAAAGAAGGACAAGCGTGTCCCATGGCCATGTGCTGATGACAATGCACCGCGTCCACGACCAGCACTGTTGCCCTCAGACACAGAGCCTGCTTGCCCTCTTTTTTTGCCTCCTGACTGTCTGCCTCTCCTTGTTTGCCTTCCAGACATTTTAATGGATGGCCTGCAGGGAGATGGGAAAAACAGCAATAAGGGCTACCTTCAGGTGTATACTGTGCAGGAGGCTTAGCAACAATGACACTGACACTGTCCCCTGCCTATCCTTCTCTGTCCCTAAACACAAGAATTTGCAATATGCTTCAGCAAGATTGGTTTAGCACAGAATAGCACACTGTCAGTTTCACTCACTGTCCTACTCTGTCCCTACAAACAAGATTTAGCACAGAATAGCACACTGATAGTTTCCACGAGTGTCCTTCTCTGTCCCTAAACTCAAGGATTTCAAATATGGTTCAGCAAGATTGGTTTAGAACAGAATAGCACACTGTCAGTTTCACTCACTGTACCTCTCTGTCCCTACAAACAAGATTTAGCACAGAATAGCACACTGATAAAGGGATTTTTATAACAGCTTACCTGTAAAATCCTTTTCTTGGAGTACATCACGGGACACAGAGCGACTTAGTCATTACTAATGGGTTATATAGATTACCTTCAGGTGTTGGCACTGGCCAATTCCAAACCGGAAGTACCCTCCCCTATATAAGCCCCTCCCACCCGGGAGCACCTCAGTTTTGTAGCCAAGCAATAAGTGTCCCAAAAAGAGGGGTGGGAGCTCTGTGTCCCGTGATGTACTCCAAGAAAAGGATTTTACAGGTAAGCTGTTATAAAAATCCCTTTTTCTTTTTCGTACATCACGGGACACAGAGCGACTTAGTCATTACTAATGGGACGTCCCAAAGCAATGCCAAATGAGGGGAGGGATACATAAGCTGGGCGCCATCAGGCATGAGGCTCTTTTGCGGCCTGCAACACACTGCGCCCAAAGGCGACATCCTCCTGACTTGTGACGTCTACCTGGTAGAATCTAGTAAACGTGTGTACTAAGGACCATGTTGTGGCCTTACAGTACTTGAGCCAGGGAGGCTTGGTGATGCACTGCCCATGAAGTTCCAACTGCTCTTGTGGAGTGCGCCCTAACTTTGAACGGAGGCGGTCCCCTTTTCAAGCCATAGGCTTGTATTATGACCTGTCGAATCCACTTGGCTAAAGTAGATTTTTGATGCTGCCTGACCCTTTCTGGGGCCTTCCGGCAGAACAAACAAAGTATCCGTTCTACGAATCTGAGCAGTGGCTTTAAGATAAGCTTTAACTGCTCTTACTACATCCAAAGAATGCAATAACTTTTCCTCTACCGAACTAGGTTTGGGGAAAAAGGAAGGAAGAACCACATCTTGGTTCAAATGGAACCTCGATACCACCTTAGGAAGAAGGCTGGATGAGGGTGTAATACTACTCTGTCCTTATGGATAACCAGATATGGCTCCTTACAGGACAAGGCGGCTAATTCCGATACTCTTTTAGCCGAACAAATGGCTACAAAGAAAATCAATTTCCTGGTGAAAAGAACCAAGAAAATGTGCCGCAATGGTTCAAATGGTTGTTTCTGTAGAACCGACAGAACCAGGTTTAAGTCCCATGGACATATGGGAATACTAACCGGAGGGCTAATACGCATCACTCCTTGTATGAAAGCTTTGATTAATGAATGCAAAGCCAAGGGCCTTTGAAAAAAAAAAATATTGACAAGGCCGTCTGACCCTTGATAGTACTCAAGGCAAGCTTCCTATGTACAGCCCACTGTAGGAAGTCCAGAATCCTACCTATTACGTACTTACGTGGATGCCATTTCCTGGCCTCACCCCACGTGATGTACGCCTTCTAGATCCTATAATAGATCTGCCTGGATACCGGCTTCCTGGCATTGATCATGGTAGATACCACAGGATTAGAGAGCCCTCTCTTTTTTAGAATGTAGGCTTCTATAGCCAGGCCGTCAACCTAGGGCTGGTAAGGAAGGGTAGTATATCGGTCCTTGCGAAAGCAGGTCCGGACGATGTGGGAGGGTCCAAGGGCTTCCCACTGACATTTTTACAAACTCCGCGTACCATGCCCTTCGGGGCCACGCTGGAGCCACCAGAATCACTGGTTTCTTTTCTACCCTGATTCTGCGGATTAATCGCGGTGGGAATGCATATATCAGCTTGAACTGATCCCAAGGGAACACTAGGGCATCCGAACCGCAAGCTAGGGGATCCTTTGTGCGAGACACAAATCTGTCCACCTTTGCGTTGAATCTGGATGCTAGCAGATCTACATCCGGTGTTCCCCACCGCTGGCATATTGCCTGGAAAAAACCTCGGGGTGAAGAGACCATTCCCCCGGGCATAATTGCTGGCGACTTAAAAAAGTCCGTTCTCCAATTTTTCACTCCTGGGATGAAAACCGCGGATATGGCTGTGACATACCTTTCTGCCCATTCCAGGATGCATTTCGCTTCCCTCTGGGCTGCACGACTCCTGGTGCCACCCTGGAGATTGATATATGCCACTGCTGTGGCATTGTCTGATTGAATTCTGACAGGTGACCCTTGGAGTTTGGATGTCCATACTACTAGGGCATACCGGGCTGCCCGTATCTCTAAGAGATTGGTGGGCAGGGCCTTCTCTGCTTCTGACCACTTGCCCTGGAGAGACCATTGCTCCAGTACTGCCCCCCAGCCTATGAGGCTGGCAACTGTAGTGACCACCTTCCAAGAAACCGGACTGAAGGGGACAGGGACATTGGTAAGTCTAAAGCCTGAACTTTTTTGTTCCAGGCTGACAGTATGGCCCTCTGCAAGTTCCTTGAATGGAATTGACCGTAGGGTACCGCTTCGAATGAAGCCACCATTTTTCCCAGCAGCCTTATACACAGGCGTATGGATGGTTTTTCTTTTTTGTACCCACTAAGTGGGTCAAATCTTTCAAAGACGACACCTTCTCTGGAGGTAAGAAAATCTTTCTCTGATTTGAATCCAGTCTTAGCCCCCAAGTATTCCAGGCTTTTAGGGCTGACTTGTCTCGGTTGATAATGCAACCGTGAGATTCCAGATACTTGATTATCTTGTGAACGACCACTTCTAGTTTTTTTCACTGAGTGGTCTATCAGCAACAAGTCGTCTAGATATGCCATTATCGTTACACCTTGTGTCCCTAGTTTGGCCAATCGTAGGGCCAGAATTTTTGTGAACACTCGTGGTGCCGTGGCCAGACCGAAAGGTAAGGCTCTGAACTGAAAATGGCGCCCTTCTACTGCAAGGCGTAGAAATTTCTGGTGGGCCGGACAGATGGGAATATGCAAATAAGCATCCCTTATGTCGATCGAGGCTAACCATTCCTGCCCTTGTAGGGCGGTGGCCACCGATCGGATCGACTCCATCCGAAAAAAGTCCTGATATGTAGGAACTTGTTTAGCCCTTTTATATTCAATATGGGCCTCATGTCCCCATTTGGTTTGGGGACTGTGACAAGGTTCGAGTAAAACCCGAACCCGTTTTCTTTCAAGGGAACCTTCATGATTACCCTTGGGGCAATAGTTGCTCTAGTGCCAGAAGGAGGGATCCACTCTTCTGGGGATCGCTTGGCACGTTTGACCTTATAAAATGGGCAGGAGGAATGTCTTTTAACTCCAGCCTGTATCCCAGACTTACTGCGGGGATCACCCATCTCTGATGGTGTCCCGCCAGGTCTCTGTGAACAACTGAAGTCTTCCCCTCACCCGACTGAGTGGGGGCAACCCTTCATGACTTAGGGGGAGGTCTTGTACCTCTCTTGATCCAGGGTTTCTTGATACCCTGTGATTGTCCCTGATTTTCTGCCCCCTGGATTTGACCGCGGAGGCCGTCGGAACTGTTTCACAGCCGATGTGCCAGGGACTGGAGAAGTAGGCCTCCTAAAAGAAGGACTCCTACCCTTGTTCTTAACCGGTAAGAGTGAACTTTTACCGGCAGAAATTTTCTGGATATATTTGTCCAGATCTTCTCCAAATAAGCGTTCTCCATGAAATGGGAAGCTAACCAGCAGTTTTTTGCTTCAGCAGACCAGTTTTTGAGCCACAGAAGCCTACGCATATGTACTATAGACAGCGTAAAGCGGGAGGCCTGTTGGATTGTATCCTTTATGGCGTCCACCGCAAAACACAAGGCTCTAGGCAGGTCAGCTAAGGCCAGAGCCTGCTGATCTGGTAAGTCCCTTAAGACTTGTTTCAACTGATCTTTCACTGCTTGGCAGACTCCAATCGCTGCTACCGCAGGTTGTGTCACCATGCTTGCTGTAGAGAAAGCAGATTTTAGTAAAGACTCCAATTTTTTATCTATTGGGTCTTTGACATTGGAACATTATCTACTGGACATGTCAGTGATTTGTTAACAGAAGAGATGGCTGCGTCCACTGTAGGGACCCTCCATTTTTTTATGAACTTATCCTCCATGGGATAGATCACCGGAAATCTCTTGGGGGGAGCAAATATTTTATCAGGATGCTCCCAATCCTGGTAAATAAGCCCTTCTAATAAAGGGTGGATTGGGAAGGAACAGACAGCCTGGGGAGCTTTTAGCGACCCCAGCGAGGAAACCGTAGTGGATGGTGGTTCCGCCAGAGGCATTTTAAATGCTGATCGGACCATATTAGTCAGAGACTGAACCCATAATCTTTCAGCCTGAGATGCTGAGAAAGGTTCTTCCACTGTTGATTCCTCCATAACTGAATCAACCTCATCCTGATCCCCTTCAGGTAGGTCGATCTCTGTGTGGGGCTGTTCCTTCACTAACAGGCACTCTGAAGGAGGAGACGGAGATCGGACGCGCTTTTCCTGAGACAGGGAAGCAGCGATCAATGCTGTTAATCTCTCTTCCAATCCTCCCAGAGTTGAGGATAAAACCTCCTCTGTTATATATACAGGAGCAGGTGGACTGGGGACAGCCGCAGCACCAGGCATTCCTGCGGGGTTTCTACAGCTACTGACCTCTGAATTCTCAGGGGAGATTGGTGCAGTGCAAGCATGCCCAATATCCTCAGAGCCCGATGGAGACCCCTTTGGCTTCCTGGAAGATTTATTTCCGGAGCGTCTGGACGACATATCCTTTAAGCACAAAGCTGAGGTATTCCCGTCGTCATACACCAATTTTTGCTGGTAATAGTCTAACACAGGTGCTGCTATATACCAGCTGGTGTCCACTAAAGTGCCTTTCTATGGGGATGCCTGCATCAACCGCCTCTGTGTGCCACTGTTTGTTGCTAGCTCTGTTTGCATGCAGCTGACACTTGTACTGTGTCTTTTAACCATGCTGGGACGCCCGCACATGCGCAGAAGCGCCGCGGCGCGCATCGAGCGTCATCCACCCGCCCCGCCCCTTTTTTTTTCATAGGAGGCGCGTGCACGCGCCCGCGCGCGCGCCCGTGCGCCAACGGCGCCCTTTTCGAAAACCAACAGAGGACTAGGAGCCAGGGCCCTTTTTGCCGGAGGGCCTGTGCGGTGGATGAACGCAGCAACAGGGCAGAGGAAGTGGATTCCCACAGAGAAACTTACCAGCTGCCTGGACCTTTTGAGTTGAGAAAACCAAAGATCCACATTACAAGAAAAATGGACTACAGCGGCCTCTAGTGGTTTAACACAGGTACCGCGGTCCCTGTTTTTTTTTTTTTTTTTCTTGACTACTATTAAAATTTTACATTTTCAGTAGTTATAGGCAAACACAGATATTTAGCGGGAATACCGTTAGGTAACAGACAGAAAGACAAATTAGGCTTGGGGGTCCCCCAATAGAACCAAGTTCCTGAGGGCCCCCACTTACCTGATCCCCGCCGCAGGACTTTGTTTGGTCCACAAAAGTCCAAACTTCACCTATCACGGCAGGCATTGTAATTAAACCTTCAGGGACCGGGTTCCCAAGGATTCCACTCCCCTGGACCTGTATAGCACCCTGCACAGACAGCGTCTTGGTCGTGGGTATGACCAGAGCTCTGGATCCCAGGGTCCAGCCCTCCTAAGAGAAGCATTACAGGCAAAACCTTGCTCTTCTGCTGCAAGGCCCGGGTACCGACCGTTTAGCTATGAAGCTTTTTTGGTGGGATCCGGAACAGCTTACTAAGGCCCAAAAGAACCTGTACGCAAGCCCAGTGAAAACACATGTTACTCTTTGGCCAACACCTTAGACACTGGCAAAAAACTGAGGTGCTCCCGGGTGGGAGGGGCTTATATAGGGGAGGGTACTTCCGGTTTGGAATTGGCCAGTGCCAACACCTGAAGGTAATCTATATAACCCATTAGTAATGACTAAGTCGCTCTGTGTCCCGTGATGTACGAAAAAGAAAGTTTCCACGAGTGTCCTTCTCTGTCCCTAAACTCAAGGATTTCAAATATGGTTCAGCAAGATTGGTTTAGAACAGAATAGCACACTGTCAGTTTCACTCACTGTCCTACTCTGTCCCTACAAACTAGATTTAGCACAGAATAGCACACTGAGAGTTTCCACGAGTGTCCTTCTCTGTCCCTAAACTCAAGGATTTCAAATATGGTTCAGCAAGATTGGTTTAGAACAGAATAGCACACTGTCAGTTTCACTCACTGTACCTCTCTGTCCCTACAAACAAGATTTAGCACAGAATAGCACACTGATAGTTTCCACGAGTGTCCTTCTCTGTCCCTAAACTCAAGGATTTCTAATATGGTTCAGCAAGATTGGTTTAGAACAGAATAGCACACTGTCAGTTTCACTCACTGTACCTCTCTGTCCCTACAAACAAGATTTAGCACAGAATAGCACACTGATAGTTTCCACGAGTGTCCTTCTCTGTCCCTAAACTCAAGGATTTCAAATATGGTTCAGCAAGATTAGTTTAGAACAGAATAGCACACTGTCAGTTTCACTCACTGTCCTACTCTGTCCCTACAAACAAGATTTAGCACAAAATAGCACACTGACACTTTCCCTTACTGTACCTCTCTGTCCCTAAACTCAAGGATTTCAAATATGGTTCAGCAAGATTGGTTTAGAACAGAATAGCACACTGTCAGTTTCACTCACTGTCCTACTCTGTCCCTACAAACTAGATTTAGCACAGAATAGCACACTGAGAGTTTCCACGAGTGTCCTTCTCTGTCCCTAAACTCAAGGATTTCAAATATGGTTCAGCAAGATTGGTTTAGAACAGAATAGCACACTGTCAGTTTCACTCACTGTCCTACTCTGTCCCTACAAACTAGATTTAGCACAGAATAGCACACTGAGAGTTTCCACGAGTGTCCTTCTCTGTCCCTAAACTCAAGGATTTCAAATATGTGTGACAGCAGGAAGGTAAAGTCACCTGGTTGCATCCAGGGGGGTAGATATATTTCGCCCAGATTCAGGCTTTACGCCGATTTATACAGCTAGGTGGAGAGTTGTATAAGCCCAGCTGAGACTAGTGGGCTCATTGATGACTCATACCTCTAGGGAGAGGGCTGGGCGTCGTGCAGACAGGGAGTTGATGAGTCCAGCTGAACCTTGTCAGCTCATTTAGGCCTCTATAAGAAAGCCCAGATTCATTAGATGTTAGCTCATGCCTGGAAGCAGACCTGTGTGGACTGTCTAGGGAGAGTGAACCCCTGTGCGGTGAGAGAAAGCCTGTGTGGCTATATTTTGCTTGGACATTTAAAACCAGGGACTAGGACAGCACTAGGCTGATCCCAGTCGTTAGTTAGGAAACCTGTAAGTTTAGTCAGAGGTCAAGTTGACCAGGATTTATTTTGTGTTTGTTTTTTTTGCCTTGCTGTGTTTTTGTCACTGTAAATAGAAAATAAACCGCACCTTTTTGATTTTGAAAACCACAACCTCCGTCTGCTGGGCCTGTTTTTGGGTGGGGAGCCCATCCCGGGGGTCACACATACCCGCTGCCGAGCTAGCCCCCTCACAGTTGGTGGAGAACCAGTGGCAGTTTTTTTTTAAGCCAGCATGGAGGAGATACTGAAACAGCTGGCTCTAGCAAATGCCAATCAACAGCAGACAAATGCAGGTTTGCAAAGGAGCCTTGCAGCCCAGCAGCAAGCTCATCAACAGAGCCTTGCAACTTTACAACAGAGTCTGGAGGCTCAGCAACAAGCCCAACAGCAATCTGAGGCCCGCTTCATAGACCTGTTGCAGAAGCAAGAGCAGAGACTACAACAACAGATGGAAGCAGTAATGCAGCAACGTCCGCAGACCGGTGAGGAAAGCCGTCCCACTAATACCGCGTCCTTTGGGGTGAGTCGTTTATTGACAAAAATGACTGGAGAGGATGATCCAGAGGTATTTTTGACCACATTTGAAAGGACCGCTGAAAGAGAAAAGTGGCCTGAGGAGCAGTGGGCTGGACTGGTGGCTCCTCTGTTAACGGGTGAATCGCAGAAAGCTTACTATGACCTAGAGCCTGACCAAGCAAAAGACTATGTGATGCTAAAAGCTGAAATACTGGCAAGGCTGGGTGTCACCCTGGCTGTCCGGGCTCAGCGTGTGCATAACTGGACTTTCCAGCTTGGAAAACCCCCCAGGTCTCAAATGTATGATCTCATTCACCTGAGCAGAAAGTGGCTACAGCCAGAGACTTTGTCCGCACCAAAGATTGTGGAACGTGTTGTAATGGATCGGTTTTTGAGAGCTCTTCCTACTGCCATCCAAAAGTGGGTAAGCCATGGAGACCCAGAGACGGCCGATGGTCTTGTGGATCGTGTGGAGAAATACTTGGCTACAGAGAACCTGACGGCCTCTTCCAGAGACACTCGGACTTTCCACCCTAAGACCAGACCATCCCCAGGGGCGGATAAGATGATTCCAAGGGGTAAGGGTGGAGAGAGTGAGAGGGTGGGAGCTCTACCCCAAGTTTGGCGAGAACAGCCTGGGAAATCAGCGGCTCAAGAGGCGGCAAGAAGGATCATTTGCTACCGCTGCCGGCAAGCGGGACATATTGCAGCAAATTGCCCGGTTTTGGAGGAACCCATGCAGTGTGACTTTCTGACGGGCAGACGTCAGTCGCTGTGTGCGACAGTCGCATGCACTGCCATTCGGGGAACTGAGAAACATTTATGCAAAATGTGTATTAATGGTAGAAATGTTGTGGTATTGCTGGATTCAGGTAGCCTTGTGACCCTGATAAAGGCTGAGTTAGTTAAAACAGAGGTCTCTGGGAATAGCAAGGTAGCCGTTATTTGTGTGCATGGGGACACCCGAGAGTATCCAGTGACTACAGTGTGTTTCGAGACCCCCAAAGGTACCCTTTCTCATCCAGTGGGCTTAGTGTCTCAGTTACCGCATGACGCCATTGTGGGAAGGGATTTTCCGAAGTTCTGGGAACTGTGGGATGATCATGAGCCCCCCACTGGTGCCCCTATGTACCAGGAATATGATAGCCAGAACTCCTCTGAGAGTGGTGAGGACTCTCCCGAATTTCCCTTGTCAGTATTGGCAGGGGAGACTCAAGAAACTGGAGAGGAGCCCACCTCCTCAGACGAAAACCTACCGTCTGTGGAGTTTTCTGATCTTGAGGTTCACAGGGAAAACTTTGCCACAGAACAGTTGAAAGACCCCGCCCTAATAAAGGCACGGGAAAACGTAGTGAAAATAGATGGCGAGTTAGTGAACCCAGATAATACCTGCACTTACCCATACTTCAGCGTAGAGAAGGGCCTACTGTATCGGGTGGCAAAAAGGGCAGAAGAAACCGTTGAGCAGCTGGTGGTGCCCAAACCTTACAGGAAGTTGGTGTTGGAGTTGGCCCATGGGCACATTCTTGGAGGTCATCTGGGCACAGAGAAAACCCGAGAGAGGGTATTACAGAGATTCTATTGGCCTGGGGTGATGAAGGACATAGAAAATTATTGTTCCTCATGCCCTGTGTGTCAGAGGTCGGCCCCGATGCCACACTTCCGTAGCCCGCTGGTCCCTCTACCCATCATTGAGGTCCCGTTTGAGAGAATCGCAATGGATTTGGTAGGTCCTATAATCAAGTCCGCTAGGGGGCACCAGTACATATTGGTTATAATGGACTATGCCACCCGTTATCCAGAAGCGATCCCTCTCAGAAATACCTCGGCCAAAACCATAGCCAAAGAGCTATCTCTTGTTTTTAGCCGGGTGGGTATTTGTAAAGAACTGCTTACGGACCAAGGTACACCCTTTATGTCCCGGGTTATGAAGGAGCTGTGTAAATTGTTCAAAGTGACGCAATTACGTACATCTGTGTATCACCCCCAAACCGATGGGCTGGTTGAAAGATTCAACAAAACCCTAAAACAAATGTTGAAGAAAGTGGTGGATAGGGATGGAAAGGATTGGGACTGTCTACTTCCTTATTTGATGTTTGCTATTAGGGAGGTGCCCCAATCCTCTACGGGATTCTCCCCCTTTGAGTTACTGTATGGGAGACACCCAAGAGGGCTGTTGGATATTGCCAAGGAAACTTGGGAAAGGGAGAGTTCTCCCCACAGGAGTGTGATTGAGCATGTCGCCCTGATGCAAGATCGAATTGCACAGGTAATGCCCATCGTGAAGGAACATTTGGCCCAAGCGCAGTTGGCACAGCAGAGAGTGTACAACCGTGGAGCCAAGACCCGTACCTTTTCCCCGGGGGATAGGATATTGGTACTTGTCCCTACGGTTGAAAGTAAATTCCTTGCCAAATGGCAAGGCCCCTACGAGATAATGGAAAAAGTGAGCGAAGTGAATTACAAGGTCAGACAACCAGGAAGGCGAAAGCCCGAACAGATCTATCACGTTAATCTGTTGAAAGCCTGGAGGGATAGAGAGTCCCTAGTCGCAGACACTTGGTCACCAGCTCAAACTGGTTGCGTGATTCCTGAGGTTGGAATCGCAGCCACCTTGTCACAACCCCAACAACAGGAGGTTAAGGAGTTTGTGCTTCGCAACAAGGAGGTATTCTCTGAGCTGCCGGGACAAACATCTGGGGTAGAGCATGACATTATTACCCCGCCCGGTGAAAGGGTGAAGTTAAAACCCTATCGGATCCCAGAGGCCCGACGGGAGGCAATACGGGAGGAAGTACAGAAAATGCTGAACTTAGGGGTGATAGAGGAGTCCCAAAGTGATTGGTCTAGTCCCATTGTGTTGGTGCCTAAACCGGATGGGAGCTGGCGATTTTGTAACGATTTTCGTCAGTTGAACAAAGTTACAAAATTTGACACCTACCCCATGCCACGTATAGATGAGTTGATCGACCGGCTGGGAACAGCCCGATACATGACGACTCTTGACCTCACAAAAGGGTATTGGCAAATCCCCCTGGCCAAGTCAGCCAAAGAGAAAACCGCATTTGTAACCCCAGACGGGGCGTTCCAATATAAAAGAATGCCGTTCGGGTTACAGAATGCGCCGGCCACATTCCAGCGGAAAATGGACCAGATGCTGAGGCCCCATCGGAAGTATGCTGCGGCTTACCTGGATGACGTAATTGTCCATAGCACAGATTGGGCCTCACATCTGCCAAAAGTGCAAGCAGTCCTGGACTCTGTTCGGGAAGCAGGGTTTACGGCTAACCCCAAGAAGTGTACCATTGGGCAGGAGGAGGCCAAATATCTTGGGTACACCATTGGGAGGGGAGTAATAAAACCCCAACTCAACAAAGTCGAGGCCATCCAGAGTTGGCCACGTCCCAACAGCAAGAAGCAGGTACGAGCCTTTCTGGGAATCGCTGGGTATTATCGGCGATTCATTCCCCACTTTGCTTCTAAGGCTGTGCCCCTAACCAACCTGACGAAGGGGAAAGGGTCGGTCATGATTAAATGGACCCCCGAGGCTGAGGCAGCATTCCAATTCTTGAAACAAGCCTTATGTAGCCAGCCAGTGTTGTACTCACCCGACTTCTCTAAAGACTTTGTCGTACAAAGTGATGCGTCAGATGTGGGGTTAGGAGCAGTATTGTCCCAGGTCTGGAACGGGGAAGAGCACCCAGTCATTTACCTCAGCAGGAAGTTGAAATCCCATGAGGTAAATTACGCCACCGTTGAAAAGGAGTGTTTAGCGGTGAAGTGGGCTCTAGATTCCCTTCGGTACTACCTGCTAGGTAGGCACTTTGACATGGTTACGGATCACGCTCCGTTAAAGTGGATGGCTCAAAACAAGGAAACAAATAGAAGAGTGAATAGGTGGTTCCTGGCCCTCCAGGAATTCAACTTCACAGTAAAGCATCGCCCTGGCGTTCAAATGGGGAATGTGGATGCTTTGTCTCGAGTACATGAATGCCTGATTGCTGGTGTTCCAACCCCGAGGTTAAAACAAGAGGGGGGGGTATGTGACAGCAGGAAGGTAAAGTCACCTGGTTGCATCCAGGGGGGTAGATATATTTCGCCCAGATTCAGGCTTTACGCCGATTTATACAGCTAGGTGGAGAGTTGTATAAGCCCAGCTGAGACTAGTGGGCTCATTGATGACTCATACCTCTAGGGAGAGGGCTGGGCGTCGTGCAGACAGGGAGTTGATGAGTCCAGCTGAACCTTGTCAGCTCATTTAGGCCTCTATAAGAAAGCCCAGATTCATTAGATGTTAGCTCATGCCTGGAAGCAGACCTGTGTGGACTGTCTAGGGAGAGTGAACCCCTGTGCGGTGAGAGAAAGCCTGTGTGGCTATATTTTGCTTGGACATTTAAAACCAGGGACTAGGACAGCACTAGGCTGATCCCAGTCGTTAGTTAGGAAACCTGTAAGTTTAGTCAGAGGTCAAGTTGACCAGGATTTATTTTGTGTTTGTTTTTTTTGCCTTGCTGTGTTTTTGTCACTGTAAATAGAAAATAAACCGCACCTTTTTGATTTTGAAAACCACAACCTCCGTCTGCTGGGCCTGTTTTTGGGTGGGGAGCCCATCCCGGGGGTCACACATACCCGCTGCCGAGCTAGCCCCCTCACATATGGTTCAGCAAGATTGGTTTAGAACAGAATAGCACACTGTCAGTTTCACTCACTGTACCTCTCTGTCCCTACAAACAAGATTTAGCACAGAATAGCACACTGATAGTTTCCACGAGTGTCCTTCTCTGTCCCTAAACTCAAGGATTTCTAATATGGTTCAGCAAGATTGGTTTAGAACAGAATAGCACACTGTCAGTTTCACTCACTGTACCTCTCTGTCCCTACAAACAAGATTTAGCACAGAATAGCACACTGATAGTTTCCACGAGTGTCCTTCTCTGTCCCTAAACTCAAGGATTTCAAATATGGTTCAGCAAGATTAGTTTAGAACAGAATAGCACACTGTCAGTTTCACTCACTGTCCTACTCTGTCCCTACAAACAAGATTTAGCACAAAATAGCACACTGACACTTTCCCTTACTGTACCTCTCTGTCCCTAAACTCAAGGATTTCAAATATGGTTCAGCAAGATTGGTTTAGAACAGAATAGCACACTGTCAGTTTCACTCACTGTCCTACTCTGTCCCTACAAACTAGATTTAGCACAGAATAGCACACTGAGAGTTTCCACGAGTGTCCTTCTCTGTCCCTAAACTCAAGGATTTCAAATATGGTTCAGCAAGATTGGTTTAGAACAGAATAGCACACTGACACTTTCCCTCACTGTACCTCTCTGTCCCTAAACTCAAGGATTTCAAATATGGTTCAGCAAGATTGGTTTAGAACAGAATAGCACACTGTCAGTTTCACTCACTGTACCTCTCTGTCCCTACAAACAAGATTTAGCACAGAATAGCACACTGATAGTTTCCACGAGTGTCCTTCTCTGTCCCTAAACTCAAGGATTTCAAATATGGTTCAGCAAGATTGGTTTAGAACAGAATAGCACACTGTCAGTTTCACTCACTGTCCTACTCTGTCCCTACAAACAAGATTTAGCACAGAATAGCACACTGATAGTTTCCACGAGTGTCCTTCTCTGTCCCTAAACTCAAGGATTTCAAATATGGTTCAGCAAGATTGGTTTAGAACAGAATAGCACACTGTCAGTTTCACTCACTGTACCTCTCTGTCCCTACAAACAATATTTAGCACAGAATAGCACACTGATAGTTTCCACGAGTGTCCTTCTCTGTCCCTAAACTCAAGGATTTCAAATATGGTTCAGCAAGATTGGTTTAGAACAGAATAGCACACTGTCAGTTTCACTCACTGTCCTACTCTGTCCCTACAAACAAGATTTAGCACAGAATAGCACACTGACACTTTCCCTCACTGTACCTCTCTGTCCCTAAACTCAAGGATTTCAAATATGGTTCAGCAAGATTGGTTTAGAACAGAATAGCACACTGTCAGTTTCACTCACTGTCCTACTCTGTCCCTACAAACAAGATTTAGCACAGAATAGCACACTGATAGTTTCCACGAGTGTCCTTCTCTGTCCCTAAACTCAAGGATTTCAAATATGGTTCAGCAAGATTGGTTTAGAACAGAATAGCACACTGTCAGTTTCACTCACTGTACCTCTCTGTCCCTACAAACAAGATTTAGCACAGAATAGCACACTGATAGTTTCCACGAGTGTCCTTCTCTGTCCCTAAACTCAAGGATTTCAAATATGGTTCAGCAAGATTGGTTTAGAACAGAATAGCACACTGTCAGTTTCACTCACTGTCCTACTCTGTCCCTACAAACTAGATTTAGCACAGAATAGCACACTGAGAGTTTCCACGAGTGTCCTTCTCTGTCCCTAAACTCAAGGATTTCAAATATGGTTCAGCAAGATTGGTTTAGAACAGAATAGCACACTGTCAGTTTCACTCACTGTACCTCTCTGTCCCTACAAACAAGATTTAGCACAGAATAGCACACTGATAGTTTCCACAAGTGTCCTTCTCTGTCCCTAAACTCAAGGATTTCTAATATGGTTCAGCAAGATTGGTTTAGAACAGAATAGCACACTGTCAGTTTCACTCACTGTACCTCTCTGTCCCTACAAACAAGATTTAGCACAGAATAGCACACTGATAGTTTCCACGAGTGTCCTTCTCTGTCCCTAAACTCAAGGATTTCAAATATGGTTCAGCAAGATTGGTTTAGAACAGAATAGCACACTGTCAGTTTCACTCACTGTCCTACTCTGTCCCTACAAACAAGATTTAGCACAAAATAGCACACTGACACTTTCCCTTACTGTACCTCTCTGTCCCTAAACTCAAGGATTTCAAATATGGTTCAGCAAGATTGGTTTAGAACAGAATAGCACACTGTCAGTTTCACTCACTGTCCTACTCTGTCCCTACAAACTAGATTTAGCACAGAATAGCACACTGAGAGTTTCCACGAGTGTCCTTCTCTGTCCCTAAACTCAAGGATTTCAAATATGGTTCAGCAAGATTGGTTTAGAACAGAATAGCACACTGACACTTTCCCTCACTGTACCTCTCTGTCCCTAAACTCAAGGATTGCAAATATGGTTCAGCAAGATTGGTTTAGAACAGAATAGCACACTGTCAGTTTCACTCACTGTACCTCTCTGTCCCTACAAACAAGATTTAGCACAGAATAGCACACTGATAGTTTCCACGAGTGTCCTTCTCTGTCCCTAAACTCAAGGATTTCAAATATGGTTCAGCAAGATTGGTTTAGAACAGAATAGCACACTGTCAGTTTCACTCACTGTCCTACTCTGTCCCTACAAACAAGATTTAGCACAGAATAGCACACTGATAGTTTCCACGAGTGTCCTTCTCTGTCCCTAAACTCAAGGATTTCAAATATGGTTCAGCAAGATTGGTTTAGAACAGAATAGCACACTGTCAGTTTCACTCACTGTACCTCTCTGTCCCTACAAACAATATTTAGCACAGAATAGCACACTGATAGTTTCCACGAGTGTCCTTCTCTGTCCCTAAACTCAAGGATTTCAAATATGGTTCAGCAAGATTGGTTTAGAACAGAATAGCACACTGTCAGTTTCACTCACTGTCCTACTCTGTCCCTACAAACAAGATTTAGCACAGAATAGCACACTGACACTTTCCCTCACTGTACCTCTCTGTCCCTAAACTCAAGGATTTCAAATATGGTTCAGCAAGATTGGTTTAGAACAGAATAGCACACTGTCAGTTTCACTCACTGTCCTACTCTGTCCCTACAAACAAGATTTAGCACAGAATAGCACACTGACACTTTCCCTCACTGTACCTCTCTGTCCCTAAACTCAAGGATTTCAAATATGGTTCAGCAAGATTGGTTTAGAACAGAATAGCACACTGTCAGTTTCACTCACTGTACCTCTCTGTCCCTAAACTCAAGGATTTCAAATATGGTTCAGCAAGATTGGTTTAGAACAGAATAGCACACTGTCAGTTTCACTCACTGTACCTCTCTGTCCCTACAAACAAGATTTAGCACAGAATAGCACACTGATAGTTTCCACGAGTGTCCTTCTCTGTCCCTAAACTCAAGGATTTCAAATATGGTTCAGCAAGATTGGTTTAGAACAGAATAGCACACTGTCAGTTTCACTCACTGTCCTACTCTATCCCTACAAACAAGATTTAGCACAGAATAGCACACTGATAGTTTCCACGAGTGTCCTTCTCTGTCCCTAAACTCAAGGATTTCAAATATGGTTCAGCAAGATTGGTTTAGAACAGAATAGCACACTGTCAGTTTCACTCACTGTACCTCTCTGTCCCTACAAACAAGATTTAGCACAGAATAGCACACTGATAGTTTCCACGAGTGTCCTTCTCTGTCCCTAAACTCAAGGATTTCAAATATGGTTCAGCAAGATTGGTTTAGAACAGAATAGCACACTGTCAGTTTCACTCACTGTACCTCTCTGTCCCTACAAACAAGATTTAGCACAGAATAGCACACTGATAGTTTCCACGAGTGTCCTTCTCTGTCCCTAAACTCAAGGATTTCAAATATGGTTCAGCAAGATTGGTTTAGAACAGAATAGCACACTGTCAGTTTCACTCACTGTCCTACTCTGTCCCTACAAACAAGATTTAGCACAGAATAGCACACTGACACTTTCCCTCACTGTACCTCTCTGTCCCTAAACTCAAGGATTTCAAATATGGTTCAGCAAGATTGGTTTAGAACAGAATAGCACACTGTCAGTTTCACTCACTGTCCTACTCTGTCCCTACAAACTAGATTTAGCACAGAATAGCACACTGAGAGTTTCCACGAGTGTCCTTCTCTGTCCCTAAACTCAAGGATTTCAAATATGGTTCCGCAAGATTGGTTTAGAACAGAATAGCACACTGACACTTTCCCTCACTGTACCTCTCTGTCCCTAAACTCAAGGATTTCAAATATGGTTCAGCAAGATTGGTTTAGAACAGAATAGCACACTGTCAGTTTCACTCACTGTACCTCTCTGTCCCTACAAACAAGATTTAGCACAGAATAGCACACTGATAGTTTCCACGAGTGTCCTTCTCTGTCCCTAAACTCAAGGATTTCAAATTTGGTTCAGCAAGATTGGTTTAGAACAGAATAGCACACTGTCAGTTTCACTCACTGTCCTACTCTGTCCCTACAAACAAGATTTAGCACAGAATAGCACACTGATAGTTTCCACGAGTGTCCTTCTCTGTCCCTAAACTCAAGGATTTCAAATATGGTTCAGCAAGATTGGTTTAGAACAGAATAGCACACTGTCAGTTTCACTCACTGTCCTACTCTGTCCCTACAAACAAGATTTAGCACAGAATAGCACACTGATAGTTTCCACGAGTGTCCTTCTCTGTCCCTAAACTCAAGGATTTCAAATATGGTTCAGCAAGATTGGTTTAGAACAGAATAGCACACTGTCAGTTTCACTCACTGTCCTACTCTGTCCCTACAAACAAGATTTAGCACAGAATAGCACACTGACACTTTCCCTCACTGTACCTCTCTGTCCCTAAACTCAGGGATTTCAAATATGGTTCAGCGAGATTGGTTTAGAACAGAATAGCACACTGTCAGTTTCACTCACTGTCCTACTCTGTCCCTACAAACAAGATTTAGCACAGAATAGCACACTGACACTTTCCCTCACTGTACCTCTCTGTCCCTAAACTCAAGGATTTCAAATATGGTTCAGCAAGATTGGTTTAGAACAGAATAGCACACTGTCAGTTTCACTCACTGTCCTACTCTGTCCCTACAAACTAGATTTAGCACAGAATAGCACACTGAGAGTTTCCACGAGTGTCCTTCTCTGTCCCTAAACTCAAGGATTTCAAATATGGTTCAGCAAGATTGGTTTAGAACAGAATAGCACACTGACACTTTCCCTCACTGTACCTCTCTGTCCCTAAACTCAAGGATTTCAAATATGGTTCAGCAAGATTGGTTTAGAACAGAATAGCACACTGTCAGTTTCACTCACTGTACCTCTCTGTCCCTACAAACAAGATTTAGCACAGAATAGCACACTGATAGTTTCCACGAGTGTCCTTCTCTGTCCCTAAACTAAAGGATTTCAAATATGGTTCAGCAAGATTGGTTTAGAACAGAATAGCACACTGTCAGTTTCACTCACTGTCCTACTCTGTCCCTACAAACAAGATTTAGCACAGAATAGCACACTGATAGTTTCCACGAGTGTCCTTCTCTGTCCCTAAACTCAAGGATTTCAAATATGGTTCAGCAAGATTGGTTTAGAACAGAATAGCACACTGTCAGTTTCACTCACTGTACCTCTCTGTCCCTACAAACAAGATTTAGCACAGAATAGCACACTGATAGTTTCCACGAGTGTCCTTCTCTGTCCCTAAACTCAAGGATTTCAAATATGGTTCAGCAAGATTGGTTTAGAACAGAATAGCACACTGTCAGTTTCACTCACTGTCCTACTCTGTCCCTACAAACAAGATTTAGCACAGAATAGCACACTGACACTTTCCCTCACTGTACCTCTCTGTCCCTAAACTCAAGGATTTCAAATATGGTTCAGCAAGATTGGTTTAGAACAGAATAGCACACTGTCAGTTTCACTCACTGTCCTACTCTGTCCCTACAAACAAGATTTAGCACAGAATAGCACACTGACACTTTCCCTCACTGTACCTCTCTGTCCCTAAACTCAAGGATTTCAAATATGGTTCAGCAAGATTGGTTTAGAACAGAATAGCACACTGTCAGTTTCACTCACTGTCCTACTCTGTCCCTACAAACTAGATTTAGCACAGAATAGCACACTGAGAGTTTCCACGAGTGTCCTTCTCTGTCCCTAAACTCAAGGATTTCAAATATGGTTCAGCAAGATTGGTTTAGAAAAGAATAGCACACTGACACTTTCCCTCACTGTACCTCTCTGTCCCTAAACTCAAGGATTTCAAATATGGTTCAGCAAGATTGGTTTAAAACAGAATAGCACACTGTCAGTTTCACTCACTGTACCTCTCTGTCCCTACAAACAAGATTTAGCACAGAATAGCACACTGATAGTTTCCACGAGTGTCCTTCTCTGTCCCTAAACTCAAGGATTTCAAATATGGTTCAGCAAGATTGGTTTAGAACAGAATAGCACACTGTCAGTTTCACTCACTGTCCTACTCTGTCCCTACAAACAAGATTTAGCACAGAATAGCACACTGATAGTTTCCACAAGTGTCCTTCTCTGTCCCTAAACTCAAGGATTTCAAATATGGTTCAGCAAGATTGGTTTAGAACAGAATAGCACACTGTCAGTTTCACTCACTGTCCTACTCTGTCCCTACAAACAAGATTTAGCACAGAATAGCACACTGACACTTTCCCTCACTGTACCTCTCTGTCCCTAAACTCAGGGATTTCAAATATGGTTCAGCGAGATTGGTTTAGAACAGAAT
The DNA here is from genome assembly GCA_029206835.1 of Rana muscosa. Taxonomy (NCBI): domain Eukaryota; kingdom Metazoa; phylum Chordata; class Amphibia; order Anura; family Ranidae; genus Rana; species Rana muscosa. The sequence continues at coordinate 595,427,643 of CM055117.1, forward strand.
AGCACACTGTCAGTTTCACTCACTGTCCTACTCTGTCCCTACAAACAAGATTTAGCACAGAATAGCACACTGACACTTTCCCTCACTGTACCTCTCTGTCCCTAAACTCAAGGATTTCAAATATGGTTCAGCAAGATTGGTTTAGAACAGAATAGCACACTGTCAGTTTCACTCACTGTCCTACTCTGTCCCTACAAACTAGATTTAGCACAGAATAGCACACTGAGAGTTTCCACGAGTGTCCTTCTCTGTCCCTAAACTCAAGGATTTCAAATATGGTTCAGCAAGATTGGTTTAGAACAGAATAGCACACTGACACTTTCCCTCACTGTACCTCTCTGTCCCTAAACTCAAGGATTTCAAATATGGTTCAGCAAGATTGGTTTAGAACAGAATAGCACACTGTCAGTTTCACTCACTGTACCTCTCTGTCCCTACAAACAAGATTTAGCACAGAATAGCACACTGATAGTTTCCACGAGTGTCCTTCTCTGTCCCTAAACTAAAGGATTTCAAATATGGTTCAGCAAGATTGGTTTAGAACAGAATAGCACACTGTCAGTTTCACTCACTGTCCTACTCTGTCCCTACAAACAAGATTTAGCACAGAATAGCACACTGATAGTTTCCACGAGTGTCCTTCTCTGTCCCTAAACTCAAGGATTTCAAATATGGTTCAGCAAGATTGGTTTAGAACAGAATAGCACACTGTCAGTTTCACTCACTGTACCTCTCTGTCCCTACAAACAAGATTTAGCACAGAATAGCACACTGATAGTTTCCACGAGTGTCCTTCTCTGTCCCTAAACTCAAGGATTTCAAATATGGTTCAGCAAGATTGGTTTAGAACAGAATAGCACACTGTCAGTTTCACTCACTGTCCTACTCTGTCCCTACAAACAAGATTTAGCACAGAATAGCACACTGACACTTTCCCTCACTGTACCTCTCTGTCCCTAAACTCAAGGATTTCAAATATGGTTCAGCAAGATTGGTTTAGAACAGAATAGCACACTGTCAGTTTCACTCACTGTCCTACTCTGTCCCTACAAACAAGATTTAGCACAGAATAGCACACTGACACTTTCCCTCACTGTACCTCTCTGTCCCTAAACTCAAGGATTTCAAATATGGTTCAGCAAGATTGGTTTAGAACAGAATAACACACTGTCAGTTTCACTCACTGTCCTACTCTGTCCCTACAAACTAGATTTAGCACAGAATAGCACACTGAGAGTTTCCACGAGTGTCCTTCTCTGTCCCTAAACTCAAGGATTTCAAATATGGTTCAGCAAGATTGGTTTAGAAAAGAATAGCACACTGACACTTTCCCTCACTGTACCTCTCTGTCCCTAAACTCAAGGATTTCAAATATGGTTCAGCAAGATTGGTTTAAAACAGAATAGCACACTGTCAGTTTCACTCACTGTACCTCTCTGTCCCTACAAACAAGATTTAGCACAGAATAGCACACTGATAGTTTCCACGAGTGTCCTTCTCTGTCCCTAAACTCAAGGATTTCAAATATGGTTCAGCAAGATTGGTTTAGAACAGAATAGCACACTGTCAGTTTCACTCACTGTCCTACTCTGTCCCTACAAACAAGATTTAGCACAGAATAGCACACTGATAGTTTCCACAAGTGTCCTTCTCTGTCCCTAAACTCAAGGATTTCAAATATGGTTCAGCAAGATTGGTTTAGAACAGAATAGCACACTGTCAGTTTCACTCACTGTACCTCTCTGTCTCTACAAACAAGATTTAGCACAGAATAGCACACTGATAGTTTCCACGAGTGTCCTTCTCTGTCCCTAAACTCAAGGATTTCAAATATGGTTTAGCAAGATTGGTTTAGAACAGAATAGCACACTGTCAGTTTCACTCACTGTCCTACTCTGTCCCTACAAACAAGATTTAGCACAGAATAGCACACTGACACTTTCCCTCACTGTACCTCTCTGTCCCTAAACTCAAGGATTTCAAATATGGTTCAGCAAGATTGGTTTAGAACAGAATAGCACACTGTCAGTTTCACTCACTGTACCTCTCTGTCCCTACAAACAAGATTTAGCACAGAATAGCACACTAATAGTTTCCACGAGTGTCCTTCTCTGTCCCTAAACTCAAGGATTTCAAATATGGTTCAGCAAGATTGGTTTAGAACAGAATAGCACACTGTCAGTTTCACTCACTGTCCTACTCTGTCCCTACAAACAAGTTTTAGCACAGAATAGCACACTGATAGTTTCCACGAGTGTCCTTCTCTGTCCCTAAACTCAAGGATTTCAAATATGGTTCAGCAAGATTGGTTTAGAACAGAATAGCACACTGTCAGTTTCACTCACTGTACCTCTCTGTCCCTACAAACAAGATTTAGCACAGAATAGCACACTGATAGTTTCCACGAGTGTCCTTCTCTGTCCCTAAACTCAAGGATTTCAAATATGGTTCAGCAAGATTGGTTTAGAACAGAATAGCACACTGTCAGTTTCACTCACTGTACCTCTCTGTCCCTACAAACAAGATTTAGCACAGAATAGCACACTGATAGTTTCCACGAGTGTCCTTCTCTGTCCCTAAACTCAAGGATTTCAAATATGGTTCAGCAAGATTGGTTTAGAACAGAATAGCACACTGTCAGTTTCACTCACTGTCCTACTCTGTCCCTACAAACAAGATTTAGCACAGAATAGCACACTGACACTTTCCCTCACTGTACCTCTCTGTCCCTAAACTCAAGGATTTCAAATATGGTTCAGCAAGATTGGTTTAGAACAGAATAGCACACTGTCAGTTTCACTCACTGTCCTACTCTGTCCCTACAAACTAGATTTAGCACAGAATAGCACACTGAGAGTTTCCACGAGTGTCCTTCTCTGTCCCTAAACTCAAGGATTTCAAATATGGTTCAGCAAGATTGGTTTAGAACAGAATAGCACACTGACACTTTCCCTCACTGTACCTCTCTGTCCCTAAACTCAAGGATTTCAAATATGGTTCAGCAAGATTGGTTTAGAACAGAATAGCACACTGTCAGTTTCACTCACTGTACCTCTCTGTCCCTACAAACAAGATTTAGCACAGAATAGCACACTGATAGTTTCCACGAGTGTCCTTCTCTGTCCCTAAACTCAAGGATTTCTAATTTGGTTCAGCAAGATTGGTTTAGAACAGAATAGCACACTGTCAGTTTCACTCACTGTCCTACTCTGTCCCTACAAACAAGATTTAGCACAGAATAGCACACTGATAGTTTCCACGAGTGTCCTTCTCTGTCCCTAAACTCAAGGATTTCAAATATGGTTCAGCAAGATTGGTTTAGAACAGAATAGCACACTGTCAGTTTCACTCACTGTCCTACTCTGTCCCTACAAACAAGATTTAGCACAGAATAGCACACTGATAGTTTCCACGAGTGTCCTTCTCTGTCCCTAAACTCAAGGATTTCAAATATGGTTCAGCAAGATTGGTTTAGAACAGAATAGCACACTGTCAGTTTCACTCACTGTCCTACTCTGTCCCTACAAACAAGATTTAGCACAGAATAGCACACTGACACTTTCCCTCACTGTACCTCTCTGTCCCTAAACTCAGGGATTTCAAATATGGTTCAGCAAGATTGGTTTAGAACAGAATAGCACACTGTCAGTTTCACTCACTGTCCTACTCTGTCCCTACAAACAAGATTTAGCACAGAATAGCACACTGACACTTTCCCTCACTGTACCTCTCTGTCCCTAAACTCAAGGATTTCAAATATGGTTCAGCAAGATTGGTTTAGAACAGAATAGCACACTGTCAGTTTCACTCACTGTCCTACTCTGTCCCTACAAACTAGATTTAGCACAGAATAGCACACTGAGAGTTTCCACGAGTGTCCTTCTCTGTCCCTAAACTCAAGGATTTCAAATATGGTTCAGCAAGATTGGTTTAGAACAGAATAGCACACTGACACTTTCCCTCACTGTACCTCTCTGTCCCTAAACTCAAGGATTTCAAATATGGTTCAGCAAGATTGGTTTAGAACAGAATAGCACACTGTCAGTTTCACTCACTGTACCTCTCTGTCCCTACAAACAAGATTTAGCACAGAATAGCACACTGATAGTTTCCACAAGTGTCCTTCTCTGTCCCTAAACTCAAGGATTTCAAATATGGTTCAGCAAGATTGGTTTAGAACAGAATAGCACACTGTCAGTTTCACTCACTGTCCTACTCTGTCCCTACAAACAAGATTTAGCACAGAATAGCACACTGATAGTTTCCACGAGTGTCCTTCTCTGTCCCTAAACTCAAGGATTTCAAATATGGTTCAGCAAGATTGGTTTAGAACAGAATAGCACACTGTCAGTTTCACTCACTGTACCTCTCTGTCCCTACAAACAAGATTTAGCACAGAATAGCACACTGATAGTTTCCACGAGTGTCCTTCTCTGTCCCTAAACTCAAGGATTTCAAATATGGTTCAGCAAGATTGGTTTAGAACAGAATAGCACACTGTCAGTTTCACTCACTGTCCTACTCTGTCCCTACAAACAAGATTTAGCACAGAATAGCACACTGACACTTTCCCTCACTGTACCTCTCTGTCCCTAAACTCAAGGATTTCAAATATGGTTCAGCAAGATTGGTTTAGAACAGAATAGCACACTGTCAGTTTCACTCACTGTCCTACTCTGTCCCTACAAACAAGATTTAGCACAGAATAGCACACTGACACTTTCCCTCACTGTACCTCTCTGTCCCTAAACTCAAGGATTTCAAATATGGTTCAGCAAGATTGGTTTAGAACAGAATAGCACACTGTCAGTTTCACTCACTGTCCTACTCTGTCCCTACAAACTAGATTTAGCACAGAATAGCACACTGAGAGTTTCCACGAGTGTCCTTCTCTGTCCCTAAACTCAAGGATTTCAAATATGGTTCAGCAAGATTGGTTTAGAAAAGAATAGCACACTGACACTTTCCCTCACTGTACCTCTCTGTCCCTAAACTCAAGGATTTCAAATATGGTTCAGCAAGATTGGTTTAGAACAGAATAGCACACTGTCAGTTTCACTCACTGTACCTCTCTGTCCCTACAAACAAGATTTAGCACAGAATAGCACACTGATAGTTTCCACGAGTGTCCTTCTCTGTCCCTAAACTCAAGGATTTCAAATATGGTTCAGCAAGATTGGTTTAGAACAGAATAGCACACTGTCAGTTTCACTCACTGTCCTACTCTGTCCCTACAAACAAGATTTAGCACAGAATAGCACACTGATAGTTTCCACAAGTGTCCTTCTCTGTCCCTAAACTCAAGGATTTCAAATATGGTTCAGCAAGATTGGTTTAGAACAGAATAGCACACTGTCAGTTTCACTCACTGTACCTCTCTGTCTCTACAAACAAGATTTAGCACAGAATAGCACACTGATAGTTTCCACGAGTGTCCTTCTCTGTCCCTAAACTCAAGGATTTCAAATATGGTTTAGCAAGATTGGTTTAGAACAGAATAGCACACTGTCAGTTTCACTCACTGTCCTACTCTGTCCCTACAAACAAGATTTAGCACAGAATAGCACACTGACACTTTCCCTCACTGTACCTCTCTGTCCCTAAACTCAAGGATTTCAAATATGGTTCAGCAAGATTGGTTTAGAACAGAATAGCACACTGTCAGTTTCACTCACTGTCCTACTCTGTCCCTACAAACAAGATTTAGCACAGAATAGCACACTGACACTTTCCCTCACTGTACCTCTCTGTCCCTAAACTCAAGGATTTCAAATATGGTTCAGCAAGATTGGTTTAGAACAGAATAGCACACTGTCAGTTTCACTCACTGTCCTACTCTGTCCCTACAAACAAGATTTAGCACAGAATAGCACACTGACACTTTCCCTCACTGTACCTCTCTGTCCCTAAACTCAAGGATTTCAAATATGGTTCAGCAAGATTGGTTTAGAACTGAATAGCACACTGTCAGTTTCACTCACTGTCCTACTCTGTCCCTACAAACTAGATTTAGCACAGAATAGCACACTGAGAGTTTCCACGAGTGTCCTTCTCTGTCCCTAAACTCAAGGATTTCAAATATGGTTCAGCAAGATTGGTTTAGAACAGAATAGCACACTGACACTTTCCCTCACTGTACCTCTCTGTCCCTAAACTCAAGGATTTCAAATATGGTTCAGCAAGATTGGTTTAGAACAGAATAGCACACTGTCAGTTTCACTCACTGTACCTCTCTGTCCCTACAAACAAGATTTAGCACAGAATAGCACACTGATAGTTTCCACGAGTGTCCTTCTCTGTCCCTAAACTCAAGGATTTCAAATATGGTTCAGCAAGATTGGTTTAGAACAGAATAGCACACTGACACTTTCACTCACTGTCCTACTCTGTCCCTACAAACAAGATTTAGCACAGAATAGCACACTGATAGTTTCCACGAGTGTCCTTCTCTGTCCCTAAACTCAAGGATTTCAAATATGGTTCAGCAAGATTGGTTTAGAACAGAATAGCACACTGTCAGTTTCACTCACTGTACCTCTCTGTCCCTACAAACAAGTTTTAGCACAGAATAGCACACTGATAGTTTCCACGAGTGTCCTTCTCTGTCCCTAAACTCAAGGATTTCAAATATGGTTCAGCAAGATTGGTTTAGAACAGAATAGCACACTGTCAGTTTCACTCACTGTCCTACTCTGTCCCTACAAACAAGATTTAGCACAGAATAGCACACTGACACTTTCCCTCACTGTACCTCTCAGTCCCTAAACTCAAGGATTTCAAATATGGTTCAGCAAGATTGGTTTAGAACAGAATAGCACACTGTCAGTTTTACTCACTGTCCTACTCTGTCCCTACAAACAAGATTTAGCACAGAATAGCACACTGACACTTTCCCTCACTGTACCTCTCTGTCCCTAAACTCAAGGATTTCAAATATGGTTCAGCAAGATTGGTTTAGAACAGAATAGCACACTGACACTTTCCCTCACTGTACCTCTCTGTCCCTACAAACAAGGATTAGCACAGAATAACACACTGACACTCTCCCTACCTATCCTTATTTGTCCCTAAACACAAGGAATCCAGGATTAGTAAAGGAAAAAAAATGACACTGTCCCTGCCTATGCTTCTCTTTCTCTGCTCCGGAACACACTACACAAGGCCGCCGCGCTGGCGGCCTTTTTTAGTGTGGGGCGTGTACTAAACCCCCTCAAGAATAATTGGCCACAGGCATCCTGCCTGTGGCCAATCATTGCTCTCCTCGCTGCCGGCGCTGTGATTGGCCAAGCATGCGGGGTCACAGTGCATGCTTGGCCAATCACAGCGCCTGGATGACACTGCGATGGCGTAGTGCATTGTGGGCCCTTCGCGTCACTCGAATTTGGCGCGAACGGCCCAAATCATTCGATCTTCGTCGAACGATCGAACAGCCGATGTTCGAGTCGAACGTATGTTCGACTCGAACACGAAGCTCATCCCTACTCATAAGACATAGGAAAGTCTTGCCTAGCAACTAAAATAGTAAGCCTGTGCTCTTTAGACTCAGAGCTACAAGTGTTCAACTATTCTTAAAGCAAAGTTCCACCCAAAAATTGAACTTCCACTTTTCTGGTTCCTCCCCCCTCCGGTGTCACATTTGGCACCTTTCAGGGGGAGGGGGGAGCAGATACCTGTCTAATACAGGTATTTGCTCCCACTTCCAGTGATAGATCGATGCAGAATTCGTAGCGATCTACGACATGTCCCGCCCCTCCTCCACCCCCCTCTGTCTTTTGGGAGACACACAGGTCCCAGAAGACAGCAGGGACCAGTGAGGACTCGCGCATGTGCAGTACGGAGCAGATCGACTTTGGGTGAGGACATCGCGGGCGCCCTGGACAATCCACTTCTAAGGCATCACATTTCACATTGAGAGCACCACACGGGCGCCGCCCCCTCTCTCCACCCACCCCCTCTATGACCAATGAATAGATTCATGCACCAATCAGGTGCTTGGGTCTGTTACCCGTCACCTGATTGGCTGAAATGACAGGCGCCTATCAGGAGGAGAGGATGGGAGATGAGGACGGGAGGAGACACATGAAGGTAAGTTCCGGGCGAGCGAGCGGGGGGGTTTCAGTGGCATCATTTGATGGGCACACTAGCAGCATTTGATGGGCACACTGGCAGCATTTGATGGGCACACTGGCGGCCTTTGATGGGCACAGTGGCGGCATTTGATGGCACAATGGCAGCATTTGATGGGCACATTGACTACATTTGATGGCACAGTGGCTACATTTGATGGGCACACACTCAGCGTTTGATGGGCACACTGACAGCATTTGATGGGCACACTGGCTGCGTTTGATAGGCACAGTGGCTGCGTTTGATGACACAGTGGCTGGGTTTGATGGGCCCAGTGAGGCTGCAATTGATGTGTTTTTTTCATAATTTTTCAGTTTGTTTGCGCCCCCCCATAAATTTTGAGCACCAGTCGCCGCTAACCACAAGGTTCCCTCAGCACATGTGATGATATGTAATAAATGGACGGTGAGCAGTACATAGGGCAAGTGTTGCCCACAAGAGATGGGGTGGAAATGGATACTTGTAAACAGATAATAAACAGCTCACAAACAGATATATCCGCATCCACTGTAGGAATATCAATGTCAAAAGACAAAACATTACAATAATAATTATACAGAGATTTTGCAACAGTGTTATGTCTTTTATAAATTCTAATCTACACCATCTGCAGGTCTTTTAAAATCTTACTTGAATATCACAGGACAGAGGTATCTTATTTGTACAATTTACTCAGTGTTCATAGACTATTTGTTCCGGCCTTACAAGGGGGTTACCAAAGAAGGCCCTAACTTGCATACATAGGCTTATCCCATTTAACATAAGGTAGGGATCTACCTAAGAGACACATGAGAAGATAAGGGAGAGGAATGAAAGAAGAAAAGAATGTAAGAACAAATAGGGGTGATGGTAAGGAATAGGGAAGACGAGGTGGAAAAGAAAGGGGGTCACTCCTTCTGGGCCCCCCAATTTCTATAATGAATATCGGATCCATGGGTTACAAATTTTGTCACATTTCTTTTGTGATCTATGTAGCAAACTTGTCAGGTTATCATTAACAATGATCCAGTTAAATTTAAGCTTGACAAACTCAATCTCCAGTTTTTTGCCATCCCTTTTCAAGCAGCCAATTAAATATGTGACACTAAGGCTGACGGCCTGCCATCCGAGGTGTATAAACGCTACACTGAACAACTGATTCCAACCCTTTTAAAAGTTTACAATAAAGCATTTGACACTGGTATACTCCCTCCCTCCACGAATGAGGCTCTTATTGTGGTCTTACTGAAACCGGGAAAAGACGCCACGTCCCCGGATTCATACAGACCTATCTCCCTGCTCACGTTTGACATTAAACTTTTGGCCAGGGTCCTGGCCACCAGATTGGCCAAGTGTATCCATCACGTGGTACATAGGGATCAGTCCGGCTTCATCCCCACAAGATCCACATCCCAAAATTTACGTAGATTGTTCCTCAACGTACAATTACCTGTTGACAATCCCAGTAATAGGGCCATCTTCTCTCTGGATGCAGCTAAAGCGTTCGACAGTGTCGAATGGCCCTATTTATGGGAGGTGCTGAACAGATTCGGAGTGGGTCCCTCTTTCTTAAAATGGGTTCAACTGTTAAATAGCTCCCCCTCAGCGAGAATGCGTATCAATGGCAATGTATCTGGACCATTCAGGCTTTTCCGGGGCACACGGCAGGGGTGTCCTCTCTCAACCCTGTTGTTTGCCCTGGCTCTGGAACCCCTAGCCATACACTTCAGAGCCTCGCCAGATATCATAGGCTTCCGCAGGGGTCCAAGACAGGATGTGATTTCTTTGTATGCAGATGACACGCTGATTTATTTAGGAGATACTGACAGCTCTTTGAGGAACGCAATGCTTTTGATTGCGGACTTTGGAAAGCTGTCGGGTTTCAGTATCAATTGGAATAAGTCGGTGCTTATGCCCTTGGATCCCTTGATGAACCCCTTAACTGACTGCGCTAGAGACATACTCATGGTTGATGAGTTTCGATACCTGGGCATTCAGGTAAAATCGAACACCCTACTCAATATCTGGCACTGAATCTGGTACCATTGCTACGCAAATTCCGAGTGAAATCCTTGGCATGGACTAAGCTGCCTCTTTCAGTGACAGGTAGGGCAAATCTCATTAAAATGGTTTGGGCCCCACAACTCTTATACATATTTCACAATACTCCCATTTGGATACCACATAAATGGTTTACTCAAATTGATGCTCAGTTCAGGGACTTAATATGGGGCTATAAAGGTAGCACAGATAAGTCTCTCTACCTTGCAGTTGGCTAAAGATCAAGGTGGCATGGCAGCACCGCATGCCCGATACTACTTTGTAGCCTCCCAAATCCAACACCTTGGTAACTGGTGAGGGGAAGATGAAAATTTTCCCATTAGGTCGTTGTTGGTCCCCTGTGGTTCTAAGCTTTCCATTCTATCTCACTTGGAGGCAGGGCTTACTCATTTACCGCACACTCTCCCCACGATAATCTTATTAAATTCCCTGTGGAAATACACTAGGTCTATCCTGAAGATTAGGGGTGTGTGTTCCTTTACGCCCATATGGAGGAATACTTATTATAAGGAACTTATTAAGCTTACAGATTTTCGCTCCCGGGAGCATGCAGGCGTTCACTACATTACTCAGCTGTTCAATGGTACGATTCTTAAATCATTTGCGGACCTTAGAGAGGAGTTCTCTCTCGACAGGACACAATTTTACAGATACCTACAACTGAGGCATGCTGTACAGAGCGAGCCAGGGGCGGATCGAGAGTCTTTTCTCGGGAGGGGCACTGCTCAAAAATATGTTTTTTTTTGTGGGAAATTTATCGGGGAAATGGCTGGTGTCGGCGCTTCAATCATCCCGGCACCAAGGTTGTTATGGTGTCAGGATGATTGAAGCGCATTATTTCTATTATTACATTGTAATATAAAATTAAATAGTTCAATGCAGAATCAGTGGGAGCCCCGAGTGTGTCACTTGCCACCGTCGCCTGCAATTAGTGGGAGCCTTGAGCGTGTCACTTGCCACACGTTGCGGATTGTCACTTGCCACATCTTGTGGATTGTCACTTGCCACACCTTGTGGATTGTCACTTGCCACATCACCTGCCACACCTTGCGGATTGTCACTAGCCACTCCTCGCGGATTGTCACTTGCCACTCACCTGCCTCACCTTGCTGATTGTCACTTGCCTGCCACCAGATGCAGATTGTCATTTGCCACGTCACCTGACACAATTTGCGGATTGTCACTAACTTGCCTGCTAAGGTGTAGTTTTGGTTGTCTCTTGCTGTGTCCCAGACTCCCAGAGTCAGGCAGCAGAGAGATAATGTAATCTCTCTGCTGCCTGCACAGTGAGGGCGGAAGTCACTGCAGGAATGCAGGGCAGGCACGGGCGGTGAGAGATGAGCCTGCTCTCTCACTCTTACCTGCGCTGCCAACACACTGAGCAGCACGGTCTGCCCACAAACCGCGCCACCCGCAAACCGCGTCGCAAGCGGAGCCGCCTGCTTTCTTACCCGTCTGTGGAGCCGCACGCTATCGCACCTGCCCGCAGAGCGGCCCGACATGACTCACTGACGTCACTCGTTGCTAGATGCCAAGCGGCCCAGGCGTTAGCAACGAGTGAATGGAAGAGGCTCCACCCACCTCCTCCTCCGCTCCTGGTATCGTGTCAGTGCGCCGCGTAACTACATTAGACAAGTCTCTCTCTCGGCGCCGCTGATCGGCTGATGTGAGAAACTGAGAGAGAGAGACCCAGAGAGGCAGCGGCAGCCGCAGAACAAGTACTGTATATACTCGAGTATAAGCGACCCGAATATAAGCCGAGGCACCTAATTTTACCCCAAAAAACTAGGAAAACGTATTGACTCGAGTATAAGCCTAGGGTGTCTATCTCCATGCCTCACTGTGCCTCACTTTGCCTCACTGTGCCCATGCTTCACTGTGCCCATGACTAGACTGATGTTTAACATCGGAGTCTATGGAAGGAGAACCTGGCTCTGGGGTCCAGGGGACCTACATCTGGCCGGTACCGGGTCCGCAAAATCACCGGAGAAATGACCGTTTAACATTGGAGTCTATGGAAGGAATGCCCGGCTTTGAAAAATCAGTTCTCCCCGGCCGTAGGTCTCCCAGACACCAAACTTTGCACACTTGTAGAGAAGACATTGGGCTACATGTGTGCCAAGGTTGGGGTCCAGTGGACCTATGGCCGGCCGGTACCGGGTCCCCAAAGTCCGGGAGATCAGGCGCAAAAAAAAACTGAGCAAGCAACTGAGTGTGACAGATGGTCTCGGGGGGGGGGCAATTGCCCTGTTGCCCCCTCCTGGATCCGCCCCTGGAGCGAGTGTAGAATATCCACTCTTGTGCCGACGGTACATCCTCTGCTGAGGGATGTGCTGTTGACAGAAGACAAAAAGGGTATGATTTCCAGGATATACACTAGACTACTTAATTCCACGCTTGATACCTCTACCCTGCCTTGTAGAAGAGGGTGGGAAAAGGATCTGGGTCCTATAGACGGGGAAACCTGGGAGCTGTGTCTCATGTCCGCACCATTGTGTCGGTATCAGCGTCACATAGACTTTTGCATCTTTTTCTATTACATAGGTCAGTGTATTATAGGAAATTAATACATACTATGTACCTGGACTTTTTGCTGCACATGATTTGTGACTGGTTGTCTATGTGTTCTGTTTTTCAATAAACTTTTTTTTTCTGATTGAAAAAAAATATATATTTGACACTAAGCATTTTGAGTAAATGTGATTTTCCTAACAGATATGAGGAATAAAGTGATTTTGGGGAATTTAGGAATATTCACTTTAGTTATAGAATAGATGAAGTTTAAAATCCTAATCCAAAATCTGCCACCAAAATCATTGCCACCATATATGAAATTTGGGGGGGTTATTTACGAAATGCAAATCCACTTTGCACTACAAGTGCAAACTACAAGTGCAAAATGCAAAATGGAAGTGCAGTCGTTGTAAATCGGAGGGGTAGATCTGAAATGAGGGAAGCTCTGCTGATTTTATTATCCAATCATGTGCAAGCATTTTTTTATTTTCCTTGCATGTCCCCCTTGGATCTAAAGCGACTGTACTTCCAAGTGCATTTTCAGTGCAATTTAAAGTGCACTTTGCACTTGTAGTTTGCACTTGTAGTGCCAAGTGGATTTGCCTTTAGTAATTAACCCCCATGGTGTCCATCTGGCCACAACGTTTGAGGCTGGGTTCACACATATGCAAATTGGATGCAGGTTTCGCCGCATCCAATTCGCATGACAGGCAAGTGTGACCTGTTCTCAATGGAGCCGATTCACACGTACAGAGAGGCCGTGGTCCGGATTGAAAAAAGTTCTGGTGCATGTTAGGGTCTGGTTCGGGTGCGAATTCAGGAAAAATGTACTGCTCCAAAGATGCTGCTTGCAGGAGTTTTTTTAACGTCCTGCCAGCGCATCGCCTCAGTGTGAAAGGCCTCGGGCTTTCACACTGAGACAGCAGGGGAGCCGTTTTTCAGGCGCTTTACAGGCGTTATTTTTAGCCCAAAAGTGCCTGAAAAACGCCCCAGTGTAAAAGGGGTCTAAGTATACTGTATATAGCGTAAATTCTTCCTTTCAATGCTTTCCTATCCATGCAGGTTAACTCAATAAGAGGTTGACTTGCCTGTTTAGGCTTAAGCCTCGTACACACGACCGATTTTCTCTGCAAAAAACGACAAGAAACCTGTTGGGAGAGCTTTCTTGCTGAGAAAACTGTTCGTGTGTATGGTTTCTCGTCGAGAAAACTGCCGGGAATCTCGACGAAAAAAATAGAGAATCTGCTCTCTATTTTCTCGTCAGGATTCTCGTTTTTCTCGTTGAGATTCTCGTCGGCCTGTTTCCCGACGAGAAAACCGGTCGTGTGTATGCTTTTCCGAGTCTTAAAAAATCGCGCATGCTCAGAATCAAGTATAAGACGGAAGCGCTCTTTTTGGTAAAACTAGCGTTCGTAATGGAGATAGCACATTCGTCACGCTAAAAAAAACTGAAAGCACGAAGACTGAAAAGCGCAAATCGTCTCTCCCCAAACTTTTACTAACACGTGGTAACACGAGATCAGCGAAAGCAGCCCGAGGGGTGAAATCGAACTTCCCCTTTATACTGCCGTCGTACGTGCTGGACGTGACTGCGCAGAACAACGACGAGATTTGGAATTGACAGTGTGTATGCAAGGAAAGCTTGACAAGAAGCTCGTCAAGCTTGACAAGAAGCTCGTCAAGCTTGACAAGAATCTCGTAGAGAAAATCGACGGGTTTTTTACGACGATAAACTCGGTCGTGTGTACGAGGCTTAAGACTTAAACAGGAAAGGTTTCCATTGAGAGTAATTAAGGTAATTTTGAAAGGAAGTCCCACATTTGGATTAGACCTTTGTTTTCCACCACTCAATAAAGTTGTCGTCGCTCAACAATTTTGAGCACCAGTCGTCACTAACCACAAGGTTCCCTTAGCACATGTGATGATGTGTAATAAATGGAGGGTGAGCAGTACATAGGGCAAGTGTTGCCCACAAGAGATGGGGTGGAAATGGATACTTGTAAACAGATAATAAACAGCTCACAAACAGATATATCTGCATCTACTGTAGGAATATCAATGTCAAAAGACAAAACTTTACAACAATAATAATACAGAGATATTGCAACAGTGTTATGTCTTTTATAAATTCAAATCTACACCATCTGCAGGTCTTTTAAAATCTCACTTGAATATCACAGGACAAACCTGAGGTATCTTATTTGTACAATTTACTCAGTGTTCATAGACTATTTGTTCCGACCTTACAAGGGGTTTACCAAAAAAGGCCCTAACTTGTGCATACATAGGCTTATCCCATTGAACATAAGGTAGGGATGATGTTTGTGAGTACTTTGGCACTTTTTTTATTAAAGCGCCTTAACACTAATACTGCGCAATTAAGTATTTATGTTTTACCTCCATGTGAGATTCGATTGATGTCTGGAAAGGAGACTAATGCGGTGTACACACGATAGGAATTTCCGATGAAAAAACTCAGAGTCCGTCTGAGTTTTTTCATCGGAAATTCCGACCGTGTGTGGGCCCAATCGGAGAAATTCCAATGAATTCCATCGGAATTTTCAAATAGAACCTGTTCTATTTTTTCCGGATGAAATTCTGTCGGAATTCCGATGGGAGTTTGGTCGGAAAAATGTCCGATCGTGTGTACGGGGCATTAACCTGATGGTCACATTCACTGTCGATTCAGAGGAGCTTCAAGTCCATACGGTAAACAATCCTGTATTGACTAATTTATTCGGGTAGTCAATTGTTTATGGTAAGGGTCAGTGTGTGTCCTTTTCATCAGTGGTGGTTTCCATTGCAACGCCTACTGTTTGGGATTATCATCACTGGACTTTTTTTGAAACTTTGATCCATGTTTTATGTAGCGCACCAACCCCAGACTTTACCTGCTGTTCTTCTGCTTGGCTCCTCCGCAGGAAAGAATGAGGCACACCGCACCACAAGCCCGTACCCTCCTGGATGGGGAGGTTGAGCGGTGTTAGTTTCTCGGGCCTGCTTGCAGCCAGTGTTTACAAACCTCCAGTGCTGACCTCGTTTCTGTGGTAGTCAGAAACAAGCCTTTAGTTTAGTAAGCAACTGTCCACACCAACTGAAAGGTCCAACTCTTATTTATTCTTTTTAGCACAATAAATAGTCTCTTTGAAAGCAGACAGGTTGGGACAAGACACAGGTCAGATAAGGTGGGAGGAGGTCAAGGCACAAACTTGAATTCAGGTTTTCTCCTATTCTGATTAGCACGAACAGGCTTGGCGCATGGTCTCTGCCACAGACCATGAAGTTGGTCACTGCCACTGACCGGGTGAAAAAGAAGATGAAAGCCACTGCCACTGACCTTGGGTGCATAGTGTCACTGCCACTGTGACTTAAAGAACACGCACTTCCTTCTGTTAGTAAACTGCCCCTTTATAGGACAAGAACATCCCTCCGGAGAGTTACCAGAGGCCCCATCTGTCACCACGACTCTGCGCTGGGTCTTCAGAAAGGGTCACCTCCCTGGCCTCCTCATCCTGGATACGGGTCCCCTCGCAAGGCAGATCCCTGGGAGTCTCAGACCCCGGCGGATCCCAGCCAAAGGCCGCTGGGCTCCAGGCCTTTCTCCAAAGTACCTCACCCCAGACTGAAGGTGTCTGAGATGGAACAGCAGCTCTGTCTCTGGGCCTAGGGCACCCAGAGACAACCCGACCAGGCCTCCGGGCCTAGGGCACCCGGAGGCGACACACCTGCACCCAGGCCTAAGGTGCCTGAGCGCGGAAACGACGACCACTCCTGGAAGATGGCCGCCCCCTTTTATATCCTCTCCCGACAGGCACAGCAGGTTCCCCGCCCCGCCGTACTACTGCCAAGAGGGGACAAAAAAAAGGCACAACACTGTACTGCTGTTCAACCCGGGCCTATGGCAACAGCGCCACCTATAGGCCCCAGGGAACTACACACCAGTACCATCTCTCAGGGACAGAAATGGTCCATGAAACCTAACAATTTGTGCATCTGAGCCTAGTTACCACTCAGATGCTTCCTCCTAAATGTAACCACCCGCTACATTATTATGGACTATATATCTATCCTTACCATTGCATTTATTTAATACACTATTCACTTGGTGTTTTTGTTTCTTCAAAGCGCTGCTTTTTATTGTTATATTTATTTGGTTTTCCAGGAATATTTTGTGCTAGCTGCTTATATTATGATTAATAATATTACATTTATATATCTACTAAGTCCCAGATATTTTGTTTTTCTTTTAATAGAATGTATTATCTGTCTCAAAAACACAATTTCAAGTCTGGCTAGGATGACTGAAAAGCAAAGCAGCAACTAAAAGACAATCAGTCACATATCCAAAACCTGAAAAAAGCCCTGGGACTGGGTGTATTTAGGTAAAAGGTACTAGGACTCAAGTGGTTAAACAGCATTCCAGAAGACCAGTTTTACAGGACCTCAAAAATTTTACATAAAAGAATAAGTGTAATTTCATAAAATCAATTAAGAGTGACTTCCTTCCAGCCAATATAGCCAAAAGCCTTGGGTGACCTCAGTCTTTTTTACTTCCGAAACACAAAGGGCCCAGTACAGTCCTGTTTGTATCCTGATTGGCTGCTCCAACGGATTTGGTTGTGCTCCACCAAAAGAGCTTCAAGGCTCACCACAAGGGTTAAATTATAATCAAAGGTGACCATTCACACCTGTCCTTTGAAGTTTATCACTCGGAAAAGCTCCTTTTGCCTAGGTTCACATTGGTACAATTTGGCATGTGATTTGACATGTGCCGCACCGATTCCCAAAAGCAGTTCCTGTACTACTTTTGGGGACATCGGGGGGGCAATTTGTATAGACATCTGTGCAAGAACCCGCACAGATGTCTCTGAAATGGCCCCCGAAGTCGGACTGACATGCGGGTATGAAATCATGCGAGTTCAGCTGAACTTGCACGATTTCTAACCCGCTGTCAGTGTGAACCTAGGCTTTGAGACAGTGTTGTGTGATTTGACCCCAAATAGGCAATAATGACAGTGCCTGAAAAACATGTGAAAACATGTGTATGCATGTTTTCTTGCCTGGTCATTAGCTTTTCTATTGCGTAAAAGTACTTTTAAAAAAAATCATCCAAAACTGCAGAGTGCAAGAATACAAAAAAAAACACACAAACAAGACCAGAAATGCTCAGCTCAAGTGTAAATGGGGCCTACCATAAAACTGCAGTCATCCCAATATATGCTGTGTATGTGAACAATAAGACTGGGGAGGCTGCTCAATGACCTATACGGTACATCTGGCTAAATATTTGCTCACATGAGATGTGATATGCACATACTCATTCTTGGTTAGTGACTAGTGAATTGAGAGAGAGTAGTAGTAGATAAAGCTTCTTGAGTATCAATTAAAGTGACACTAAACAATATCCTTGTTTTTCAAAAATAATCCATACACAGCCACTACTTAAAGCGGAGTTCCACCCATTTTTGAGAGGTGGTCTTAAACTAAAGACCACCTCTGAAAACCTCATTTTTGGATATTGTTTTTTTTTTACCTACCTTTTTGGAAGTACCAAGTGTACTTCCGATCCAGCCGGGCCGCGGCCCATGACGTCACGTCCTCTTCTGCGGCGAGCTCCCCCGTTGTCTTCTGGGACCTGTGTGTGTCCCAGAAGACAAGCTGGTGATTCACAAAGCGCCGCGCGGCTTGCGCATGTGTAGTAGGAAACTGGCAGTGAAGCCGCAAGGCTCCACTGCCAGTTTCCCTTAGTTGGAATGGCGACACCGGTACCCGATCCGATGGACGGATCGGCCTCGGGGGGCCAACATCGCGTGCTCCCTGGACAGGTAAGTGTCCTTATTAAAAGTCAGCAGCTACAGTGTTTGTAGCTGCTGACTTTTAAAAAAAAAAAAATAATTTTGGCTGGAACACCGCTTTAACCACTTAAGCCCCGGACCAATACGCAGCATAAAGACCAGGCCCCTTTTTGCGATTCGGCACTGCGTCACTTTAACTGACAATTGCACGGTCGTGCGACGTGGCTCCCAAACAAAATTGACGTCCTTTTTTTCCCACAAATAGAGCTTTCTTTTGGTGGAATTTGATCACCCCTGCGGTTTTTATTTTTTGCTTTATAAACAAAAATATAGCAATATTTTTTACTTTTTGCTATAATAAATATCCCCCAAAAATATATTAAAAAAAAAATCCTCATTTTAGGCCGATACGTATTCTTCTACATATTTTTGGTAAAAAAAAAATCGCAATCTGCGTTTATTGATTGGTTTGCGCAAAAGTTTTTTTTTACTAGTAATGGCGGCGATCAGCGATTTTTTCCGTGACTGCGACATTATGACGGACACATCGGACACTTTTGACACATTTTTTGGGACCATTGTCATTTTTACAGCGATCAGTGCAATAAAAATGCACTGGTTACTGTAAAAATGACACTGGCAGTGAAGAGGTTAACCACTAGGGGCGCTGAAGGGGTTAAGTGTGCCTAGGGGAGTGATTACTACTGTGTGGGGGCGTGGCTACGAGTGACACTAACATCTCCCCGCTCCATGCCTCTGTGAGACGATCGCGGGGATTCCCGCGGCGATCGAGTCCGCGGGACCCGCGGTCCGACTCACGGGGAAGGCAGGGATGTCGCGAGCGCGCCGCCGGTGGTGCGCGCGCGATCCCGACGTCGGGCAGTTAAAGGGGACATACAGGTACGTGATTGTGCCTGTACGAGCCATTCTGCCGACGTATATATACAGTGGCTGGTCCTCAAGTGGTTAATAGCCCCGTAATCAATTTTTTTGTAAATTGTTTCTTACTATGTTTTTCTGCCTCCTTGTAATGTATTCTGTGAGCTCCCAAACCTCTCCTTTTCCCCCGTCAGTTTCCACAATAGTTGCAGTCTTGTGCCCTGCTCTTTGGACATTCAAGTCAATAGTCCCTAGTCCATCTTGAGAGTGAGCAAGAGAGGGTGACTACGTTCTTACATACAGTAAGACCATGGAGAATGAATGTGACCACCCTCTAATAGAAAGACAAATCACAGCTGCAGAAATATAAAAGCAATTCTGAGAAGTCAGAAAGCAACTGAAATCTATTTATTTAAGTTAAGTATACATACTTGAATAGATTTTTTTCAATCAGCATCAGCAATTCCCACATTTTCATCTTAAAGCGGTAGTAAAGCCCACTTTGTGATTTTTACCTAAAGGGAAGCCTATATAATAAATAAGGCTTACCTGTAGGTAAAATGAATATCTCCTAAACCTGCACTGTTTAGGAGATATTCACCCTGGATGCAGCCAGTTACGCCACCGGCGCATGTGCTCTGAGGGTCCGGAATAACTTGCCGGATGTTCAAAGCTTTGTTTCGGAACCGAGGGCTCCCGCGTGCATGCATGGGAGTGACGTCATCGCGGCTCCAGCCAATCACATAGAAGGAAGATGTTAGCCCTCTCAGTGGCACACCTCTGAAAGGCTTAGTTCCAAGGTAAGTATTTCATAATGTACTAGTATGCGATGCATATTAGCACATTATGCAATTGCCTTATAGGTGTTTTTTTTTTTTTTTTGTTTTTTTAAAACAGCCGCGGTTTATTATCGCTTTAATAGATTCCCTTTAAACTTGATGATACATTAACTGACATCCTCAGTAGTTGCAGGGTTCCCATTTCCACATGTGCAATTCAGTGCACATTCAAAGGAGGATTGGGAACAGGAAGGAAATACGCTTTTTTTTCAATGAGACATAGGGCTCAATTCACAATTTTAGCACTCCAGGATAGGAATACCTATTTTCCAAAAAAGTTACAGTTTCAGTTGAGTCCATTGAGATTTAAAAATTATAGTGACATGGCTAAAATAAAGGTCCCAATCATAGGGGTTGATTTACTAAAGGCAACTAGACTGTGCACTTTGCAATGTGCAATTGCACTCTCCAAGTGCAATTGCTACAGAGCTTAGTAAATGAGGTAAAGTTTCACTTTGCAAAGAATACCCAATCACATGCCAGGAAAATAAAAAGAACAGCATTTTTGCTTACACATGATTGGATAATGAAAGTCAGAAGAGCTTCTGCTCATTTATTAAGCACTGGGGCAACTGCTCTTGCAGAGTGCAACTGCACTTTACAAAGTGCACAGTCAGTTTACCTTTAGTAAATCAACCCCATGGTGTTAAATGTGTCATTTGTGCCCAAAGTACACAAATAAATAAAAATAAAATAAAAAGAACTCCCTGTTTGCAACATTTTTTTCTAAGATAAAATTCTGTTTTAAGAAGCCTGCATACAGTGAGATACTGTAGGATGCCAAACATGCTGAAAAAAGATTTTGGGATTATATGCACTTTAAAACTTTCTTCTGAAAGGACCTGGAAAGTCAGAACTCCTGATCTGAATACCTCTTTCAAATCCTTGACTCAGAAAGTATTGGGCAGTGGCGGCCCGTAATGTTGGGCGCACGGACACCGCCCCCCCCCCATCCTGTTGGATGGACAACAGCATGTAATGTAAAGTACTGTGAACTATATATTGTATGTAATAAAGGGGTGAATACTGCGCTAATGTGAATAATGAGAAATAAGTGCTAATAAGGCCAAGCTGCGACACAAAACATGTGATAATCATGTAAAATAGTAGGTAAAGGGGAAATAGTCGCCCTATGTAGATATGTGAAAAGTATATTGTGTAATATTAAATGTTCTCTTTAGCAAAGTATGGTGTACCTTAAATAGAATAAAGTATCCAACCACATATAAACAAAAAAATTATTAGATATACAATGATTTCAGTGAAAAAATATAAAATATCAATGACATATATCTGGAATGGTCCACCAAAATATCAGTACATTGAATGGATGACAAGTGCTCAGAAGAATTGATATAGGGATGTGATGACAAAATAAATCAATACAAAGTCAACTAAATCCAAGAAAAAGTTAGATCCAGTTCCACAATGTGACAAAAAGGCAGAGTAAGCAAGGAGTTAAGGTTGAGAGTGAAGTTGTAGCTGACTATCCACCAACACCAAGGGATGAGCTCCTCCTTGTGGTACACACTACAAAAAAAAAGGACCCTTACCGTATCGGGTGGACCTCCCGATAGTAGCAAGGTCACAGATGCCTGCAGATATAACCCTCTGCGGGGTCTTGGGCTCATCCGTGTGGTCAGAATCTCCAGGCTTCTATCGATCTCCTCACCGCAAGTTGCTGTATCACCGTCCTGAGTGTAGCTGGAACACTCTCTCCAATAAGGGTCTAAGCCTTCCCTCAGATCGGGGGACAGACGTGTAGCGGGATAAGAAAGGACTGTCCATGTGCTTCTAGAAAAACATGAGTTAGGCCTCGTACACACGACCGATTTTCTCGTCCAAAACCGTCAAGAAAAGTGCCGCGAGAGCTTTTTTGTCGAGAAAAACGTTCGTGTGTATGGTTTTACGACGAGAAAATTGCCGAGAATCTCGACGAGAAAATAGAGAACCTGCTCTCTATTTTCTCGTCAGGATTCCAGATTTCCTCGTCGTGTTTCTCGTCGGGCTGTTTTGTGACGAGAAAATGGTTCGTGTGTATGCTTTTACGACTCTTCCAAAAGCGCGCATGCTCACAAGCAACTATGAGACGGGAGCGCATCTTCTGGTAAAACAAGCCTTCGTAATGGAGAGAGCACATTCGTCACGCTCAAAAATATTGCATCGTTTAAATGTTCTGCATTGAAATCTTCGTTAGAATGTTACATTAATCAAAACGAGTGACCTTCTTTTGCTGCTGATATTCACACAGAGTTATGACTTTTTTTTTTAACCTTTTTCATGCTACTCTTAAGAAGATTTATGTGTATTATATCGTGCAAGTTTTTAGGAATAATTTAAATGGTTATATTTTTCAAAATGATGTTAATTATAATTTCGCAATGTTTTGATAGTGATCTCCCATTTAATTTTGGAATCTATATTAGTTAAATTTCCCCCCATGTTTTTTTGCAAATCAGATTTAGTTATTCTTTTGGGGGGGTGATATCTGTCCCTTTTTTTGTCAGTCAAATGTATCTGCTTACTCCAAAGCTAGATTTTTAATTTTTACAAATACACATAGTCAAGTATGAACTTAAACAAAAATCACATTTATTCATGTTTAGAAATAAAATAAAGAGAAGGCAGCGCTGGAGAACCTGCTGCCATTTGTGCATCCCAGGGACCCCAGAGCACACAGCAACCCTGTGTGAACACTAAAATTGGGAGCTTGAGAAGGCCAACATTTCTGAACACAATCTGATGCTGGCCTCCCAGAGGTCAGGAACAGCAGCAGGTGATATATATGTCCCAAGTGTGTGGTACTACAACAGGCTGCCTTCTGTCCGACCACAATGAAGCAAGGCCATCACTTCCTCTTCTTCCTGGCAACCTTCCCTGCAACCTTCCCTGAAGCCTTCCCTGCAGCCTTCCTTCTTCGTTTGGCTGGAGGCTGGGCCACTGGAGGGGTACTCCTGTCAGGAGGAGGAGGAGGAGATGTAGCAGAAGGGGGTGGGGCAGAAGAAGAAGGTGGAGGTGTAGCAGAAGGGGGTGGGGCAGAAGAAGAAGGTGGAGGTGTAGCAGAAGGGGGTGGGGCAGAAGAAGAAGGTGGAGGTGTAGCAGAAGGGGGTGGGGCAGAAGAAGAAGGTGGAGGTGTAGCAGAAGGGGTGGGGCAGAAGAAGAAGGTGGAGGTGTAGCAGAAGGGGGTGGGGCATAAGAAGAAGGTGGAGGTGTAGCAGAAGGGGGTGGGGCAGAAGAAGAAGGTGGAGGTGTAGCAGAAGGGGGTGGGGCAGAAGAAGAAGTTGGAGGTGTAGCAGAAGGGGGTGGGGCAGAAGAAGAAGGTGGAGGTGGAGGTTGAGGTTGGGTCAGTTGTGCCACCTCACATATGGCGGTATTGGGGGTAATTTTCTCCATCACCCCCTTGTTGAGCAAGGTGATGAGCAGGGGCTCGCATAGGAGGCGTTGCTCCATGCTCATCACCTTGAACTTAGCCTCCACTAGGCCGGCAATGGCCTCTTCAGGGGATGTGGGCTCCTGGAGGGTGGCATGGGCCTCATGAATAAGGGCCATTGCTGCCTCACTCATGCTCCTGTCCCTCCTGCCTCTTTTGTGAAGCTGGATGGGAGGCACCTGGGATCTGGTGCTTCTCCTTTGCCCTGCCACCTCCTGTCTGCCACTGGGCCCTGCCACCTCCTGTCTGCCACTGGGCCCTGCCACCTCCTGTCTGCCACTGGGCCCTGCCACCTCCTGTCTGCCAATGGGCCCTGCCACCTCCTGGCTGGCACTGGGCCCTGCCACCTCCTGGCTGCCACTGGGCCCTTCCTCCTCCTGCCTGAAAGTTTCCAGACCCTCCTCCTGGCTGATTTCATCCTGTGTATGAAAAAGGGACATCGTTTAATATGTTGGTTTAATCTTTGCATCAAACTTTGTAATCCTGAGTGAAGCAATTAGAATGTAAATCCATGAATCCTTCCTTTAAATTTACCACTACATCAGATTGACTATTTAGCACACAATTAAGTGCAGAATAATGTCTACAGATCTTGATTTCACTTGTGGAATCCAAAATATTTTATGTTTGTCATCTTGACATATTTGTCAAACATTAAGTTTATCCCAATACATTTTCAGTTAATACTATACCTGGCTCCAGATGGCCAAATCAGGATCATCCAGGATGGCTGCCTCCTCTTGCTCCAGAGAAGGCTCAGGTTGGCTGCAGGGAAGTCTGGGGGGAAGAGTGGAGAGTGATGGCCTTGTCTCAATGTGGTCATCCAGGAAGGACATCCTGTTGTAGTACCACAAAATCGGGACATAAACATCACCTGCTGCTGCTCCTGACCTCTGAGAAGCCAGCACCTTAGAGCGTTCAGTCCTGTAGGTACCTCTCAAGCTCCCAATTTTAGTGTCCACTTGTTTTGCTGTGGCTGTGGGCACCTTGGTATGCACAAATGGGAGCAGCTTCTCCAGCGCTGCTTTTCTCACCCCTCTTTTTTTGTGGATGGGGTTTTTCGTCTCCCACATATCCGGCAGCTCCCTTACCCGGTCAATAAATTCCGCCAGGAAATCCTTGTCGCTTATAAAGACATTCATATTGTATCTGCAAGTTAAATAAATTATATATAACTAATGTGAGGCAAACAGTCTAACCTCCTTAACATCCTAGTCACCATATATATCCTCCAACATTCTCAAGACAGTATAGGCCAACAATTTGTACAAGTCACAAAATCACATACCTTCGTTCGCACGTCCGTCACTTGAACTCCTCTCTCCGCACACCGAACGTACTATAGTCACATGTGTGTTTGCTATATACACACCACGCATGCGTCAAAATACGAACACGTCGCTCCGCACACGTCGCCCGCCCATGACGTTCTAACTAACATCTTTTCCCCGCCCCTTCTCTTTCGGCGCACAGACAGATATGGCGGAGTTACAGCAGGTGTCTGATAATTCCGCAACTAACGAGGAGGAGACAAGCCCGGAGACCGAGGAAACGTCACGATCAAGGAGGAGATTCAAGGCATTGAATATGTCTTTTGCGGAGATGGCGGAGATGGTGGACATCTTGCTCAAGTCTGATTATGATGCCAAGCATGGGCCGTATAGCAAACCAAATAGAAGGAAGGCCAAAATCCTCACTAAAGTCGTGAAGAGTCTGAAGGCGAATTTCGGGGTGAAACACTCAAATGAGCAGCTCAGAAAGAGGTGGTCAGACCTCAAACTGAGGGAGCCAGACCAGTTGAGGAGCATAAAGAGAATGCTCGCTAAAAGTAAGTAAAATGTAGACTTTTCTGCTATTAATCTTTTTCTAAACTGACATGTTGCTCTTTATTTTGGTTTCTCATATTGGACTCCCTTCCAAAATGTAATATTTTGAACTTGGTTGGGCACAGTAATCGTTCGTTACGTTACCGACACTTCGTTCGGCCACTAGTGATGAGCCGAACACCCCCGGGTTCGGTTCGCACCAGAACCCGCGAACGGACCGAACGTTCGTACGAACATTAGAACCCTATTAAATACAATGGATGCGAACGTTCGAATTCTAAAGTGCTAATTATAACGACTATTATGCATGTTATTGTCCTAAAAAGGGTTTGGGAACCCGGGTTCTGCACCAGGGGACATGTATCAATGCAAAAAGAAGTTTTAAAAACGGTCGGTTTTCGGGAGCAGTCATTTTAATGATGCATAAAGTGAAAAAAAAAAGTCAAATATTCCTATTTTTTTTACTAAAGACATGTGGCTGAATACATTTTGGCCTAAATGTATGACTAAAATTGAGTTTATTCGATTTTTCTTATAACAAAAAGTAGAAAATATCATTTTTTTTCCAAATTTTCGGTCTTTTTCCGTTTATATCGCAAAAAATAAAAATCGCAGAGGCAATCAAATACCATTAAAAGAAAGCTCTATTTGTGGGAAGAAAAGGACGCAAATTTCGTTTGGGTACAACATTGCATGTTCGCACAATTTACAGTTAAAGCAGCGCAGTGCAAAATTCTGAATTCACCTCTGGTTCTTTAGCTACCAAATGGTCCGGGGCTTAAGTGGTTAATGATGCATAAAGTGAAAAAAACAGTCAAATATTCCTTTAAATATCGTACCTGGGGGGTGTCTAAAGTATGCCTGTGAAGTGCCACGTGTTTCCCGTGTTTAGAACTGTCCCTGCACAAAATGACACTTCTAAAGGAAAAAAAAAACATTTAAAACTGCTTGCGGCTTTAATGTAATGTCTGGTCCCGGTAATATGGATGAAAATCTTTAAGAAAAATGGCATAGCTACCCCATGACCCCCCCCCCCTACCCCAGCCCATTACCAGCCCCTTTGGGTCTTGTATGGATATTAAGGGGAACACCGCACACAAAATAAAAAAGGCCCTATATACTCTGAACAGCCGTATACAGGCGGTGCATACAAGACAGGGACTGTAGGTTTGTTCTTATGTAGAATGTGTTTGTAATTTTGAACAGGTACATTGTTTAAGTGTAGCTCCAGCCCAAAAATCTATTTTTAAACTTTTTGGAAAACATAGGTAAGGGTTATCACCCCTGTAACATTTGTTTTGCTGTCTGTGCCCCTGTTCAGAACATTTCACCTCACTTTCCGTCCCAATGACAACTGTTTTTGAAATGTGGTGTTTTTCTTGAAACAAGGATTGGTGATAAAGCATCAGTACAGAGGAGACACCTTTCTCCCTTATTAATTCTTACAGGATAGAATTTTCCTTCCTAGGCGTAGATTTCCTCTCACTTCCTGTTGTCTTCTTGCGTTTGCAAGTAGGAGTCGTTTGTAAGTTGGATGTTTGAAAGTAGGGACCTGCCGTATATACTCTGCAGAAATAGGCCCCTTAGTTGTTGGTGTTGGCACAACACTGTAAGCACTCACAGTTACTCTTGGTTGGTGCTGGAACGCCCTGCTGTCAACTATTATATCAGGAATTGTAATTACATATAATTGTTGAACAGTGGTAGTAAAAATTGGGCCTTTGATGGTGGTGCTGGTGCCACAACACTGTAAGCCCTGACAGTTACTCTTGGTGGGTGCAGCAATGGGCCCTGCTGTGAATTATTAGATCAAGAATTGTAATTGCATGCCCCTGTTGAACAGGGGCTGAAAAATTGGGCCTTTCGTAGTGGTTGTGGTGTTGCCACAACACTGAAAGCCCTCAGAGTTACTCTTGGTGGGTGCAGGAATGGGCCCTGCTGTGAATTATTAGATCAAGAATTGTAATTACATGCCCCTTTTGAACAGGGGCTGAAAAATTGGGCCTTTCGTGGTGGTGGTGGTGGTGGCGTTGCCACAACACTGTAAGCCCTCAGAGTTACTCTTGGTGGGTGCAGCAATGGGCCCTGCTGTGAATTATTAGATCAAGAATTGTAATTACATGCCCCTGTTGAACAGGGGCTGAAAAATTGGGCCTTAGGCACTGGTGGCACAACACTGCAACCCCTCACAGATACTGTACTTGGAGCACAGCAATGAGCCCTGTTGCAAAGTATTGCTTCAAAAATTGTAATGACACGCCCCTGTTAAACAGGGGCTGAAAAATTGGGCCTTAGGCACTGGTGGCACAACACTCCAACCCCTCACAGATACTGTACTTGGAGCACAGCAATGAGCCCTGTTGCAAAGTATTGCTTCAAAAATTGTAATTACACGCCCCTGTTAAACAGGGGCTGAAAAATTGGGCCTTAGCCACTGGTGGCGGCACCCATAAACAAAAATGATCTTCCAAGCTATCATCATCAATCGTATCATTGAGGACTCGGAGGAGGAGGATAGCCAGTCAACATAACAGCACAGGCACTCAGCATCAGCATCAGTCTTGAAGGGATGTGACATGTTAAAATCAATTAGTCTGTTATATCAGCATCAGGTGTGTGGTAGCTGGTGGTGATCCAAGACTGGTTCATCTTGATGAAAGTCAGTCGATCAACCGAGTCGGTGGACAGGCGCACCCTGTGATCCGTGACAAATCCTCCAGCAGCACTGAATGTGCGTTCCGAAAGAACGCTGGATGCAGGACAGGCCAGTAGCTCAATTGCATACTGTGCAAGTTCTGGCCAGTGATCCATCCTCAAGACCCAGTAAGCCAGAGGATTTTCGGTGGGGAAGGTGTCCAAGTCTGACCTTGCCCCTAGATATTCCTGCACCATGTTTATCAGACGCTGGCGATGGTTGCTGGAACCGATCATACTTTGGGGCTGCGGACTAAAGAATTGTCTGAACGCATCGGTCAGACGGCCACCTTCCCCACCGCTCCTTCTTTGACTGGCCGAAGCCTCAGCAACTCGTTGTCCAGGACCAGGAGTTTGTAACCTCCCAGTCTCTGGGAACGCATTGCACAGACCTTTCTGCAAGGCCTCCCGGAGTTGTCTCATCCTCTGCTCCCTCTGCGACGGTAACATAAGGTCCGCAACCTTACCCTTGTACCGTGGATCAAGGAGAGTGGCCAGCCAGTAATGGTCCCTCTCCTTGATCCGAAGAATACGAGGATCCTTCCGCAGACTTTGCAGGATCAGGGAGGCCATGCAGCGTAGGTTAGCTGAGGCATTCGGTCCTGAGTCCTCTGGGTCACTAAGGACGACATGATCCGCAGCCACCTCCTCCCAGCCACGTACAAGTCCACTGGTTTCTTGGGACTGTAAATCATCCCTAAAAGACTGCTGCTGATGATGCTGAGTGCCAGCCTCCACCTCCATTCTGACACAATCCTCCTCCTCCTCCTCCTCCTCCTCTTCCTGTGCGATGGATGGGACAGAAGGAACACTGTCTGGGTAAAGGGGGCCTTGAGAGGCAAGGAAGTCCTCCTCTTCCTGCCTCTGTTCTGCCTCAAGTGCCCTGTCCATTATTCCACGCAGCGTGTGCTCCAACAGGTGGACAATAGGTACAGTGTCACTGATACATGCACTGTCACTGCTCACCATCCTCGTGGCCTCCTCAAATGGTGCCAGGACAGTGCATGCATCCCTGATCATGCCCCACTGGCGTGGAGAAAAAAAACCAAGCTCCCCTGACCCTGTCCTGGTGCCGTAGTCGCACAGGTACTCATTGATAGCCCTCTGCTGCGTGTGCAGCCGCTGCAGCATGGCCAACGTTGAGTTCCACCTGGTGGGCATGTCACATATAAGGCGGTTCTTGGGCAGGTTCAACTCCTTTTGCAGCTCAGCCAGGCGAGCACTGGCATTATAAGATCTGCGGAAATGCACACAGACTTTCCTGGCCTGCCTCAGGACATCCTGTAAGCCCGGGTACCTGCCCAAGAACCGCTGCACCACCAGGTTAAGGACGTGAGCCACACAGGGCACATGGGTCAGTTGTCCCTGTCGGAGGGCGGAGAGGAGGTTGGTGCCATTGTCGCAAACCACCATTCCTGGCTTAAGCTGGCGTGGCGTCAACCACCTCTCGGCCTGGCCCTGCAGAGCAGACAGGACCTCTGCCCCAGTGTGGCTTCTGTCCCCCAAACACACCAGCGCAAGCACGGCATGGCATCTTTTTGCCTGCGTACTTGCGTAGCCCCTTGAACGGCTACGGAGCACCGCTGGTTCAGAGGACAAAGCACAGGAAGAGGCCATGGAGGAAGAAGAAGAGGAGGGGGTGGAGGAGAGAGGTGTGTCACAACCAGTAGTAGCATTTTGGAGGCGTGGCGGTGGAACAACCTCCAACACTACTGCACCTTGTCCTGCATCCTTCCCAGCTGCCAAAAGAGTGACCCAATGGGCCGTGAAAAAAAGGTAACGTCCCTGTCCATGCCTGCTGGACCATGAGTCAGCGGTAATATGCACCTTACCGCTGACCGCCCTGTCCAGCGAGGCCAAGACATTGCCTTCCACATGCCGGTAGAGAGCCGGAATAGCCTTCCGTGAGAAAAAGTGGCGTTTGGGAACCTGCCACTGAGGAACCGCACATTGCACAAACTCACGGAAGGGGGCCGAGTCTACCAACTGAAAAGGCAGCAGTTGAAGCGCTAGCAATTTAGCCAAGCTAGCATTCAACCGCTGGGCATGTGGATGGCTGGGAGTGAACTTCTTTCGACGGTCCAGCAGCTGGGGCAGGGAAATTTGCCTGCTAGAATCGGACGTCGGTGTACTGCTAGCAGAGTGGCCGCAAGTACTTGGCTGTGACACACCTAATTCTACACATTCATTCCTCTCAGTGCATGTTTCAGAGAGGACTGAAGTTATAGTGGGGTTGGAGATCCCAGCTGATGCGGTGCAAGGAGAGGTCCGCTTTGTTCTTTGGTGTGGGTCTTTGAGGTAGGCTTGCCAACGAGCTGCATGGCAGGTCAACATATGTCTGGTCAGGCATGTGGTACCCAAGCGGCTGATGTTTTGGCCACGCGATATACGCTTGAGACATATGTTGCAAACAGCAGCTGTGCGATCTGATGCACTAGCCTCAAAAAAGGCCCACACCAAAGAACTTTTTGAATGACGGGCAGAGGCAGCGCCCTGCACAGGCGGAGCTCTGCGGTGTGATTCCGTCGGTGTACTGCCCTTACGCTGGCCACCAAAGGGCATCCTGCCTCGTTGGAGATGTGCCTCCTCCTCATCCTCCTCCTCCTCCTCTCTCCTATTAGGCACCCACGTGGAGTCAGTGACCTCATCATCCCCTCCCTCCTCATCACTGGAGCCAATCTGGCAGTATGCTGCAGCTGCTGGAACATGACTGCCAGATTGGTGTCCTTCTTGAGCATCCCCTCTGTCTGCTCTCACGCTACTGCCTTCCTGTAGCTGGGTTTCATCATCAGACCCTTCGAAACGCTGGGCATCCTCCTGGAGCATGTACCCAACACTGTGCTCAAACAGTTCGGGGGACTCCTCAGGAGGAGGACATGGTGGGTCTAGGGAAGGAGTGACTGATGATGAGTCTGACATTGATACCAGGGAAGAGGGCGCTTTGCCAGCTGCTTTGCCAGTACCCTGAGCCTGGGTGAGAGAGGATGAGGAGGAGGAGGAGGGCTTGGTCATCCACTCTACCAAGTCTTCGGCATGATGTGGCTCAACATGTCCAGCTGCCGAAAAGAAGGACAAGCGTGTCCCATGGCCATGTGCTGATGACAATGCACCGCGTCCACGACCAGCACTGTTGCCCCCAGACACAGAGCCTGCTTGCCCTCTTTTATTGCCTCGTGACTGTCTGCCTCTCCTTGTTTGCCTTCCAGACATTCTAATGGATGGCCTGCAGGGAGATGGGAAAAAAGCAATAAGGGCTACCTTCAGGTGTCCTTCTCTGTCCCTTTACTTAAGGATTTCTAAATATGGTTGAGGATGATTGCTTTCGCACAGAATAGCACAATGACAATTTCCCTGACTGTCCAAAAAACAAGGATTTCAAAGATGGTTGATGAGGAATGCTTTAGCACAGTATAGCACAAGGAGAATTTCCCTCACTGTCCTTCCCTGTCCCTACAAACAAGGATTAGCACAGTAAAACACACTGACACTCTCCCTACCTATAGTTTTCTGTCCCTATAAAAAAATTTTTTTTAAAGATGGTTGATGATCAATGCTTTAGCACACTATAGCACAAGGAGAATTTCCCTCACTGTCCTTCCCTGTCCCTACAAACAAGGATTAGCACAGTAAAACACACTGACACTCTCCCTACCTATAGTTTTCTGTCCCTATAAAAAATGTTTTTTTAAAGATGGTTGATGATCAATGCTTTAGCACAGTATAGAACAAGGAGAATTTCCCTCACTGTCCTTCCCTGTCCCTACAAACAAGGATTAGCACAGTAAAACACACTGACACTCTCCCTACCTATAGTTTTCTGTCCCTATAAAAAAATTTTTTTTAAAGATGGTTGATGATCAATGCTTTAGTACACTATAGCACAAGGAGAATTTCCCTCACTGTCCTTCCCTGTCCCTACAAACAAGGATTAGCACAGTAAAACACACTGACACTCTCCCTACCTATAGTTTTCTGTCCCTATAAAAAATGTTTTTTTAAAGATGGTTGATGATCAATGCTTTAGCACAGTATAGCACAAGGAGAATTTCCCTCACTGTCCTTCCCTGTCCCTACAAACAAGGATTAGCACAGTAAAACACACTGACACTCTCCCTACCTATAGTTTTCTGTCCCTATAAAAAAATTTTTTTTAAAGATGGTTGATGATCAATGCTTTAGCACACTATAGCACAAGGAGAATTTCCCTCACTGTCCTTCCCTGTCCCTACAAACAAGGATTAGCACAGTAAAACACACTGACACTCTCCCTACCTATAGTTTTCTGTCCCTATAAAAAATTTTTTTTTAAAGATGGTTGATGATCAATGCTTTAGCACAGTATAGCACAAGGAGAATTTCCCTCACTGTCCCTCCCTGTCCCTACAAACAAGGATTAGCACAGTAAAACACACTGACACTCTCCCTACCTATAGTTTTCTGTCCCTATAAAAAAAAATTTTTTAAAGATGGTTGATGATCAGTGCTTTAGCACACTATAGCACAAGGAGAATTTCCCTCACTGTCCTTCCCTGTCCCTACAAACAAGGATTAGCACAGTAAAACACACTGACACTCTCCCTACCTATAGTTTTCTGTCCCTATAAAAAATGTTTTTTTAAAGATGGTTGATGATCAATGCTTTAGCACAGTATAGCACAAGGAGAATTTCCCTCACTGTCCTTCCCTGTCCCTACAAACAAGGATTAGCACAGTAAAACACACTGACACTCTCCCTTCCTATAGTTTTCTGTCCCTATAAAAATTTTTTTTTTAAAGATGGTTGATGATCAATGCTTTAGCACACTATAGCACAAGGAGAATTTCCCTCACTGTCCTTCCCTGTCCCTACAAACAAGGATTAGCACAGTAAAACACACTGACACTCTCCCTACCTATAGTTTTCTGTCCCTATAAAAAAATTTTTTTTAAAGATGGTTGATGATCAATGCTTTAGCACAGTATAGCACAAGGAGAATTTCCCTCACTGTCCTTCCCTGTCCCTACAAACAAGGATTAGCACAGTAAAACACACTGACACTCTCCCTACCTATAGTTCTCTGTCCCTATAAAAAATGTTTTTTTAAAGATGGTTGATGATCAATGCTTTAGCACAGTATAGCACAAGGAGAATTTCCTTCACTGTCCTTCCCTGTCCCTACAAACAAGGATTAGCACAGTAAAACACACTGACACTCTCCCTACCTATAGTTTTCTGTCCCTATAAAAAATTTTTTTTTAAAGATGGTTGATGATCAATGCTTTAGCACACTATAGCACAAGGAGAATTTCCCTCACTGTCCTTCCCTGTCCCTACAAACAAGGATTAGCACAGTAAAACACACTGACACTCTCCCTACCTATAGTTTTCTGTCCCTATAAAAAATGTTTTTTTAAAGATGGTTGATGATCAATGCTTTAGCACAGTATAGCACAAGGAGAATTTCCCTCACTGTCCTTCCCTGTCCCTACAAACAAGGATTAGCACAGTAAAACACACTGACACTCTCCCTACCTATAGTTTTCTGTCCCTATAAAAAATGTTTTTTTAAAGATGGTTGATGATCAATGCTTTAGCACAGTATAGCACAAGGAGAATTTCCCTCACTGTCCTTCCCTGTCCCTACAAACAAGGATTAGCACAGTAAAACACACTGACACTCTCCCTACCTATAGTTTTCTGTCCCTATAAAAAATTTTTTTTTAAAGATGGTTGATGATCAATGCTTTAGCACACTATAGCACAAGGAGAATTTCCCTCACTGTCCTTCCCTGTCCCTACAAACAAGGATTAGCACAGTAAAACCCTACCTGTAGTTTTCTGTCCCTATAAAAATTTTTTTTTTAAAGATGGTTGATGATCAATGCTTTAGCACACTATAGCACAAGGAGAATTTCCCTCACTGTCCTTCCCTGTCCCTACAAACAAGGATTAGCACAGTAAAACACACTGACACTCTCCCTACCTATAGTTTTCTGTCCCTATAAAAAATGTTTTTTTAAAGATGGTTGATGATCAATGCTTTAGCACAGTATAGCACAAGGAGAATTTCCCTCACTGTCCTTCCCTGTCCCTACAAACAAGGATTAGCACAGTAAAACACACTGACACTCTCCCTACCTATAGTTTTCTGTCCCTATAAAAAAAATTTTTTTAAAGATGTTTGATGATCAATGCTTTAGCACACTATAGCACAAGGAGAATTTCCCTCACTGTCCTTCCCTGTCCCTACAAACAAGGATTAGCACAGTAAAACACACTGACACTCTCCCTACCTATAGTTTTCTGTCCCTATAAAAATAGGATTTTTATAACAGCTTACCTGTAAAATCCTTTTCTTAGGAGTACATCACGGGACACAGAGCGACATAGTCATTACTAATGGGTTATATAGATACCGTCAGGTGCTGGCACTGGCAACTTCCAAAACCGGAAGTACCCTCCCCTATATAAGCCCCTCCCATCCGGGAGCACCTCAGTTTTGTAGCAAAGCAATAAGTGTCCCCAAAGAGGGGCGGGAGCTCTGTGTCCCGTGATGTACTCCTAAGAAAAGGATTTTACAGGTAAGCTGTTATAAAAATCCTATTTTCTTTTTCGTACATCACGGGACACAGAGCGACATAGTCATTACTAATGGGATGTCCTAAAGCAATGCCCAATGAGGGGGGGGGATACACCATATATAAGCTGAGCGCTATCAGACATGAGGATCTTTTGCGGCCTGCAACACACTGCGCCCAAAGGCGACATCCTCCTGACTTCTAACGTCCACCTGGTAGAACCTAGTAAACGTGTGAACTGAAGACCATGTTGCGGCCTTACAGATTTGAGCCAGGGAGGCCTGGTGATGCACTGCCCATGAAGTTCCAACTGCTCTCGTGGAGTGCGCTCTAACTTTGAACGGAGGCGGTCTCCTTCTCAAGCCATAGGCTTGTATTATGACCTGTCGAATCCACTTGGCTAAAGTAGATTTTGACGCTGCCTGACCCTTTCTGGGGCCTTCCGGCAGAATAAACAAAGTATCCGTTCTGTGAATCTGAGCAGTGGCTTTTAGATAAGCTTTAACTGCTCTTACTACATCCAAAGAATGCAATAACTTTTCCTCTACCGAAGTAGGTTTGGGGAAAAAAGAAGGAAGAACCACATCTTGGTTCAAATGAAACCTCGGTACCACCCTAGGAAGAAAGGCTGGATGAGGACGTAATACTACTCTATCCTTATGGATAACCAGATATGGCTCCTTACAGGACATAGCTGCTAATTCCGACACTCTTTTAGCCGAACAAATGGCTACTAGAAAAATCAATTTCCTGGTGAGAAGCACCAAAGAAATATGCTGTAATGGTTCAAATGGTTGTTTCTGTAGAACCGACAGAACCAAGTTTAGATCCCATGGACATATGGGAATATTAACCGGAGGACTAATACGCATCACTCCTTGTATAAAGGCTTTGACTAGTGAATGCGAAGCCAAGGGCCTTTGAAAAAATATTGACAAGGCCGAAATCTGACCCTTGATAGTACTCAAGGCAAGCTTCCTATCTACAGCCCATTGTAGGAAGTCCAGAATCCTACCTATTACGTACTTATGTGGATGCCATTTCTTGGCCTCACACCACGCGATGTACGCCTTCCAGATTCTATATTAGATCTGCCTGGATACCGGCTTCCTGGCATTGATCATGGTAGATACCACAGGATTAGAGAGCCCTCTCTTTTTTAGAATGTGGGCTTCCATAGCCAGGCCGTCAAACCTAGGGCTGGTAAGGAAGGGTGGTATATCGGTCCTTGCGAAAGCAGGTCCGGACGACGTGGGAGAGTCCAAGGACTCCCCACTGAAATTTTACAATCTCCGCGTACCACGCTCTTCGGGGCCACGCTGGAGCCACCGGAATCACTGGTTTCTTTTCTACCCTGATTCTGCGGAGTAATCGAGGTAACCATTGTGGCGGTGTGAATGCATATATCAGCTTGAACTGATCCCAAGGGAACACTAGGGCATCCGAGCCGTAAGCTAGGGGATC
This sequence comes from Rana muscosa, assembly GCA_029206835.1. Classification (NCBI taxonomy): domain Eukaryota; kingdom Metazoa; phylum Chordata; class Amphibia; order Anura; family Ranidae; genus Rana; species Rana muscosa. Next base: position 595,463,809 of record CM055117.1, read on the forward strand.
CCTTGTCCGAGAGACAAACCTGTCCCCCTTTGCGTTGAATCTGGATGCTAGAAGATCTACATCCGATGTTCCCCACCGCTGACATATTGTCCAGAAAACCTCGGGGTGAAGGGACCCTTCCTCTGGGCCTAATTGCTGGCGACTTAGAAAGTCCGCCTTCCAATTCTCCACTCCTGGAATGAATACCGCAGATATGGCTGGGACATATTTTTCTGCCCATTTCAGGATGTAATTTACTTCCCTCTGGGCTGCACGACTCCTGGTGCCCCCCTGATGATTGAATTCTGACAGGGGACCCTTGGAGTTTGGATGTCCATGCTACTAGGGCATACCGGGCTGCTCGTATCTCTAAGAGATTGATGGGCAGGGCCTTTTCTGCATCCGACCATCTGCCCTGGAGAGACTATTGCTCCAGTACTGCTCCCCAGCCTATAAGGCTGGCATCTGTAGTGACCACCTTCCAAGAAATCAGACTGAAGGATTTCCCCTTTTCCAGATTCTGGGGAACCAACCACTAACGGAGGCTCTTGCGAACAGAAGGGGACAAGGACATTGTAAGTCTAGGGCCTGAACTTTTTTGTTCCAGGCTGACAGTATGGCCCCCTGCAAATTCCTTGAATGGAATTGACCGTAGGGTACTGCTTCGAATGATGCCACCATTTTTCCCAGCAGCCTTATGCGCAGGCGTATGGACGGCTGTCTTTTTTGTACCCACTAAGTGGATCAAATCTTTCAAAGACAACACCTTTCCTCGAGGCAAGAATATTTTTCTCTGGCCTGAATCCAACCTTAGCCCCAAGTATTCCAGACTTTTGACTGGTTTTTAGGGCTAACTTGTCTCGGTTGATAATCCAACCGTGAGATTCCAGATACTTGATTGTCTTGTGAACGACCACGTCTAGTTTTTTCACTGAGTGGTCTATCAGCAACAAGTCATCTAGATATGCCATTATCATTACACCTTGTGTTCTTAGATTGGCCAATAAAGGGCCAGAATTTTTGTAAACACTCGTGGTGCTGTGGCCAAACCGAAGGGTAAGGCTCTGAACTGAAAATGGCGCCCTTCTACTGCAAAGCGTAGAAATTTTTGGTGGACTGGAAAGATGGGAATGTGCAAATAAGCATCTTTGATGTCGATCGCGGCTAACCAATCCTCCCCTTGTAGGGCAGTGGCCACCGATCGGATCGACTCCATCGGAAAGTCCTGATATACAGGAATTTGTATAGCCCTTTTTAGAATTAATATGGGCCTCCCGTCCGCGTTTGCTTCGGGACTGTAAAGAGGTTTGAGTAAAACCCAAACCCTCATTCTTACAGGGGAACCTCCATAATTACTCCTTGGAGCAATAGTTGTTCTAGTGCCAACAAGAGGGACTCTATCTTCCGGGGATCCCTTGGCACGTCTGACCTCAAAAATGGGAAGGAGGAGAGTCTTTTAACTCCAAACTGTATCCCAAACATACTGCGGAGAGCACCTATCTGTCTTGATCGTGTCCCGCCAGGTCTCTTGCGAACAACTGGAGTCCTCCCCCCACCCGACTGAGTGGGGGCAACCCTTCAATGAATTTAACTTTGGGGGAGGTTTTGTACCTCCCCTGACCCAGGGTTTCTCATTACCCTGCTATTGTCCCTGTTTTTTACCCCCGGGAATTGACCGAGGAGGCCGTCGGAACTGTTACACAGCCGATGCCCCAGGGACTGGAGAAGCAGGCCTCTTAAAGAGGGACCTCTAACTCTGTTTTTAACCGGCAAGAGCGTATTTTTACCGCTGGAAATTTTCTGGATATATTTGTCCAGGTTTTCCCTGAATAAGCGTTCACCATGAAATGGGACGCTAACCAGCCATTCTTTACAGGGAGCTTCAGCAGACCAGTTTTTGAGCCATAGAAGCCTACGCATATGTACTATAGACAGCGTAAGGCGGGAGGCCTGATGGACTGAATCCTTATGGCGTCAACCGCAAAGCCTAAGGCTCTAGGTAGATCAGCTAGGGCAAAGCCTGCTGATCTGTCAAGTCCCTCAAGACCTGTTTCAACTGATCCTTCACTGCTTAGCAGACCCCAATAGCTGCTACTGCTGGTTGTGTCACCAAGCTTGCTGTAGAAAGAAGCAGACTTTCATAAGGACTCCAATCTTTTATCTATTGGGTTCTTGAACATTTGGACATTATCCACTGGACATGTCAGTGATTTATACATACAAGAGATGGCTGCGTCCACTGTAGGGACCTTCCATTTTTTTTTTTTTTTTTTTGATGAACTTATCCTCCATGGGATAGACCATCGGAAATCTCTTGGGGGAATAAATATTTTCTCAGGACGTTCCCAATCCTGGTAAATAAGCCCTTTCAGTAAAGGGTGAAGTGGAAAAGAACAGACAGTCTGGGGGCTTCTAGCGACCCCAACGAGGATACAGTAGTGGTTGATGGTTCCGCAAGGTGCATTTTTAAATGCTGATCGGACCATGTTAGTCAGAGACTGAACCCATAATCTTTCAGCTTGAGATGCTGAGAAAAGGTTCCCCCACTGTTGACTCCTCTATAACAGAATCAACCTTATCCTGATCCCCTTCAGGCAGGTCGATCCCTGTATGGGACTGTTGCTCTGCTAACAGGCACTTTGAAGGAGGAGATGGAGATCGGCGTGCTTTCCCTGACAGGGAGGCAGCGATCAATGTTGACAATCTCTCTCTAATCCTCCCAGAGCTGAGGAAAAAACCTCCTCTGTTACATACACAGGAGCAGGTGAACTGAGGACAGCCACAGTACCAAGTACCCCTGCGGGGTCTCTACGGTCACTTACCTCTGAACTTCAGGGGAGACTGGTGCAGCAGAAGTATGCCCAAGATCCTCAGAGCCCGATGAGACCCCCTTCGCTTCCTGGAAGATTCAGTTCCGGAGCTTCTGGACGGCATATTCCTAAGCCTAAAGCTGAGGTATTCCAGCCGTAATACACCACTTTTACTGAGAATAGTCTAGCACAATTGCTGCTATATCACAGTTGGTGTCTACTAAAGTGCCTTTCTAGGGGATGCCTGCATCAACCGCCTCTGTGTGCCTTTATATTGTTGCTAGCTCTGTCTGTGTACTTCAACAGCCAGCTATAATGTGCTTCAAAACACGCTGGACGCCCGCACATGCGCAGTAGCGCCGCGGCGCACACCTGAGCGTCATCCACCCGCTCCGCCCCTTTTTCCAGATAGCCTCTATGAATAGAGGCGCGTGCTCGCGCACGCGCGCGGGCACGTGCGCCTTCGGCGCCTTTTTTAAAAACAACAAGGAGCTAGATGGGAGCCAGGGTCCCTTTGCCGCAGGGCCCGGGGATGGATGAGCGCAGCAACAGGGCAGAGGAGACAGCTTCCCAGCAGAGAACATACCAACTGCCTGGATTTGATTCTGGAAGAAAAAAATCCACATTACAAGAAAAAGAACCATAGCGGCCTCTAGTGTCTAACACAGGTACCGCGGTCTTACATTTTTTTTTTTTTTTTTTTTCTTGCCTACTATTAAAATTTTTACATTTTCTCAGTAGTAACAGGCATACACAGAATATTAGCGGGAATACCGTTAGGTAACAGACAGAAAGACAAATTAGGCTTGGGGGTCCCCCAATAGAACCAAGTTCCTGGGGGCCCCCACTTACCTGTTCCCCGCCGCAGGACTTTGTTTGGTCCACAAAAGCCCAAACTTCACCTATCACGGCAGGCATTGTAATCAAACCTTCAGGGACCGAGTTCCCAAGGATTCCACTCCCCTGGACCTGTATAGCACCCTGCACAGAAAACATCTTGGTCGTGGGTATGACCAGAGCTCTGGATCCCAGGGTCCAGCTCTCCTAAGAGAAGCATTACAGGCAAAACCTTGCTCTTCTCTGCAAGGCCCGGGTACCGACCGTTTAGCTATGAAGCTTTTTTGGTCGGATCCGGAATAGCTTACTGAGGCCCAAAAGAACCTGTACGCAAGCTCAGTGAAAAACACATGTTTCTTCTTGGCCAACACCTTAGACACTGGCAAAAAACTGAGGTGCTCCCGGATGGGAGGGGCTTATATAGGGGAGGGTACTTCCGGTTTTGGAAGTTGCCAGTGCCAGCACCTGACGGTATCTATATAACCCATTAGTAATGACTATGTCGCTCTGTGTCCCGTGATGTACGAGAAAGAAAAATGTTTTTTTAAAGATGGTTGATGATCAATGCTTTAGCACAGTATAGCACAAGGAGAATTTCCCTCACTGTCCTTCCCTGTCCCTACAAACAAGGATTAGCACAGTAAAACACACTGACACTCTCCCTACCTATAGTTTTCTGTCCCTATAAAAAATTTTTTTTTAAAGATGGTTGATGATCAATGCTTTAGCACACTATAGCACAAGGAGAATTTCCCTCACTGTCCTTCCCTGTCCCTACAAACAAGGATTAGCACAGTAAAACACACTGACACTCTCCCTACCTATAGTTTTCTGTCCCTATAAAAATTTTTTTTTTAAAGATGGTTGATGATCAATGCTTTAGCACACTATAGCACAAGGAGAATTTCCCTCACTGTCCTTCCCTGTCCCTACAAACAAGGATTAGCACAGTAAAACACACTGACACTCTCCCTACCTATAGTTTTCTGTCCCTATAAAAAATGTTTTTTTAAAGATGGTTGATGATCAATGCTTTAGCACAGTATAGCACAAGGAGAATTTCCCTCACTGTCCTTCCCTGTCCCTACAAACAAGGATTAGCACAGTAAAACACACTGACACTCTCCCTACCTATAGTTTTCTGTCCCTATAAAAATTTTTTTTTTAAAGATGGTTGATGATCAATGCTTTAGCACACTATAGCACAAGGAGAATTTCCCTCACTGTCCTTCCCTGTCCCTACAAACAAGGATTAGCACAGTAAAACACACTGACACTCTCCCTACCTATCCTTCTCTTTCCCTAAACTAAAGGAATCCAGGTTAAGCAAGAAAAAAAAATGTCACTGTCCCTGCCTATGCTTCTCTTTCCCTGCTCCGGAACACACTACACTAGGCCGCCGTGCTGGCGGCCTTTTATAGTGTGGGGCGTGTACTAAACACCCTCAGCAATAATTGGCCACAGGCATCCTGCCTGTGGCCAATCATTGCTCTCCTCGCTGCCGGCGCTGTGATTAGCCAAGCATGCGGGGTCACAGTGCATGCTTGGCCAATCACAGCGCCTGGATGACACTGCGATGGCGTAGTGCATTGTGGGCCGTTCGCGTCACTCGAATTAGGCGCGAACGGCCCAAATCGTTCGATCTTCGTCGAACGATCGAACAGCCGATGTTCGAGTCGAACGTATGTTCGACTTGAACACCGAGCTCATCCCTATCGGCCACTATCTGCGGTTTTGGCTTATTTTAGAGCCACAAAAGTAATTAGACATCTGCCATTTTTGCTCAAATATTGTGGCGAAATTTTTAGGCTAGATGATGTGTTTGTAAAGAGAATTAAATGCTAACTTTTATCAGTGTAAAGGAGAGGACACTCAGCAGCTGCTTCCACATCTGTACTTTGGAGCACTATAGTGTGGGCCACCAGACCCGCCTTTTTTGGGTGTCCCACACAGGTGCATCAGTGAATTTTTGTGGTGCCTCCATGTCAAATAAATTACATCCAAAAGGTGAATACTAAACATATCCTTGGTCATAAATAATGCATTCTTCTTTAAATTCCGCCCAAACACACACTTGTACCCCACTTCCAAGCAATTTAGCCTGTTTTTATTTTAACATTGAGATTTACAGTGTGATAAATTTACCTTTTGTTTGATTCTCATAGGGGAGAGAAGACTGGGAGGAGGACACTCCAGGGAGCACATGCACCCCACAACTTCCAAGCAACCCCAAACTCCCAAAGACCCACAACCGAAAGATGTGCAGGAAGTTGAGGTGGAGGAAGGAGAGGTGGATGACGTTGTGGATCTGGTCACCACAACAGGTCAGTATCTGTCACCACAGCTTCAGGTAAGAGATGTAGGCCTGCAGAGTTATAATACCTTTTTTTTTTTTTTTTTTAGGGGATATAAATGTTGTGAAGGATAGTACACGGTTCTCTGCTGACAGTGCCCTCCGCCTCATCCAGCAAGTGATGGAATGTAGCACGGAACTGGACCTAATTAAACAAAGAATCCATGTGATGGAACAAACATTTAAAGACATTCTCGATGTTTTGGGGAGAATTCAATAAGCCATCCAAACACATTTGTTTTTACATGTTTGTTTTTGCACCTTTTCGAATTTTTTTGACAATCAAACCAGCCAAAAATTGAATCTGCACACAGTGTGTCAACATGTGCTATCTGCCATTAGGGGATATCCATGTACGTCTTTTGGGGGTGCAACCCCTTCCTCGTATCTAAAGTCGGTGAACTGAGGAAGGGGTTGCACCCCCAAAACACGTCCATTGATCACCCCTGATGGCAGATAGCACATGTTGACAATAGGGATCAGGATTGTAAACTTCCTAGATGAAAAAAAAAAACAAATGTGTGCATATTAAATTTTTGGCTGGGCAAGGGGTGGCAGGACCCCATATTAGGACGGGCACATAGAGACATAGTTTGTGTAAGCGAATGTCTCAGATTGCTCAGAGGTATCCAATGTTGTAATTTTTGGAATGCAACTGTTATTTTTGTATTTTCATAAGCAAAAAATTGCCGGGTTGGGGCCAGGCCAACCCAAAAAACAAGAAAAAAATAAAAATGGTGAGAATGTGCACAGAGTAAAATATTTGACCACAAACAACGTGTAGCTTCTTTTTATAATACCCTCTAAGCTTATTTGGTTATTTTGTATGGTTACATAGTGAAATGGTTGTTATTTACTAAAGTAAAATACACTTGGCACTACAAATGCACAAAGACAAACTAGGAGACAGGAAAGAACAAATAATTAAAGGTTTAAACAAGCTTTTTATTTGGATCCTTAGACATAGGCTGGCATAGGAATTGCCCCCCTACCCGTGAAATACTCCATGTATTTGTTCCGAACCTCACGGGCATTTTGGGAGGGCAAGCCAGGACAGGCAGATTCCAGGCCCGGCAGGGGATTTGCAGGGGAAAGTCCAGCCTCTGGCAAAACTGTGGCCATATAGGAATTAGATTTTTGGCTCAGAAAGTTGTGTAGCACACAGCAGCATAATACGACATAGTTTATTTTGTAGTCCGCCAAGTGTATTGAAGTCATAAAAAGGCGGAACCGGCTGGCCATTATGCCAAAGGCATTTTCGACAACTCTTCGGCCCCTGGCCAGCCGGTAATTGAACACCCTCTTCTCTGGGGTCAGGGTCCTCTGTGGAAATGGCCTCATAAGATGCCGTCCGAGTCCGAAGGCTTCATCAGCCAAGAAAACAAAGGGGAGTCCTTCAATATTCCCTGCATCCGGTGGCAATGCAAGGTCGTCACTCTGGAGAAGGAGGGCAAACTCCGTCTGGATGAAGGATCCCCCATCGGACATCCGGCCATTCTTCCCTACATCAACATAGAGGAATTCATACCGTGCTGACACCACCGCCATCAGCACAATGCTATGAAACCCCTTGTAATTGTAGTAGTAGGACCCAGAACGGGGTGGCGGCACGATGCGGACGTGCTTCCCGTCTATGGCACCACCGCAGTTGGGGAAGTCCCACCGCGTTGCAAACTCCGATGCCACAGTCTGCCATTCCTGTGGCGTGGAAGGTAGCTGTGGAGTGAAACAGGATGAAATAATATTAGAATACAAAAGTCATACATTACAAGGAAATTCTATGAAAAAAAATTAGAGGCCAACATTAATCAAATTCTACGTTTATTAAGGTGTTTAAAATAAGTATAATGGAAGGCTCATTTATCATATTCATCACCCCCTCTGATGGGCCATTACTAAATTATTTTGGGGGGGGGGAGATGTGTTTGGCCACAGGATAGCATTGCAGTGGCGGTGCGTCCAGAGTGGGCGCTGTAGCACTGCCCCCTCTCTCCTGTGCCCATCACTCAGAACAATACATAGGTTCATGCGTTGCATGAACCTATGTATTGTCTATGCCGCCCACTATTCAGGTGGATGGCCTCTTGTAAAGCGACCGACATATGAATAATTGCGGCATTTAGGGGGTTCAAATTGCATAGCAGAAACAGGTAGTAAAATAGTCTTGCACATTACAACCTGAGGGATGTAATTGGCTTCCTAAAAGTAAAATAGGGGACACAGGGGGGGGGCATTCCTTGGGGAAACACTGGCAGGCTGCTCTGCCAATCATGTTCACCAAGTCTGTTTAATGGTAACATGATTGGCTGATGCAACATCAAGGGAAGGAGAACACATCAAGGACAGAAGAAGGATGGCGCTGACCACAAGAAGGTAAGTGCAGGGCTGGGGGGAAACTGGCTGCATTAGAGGGGACTAAATGGCTGCATTGGAGGGAACAAAATGGCTGCATTAGGGGGGACAACTGGGGGCGTTTAATAGGCACCAGAGCAAAAAAGGAGGAAGTTTATTTCCTAAATTGGTGTTTGAACCCCCAAACATTTGGAGCAACAGGCGCCCCTGCTGGAAAAGTTAGTGAAGGGAAATATTTATGGAGGAGAAAAAAGGGGCAATCTAAAGCTTCCAGCATGCATGGGGACAAAGGGGACATTCTCAGCATATTACAATCATGGTAATTAGGGAAGGAGGAAAGAAATACAATACATTATCATACATGAAATACATAAAATGTGATGTTAATGGAGAAAACTTACCCTAATATAGTCCTCCTGCAGGACTTGTATAATGGCAGAACAGGTGTCTGGGATTATGAGGCCCAGAGCCTGGGGGGAGATGCCTGTCGTGAACTTCAAGTCCTGAAGACTTCTCCCAGTCGCCAGGTAACGCAACGTGGCGATGAGCCTCTGCTCAGCACTGATGGCTTCCCGCATAACGGTGTCCTTCCTGGTAATATAGGGGGACACCAAAGCCAACAGTTCCTGAAAAACGGGGTCAGACATCCGCAGAAAATTCCTGTAGTTCTCAGGATTATTCTCGACGATCTCCCGCAGCAGAGGCATATGGCAGAATTGGTCCCGCTGGAGCAACCAATTCTTGGTCCATGAACTCCTCCTCACACCATTCATGGACTGGTCTTGGTCCAAAACAAGCAGACCAACACCAAGCGCACGCACAGCACGAACTCGACGACGAGAACGTCCAGGCGACATGGCTAAGAAACGGTCGTCTTATCAGAACGTACAGAACAGAACGCACTTTAGAACAGCAAGGCCTATGAATAACGAACTGAAAATCAGAAACTAACAGGCAAGAACGCACTGTAAAACAGATACGACCTGCCTAGACGCACTGAAAGTCAAGATACGAACCCACAAGCACAAACTGAACCGCAGAAAACGATCTGAAAAGTACGAAGACTGTAAAAAGCGCGAATCGTCTCTTCCCAAACTTTTACTTCACACGCGGTAACACGAGATCAGCAAAAGCAGCCCAAGGGGTGGCGCCAAGAAAAAAGATCTTCCCCTTTATAGTGCCGTCGTACATGCTGGACGTGAGCGCGGAGAACAACGACGAAATTGGAAATTGTCAGTGTGTACGCATGGAAAGCTTGACGAGAAAATCGACAAGCTTAACAAGAATCTCGTCGAAAAAAACGACGTGTTTTTTACGACGAGAAAATCGGTCGTGTGTACGAGGCTTTAGACTTATCTATGCAGCATGTGGCACAGTAGTAATATAGTGTTAAAGTATGTATTCTTTGATATACAGTAACAGGATGTATTGTCTATCTACAGTGCCTTGCGAAAGTATTCGGCCCCCTTGAACTTTTCATCCTTTTGCCACATTTCAGGCTTCAAACATAAAGATATAAAATTTTAATTTTTTGTGAAGAATCACCAACAAGTGGGACACAATTGTGAAGTGGAACGAAATCTATTGGATATTTTAAACTTTTTTAGCAAATAAAAAACTGAAAAGTGGTGCGTGCAAAATTATTCGGCCCCTTTACTTTCAGTGCAGCAAACTCACTCCAGAAGTTCAGCGAGGATCTCTTAATGATCCAATGTTGTCCTAAATGACTGATGCTGATAAATAGAATCCACCTGTGTGTAATCAAGTCTCTGTATAAATTCACCTGCTCTGTGATAGTCTCAGGCCTGGTTCACACTGGGGCGACAAACGCTCCGACATTGGGAGCTCATGTCGCATGACGTGTGAAAATCAATGTTTCCCTATGGGAGCCGTCTTAACTGGTCCGACACATGTCGGTCCGACTTTGAAAATGCTCCCTGTACTACTTTGGTCCGACTTTGATCCGACTTCAGCCCATTGACTATCATTGAAGTCGGATCAAAGTCGGACCGCAGTCTTGCATGATCCGACTTTGGCATGCGACTTGTGCTCTGCTGCTCTTGAGGGGGAACTCCAGGCCAAATTTTAAATAAAAAAACGGCATGGGTTCCCCCTCCAGGAGCATACCAGACCCTTGGGTCTGGTCTGGATTTGAACAGGCGCCCCTACGCCGAAAAAACGGCGTGGGGGTCCCCCCAAAATCCAAACCAGACCCTTATCCGAGCACAAAACCTGGCAGGCCGCAGGGGAAGAGGGGGGACGAGAGAGCGGCCCCCCCTCCCTCCTGAACCGTACCAGGCCGCATGCCCTCAACATGGGGGGTTTGGTGCTCTGGGGCAGGGGGGCGACCTGCGGCCCCCCCACCCCAGAGCACCCTGCCTCCATGTTGATGAGGACAGGGCCTCTTCCCGACAACCCTGGCCGTTGGTTGTCGGGGTCTGTGGGCGGGGGGCTTATCGGAATCCGGGAGCCCCCTTCAATAAGGGGGCCCCCGGATCCCGGCCCCCCCACCCTATGTGAATGAGTATGGGGTACATCGTACCCCTACCCATTCACCTGGTGGAAAAAAATTGCAATAAAAAAACCACACAGCTTTTTAAAGTATTTTATTGCACAGCTCCGGGGGTCTTCTTCCGACTTGGGGGGTCTCCGGTGTCGTCGCCGCCGCTCTCCGGTTCTTTCTTCCGCCGGGCCTCCGCTAACTTCTTTTTAGCTCTTTTGCTAACGGAGGCCCGGTCTTCCCGTCGTCTCGTCCGGCTCTCCGTTGTCCTTCTGCCGGCCCCTCCACTAACTTCTTGGTAGCTCTTTCGCTAGTGGAGGGCCCAGTCTTCCCGTCGTCGCCGTCGGCGTCTTCTTCCCTCTTCTCCTCCTCGATGTTGACGCGTCGCTTCCTCCTGTTGTAATACTGGCTCTCCGCTCCGCTCCGCATTAATATAGGCTTCTCATGACGTCACAGTCACATGTTCCGGGGCACATGGCCCCGGAGCATGTGACTGTGACGTCATGGGAACATGTGACTGTGACGTCATAAAAAGCCTATATTAATGCGGAGCGGAGAGCCAGTATTACAGCGGAGTTAGCGGAGGCCCGGCGGAAGAAAGAACCGGAGAGCGGCGGCGACGACACTGGAGACCCCCGAAGTCGGAAGAAGACCCCCGGAGCTGTGCAATAAAATACTTTAAAAAGCTGTGTGGTTTTTTTATTGCAATTTTTTTCCACCAGGTGAATGGGTAGGGGTACGATGTACCCCATACTCATTCACATAGGGTGGGGGGCCGGGATCCGGGGGCCCCCTTATTGAAGGGGGCTCCCGGATTCCGATAAGCCCCCCGCCCGCAGACCCCGACAACCAACGGCCAGGGTTGTCGGGAAGAGGCCCTGTCCTCATCAACATGGGGGCAGGGTGCTCTGGGGTGGGGGGGCCGCAGGTCGCCCCCCTGCCCCAGAGCACCAAACCCCCCATGTTGAGGGCATGCGGCCTGGTACGGTTCAGGAGGGAGGGGGCGCTCTCTCGTCCCCCCCTCTTCCCCTGCGGCCTGCCAGGTTGTGTGCTCGGATAAGGGTCTGGTTTGGATTTTGGGGGGACCCCCACGCCGTTTTTTCGGTGTAGGGGCGCCCGTTCAAATCCAGACCAGACCCAAGGGCCTGGTATGCCTCTGGAGGGGAACCTACGCCGTTTTTTTTTTATTTAAAATTTGGCCTGGAGTTCCCCCTCAAGATTCATACCAAACACAGTGCCTGATATTGGCAGGGATCCAAGTCGGATCCCCGTTCATTGAAAGTCGGACATATGTCGGCTTCATGTCGCGGGGCAAAGTCGGATCCAAAGTAGGACGGCTGTCGTGTCGCACTAGTGTGAACCCAGCCTCAGGGTTCTGTTGAAAGCGCAGAGAGCATCATGAAGACCAAGGAACACACCAGGCAGGTCCGTAATACTGTTGTGGAGAAGTTTAAAGCCGGATTTGGATACAAAAAGATTTCCCAAGCTTTAAACATCCCAAGGAGCACTGTGCAAGCGATCATTTTGAAATGGAAGGAGTATCAGACCACTGCAAATCTACCAAGACCTGGCTGTCCCTCTAAACTTTCAGCTCAGACAAGGAGAAGACTGATCAGAGATGCAGCCAAGAGGCCCATGATCACTCTGGATGAACTTCAGAGAACTACAGCTGAGGTGGGAGAGTCTGTCCACAGGACAACAATCAGTCGTACACTGCACAAATCTGGCCTTTATGGAAGAGTGGCAAGAAGAAAGCCATTTCTCAAAGATATCCATAAAAAGTCTCGTCTAAAGTTTGCCACAAGCCACCTGGGAGACACACCAAACATGTGGAAGAAGGTGCTCTGGTCCGATGAAACCAAAATTGAACTTTTTGGCCACAATGCAAAAGGATATGTTTGGCGTAAAAGCAACACAGCTCATCACCCTCAACACACCATCCCCACTGTCAAACATGGTGGTGGCAGCATCATGGTTTGGGCCTGCTTTTCTTCAGCAGGGACAGGGAAGATGGTTAAAATTGAGGGGAAGATGGATGCAGCCAAATACAGGACCATTCTGGATGAAAACCTGTTGGAGTCTGCAAAAGACCTGAGACTGGGACAGAGATTTATCTTCCAACAAGACAATGATCCCAAACATACAGCAAAATCTACAAAGGAATGGTTCACAAATAAACGTATCAAGGTGTTAGAATGGCCAAGTCAAAGTCCAGACCTGAATCCAATCGAGAATCTGTGGAAAGAGCTGAAAACTGCTGTTCACAAACGCTCTCCATCCAACCTCACTGAGCTCGAGCTGTTTTGCAAGGAAGAATGGGCAAGAATTTCAGTCTCTCGATGTGCAAAACTGATAGAGACATACCCCAAGCAACTTGCAGCTGTAATCGCAGCAAAAGGTGGCTCTACAAAGTATTAACGCAAGGGGGCCGAATAATTTTGCACGCCCCACTTTTCATTTTTTTCTTAGTTAAAAAAGTTTCAAAAATCCAATAGATTTCGTTCCACTTCACAATTGTGTCCCACTTGTTGGTGATTCTTCACAAAAAAAATTAATTTTATATCTTTATGTTTGAAGCCTGAAATGTGGCAAAAGGATGAAAAGTTCAAGGGGGCCGAATACTTTCGCAAGGCACTGTATGTTCAATGCACTTGTTTGTTGTTCTCTTCCAGTCTCCATGATGTAAAGATATGTACTGCAATCCTTCATGAAAGTAAAGTGCATTGCTTTATACAAGAAGCTTCATTCGCATGATTTCAATACTCTGGATAACAGGTTATGGGCCCAGGCACCCAGGCATTGGAGAGGATACTACAGGCACCCAACAGCACCCAGGCACTGAAAATAGAACTCTGCAACTCAGTGAGTACAGTGAGTACTGTATACATGCTACCGAAAGTGGTTCAGATGTGAAGTTTGCAATAGTAAAGCTGAACAATCCCAATTACCAGCTGTGGAAGTTTAAGCTACAAATGCTCCTCAGCAAGGATGACTTGTGGCAAGTGATAAATGCAGACAGACCCACAAACGAAGAGACGGAGGAATGGGACAGGAAGGATAGACAGGCAAAAGCAATTATAAGCTTATTAGTGGAAAATGACCAGTTTATCTACATAAGAACAGAGAAAACGGCCAAAGGCATGTGGACTTCATTACAGAAACTGCAAGAGCGTTCAAGTCTAATCAGCAAGTTGTTTCTACTAAGAAAACTTTATAAGATGAGACTAGAAGAAGGCCAGCAAATATATAACCATGTGAAAGCTATGCTAGAGATTATAGAGCAGCTACGCGCCATCGGAGAGAAGCTGACACAAGAACATGTCAAAGGCAAATTAATTGATGAATATGCCAGAAGGAAAGAAAATACGCACCATGATGACAAAGCTCTTAAGCCCTATACACACGATCGGTTTTCCTATGGATTCTAATCCGATGGATTTTTTCATCAGAAATCCGATGAAGCTGACTTCCATCAGTCTTACCTACACACCATCAGTCAAAAAACCTATTGTCCCAAACGCCATGACGTACGACGGCACTATAAAGGGGAAGTTCAAATCCAATGGCGCCACCCTTTGGGCTGCTTTTGCTGATTTCGTGTTACCGCGTGTTAGTAAAAGTTTGGTGAGAGCCGATTCGCGCTTTTCTGTCTCTGTGCTTTGCAGATCTTTTCTGCGTTTCAGTTTGTGCTTGTGGGTTTGTATTTGTCTTTCAGTGCGGGCAGTCAGGTCGTTTCTGTTTTGCAGTGCCTTCTTGGCCGCTCGTTACTGTTTTTCAGGTCATTCTTTACATGCCTTGCTGTTCCTCGGTGCGTTCTGTTTAAGTTCGTTCTGACCAGCCGACCGGTTAAAAGCCATGTTGGAAGTACGTTCTCATCGTAGAGCTCGTGCTGTCTATAGGCTTGGTGTTGCGGTTAATACTGTAACCCGAGCTCAGTCCATGAACAGGGCGAGCAGGAGTTCATGGACCAAGAATTGGTTGCTCCAGCGGGACCAATTCTCTCATATGCCTCTGCTGCGGGAAATCCAGGAGAATAATCCTGATGATTTCAGAAATTATCTCTGGATGACGGACCCTGTTTTTCACCATCTGTTGGATTTGCTGTCCCCCTATATCACGAGGCAGGACACTGTGATGCGCCAGGCCATCACTGCCGAGCAGAGGCTTATTGCCACGTTAAGATACCTGGCGACTGGGAGAAGCTTGCAGGACCTCAAGTTCACAACAGGCATCTCCCCTCAGGCTCTGGGGATCATTATCCCTGAAACGTGTTCTGCCATCATACAAGTCATGCAGAAGGACTATATTAAGGTAAGTTTTCTCCTTTAACATCACATTCTATGTTTTGAATGTTTGCTAATGTATTGTATTTCTTTCATCCTTCCCAAATTACCATGATTGTAATATGTTGGGAATGCCTCCTTTCTCCCCATGCATGTTGTTACTTTTAAATGCTAATTTTTTGGCCTACATGCATATTTCCCTTCACTAACCTCTCCAGCATGCTATCCTGGGCTCAAACACACCTAGACTAGTCTGTTATTAACAATGTTTTTTGTCAGCTCCATTGTAGTTTTGAACCCCCCCTAAAATGTGTCCAAATGTTTTATTGCACATTCAAGTTCAGCAGAGTGGTAGAGGCTTTTTTTGCGGGGCACAAAATCAGCTTTAACCCCCCCTTATTTTTTTCCAATGGCCCATCAGAGGGGGTGAGTCATCTGATAAGTGGGCCTTCTATTTTTGTGTTTAAATACTCCTTCAAATAAATGTTTTACTGACGTTGGCCAAGAATGTATTTGGGTAATCTGCTTGCAATGTAATGTGCAAAAGTACTAATTTATTATTTTTGTTTGACTCCACAGTTTCCTTCATCACCACAGGAATGGCAGACTGTGGCCTCCCAATTTGCCCAGCGGTGGGACTTCCCCCAACTGCGGAGGGGCAATCGATGGGAAACACGTCCGCATAGTGCCGCCACCCCGTTCGGGGTCGTACTATTATAATTATAAAGGTTTTAATAGTATTGTGTTAATGGCGGTGGTGTCGGCACGCTATGAGTTCTTATATGTGGACATGGGGAAGAATGGCCAGATGTCCGATGGCGGAGTCTTTGCACAGACGGAGTTTGCCCACCGTCTGCAGTCTGGGGGCCTGGCACTGCCACCTGATGCAGACAATGTGGAGGGACTTCCTTTTGTGTTTCTTGCGGATGAAGCCTTTGGACTGGGACCCCACCTGATGCGAACGTTTCCCCAAAGGACCCTCACCCCGGAGAGGAGGGTTTTTAATTACCGGCTGGCCAGAGCCCGGAGGGTTGTTGAGAATGCCTTCGGGATAATGGCCAGCCGGTTCCGCCTGTTTCAGACAGCCATTCACATGGCGGAATATAAACTAAACCACATTGTGTACAGCTGCTGCATACTGCACAATTTTATGCGCAAATACTCTATTTCTTATCTTTCCAATGTTGGGCCTGAGGCCGGTGTTTCCGAAACAAACTTCTTGACAGGCCTGGACACTGGCCGTACTGGCTTGGCCCCCCAAAGCGCCCGTGAAGTACGTGATAAATACGTTGAGTACTTCACGGGTAGGGGGGCCATCGCTATGCCAGACCATATATGATCCTTTTTTGGAAAAAATAAAAACAAATATATATATTTAAAAACCTTGTTTTCTCATTATTGCTTTTTTTTTATTATGTGTCTCCCAGGTTCTCATAGTACACTTTTTGTAGTAGTGCCAAGTGTATGTGTCTTTAGTAAATAGCCACAATTGTCACAGTAAAACATGAACTTTGACATTTTCTATAACTGCTATTGAGCATAGAAAGAATAAGCCAC